>CM073447.1:23757500-25007500 GCA_037074515.1 Mimosa bimucronata
ATTTTATTACAATCATTTTCATTCCGTCCATAGAAAAAACCACTTTCATTCCACTATTGTTTACCCAAAAACAGCAAAAAATATTTACTTCAATTGCATTTAACCTTTGGAAACCAAACACAATATGTTTACCTATTTCATCTTGCATGTAGACATTTGGTTCAATAGGTAGTTTAGTTAAACAGTGCCTACTTGCGAATGACTCTGACTGCACCTTTTGCTTCACCTTACATTCCGATTATAAATTCTTTGCATTTGATCCAAGGCGATACGACTACGGTCAAATAATTGACATATTTAATTACCAACATGAGATATAAAATTACCAACCAATTACCAAGGTGAGATATGTGAAGTTGGTAAACACAAATAGAAAGTTGATAAGCCCAAAAAATGAACTTGAGATAATGAAGATAAAAGTTGATAAATGCATACATAAATCTACAAGTAACTTGACATACTAGTAAGCGCTTGCTAAAATTTGTAAACCCATATAGAAACTTTGTTGACCCGTATAGAAAATTGGTGAACCGAAATACGAAGTTAATAAAATCTAATAATAAGTTGGTCAATGAAATTGGTTACTTCAAAATTTCTCTAACATGTTGAAGTAATCTTTCAAATGCATCAAAAATTCTCTAACATGTTGAAGTAATCTTTCAAATGCATCGAGGAACCTAAATTACCTAAATCATTAAGTTAGATGCATCATGCATAGAAAATAATTTGGGGTGTTAGACATACCTATGATATGCTTTATTAGATTGGGTGAAAATTTTTTTTAGGGTATTAGATGCACTTACAGAAATATTTTAGGGTATGAATCTACTTTAACCTATAAGACCCGTTAGTAAAGGTAAAAGAAAAACAAAGGGACGTGGGGCAATCAGTTGTAATTGTAATTCTCCCAACAGGACAGCACCTAAGATGACAGAGAAGGATGGGAGAAGTAATGAAATGGACTGCTTAGTTGTAATTGTTGCAAAAAGCAAAAATAATGAAAACAAACCCAGGGAGTACGTGAAGTCTTTCGGAGACTGAATAATTTCAACGCTTTCATTTAAAAAAGAAAAAAGAAAAATTGTGAGAGATGAAAGTTCACCGCAGCTGGCTGACAGAAGTTTAAACTTAATCAGAGTTTTCTCTTGTATTTTGGTAACTACTTTCTACTATGTAGCATTTTGGGTAAATTTATGGATAAACGTCAGAAAAAAATCTCAAAATATGAAAATGACACCAAATTACACTAAATTTTGGAAAGGACATTTGAATGACATGAACTCATATGTCCTTTAATAAGTTTAAATAAAATGTCTAAATTACCCTTAGGTTAAGTCCGGGGTTTAGCATATTCGCAAGCGCACGGGTCGTTAAAAATAGTATAGAAAATGTTGTCGTTTCAACAAGGATTAAGGCAAAAGAGGATTAATAATTGCAATTATAATATCAATTAGGTTGAGTGAAAATTTTTGTATTTTGAAATTAAAATGTACCTAAAATGCAAATAACTTGATAAAAACTAAATTGAAACTTTAATTCATTTAGGAGAAGAGGAGTCTAGGATTATTTATTCATTTTATACTTCATGATGCTTGATTAACCCCCCTCTAATGACAATTAATGAATACTAAGTTGATGTTTGAAATCATATCCATTTGAATAACTCTCTCAAGCTTACCCAAACCTTAATTAACACTAATATGCATAATCTCTAACTACATATTATGTTAACTAACCTTTATAAACAACCCACTTCAATTTTACAAAACTTGGTTAGTGAATATCTCTATCTCACTAACAAACTCTCAATCCCTACTTGGAAATTTCAAGACAAATTTGAATTCAACCTAGTTCTATACTTAATTAATGCTCTCTCAAACCACTAATTATACTAATAAGCTAAGTGTTGGCCACCACTTAAAAAAATAAAGCTCAAGTTAAATCAACAACATCATACTCATTAATCATCAAAAGAGAAAGAGTTCCAAACATCAATCCATACAAAGTTTTAAAATAACTTTTGAACAAATTAACTAGCTACTTATAATAAAAATTCAAATCATTTCAGCAATACAAAGATCTAGAGATTACATAAGAGAAATTAAAGAAAAATGAGAAGGAAAAAGAGAAAACCACCAAAGAATCTTAAAATCTTTAAACATATTTCTCCTCTCCAAACCCCAAATCTTGCTCCTAAGTTGTTTCTCACTCTCTGATTTGATTTTCGCTCATGAAGGAGTGAAGAAGATGAAATTTCTGCACACTGAAGCCGCTAACCTCTCTCCTTGCGCATGCTGGATCTCGTGGAGGAACAATGAAAATGGATTTAATTCTCCGTCTTGCAGCCACTGTTCCCCCACAGAATGCATCGTCCCTTGCTCAAGATGGATGTATATATGTGGGTACTGTGCGGCTTGTCTCCTCTTGAACGGACCCGTGATTGCCTTTACTTTTCTTTAGGTTAGATAAATGCTATGCTCAATACGTTGCCGTCTCTGAACCTATTGAAAGAAAAAGAAACAATTAAGGCTAAAGTATATTTTTAGTCCCTTATCTTTGCATCAAGTCTCTTTTTAGTCCCTTAACTTTGAAAAGTACACTTTTGATCCTTTTTCGCTAATACCGTTATTTTGATTTAACGGAAAATGCTGACTCAGCAAATCTAAAAAGTAATTTTATAATTAAATATTAATAAAAATGGTCAAATTTTAAAATATAAGAATTGTTTCCTGTAAATGAAACTAACGGTGTTAGCGAAAAAGGACCAAAAGTGCAATTTTCAAACTTAAGGGACCAAAAGATGACTTGATGCAAAGATAAAGGACCAAAAGTATACTTTAACCAACAATTAAATATAACAACATAAGCAATACTAATAATATAATAATCCTAAAACTAATAATATCAAAACACACCACCTACCAGAAAACATCCAAAGATTTTTTTTCTTTTTTCTTTTTATATCCTAAATTTAACCATTTCAATTTTAACTTAAAACCTCAATAGTTATTTAAATCCCCATGTGATCTACCAAATTGATATCTTGTCAAAATCCTAACAAATTCCTTAAATTTAGCATCAATGACTCCCTTATTTACCCAAATATATATCAAATCTAATTAAAAATTGGGAGTCATCAGATTATTTTGAAAAGTAAATAGAGAGTTGATAAGCTGAAAGAGAAGTTGATAAACACAAATAGAGATTCAGTAAAATTAAAAATGAAGTTGGTAATTAAAGTGTATAAATAAATTGGTAAACTGATACAAATATTGAGAAGTAACTGTTCGCCTGTAAGAGTACGGATTGCAACGTAGTAATAAATTATTATCCCACAGAGATTTGTTTTAAAACCCTAATCAAACAACAGGCTAATGAACTCAATTAAGTTGAACAAATCAAATTCTTTTAAAAAACAGGTTTTTAAAACTATTCTAAACTAGAAATTAAGAAACAAATAAGAAAGATTCAATTTATCAATTAACTAAGCCTATGATTAATTCTCACCGTTGTATTTCATGAACCTTAATTAATTTCCCTTCCTTTAGTCTTTAAATGACAATTTATGTTTGCCTAAGGTTCTAAAGTACTTGAAACGCTCTCTCGAGTCAAAATCAATTCTATACTTCTCATTAAACTTGCTCAATCTCTTGTTACAAATTAATGAAAGTATGCCTTAAGAGTCAACTTTAATCTGACAAAACTAGGTCGATAGATATATCTCTATTCTACCGACAAACCATCCGTTAGTTGATTTAAACTTCAAGTCTGGTCTGATTTATCCTAGTTCTACACCTAAACTATCTCTCTCGAGTATAATTTAAATGAACAAATCGCTCTAAAGGGTGATTAGTCAATTAGAGGCATTAGGAATATGATAAATAAACACAAACAATCTTTAATTACTAAAAGAAAAGGAAACAAATTAGGTTTCAATCCATACAAGGCTTAAATCAATTCTAGAATAAACAATTTAGCTACTCATGAATGGATTAAACCAGAAAATACAAAGAGATCACATGTTTAATTCACAAAAGTAACAAAGAATGGAAGAAAACAAGAAGAATCTATCACTGTAGGGCAAGAAACTCCTCCAATTTTGCTTCTCAACCTCCAATTTTGCAAACCCTAACTCCAAAGATGTGTGCACCGCTGAGTTTAATGGTACCTATGGGTTCTAGGGTTCAAATGGGGCTGATTGTATGTGTATTTTAGTGTCCTAGGTATTTTAAAAGGATAAAAAACGAATCTGTGTGAGTTCATGATTTTTAGGGATTTTCGCGCAGTGCCATGGCACTCAGGTGCAGTGCCATGGCACCAGAGACAATTTCCAGTAATTAAACTCCAACTTTCTCCAATCTTTTCCTTTTCTTTTCTTCTCCTTCCTAGTTTAGAATATCCATTTGTACCTATCAAAATCATGCATAAATGTGAGGGAATTATACCAATCAAATTTTCTAATAAATTGTCATATTTATTTCAAAAATAATTAAATTAAGCTCATATGACAAATTTGTATAATTTCCTCTAAAAATATCTCAAAATTCCTTTAATTAGCATTGATGACTCACCAAATATCTTCTAAATAAGCCCTAAATCAATGTTTGGTAATAACAAATAGAGATTTGATAAACATAAAAGCAAAGCCCGTAAAGTGTAAATATAAGTTGGTAAACTGATACAAATATTGAGAAGTAACTTTCCTGGGTAAAAGCATTACAGAAGTTGGTAATCGCAAATAGAGATTTGGTAAACCTGAAAATGATCTTGGTAAACTCTTATCCCAATTTCCTTTTTCTTTTCAAAGTAACCTGGAGGTGATTTAGACATTTCCTTTAAACTTATTAAAGAACATTCGAGTCCATATCACTCAAATATCCTTTCAGAAATTTAGTGCTTTTTTGTGTCCTTTTCATAGAGTTTTTCCTAAATTTTTTCTATTTAGGGAAAATTTCTTTTAGATCCCAAATAAGAAATTAACACTGTAAGGTCCCTTGAAATCTTACAATTATTTACAGGTCCTATGGGACCTATGTGTAATATAATGCAATTGTGAATTTATCAAGTTACCATCATCAGTCAGTTGTTAATACATGTTGTGACAGTTATTGATATAATTTTGTTTAAATGTTAATAACAAGTATCTTTGAGTATATTAATATTACTTGTTAATAACAAGTGTAGCTATAAATCATGACACCTCAACTTGTTAATCAAGGTACTTCTACTTGTCAATGCTTTTCTTTGTCTACTAACAACGGCAATGAGATAAATTTTACAATTATATTACCTTCACCCTTGAGATCTATTAGTAATTTTGAGGTTTCAAGGGACTTTATAATATTAATTTGCCTTACTTAAGATTTTAGCACAATTTTCCTTGTTGTTTATAGTATTTTGGTAAAAGGCCAAAATTTTCTTGTAAAATAGTATATCCTCCGCTTCTAAATATATGACTTACTTTGGGAGTTGGTTTTGGTCCTAAATATAGGATTTAATTCTAACTTTGTCAACTTCTTCCTAAATTATCCCCATTTAGTACTCCTTCAACAATATTCAAGTACAGATGAGGGAGGGAATAAGGGAAGATGATTGGGATGTTGTAGAAAAAACACAATATACTAACTAACATAACTAACATAATTAATTTAATCAAATTAGTTAGATATGTCTTATATTTAAGGCATGAAAGAGTACTTCTTCTTACATCTCGAACAGGATGGATCGGAGAACAGTTGAAAGAATTGACATGAAGTAACACATATAGCTGTATCCAGTGAAGCACTGCATTAACTATTGTTTGAATGTTCGTTGTTGAATATGACCACTCGGATACACATTCCTTTGATTGAAAATATTTTCACCCGCGAGTCTTGTTTTAGTTGTTCGAGCTTCAAAGGAACGATAAACTTAAACACACCATAGCGTTAGCGTAGATCAACAGATACCGGTAATTGATGCAACTCCAGCATATTTAACCAAAGCTTTAAGGCAATAATTATAATAAACAGATGGCAAAAAAATAATTATAATAAACAACTCATTAAAAATCAATAAAACTATAATCCCATGCATGAACTTGTAGATTAATTTTTAAAAAAATATAAAAGAAAGGATGAAATAATGAATAAGAAGGGAATGAGAAGAGATGGGGAGAGCACGTGATTATGGTGTGAAAGACTGAAAGTACACTTATTCATGTAGGTACTAGGTAGGGTTGTTCAAATTTTTCCAATTCTATCTCGGAAGCAGGCATAATTTCAGATTTTATTGGAACTGATTTGCTATTAAGTCTAGACTATAATGAAAGTATCCATTTAATTAATGAAAATCTTTTCACTTACAACTGTTTTATAAAGATTGTATCCTTCATTTACATTTAATATTAAATATATTATTATTGAAAAATTTTAATATATACAATTTAAAATAATATAATGTAGTTACTATCTAATCAATTCAATAATATTATAATACATAACTCGAAATCATAATATATATAAATAAAATACAAAAGTAGAAGAAATCATTACAATTATGGAAATCCATTAAAAAACACAAAATCTTTCCATAAAAACTTTTTCTTTTATTTTCAAATTGTGAAAACTTAGATAAAAAATGATAAATAAAAACTGCTATAAATATCAATTTTCTCTTGAAAGTAAGATTGTGAATTTTTCCTAAAAGTATGAAAAGTGTAATAATGTCACATTGACCTCAAGGAAGTGTTAACAAACATTATGTTCTGGTTCACTCAAGAATAAAAATGAACCAATTTCTCTTTAGAAGTTTTCCCTGATGAATGATTTTACCTCAGCAGTTTTTTAAACTTTTACGGGCGACATTATATTGCACCTCAACAAACTTCCAAAGCTTTTTAAAGAAAACTTCCATGATAAAAGTGATTACACTACAAAAAAACACAAAATTAGCGACGGAATTTATCAACAGAAATTCCGTCATAAATCATAGTTTCCGACGGATTTCCCACGAAAATGGGTTTTCCGATGGAAATCATTCTGTGGTTAATTCTTTAGTGGGTAAATAATTTATCGATGGAAATTTGATTCCATCACTAATTACCAATGGGAAATCTGTCGGAAGTAAGCAACATTAATCTTTAAAAGACTTTCAAAGTAAAATCGTTACTTCAATCCCATGCATACTTCCAGCGTAAAATTTATATTTATCCCTAGAAAAATGTCTCACGTGGCAAAAAAATCCAAATAGGCCTCTTACTCGAGGCTGGCCCAATCAGTGGTTTACCTTTCCTCGCCTTTGAATTTCATTAGGAGTTGAAAAATATTGTTAAAAATACGTACATTATTTTCCTATATTAACTTTAAAATTATACTCCCTCTAGTTGTTAATATATGATTTATTTAGAGAGTCTATCTTTGTTCTAATATATAACATGTTTAATTTTTGTCGATGTTCCCAAATTACCCCATAATAACGATGCTCCACCCATAATAATTAAATGAGACAAAATGGGGAAATTAAAGAAGATGATGGTGGTGTTATAAAAACAATACAACATATTATCTAATTTAACTAATATATTTAATTTAATCAAATTAAGTTAAGTTGAATATGTTTTATACATGGAATGGGTACTTTATTACATTCAAACCACTGTAAATAAAACATCTGACAACAAAACACGCTTTTTATATTTCTTACATTAAACGCTCATGAGTCATGTTGTCTATATGGCTATGGACAAGCTAGTAGCTAGGATGTTCATTGAGCTGGAAACACTGGAAAACAAGTGACAAAACGATGAGTTTTGGCGATCATGACCGCAAACCCATAATAAATTCAAACCCTATGTAAATAATACATCTGACAACAAAACGTGCTTTTACATCATTCACATTAAAAGCTCATGAGTCATGGCATATGGCTATAGGCAAGTGAAGTAGAACGTTCGTTGAGGTGGAAACACTGAAAAACAAGTACCAAAACGGAGAGTTTTTGCAATCATGAGTCATGAGTCATAATATAAATATGTTCATGCTATGACTAGCCACCATAGTAAAATAATAGAGTTAGTTTGTGCATCTTTTGACATATATTCCTAAGAGCAATGGCTCATAGTGAAAATAATACACAACCACTCCTCGCCGCCACATCCTCACCGGAGAATCCTCATAATGAAATCGCCACCGCCGGCGCCGCCGGGGCAATTTTCAGCGCCGAATCTCCTGACATTCCTCCCATAGTCACTGCCAAAGATTTCTCCACTCAATTCTTTCGTGAGTCCAAAAAGCTTTGGTACCTCGCCGGCCCCGCCATGTTCACCTCCCTTGCTCAGTACTCCCTCGGTGCCATCACTCAACTCTTCGCCGGCCATCTTAGCGCCATCGACCTCGCAGCCTTCTCCGTCGAGAACTCCATCATCGCCGGCTTTTGCTTCGGCTGCATGGTATAAAGTCTAGAAAATTTTTCCCAATTTTTTTATGACATATATACCCTATGCTTGGATGAAGAGAAAATAATATTACGAAGAAAACTCTTTTAAAAAATACACTTTCACCAATTTTTTTTTTAAGTTTTCCTTCCTAGAATTTTTTAACTCTGGTTTTGTAACCGAATTAACGACGGTTTCGTTATAAAATAGGCTGCTGCAAAATAATCAATGTCATAATTCTTTATTTTATGACGGATGTATGTTTTAAATTCTGTCGTCAGTTCACTGTTTTTTTAATCAAACATAGGTTAAACTAAGTAATCAACGACAAAATTCCTGATTCAACAACAGAATTATGTCTTTAATGATATCATTAACTTCCGTAGTTAATTCATTGTTTTTTTTTAGTAGTAGCTTACACTGATTTTGACTTTGAATTTGGATGCGAACAGTTGGGGATGGGTAGCGCATTGGAGACGCTATGCGGGCAAGCGGTAGGGGCGGGACAACTAGACATGTTAGGGATATACATGCAAAGATCATGGGTGATTTTGAACGTGACATGTTTATTTCTAACACTATTGTACATCTTCGCTAGACAAATCCTTAAAGGAATAGGCCAAACGACGGCGATCTCTGACGCGGCGGGGCTATTCGCCTTATACATGATCCCACAACTTTTTGCCTATGCCATGAATTTCCCTCTCCAGAAGTTCTTGCAATCACAAAGCAAGATCATGGTGATGGCGTATATATCAGGGGCAGTGCTGGTAATTCACGCGGTGTTTAGTTGGTTGTTGATGTTGAAACTTAATTGGGGCCTCGTCGGAGCCGCCGTGGTTTTGAACTCGTCGTGGTGGTTGGTGGTGATTGGTCAGCTTGTTTATATTTTGTGTGGGACTTGTGGAAGAGCTTGGAATGGTTTTTCGTTTAAGGCTTTTCAGAATCTTTGGGGTTTTGTTCGTCTCTCTCTTGCTTCTGCTGTTATGCTCTGGTTAGTATTATTGTCATTATCTTTTCACGTTCTTATGTTTTCGGGTAACATTTTTTTTGTCTTGTTCTTTGTTTATGTGATTTTTTTTATTTAAAGAAAGTTCTGCAAATTATGTCGTTTTTTCTATTAAAAATATTTTAATAAATAGTCAATATAAAATCAAGTTTGTACCGTTTAAATGATATTTAGACGGTCAAAATACATCTACTCTTTAGGAAAACCATTTCTGAATGTATAGATGGAGAAACACTAAACAGTAAAGGAGTTTTTTAAAAATCATATATTTAATTCTTTGACTTTATATAAAATTTTTTACGTAGATTTTCTAATTGTGTAAAATATATTTTTACGTTTCTTACTTCTTTGATGTTGAGTCTTACATGATAATATTTTTTGTTATTATTGTTGTTTTTTTAAAAAATTGAACTTATTGTGTTAGTATTAAGAGATTCTTTCTTTCCTAATGACGTGTTTCTTGTGAGTTATTGCATCATGAACAAAATAAATTTCCCAATATCTCTGTTTTTTATTCATTTTGTTTGTTGTCAATAAAATTTAACATTCTCGACGAGGATCGTTCATACGGTGACCTTACGTCAATATTAAATTTAGTTCCTCGTATGCCAATTCTAAATGAAATGAAATGAAATGAAATTCGTGTTACGTGCAGTCTGGAGGTGTGGTATTTTACGTTGTTGATTCTGTTTGCTGGATATCTCAAAGATGCTGAAGTTGCAGTCGACGCCTTGTCTGTTTGGTAAGTGTTGACGCTCCCTCTAACCGTACTGCTACTAGTATTCATACACACACATATATAGAGGATATTATCTCATAGAAATTTTTTTTATAGGGATTAAATTACAAAGATTGAGTTATAAAACTAAAAGAATGTTTGGTAGGAACACCCCTTTAATCACTTTTGTGCTCTACGACACAATTGTTCTCGCATATTTATTTCCTATAACACAAAATCATTTAAACCAAACACCCCTGTATGATTGTAGACTGTCCAATTTATACAAACTTTGAGAAAAGGACATAAAATGGAGTCTACTGTTATAAACTAAATAAAAAATCCACCAGGGCTATAACATAAATCACTTTTAGATAAAATGCTTGGTCCATAATACAAGTTACTAAGAAAATAATTAGTATTTATTTGGCAATTTTGTCATAGTAATTAATGTTTTAATATGACTTAGTTGAATTGGTAAAAAATGTTTTGAAGTGATTTATATTGTATACTATTTTGCAAGATATGAATATATACAATGCTCTATTGAAGATTTTATTTTATTTTCCATGGAAAATATAGTATATTCATTCCTATTTGATCGTCCGCTGACCTACAGTTAGGCGTTGTTTGTTTGTTGCACCCATTTGAAAGTAGATACATAATGGAAGGCAAGCCAACCATGCATGGGGTCCAGTGTCATCATTGATTTCACAACCCGAATTTAATGAGAAGGACATGGATTGAAGTACACAGTACCTTCTTATCTAATCCTATTCATGCATGGTACTTCTAATATGTTTCATGTAGATCAAAGAAAACCTTAAATATCATTAATTTTTTTTATCATATTAAATATTATTAATTACACTATAGAATTTGAAGATTTTTTAACTTTATCCATATTTAATATTCACTACACTACATGAAAATAAAGTTAATATCTAATAAATAAAAGATAAAATTGTACATTGATATGAAACATTTAATGAGGTACCTTATATAGGACCTGAGGAGTATTTGTTAAATTATAAGGGAAATTCAAGAATTTTGATTTGGCCTCACATATACATTTTTTATTATATTGCATTTTTTTCTCATAAACTGAAATCTTTTATCTTTGTAGATTAAATTTTGGGAAAACCTATTTGTTGGTACCTATACTTTTATTTAATTTTGATTTTGGTATATGTGGTTTTTAGTCTTCTAATTAAACCATTAATTTTGTTCAATTATCACTATTGGCTCATTTATCTTTGTTCTATTAGCATTTCTAATCTCTTTATAGAAGCCTATGGTGTTTAGAAATTAAAATTAAAGCATTTAAATATGATAAAAATATGCATATATAGGTACCAAAATCAAAACTAAATAAAAGTATATGTAATAACAAATGTATTTTCCCTTAAATTTTTATCATGAAATGACTAGGTTATTTTTTTAAAAAAAAAAAATTCACGAATATTTTACATATTATGAATTATATATTCATTTGTTTTCAACTTTTCATGCGTACAAATTTGTGGACTTCATGTGATGAATTCATTTCATGCTAAATCTTACTTCAATGTTCAGTTGGATCCTGCTTGTACAAGCTTGGTTGATTTTAGCTTAATTAAAGTACTTAGAATATGATGAAAATTAGATGAAACACTACAAAAAATTCTGCTTTCGGCGGCGACAAAAGTCGCCACTGAAAGCATAAAAAGTCGCCGCTAAAGGTCTTCGGGGGCGACTTTTTGTCGCCACCAAGTCGCCGCCTATGTGACCGTCGCTGAAAGTATTGGCGGCGACTTTTTGGGTCGCCGCTGAAAGTTGACTTTCAGCGGCGACAAATGTCGCCACTGAAAGTGGTAAAAATAAATAAATAAAAATAAAAAAATAAAAAAATTTTACCCTTTGGCGGCGACATTTGTCGCCGCCAAAGGGTCGCCGCTGAAAGCAGCAAAAAAATAAAATAATAAATTAAAGCCACATCATCACCCTATGGCCACATGGCTGATGACGTGGTGACCCTCACCCACTTGCCACATCGTGCCACATCATCCATCCCCTGCCACTTGTCATGTGTCACGTTGCGCCACTTCATCACCTTTTATTTCACCTCCAAATGTGCCTCTTCTAAGGTTCGAACCCATGACCACTTCATTCTTGTGTGAAGCTTCTACCAGTTGAGCTGTGATGACCTTCCATCATATTACTACAAAATTAAATATATACACACACATACACACACACTAATATTATATGCATATATTTAATATATTAATTTAAATACATATATTATTATGATATAAATATATTATCATATTACCTATATTTAATATTTATTTATATACGTATTTATTTATTCATTGAAATATTTAATATATAGAGATAAAATATAATATAAATGTTTCTTTATTAATATAATATTCATTTTTAATAAATTAAAATGTTAATATAGTTGATATAATTTTATTAATTTAAAAATTATTATTATTTATTCATGTATAATATTATTTGATATATCATTAATTTTAATTAAATTAAAGTATTTACTACAAATTTAATAAGGAATAAAAACTTAAAATATTACCTTATTTTATTTTTCATGATAGAATAATTTATTTAATATTTTAAAATTTTAAATATTTTATATAAAAGTAAAAAAATATTTAATTAGTATTATTTGAAAAATAAACTATATGCTGAAAGGTCCCCTTCTGTGGTGACTTTATAAAGTCGCCGCTGAAAGTCCCACTTTAAATATTTATTTAGATATTTAATATATAGATATAAAATATAATATAAATATTTATTTATTAATATAATATTCATTATTAATAAATTAAAATGGTTGTATAGTTGATATAATTTTTTTAATTTAAAAATTATTATTCTTTATTCATGTATAAGATTATTTGATATATCATTAATTTTAATTAAATTAAAGTATTTACAATAAATTTAATAACGACTAAAAATTTAAAATATTAACTTATTTTATTTTTCTGGATAAAATAATTTATTTAAAATTTTAAAATTTTAAATATTTTATATAAAAGTAAAAAAAATAATATTTATTATTGTTATTTAAAAAATAAACTATATAACTTTCAGGGGCGACTTTAGTCGCCGCTGAAAGTCCTACTTTAAATATTCATTTAAATATTTAATATATATAGATAAAATATAATATAAATGTTTCTTTATTAATATAATATTTATTTTTAATAAATTAAAATGGTTATATAGTTGATATAATTTTATTAATTTAAAAATTATTTTTCTCTATTTATTTATAAGATTATTTGATATATCATTAATTTTAATTAAATTAAAGTATTTTCTATAAATTTAATAACGACTAAAAATTTAAAATATTACCTTATTTTATTTTTCATGATAAAATAATTTATTTAATATTTTTAAATTTTAAATATTTTATATAAAAAAATATTTATTAGTATTATTTAAAAAATAAAATATATGACTTTCGGCGGCGACTAAAAAAGTCGCCGCGGAAAGTCCCCCTTTCGGCGGCGACTATTTTTTGTCGCCGCGGAAAGGTCCACTTTCAGCGGCGACTCAAATGTCGCCGCCGAAAGTGGGACTTTCAGCGGCGACAAAAAATGTCGCCGCCGAAAGGGGGACTTTCAGCGGCGACTTTTTTAGTCGCCGCCGAAAGTCGCCACTGAAAGTCTGTTTTTTTGTAGTGAAAGTACGATGAGTGAGTGAAAGTCATAGGCTTAGCCGGGAGAAGAACCCTCCTTTTCCTTTCCCTCTTCTTCTCTTATATTTCCTCTTTATAACTATTAGATCAACAATTGAATGGTCTAGATTTATTATTTTATTAATTTATGATTAAAATGCTAAATTATAAAAAGAAAAATAATTAATTATACGTAAGTTCATGAATTTTAATATGAATATATAACTTAATACTAGAATAAAAAGCACACAATCAAGCATCTAATATGGAGCTAAATTTGGGCCATTCAAAAATTGATCTAATAGTTATAAAGAGGGAATATAAGAGAAGGGGAGGGAAAGAAAAAGGAGAAGTTCCTCTTCCGCCTTAGCCTACAACAAACATTCTGATCAACCAAATTATGACTTTTCTTTTTCATTAATACCAAACAAAGATTCTCATCTTAATTAATTACCTTTAATGCTAAGCTTCATTATTTTTTCTAGCATACGGTTTGTGATTAAAAAAAAAAAAACTTGAAACCACGATTTTCATCTCAAAGAAAAAAAAAATAGCACATTGAAGTCTTGAAGATCAAGCCTCTATATTCTATATTTTAAGCCTGCCCTTTCTTTTGATGTTTTAGAATATTAATATAATTTTTTATCGGTTAGAATATCTGTATCATGGGTCTTATGAAAGAAAACAGTATCATGGAGTATTAGCTAGTTAGACAAGCACCCACGATATGATAAGATTATTATGTATTTTCACTATTATTATTGAGAAGGTAGACACACTAATAACATGAAGTTACAAATCACATTTTATGTTATAAGGCGATTGGTAAATCAGTATCAGTAGTAGTATCTGTTTTTTCTTCCCTCTTTTTTTTTTTTTTTTTTTTTTCATTTTCCGCCAAAGACTGGTAGATTGGGGTAAGTACACCAAACGAAAAGTCACATGAGAAAAGTATCCATTGATTTTTGGGCATTAATTATATGTGTCATTTATGTCTCTACATAAAGGCACCTCTGTTAACTTCTTTTTTTTTTAAAAAAAAAACACCACTAGAAATCATATGGGTCCCTTCGTTCACTTTAATTTCTTCAACGACCAATATCTACCACCATGGGTTTCTTTCTTTTCTTTTCTTTTTCCTGACACGATATTGAATTTCTGCAGCATCAACATAATGGGTTGGACAATAATGGTCTCCTTCGGATTGAACGCATCCGTGAGGTGTGGTATTCAATTCCTTTACATCTCTATATAAACATATTCATATTTCTGAATTAATTACTGCAGAACTCCATAATAAACGAAACTTCAATTAACTTTACTTGAAAACAATGCATGTGTGTATGCATATGATTCGGTCAGTAAATAGAACATCACCAATAACCCCATTTTTGGATGGGTGGAAAAGGTGATGGGAAAGAAAATAAGGACAGAAAATATGAGAGGATTGGAGATTTCTCTTGTTTGAATAAGGTAAGAGAAAAGTGGAAGGAAGGAAAATGAAGAGTCGGATACCATATTTTCCCCTCATATTTTCTCCATAAATATATAGAGACAATTTGGGAATTAGGGAAATGCCTTTTTCACTGTTGCCACTCACCATGTTGCTTTCTAACTCCAACAAACCCTATTATGTGGCCTGCCTTCTCCATTGTTTTCTCACTCGAGCCAATCCCATCACCGAATCGCCTTCACATATATAAAAAAATATATTTCTTTCAATTTATTTATAAACATACACAGAAAAATCTAATTTCAAACACATATTTGATTCTTTTCAATCAATTTAATATTTAGTTTCTAAAATTTATTTTTAACATGCTTTTTTTATTTTAAAATATAGGAGTGTAAATACGAAAATTTTTCTATAATATTCAATTTTAAATATTTAAATACTCCCCCGTTCCTAAATATATGATCTATTTGAAAAGTTGAGTTTGTTCCTAAATATAAGATCTCTTTCTAGTTTTTCTTAACCTTTTCCTAAATTATTTTTTATTGATGCTCTTCAATAATAAACAAGCAAGAAATGGAATATGAAAATAAAAGTAGGTGGTTATGGTGTTTTGATAATATTAAGTAATTTTAACGAACCTAACTAACATATTTAATGTAATAAAATTAAGTAAATATGTCTTATATTGAGGAACGGAGGGAATATAAACAATGACATGATATACATAAAGTAAATCAGAATATAATTATATCATTGTCATTGTTACAATTGCTCATTTTCTCTCCTCCATATTTTCTCTTCGTTTATTCAAACAATGTAATGATAACATTATTTCTCTAATATTCCTATTTCCTTTTCTCCTAACTTTTCACCTTATTCAAATAATGGACAAAATACATGCATGCATGCATACATGTGCTCCCTTTAGTCTATAATATAAGATCAATTTAACTTTTGTGAAAATTAAGTAAACCAAAACAAACCATTCAATCATAATATATGTTGCACGTAACTATATTATGTGTAAGTTTATAAGTAAGCTAAATTAGTTTTAAGAAAAAAAATTATCAATATAAATATTTTAAAATGATTTATTTTAAACTCTCCAAAAAAGTCAACTTGATATTATATTTAAGCTGAAGTCCATACATACATGCATGCATACTCCATTCAGTCCATAATATAAGATCAATTTAACTTCTTTTGTGAAAATTAAGTAAAACAAAATAAACCATTTAATCATAATATATGTTACATGTAACTATATTATACATAAATTTATAAGTAAGGTAAATTAGTTTTAAGAAAAAACAATTATCAAGATAAATATTTTAGAATGATTTATTTTACGGCTTTAAGCTCTTCATAAAAGTCAACTTGATCTTATATTTAAACTGAAGGCTGTGCATACATACATACATATATACATAACTGAGTGTATGAATGAATGGACGTACGTGCAGTGTGAGGGTATCGAATGAACTCGGGGCAGGACATCCAAGAGCAGCAAAGTTCTCATTGCTAGTGGCAGTAATGACATCGTGCACGTTGGGACTAATCCTGGCTATTATACTCATCATCTTCCGGGAAGAGTATCCATCATTGTTCTCCACCGACTCGGATGTGCAGAAGGCGGTGAAGCAGCTCACTCCCATGTTGGCTTTTTGCATCGTCATCAACAACGTCCAACCTGTACTCTCCGGCGTCGCCGTAGGAGCCGGCTGGCAAGCCATCATCGCCTACGTCAACATCGCTTGTTACTACCTCGTCGGAGTCCCTCTTGGCCTTATTTTGGGTTACAAGCTCGACCTTGGAGTCATGGTACATCCTCACACCATATATATATATATACACACACACAGACCACTCTCTTTACTATTATACTATTTCTCACATTAAATATGTCTTATTTGTAAAAAAAAAAATTCCAAAACTAGACTTATATTTATGAACAAAAACTTTGTGGTAGTTGGACTAATAATAAGGAACACAGTGGTATATATATATATATAAATATGTATATCCTTCCTTCCTGCATGTTTTTGGTTATTCAAATAATAATACATCAATTACACTAATTAATGATACTCATCAATCGTATGAATAGGAAAAATTAAGAACTTCATTGGCAGAAACAGTATTACTCCCTCCGGTCCTAAATATAAGATCACTTTGACTTTTTTTTGTGAAAGTTAAAGAAGCAAATTAGACTACTAAATTATATCATATGTCATATGAAATTAGATTATAGGTTAGTTTATAAGTAGAATAAATTAGTTTTGAGGAAAAAAGATTATTTTTGGGACTGAAACTACTTTATTTTTGAACTGAAAAAAAAAGTCAAAAAAGTCAAAGTGATCTAATAATTAGTACCGGAGGGAGTATTATATGTCACTGAGAGTAAATGTAATAAAAAAAAGTATCACTGAGAGTAAATGTAATAAAAAAAAAATAACGCATAACAAGTAAGTACGTAGTTTTGTAGGTATCTGTGTTTTGTAGGTTGAATCTGCCTGATGTGATCAGTTAACTAATTCATCTCCATATAAATATGATAAGGTTTCAAGATATGAAGGGATGTTTTTAATTTTTTTCTTTTGTTTCTTCTTTCTTATTGGTTTACAGGGAATCTGGGCCGGAATGATGACAGGGACCGTTTTGCAGACAATCGTTCTGACCATAATGATTTGTAAAACCAACTGGAATAAAGAGGTACCTTCTTTTTACCATGAAAATCACAAAAACTTTTTACCAGCGAGTTCTTTAAAACGATGTGATGATTAAAAATCCCACAAAAATAAGTTTTATCATATAAAATGTCAACATGTTCATGCATGTTACCTATTTATTGTAAAACTTTTTGTTAATTACATTTCTTCTTTAATTTAAAGCTGTATAGTAATTTTTAATTTTTATTATGGTGAAAAGTGTGTGTGTGTGTCCAAATATGATGAAAACTATGGCTATTTTTAATTTGTGGATGAAATTGCAGGCTTCACTTGCAGAAGATAGGATAAAGAAGTGGGGTGGGTATGCCAGCAATGGTGCAACGGGAAAGACAGAAGAAACTTGAAGCCGAAGGTGCAGAAAATTTATGCTTAACTTTGCGCAGAATTTTGGTTTTTGTTTTTCCTTCTAGGTTCTTAATTACTTTCGTTTGAGGGTCGAATGTTTGGAAATAATTTAAACCTGTTAACCTTGAAAAATAAATAAAGGAACAATTGCATTCAAGTTATAAGTAAGAGATTTAATTTCATATAGGTCTAATAAATTGTTATTAATGATAACTATTAACAACTAAAATAGTATTGGTTAACAAGTGAAAAAGTTGTCAATTGACTTGTCTTATATTAAATCTCTTACTTAGGATCTGAGTTTAAATGTCCCAAAAATTGAAATAAAAAATAAATCCACTCAGTGAAGGGACATTTGCGTTTTCCAACCATGAGATTTAAGTTAGATTTGAATCATTTTTTAAAAAGTCGAGAGTGCATATTTACTCATCTATTTGAGGGTTTCAGTTTCATCACTTAATCTTGTAAAAGGGTTCTATTGATTCAGCACACGCTAAAGTATTTGTTGGTTCATCCATCTATTGAGTATTCTGAAGTATTGTTTTAAGCCTGTGTACTAATTAAACTATTTTGTGGTAGTCAGTATTCGAGTATCATGTTGGTGATGAAACAAATGTTGCTCCCACATAATCACGGGTTCGAATCGACATGAGAGAGAGGATAAGAGAGAAACAAAGCATTTTGTGGTACAATTTAACCTTTAAAATATTTTCTGAGTTAATTTTTTATCCCTATTTATTCATTTTTTTCAATATTCATTTTCCATATGTTCAACATTGCTCTACAAAATTTTAAACAAATAATTTCGCGATTTTCCTAGCTGTCATATTAAATATTTTCTAGATGTACCTTCCATGTTTTCAACCACAATTTTGATTATTTTTATAGCTGAAAACATAAAGATATACCTTGACGAACTTTAGGTGATTAATAGTGAGGTCAAGATTGCTCCTAAAAAAAATACTTTAAGACCAAGATTGAAAAATATATAAAAGGAAAAATTGAACCAAAAATATTTTAGGATATTTGATGCATACGAAAAAAATATATTTTAAAGTGTTGAAAGAACAACAAAATACTTTAGAATACGAGAGAAAAAAAAACTTCATGCTACTGGAAAAACAATGATTTAACAAATAATCATCATGAAGAACTCAAAGTGAAGCATCTTTTCACTTCCTTAAACATTGTCGCCATCCAAATGACTATTTCTTTCAACTATTGTTAATTTTTAAAATTAAACTTATTATATCATTTGAAAAATGTTTTTATCAACATGTAATATTTTAATATCAATTTTTTTAACAGAGAACTGAAAAACCTTACAAAATTAACACGTAAGAAATAAAAATTAAACTTGTGTGAAATTAAAGAAACCAAAGTTATTAGACTCTTCTCCTTTCTAAAAATATAGACCCTATACTAATCAAATTTTGGTACGAATAGTTATCTGAAGAAAAGAAACCACGTGATGTATTTAGGGTATTATAGTCCAATAATTAATCAGATTTCAAGCATTTTTTTAAGAAAAATTGATTGCTATAATTAATCAGTTTTTTATTTCTTTATTTTTAAGTGACAAACACTAACAATCTCAAGTTATAAATGGGAGGTAACCTTCATCTTACTTGAAAGATGTCATATCATTATATCATAGGGAAAATTTCAAAAAATGACCCCTGTAACAAATTAATATCATATTACTCCTAAATCTTTCTGAAATATTACTGTAAGATTTGGGTCCCTATCTGAAATTAAATTGCAGTGGAAAAAGACGGAAAAACCATTCCCTTTACACACTCTATCATATCATCTGACACATTCTCCCACTCACACACTCATCTCTCTCTCTCACACACTCTCTCTCTCCTCCCACTAATGGTCATATGAAGTACCGTCGATCTCTCTCATCAATCCTTCGCACGCTATCAATATTGGGATGCTACTTCGAACCCTGTTAACATTAAATTTCACTCATCCATCACTCGTAGTCCCCCATTCATTATCCAGCCTTGAACTTTACAGGTGTTTCATGGCGATGATAGAAGAAACTTTGAGCTACGAAGTATCGATAAATATTCATGTTTTGAACTATATATTACTTTTTATTCAAGCTTAATTGTATTTTTTTGATTAACAAGTGATTATTTTTTTACTAAAGTTAAATTATATTATTGAAAACATATTAACTTCTAATAATTGATCCAACCACAATTCACTGTTGTCTTAATCGATTGAATGGCCTTTACAATTTTCACTGCATTGCTCCTAAGAATATTCGAAATTTCAGAATTCAGAGGAAGCCAAAGACACCGCATGGCAACTAAGAAAGTAAGAGAGGCACCGCGTCTTCTTTGGGCAAGCAATGATCATTAACCAAATTCACCTTACGTCTCACCTGATTAACCTGGACCTCGTTATTAATATTATTGTCAATCCTTATTTATATAGTTTGATCAAATTTTTATTTTTATATGTATATATAGTTTCAAATCGTTAATTTTAGCCCATATAATTTATAACAATTTAATTCAAGTTTAACGAAAAGCCCTTATATACAACTAACAAGTTTTTATTTTAGTTTTTATACTTAAACCAAATTCATATGAAATAAGCAAGGGAAAATGATAAAAAATACCTTCCAAATTTTAAGCAACAATACTGATTATTTGAAAGCCATAAAGACCAAAACTAATGATTTCATCGTGACACAGATTAAAACTATACAATTCAATTAAACTGTAAGCACGAATATTGATATTAACCCAATTATCTTTTATATTTTATATATCAAACACCCTCCGCTCCTATGATTTAATTTGTATTTTTTTTTTGTTAGGGTTTATTAAACCACAATTTTTTTGGGTCTATATTGGTATATTCAACTCATTCTCGATTCACAATGTTTCTGTCTCTTGTTTCCAACAATCATCAAGAATGCGCTTTTTAGTTGAAACTATACCAATCTATGTCCTTGCAAATGCAAGATGTTTGACTTTTTTTTTTTTATCAAAAGAAAATAATTGAAAAAGAAACTCCCAATTCAATGAAACAATATTCCACATATATTCCAATTGTTTTGAGCCCGACGGGGTAGTCTTGTCTTATTGTCTTTTTCTGCATTTCTTTCATGCATGGTAAGTTATAATTTGAATTGATTACTGTAATCGTATTTTTGCAACCTAATTCATTCTACATTCATATATTAACCAGAATTCATTGATGATTTCGAATGATTTTATTAAACTATAGGAGTAATCTATATTTTGAACAATTTTAAATAGTAATTACCATACGCTATGGTACGTCGCTGAACCCGCCATTTTCACCTCCATTTCTCAATAAATACTTTTTTTTAGATATGAAAGGTACTATATGGGCATGAAAGAAATAAAGACAACAAAAACTATGCACACAAAAGCATCATAATCCTCCTCTAACTAGAAAAACTACGCATACAATAGACGAAAGGAATCAGCCTTGCGCTTATGCCAAAGCCAGCTCAGCTTCGTGCATGAGAGTGTCAATCCCATCAACTTCCTCCGAACAACTTGAGATGAAAATAATCCAGTCTTTAACTAGAAAAAAGCAAACCTTTTGGACCAATGATATGTTCTCATTGGAGATCTGCACATCTATGTAAATCCATTCCACTTGTCGGAAGCTTCCCATGCAATTTTCAGCTCCCATAAGATCGCACATAATTCAGCAGTAATTGCACTACCCAGATTCGATGTAAAGCTTTATATAAGTAATCTTGATCATCTCTTATATATTAATCCTCTGCACGTTGCCATAGCCGAGATACTAGCTGCTCCGAAGTACTATCAACATTAAATTTCACTCATCCCTCACTCGAAGCCTCCCATCTTTTTATAATCTTTGAATCCTTCAACCTCTTCAGTTTATCTTTTGCGCCTTTGACGCATGTCAGCATCTTAGCCTTGAACATTATAGTGTCTCGTGATGATGATGATGATGATGGAAGAAACTTTGAACTATGAAGTATTCATATTGTAAATTATATATTACTTTTTATTCAAGTCTATTAATTGTTTTTATGATTAGGAGTAATTCTTTTTGAAGAAAACTTACCTTCGTCGGATTGTTGGAGTGAAGGAACGAAGACGCGTACGGTGTTGATCGATGATGCGTAGGGGGAGAGATATTTGAAACTGAGTAGGGGAAATCTGAAGCAGGATCACGGGAAGAAGGTTGCTGATATTGGGAGTAGTAGGGAGGATTATAGAAAAATCCCCAAGACTGATATTCATTGCAAAAGAATCAGATCGACACTGTCAAGAAGTTGATAAAGAGGGGAAGACGGAATAATAATGGCGTTAAAGCCGAGGTGGAGGAAAGTCCACATGCCATATAGTAAGTGGTGAACTGGTTTTAATGCACTGTACCGGTTTTTTCTTTTATTTAAATTAAAATATATATTCGAAACATATTACTTATCAATAATTGATCCACGGACAATTCACTGATGTCTTATTCGGTTGAATGGCCGTTACAAGTGTCACTATACATTGCTACTGAGAGTCACCCTAGTGTATTAAAAATTAGAGCAATTTTAGCCCCACTAAGGTAATTACAAAGCGTAAATTAACAACTTTACCAATAAAGTGTTGAGGCAGAAATATATGGCACAAATATGTTTTGAATGGTTATAACAATATAACAATAAATTTTTAAAACAGAGCAAAACAATCAACACCATTTATTTTTTTCCAAACGTTCATTAGTTTTTTTATGTACCCATCATATGTGTATTTACTCTGACGGATGTTGGGGGAAAATAAACGACGTTAGTTGATTTCCTCTTTTTTAAAGGTTTATTGCCAATTTAGAACCTTTAAAAAACTTATTGGCATTTTAGCACAACTCAAAACGTATTTTTATCAGATGCTCATACTACAACACTTCATTGGTAAAACTACACATTTGCTCAATTACAAATGTCACCGAAAAAAAGTTTTTGGTGTTAATTGCACTCCCAAAAATAGTTCAGAATGCTAATTGCACCCTGAAAATTAAAATGATTTGGGGGCTCGCTATACCTTTACCCTTAATATTATGTTTTTTATTCAAAAATTTTAGATGATTTAACTTAAGCTAAGGGATATTTTAATCAAATTTTGATTTTGATCTATATAGTTTCAAATTGTTAGTTTTAGTCCATATAGTTTATAAGGATTTGGTTTCATGAGTTTAGCAAATGACCTTATGCATTATTAATTACAAGTTTTTATTTTTGTTTTTATACTCAAACTTAGATTAAGTTGATATGAAACCATAAGGAACAAGATTGGTGATTTGAAAACTATATGAACCAAATTAAAATTCAATCAAAGTATACGGACCAATATTGATAGTAATTCAAATATCTTTTATATTTTTTATTATATATAGTTACTATGGCCCTTATTATAAGACTATATGCCATCACTAACTAACAAATATCATATATCAATAAAATGGTTAAAAACACTAAATTACCTACACATTTATTGTTGGCTTAAAGAGCAATTTTACTAACAGACTATTGTCCAATTTGTAGATGGCACAATTGATAATTGAAATGATCGGAAATACCAATGGACCTTTTAATTAGGGGCAGATTGACGAACGCCGTTAAAAATACCAAACGTTTGTTGCAAATTTAAGTGGAGCCCCCACAATTATTTTATGGGTTAAAGAGCAATTTTACCAATAGACTATTGTCCAAGTTGCAGATAGCACAACAAAAGTAACAGCCGTTTGCTGAAATTAAATGGCGTTGGTCAATTTGTCCTTGGTTAAAAGGTCCATTGGTATTTCCGATCATTTCAATTGTCAATTGTGACATTTACAACTTAGACAATACTCTATTGGTAAAATTGCTCTTTACCCAATAAACAATATCCCACATATATTCCATTAGTTTTGAGCAATGTTTTCATAGCCGGACCGGACCGGATGGCTGAACTAGACGGATCGTCGGCCAGAGATCCAAGAGGCTTGGTTTTTGGCGGGGAACCGCTATAGTGGTTTGGCCGTGTTAAGCCGGTGAGAACCGCCGTTTCAGCCGGAAACCGTCAACCAGCGGGGAGCTGGAGTGAGCTTCTTAAAACCAGACGGTTGGAGATAAGAGGATCGTTGTAGAGAAAATTGAAGGTGAGGGTAGAGGAGGAGGAAGCAGGAAAAAATCTAATGCCTACCTTGTGATTTTTCTTTTAACAACAACAAAAATAATGAAGGAAATAATGGAAAAAAATTAAAAAATGAAACCTGAAATTCCTTAACAACCAAGATCTTCGGGTTGAAGTGAAGTTAGGATGAAGAAGAAAGAAGGTGACCAAAGCTTCGCCAAAAACAGATTGAAAGGAGAGAAGATGAGGAAATATGAAAAAATTGCTTTTTTATTTTTTTTATGGGAAAATTCCAAAAAAAGACCCTCAAATTGTCAAAAGGACACTGTGCTACAACGAATTTCGGAAATGACAATTCAGTACAATGACTGAATTGTCCAACCCTAAATTAAAAGAAAATGTCTAAAATGCCATTGGTTCAATTATAGGATTCCCAACTTCCCATCCTAAATTAGTTGTAGTAAGAGTATTTTAAACATTTCACTTAAATTTGAGTTGGACGTGGTTTATACTGAACTTTAGAATTTTCCCTTTTTTATTGAGATGTCCTCTTTATTCAACTTTAGAAGATGTCCTCTTTATTCAACGTGTCACTTTCACAATAACTCTTGCCCATATGTGTGTTTCATTCAAGACTTGTTGTCATTTTACTGCCACATACTGACAGACATTCGCGGTATAGAGACTTGTTAAGGTTAACCCAACGGACATCTCTCATTTTTTTAAACAACAGGCATCATATTTTTTTATAATAATCAATAGCTTACAAATTTGGTTAGATTTTTAACTTGTTAATGGGCTGTTTTTTTTATTGTAATAGGACATATGCTATGATCTATTTAACTCCTCATTATATTATATAAATTATTTCTTTTGATCCTAATTATAAGGTTAAATTAATTTTTTAAAGAAATTAAGGATGCAAAATAAAACACTTTAAAATCTTTATATTAATCTTTTTTCCTCAAAACTAATTTATTTTACTTATAAACTAATATATAATCTAATTATATGTAGTATATGTTATAATTTAGAGATCTAATTTACTTCCTTAACCTCCACAAAAAAAGTCAACTTGATCTTATAATAAGGACTGAAATAGGTATTTTTTTTTTTGCATAATTATATCAATCATGTTTATATCATCATATATGTGTGTGTATATATATATAATTATTATTTTTCATTTAATTATTATACCACCGGCCCGACCAAACGGTCTGACCGTACTGATCGTTTGAATAATGACCTGTTACCCTTTTCAGCTCGATATCCGGTCCGACTTTTAAAATATTAGTTTTGAGCAATGTTGGGTTTTCTTGTCTTGTTTTTTTCCTCATTTCTTTCATGCATGGTAAGTTATAATTTGAATTGATTATTATAATTATTTTTTGCCACCTAATTCATTATTCATTCATACATTAACCAGAATTCATTCATACATTGACGATTTCGATTGATTTATTCTTGAACAATTTTAAATGGAAATTACCATACGCAGCAACGTTTATAAATATGCGCGCACACAGGCAGACTAATTAAGCATAG
The DNA here is from genome assembly GCA_037074515.1 of Mimosa bimucronata. Taxonomy (NCBI): domain Eukaryota; kingdom Viridiplantae; phylum Streptophyta; class Magnoliopsida; order Fabales; family Fabaceae; genus Mimosa; species Mimosa bimucronata. The sequence continues at coordinate 23,783,547 of CM073447.1, forward strand.
AATAGAATTGTGATTTTTTATTTTTAAGAAAATAAGCATATCTCTCTCTCTCTCGCAGAGCAATGGAGGACTGCCAAAATAACAGGCAGCCCCTCCTCGCCGCCGCCGCCGCCGCAACCTCACCGGAGGAAACTCGCCACCAAATATCCGCCGCAGTTTTCAGCGCAGAATCCTCCGACATAACTCCCATAAACACTCCTAAAGATTTCTTCACTCAATTCTTCATTGAATCCAAAAAGCTTTGGTACCTCGCCGGTCCCGCCATCTTCACCTCCCTCTCTCAATACTCCCTCGGCGCCATCACTCAGCTCCTCGCCGGCCACGTCGGCACCCTCCAACTCGCTGCCGTCTCCATCGAAAACTCCGTCATCGCCGGCTTCTGCTTCGGCGCCATGGTAAAATCAAAACCCCCCCCCCCAAAAAAAAAAAACAAAAAAACTCATGAATCAAATGTATACATACGTTAGATTTGTCTTTCCATCCTATAAGTTGTTCCTGGAAGTTGTTTAAGCCAATTTGATAGAACTCATCTCAACATTATATACCCTTAACTCTTGGCAGAATAAAGTATCACAAGTTTAGGAAGTTTAAGTTAATCTAATGGACTCACCTCAACATTATATACCCTTCATTCATCTCTCAATCTTTCAGTGTGGGAATTATGATTATCTTAATACTACCCTGTTTTTTTTTACAAGACAATCAATCAGTCCCCTGTGATGTGACTCACCTCAACATTATATACCCTTCATTCATCTCTCAATCTTTCAACGTGGGACTTATGATTATCTTAATACTCCCCTGTTTTTTTTTTACAAGACAATCAATCCCCTCCCCTGATTCTGAAAATCTGAATTTATGAATTAGCTTGGGATGGGAAGCGCGTTGGAGACACTATGTGGGCAAGCATATGGGGCGGGACAAATGGACATGTTAGGGATATACATGCAGAGATCATGGGTGATTCTTAACACAACGGCTCTGTTCCTGAGCCTATTATACATATTCGCAAGGCAAATTCTGAGGGCGATCGGCCAAACGGCGGCGATATCGGAGGCGGCGGGGGTATTCGCCGTGTGGATGATCCCACAATTGTTCGCATACGCCATGAATTTCCCGATCCAAAAGTTCTTGCAGGCACAGAGCAGGATTATGGTGATGGCTTGGATATCGGCGGCGGCGCTGGTGGTTCACACGGTGGCGAGTTGGGGGCTGATGTTGAAGCTTAAGTGGGGGCTCGTCGGAGCCGCCGTGGTTTTGAACTCGTCGTGGTGGTTGATAGTGGTGGGGCAATTGGTGTATATATTTAGTGGTACTTGTGGGAGGGCTTGGAGTGGGTTTTCTTGGAAGGCTTTTCAGAATCTTTGGGGCTTTGTTCGTCTCTCTCTTGCTTCTGCTGTTATGCTCTGGTGCGTATCTTCTTCTTCTTCTTCTTCTTCTACTTCGTCTTCTTCTTGTTCACGTGTTTCTCGTGTTTGCTTGCTTCCTTTCTGGTCTGGTACAGCTTAGACCAAGTCCGGAGTCATTGGGAGTATTTTTTTTTTTTTTTTTGTCAAGGATTTTGTCAAAAGTTTATATGACACCAAATGTTATTTTTTGATAAAAAAATACATATAAATTTTTAAATTAGATAAAAATGCACATTTACAGGTATATTCCAAAAGGAACCGTTTGGTGCTATATGAACCTTTTTACAAAATCATATGTGAATTTTTTATTCTAATTTAACTGTAAATGTGTACTTTTGATCCAATTTAAAAGTTCATATGTATTTTTTGTCCAAAAAAATAAAATTTGATACTGGTTGAACTTTTGACAAAATCATATGTATATTTTTGACCCTTAACCCTTTTTTTCCAAGGGAAAAGTTATAATTTAGATAAATTCAAGGAACGTGTGTTGATCAAATTTGCACGGTTTAAATTTGATTATTTTTAAGAGGATGCTTTTTGGGATGAAATTAGTTTTTCTGAAAAATGATAGTGAGGAGGTTATTTTTGTTTTATAATTTATATCCATAAAAAGAGTCCTTTTTAAATTATATAGATATATTTTTTAAAAAATCAAATCTATACTATACAAATGAGACGTACTAAGTTTTATAGTTGGTATGAAAACTGATTCTATAAATTCACAAGGATGACTCAAGAATACTTCTTTATTTTCATTGTATTAAGTTCTCCAATCACATCATATAATACTATGTGTAATTACAATACTTTAAAAATAAAACATATGATTACATGTGAATGGAGAACTTGACCAGATGTAAAGAATTTGAACTACTTATATTTTTAATTTTTAATTCATAAATGAATTGTATTATAATTTTTTTAAAGAAATTTAATAGTGAACTTATGAATCACGCCAGATATAAAATAATAAAACTTTTTAAATTTAGTAGAATTTTTATTGGTCAAACCACATGTTGTTGAAGTTTCAATGTGGGTCGCATTTTATTTTCAATTTCTTTAAAATTTTCCAATATTTTCTCTGTGATCCATTTCTGAAAATTGAATTACTTTGATCGCTTTTATAAAATACTATTTGAGGCTGTTTAAATGTTTAATATAATTTTATCATTTATATCCTAATTCTTCTATATTTTTCTCCTCATTTTTTTAGACTACATTCATTTTCGTATTTTTCTCTTGTTATTGTCCTTTTGTATATCTTATTTACCCTTGTAAGTAAGGACATACTTAAAAAAATAGTCGTTTTTTATAATTTATTATTATTATTTTTTGACTAATTTTAATCGATTTATCAATCCACGTGATTTGGTTACCTTCATGAGATAAATGACAGGAACTAGTTTCGATACTTGTCAGAAAGAATGAGTAGCAAGGGGGAGTCTCAACCGTCCAGGTCTAATCTGGATGGTCCATATATAATATTTTAAAGTTTATTATTTTTAAATGAAAATTATTTTAATGGGTAGAAAAATCTTAAATAAAGATAATCTTTTAACTATCATTTTATCAAAAAATATAGTTTTCATTTAGAAATTGTAAACTTTAAAATATTAAATCTAGACCATCCAGATTAGATCTGAATGGTTAAGAGTGGAAGAGCTCCCCCTACTCATCATTTTGACGAACACCTCAACTGTTTCCAATTTTAGCTTTCATGAGATTACCTTTATTCGGGGATTATTTGTATTGCTATAGGGATTAGGGAATTTTCTAACAACTTTTAAAATTAAAAATTTAAATGATTCTATGTTGGGAGGTGCGAGTAGTAATTAGGGAAAATTTCAGTTTACCCCCCTAATAAAGAATTAATCTCAGATTCCCCCCTAAACATTCTGAAATTTCACTGCACCCCCAAGGGACTAAAGTGAAATTAAATGTTTCAGCTAAAAGACCAAAATGTCCTTATTGAATTTTGTACTGATTTCCAAGACACATATGAAGAATTTCCAAGACACATATGAAGAATTTCCAAGACATTTATGGGAAATTTCCAAGACACATATGAGGGAACTTTTCAAAACATTTGTGCTTATTTTCAACATCAATGTGAGTATTTTTAAGTCTAAAAAATCATGGAATCCAAAACTAAAACATCCAAAATTTCACAACTATATTTCCAAGACACATATGAAAAATTTCCAAGACACATATGGAGAATTTCCAAGACACATATGAGAAATTTCCAAAACGTTTGTACTTCTTTCAATAAGGACATTTTGGTCTTTTAGCTGGAACATTTAATTTCACTTTAGTCCCTTGGGGGTGCAGTGAAATTTCAGAATGTTTTGGGGGGAATATGAGATTAATTCCTTATTATGGGGGTAAAATGAAATTTTCCCTAGTAATTAGTACCAATGTTGAGGTGCCCAATGAGAGTGAGTAATTGCCATGGGTATCCTTGCTAAACATGTTACTATTTATAATATACATACTCGATCTCTTTGTACCTGTATATAAAGTGTTTTTTTAAAAATTGTTTATCTATTTTAATAAGTTCTTATTTTACTTTATTTACGTAAAAAATGTGTTTTTCCTCCTTTGTTCATACATTAATTTCTCCCACACATTCTCTTTCATATCTATTTTCATAATTATTCTCTCTTTTAGTTTTTTTATTACATTATTCTCTCTTTTATTCATTCATAAATAAGGACACTTTTGAAAAATAAATATATTTCTTACAAATTAACTGTTTTTAATTAATTTTAACTTATTTTTTAGGAAACTGCAATTTGGTTAAAATGATTTTATATATGTTATAAAAAAATGACCTTATATATAGTGATGGCGGGAGTATATAAGTGAAAGAAGACAATTAATAATATTTGGAGCCAAAAGAAACAAAAGAAAATAATAGATAAATACCTTTTAAATTTTAAAATTTCATATAATATAAAAGATTTTAAGTAGTTGAGTAATGATTATAATAACTAAAAGTCACATATATAATATTTAGAAAGTCTGAAAGTATTTTTCTGTCCATTTATTTACGAAACAAACTTCTTGGACAGAAGCCAAAAAGATTGAAAAGTTAGAAATAGGCGGTGGTTATATTTGGAAACTCGGTTTACGGTGAAAACATGATTTGAATAAATTAAAGTAACTGATCTGAGCATCTTATCTTTTTTAATTTTTTGGTAATAAGAGCAGCCTGTCTTTGTCTACCCAATAAACTTGATCCGAGCAACTTAATTAGCTAATTTATTTTTTGCCAACATCTTTGTCCAGCTAATAAACTTATAGCCTATTGTTATAAAATCTCCCTTAAATAGAAGGTTACAGGTTAGTCCCGTTTATAATTTAGAATATTCGGTGCCTGCTCTCCAATGTTTTCAAAAAATTATTTTCACCTCGAAAATAATTGGCAACACTACAACATCTCGAATTTGAGATGTGAGGGAAGCGAAAGTTCTAACAATATGCTTTTATGTTAGAAATTTAAGTTCACAACACAATAGCACAATGATCCGTTTTATTTTTACAACTTTACAATAGACCTCTTACCTCTAATTCTTAATTACATTTTTCTTGATCACTCCCCTATTATTTTTGTTCGCTATTTATCTCGACACATACAACTCAAAGTTTGTAGGAATTCATGCACACACAAGAATATAGTTTAAATGAGTATATAATTAATTCTTGGGTCGTATCTGCGGAAATTCAAATGTTAAGGGTGATTATAGGACTAAGTTTTAATATTAAGAGAGTTATTTATCCATGATCTAAAGTTTTCAAGAGAGTTTTAATTTGTGTAACTCATTCCAATGAACAATATTAAAAGCACCATTTCTAAACCATGACATTGTTTTCTATTCCCATATTTTTACTTTGTTTTCAATTTAATGACTAAATTATACTAATATTTTATGCCTAAATGATTCAATTAATGCATATAAGTTAAAATTATAATCACGGCGGCGTTGCATGTGAAGTGTGAATTGCATCTTGAACCGAAAGAATCGATATGCGTGTCGTCTCTGAAAGTAGATCCAAGATCTCTAGCCAGTACTTTCATCTTATCATTTTGTTAATTTATTTTTCGGCAGAATCTCACTTTGTTAATTAATTGTCAATAAAATCCAATGTGTGTGTGTGTGTGTTTGCTTGCTGGTAGTACGGTCTGCTCAAATTTTGTTTTTTTAAAAAAAAAAACAAGAGTTGAGATCTCAGTGGTTGAGATTAATATTATTTAACTATTAAATTTTAAATTACTGGTGCAGCTTGGAGGTATGGTATTTTATGGCTCTGATCCTTTTCGCTGGATATCTCAAGAACGCTGAGATCTCAGTGGATGCCTTATCTATTTGGTAAGTGTTGCCAGCTACTGACTGATTCTATTACCCTTGCTGTTGTTATTATTATTTTATTATTATATTTGATAGCAAAACCCCCATGAACTCGCTGAAATTTCAAATAAAACTTTTCTCTTGAATCAACAAGAATAACAACAAAATGGAGGTGATTAGGAATAGGAAAGAAACAAGAGGCACAGAAAGATACAGATTACAAAATCCGACTTGCTGTCGTCAATAAAATAACATGTCACTTTCATAATTAGTAACAATAATAATATGTAATGTACGTTAAAGTATGCAATTTTTTGTCATCTAAATTTACATTTTGTTTTAGGTTAGTATATTGAGTTTGAAAATGAGTGGTTGATATTAAAGTTTATATTTTCCCAATAAGATACCTTTGTAGCATTTTGAATTGCTTATAATATTCTGGTCTTATTACGATTCATTTATAGTATAAAATTTGACCTCATATATATATATATATAAGTGAATTATAAGATCATTAATAACTGCTTTCTAATTTTATCATTATTTAATTGTTATTGGAAAGAGAGTAAAAGAAAAAAAGGCGAAGCAGATTTATAAATTCGGTTTAAATTTTAGTTAATAAAAATAAATTTAGCTTTTTATTAATGTAATATATTTTTGAGTATATGAGAACGAGTTACAACTCAAAATACAACTCATAATAAGAATCCAAGGTGAAAAAACTCATAATAAGAATCCTACATTTAAGACTAACTCATTTTGTTTCTTGCATTAAATGCTTTATTTTTTTAACCAAAATAATAATTTTGTCGGAGATTTGACATACTAGTAATAAATAATTAATTAAGTTAATATTGTTAATAACTGGGAATTAATTAAAATGCACCCTGTATGATGTTTTAGGAGAGTGATCTCTTCTGCAAGACTGCAAGATGAGTTTGACTGATGTACGGCTACTTATTGTCCGCTTGTTTTACCACTCGCATTTTCTTTATAATCTTAAAAAATAAAAATAAAAATAAAAGCATGCCTAATAATTGGTTACCCCACCAGTACTGTTCTCAAATGTAGGAGACAAACTAGAATGGTTTTAACAAGGTTCAAAAAATCGGATCGGACATCGAACTGGATGAGGTATTGGTTTAAGGGTTAATGGTCGGATCGAGGTTGGGCCGGGTCAAACCGGTTATATTAAAATAATAAAATTTTATTGATATTAACATTAATAATCACTAATATCAAAATGTAAACATAGATAAGGATACATGATTCATCAAACATGAATATTTTGATGTTTCTATAGAGGGAAAAATATAAAATATTTGTTGAGAACACGTAAAAATAAATATTATTCTACAATCCATAGACTAAAATACAAATACTAAGAGCAATAACAATTAAATACTAAACATATGCAAGTATAATAGCATTTAAAATATTATAATTTCCTTGTTTCTAAAATTAAGTGAAGTGAAAGTTGGTAATTAGGTGAATTATAACAAAATAAAAAAAATCAAATTTTGAAAAAAAAAGGAAAAGAAAAGGAGAAAACCGGTTCAACCCCCCGGTTCTAGACGAGTTGCCCGGTTTTGGGCGGGTTGAACTGTTTCTCAGCCGGTTCACCTTCTCTCCCGAGTTGAAGTCTCACCCTGACCGGTTTTGTGGGCTATTCACGGTTCAACCGGTCCGGGTCTTTGAACAATGGTTTTACCAGAGTTAGTCAAAAGTTGTATTCCCACACGTCCTTATTATAAGGCAATTATAAGTTTTTTAGGTGCATTAATTATTTTTTTTTTCATGTATGTCCATATTTAATAGGGGTAGTGGGAGAGAATAATAATTAAATAATAGTAGAGTTTAGTGTAATTAGTGGGGTAATATTGTAAATCACTTGAATTTTAAGATGTATTTAATGTTATTCGCCAATTTTATTGGTATGTGAGATTTGTTAGTTAGTGCCTTATAATAAGGACAAGAGGGAGTACTTGGTAATTTCTCAAATCATTTTATCTCTAGTATCCACCATTTTTTCTCAAACTAATTAACCACACTTATAGATTATGATCAAATGTTTAGTATTATTGAGAAATCAAATTATATCTATTATAAGTAACCAATTTATTTTTATTTTTTTATGGTCTACCCAAATTACTTAATTCAGTAGATTTTTTTTTTTGACCATGACTTAATTCAGTAGATTAACTGATTAGGATCAAGTATACTATAGCTGTATATGTAGAGCCATCTTTCTCACGTCACAAAAGTTTCTCATCCTTTGGCGTGTGTGGATGTTAGTTCAATTGATCAGCAAAACTTGAAAACAAAAATCGAATCCTTGGTGCACTGTACATTTTTACATACCTAATTTACACATAATCCTATTTACTTCCTCTAGTTCTTAATATAAGATTAAATTAACTTTTTAGTGGGGATTAAGAAAAAGAAATATGCCACTTAATTATAATATTTTTACATGTAATTAGATTATACTTTAGTTTATAAGATAAATTAATTTTGATAAAAATATAAATATTTTAAAATGATTTATTTATCATCTTTCATATTAAAAATATCATCTATATTTTACGTTTAGAAGATGTTAGAGTATATAAATCTTTGTCAACACTAGAGTGATGTGACTTCTCCACTCGAGCTTAGACTAGGGCTGTTCAACTCTGTCCCGTCCCGGTCCGTCCCGTCCCGACCATTTCGGGACGGGATTGTCCCGTCCCGAAAATTCTCGGGACGGGACAAACCGGGACGGGACAGAGTACCGCTTCGGGACGGGACGGGACTCGGGACAGGGTCGTCCCGATCCCGTCCCGTCCCGAATATATATATGTATGTATGTTCATATTTTTTTAAAAAAAATACATGTGTCATCTGTCTCATATGTGAGTATATATGAATATTTTTAAAAAAAATATATAACTCTAACTTCTAAACTAAGTTCCAACCATTCATTGATCTCAAATTTCTTGTCTGCTGCCACTGTGCTCTATGTATAATACATCACATTTGAAGTTTTTTTAAAACTCTAATTAAATGTGTAGTTGTTGCTACTTTTTTTGCTCTAATTTTTATGTTTTTGGTTTATTATGTATTAATATGGAGTGCTCATGGCACTGGAGGAAATTTAATTATACTATAAAATCACCCACCAAGTGTGTTACTCTGCAAAAAAAAATATTTTTGGGTCAATTTTTTTAATTGGGAAAAAGTTTCGGGACAAGGCCTGTCCCGTCCCGGTCCCGTCCCATCCCGATCGAGACCGGGACAAGTTCGGGACGGGACGGGACACGGGACGGAAACCCCGTCCCGACCACTTTTCTTCGGGACGGGATGGGACGGGGTCGTCCCGGTCCCGTCCCGTCCCGTGAACACCCCTAGCTTAGACTAATTAATATATATATATACAGAGAGAGAGAGAATAGTTTTCTATGGAACTACAATACTTCTATTAAGCTTAGAGCAATTAATGTATACACACCAATGATTAAAAAAGGGACCGGACCGGCTGGTTCAACCGTGAACCGTCCATTGGTCCGGTCCGGTTGACATAAAAAACCGGGAGGGCTTTTCGATCCAGCCATGACTCGGGTTGACCTGGGAAAACCGGTCAACCCGGGGTTGAACCGGGTTACTTTTTTTTTAAATACTTTTATTTTATTATAATTCACCTAATTACTAACTTTCATTCCACTCAATTTTAGAAATTATGAAACTATAATACTTTAAATGCTATTTTACTTGCATATACTTAATATTTAATTATTGTTACTCTTAATATTTATATTTTAATCTGTGGATTGTAGAATAATATTTATTTTCACGTGTAATCAACTAATATTTTCTTTTTTCCCTATATAGAAACATTAAAATATTCATATTTGATGAATCATGCATACCTATCTACATTTACATTTTGATATTAGTTATTATTAATGTTAATATCAATAAAATTTTATTATTTTAATATAACCGGTTTGACCCGATCCGATCCCGGTTGGACATTTGACCCTTGAACCAATGCCTCGTCTGGTTCGATGCCCAGTCTAATTTTTTGAACCTTGATACACACATAGATAGAGAGGGAGAGGGAGAGGGAGAGGGAGAGGGAGTAGTTTTCGTATGGAACTACACTACTTCTTTATCATTTGCTTGGAGCTTCTCCGTTTTCTTATGTCCCATTTGGAACGTAGCGAAAGTGAGCCCCTCACATCAGAAACAAATCGACCTTTACAATGAATATTAAAATCAAAATTTGACTTTTCTTTCAATAACAAACAAAAATATTTATCTTTAATGTCCTCATATTATAATTACTTGATTGATTGATTGAAAACGCATGATTAAAATCTTGAAAACGATCACTCTATCTTTTTTTTTTTTGCCAACTAAAAAAAACGATCACTCTATCATTTAATCGTTCCCTTTATTTATTTATATATATATAGGTATATTTCTCAAAATTAACAATCATGGAGTAGCTAGCTGGATCCTATAAAACATCATATAGGATAATTTAATTTTTCTCTTTTTGTAACTCCTTTTAGAGACAGGTTGATCTCGGGTAATAAAGATGCTAAATTTAAAATTATTAGCAGAGGAAATTAAATATTTGATTAATTCCATACACACTGCCTCATCTCATGTCTGTAGATCTGTATGTGTCCTTCTTGACTTGGGTCTATGTGGATCACTCACTGAACTTCATCATAAATGATGCTAAAAATGTTAAGTGTTCACTTTAATTTCTTCAACAACACCAGCATGCATGGGCTTCACTTTTCTAACATAATATTGAATTAATTTCTGCAGCATGAACATATTGGGCTGGACTGTCATGGTCTCCTTCGGAATGAATGCAGCCGTAAGGTGTGATATTCAATTCACCTATATAATTATACATGCATAGTTGCTACTTGCTAGTATATATATCTATAAATACAATCAATCCCTTCTACTCCAATATATATAAATCGCCTCTAAAATAAGCCACCTAGAGAATAATTTATACTTGTCAATTCAATAATGTAAAATGTGACTTCCTATATTTTTATGTCATTCAAAACCTTATTTGAAATGAATAAGGTCGGAAAAAAATTCGATTTAGAACAAGTTTCACAAGTTAACTATTGTTTCTTAATTATCGTGCATCAATTATAGTGACTTATATTATGAATCGGAAACAGTATCCATGTACATCAAATGCAGAACTCGACAGCACGCAAAGATAACCTTTAACTTACTTGAAAATGATCCATGCATGCGCATATATGCATTTATATATGGACTACGGATCTCTACGCATACTCGCACGCACATATATATATATATATACAAGGTGTACATGAATAATGTATAGTATGTGTGCAGTGTGAGAGTATCGAATGAACTGGGAGCAGCACATCCAAGAACAGCAAAATTTTCGTTGGTGGTGGCCGTAATAACATCTTTTATGATGGGGCTGGTGATGTCGCTTGTGCTGATCGTTTTCCGGAAACAGTATCCGGCGTTGTTCACGGACGACGAAGAAGTGAAGGAGCTGGTGATGAATCTAACACCAATGTTGGCTTTATGCATTGTCATCAACAACGTCCAACCTGTTCTTTCAGGAGTTGCCATTGGTGCAGGATGGCAAACTGCTGTTGCTTATGTTAACATCGCTTGTTACTACCTCTTTGGTGTTCCTCTTGGTCTTGTTTTGGGTTACAAGCTCAACCTTGGAGTCATGGTACGTTCAAGTATTAAATTTTTGAAAATATCTCTGTATACCGTGTTTGTGTTTTTATGAAAATAGCATACGTACTTCCTTCATCCCTAAATAAAGAAACTATATCTACTTTGATTAGATTAAGAGTATTAATTAGTTAAATTAGTCAACATGTCATATTTTATCTAAAACACCCTAATTATAGTCTTTCTTATTTCACTCCATTAATCTCTTGATGATTATTATATTTTTGAGGGAGCATCGGTTGAGGAAATTTAGGAAAAACTTAACAAAAGTTAAGTATGTACGATGTCCATTTAGGACCAAGATAGATAAAATCTCAAAGAAGGTCATATATTAACTAGTGAGAGTAGTTTTTTTTTTTTTATAGAAATAGATGTTCCATCAGATCTATAAACAAATATGTGTTGTTTTCCCTAAATTAAAATACCTTATCTAATCATGTGTATTAGAATTACCCTTGGATATGGATTATATTTAAAATCAAAGCAAAATCCCTAAATCTATCTCCTATACTTAGAACCTTATCTTGTTTACATATTAATATGGGTAACACTTCTTCAACAGGCCCATGTACGCTCCTATTACATATGTGTAATTTGTAGGTTGAATTTTGTTTGATATTATTCTCTGTTTAATCATTCATCTGTTATATGTTTCCCTTCCATTTTGGTTTTCAGGGAATCTGGTCGGGAATGTTGTCAGGGACGGTTTTACAGACAATCGTTCTATCCATAATGGTTTATAAAACCAACTGGAATAAAGAGGTAAGTATCTTCGTGCATGTTAATTATGATCTGTTATCAAGAAATATCTCCACACAGAGAAATAACTACTGTATTATAATATTCACCTAATTCAATTTACATAAACCATATATAATGCATCTAAAATGTATCCATGCATTCCACCAGTGAATATTATTAATAAACCACAATTGGATATGGATTTTATAAACCACAGTTTTCTTGTGATACTTCCCGACTTGTACCTCATGACATTACATAGTGAAAATATAAATTAAAACAAGTTTTTATTATTTGATGAAGTGTGAGCATGTTTTGTGTGTGTGTGGAAAAATGATAAAAATTATATGCTGATTTTAATTTGGGCATGAAATTGCAGGCCTCACTTGCTGAAGATAGGATAAAGAAGTGGGGTGGGCATACAAGAGATGGTGAAACGGGAAAGACAGAAGAAACTTGAAGGGAAGAATATTTTTTTAGTTGAAGGACCAGAATACTGAGGGTTCTGGAAGTAGTTATTTGATTCATTATCAAGAAGAAAAGTCTCCTCTCGTCGATTTAAAAGAAAATGGATTCATAATTATAGTTTCAATCTTAATATGGAATTAGAATTTGATATATCCTCCCATATGCACTAGATCATCCGAATATCTCTCCTTTAATTTATGGTTCAGATTTGTTGAGAAAATGAAGTTAATTATGTGCGGCTATGTTAAAAGAAACTAAGTCTATATTACTTGGATGAGTCAGAATTTAGGCCTATATATGTCAAGATGTTTTATGGGCAATCTAGGAACATGGGCCTTTAGGAGAAGTGGGCTCACACACGTGACGATGCGTTACTTAAAGGAAATTTAGTTGGAATCTGGCAATTGCCTCAGTTGTAATTGTAAGTATAGTATACGTGGGACTTGGCTTCTCTCCTCTATCCTTCTGGTCTTTTTCTGTCATCTACCCTAAAATTACATAGTTTTAGGGTCAAATTTTTTGTGTTTGATTTTATGATTAAATTCTACATAAAATTAGTGACATTTTGATATCTTATGGGTGTAAAATGGTTCACTTTTTTAATTTTATATGATTTTTTAAAGATTGAAATTGTGTTAGGAAGAGTAAGCTCAGATTTCAAATTTTTTTTTTTTGGTGAGTGAATATTCTAATCAGTAACTAATAGTACAACTCTGCCAGAAAGAGTAAGCTCATATGCACAAGAAGTTATCCATCTTGTAAGAAATATGAAAGGTAAGAAAAGCTTTTTGAAGCTTCCTCGAAACATCATTGATGTCATTAGAATATCATCAACAACGATGCAGATCTTGTGGGGAGGGAACAAGATGTAGGCATTTACTCCATTAGACATGGAGACCTGGTTGGCTTGATAATGAACCCACTCCACTGTCACATTTATTCTTTGCACAAGAGTTGATTTTCTGTTTGAAACAACACTGGAGCATATGGAAGTAACTAATCAACAAATGTCTCAAGAAATTTTGTGATGTATCAGTATAAAAAGTGATACCATCGAAGCCTTATAATTTTCTTCTCCAACAATGTAAACCAAAACCGATATTGGCAACTAATAAGTAATCTCTCCACGGCTTATAGAAACCTATAGAAAAATGTGAACAAAGAAAAACCCCGGCCGCTTGATTATAACTATACGGAAGGGCAGTAGTATTTCTTATTCAAGCTAATGAGAAACTCCAACGAGTAAATATTAATTAGAGGCATTGGTAAAAACTCAAAGCCATATCATAGAGTCAACCTCTTATAAAGTTTCGGTTTTAATTTTCTGTTAACTAATTAGCCTCGCTTGTTTTTACTCTGACTTTTATTTTTTTTTTAAAAATGTCCCCAAATGAATTAGATAACAAATAATATACAACGTCCGCGATGGCGGCTTGGTAGTTGAGCTTTGAAATTTCAACGACAACATACTGCCTGAAGATGTGAAGTGCTTAAAATATATTTGCGAGATAGTGACCCATATCAATTGAAAACAATGTGTGTATTTGTAATTGTAGATGCTATTATCATCAATCATCATATATCAGATTAAACATTGATTGTTACCATTATTTATATATTTTTTAAATGTTGGACAATGATTTTCAAAAATATAAATGTATTTAGTTATTGTTAATATGATGTTATGGATGTTTTGATTGATCGATGCCTGGATAGGTTTTAAAGAAAGGTATATTTGTAAATTGTGATTTGATTTCAGATTACCATGTTAGATGAGTTTTTTTTTTTTTATAACAATAAGAGAGAGAACTAGGAAGCTATCCTTTCTCCTGTTCTAATATCCCTTCAAGTTCATCAGTGGCATGCCAAATGACAGAAAATCCTAGCACAGCAGCAAGTCCTTGCCTGGCGAGAGAATCTGCAGCCTCATTAGACCAGCGGCTTACATTATGAACTTCCACAACCCAATCTCTATGGAGCATTTCCTTGATGCTTTCCACTAGCTGATACTCGTTGCATCCATCATGAATTAACTTCACTGCTTCTAAAAAATCAGATTCAAGAGTGATCTTTCTGTAGTTTAAATCCCAAGCCATCTTCAGGCCATGTAAACACCCCCAGAGTTCAGACATTAAAGCGGCTCCATAATCAAATCTAAATATAAAGCCTCTGATAAATTCTCCATAATTATCTCTCAGCAGACCCCCGCATGCATTTTGCTTTGTTGAACAAGAGTAAGCCCTATCCACATTTATTTTAATAAATCCATGATTAGGACAAACCCACAAGGCCCCCATTTTCCCATCTCTCCTATGCGCAACATTTCCTTTAAGGAACCTCTCATGTCCCTCGAGGTAGCTCAAACTCATGGCTATAAGATTAGCTTTGACATTCACCTATATATCTTCAAATACAAATAAATTCCTTCTCTTCCATAACCACCAACATACACTTGCAAAAGTAGTCTTCCATTCCTCTTGCTCCCTTGTGCCACTCCTCAATATATTGTCACGGAACCATTCAATAAAATCTAAGGAGAAGAACCTTTGCCATTCCGCCATCGGTACAAGCTTTTTCCATAACTCCTTCGTCTCTTCGCAATCACGCAACACATGCAAACTATCTTCACTGTGATTCTTACATAGAGCACATCTATCATCATTACTCAAACCTCTTTTACAGCGAGACACATTAGTTAGTAGTCTCCTTCTTGCTGCAATCCAGATAAACATACGACATCTTTCAGGTGTCTTTAGTTTCCAAATCTTCTCCCAAAGCAAATCACCTCTATTTTCATTAGTACACATCACTTCATATGCTGATTTTACAGAAAACAAACCAGAATTATTACCTTTCCATCGGATACCACCATTCGACATTACCTCCGTTCCTTCTTTAACTTTGTTCCAGGTTGCCTTAATCCCAGCCCAAATATTTGATCCAGACATCTTTGAATCAATTTTTGGCATCAAATCAGTTTCACACTTATATTTGTCTCTTACTACTTTCACCCATAAATCATCTTTCCGCTTAATTAGATTCCACCCCACTTTCATAAAGAGTGCATGGTTTTGATGTTTAACATGGCGGATGCCAAGTCCCCCTTTTCTCTTTGGTTTACATACCTCTTCCCAGGCTACTAGTGGAATCTTCTTTCGTTCATCAGAGGCTCCCCACAAAAATTGTCGGTTAGCCTTATCAAGGGAATTCCAACATGAAACTGGTAAATAGCTTGTTTACATTACATACCCGGGTATTGCCGAGGATACCGATGATACTAAGGTAGCTCTACTAGCAGTGGACAAAGATTTGACCTTCCATTGAGACAATCTTGCTTTAACTTTATCCACGATTTCAGGGAAGCTCTCCTTTGTAACTTTCTCATGATGCAATGGAACTCCTAGGTATTTACCAAGATTCCCTGTTTGGGTAAATCCCATCATCCTTCTGATTTCATTGCATCAATTATGGTTGATGTTTCTAGAGAAGAAAACTCTTGTTTTGTTAGCATTCACCTTTAATCCTGAGCTACTACAGAACTCGTCTAAGCAACGTTTAATCATCATAGCTTGATCAATTGAGGCCTCAGCAAACAAAATAATATCATCTGCAAAGAATAAGTGTGAAATTGGGGGGCCCATTTTGGTAAGTCAAATAGGATGCCATGCACCAGTCTCCATATGCATTTGAATTAAATGGGCTAACTTCTCCATACAAATCACAAATAAATATGGGGATATAGGATCACCTTGCCGAACTCCTCATGAAGATTGGAAACATTCAGCCTTCTCCCCATTCCATAAAAGTTGTAAAGAGGATGAGGAAACACAATTATAAATAACATCAATAATATGTTGAGGGAATTGCAGCTCTCTTAGGCATCCAACAAGGAAATTCCAGTTCACTCGATCGTATGCTTTCTCTAAATCAATTTTAATAGCCATAAAGCCCTTTTTCTTCTTCATGATGCGCATAGAGTGAATAACTTCTTGAGCTACTATAATGTTATCACTGTTGTTCCTGCCGGGGACAAAACTACACTGATTTGGAGAGATAATCTTGGGCATGATAGACTTCAATCTGTTCACAATCACCTTTGTTACAGCTTTATAACATAGTAAACTTGAAAAAATCTAAGGGAAAATCTTTTAACTATGTTTATAGGGTTAACCCCTTCTAACATAGTTATATTATTTATATTTGCAAAGATTTTAGGAAATTTTTTATAACTATGTTAGCTAACTAGTTAATCAATTTCTAACATAATTATTACACATACATTTGAAAAGGGTTTTAGCAAAATCTTTATAACTAAGTTATTTAGATTTATCCTTTCTAACATAGTTATCTCGCTTTCCTTTTGGACTTAGATTTCGATATATAACTATGTTAGCCAATTGCTTTTTCTAACCTAGTTATTGTGCCTTTAAATGGATTTTTGCAACCATGTTTGATAATTTCTTTTCCTAACATGGTTTAGTTTGTGAAACTAGCAAATAATTTTCTCATATCCATGATAGACTTATTGTTTAGATTTGAATTTTTTTTTCTATGATAGATATGCATTTTTAAAATAAGATAAGACTTTTATAACTATGATAGCCTTTTGAAAGCTTTAACTTAATATTTTACTATCGTAGTTAAGGTATACAAATAGCTAGGTTTAATCTTTTCTAACTACGATAGATTTTACAAGATTTGCAATTTCTTTTTTTGTCATCATAGTTAGCCTAACATATCAATTGAAAGCGGTTGAGGTTAATTATGGAAATTGAAAGTGTTTACAAGAAGGATTTTACAACTTGACTAATATTTTTAATATTCATTAATTTGTTACATAGTTCTTGACTTCTTGTGTTAAATATGGGAGGAAGCATTTAAAGTTTGTTGACTTTGGCACGACTATTGGGAGAGAAATAAGCAAAATTGGAGGGGTTAAAAGTGCTTAAAATTTGTTTTTAACTTATTAATAATGTTTGGGAAGGCTTAAGCGCAATTTGCCTTATGTACCAAAAGTCATTTTAAGTTATAAGTAAAAAAAATTTGTTTAGAGGATGTTTGGCATCACGTTTGAGGGTTCAAATTGTGAGGCCCAGCTGTAAAAACTATATTTTGAAAAATATTCAATGTTTGGATCAGCTTTTGCGTCATCTCACTTTTGCCTCAATCACATATTTCACTGTGAAGCAACCTGAAGTTGCTTTTTGAAAAAAAACCACCATACTGTAGGGAAAGAGAGAAGGAATCTAATCTATGAATTATGATGGTCAAAAGTGGTGTGAAAAAGCGTGTAGGCCCACCAATTAAAAGTACTTATGTGAATAAAATAAAATAAAATCACTTTAAAATCACATTTATATTAGTGCTAATTTATACTCCATCAATTTGAAAGTGAGAGAAAGATGAGAGAGAAAAGTAGTGAGAGAAAGGGTGAGCAGAAGCAAGCAAGTGTCTCCTCTGAGCCTGTGTCATCGGAGACGAACGGAAACTCCAAGGAGGAAGAAGACATCATGGGGAAAAACATAAAAAAATGTCAGAAAAATCAAAAGATATTGTGATGGAAGAAAGCCCAGAGGGTAATAGGAAGAACAGAGAGGAGGAAACCAAGCAATATGAACCGGGTAAGGAATCTTCGCCCACACCGGAGCATTAGGGGAGATCTGAGAAACCAACAAAAACCCCCATATCCTATAAGACAAAGCTGATAGGGAGGGAGGAACCTGTTTTTGAGCAGGATTTTGTTGAGCAAATGAGGGAATGGCTTAGGGAGGAAGAGCAATCCACCCCCGAACTTTCCCGGGAACAAAAGACCCTACTGAAAACATTACTAAAACTCAACATGCCGGATGAAAGACTAATGGAACTGTGTCGGCCTTGGAAGGATGCATTAATTGTAACTCTCATGGGAAGACCAAGAAGTCTAGATATGATGAGAGATTGAGTCCATTGGCTCCTTCGAACAGGAAATTTTGAGCTCATAGATCTGCCCAATAGTTACTACGTATTTCGGTCGAAGGATCTGAGCCTATGCAGAAAACTCTTGTTTGATGGTCCTTGGTTGATTCAAGGACACTACCTGGCTGTTTAAAGGTGGAGTCCAAATTTTAATCCTTATTATAACAAGGTAAACAAGTTAGCAATTTGGATCAGAGTACTTACCCTTCCAATGCATGTATATTCAGAGGACTGCCTCATTGAACTTGGAAACATGATTGGGAAAGCTCTCAAGGTGGATATGAACAACTTAGCACATAGAGCTGACAGAAACTTAGCTATGGAGAGTGGAAAATTTACGCGGGTTAGTGTGGAAGTGGACTTAAACAAACCACTCCAAGCTCGGTTTGTCATCAGAAAGCGTATCTTCACTGTAAGCTATGAGGGGCTGGATGTAATTTGCTTTGGGTGTGGCAGATATGGACACAACCAAGAGGAATGCCTCCTTAAACAATCAGTACCTCCGAAGACAACAGAAAAACAGGGGAATACCACCAAACCAGATCCGCCGAAAAAAAAGAACGATAGGGCTCAAACTCTATTTAGCACGCAGGGGATGTCAACCTCCGATGAGTTTGGGGATTGGATGAAAGTACAGAGACCTATCAGACAAAGACCGTTCAAGCCAGATCAGGACAAAAAGAGTCAACACAAACCTGGAGGAGGAGTCAGATCAACACCAAATGGTTAGAAGAATCAGTACGGTATGAGATTTGAAGTGCTACAAGAGGATTTTATGGAACAAAAAACAGGAGAAAAGAAGAATGTTAGCAAGAAAAAGGAAGTAACCACAGAGTGGAGGAAGAAAGAGAGCGTAAAACCTTGCTCTGACATCACCTCGAGCCAAGCAGAAACAACCAAGAATAAGGAAAAAGTAAATGGAATTCCTGAGGAAGAAGGAACGAGTGGTGTAAAAGATGACAAAGAAGAGGAAAGAGGCTTGAAAAATGATGTGATGGATGTGGAAGATAAGGGTAAGAATGAAATGGATAAACAAGTGGACCCACCCACCCCTAATGGTACTGGGCCAAAAGCTAAGGTAATTAGAGAAAAGGTGGAAAGGAAAAGGTTAGTGGGTAGTAAAAGAGCCCAAATAACAAGACCAAAGGTTGTTTCTCCCCTCTTTAAACGAAAGCAAGATGTTAGGGGGAACCAAATAGTTATTGGTTCGTTAACAAATGGGCCTCTAAATTTTCACCAGGAGGAAATCAAAAAACGAGAGGAACCTACCGCCCAGGCTAGCAACCAAGTGAACTCTGAGCCCCAAATTTCAATGGATCCTGAAATAGAAAGGAGAGGTCAATTAGAAGGCCAGAGTCTTGACTTCCCTGCGAAACCACCAGATTTTTCTCTCGTTGGCGAGAAAGATTACCATCAGCATGAGCCCACGGAAGTGTTTGATCAATGGTTTGAAACTGAGGAAGAAGTTAAGGAGGATTCATTGTATCCTAGTAACGGTCTCGTCCAATAACGAGCCCTCTAGGTGTGCATTCCTGTTTTTCCCCTTTTATGTTTAGCTTAATTAATGAATATGATCGCATGGAACTGTAGAGGCGCTGCCTCAAAAACTTTCTGTGGAAGTGTTAGAGATGTCATGAAGGGAAGAGTGGTTGATTTATTGATCCTCACTGAGACACGTGTCAGTGGTTCTAAAGCAAATAAAATTGTTCGAGGGTTGGGTTTTACTAACTAGATTAGATTGGAAGCTACTGGTTATGCTGGAGGGATTTGGATCCTATGGAATGCAGAAGAATGTTCTATTCAATGTACCTTTTCTTCTACTCAAATGCTACATATGAAAATTAGTCATAGAAGTGGGTCCCATAATTTTTGGTTGTCCTCCCCAATTTAAATGCCAGGCAGCTTGGCTCCTTAAAGAAGGTTTCAGTGATCTGGTAAGGGAATGTTGGTGTACTGGCAATTGGGCAGATCAGGTCAGCTCATTCAAATCAAAGGCTCTGACTTGGAACAAAGAGAAGGTAGGCAACTTGACCTCCAAAAAGAAATCCCTTATGCAAAGAATCAGTAAAGTAGGAGATCGTAGAAGTAGAAGTGATAACCAATACCTTATGCAAGCTGAAAATGAATTGTGGCTGGAGTATACCAAGGTAGTGGCTCAAGAAGAAATGATGTGGTACCAAAAATCAAGATGTAATTGGCTCAAATGGGGAGATAGAAATAGCAAATTCTTCCACAATGCAACAGTAATCCGAAGAAAGAAAAATCAAATAGAGGGCCTTAAAAATGAGGAAGGCATATGGGTTTTCAATCAAGATGAAGTTAAGAATATGGCTTTGACCTACTATAAAGGCCTGTTTACCTCAAACTCCACAAGGCACACATGCTTCAAACGAGAACGGGGTTCCCGATCTTGGATGAAGTCGTTTTAAACATCATTGAGGCTGAAGTGTCAAATAATGAAATAAGACAAGCTGCTTTTGATTTGGGAGCGTTTAAGGCTCTAAGTCCTTATGGCATTCAAGCTTTCATATATCAGGAATATTGGAGCCATATAGGAGATGATTTATGCAAGATAGTTAAGGAAGCTTTCAATAACCCTAACACCATAGGAGCCCTGAACCAAACAAATGTGGTCCTTATTCCCAAAATAGACAAGCCTGAGGAGTTCAAGGATTTTCAACCAATTTCCTTGTGCAATGTAAGTTATAAAATCATTACCAAGATTATTAGTAGTCGCCTTCCAAACATTATTGGGAAACTGGTAGGGAATCATCAGTGCATTTTTATTGAAGGGAGGCAAAGCTGTGACAATATCATTATAGCTTAAGAGGTAATTCTCTCCATGAAGAAGAGAACAGGGAACTCTGGTTGGTTGGCTATAACAGTCGACCTCGAGAAGGCCTATGATAGGCTAGAGTGGCATTTCATTGAGGAAACTCTTTTGTTGGCCGGTATTCCAAGGAGTTTGTGCAACATTTTATGAAGTGTATATCTAGCCCGTCCTTTAGGATAATATGGGATGGTGAACCCACAGATAGTTTTACCTCATCGAGGGGTATTAGACAAGGTGATCCAATATCTCCTTACATCTTTACCTTGTGAATGGAACACCTCAACCAAATCATTAAAGATGAAATAGAAGGAGGTAATTGGGATCCGATCAGCTTGAATCGCTCTGGCCCTAGTCTGTCCCACTTATTCTTTACTGATGATCTCATCCTATTTGGGGAAGCTTCTACTTAGCAAGTTGAGACTATGATGAAATGTATGGATAGATTTTGTGATGCATCTGGCCAGAAAATAAAAAAGTCAAAGATCAAAGTGTTTTTTTCGAAGAATGTGCATTTCTCCAGAGCTACATACCTTAGTAATCTCATGGGAGTAGGCTTAACATGTGATCTGAAAAAATACCTTGGTATTCCCCTAATCCATCATAGAGCCTCCTACTACCTTTTTACCCCCATCCTAGATAAGGTCCAAAAAAGATTGTCAAGTTGGAAACAGAAATACCTAAATATGGATGGAAGAGCAATCTTAATTAATTATGTTATTTTGGCACTTCCATCTTACCATATGCAGACTTGCTCCTCCCCAAGTGATTGTTGAATGAGATTGAAGAAAATAATAGGAGCTTCTTGTGGGGTGAGAGTTCAGGGAAGAAGAACTTACATCTTGTTTCTTGGGACAAAATCAGGCAAAGGAAAGAAGACGGTGGCTTGGGAATCAAAGATCTACAGAAACAGAATGAAGCTTTCGTTATGAAATTGTGCTGGCATCTAGTGAACAATACTGATGCCTTGTCAGTCCAGGTGTTAAGAGCAAAATATAAGTGTGGGGAGCTGAGCTTCCCACATATTGTCAAGAGGAAAGACTCCTCCCTCACTTGGCGAAGCATCTGTCAAATCTAGCCTAATTTTAAAAAGGGCCTCAAGAAAAAAAATAGGAAATGGTGAATCTACTTCCTTCTAGTTTGAAAACTGGTCTACAATTGATAAACCCCTCATTGAGTTGTTCCCTGATAGGGAACAATGTGCTGATAGAAACATAAGAGTTACTGATTTTGTAACCCCAAATGGTGATTGGGATATTTCAAAGCTTGGCACATGGCTGCAACCAGAGTTGATTACTTGCATTATTAAAGCTCACCCACCCAGAGAGGAGAGAGGAAAGAATAAACACTTTTGGCAACCTTCTAATGATGGATGTTTTTCTGTAAATTCTGCATATCAATTTTTGTTTGCAGTTACCCAAAGAGACGAGGATGCCACCTGGGAGAAGATTTGGAAGCTACAAGTACCAGAGAAGATGAAGATTTTCCTTTGGCTAGTTGCTTGGGATAGAGTTCATACTGCCCATCTCCATGAACAAAGAGGTCTGGATGCGCTATTTGGTTGTGCTTTGGATGCAGATTTGAGGAAGATACGATGCACCTACTGAAGACTTGCCGGAATGCTAAGGAGAAATGGAGATCTCTGATCACCCCTCCAATGTGAAACAGTTCAATAAACCTACAAGGGTTGGAGTGGATTCAATGAAACCTTACTCATGAAGCTGGACGAGATCATACAAGAAGAGTTAGATGGCCTATCCTATTCACCTATGTTTGCTGGGACATATGGACCTCCAGATGCACTAATATTTTTGAACCTAAAAATTATGTCGATTCAAATTCAACCCAAAACAGTTTGTTCAAAGCTTGTGCAGACCAAGATATCTATAAGCACTCCCTCCTCTTGAACCCCGAGATCAAACAAGGACAAGGGAACATTATCGCTCCAGAAGGTTTCGCCATACTAGAGGTTAAAGGAACTACTCTGGAGGATGGCAGAAGCGCTTGTGTTGTTGCTATTCGTGACTCTACAAATCATTGGATAGCTGGATGCTGTTGCAAATTCACAAAGTTGCTCTCCACAATCTCATAACTACTTGCAATATGCGAAGGTTTATACTTATGCTGGGCAAAAGGCATTAGGAAAGTCATCCTTATGTCTAGCTCAATTAATGCTTGTAATCTAGTGAGTAGAGGGAGTGGAAATAGGCACCCGTTATTCAAACTGCTTTATGTAGGGTGTAGACTGTACTGGTGGAATATGTGCTGAAGGAGCATATCAGTGAAGCACATAAAATTGCTACTAGGGCCATATCCATCCAAGGGAACTATCTCTGTTTTGATCACGAGCCATCTAGTTAATTGACAAGGAGATGGCAAGTGATGAAAACCATAGTCTTTAGAATAGGCCTTAATTCTGTACAGTGATGTAATCTTTGCTTTTGAGTAATGATATACAATTTATACTCAAAAAAAAATTATACTCCATCCGATCCATATTATAAGAGGTGGTTAACCATTTTATTCAAACCAAGGAAACATAGTAGAATCATTTATTAAGGCTAATTTATACCTCTATATCATTTATTATGTACACATTCTCTCCCCTCTCTTTATATTTAATTTGAAAGGGCAAAAATGGAAATCAAGCATTTATTTTACCCATTAAATTTTTAGTATTTTCAATTTTTTTATAATTTTAATTTCACCTTTTTTTTCAAAACTATAATAATATAAGCATATTATATGTGGCTATTATTTAATAATAATCTTGTCCTTTTTATTAATTTTCCATCTAAACTTGTTTTTCAAAATAATCATTCAAAAAGTTAGATTGAAAAAAAAGTGGCTTCCACCATCGCAAATCCAAACATAAATTACACTACACAATCTGACTTCTGTCTAATCTTACTATTGAAAGTCATATTGAAAAAAGCTACTTCGGTAGAGAAGTGACTTTATCTCACTTTGACTTTTTCAGAAGATAGATTGTGTAGCACTTACTTTTATACTACTATACTAAAGTTGTTTAATCAATTTAGAACCACTTGGTAGTTATTAGGAGCCCAAAAACATGAATAAATTAAAACTTTTTCTTATGAAAAACTTAAATAAAAAATAATGCTTTAAATGAATGGGCTTTTCTGACAAAATATATATTTCAATGTGTTATAAAATCTCAAGTGGTTATAAACCAATTAAATAACTAAGTTTGCTCCTCAATACTTAATCTCAACTAATAGTGCTTGGAAAGCCAAAAATAATAATTCTAATATATCCACATATACGTAACCCTATATATCATATGTATAACTAATAATAACTTAGCTATCTCGGTCGATAGCCTATTACATGTGCTTGTGATCAGACCGCCTTATGGAGAAATGATATAACAAGAATGATAATACAAACTAATCATTCTGTCAAGCACAGGTAAATTAAATTGCTTTAACTAAAATATTTATACACTACATCGGCAAGTATCCATGCCCTTCAAAACTACCTTATCCCAAAATGCCCACATTCTTCCAGCTTCTCTGAAAAATAGCAGTTCAAAACGCAGTTCATTTCATTCATTACCATGCATAATAATTCATAAACATGTATAAATGTTACAAATAAACATTACCTTGCATGTTAGTGTGCTCAAGGCAGCGCCATACAATTAATATAAATTCATTTTCATGTAATTGTGTGGCCTGTGATACTCAACCTCTTAAATATAACTTTTCAATTATATCTAATTTGTACTACGGGTAGCTAGCCCTCTAGTCTTGGAGTACTCCAATACATTGAATATATCTGACAAGGTTAGAGCGGTCTTTCGACCCTGAAGTTTACTGTAAACTTATAAAAGATGTTATGCAATTATTAATACATGATAAATGATATTGAATGAAACTGCTACTTGGATATCATAACTTAGTCTTGAACCGGATCCTTTGCTCTGTGTTATCTTGATGAACTTGAATAACAAATCAGAATCGATATACATGTATATGCTTAGGTTAAAATCTAATCCATGCGTCTCTCTCGGATCCTAATACTTAGGTTAAAATCTAACTCAAGTAGACTCCTAGCTACCTTCAAATTAGAGTTCCTTATATCTAGAGTCAAAACTCGAGATTCTTCCCAGTAATTACAAGAACAAAAAAAGAGCAAGAAGAAACTAAACTCAAAATAACCACATATCAATCATGCAAGCTCAAAACTCAACTATAACTTACTTATTCATACTTCTAAACATTACTTTCGTAAGGTTTGACTCAGAAATTGAAGAATTCCCATCAGGAACAGTGACCTCAAATGAAAAATTCGAAATCAATCACAAAGAATCCCATGCAATCCAAATTGTTTAAGAAAAACAATATATCTTAATTGAAGCTTCGATTTCATTGGTTTAGATTCCCAGAAACCCAAACCCCCAAATCATATCCTCACTCAAAGTGGCCTTAATTGAAGAATCAAAGGTTATAATCGGATAGATGAAGCTCACCCGATCTCAAATATATGAAATGATTCTTATTAAATAATAGACATATAAAATATGCATATATTGTTATAGTTTAGAGGGAAAAAGGTGAAATTAAAATCATAGAAAATTGAAAATAGTACAAATTTAATGGATAATAAGTTCACAAAATAGTACTTTTGATGATTTTAAATGCTAAGTTTCTCCTTTATTTTAAGGACCATAAGTTTGGATAAGTTATTTTTAGGTTCAAAAGAGGTTATTATAGAAGAAAATAAGTAAAGGATATTATATGTGAATTTTTTAGAGTGAAAAGAAAATTTTTAACTCAAAAGAAATATCTTATTTAAGGATTTTTAGGATCTAGTAGTTCATTTTCCCCTCTTTGTATTTATTTGGGAAAATTAATTAGAGGTCCCTGGGAGGACACATAATATAAGAAAAGTCCTACTAAATGTCCAAATTAAAGTAGGGTCCCAAGGGACCTCATTTTTATTATGTTCCAAGCCCAAAAGATAATTTTACCCTCCTTATTATAATTGTCTAAATGAAACACTCACTCTCATTCACTGTCACTCTCCCTCCAACAAGCATCAACGTGGTCAGCGAACTCAAAGGGGCTAGGAAGAGCACTTCACCAAGAACACTCCTTCATCCATCATCCATCTTCCATCTTCATCCAACTAAAATCATGGACTATTGGTTTTGTCTCTTCAACTAGTGGTATGTTGAGAAAATCAATTTCCCATGTTTGTTAGGAATCTGATTTGGGATGAATGTTTTAAAACAAAGGTCAAAACTTTCCATATAAATCTAATTTTGGTTGAATGTTTGAACATAAAACATGCTTATACCCTTGTCTTAGTGATTTTTTGTTGCATTTATTGTATAAGTTGGTTTCTCATTTGTTGTTGATGAGGGTTTGGGTTGGTGCTATGTTTAGGGGTTTATAAGCTCTGTTTTTTCGTCCAAAAACAGGGGAAATCCGAAAAGGTTGTAGCGTTTTCGGTTTCTACATCAGTTAAAATTTCTATTGTCGTCAGAGCTCAAATAGTTGTTATTGCAGGTCATTCAGTTGTAAATAACAACTTTCTAGAAGATAGTTGAAATTTTGAATGAATTTTATTGGGAATGGATTTTGTGCTCTATTATGTTGTTCTAAGACAGGGGTGAAGTAAAAGGTTGAAGCTTTGTTGGGTTAACACCAATGTGTTGGTATTTTAATAAGGTGTTTTCATTACTTTAATATAAAGTTGTCACAGATGCTCATTAAGTCGTTATATCTGGTCATTTACTTGTGAATAACAATGTTCCTGTGCAGGATGAATGAGAAGATGGCGGGGACATCAGAGAAGCATGTAATATGTTTGTTGCATATGGGTGGACGATTTATAAAAGGTGAAGAAGGTGAGATGTAATATGTTGGGGGCAGTACCATATCAAGAACCAAAAAGGAATGCACTACTTATGGAGAATTGAAAACAATTGTAGCATCAATTGTTGGAGACGAAGCTAGGGGAATAACCATGAAATTTAGAGTGTGCTTTGATGATAGTATGTTGAGGCTGGATTTATAAATGATGTTCTTTTGTGAAGAATTAATGGGAAACTCAGTTGCTATTCAATGCTTACCTAGAATGATTGATTCTAAAGCTATTTTAGTTATATTTTTAGGTTGCTTTAATGATGATAAGAGATTTATTATGTAAACTGAAATTGAGAAGTAGGTATTTGAAGATGAGGAGGGATTATTAACTTGTGTAAAGACTTTTGGAAATGAATGTGTGTAGTAAGGATTGAAAGGTCTCAATGTTATGTTTAATGAAGTAAGAACATAGGTTAAAGAGTGAGGATTTAAGTGTAGGGAGATTTAATGTAGTGTTATTAGATCATTTAGGTTTGATATTGAAGGGCCTTACTAATTGAGGTATTTTTTTAGAGAAAAGGGTTGTTATAGAGGGTTCATGTGGAATGGCTGAAGTTTGAGATAGTAGGGAGAAAATATTTGGCTAAAATGGTTATTAAAGTAAAAAAAATGGAATGGAGAAAGTTAAATTAGATCAAGTTTGATGAAGGATATATGAAACAGAAAATGTGAAGTAATTGTTCTAGAATAGGAAAAGATTAATAGATTGCATGGTAATCTTGGAGTCAATGGTGATGAGATTAAGAATGGATGATTCTTGGGATTTTGCATTAAATTAGATTCAAGATAAGGGTATGATTATATATGTGTGTTTGTGTCTTTTTGTGTGTGATGCTTGTTTTTAGTAATGATTATATATGTGTGTTTGCGTCATTAATTTTTGTCTTCTTGTGGTGTTCCTATCATGGTTACAGGCTTGGGATTGTTCGAAGTACGACGAAGGGTACACGATGCCAAAGTACTCAGAAGATGATATCCGTGAAATTAAGGTTCAATGCCTCTGGTGGCTCATCACACACAAGAACAACTTGCATGGACACAATGTCTTTTCTAGGGTGGAAGACATCTTAAGGAAGGGGAAGAAATAGATGTTGACTTTATGTAACGATTTTTAGGCTTTGTGTAGCAACTTTTGCTAACAACTTTTAGGGTGGAAGACAAGTTGTATAAATTATGTGAATTGTAACAGCATTTTGACTTTGTGTAACAAGTTATTGGGCACCAGTCACAAGTCATTTAATTTCTTGAAAGTTGCCTTTTAGCACAAGGATAACTGAAAGTAGGTTTGCTTCGTCACAACTTTTGGGCATCGCGTAACAAGTTATTGGCCTTTAGTAACAAGTTATTGGGCACAACTGACAATGTGTAAAAGTTTTAAGTACTAACAACTTCTGGGCTGTCTTTAACAACTTTCTGACCATGCGTAACAAGTTATTGGGCACCAGTCACAAGTCATTTAATTTCTTGAAAGTTGCATTTTAGCAAAGGGATAACTGAAACTGGGTTTCCATCATCACAACTTTCGGGCTTCCCGTAACAACTTATTGGGCATTAATAACAAGTTATTGGGCACAACTGACAATATGTAAAAGTTTTTAGTACTAACAATTTCTGGGCTATCTTTAACAACCTTATGACCATGCGTAACAACTTATTGAGCACCAGTCATAAGTCATTTAATTTCTTGAAAGTTGCATTTTAGCACAGGAAAAATTAAAACTAGGCTTTTATCGTCACAACTTTTGGGCAACGCGTAACAACTTCTTGGCCTTTAGTAACAAGTTATTGGGCACCTGTCACAAGTCATTTAATTTCTTTAATGCCGCACTTTTAGCACAACGATAACAGAAAATGAGATTGCCTTTGTCATCTGTAACAAGATTATGACTAACACACATATACAACACGACCTTATCATTATAACAACGTTTAGCCTGTCCATAACAACCTTCTGGGAATGTATAACAATCTTCATCATTTACAAGGTCCACATAAGTTGTTGTATCATCAAAGCACACTCTAAATTTCATGGTTATTCCCTTAACTTCGTCTCCAACAATTGATGCTACAATTGTTTTCAATTCTCCATAAGTAATGCCTTCCTTTTTGGTTCTTGATATGGTACTGCCTCCCACATATTGCATCTCACCTTCTTCACCTTTTATAAATCGTCCACCCGTATGCAACAAACATATTACATGCTTCCCTGATGTCCCCGCCATCTTCTCATTCATCCTGCACAGGAACATTGTTATTCACAAGTAAATGACCAGATATAACGACTTAATGAGCATCTGTGACAACTTTATATTAAAGTAATGAAAACACCTTATTAAAATACCAACACATTGGTGTTAACCCAACAAAGCTTCAACCTTTTACTTCACCCTTATCTTAGAACAACATAATAGAGCACAAAACCCATCCCCAATAAAATTCATTCAAAATTTCAACTGTCTTCCAGAAAGTTGTTATTTACAACTGAATGACCTGCAATAACAACTATTTGAGCTCTGACGACAATAGAAATTTTAACTGATGTGGAAACCGAAAACGCTACAGCCTTTTCGGATTTCCCCTGTTTTTGGACGAAAAAACAGAGCTTATACACTCCTAAACATAGCACCAACCAAAACCCTCATCAACAACAAATGAGAAACCAACTTACACAATAAATGCAACAAAAAATCACTAAGACAAGGGTATAAGCATGTTTTATGTTCAAACATTCAACCAAAATTAGATTTACATGGAAAGTTTTGACCTTTGTTTTAAAACATTCATCCAAAATCAGATTCCTAACAAACATGGGAAATTGATTTTCTCAACATACCACTAGTTGAAGAGACAAAACCAATAGTCCATGATTTTAGTTGGATGAAGATGGAAGATGGATGATGTATGAAGGAGTGTTCTTGGTGAAGTGCTCTTCCTAGCCCCTTTGAGTTCGCTGACCACGTTGATGCTTGCTGGAGGGAGAATGACAGTGAATGAGAGTGAGTGTTTCATTTAGACAATTATAATAAGGAGGGTAAAATTGTCTTTTGGGCTTGGAACATAATAAAAATGAGGTCCCTTGGGACCCTACTTTAATTTGGACATTTAGTAGGACTTTTCTTATATTATGTGTCCCCCCAGGGACCTCTAATTAATTTTCCCTATTTATTTTCCCTTTTTCCTTCTCTTTCCTCTCCTTTTTATATTTTCTTTTTTCTCTCTCTCTCTCTCTCTTCCCTTATTTCCCTCCACATGTATTGACCCCCTTTCCTAGAAGCCAAAAGCCAGAAGCTCCATCTTTCTGCTTTAACCCTAAAAACCCTTTTAAGTAATAAGCACATCACAGTTGAGCCCCACCCAAATATGATGAAAAAGCAAAATTCTGCTTATGCGGACAGGCTGTGCTTTTTGATCTAAGAAAGCCAAACCAAACAAACGACTATGGCTTTTGGTTTTTAACTTTTGACTATGGAGGAAAGAGAAAAAATATTACATCTTGCCTTTAACATAAGAGTTAGTTGACTAATTTGGAACGATTAAAAGTTAAATAAATTATTTAATTATAATGTGTGTGTGTGTTACATATCTCTATAAAATAATTATGTTAGATTAACAATTTTCTTGTATTATTTTTACATGATGAAAATAACTTATATATAAGATCAGAATTTTTTTTGAATCTTTTTTAATAATAAAGCTTACTGTACAATTCGACTTATATCCAATCTTAGATTTGTACAATCTAACTTATGTTAAATCTTAGGTGAGTAATAGTCAAAACGAGAAAAACTCCTTTTTACCATAGCTAATCAAAACCTCCAATGAGGCTTGGGCTTTCACTAGCAGCTAAAGGAAGTACAAAAGCGTACCATGAAACATCGGGTGTGTTTGTTATAGCTTTTGGACCCCCAAAAGCTCAGCCGCGATGTAGAAGCCATTTTCAGTAAAATGAAGATGTTTGGATTCACAGCTTCTGAGATGGGCTTATAATTGATAAGCTCCATGGGTGGAGAAGCTACAATTTGGAGCTTATAGCTTCTAGCTTCTGCAATGAAAAAAAGAAAAAGAAAAGAAATAAAGTGGGTAGGAAAATTAGACTATTAGACCCCTAAAATTCTCAAATAAGATATTTTCTTTTAATATAAAATTTCCTTTATATCTCCAAAAATTTACCACAATAATCTCCAACTATTTTCTCCCACAATATCTTCTTTTGAGCTAAAAATATAATTTTCCTAAATTATTTTTCTTAAAATAAAGGAGAAACTAAGCTGTCAAAATCCTCAAAAACCCCCCAATTTCACTTTTTCTTTCTAAACTTTTTGAATATATGCATATTATATATGTATTATTTAATAACTTAATGTCCTTCTTAGTAATTTTTCATCTAAACTTGCTTTTTAAAATAATAATCCAAACATGTTTCTAAAAGTCATATTGAAAAAAAGTTACTTCTATCATCATAAATCTAAACATAAATCACTTCACACAATTTAACTTTTATCCAATCTTATACTTCTGAAAAAATCAGATTGAAAAAGAGTTATTTCTCATAAGCTATTCCAAACACATGCATCAATGGTGGTGGGTATATGAACGAGTAATAGCAACAGTGACTAGAGGAATCGCTTTAATAAAGGAACTGCGACTGGTGATTTAGCTTTTTATATAGTATATTGATTGATATATTGATATGCTTTTTTCGAATCAACATTGATATTGGATATAGATCGATTCTATACTTGCAACTTACAATCAATTCCATCATGAAATTGACAATTGCTACAAATCATGTATCATGTAATGCATAAAATTTGTTACGGATAATAAATACTGAAAAATGCATGAAGTTTATAATAAAGGGAAAATGATAAAAAATCCCTTCCAATATGTAAAATCCTAATAACAACTGGAAAATCCCCGTGGTGCACCTTTAGTATTTTAAGTAATGCATAAAATTTGTTGCGGGTGAACCAGATCGACCAGACATGGGTCCAATTCGTCAGTTTAACAGGTGAACTGGCCGGTCCGGTTTTTCGAAACCATGCAAAATTGTCCCAAAAGTTTTAAAATGAAGCAATTTTGTTATTTACCATTAAAATATTAATAATCAATATTAATTTGTAATGGTCAACGTTGATATTTAATGATAAGGGGTACGTTTTGAAATTTATATACAATTTTGAATTCAAAAAACTTTTAAAGTAAAATAGCTATTAGAAAAAAAACTTTCCAAAAAAACTTACAGATGAACCCTAAAATTAACTATGTCAAGATTAAAAATTAAAACTGCAAAAATATTTTACAAAATTAAATGTCGAAATTGATTAGGATAAGCGCAGTTAAAAAGTTATCATGATGACTTGATCAGGATAAGCGCAATTAAATTTGATATCAATACTTTAAAACGATGGGCATTTTTCCTAGCCAATGAATTCCAACTCCAAGTTTAGAAAAATCAAAACAAATACTCCCTTTCACTAAACGTCTATCTAGCTATGTTCACTTAGTCTTGTTAGGGTCAACGCTTCAGAACCACATTCATACAAACTCAATATAAAACTCCTCTCACACGCATACTTATCATGTATTTTGTAAAGTACATTTAAAAAAAACAATTTTTTCCGCCATGCCAAACATGTACATAGTATAATTTATAATATAAAAATGATAAAACTTTTTTGTGTTGCTAATTAAAAAATCATTAAATCCAGCTCACCAATATTGGTTTTAATCTCATGGCCCCAATTCAACTATAAGGAGACAACAAATGACAATCGTGACTTGAACATGATAAACGATTGAAAACATTGTCACCCCCAAAATTATTGTTCCATATTCATTAGTACTACTATCTCTCCACCAAACACACTTCTCTGATTCTCTCCCTCCCTTCCTCCGGCCACCACCATGGACGGCGGCGACTCCACACACCCACTTCTCTCCGATCATCAAATCCAGCCTTCCTCCACCACCGCAGCCACCGCCGTGTTCTGCGCCGGCGCCGACGACATCCCTCCGATCACCGGAGTCAAAGAGTTCTCCACACAGTTCTTGTCGGAGTCAAAGAAGCTGTGGTACCTCGCCGGCCCCGCCATCTTCGCCTCCGTCTCCAAATACTCCCTCGGCGCCATCACTCAGCTCCTCGCCGGCCACGTCGGCACCCTCCAACTTGCCGCCGTCTCTGTTGAAAACTCTGTCATCGCCGGCTTCTCCTTCGGCGTCATGGTCAACTATTTCCCTCCTCAAATCTTATTCTCTCTGCTTTGTTAAACTTTGAATCATTTATATATATAAATACATCTATGTTATGATCGTTTTATCAACCAAAATCAAAATACCTTAACCCAAACATTTTTTGTGTGTGTATTTTCACCATTAGATTCTATTAGAGTTTCTATTTTGAGTGACATTTTGATATCTAATTGATGAAAATGGAGTTGTTTTGAATTTTTTTTTAATAATTTTTCAAAGATTCAGCAACAAGTCTTTTCATCTTAGAGTATCGGATTTTTGAAAATTCATTAAAAATTAAAAACATCACCGTTTTTATCTATTAGATTAAAAAAAATGTCACTCTTAATACAATCTAATGGTAAAAGGGGATAAAAAAAAAAGTTTTGAGAAGGGCCTTGATTTAAGGGGCAGCTCCCGACTCATTTCACCAGCTTTAACATATATTTATATATATGTATATGTATACACACATTTAATTCACCTTTCGATCATTTAGTGTGAGCTTTATCATATTATAATATGTCTGAATTAGGGGAGGGGGATCTCAGCTGCCCCACATTTTTGGGCAGTTCCAATATATTTTTCTTTGTTTTTTTATATTACTAAATTCTACATTAAAAGAATGATATTTTTGATATATTATGGGCAAAAAATGTTATATTTTCATTTTTTTTATTTTTCAAATATTAGATACTCTTAGTAAAAAAAATGTAGCCTTATTTTGGAGTATCTAATCTTTGAAAAAGTATAAAAAATTGAAAACATAATCTTTTTTTCTCATAATATGTCAAAATATCAATCTTTTTAATGTAGAATTTAGTAATATAAAAAAAAAAAAAAAATTGGAACTGCCTAAAAATGAGGGGCAGCCGGGGGGCAGCAGAGGACCCGTCCCTGCTTTAACATATGTATTCACACAAGTTTAATTCACCTTTCGATCATTTAGTGTGAGCTTTATCATATTATTATATGTCTAAATTAGCCTTAGAAACTGCTTTTCAAACGCGATTTACGATATACCAGAGAATGTTATGTTCGTTTCACAGCCAAAATCAAAATACCTTAACCCAATTTGATAGTGGTTGGGTGTATGACTTGAGTTACGTTGCAGCTAGGGATGGGAAGCGCGTTGGAGACATTATGTGGGCAAGCATATGGAGCGGGACAAGTGGAGATGTTAGGGGTATACATGCAAAGATCATGGGTGATATTGCTATTCACTGCCATGATTCTAAGCATTCTATACATAATGGCAGAGGAAGCATTGAAGCTAATAGGACAAACCAATGAGTTATCCGAGGCGGCGGGGAAATTTGCCATCTGGATGATTCCTCAGCTTTTTGCCTACGCTTTAAACTTTCCCATTGCCAAGTTTTTGCAGGCTCAGAGCAAGGTCATGGTGATCGCGGGGATATCGGCGGCGGCGCTGGTGGTTCACACGGTGGTGAGCTGGTTGCTGATGATCAAACTCCGGTGGGGGTTGGCCGGTGCGGCGGTGGTGCTGAATGGGTCGTGGTGGTTCATTGTGGTGGCTCAGTTTGGGTATATAGTATGTGGTACTTGTGGGAGGGCTTGGAGTGGGTTTTCTTGGAAGGCTTTTCAGAGTCTTTGGGGTTTTGTTCGTCTCTCTCTTGCTTCTGCTGTTATGCTCTGGTGAACACACTCATATATCCCAGCTCATTTTTCTTTTAAATTCTCTTTTTAAATATGGTAGAGCGTGTAACGCTCTCATCACCAGGTGAGAGGTAAGTTTGGAAATGAATAGATATATGCAGGTGAAAATATGAATATGAATTGACGTGTAAATGTTAGTTTTCTATTACAAAAGTTTAAACTATTTTTTTTAGAACCCCTCAATCTTATATATACTTTTAATTTATATCTCAAATGTGAGATTTTCTGACTATCATAATATTCTCTTTTAAAAGATGCTACGACATACAAAACTCTCATCAAGTGAGGTGGGTTTGGGAATGAATAAATATGCACACTAATATTCTATACATATTGAAATGCTTTTTGGTTCAAGGGATATCTAACACTTTGAAGTATTTTTATAGATATATGAAGTGCCCTAGAGTATTTGTGGTGTAAATTAGGTCCTAAAGTAATTTTTATAAATTAGTTTTGGATGCATCAAAAAGTATTTTAAGGATTTTTTATACTCCCAAAAAATACTTCATTGTACTATATGCTCTAGAAAATACTTTTAGGTGTTACAAGTACTTAAAAAAAATCAAGGGTGCTATATGTTTCACAAATTCTTTAAGGTATTAAATGTACTTAGGAAAATACTTTAAAGAGCTAGATGCTAATTAAGCCTATTGTTTCTAGGATTTAAACATGTGATCTACAAATCATAAATTTGCTCAGCCTCTATTTTATTTCATTAATTTATTTTGTTATTTTTTTCGTTTGAAATAACGCATGTGTGCAACTTTGAATAAATTACATTACTAAGACGTCTGTTCCTGTACGCAGTAACCAACTAAAGCATAGTAATTTGTAATTGGTGCGTGAGTGCGTGTGTGATGTGTCTTTATGTAAAGATAAAGATATGCGTGGAAGATAATTTTGTTAAGTTGATGTTGTGCAGCCTGGAAGTGTGGTATTTTAATGCTCTGATACTGTTTTCTGGATATCTCAAGGATGCAGAAGTTTCTGTCGATGGCTTATCTATTTGGTGAGGAGAACGAACAATAATTCTTCTTTATTTTATACTCTTGGACTATTATTGACCTCTAATGTTATTTTGAGCTTTTTAAAAATATCTCAACTTCCCAAAAAATGGTTTTCTTTTGTTTTTCCTTTTGATTAGAAGATTCTATATATTGATTATGATATAAATGTAAACATGAAAAAGGTTGAGTTTTGAACTTTTTATGATTTTTTAAAACATAAATTAAAACTGCACATTTTAATTTTTTTAATAATCATAAAAAATTAAAATTGCATTATTTTATACTCAGAAGATATTAAAATTTCAATCATTTTATCTAGAATTTAATACTCCATCCGTTCCTAAATATAAGATCTAATTGACCTTTTTTGGAGAGATTAAAGAAGAAAAATGAATTACTTAAACATAATATGATTTGTATATTATTAGATTATATATTAACTTATAAGTCAAACAAACTAGTTTAGAAAAAAATTCAGTCAAATTAATTTATAAATAACTTATTTAGTTTTTTTTAGGATTTTCCAAAAAAAACTAACTAGTTCCTATAATAAAAAAGGGGAAAAAAAAACATTTACTAAGTTGCGTATTTTCCAAGCTAAGGGAGCACCAATATTTCACCTCACCCACTTGTGTGCATTTTTCCCCTTTTCTTGTTTGTTTTCCTTTTGTCATTTCTGTTAGTCTTTAACTACTCCCCCATAGACATATGTTATTTTGTTTATCATTGGTGCGCTACACGCATTGAGTCTCCTCATCAATATGAATATATGACGATGATGCTAAATTCCACTAAACTTTTTTTTATTATGATTAAAGACAAATAATTAAACTAAGCTTTACTCCATTTTGTTTACAAATTTTCATCATAAAAAAATGAGTCGTACACTCGCCATCACTGTTTCCTTGGGAAAAAGATAGGTAGGATTAATATATGTACTAGTGACATAATTTTGCTGGTTCCATTTTTCCAAAAGCAGACCCATCTATCCCTTCCTTACTATTTTATTTTTTAACTACATTTTGAGTTGACAGCATGAACATCTTGGGATGGACCATCATGGTATCTTTCGGGATGAATGTGGCCGTAAGGTTTATCTCTCTCTCTCTCTATATATATATCTATATATATATGATTACCTGATTTGATTAATGATAATAAATCTGATCGAAACTATTATATGTATGCATATGTATGTATGGGCAGCGTAAGAGTGTCGAATGAACTGGGAGCAATTCATCCACGAACAGCGAAATTCTCATTGGTGGTAGCTGTGATAACTTCGGCTTTGTTGGGACTCTTATTGGCCCTCGTTTTGATAATTTCTCGTGACTTCTATCCTTCTTTATTTACAAACGACATACGAGTTCAAGATTTAGTGAAGCAGCTCACACCATTGCTTGCACTCTGCATCGTCATCAACAATGTTCAGCCTGTTCTTTCAGGTCATCATAAATTTTTCTCTATCTTAATATTTTTGTATGGTTATTGGTTTGTTTATTATTATGCTAAGAATAAAGAAGAAAAGCCAAAAAGATGACAATGAGACTTTGATTAATGGAAACAAATCACAACAAATAAACAAACAACGCCCAATTGGTGAATATTTTAGTCCAAAATATTTACTCAACCCAAGAGTCATTAATGCTGTTTTCCTATTTTATGTATGATGTATGAAATAAATAAGTGAAAGAAAATGTATAACATATTTTTTCAATAGCCATTAAATAGGGGTAAATTGGGACCACTAATCAATTCAATAATCATTAATGACTGTTTCCCTCCAACCCTTGTTTGTGTGTGGGTAACAACTAACGATGAGTTTAACCTCTCTGACTGTTTGATTTGTTGTGTGTGTGTATATAATATTAATATTTGTTTTGTGCAGGAGTGGCGATTGGGGCAGGATGGCAGACTTGCGTTGCTTATATTAACATTTCATGTTACTATATTTTTGGCATTCCTGTGGGTCTCATATTGGGCTACAAGTTTAACTTAGGTGTCACGGTAAGCCTATACAATATTCTACGACGTGTAATTAATTCTTTAATCTTCAATACAGTAAACGGATGCTTTTTGGACATGTTGATGATTCTCAGGGAATCTGGTATGGAATGATGTCGGGCACATTTCTACAGACTTGTGTGCTTTTCTTCATGGTTTATCGAACAAATTGGAACCAAGAGGTGAGAGATTACCATAACATATTCATATGCATGAATAGTACATGAGTGGGACTTTATGTGTGTGTGTGGTTTTAAGAATCACACTAATCATATATACTTTTATTATTTTATATATATATAAAAAAAAGAGGGTAATATTTGAATGAATCGGTTTCATTTCAGGCTTCCCTTGCAAATGATAGAATAAATTCATGGGGAGGGCACAAAGATTCGGCGGTGATCAATGACGAAAAACCAGTTGTAGCATGAGACCACGTGCCCTTGTCAAGGCTCTTTGAATTCGTTTTCTTCTGTTCATTTATTTATTTTTTGATTTTGCATTTTGTTTGAGCATCCTTAATTCGTAAGCTGTAGTTTCATTTTGCTATAGCTAGTTGAGGACTTAGATGTATGATGTTATTATACTACTCTGATATTGTAATTTGAAATATGATGCGTTGAGAAAATATTCATGCCCTTTTGGAGGAACCAAACATACATCTCGATCTCTTTTAAGGAACTAATGCTACTAAGGGTATGTTTTGATTAGGGAAGTACGTGCACGGGAAGCTCATTCCAATTATTTGGCATCCAACCAATATAATCAAGATTCTAAGCATTGTCCAAGTTCAAGGGTTGGTTTGAATTACCATTTGTAAAAATTATTTTTTTTATCTTAATTATATTTTGTAAATCGAAGTTGAAGTGAATGTGAATTAATTATTGTAATGTGGTTTATATTCAAATATGTTTTTTATTTAAAAAGGTTTTTTAAATTTCAAGTCTAAGAAAAAAGTGAGTGCATGTTTGGGATAGCTTTTCTGGGCCCAAAAGCTCGGTGAAAACGGAGAATCAAATGGGAGGAAAAAAGCATATTTGGCATCTTTTAGTTTGAGAAGTCCTTATGGCCCAAAAGGACTTCTACATGGGGAAACTGGAAAAGCTAGAAGCCAGATGGATGAGCTTTTAACTTATAAAAAATGACTTCTTGGAGAGAGAAAGAGGAAGAATGATGGGTCCCACACATTTTATTGTGTGTTATTTAATAAAGTGGGTAGGAAAATTAGACTATTAAACCCTTAAAATTCTCAAATAAGATATTTTCTTTTAATATAAAATTTCTTTTTTATCTCCAAAAATTTACCATAATAATCCCTAACTATTTTCTCCAACAATATCCTCCTTTGAGCTAAAAATATAATTTTTTAAAATTATTTTCCTTAAAATAAGGGAGAAACTAAGCCTTTAAAATCCTCAAAAGCCCTAAATTTCACTTTTTCTTTTTAAACTATAAGAATATATGCATATTATATATGTATTATTTAATAACAATAATCTCCTTTTTTATAATTTTTCATCTAAACTTACTTTTCAAAATAATCATCCAAACATGTTTTAAAAGTCAGATTGAAAAAAAGTCACTTTTATCATCACAAATCCAAACATAAATCATTTCTTACAATCTGACTTTTTTCCAATCTTACTTCTAAAAAAGTCCTTCTGAAAAAAAAAAAAAAAAAAAACCAATCCAAGCACACCCATTTTCTTCAAGCTCTCTTTAGGGGTTCTTGTCATTGTGACGTTGCATTGGCGGAAGCATCACTATGTGGTTGATGGCGAAAAAAAAAAGGGCACCCATATATGATTGTAGTGCCTTCTTCCTAGTTTTGTTGTTTTGTAGCTGGTTTGTCGTTTTTGGGATTTTGTAGGTCTATTTTTGGTTTTCATCAGGTTCTTGAAATTTTATCAGAATCTCTTATGTAAGGGGGCCCAATGCTTGTGTATTGTTTTACTAATTTTTAATTGTATTTTTATTAAAAAATACTTATATAAAATTTACATATTATTTTGGGGTAATTAGGGGGAGGGACCAGGGAAAATAATTAATTATCCCTAAAGACCTTTAAATACATAATTATGTAGAAGGACCTAAAAATAAAAGGCTAAATTATAGAAAATCTCCCTGAACTTTGGGTCAGATGCAGATAACCTCCCTAACATTTGAAAGTTCAAATTGAACACCCCTAACGTTTCATGTTTTGACTCTCAACCCCCTACCGTTAAAATTGCCGTTAAAGTTAACGGTTTTTGTCATTAATAATTTTTATCATTTTTAATTATATACCATAACATTTTACAAAAAACCCCTTAATAACTGACTTATAATTCTAAGTTTTTTTAATACTGAAAAATATAAAAATATTTAAAAAAGGATTTAAAGTGTTTTCCTGAATATATACTTTATAAATAAAATGCTTTAAAAATAAAAATACTTAAAATGCATATAAAATATTTGTTTGAACATGTATTTTTTAAATAAAAAATTATAATATACTTACAATTATATATTAAATAAAAATGGTTAATTTTTAAATGACATATTACACAATATAAAATATTTAAAAAAATTGGATAAGATAAAAACCGTTAACTTTAACGGCAATTTTAACGGTAGGGGGTTGAGAGTCAAAACATGAAACGTTAGGGGTGTTCAATTTGAACTTTCAAAGGTTAGGGAGGTTATCTGCATCTGACCCAAAGTTAAGGGGGGTTTTCTATAATTTAGCCAAAATAAAATAAAACTTAAATTACCAAATTAACCTTACCTATATCTTTTTCTCATATCTCAACTGTTTCTTTTTACTAACTAATTGTCTTCCACACACTCTCTCTCTCACACTCTCTCTCTCCCTCTCCCCTCCCCCCTCCCCAAACTGAAATTGAATTAATAAATTGTTTCATTTCATTATATCCCTTATAGTGATATTCAAAATCAAAATGTAAGTATTCATTTTACTGAAAATTTTTTAAGGCAATCAATTAGAAAAATCACAATAATATTATTAATATCTTTAATTAAAATAACAAAACTGATTAAAATTATTTATTTACATTTATACACTCATTTGTGTAGGTACGCTTTTTTATTTTAAATATTTGTTTATAGAATGAATTTTGTTTTTCATCGATTCGTTTATATTTGTTTAATCATATGACGAGGCCAATAAATAGATGATGGAAGCTCCGTACAAAACTTTAAACCATACTGGATATCTCCCAATTGTCATGGTGACATTGTTCATTCAAAATTTTATCTATCTGTTAATAATTTTAACTTTATGCGTTTGCTATACCATTAATATTAAAATAATATTAAGATACATAAATTTTGCAAATATTTTTTCTTTTTCCCAATTGTTTTGCAAAACATAGAGAAGATAGAAAGTAAGGGAACAAGGTTTAGGAGAGAAAGAGGGGGAGAGAGTGAAGAAATTTTTGAGATATGGATAGAAGATATAAGAAGTGTTAATTTAGTAATTTAAAATATTTTTTTTAATTTTTTGTTCCTTCTAAATAATTATTTTTTTCAAAGGTCCTTAGGAGTAATTAATTTTTTCCTTGGTGTGTCTCTCCCTAATTTTCCCTATTATTTTCATAATTGTTATTTTTGTTTGTTTCTCTCAAAATGTATTGTATGCACTCAATCACTCAATATCTAAAAACACCAAATTACTGTAATTACCCTGCTTCGTTCTTGCCCATTTGTGTGAGCCAACATCTTGAAAACCCAGTTACTAACCCAAGCCTTATTTTTCCTGGGAATTGTTTTTCTTCTTGAAATGTTGAATCTTGCACTCATTGCCATTAAATTATGGGCCAAAGTGGTATCATATCTGCAATGCGCCCTGCAGCCCAATAGATTAGGCCCAATTACTTTTGGTGTAGAAACTATTTTTTTGGGAAAATCACATTGAGGTCCCACATAAGGCATTTAATCACCTCCAGGTCCCAAACAATCATCAAAATACATTGAAGTCTCAAGGGACCTTGGTGTAATTAAATGGTTTGTCATTGAGTTGTCAATATCAGTTCTTTAAGTTGTCAGTGCACACAAAATAGTTGTCAATCGTTGTCAATGAAAGATGTGCATTGACAACTCAAGGAGATGGTATTGACAACTATTGAATTGACAACCCATTGATAACTATTGCACTATACATTTGACAACTCAATGTGCTGGTATTGACAACTCAATTTAATTACATCATGGTCCCTTGGGACTTTAATGTAATTTGATGACTGTTTAGGACCTGGTTGTGATTAAATGCCTTATGTGGGATCTCAGTGTGATTTTCCCTATTTTTTTTAATTAGAGTGTAGGCACTAACTAGACAACATTATAAGGAGAATTAAACCTAAAAATCATGTTTACACGAGAGCTTTCATATTGCTGGACTATAAAGTCATTGATAATGCTAATGTGTAGTAGGAAAAAGAAGGGAAATGTAACACTCAACACGAATTTTTGGCATGACCTAATTTTAGTGTCTTTTAACCTAATAAATGCTGTGACTTCATTTCATTTTTACCTGAATTATCATTTATTTTATTTAATCCCCTTACTGGCTATAATCGAACAAATAAAAATTTAAAACTAAGCTGTCATTCTTTCCTTGGTGTGGGTAATGTTGTAAAGCGCAACAAAATGTTCCTAAGAACTTTTCTCCTTTTGTTATATTTGATTCCCATACTCATACCACAAGCATGGCTTCCTCCAAATTCAAGAAAGCCTGGAATCTTGTTGCACTCTTATGATCAAACTAAGACGAATCTAAACTGAGGCCCGCTAAGAATTCAAACTTATTTGTACTACTGCATACTATATTCCCAACAATAAGACAGAAAACGGTGAAACTATCCCAACATTTTAAAACATAACAAAAATAATCCATATCTAGATATACTATACAATAAGTTCTTTATATAAAATTGCAACAGTTTTAAAATGTTACTGCATTATTACATTTTCGAATGTCACAAAATTTCGCCCTACAATTTTTTTCAGCAAAAATTTTCAACTTGTATAATGTCAAGAAGATATGTTTTTTAGTATCCAATTTATCCTGTGATTTCATGTTTAAACTCATGATATGAAACCATAATAATTATTTGAAGGTAGTGAGATGTCCCACATGCTTACATTCTTACAAAGATTAATCAATTGCTATTAACATTTGGTAGCAATGAATAAATAAAAAACTTAACAATATTTAAATTTTCAACACCCATGTAGTCTAACGATAAACTCAAGAGATATATGATAGTTCTTTAATGAGTTGTAAAAAAATTATTAGTCTGCTGAGATCAAATAAAAAAAAATTGTGGTTTAAATTTTAAGAGGTTTGTTCTATTTTGCTTCCTGAAGTTTTCATTCAAAAGTAATAAAAATTCAGAAGTTTTTAGTAACAATGTTGCCCCTAAAACTCCTGTGAATATAGTAAAAGGAAACTTTTAAAAACTTCTGGG
The DNA here is from genome assembly GCA_037074515.1 of Mimosa bimucronata. Lineage (NCBI taxonomy): Eukaryota > Viridiplantae > Streptophyta > Magnoliopsida > Fabales > Fabaceae > Mimosa > Mimosa bimucronata. The sequence continues at coordinate 23,827,331 of CM073447.1, forward strand.
ACGACATTATTTCTTAAAAAACTTCCAGTTTCTTGCCGCTACGCTCTTCGTGGAAACATCTAAAGTTCAAAAATCCACCTTATCCCAAATTTTAACAACTAAATTAAGGGGATAATTGCCTATAATCTCAAGTAAAAGATTTAATATCAGACAGGTTCATTGACAACTTTTTCACTTGTTAATTAAGGTTATTGCAGTTGTTAATACTTTTCATTAACGATTTATTGGGACTTCTATGAAATTAATTCTCTTACTTGGGACTTATGCGCAATTGTCCCTAAATTAAATTATAAAATGATTTTTTTAATACATAAAATAGGACAATGTGAGAGTGGACCCCACTCAGCACTGACGATGACCGACTCCCAAAAAGGCTGCCAACATCTGAGAAGAGATCGTACTCCCTCTAGTCATTATTATAAGGCACCAATCAACAAAATTTTTAGTTCTTATTATAAGGCACCAACCGCCACATTAATTACATTTTTCCTACTTTACCCTTGTCATTAATGAATGTTCATAGTATAAAATGTTAAGTTGTATCATTTAATAAAGGGTGAAGTTGGAAAATATGGTCAATTAAGCCTAGATTTAAGGACCCAACTACCATTCCTTAGTTTGTGAGAATTGGTAGTTGATGCCTTATAATAAGGATCAGAGGAGTAAGAAAATAATAGGAATTGCAAAAAGGTTGGAGCTTTCCTTCCATAGCCAACCCCTTTCTTCTTCCTTCCATGTTCTCCTCTCTGCCACATTGCATCGCCCATGGCTCTTCTTCTTCGCCCTTATCAACCTCACTCAACTTCTTCATTATCAATCCCTCAAAACCTCACTACTAACCCTTTAATTTTTCATCGCTTCCGTTTCCCTTCTAATCCCAATATCCCACCTCTTCGCTTCAATTCTGCTTTCAGTTCTCGTCAAGTTCTTCTAACCCCACCAAATTCATCATCTTCCATTAATGGGGTTTTCCTTCAGAATCATTTAGACGCTTCAAGGGAAGACCTTTCGGAAGAAGATGAACATAATGTTGACTTTCTGGTGAAACTTAGAAGATTGTTTGGTGTCTTTCTCTCGATTTTGCCAGGTGGAGGCTGGTGGGATTTCTCCGATCATGAAATCAATGTTCAAGGTTTGGCCAAACCTGTGACTGTTTGGCGTGCGCTTTCAAAAATGTGGGAACTTGTTGCTCAAGATAAATGGGTTATTTTTGCGGCGTTCTCTACTTTGATTCTTGCAGCGGTATGTTACCTTTTGATTTCTTACTCTTCAGTGTTAAGATCAATTTTCTTGATTTTTTGTTCGTTTGTTAAACTTGTTATTCTTCAATGCCATTTCAGGTTTCGGAGATTTCAATACCACATTTCTTAACTGCGTCTATCTTCTCTGCTCAGAGCGCGGAAATTACAGTATTTCGTCGGAATGTGCGTCTTTTGGTTCTACTGTGTTTAACTTCTGGAATATGCAGGTCAAAATCTTGTATGGCCACAAATCTCCCTTCTACCTACGGATAGTGCTATGATTTTATTGGTTTTACTTATCTAAATAGGATGATTATTCTTTATGTTTTTGTGAGTAATTGTTCTTAACCTGGGATGATCTAACATTCCGCAGACAGCTGGAATGAAGCAACTGTAAATTACCGAACATTGAGATACTGATGGCACTTTGAATTTGACGTTATAACTATAAGTTTTACTTTTTTTTTTTTTTTTTTGGATACCGCTGGTGTGATCTAACAAACCTTTTTCTTTTTCCAGTGGGATACGAGGTTGCTGTTTTGGCATAGCAAACATGATTTTGGTGAGCTTCTGTGTCATGCTTCATGTTTCGGTTGCTTCTTCTTTCCTATCATGTATGATAGTATGATAGATTAATAAATTAGGGACTGTACCTCTGAAACTTTAGACTGGTGTAATTGAGCCAAGTTCTTTCAGCTACTTGGTCCTCAGTTTTTCAGTATATTTTACTGAATAATTCGTTCTGTTTTATTCATTTTGCATTTTGGTTGCTTGGTTCTGCTGTGCAGACATATTATGCAATGTTGTATGACTTTATTGCTCACTGGAGTTTTTACAATATATGCAGGTTAAGAGGATGAGAGAAACATTATACTCTTCCCTGCTTCTTCAGGTTCCACTGCTCTTAATGATCAACTTGTCTTCTTGTGCAGACATATTATGCAATGTTGGACTGTCTCTTGCATGATTTAACTCATTTGGCAGTGTCTTTATTGTAGGATATATCGTTTTTTGACTCTGAAACAGTTGGCGATTTGACAAGCAGGCTTGGGGCAGATTGCCAACAAGTGTCACGTGTTATTGGAAACGATCTTAACTTGATACTGCGCAATCTTCTTCAGGTTGCTCTGCATATAAAATATTTAATATTAATAAAGGTATCTACACATTGGGGCCTTAGTATTTTTCCCTTCCATCTTGTTAGGGAGCAGGCTCATTGATCTACCTGTTGGTTTTGTCTTGGCCGCTTGGATTATGTACATTGGGTATATGCACTATATTATCAGCAGTTATGCTAATTTATGGAAGGTAAATTATTTGTTCTCTTCAATTGCCTCTTTAGAAACTCAATATCACCTTTCTTGTGGTTTTCAGTGGACAAGTGTAAATGAAATGAGCTTTGCCTTTAGAAGGTTTCCCAACACTAAATATCATCACATCATTCAAAATCAACAGCTTTGTTAATGATATTGTCTTGCTCTCAATCAGTTCATACACTAGTTTCAAATAAACTCTTATTTCTAGTAATATAAAATAGCATTAAACCTTATAGAAGGTTTCCGTCCTAAGTGTTGAAGAAATGACTTCATTCTTCTCAGAGCTTTGGATGTACCATGGTTTGAGCAACTTCTCGACCCGCCCCGGGGGGGGGGGGTGTTTTGGAGTTAAGAGGATTATAGCGATCACCCATCCCCAGACTTTTCTGTTTTTCTCATCTTTATTCCCCTAGCTCTAATTTGGTTTGCCTTTCTCAATAGGTATCAGAAAACGGCTGCAAGGTCTATCCAAGAAGTTACTGCCTCTGCAAATCAAGTAGAATCAGCTGCCTTATACTGCACTTTGTTTTATGTTTCCCGAATAGTGCTGTACTGATCTTTCTTTCACATCAAATTGTAGGTAGCTCAGGAGACGTTATCTCTCATTAGGACTGTCCGTGTTCATGGAACTGAAGGAGAGGAACTTGGAAGGTGGTAGTTTTAAGAACTGTAACATTTGAGTGTATGCATTCTAATGTTTCAGAAGTTCTGACTTGTATTTGTTCATGTCCATCGATAGATACAAATGGTGGCTGAGGAAGTTAGCTGATATAAGTTTGCGACAAAGTGCTGCTTATGGATTTTGGAATTTAAGTTTCAACACTCTTTATCATTCAACTCAGGTACCGTATAGCTAAGGGTTGTTAAATTAAGGATTCTTTTTTATTTATGTTAAATTCCTTTTTGAGATCAACTATCAATAATTTATTTTCTGGTTTGAAGATTTCTTATCCTCAAACCTTGTTTTTTCTCTTTATAATACAACTTCATTTTCTTTTAAATCAAAAAATAATAATTATTGAAGTTCAGTTTCATCTTCTGTCCTTGACTTTTGTTTTTATTTGAACATTTAATGTTTTAGGTCATTGCCGTGCTGTTTGGAGGAATGTCCATTCTAGCAGGTCATATTACCGCAGAAAAATTAACCAAGTTCATACTATACAGTGAATGGCTCATTTATTCAACCTGGTGGGTTGGAGACAATATATCCTCTTTGATGCAATCAGTTGGAGCCAGTGAAAAAGTATTTCGGTTGATGGATCTCTTACCAAGTAGCCAATTCATAGCAAGGGGCAAGTGTTCTTATGAGCTATGTTCAGCTAATTTTTGTGATGATTATATACTTCATGTTTGTCCTTTGTGTTCATCCACTTCAAGGAGATTGCACCTTTCTCCATATTCTATTTTAATTCATAGCAAGAGACAATGAGTTAATGCATTGATGAATTGTGCTATTGGTAACAGGCTTACTGTTTTCTACTGTGATTGTTATTTTAATAGTTAAGGTGTGTTACCTAATACAATAGCAGCAACTCTCACAAAAAAAATGGCAGCGAGCAATAGAAAGGATTTATTGTCAGGCTTTTCTGGTGAACAAATTATAAGTACATTTTTCTAGAAAAAAGGGATGACTCTGGCAATATATTACCATACATATTAGCACATATTGTACTGACAGAGTGGATTGTTAGAGAATTCTAGTCAAGCACTTAATGGTCCCTTAAGTTTATAAAACTGAGTTTGACTCTTGGCAACATGTGCAATTTGTATATGATGCTTTGCTGCCCAATTTTTTATCAATGTTTTAAGTTTGTTTATATTGAAGTTAGGATATAACTTTGTTACAGGGGTAAAGTTACAGAGATTAACGGGGCTTATTGAGTTCATAGATGTTTCTTTTCGCTACCCTTCAAGGCCATTGGTATGTCTCTTATTTTCAGTATCTTCTTGTGGTTCCTAGATTAAAAAGTTGTATCGTTATACTCTTATCTATTTTTTCCGATTGAACAATGCTGGATTAGAAATTAAAACTTGGATGGGGACATTTTTTCCTCTCTAAACAAGAAAATGAGTGCAGACAGAGTTTCCTTTTTTGCTAGCTTAGTATAAGTTGTTCTATGTATGGCATAGAAGCAGTAGAGTACTTTTTTTATCTTTCCTGTCTTATGAGCATGTTGGTGTATTTTCTATAAGAGCGTGTTTGTGTATTATAAATGGAGAATACTTTTGCAAACAATCAATGAGATTTTATTGTGTGGATAAGGTGTTGTTTTTGGCAACTTAGTGTTGATATCAATTTCTTGCTTGAATGTGCATTGTCACAAATATAGTAGACAAAAATGCAATTTCTTAAGCTAGTGCATGCTTCTATGGATATTTTAATTGTATAAGTGTCTTGACTTCTGTATTTCGGCACCATTTCTCCCCTCACAAGGTGCTTTTGATGGGCTTAAAGTAACTGTTGTAACTGACAAAAGCTCAGCTAATAAGTAGATGGTATGGTGTAACAGGTACCTGTAGCTCAACATGTAAACTTTTCTGTTCATCCTGGTGAGGTGGTTGCAATTGTAAGAGACTGCTTCTATTCTACTTAATCCCTTCCTTTCCTGCAGAATGGCTAAAAGATTGACTTTCTGTCTCTTTTTGGTTTTTGCATAGGTTGGTCTTAGTGGTAGCGGAAAAAGCACACTGGTAAATCTTTTGCTCCGGCTATATGAGCCAACAAATGGTCAGGTAGTATCTTTGAGCCTTATAATTTCAAGAAAGGAAGATTGGAAAGGGATAGTTTGGTATTTATAAGACGTGCATGGAGTCATAAGTTGGAGTTTCAGATAGGAAAGACTAATGGAAGGGAAAAACTAGTTATGAAATTCAAGTCATTAGACAGTGACTATAAAAGATATTTTCTACCATGATAACATTGCCATTCTCTCTTAAGATATATTATCCTTTGTTTTTGTTACTAAATTTCAGTTGGCATAATTGGAATCAATTTTTTGATAATAAAAAGTTGGAATAAGTTAAGGAGGAATGATATTTACTTTTTTTTTTGCCAGTAGGAATGATATTTACTTATCTGTGAGTCAAATAGCATTTCCTGCTCACTTAAGAATAAAAGCAAAATATGGGGATATGTTTGTTTCTGAATCCAACCATTAAAACTTCACGATTTTGCCTTATCAGCAATTTAATGGGTTTCTCTATGGTGCTTATATCAAATGAACAAATCCCAAAAGAGAAGAAAACAAATGTTGGATATATGACTAAATTCTCAGTTTTATGGAGTACTTCTGAAGCTCTAGGAATTATTTTATTGGTGCAGTTATAAAATCTGACTGAGTTTCTATATATATTAAGCAACAGTAGCTTGCAGCCAGTCATGTTGTACGTTAGTATTATAAGACTAGATTCAAACCAAAAAAAACATTACATGAATAGATTGCTAATATTTTTTTAAATGTTCTCTTTAATTTAATTGCAGATTTTGGTTGACGGCTACCCTCTTAAAGAATTGGACGTCATGTGGTGGAGGGAAAGAATTGGATATGTGGGACAGGTTCATGACTGGGCAGCATGGCAGAAAAGTTAGTGAATATAATCATCATATGCGGTCCTTTTCTCCTAACTCATGAAAATTGTTTGTGCAGGAGCCAAAGCTCTTTCGCATGGATATTAGTTCGAACATCAGATATGGATGCACCCATGATGTAAAGCAGGAGGATATCGAATGGGCTGCCAAGCAGGCCTATGCTCATGACTTCATCTCGGCGCTTCCTAATGGTTATGAAACACTTGTTGATGATGATCTCTTAAGTGGAGGACAAAGGCAGCGAATTGCCATTGCAAGGGCCATTATTAGGGACCCACATATTTTGGTCCTTGATGAAGCCACCAGTGCACTGGATGCTGAGAGTGAATATAATGTCCAGGTCTGCTTCTAGAAACTTCTTCGCTAAGCAAGTTGATTTAACACTTAAAAAGTGTGTCTGTGTGTGTGGGGAGAGAATGCAGAAAAAGATACTGATTATTGAGTTGCCATTTTATGGTAGGGTGTCTTTCGATCTGTCAGAAGTGACTCCACCATGAGAAGTGTCATAGTCATTGCACACAGGTTTTATCCTTGATTGTTTGCATCTATTATATTATATCATCATTCTGAGTTTGAAGTTCACTGGCTGATTCTACAGGCTTTCTACCATAAAAGCAGCTGACAAGATCGTGGTGATGGATGGTGGTCAAGTTGTTGAGGTTGGTCAATTGTTGATTTGATTTAAATGTTGTAACCTAAAATTTTGACTTTATTATCCTTGATATATCCATTGGTCTCCTCATAGTGTTGTATGAATTCGCTATTCTTCCACACACACACACACACACACACACACACACAAGAATTCTAACTGTCAATGATTAATCTCCGCGCAGGTTGGCAGTCACAGGGAACTTCTCTTAAAAGATGGTTTATATGCACGATTGACTAGAAAACAGGCTGACGCAATGTCATGATGTTTAGTGATATGATTATACGGAAGAGGGTGTTTCTTCCATTTTTCCCTGGCTTCCTTCTCATTTTACAGTTGGGTAGTGGGCCAAGCAGCTATTTATTTTAACTGCTGAATGCTGAATGCTGACCCGTACATTCATAATACTAGTATTTCACAAGAGGAAATCATCAAGTTTAAGCAAAGAAGAATGATTGTCATGCTGCAGCTGATCTTGGATGGAACTTCAAGTTCTGATAGGTTGAAGAGGCTAAATTCTGCATGGTAACCACATTATTGAGTTGTGTTAACTAACAAAATTTTCTGGTACAAAATGTGGACAAATCCGCGAATGTAAGTTACATCTGAGTTTTTGACAAAAACGAAGTTTTTGTCATGCAATTGTAAACTCACGGCGTAGTGACATTATATATTTATTTGTGTACAATTTGTGAAGTTATGTTAATTGGGGGGTCACTTGTTATTCCTAAAGCTTCAGCTAAGAATTCATGCATAAGCGTAGTGATGGAGGATGGAAATAGGCCTTAGATAGGCTTTAGTTAAAGAGGCATGGACCTGTAAGAGAAATGTGAAAGTTAAGTCTAAACCTGGGCTTGTATATATACCTTTATTTTGGCCTGGACCTGAGCCTTTAAAAAGCCTGATAATACTTGAAGCTTGTTTAAAAGCCTACTTAAAATGTAGACCTTTAAATGTACCGAAATATTTGTACATCTAATTCCATATATTACTGTTTAAACTTATTTAAAAGGCATATATATGTCTCAGAAAGTCTTTATTGCCATAAGACTAGATATTTTCTCTTATATTTACTGTGGAAATTATGATAAATTATTTCTATTGAGATAATAATATATCATTTAGGCACAATAAACTTCCAAGTGGTAAACATTATAATGTTTTGAAAAATCATACGTATTAGAAAAGAGTAAGTGAGCTAGCATTGTATTTTGATTGACTAAAAGGAAGAAATCAAAAAGAGGTGAACAGCTACTAATGAATGAATTAGTTGAGCTCTGTGAATGAACGATGAAATGTAAAAGTTAGAATTAAAGGTCATTTGGTAATGTTAGAACTTATATAACTAATTTGTTTTATATTATACAAAATAGTATAAATTAAAGTAAAACTAAATTGGCCATGCATGTAGGTTTGTAGGTTAAGTCTTAAGAAAAAAAAAAGTATTGCCTGTTTAACTCAGTAGGCCTATCAGTAGGCTTGAATATGAGTTTGGCCTGTATATTAAATAGGTTGGGATATGTTTCATGTGGGATAGACTGTGAGGCCCTTTTAAAGTCTAGCATATTCCCCTACCTACTTAAGCACAAGTTTATGGTAAATATTTGTATTTATTTATATGGATTTCTATTTATGCTCTGCATATTGACAATAGGCACTGTCTGTGACAGACAGTTTTTTTTTTGCATAAATGACAGACAGTTTTGGAGTGTGCCCATTTGAACTTTTCAATAAAAGTATGGTCGATAAAGATTTATTTTTTTAAGGCTAAAAGACATAGGTTGCAAGTACATAAAAAAGCTTTCTTAACCTAAAGTTCCCGCTTTATGGTCTAAATACTCATCATTTTTCCCTTCTTGGATAAATATTAGGATAAGGGTCAATTTTACCCTGGAAGTTTCACCCTAGGATCATTGGCTGCCTGGAAGTTTTTTTTGGATCAATTTTGCCCCGGAAGTATATAAAAGATATCAATGTGGCCCCCCCACTAACGGTTCACCCTGTTAACATGAGCCACATAGGAACATGGTCCCAGTCAGCGCCAACTTGGCGGACACGTAGGACTATATTTTTTACACATGGGCTAATAAATAACACAATTTTTGACCAAAATAAACACATGTACTTAACCTTACACAAAATAGAAAATATAAACATGGATTATAAAAAACAAAAAAAAAACAGACACATTGGGGATTTATCAGAAAATACTTTGATTGTTGCAATCCATCATTCTGAACCCATTGTTCTTTCTTTCGAACGAACCCTAAATGGCAAAAAGAGAAATCACATGAGAGAGGGAGATGGAGACGCAGACAGAGTGAGAGAGCGAGATGATATTCGACGGTGACCGGCAAAACGGAGCGAGTGACAGAGGAGATCGAACGAACAGAGGAAAATATTGTTGGGGGTAGAGCGAGCGGCTGAGCCAGAGCGAGAGGAAGGCAAAGTGGGGTGCATGTGAGTTTGCTTCGAGCTCTCAAATATTCGTCCTTGGTGACAGGAATTAATAGGGGTTATTTTAGTCATCTTTTGTCCATTACCCGAGCAAATGCTTTCTTGTTATACACACACACACATAGTGAGATACCATTCTCACCCTTTGTCCGTTTCTGTATTGTAAATGCTTTCTTGTTTTGTGTGTTAGGATTACTTTATTGAGGTTGAATTTGTAATGGCAATCGGTGATACTGGTGGTGTAACACCCCACCCAAATTAATATTCAAATACTTGACCAAAATGCTATTATAGCATTAAAAATCGTCATAATTTATAAATAATCCTACCGTCATGACAATTTAATATAAAGTGGCTACAATGTGCTCAATGAGCACTAGAGCCTCTAAGGAGGCTCTCTTCAAGTGTCTTCCCTTGCTTCCTATTATATCATTCACCTGGAAAATTGTTAATAATAGGATGAGATCGACATCTCAGTAACTACCGAAAAATCCTAACATACACAAGCAAATCACGTATAATTCTAATTTAACCAATTATACACATGTAGTTCTTCGTACAACTCATGGCTTTCAAATACATATTAGGTACACTCAACATAGGGAAAACATTTCTCTTAATTTCTCAACGAGTCGTACCCATAAATATTTATAATATGCAATATGCAACTCCTTATATCACCGTCCATCCTTATTCCGCTGACTGAAGCCATAGGCTAACACACATTGTCCAACAGAGAACTAATTCATACAACTAAATTATCTCAAGCTCACCAGTACTTAAGATGTATCCGGCCAAAGATACAGAGCTCAAGTCCGGACTATGGCTCCCCTCCTTAAAGAATCACACTAAGGAGGTGTCACATGTCCCACAACTCCAATGCAATCCAGGCCAAAGGAAAACATGGAAGGAGGAGCCCTGACAAGTGCCATCCACTGTGCACCGAGTGATGGCTTACCACGTGGTAGTACGGATATCATATAACTCCTCTTCAAATCTTAACCCCTCATGGATGCAAATGCAATCATCATTACACCAAAAATAATTCATAAATAATTATCAGCCCAAATATACTCAACATACTCAAGCATGCTTAAAATAAAACAAGCGTAATTTATTTTCCATAGCAAATAGGCAATAAGCAAGCATGCTTGAAAAGTGACAAACTTATTATTGTGTGATAATTAATTAAAATAAAACTACACATAATTCACAAGCATACGAAAGAAATTTCTAGAGTTACCTGTTGCTCCTTAGCTCACAGATAATCACACAAAGTCGCTCCGTAATTCTTAATGAGACTCTACAATATCAATATAAATATCTATTAATATAGTTCAACACTTCCTAAAAGTATTCTAACACAATTTTACCTTAAACTACCCCTAAATATATACATACCTTTATTTTTTTATTCCGGATAAAATATTACTAAATGATAAATATTATTAATTAAATATTATTTTTGTTGAGTATAAACTAATCCCATAAATCCATAAACCTATATCCAACATCCGGAATTACAGAATTACCTACATAAAATCCCACTAATTCCAAACTTTATCCATCAATATTTTTTTGGGTCCAAATTTCAGTTGAATCCATCAATTAAATCTCCTCATGTAACCTTAATAGACATCTAAAAATTATCAATTTAACCTTTAGTACCTCAGATCATCAAAAGTCCTAATTTCTAAAATATCTACAAATCCCAAAAATTCCCAATAATTAGAAAAACCTTCAATAATGAAAAATACATTAAAAGGAACTTATAATCAAGGTCCAAGCTTCAATTTATTAAGCTTAGGACTCTCAGAAATATCAATTTAGACAAAGCCTAATTTTTCAAGTATAGCAAAACGAAAAACTAAAGACAAAGGGATGTAGAGGAGGCTTACGGGGTTCCAAAAATTTGCTTAGTTGGCCGAAAAACTTACTATTCCTACGCCGACGGACTCCGATAAGTAAATAAAAGAGAGAGCAATAGAGAGAGAGAGAGAGACGAGAGAAGAGAGACGGACGAGAGTGAGAGAGGGACGGACGAGAGTGTGTGTATATATAATAATTATAATAATATAATAATAATATAATATTTAAATAATATAATATTAATAATAATATAATATACAATAAAATAATGAAAAGAATTGGAAGTGGAATGATCACGAGAGTGCAGATTAGTTGAGTGTGTCGGCAGGGGAAAATTGCGAATAGGAAGAGAGGAAAAATACACTATTAGGCCCTAAAATTCTCAAATAAGATATTTCTTTTGAACCAAAAATTTTCTTTTTACTTTCAAAATTTTCCCTATAATATCTTTTATTTATTTACTCTCACAATAACCTCTTTTGAATCTAAAAATAATTTCCCCAAAATTATTATCCTCAAAATAAGGGCAAAACTAGACCTTTAAAATTCTTAAAAATACTTCAAAATCCTTCAAATATTCTCATAATCCATCATTTTTCGATAATCAATTCCTAATTAGCCAACTAATCCCCTATTAAAATTTTTAGGATGTTACAGGTGGTCCTAAATGTGGACCCAACTTTGGTCCAGAGAGTAGTTATGATGATGATACTGACTTTATAGAGAATTTAGGAGACAATTTCTGTCCTTACTCCAATGTGGTTGGTGAGGGATTTAAAGTAAATTCTGGACATAGGGGGCTCACTAAAATATCACATGATAATGGGGAAAATGATGGTTTAAGTTCAAGTAAAGGTGATGCAGTACTATCTGAAAGTGACACTATCTGTGATGATATTGATTGTGAAGATGATATTTTCTGCCGTGGGGGTGAATTGGTGGTAGTGGATGGTGGTGATGAGGGTAATGATCATGAAGAAGGGGAGGAACTTGTTGAGAGTATTGGGCTTCTTAAAGAGGTGAGAGTGCAAGAATCAGCTAATGGGTCAGATGGTAGGTCATTTTTCATGACTAATGGGACATATGTAAATAAGGAGGAGTTGATTCATGCAATTAATAACTATGCTATTTTTAAGGGGGTGAAGTTAAGGCTGACCAGGAGTGAACGATTTAGGGTTAGAGCCAAATGTCAGGAAGGATGTCCATTTGTATTGTATGCATCCAAGATAGGGAAAATCCAGGGTTGGTTGTCAAGACATTGCGGTTAGAGCATAGTTACAGTAGAGTTTTTAGAAACCCTAGGGCATCAATGAAGTGGGTGGCGGCTCATTTCAAGCAGAAGGTTCAAGCGAGGCCTCAATATAAAGTTGCAGACATGAAGAAGGATTTAGAAAATGACTTCAAGCTGAATGTGACTCTAATCAAATGCAAAAGAGCAAAAAGATTAACTGTAAAAGAGATGGAATGGAGCTATATTGATGAGTTCAATAATCTTGAAGCATTCTGTAATGAGTTGAGGAACTCTAATCCGGGGTCAGATGTGTCCATTGAACTAAGCAAAGAGGCTCTTGAAAATGGCCACTGTTCAGAATCATTTCTGATGCTATAAACGTTTCTGTCACAAAATGAATTCATGGTAAAAAAAAAGCAGAAATAAAGGAAACACATTTAGTCATTCATTGGATTGAATTCAATGATATGTTCTACTTGTTAATTGAACATAAGGCTGTTTGTTGGCTTCTTTCAGCGACCAAACAATTGTAATGAAGCATCCCAATTGACAACCCAACAATCTCAAGCCAAATCTAGACCCTGTGGTGGACGAGCTTTTTATAGGAATGGGATGGGACTACAGGTTGATCTGAACACTGGTCAGACCGTGTATAATGTAATAATTATTGCTGATCATTTTCTCATTTACGTCATAATACCATATGCGCATTTCAATCTTAATAACATATTCGTTTGGTTTGTAGCCAGGAATGACTTCACAAATTGTGCTTAATGAGGGTTCACCGGTAGAGCATCAACATCAGGCAGACATTGAGACACAATTTCCCATTCCAAATGAGCGGCAACTTAGGATGCAGAGTATCTCTAGTAGCTCCAACCATAATAAGCATTCTAGGGTGTAGTTTCGAGGTGATGGATAAACTGCTTCAAATCCTTCTGATCTACCATTCACTCCTTCAGGCCTCATGTGGAGAGGCCAACCAGCTATTACAACATCACAGCTCTTGGCCAAGAAAGATAACATGAAAGCTTCAACTTCTCGAAAGAATTTGTAAATGATTCAAGGAGGGGGATGGGAATGGTTATTTTTTGATGCCATGAATGAACCATGAAAGATGATTGATGGCATGTTTTGTAATAGATGGAAATGGTTATTTTTTTGATGTCATGAATGAGCCATGATAGATGATTGATGGCATATTTTGTAACAAATGGAAATGGTTACTTTTTGATGTCATGAATGATCATATTTTGTAATCTTGTTTCTTATGATGTTTCAGTTTACTTTCTCCATTCTGATTAAGGACAATGATGACCTTGTCATAAATTTGGTGTAGGTTTTGTGTCCAAAAATCCATGAATTTGATATTTTGTTTTCTTTTTAAACTTCGTTTCATTTTGGCATGTACTTATTAGAGTTTTGCCCATACGAACATTTAGTGCATTATTGTTTTCTTTTCTAAGGAGGCATCTGGCAATATTGGTTGTAATATAAAGGCTTAAGGTGGTTCGAAACTGATCAACTTATTTACTACATGAAGTCACTTTAACTTTTATAAGGTGGCTGTATAAACATTCCACAATAATTTTGATTGAGGTGTGCATATCAGTAGTTCGATCCTTAACATTCTTAGGTGCCTGAATATTCTTATTCCCTTGATGAGGAAGGTATCTGCAAAAAAGCGTTTGAGCTTATTTTTACATTTGATGAAGTCATCTCTCTTGGGCACAAGGAAAACATGCATGTTGCACAAGTTAAGTAATACTGTGAAATGAGGGTATTTCATCATCTCTCTTGGTTGAAGAACTGATCAACCACATTACACTTGATCTGGATTACAAAACTCAATATTGTTTAACTAACACCACCCTCATTACAACTAAAACATAATCAACTAGCCTGCACTCTAATTATCATTACAGCTAAAACATGATCAGGCCACATCAAGCATCATTTCATATAGACAAAAACAAACATAAACAACCATGTAAGGGCCAGTGCACATAATGCAATCTTCAATCACCTTGTACACTTCTTCATCTCTGCGTACATTGCACAAATGTCAGCTCTGACACCTACTTCTTTTTCATCGCATCCTCTCCTAAGCCTTTGATTCTCATTATGCAAGCTATCCACATGGCCAAGCAAATCATTGATCACCACAATGAACCTTTCACCCATTTCATTATCATACCACTGAAAAAATCCGCAGCTTCTTCCCTGTCCAATTATAAATTTCATTTGCATCAAACAAAGAAAATCACCAACACCAACACCAGTCGGGATCCATGAAGTGGATATCAAACAAAGAAAAGAAAAAAACCATACTTCCTGGGTTGACATCAGTCCATGAAGTGCAAAGAGGAGATACCAAACCGTAATGACATATCCTCGCAGGACCTTCATATTCAAGCTCCCCACCACGACGCCTCAACAAGACCGTCCTCTTCCTTAATCCCCTCATCATCATAGCCGTCGAAGAAGCTGTCGAATCCCCCATTATGTCCTGAAATCCTCACCCTCTGACAAGTCGAAGATCAATCGTCGATTATGCCCTTAAAACCTCCCCTATCGTCGAAGTGGAAGTGGAAGAACAAGCGCCAATTTTATTACTTCTCTGTAAATCTACGAAGCGGAAGATCAATTTGTCATCTCATCGAAGATTTTGTAGCGATTAATTGAGGGTGGAGAGAAATGGAGATGCGCGTTTAGGGTGGAGAGAAATGGAGAGGAGAGAAGCGTTTTAGGGTTCACTAATTCATGTTCTTTAGATACAGAGGATGGGGGAATTTCTTTTTTTCTTTTTGGTTGTTTTTCTCATTTCTTTATTTAACTTTAATTATCTTTCTTTATTAACCTATGTGTAAAAAATATAGTCCTACGTGTCCGCCTTCATACATTTAGTGGGGGGCCGTTAACAGGGTGAACCGTTAATACGGGGCCACATTGATACATTTTATATACTTCCGGGACAAAATTGATCCAAAAAAACTTCCAGGCAGCCAATGATCTTAGGGTGAAACTTCCGGGGTAAAATTGACCCTTATCCCATAAATATTTTCTCGTTTCCAAAATACATCTTGAACGATTAGAAAAGGAAATACGTTGAGACATCACGGTTTACAAGTATGAGGATTATGAGATCGTTTGATGCAAGACATTCATACTCACCGATTCTCAAGCAAACAGGAGTTTTAGAAAGAAAAGATGAAGGAAGTAGGTTTAAAGGAGATGAAAGGGGAGATGGAATGGTGAAAACTATCTAAATCTCACAGTATCGAATTTTATCATTCATTAAGCCCGATTACATGCAGGTAAAATTGCACCAAGTTATAAGGAAGACAAATTGATACCGTAAGATTCCTTGAAATATTAAAATTACTGACAAGTCCCAAGGGAAAGGGAAATTATTTTATTGTTAGTCAAAACTTAAACAAAGTACATTAACAGTTATAACCTGTATTAACAACTAATTAGTAAGTCTAGCTTAATAATTTCACAACCGTATTATATTACACATATGTCTCTTAAAGCATGTTAGTAATTTTGATATTGCAAAGAACTTTACAGTATTAATTTGTCTTTTATAAAACTTAAGTGCAATTTTCGGAACATATTAAGTTATTTATAAAAGGAGCTTTCTCTCGTGAAGAAAGCTTAATAGCATGTAAATAACAACTTACAGATAAAAACATGAAGTCCACAATATGAAAAGCAACTTGAGAATTAATTTGCTTGACTTTTACTTTTGTTTTAAGCATCTTTTGCATTTTTGAGCAAGAAACTCAGGTTTTATTGGGGAAAAAAGTCTTTCACTTGTTTATTTATGGATATTCATATGGACTTTTGGGCAAGAATTTTAGCTCAGTGCTGATTGGAATCGTGTTTATAGAATTAATGACACAAAACTTGAATTCCATTTAGAAACAAATTTGTTCTTTTTTTTTTTTTTAAAAAAAAAAAGAGTTATTTCCGTTTCACTGGACTAGCTGCATTAAAGCAGGACAAGGAAGAATGTCGACTAGCATTAAATTTAGCCTCCTTCTGTTATTCGCTATATATATAATAATAATAATAATAATAATAATTAAAAAAAAAAAAAAACACTACAGACAGTTTTAACCAGCTTTCAGTACAGTTTTGATGTCTCCGAGGTTGAATCTTTCTCCATAGCTGAATTCAACAAGTTTACTAGTTGTAGGGTTCTGACTTTCTCTTGATAAAATGCACAGTATGTTCGTTCTCATTCTTTTATTAAGAGCTAAGGATTTGCTTGAACACCCCCTCCCCCCCCCCCCCCCCCCCAAAAAAAAAAAAACAGCTGGAGGCTAAATCAGCAAGAACATGAGGACATGTTAGGTTCATAAGAGTATGATCCCAAAAAAAACGATGATGTTAATTTTGAAGAAGATATATAAATGACGCTTTGTTATTCTTTATCAAGGTGAACTTTGTTCCTACCCTAACAACAACCAAAAACAAAAAAAACAACAAAACAAAAACCTTGCCTCTCTAGCCATGCATCGATTTCATCATTGAAACTAAATTAAATTAATTAGAAGCAAGCTGGCCTTAGTGAACAGCAAACAATGTAACAATGATATAGCCAATGCTTAAGTACTATACCCTTTCCTCTTGCTTATACTCTCCACCCTACAATTTTTTTCTGCAGGAAGAAGATATAATGAAACTCTTGGATAGCTCAAATTTAACCTTCCGGCGATGCTGAAGCGTGTGGTTCATACGTTAGGTCTAGTGCAACATCACAATGATAAAAAATCCAGAAGGAAGAAGCAACTGAGGAACTTGCAGCAAAAATCTGAGAATAATATTTTTGTGCAGATAGTTCATGAAGGAGGCCAAAAGGAACTATATCAACATGCAGTTCCTGCATCAAAGTTGATGGAGAAATATCCCGGTATGTGTGTCGCCTCACCAGAAGTATTCAGAGATCCTCATCAGTCAGTACTTTGGCCAGAAGAGATTCTAATGCCTGGTCACAAGTATATTATAATCTCATGCAACGCTGTGGAAAAACTCAAGAGAAAATATCCAGAAGAGTTAGGCAGAACTGTGCTGGAAACAAAGGTTGTTGCTAAAGAAGTAGATGATGATGATGTTGATGGGGTAGACAAAGGTAAAATGGAAGTAAGGCAGGAGATTTTTGAGGCGAACAAGAGTGTGACTCCAAGTATAGAGGAGGCATTTAGTTCTTCTAAAGACTTGTGCACCACAAATTCTAAAAGAAAAGGGATTAGAGGGAAGAAGAAGCCTTTTGTGCCTCCTCTTCCGAAGCCTAAATCTTTTAGGAGTTTGGGATGGCAACCAGGCCTCCCTCCTGTGCAAGAGCTCTCAGTTTGATTTTGCTTTTTCTCATTGCAGATTTAGTGTTTTGTTGTGAGAACTGAGAAGCACTTACCAAAAAGAATGAGTTGTTTATTTATGGCTTTCTTCATTATTTACCAGTGGAGAATTGCACTTATGTAATAAGAATTGATCTTTTTCCCCTTTCCACATGCTTTTTTTCTGAATGGCATAATAATATATGATGTTTCAACATTACTTCCCATGAACAAAAGATTCACTTTGATCCTAAATAGTACAAGACTCTAGTCATGTCTCACAAATTTATAAATTTTTTTTCAAAAATATCCTTATTAATCGCACATAATGAGAGGGTTTTCATCGGAGGGTGATACCAACACACATGAATAAGTAGGGTATGGCAGAGAAACTAACGTAGGAGTACATTTGTTACATATACTTATCTTGTTTCTTAAAATCCGCAAATTACTAAACTAGCTCATTATTAAATACAAGAGGGGGTACCATTTATTGACATTAAGTAGAGTTGTTGCACAAATGATGCAATCAAACTTTATTTCCATTAAGAATGTCTGTCCTTTCAATCCGCTTTTCCATTGATGTCTACACACGTGCGGTTTTAACTAAGTGCAAAAAAGCAGGGTAAAATCAGAACACTGTCGCAGGGTTTTATTGTTTTACATGATGATCTGCACATAGAGCTTCTTCACCAGTAGACAAGACCAAGACTCTCTCAAATTAGCCTCCTCGACTAGGAATTACAGTACCTATGCTTCAACAAGAATCATCCTCTTGTCTCTTTGGATCTCTCTCTACTAAAAGAATCCACAGGCAAAAAGACAACGCTGTGTATAAAGCTCTCACAAAACACAAGACAAAACCTTGGTAAAAATCCACGTGTACAACACAGAAAGAGCTGCACCAACAGGAATAGTGACAGCCCATGAAGCCACAATCTCCCTCACAGTTTCTGCTCTCACGTTGTTAAATCCTCTTGCAAATCCAACCCCCATTACAGCACCTACAAGAGTATGTGTTGCTGATATGGGAAGGCCAAGCTTTGAAGCAGACAGAACCACTGATGCTGCAGCAAATTCAGCAGCAAATCCTCTTGTTGGTGTCAGCTCTGTTATTTTCTTCCCAATTGTTGCTATAACTCTATACCCCCATATGGTCAGCCCAGCAACGATACCAAATCCTCCCCATACGAGGATATCGGTCGGGATCACAATCTCGGCTCCTCTGGCTCCGCCATGAAGGATGGCTAATGCGCCGGCTAAAGGGCCAATGGCATTGGACACATCGTTTCCACCATGAGCAAATGACATGAAGCATGCAGAGAGGACCTGCATGTAGCCGAAGACTCCGTAAACGATTTCAAGTTGAGTGCCCTTTGGACCTGCAAAGTCAGAGAGGAAGCCTATGCTCTTGTGGGAACCGTCTTCCTTTGGTTCAGGTTGTGGATGAGGAGGAGGAGGAGGAGGAGGGGAAGTGGGCTTGAGAAGGAGATGGCCAAGCTGTTTTCTTATTATTCTGTCCACAAGAAAAGCACCACAGGTTCCACATGCCAATGCCTGGCCTAAAGCCACTAGGAAGATCTTGCTAAGAGGGAAGGCGGCAAAAGAAATGCCGGTGACACCGAGAAATACTGCAATTGGCGCTGCTGCAGCTGCTGCCTGTCCCGGATTTGGCGCACTATACACAAACTGGATGATCAAGAAAGATCAGGCTATGCAGTTTAAATCTTCAAAAGTAGCTTAGTTAACAAAAAGGGTTAAACCCATTATAGGTCTATGTACTTTTATCGAGTTTTGGTTTTGATTCGTATACTTTTAACAAGTTTTGAGTTTGCTTTCTACACGTAAGCCACATTCAGCCTACTCAACAGTGCTAATGCCACATAGGTGAAGTTAACATTATTGAGCTCAGATCTAAGTCCTTATCAAACGATGGGGACCAACATTTTGAATGGCATAAAGTATAAGGATGAAAAAAACAAAACAAGGTATGAGTATCGAAACCAAAACTCATTAAAAGTATAGAGTCCTTGGGTGGATTAAACTCTAAACAAAAATGTATAATGCAACTCAAACTAGGCTTGAATATCTGATGTAGAGAAGAAGGAACATACCCGACGAATGCATTTGTAAACAAGAAATGACACAGCTGCTCCCATTAAGGGAGAGATAACCCATGAAGAAATGACCCTTGCTAGTGAACCCCAGAAAACAGCCCCACCTCCGCCGTAGGCTAGACCGAATCCTACCATTGCTCCTACTATACAGTGTGTAGTAGACACTGGCCATCCATAGTATGATGCAACCTGCGTCCACAAAAATAATGCATCTCATTTGTAAGTTCTAATTCTTTGGTTCCATATCAGTCCCATGAAGCTCTTGTAACAATAGTGAGAATGTGCATTCCTAGATGAAGTTTCAAGATAGGCGTTATTAGTTAAATTCTTCTGAAAAAATTATGACATATGGAGATTTCATATGACTAAGCAGTAAGCACAGCAAATCGACTCTTCTATCAAAATTTTACCAGAGAACCAACGAGGAAGGAAATTACACCTAAGGTAACAATTTCTTAACATATGAAAAATATAACTGATTTCCTCTGAAGACAATTCAAGATATGTTCATTGATTTTAGTATCTAGATGATACATTCAATTTACTGAGATATATTAATGGAGAATAAACGAGGGGAGGAAGGGCCTCTAGAAGCCCCTCACTATCATGGAAGAATGAGTAATGTACATCTATATCTACAGCTAAAGAATATTTCATTTGTGTTAGCAAATATATAGTATTTAATACAAT
Organism: Mimosa bimucronata; assembly: GCA_037074515.1. NCBI lineage: Eukaryota > Viridiplantae > Streptophyta > Magnoliopsida > Fabales > Fabaceae > Mimosa > Mimosa bimucronata. The sequence continues at coordinate 23,847,838 of CM073447.1, forward strand.
AACAAGCCCTCCACCTGAGTTCTTGAAGGGGCTTTAGTGCTAGTCACGACATCCTCTCCATTCACATAGTCAGGGATGGAACCCCTGAATAGATGCTCAACCAAGATAAGTGTCAACTATGTTAGGCCTCGTGGCTGTGACTTACAAGATGCAATGACCCAACAAAAGGGTAGTAAATCTATAGTAAGACATTAGAAATAATAAAAAAAAAAACAATTTGATATCTACAGAAGAATTGGTTGCATTGCATCTTACATTTATCACATTAATCACTCCTTCGACCTCTTCTCTCCCTTTACAAGAGCATAAGTAACAAGTTTGAAAATAGCAATATACAAATAATCAATTACTCTCTTTCCAACCCAAAAAAATACTCCCTCCACTCCTATTTATCGGAGCTAGATAGCATATTTGCAAGAATTAAGTAAATTATTTATTAAGGAAAATGTGTTGGATCCCTTAAAGTACCATTCCAATCATTTGTATTGGATGCTCTACTTATTTGAGGAAAAATCCCCACAATGTAAGCAATCAATAGGGAGAGGAAGTATATTGCTCATTCTGGGTGTATAGGGAAAAAAATTATAAATTTAAAAGATAAAATAAATTGAGGTCTTGTATTTTGTACTATAGCAAAACCCCACAATGTTTGCCTATTAGTTATTCAGCTCATACCCTTGGGATTGGTAAGATGGAGTATATTGCTAATTTAATGTGTATGTGTCATCAATCTAGTCCTTTGCATTTGGGGCTAGCTCATGTGTCAAGAGCGAGATATGATTAGATAACAAAGCTTTGAATCCTTATGATATAATACGGGAATCCAACTCAATCCAAATTAAAATTAGCAAGAGGCCCTAATCATACCTTTACTCCCACCATCCCGCGTGTTATTATGTAAGAGTATCAATAGCATACTTTGGGAAAAAATGAGAAAAATCAGCAAAACATTTTATATTTAGGAACAAACTCATCTCCACAAATCCTATATTTAGGATTAGAGGAAGTAATAAAAAAAATATAACCCAATCCAAATAGTTCTAAAAAGACATTAATTTAATTTAATGCTAAGGCAAATTACCATTTTTTATCACCAAATCAAATGGGCTTTGGATTGATTGATTACCTGAAGCCAAGTGCCAGCAGCAGCAAGTGAAGAAAGCAAACCAGCAAAAAGCAGTGTATCCTTCCCCTGAAACACATTAGCCACCAATATCCCTTTCTGCATTGTACTCGTCACATGTGTCCCCATCAACAACGCCCCTGAAAACTCCAACACCGCCGCCGTCACCACCGCCTGCCGGAGACTCAACGCCCCGGACCCCACCGAAGTCCCCATCGCATTTGCCACGTCATTCGCCCCAATATTCCACGCCATATAAAACCCAAACAAAAGTGTCAAATAAGACAACACCTTAATCTTCAACCCCACACCTTCCCTCACTGAACTCATCATCATAGGAAAACTCAAAGCAGCAATCACTATACATATCGAAATTGCTGACCCTGTGGCCGATGTTATGTTAAAAGCTTTTGCCATTCCCGGTAACTCATTTTCCTTCTCTTCTTGCCGTTGCTGCTGATGATGCTGTTCTTCACCATCGGCGAAGGATGATAAGGAAGCAAATGGGTGTGTGAGTTTTGAGGTATGGAGTGTGAGGATGGAAAAAGATTGCTTTTTTGGAGGGGATGGTTCATGATTTGGCTTGAAATGAAAAGGGGTTGGAGGATTGTGTCTGGGGAGGTAGAGGTGAGGATTTCTTGGGGTGTGTTTGATGGAAGAGAAGCGAGCTGAGGGATTCATGGCTTAATAGATGAAATGGTGCGAGGAGGAAATGAAGGAGGGGTCATTCAGGAGGGAGAATCTGGTGCGCCATGGGGAGAAAAGTAGGTGGTGGAGGAGTAAACAGAGGAATGTGAGGAAGATCATTATTGAGTTTTCCTTTTGAATTTTGTGGGAGGAATGACCGAGGAATTGAGGTGTGCTTTTGTTATGGGTTGGTGCAAAATGAGTGGTGGTTATGGGTTGTGGAGGGACCTCTATTTCACCAGAAGCTTATCCACCACAATAACATTACTTTCTTCTCCTTCCCAAATAGTATATGGTTTATTTTGTTTTAAGCTAGTACGAGTAGAAGTAGCAGTATTTTATGAGTTTATCCACAGTCGAGTGTTGATCACACGGGCACACGCACCCGTCGTGGCACTGTAGGTGCACGTGTACAAATCGGGTAATTTTATAAAGAAAAATTGCACAATAGTCACAATCAAGGAATTATACTACTTCAAGGTCCCAAAAAATGTCCTTATTATCATCGAATCCCAAGAGACTTTGGTGTAAAATTTTCAATTCGTCCAAAGACCCTTTTGCCCTCATTGATTCTAAAAATAAAATGTGTGAATGAGGAGCTGAAAGAAATAAAGCATGCCCACCTTGGAATTAGAAGCAAGCTACTGTGTTTTACTCAAGAACAAGAAAGAAATGAAAAGCTGAAGTTTTGGTTTGAGCATGTCACCACGGCCATTGTTTGATTATACTCAAATGTTGTCTTGATCAGGTTTAGATATACAAAAGTACTCTTATTTCATACTTTATTTATCTAAAAAAATGACAAAGATATGATGTTTTGGTATGAACATTGATGGGTTTTAGGAAGTTTGGGTAATCAATATAACCCATTTGATGTATGAAGTAATAATGCAGAAATAGTTGAATGAAGAAGATTTTGATAATAAGTTCGTGTTTGCATCATTTTAGTTGGACAGTGTTTAATGAAGTTTGATGCTTTATTGTATCCACTTGGATAGATGATGCTCTGTTTTTTTTTTATTTGATGGTCTGTTTCTCCATTTTAAGTGGAATGAATCAACCTAGGTTAATAAATATGTTATTATACTAGTTGTGTGAAAAGAGAAAAAGGCGTTGTTAATAGTGGCATATGTAGTTGTTAATATGTGTTGTTAACTTGTTAATGCGATGCTGTGTTTTGGGATATATTATCCTCTGTGTCTACATTATGAGTGGCAATGAATGAACATAAGTCGTTGATAAATATCTTATAAAAATACTTGTGTAGAGAAGAAAAGGTAGTGATAATATCAATATGGGTAGTTGTCAATATTTATGGTTTAGTTTTAATGCGGTGGCGTGTTGTTGGACATATGATGCTGTGTGTTTTGTTATATGATGCTCCATTTCTGCATTATAAGTGGGAATAAATCAACATGGGGGTGATAAATATATTATTATAATGCTTATTGTGCAAAGTGAGATAAGGTGATGTTAACAGTAGCATGAGTAGTTGTTAATATTTATGGTTTACTTGTTAATACAAAGTAATTTTGTAGGGTAATATTGATAATAGCTAGTACATTTGGGAAGCATTTGCTATGTTTTCTTCACATAAGTGAACAATTTATAACTAATGGAGAAGGTTATGTGACATATGTTAGGGGGACGATGAGATCAAAAATCGTCAAGAATAACACAAGTTATGAAGAGTTCAAGATAATGATATATTCAATTGTGGGAAAAGAGAGCAATGAAATTATTATGAGGTTCATAGTTTCATGTGATGTAACCACATTTGTAGAACTTATAGATGATGAAGGAATTGAACATTTAATCAATTTCAAAAAAGAAAAAGGACATGTATATGTAGGAGAAAAAGAAGATGACAATACACAACCAATAGACGATGAGCTAAGGGGAGAGGAACAAGTATAAGTTGAATATGAATATTTTTATTGAATTAGTTTTGTATTTCGTTATATGTTGGCACTGTAATTGAAAACCAAGTGTTGGCACTTGTCATTACTGAAAATTGATGTTGTTAACGAAGACTCAATTAGTTGTCAATTTGGTATGATGGAAAATCTGATACATTGAACCTATAATTATAAATTAATTCAGCTTTTCAAATTTTGGATCAAAGTGATAAAGAATGTTTTCCTTGTTATTGCATATCAAATTTTGGACCTACTAATTTTAGTAAATATGGTCTCTAATATGTGGATGAAAACTAAAATTTATTTATGAACAGTTATTAGCTGAGTCATACCCAGGTATAGCTTGGAAAACGGGCCAGCCCGCGAACGGGTTGCAGGTTATGTGGTCCGGGCTTGTGCGGCCCCGCACCTTAATGGGTTGGGAAAATCCCAACCCTAACCCTTTAGGGTGGGTTGGCGGGTTGGCCCGCCAACCAGCCAGTTTTTTTAAAAAAAATACTATAATAAAAAAATAAAAATTCTAAATCAACAAAAATAGATCATAATTAGCTCAAGTAAAATAGAATACCCCAAGTACTATACAAATATGGACTCCACAATTACATATTTTTTTTGTAAAAACATCTTCCTAATTTTATTGTATTAACTATATTATTAAAAAAGTTTAGATTATACTATACAAACACCACAATTTGTTATGTCAACCACAATTTATATTAGTGAAGTGTCTAAAATATGCTTTAATGAATTAAATAGAGTTTTTCTTTTTTTTTAAATAAAAAAAATATATTTGGCGGGCCAACTAGTCAACCCGCGGGCTAAATGGTTCGGGCCTGTGCGGCCATCACTTTGATAGGTTGGGATTTTCCCAACCTTCACCCTGCTCAACCCACAAGCTGGCGGGTTGAGCCCATTTTCCCAGCTCTATACCCAGGTCCTATTAACAAGTCACAAAGTTGTCAATACATGTTTAAAGAGTTGTTATTATAGGCATTCCCACTTGTCACTCGTTTAAAATTCACGCATACCCAATTCCTATTAACAAGTCATGAAGCTGTCAATATAGGTTTTGAGAGTTGTCATTACAGGCCTTCCCTCTTGTCACTCGTTTAAAATTCACTTAAGATGTGAGGCATACCCAGTTCCAATTAACAAGTCATGAAGCTGTCAATATAGGTTTTAAGAGTTGTCATTACAGGCCTTCCCTCTTGTCACTCGTTCAAAATTCACTTAATATGTGAGGCATACCCATTTTCTATTAACAACTCACGAAATTGTCAATATAGGTTTTAAAAGTTGTCATTACAAGCCTTCCCACTTGTCACTTGTTTAAAATTCACTTGACTTGTGAGTTATACCCAGTTTCTATTAACAACTCACGAACAAATCAATGCAAGCCTCGATAGTTGTTATTACACACATTCGCACTTGTCAATATTTACAAATTCACTTGCTTTGTGAGTCTTCATCTTTGGGAATTCATGTATTTTGACACAATTACCTTAATAATGTCAATAAAAGCTTCATTAACTACTGAATATTATCAAAATACATCAAAGTCACTAAGTAATTCACTATCAATTCAAAATCAAAATACATGATATAATTTTGGTAGCTCCCCACTCTTCCCACTTCAAAAGCTAATATACTATGTTGTCTATGCTTTCTTCCTCTTCTAATGGTTCCCTTGCAATAATGATAGGACTTGATCACCACATACATTATTGGGATGAGTAACAAGCCACCACAAACAACCCTTCTTCAATTCCTGAAGTTCCTCCCTAAAGTACTTGGACATGGTGTAACCCTCATCATCTTGCTCCTTTCCATTCCACATTTGCATCCAAGACAATACATGCACTCCACATAAGTACCTGCAAACAAAGTTGAATTATCTACACAGATCAATTGCGCACATAATTTACACAAATATTAACTATAACCAATAAAATACACTCATGTATCACATTGAACATGAACTTTAGCCCATATCATTTGTTTATCAATATTGTGTTTTTCCTCAAAAAGAGATGGCTTAACTCTACAAAGAATTTCAAAGAAGCGATCTCCCTGGTATAGAATGACAAATTGTTAATTTTCTCTTTAACCAAGTTCAAGAACTATAAAAGTGTGCCAGAGGTTTAAAATTTTGTTGGCCACACCAATTGCTGAAGATAATAATTACCTGCTTCTTGAGTGTAGAATTTAGGGATTGTTGGGTATCAATTTCTAGATCCCCCCTGAGAGATTTTGATTCACCTTATTTAGTGATCTTGTTGCCTATCGATTTGATCATCCATAATACCTAGAGCTTCCCTAGCAACAACCACCACAACGCCAAGAATAAAACCAACGAGAATCAAACCAAAAACCAAAACTAATCCATTTCAGCCCCAATGCGAAGAAAAGAGATCCACAAGCTACGAACCAAGAGAAAACAACAATGGTGATGTATGCATAGATTGCAAACTAATTAAGAAAACAAGAAATGAAGCAACTAAAGAATCAACTGAGGAAATACAAGTTGCTCAATAAACTAACGGTAGGAAAAGATGAAGAAAACATATTGATCGAAATCGAAGAATCCTCGATTCCCTTTCCTTCCTTCCCTGACCACCGATCTTCGCCAGCCACCGATCTTCGCCTTCCTCCTTCTCCTCTCTCTCTCTCCTCTCTCTCTCTCTCTCGTAGGAATTTTAGTCTCTTGCATGTAGGGCTTGCTCTGTTCTTTTGCTGATGGATCGTATGTGTTTTTACTATGGGGCAAAAGGGTCTTTGGACAAATGAAAAATTTTGCACCAAAGTCTCTTGGGACTTGATGATAATAAGGACATTTTTTTGGACCTTGGAGTAGTATAATTCCTTATATGGGACTACTGTGCAATTTTCCCTTTTATAAATATAATCAAACGATCCACGACCAAAACATGAAGAGGTCTTGTGGTTCAAGTTAAGACAAAGTTCTTACCCTGTAAACTGTAGTTGACTAATACTCTAATGGGACAATTGTACTCAGGTTTCAAGTAAGAGATTAAATATCAGACGGGTCTATTGAGAACTTTTCCACTTGTTAATCAAGGCTATCTCAGTTGTTAATAGTTATCATTAACAACTCCTTGGGACCAGTCTGAAATTAAATCTCTCATTTAGTACTTCAGTGCAATTGTATTTGTCCCTACTCTAATAGTGCTACCTGATATCAGATAGGGTGTGCATTTAGTATATACGAATAAAATAACTCAAGTTTAAAATCCTGAATTGAGTTGAGTGTTTACAGTTTACAGTTTAGAATTAGGATTGTTAAATTTAAAGGCCTAATTTAAAATTTGTGTATTTAAAAGAATCTTAATAACATTCTCCCATAAATCTTTAGCTGCTTAGTATTAGATGTTGTATTTACAAACATGTATTTTCTCTTTCTAATCAAAATAAATTTTGACGTAACTTTCCCTGTGGTTATATATTTTTAATCATTCATCTTATTAGTGCTGTGTGAATGCTGGATTCAAATATTCCTTCTACCCTTTTTCATCGTCCTACTGTCTTTTTTATTAATTCTTTTTTTTTCATTTTTTTCATACAAGCTTATACTTCTATTTAAAGTTGTCAAACTCATGAGAAACTCCTTAGTTTAACTAAACTCATGACAAGAACACAAAGAATGATCGTGAACTCTAATTGGTTTGGGTGAATTAGTCACTTAAATATGAAAAATCACAAATCAGACCCCACGGAGGAATGTGGGATTTTCATATATTAATAATAGATATAAATGCTCTCAGCAGTTGGAGTGGTGAATTGTTAATACAAACTTAAAAATCCTAATGATCAGGTTGGAAATGCTTATATTAACCTTGTGAACACAAATATGAGGGGATTTCCTACCATATACCTTGTCAATTCTTAATAGAAAAAGTTAAAATTGTGAATTGTTAACATAAAACTGAAAATCATAATGATTAGGTTAAAGATTTCTATGTTAAAGCTGTAAACCCTTATACTATGTCTTGTCAATTCTTAATATAAAAAGTTGGAGTTGTGAATTGTTAATATAAATTTGAAAATCGTTACGATCAAATTTATCATTCGAGTTTTAAATTTATGAATATTTATAAAGTATTTGAACATTAACGGGCATTTGTGTCTTTTAATAATATTTAGAATCTCACGGTCCTCCCTATGGTCTAATTTAGGATTCCTCATGTAACATCCTAAAAATTAATTGAGGATTTAGTGAGGGTAAATAGGAATTGATTAATGATAAATAATGGATTATGAGAATATTTGAAGGATTTTGAGGTATCTTTGAGGATTTTAAATGCCTAGTTTTTCCCTTATTTGGACAATAATAATTTTGGGAGAGATTATTTTTAGACTCAAAAGAGGATATTATAGGAGGAAATAAATAAAGAATACTATGGGAAAATTTTGAGAGTGAAAAGAAAATTTTTTGTTCAAAAGAAATATCTTATTTGGGAATTTTAAGGCCTAGTAGTATATTTTCTCTCTTCCTACTCACAAAATATTTCCTGCCGACAGTCTCTTTTCTTCCTGTGCACTTTTACTATTTCAATTATTAATTCTTCAACCAATCACACTCAACTACTATTTATATATTATATTATATTAATATTATATTATTTAAATATTATATTATTATATTATATATATACACACACCTCTCCATCCCTCACACTCTCCGTCTCTCATTTTCTCTCTCTCTCCCCCACTCTCACGTCTCTCTCTTGCTCTCTCTCTCTCTCCACCATATATTTATTCCTATCACTGGATTTATCAAAGTCCGTCGGCATAGGAATAGTAAGTTTTTCGGCCAAATAAGCACGTTTTTGGAACCCTGTAAGTCTCCTCTACATTTCTATATCATTAGTTTTTCGATTTATTATATTTGAAAAATTAGACCTTGTCTAAGTTGATAATTTTTGGGAGTCCTAAAATTAATAAATTAAAGCTTAGGCCTCGATTTTATGTTTCTCTAAATAGATTTTTCATTGTGGGAGGTTTTTCTTAATTATTGAAATTTCTGGATTTTTAGATATATTGAAAATTAGGACTTTTGATGATCTGCGGTGCTAATAATTTAATTAATAATTTTTAAATATTTATTAAGATCATATGAGGAGATTTAATTGAATGATTTGACTAGAATTTGGACCCAAGGAAATATTGGCGGATTAAAAGTGGGATATTGTGTAGGTAATTATGTAATTATGAATTATTGGGGATTTTAGGATATCTAAGTTTATTATATTAAAGTCTAATATTTGAGATATAATTTTCTTTAGGAATTTCGGAGTGACTTTGTGTGATTACCTGTGAAGCTAAGGAGTAATAGGTAACTCTGGAAATTTCTTTCGTATGCTTGTGAATTATGTGTAGTTTTATTTTAATTAATTATCACACAATAATAAGTTTGTCACTTTTCAAGCATGCTTGCTTATTGCCTATTTGCTATGGAAAATAAATTACGCTTGTTTTATTTTAAGCATGCTTGAGTATGTTGAGTATATTTGGGCTGATAATTATTTATGAATTATTTATGGTGTAATGATAATCGCATTTGCATCCATGAGGGGTTAAGATTTGAAGAGGAGTTATATGATATCCGTACTACCACGTGGTAAGCCATCACTCGGTGCACAGTAGATGGCACTTGTCAGGGCCCCTCCTTCCATGTTTTCCTTTGGCCGGGATTGCATTGGAGTTGTGGGACATGTGACACCTCCTTAGTATGATTCTTTAAAGAAGGGAGCCATAGTCCATACTTGAGCTCTGTATCTTTGGCCGGATACATCTTAGGTACTGGTGAGCTTGAGATAATTCAGTTGTATGAATTAGTTCTCTATCGGACAATATGTGTTAGCCTATGGCTCCAGTCAGCGGAATAAGGATGGACGGTGAAATAAGGAGTTGCATATTGCACATATAAATATTTATTTATGAGTACAATTCATTGAGAATTTAAATGAAAGTTTTCCTTATGTTGGGTATATATATTTGAAAGCCATAAGTTATATGAAGAACTACATGTGTATAATTGGTTAAATTAGAATTATACGTGATTTGCTTGTGTATGTTAGGATTTTTCGGTAGTTACTGAGATGTCTATCTCATCCTATTATTAACATTTTCCAGGTGAATGACCTAATAGGAAGCAAGGGAAGACACTTGAGAAGTGAGCTTTGAAGGCTCTTTGTGCTACTTAAGTTTATGTTATGTTGTATTTATTTTGCCATGGACTTAAGACTTTATGTTTTATTATGTATAAATTATCGTGAAATTTTAAGGTTTTCACTATGACGTGGGACGTATTTGAACTAAATTATCTACGCTAGATGTTGGATAATTTTTAATGCTATAATAGCATTTTGGTCGTGTTTGAGTATGAATTTTGGGGGGTGTTACACCTCAAATTTAAGGGACTAATTTGTTAGTTTCAATTTTTAAAGTGATTTTTGTGGGATTTTTCTTAAGAAATATCAAGATATACAATATTTTGACTTAAATATATTTTATTTTGATAAAAAAATTTTAGGAAAGGGGTTGGGCTCACCCACAGTCCAAGGACAAAGCTTTTAACTCATGATCAATTGGGGCTTATCCCTGTAGCCTCCAGAGCATGATAAGCAAACCCTTTTTCTGTCCACACAGGTAGGTTTCGCCCACCTTCATTTAGATTTATTTAGAGATACCTCCCCAAGAATCGAACATTAGTCAAGATGATCAAATATCAAACCCTTTGGCCAGTTGAACCCACGGACTATGGGTTGACTAAAATATATTTTAAATATGAATAATTGACATTAAATCTATCAGCGATCATAATTTATCATACTCAATCAAGAAATTTTTATGAAGTTCATAATTACAACCATTGAATATTATCAAATTGAAAAAGCTAACATGAGATTAAAAGAGAGTTGACACAATTATTTAATGAGGTAGAAACGTAAAAACGATAAATTTGGTGCGTGAACTTATGAACTTAACAGAGTTTATAATTAGTGTGAGTTTAAACAAATCATGACATGATTTTACAAGGTAAAAATGTAAAAATGACAAAATTAATAAGTTAACTAGCGGATTTAACAATGCTTTAACATGCGTCAGGTCCACCCCTTTTTTAAACTGCTTTTGTGTTCAAGATTGAGGGGCTCTTGATACATTGTTGGATAGTTTAGATATAGGCATATATTAAATTTTTCTTTTTATTAAAATAATTTAATCTTATTTGGTAGGATTTTTATTAACGTCATAAGCCTTTAATCCTTTCTCCAATGACCCTTATATTTTTATAGGCATATGTATATTTCTATTAAAGACAATCATGTGTAAAATATTGTCAAGTACTATATGTATATACTTATTTTAATAGATATTCAAATCTTATTTCGTCATATCAAGGAATAAGGAGTGCCTCATTCTGCTAGACCTACCCATGGATAATTACTCTATTCTAATATTTGACTAAGCTTCTTTTGTCGTGAAACCAAAAATTTTGGGGAGATAGTGCAGTAATGGGCCTCTTGTTCTTTTGGTTTTTTTGGGACAAGCCTCTTGTTCAATATTGTTCAACATGGTACTCATGTTTTATTTAAGATAGTGTAGCCTGTAATGACAATGGAGTCTAAGAGCCCAATGGGTAGCCCAAATAGTGAACCCAATATGAGGATAAGAAGCCAGCGAATTAAGAGAAGGCTGTGGAAGCCGAGAGAATTGGAGGGTGTGGAAATGTGGATGATTTGGACAGTCTCTCACTCTCTGTCCTCCTCTCTCTGATCATGCATTCTGTTCTGCGTTTCTTTCTGTTCGTACTTTCTTCCTTCATGCAATATCATTAGCTCTGTATCAGTTGATTATCTTTGTATATTGATTTCAACACATCAGTAAAGTAATATTCAGAGCAGTTCAGTTTTGTTATTGTTCTATCAATATTATATGTTACATACAGTCGTGTTGAAGGCAAACAATAATGTTGGCCCATAAGTTCAGTAGGATCCAATATGCCTTCCCACCCTGCGAAATATTTGGGCCAAACCAACATGCTGAGAGCTAAGGATTTGGTCCAAACTATTACAGTCTCTGGACATCACATCAAGTGGCTTAAGCGGTTCCATAAATCGCAATACAAGTAATTTTCATGTTCGAGATCCAAATGTTGAAAAAAAAAAAGAAGTAACTTTCTTCAAATAGTGGAAGCGCTATTTTACGCGATAATGTGACATATTCTACTTTTATCTACCAAGATCGGGAGAGATAAAGAGGAAGTTACGAGGAGGAATGTGATTGGTGAACAAGAACAACTATGCCTACCTAATCAGGTTATCTTATCTTTTTGATGTTGGTGAAGAATATATGGTTTGGTCATAGTAACTGTTAATGCTTAACTAGATTTTTCTCCCCCGTGCGGTGCACGGAAGTTAAAATTAAAAATGAAATAAACGAAAGAATATAATCTTTTTGAGTAACTATTTTATACCCTATTGTCTAATACATATTTAAACACATTAATTATTTTGTAAAGTTCATAAGAAAAATTAATAGTGTTGATTTTAAATCATATATATATATTTATATATATGTTTTACTTGTTGCCTAAAATAGTGACTTATTTAAAGATAATAATTAATTTGTATATGTGAAAATTCAAATATTTCAATTTAAAAATTAATACATATAGATAGATTTTTCTATAAACAATATTACACTAAGAGGTATGTATGTGATGAAAATAGAATTAATATAGAATACCTTCATAAAAGTGTGTGTGTGTATATATATAATCATTGCTCAATACTATTAAATAACTTCCATACATTTATGTATTTAATCATTATTGCTTTACTCAATTTTAAATAACTTTCAAAATTAAAAAAGTACATTCCCATAAGTAGAAATATATGATGAGTAATGATTAATTATTGGCAATGAAATTTGAAATTAAGAATAAAACCTCCATTATGACTTTGATTATGTGAACATGTGGACCAATAATTAAGTTAAGTGAAGATGATGTCATTGGACATGTAGACCAATAGGATTGTTGCTAGGAACTTTTAAGAAATATATAGATATAGATACTCCTATTAGGGTTGGTGTCCATTCAGACTTCGAAGTGTGGTCCAGGCATATACTTGTGTGCCAATTTGATATCGGATTCAACTCCCTGTTCCGATTCCCCCGCCACTTTTTTTCTGTTAGGATTTTTAGTGATCATTAACCGTTCCGTTTCATGTGTGGTACTGGTTCTGGTATTTTTTTTTAGGAGAGTCAACTCTCCTTGCTTACATCATCTTTCGCCCCCATTCGAAATAATTTTTTTTTTTTGAGTAATTTTGAAATATTTTTTCGATACAAATAAAAAGGTATCAAAATTTAAGATATCATCAAATAAAGTTATCATGAATTTTTTTTAAAAAATATAACATTGATTGAGACTTGACAGGTTTCTATTATCCCAAAATTAGTGAGGGAGTCACGGTTCACAAGCACATTCTTTCGCATATTTTCTACACAGTAAAACAATTGAAAAAAGTTATTGCTGAAAGATCTAATCATCATTATAAACAAACCCTTGATAATAATATGTTTAAGTTGGGGAGGGTTGTGCGTAATGTAGAGCTCTAGACTTGGTTTCTTTCTAATATCATTCCTCTTTAATTCTTAGACATGTATGCAAGAATTTTGTAAATACTTTTCATTGGAGTCACTATCGTAACGAAAATTTAGCAATTCTGAATTTTGTTCAAATTTCAATCCAATGATTGAGATAAAAAGTGATAAAAAAAATGAAAAGAAAGCGGTAAAGGAAAAAGGGTGGGGAACCAAATTAGGAGTTTCTATATATAAACTAAATTATATGAACCGAACCAAAGTTTAAAGACTAAATTACAATTAATAAAAAATTATAGGGATCGAGTTACACTATGCAAATCATTGATATTGAATTACAATCAGGTAGTTTTTATAAAATTACTTCTTTTATTGTTAATGTAAGACATATTTATCTAATTAAGATATATCAATAGCTAAATAAATTACTTAACTATAATGGGTTTGTTTGAAGCCACTTTTGGCAACCTAAATGTGGGTAAATAAGCTCAAAAATCATATTGAATTTTTTTCATGTTTGACAAAGCTTTTAGCCTATTTGACTTATACACCAAAAGCAACTTAAAACCTTAAGCTAGGGTAGGGATGCTTATGAGATATGGTAAATTACTTATTAAATGAGATACCATCAGAGTATTAAACGAGGTTATAACTATTTTATCTTATTTATCAGTGGTCCATTATATCTTTCTTTCATATTTATGTCCTTTAAAGTCATTTTCTATATAAACTTTTTTTGCCAACCACCTGAACTTACTTATCAAATCAATCGTCCAAACATATTTTCATAAGTTATATTGAAAATAAATCACTTTTATCACCATCAATTCAAATATAAATGCGATTAAAAAAACAATATTTGCTTAAACTTACGTTTTCATGAGTCAAATAGAAAATAAGTTGCTTTTACAATCGCCAATCAAAACACGTACAATGTGTTATTTATCTCAAATACTTGTGGAAAACATTAAATTATATTTTAGTTTATAAGTTTTTGAAATGACGATAAATATCCTAGATAATAAAAAAAAAGTATTCCATCTAATATCAAATTTCACTCTCAAATAAAATATGCAATCGCTTTATTTTTTTTAATATAAGATTTAGATGAATTTTTTTGGGAAATTAAAGGAGTCAAGTATATTATTCCCTCTGATCCTAAATATAAAATCAAGTTAACATTTTTGTAGAGATTTGTATTTATCATTCTTTTCATAAAATGAATTTAGGAAAATTAAATCCAAGTCCCTTGTAAGGTCCCTACCAAAATGTTGTTATAGCATGTCTGGTCTTTAACAACTTGTGACCTAATGATCACAACTTTTTGACCTGCAATAACAACTTCATGGGACCTCAGATTAATTACGTGATTTCGTGGGACCTTATCTTAAATAAGTCCCTTACAGGGACCTATATTAATTTTCCCTAGTTATAAACTATGTAAAATCAAATTATATGTAACATATATGTTCAAATTAAATTATCTTTTTGGCTCTCCACAAAAAAAAAAAAAAAAATTCAATTTCATCGTATATTAAGAATTGGAAGGGATATTTATTTATAAAATATGCTACAAATCATTATATTATATATCATTTTATAAGTTAGATAAATTATTTAATAGAGAAAACTGTTCAATATAATTCATTTAACTTTCCTTATCCCTTAAAAAAAATTAGTGAGTCTTATATTAAAGAAACGTTACTCACGAGGAAGACAGGATCTTAGGATGGGAACTGGGAAGTATACAGAAGCCCCACTGCCATTTAATTTGGTGATGACTTGGCGGAAGTAAAGGAGGTGGTATGGTTGAGACTTGAGACTTGAGACTTGAGACATGAAAAGCCATGAGCACAAGACGACAGCCGCCACTTCTTCATAAATTATGATTCAAACTTCATTTCAAGAAGCGTAAATGATGCGCAAGAATCTAGTTGACTTCCTTCCCTAAGCAGCCAAACTCCATGGACCCTCTTCCACCAAACACCCCCCCCCCCCCAAAAAAAAAAAATCAACTCATCAATATCCATATAAATAGATTATAATTTAATAAATCATATACTATCACATTATACTATAACTAAACATAAATTATTAATATTCTAACTAATTATTTCAATGAACTTTCATTCAATTTTAGTTTTAGTTTATAAACTTCAATTTTGGTGGTTCTGATCCATCAATTTTATGTCGTTTATAACCATTGACCCTGAACTTTTTAATTAAATAGTTTTGGCCTCTCAACATTATGCCGTTTTTAATTGTTGGTCTTTGAACTTTAAATTTTGTGGTTTTTCTTTTCTTTTCAACTTTGAGCTATTATAAATGTTGGTCTTTAAACTTTGACAGTGTTAATGTTTCCTACTTGGCCTTGACACTGTTAAGTTGCTGAAGGCAGAGTAGATAATTATAATATCATCTAACCTAACTACATCAACGCCACGTAGACAATATTAACACATTCAAAATCATGACCTAGGGCTACAAATCCAACCCAGTGGCCCACCCAAAGCAAATTTGGTCCTAGAAAAAATTAACCCAAAACCATGACAAAACAGGACAGGACTAACCCAATAACTGGCTAGGACGAGTCAAGGGCATAGGCATTAGGACCACAGGACTGGCCCTGCTCAAAAATACTATAATCTTTTATAAAAAACTAATTTCTTTCTAATATAAAAATATTAATAGTTTTAATGTTTTAATTGATTGATTGATTGATTGATTTAGTTATTTTTCTCTTTCCCAATTTCTTTTTTCTTTTTTTGTCAAACATAGCCTTTTTCTTTGCCAAAGAAAGCTCAAGGACCAACAGAATCAGTCTATAGGCTCGTAGAACATGTCTTGTCCAATCTTGGCCCCGAGTCAAACAAAACCGGGTCAGGAGTCGGGCCAAAAAAGCTAGCCTCAAAGATTTTTAGGACAAAGCTTCAAGCATATGTTTAGCCCAGCCCTCCTCATTCTTTGTGTAGGCCTACCACAACTAAGTCATTTTCAAAATTTAGTGGCAAACAGTCATAAATGGAGCAAAGTTAAAGCATCAAAACCATCAAATTTATAATCCAAGAACCAAAACAAAAATCGAATAGAAGTTTAAAATCAAAATAGTATTACCCTTATTACAAAAATTGAATGGAATTTTAAGATCAAAAGTAGCATTAACCTTATTTTAACTTATCTTAAACGTGGCTTAATTCTTAAAACAAAATCATCATTTTCTTTATTCAAAGAGATAGATACTAGGAATTTGAGATTAAGTTTACAATCGAATCTTCACCTTCTATTAATGATAGCCATTATTCGAGCTCACCGTTAATTTCCCAGAATATATGGGCATCTCTGCGGGAAGTTTCTTTACCTTTTACCATAAATAACTGAAAGAGGTTAAAGATGAGTCATATAGTACAATTTTGGTGACATATAATGTCCGGCAACCGGAAAAGTTAGAGTAAAATGGGAGAGGAATACCTCATTTTCTTTTGAATAATTTTTCCTCTATTTCTTTATTAATAACCACTAGATCTTCTTTCAATGGTTCAGATTTAGATTTATACAAAATATATTTTAATTAATTTTTAATAATAATATTATAAACACCAAATCTAAACCATTAAAAGAATATCTAATGGTTATTAAGAGAAAAAAGGAGGAAAATGATATAAAAAATAAAGGAGGCGTTTCACTCCCGAGAAAAAGAGCAATATTGCGCTTTATTCGAAGTTTAGACACAGTTTGTCCCATGCGGCACAATAAGATGCATAATTATAGGATTAGACCAAGATATACCTGAAATATTCATGGTATAAATATTTTCTTCCAGAACCTATAATGCAATTATTCTTGTTTGCAAAAAACAACAACAACAACAACAACAACGTAATCATTCAATATGCCTATAATTTAACAATTTTCCACTTTATTATATCGAATAAAATTAACTTTTTAATTATTTAACTTTTTATGAAATTTTCCTTACTTATAGAAATATGCTTTTGAAAAATAGGTATAGCTACTTTTATTTTACTATGATCTTTAATATAAAAACTAATTGAAGGGTTGGATTTTTAATGAATATATATACATATCAGAACTCAAGCTCACGTCTCTTATACTTATCCTTTTTGTTTTTTGTATAAACTCATCTTAGCTTGTTGGTACTTGGTAGCACATGTCAAAGGATTATACACGGCATTAGTTTCATTGTAAATTATTTAGACGAATATCTTAATTCATTAATACACATTTTAAAAATAAAAAATGAATAATGAAACACAAGTTTGTATTAAAATAATTTTTTCAAATAAACAATTTTGTTTCAGACTAAATAAAAATTCAAATATTGAAAAGAAAATTCATATATTATATGAAGTGGGGACAGTGGAATTAGTTGAGAGGGATGCCAAGTGTATGCGAAGGAACCAAGCAAAGTGCAAGATTCCGGCGTCAAAAGATAAGATAAAAAAAAAAAAATGGGATATGCCAAATTGGTACCTTTTGAACATCTCTCTCTATTTGGAAAAAAAAAAAAAAGAAGAAAAAAAAAAGAATATCTCTCTCTAAATTAGATGGTGGCTCTAGTTGGATTGATAAGCCAAAAAAATTAATCAATCTTAGATAAAATTAGTCAAACATACTAATTTAACCTTCTAATTTTATTTAAAATTGCATTTTAGTCCGTTTATTGAATAAAGTATCCTTTGAACCTTCTAACATTATTACTATTAATCTCATATGATAATATTTTGTGTCAATTGTTATTAACTTATTATGTTAAGATATTGAATTTAATACTGACAACATTTGAAAATATTTTATTAATATTTACAATTTTAATGCCAACAATTTTAGTCAATAAAATTAATCATATTAAAGTTAAACGATTAGATGATTGAAAAGACATTTTATAAAATTAGTGAAGCAAAATACCGTTGTATATAGGTTAAAGGATGGAAGAATGAAGATGCATATTTTTATCATACAATTAAATATTCAAATTTTATAGAAAGAAAAAATTATATATGTTGAGATATCCTTTCGTTATTCAATTATGATTATTAAATATGACCGAAAAATTTAGTGTACCGATCATTTAGTCCAATGATCCGTTAACTATGGAGGACAGAAACGAATGATCTGCCATTCAATTATTTTTTATTTGTTACATTCATTCTTTCTTTCTTTTTTTTAATGAATGTTCGAATCATAATCTTGATTACCAATTCAGCATGCTCAGGTAGGCCCTTCATTGCAAGGATGTTCAAAGCCTTTAGGATCAAGGACCAGAATATGGGATTAATTATCTGACATCATCAGGGATAAGGACCACAATTTCCTACTTCACTTTATGATCAAATCCCAGTTGTTTTTTTTTTTTTTTACCAAATGTATGTGTTGATCCTGGAAATTAACTCCCAATAAGATGGCAATGGCAATTTTATAGATTTTTCATGTGACATATGTGTGTCCCATCAGTTTTAACCAATTCACGATAAATATCTCCAATGAATTATGGAAATATGTATAGGAAAATTAATAAAACTTGGATTTAGTTGTACTCCCATCTATAATATAAAACTTATTTAAGAAGTAGATGTTAGTATTAGATAATTAGTCCCACATCGAAAGATTGATATGCGGATTAAGGGTATATAATGTTGGGTTTAGTCCCATTACATTGGCTTAAGTTTATGTGATGGAAATACAACACCCAACATATATATACAATAAAAATAAATACATATTTCAACAATTAGTCCTAAATATAAAACATCTTTCTAATTTTTTTTAACTTTTCTCTGAATTATCCCTTTTGAACTCCATTAACAGGTAAGAAGGGGTGGGTGAAAATAAAAATAGATGATTAGAGTGTTTAAGTAAAGTCATGTCATTTCAACTAAATTAAAGTTTACGTAATATCATGTCATTTCAATTAAATTAATTAATATTTTTAATTTAATTAAATTAAGTAAATATGTCTTCTATCTAGCACTATAGAGCGTATAATTTTTTTAAAAAAATTTAAATTTGTCGACGATGACTTTGAAAAACACTTGTTTTGTATGTGGGGACGAAAGGATTATCTTGTGTTTTAAAATGCTTAACACTTCTATTCAGAGTTGGAGAAACGCGTGTGGATAAGAATATCTTTAATTTCATGATAAGCATAAATGTGGTGGGCTCTAACATGTCCAAGCATTCATTAACACAAGGTTTAAAATTATTTGAAGGTGATAAAAAATGGGTAAAGTACTTTGTAGGTTTGACAGCTTTGTGTTTTCTCCTTTTAACAGCACTTTAAAATGTTCTCTAGTAACACTTAATATTTTAGTATAATAAGTTTTGAGCATTTGTTCCTATTGAAAAATATATAGCGTGTTGGACCATTTTATTTATTTATTTATTTATTTATTTATTTATCAAAATGGTGTTGGATGTTAATTAAAAGGGTTAAGGGTAAAAAATACACATGTGATTTTGTCAAAAGTTTATCCGGCACCAAATATTATTTTTTTGACCAAAAATACACTTGAACTTTCAAATTGGATCAAAAACACACATTTACAGTTAAACTAAAGTAAAAAATACACATGTAATTTTGTAAAAATGTTAGTTCAGCACCAAATGCTTCTTTTGAAATATAACTGTAAATTTGTATTTTTGATTAAATTTAAAACTTCATGTGTATTTTTTGTCCACAAAAAAATATTTGGTGCTGAATAGACTTTTGACAAAATCACATATGTATTTTTGACCATTAACCCTAATTAAAAATACTTCAGGGCATTAGATAGTAAACACTTGTTGTTATGGAAAAAATATTTTGGATATTCACTGTACTAAAAAATTTTTTGGAGTGCTAAGGGGATCAAAAATTATTTTAGGATACTACGTGTAATTAAAAAATATTTCGAGATGTTGGAATTTTCTTTCTTTTAAAAGAAAACTTTCAAAACCCATGTTTTACACCCAAAATGATGTAGTTTGGGTAGAGGAGCGGCATCGGAGGGTATTGACATCGAAGAGAAGCCGGGCCCCACTATGAAGTGTATAATGAATAGGTAATGTAGAAGCTAACAAAGGAGTAGATTTTGATTTTAAAGACGTTGATTTACTTTCTTTCTTAAACTTACAATTGTTTTGTTCTAAGACCCTTTGTATGAATTGCTCATATAATTTTTCTTAAGGGAGTAATTTTCGAAACAAATTTAATAGAATGAATAATTTAGTGAAATCAATAATTTAATTCATTTTTTATCTTTATAAATTACTTATTTAACTTCGATATCTAAGGTCAAATGATGTTTCATAATACTATACCTGTTAAAATTGTAAGAGTTAGATGAGAGTTAATTTAATTGTAAATATAATCTCAATCCATTATGTCTTCTAAATATATAATTCTTTTTTAAAAGCATCTATGTTTATTACACACATTAAGGGATTTCTAACCAAGAGCAATTATGATGAAAGATGTTATTCCATCCTATTCTAAATGTAAAACTTATTTACCTAATTTAATTAAACTAATAAAGTTAACTAAGTTGATTAATATGATATATATTTTTTAAAACATCATAATCATCTTTATTAATTCTCTTTATCATTCATTCTTACTTGATTAACGTTAAGTAATGGAGTATCAATAAGGGTAATTTGAAAAAAGTTGGGAAAATTGCACTCAGATTCTAATGAAGGCAACTTAATACAACAAAGTCCCTTGAAATCTCAAAATCACTAAAAGGTCTCAAGGAACTTGGTGTTAATATAATGAAGTTGTGAAATTATCTCACTGCCCTTACAAAAAACATTGGCAATAGAAAGATGTTTAGATTAACAAGTTAAGGTGCATTGATTGACAACTACAAGTCTACAACGACTTTATTAACAATATTTAACATCACATACTCAACACATTTTTTATTGACAACTAAATTAAACCGCATTAACAGTTATCAGAACATGCATTAACAATTAATCAGTGAGTGAAACTTGGCAATTTCATAATTATATTATAAAGGAACCTGTTAGTAATTTTAAAATTTCAACCAACCTTGTAGTATTAATTTGTCTTCCTTGCAACCTTAATACAATTTTCCCAAAAAGCACAAAAATTTAAAACATGTCTTATATTTAAAACCAAAGCCAACTTTTCAATTAGGTCCTTACATTTATAAGAATGTAGTAATATTTGAAAAAAGATCTAACTTATATTTATTACAAATAACTTACATAAGCTACCTAAATTAATTAGTCTATTAATAATTCTTATATCGACCAAAGGTAGTATTAGGGTGTATTTGAAATAGCGATTACAAAAGTAACTTATTTTTAGTCTGACTTTTAGAAAAGTAAGATTGGATAAAAATCATATTATGTAATGTGATATATATATTTACTTGACTTTTGTAAAAATAAGATTGTGTGATTTGATGTATGATTGGATTGATCTCCTATAAAAAAATTCAGTTTTAAAAAATAACTTGTTTAAATGATTAATGAAAAAATAGATCAAATATGATTGAAAATGACAAGATTTTTATTATCTAGTACACAATTATATTATAGGCATGTAATTTAGAATTTTAAGAGAGTAACTTAAATTAGAGTATTGTCATTCTTTGTGTATAAAAATTTTCTATTAAATTTTTAAGTTTAGAAATAATTTTAGTCATAAATATAATGCATTTATCATTTTTTTCAAATTAATTTGTCTGACTTATAAACTGATATATATAAAATTTAATGATATACATAATATTTTAGAGGCATTATGTAAGACACTATAAGTAAGTAATTTATTTAATTTCGTTAGTCTTTCTAAATTAGTCAAGTAGCTTTTATATTAAGGACCAGATATACTATTTCTTCTCTCTCTTCTATGTTAGGCCCCACATTTTAAAAGAATAAGCTCAATTGGAAAAGATAAAAGCTATAAATTTTAGCTTATATTTATAAGTAACTTTTGAAATATAAGTGTAATTTATAAGCCAATACAAACATGACTCAAAAGTTAAAAATGGGGTTTAAACACGTTTTTTCGGTCTAATATAAACAACTTTTAACCTATCCCATATTAGATGATGGTGGGGTCATTAGTGGATAATCATATAAGGTATCTAGGCATTTCTCCACACAAAAGGGCACGACGGTGGCGCTCACAGCACCACATGTGCTGACTCATCCAATCAAAACCCGTCAAACTGTCAACCATCGTCCCTCTTCTCCCCTAGATAATTTTCTTTGTTTTTCCTTGCCCATGTTGCTGCCTTTTATATATATATATATAAAATTTAATTTAATAAAAATATTTTTCTCTATTAAAAAAAGGAAAAATTATCTAATATATTAAATTTAAATTCTACTATTATTTTTCAGAGTATATCCCATAAACTACCTTTGCTTCAATTCTTTTGGGTGTTATTAGGCATGTTTATGTTATTATATATCTTAAACTCGGATTCTGATGATAATGAAATTGTGGATATTGATTCTTGGTTGAAAATGCCATTGGTTGTCGTTATTTTTGTCAATAAAATTTCTAATTACCTCGTGTTTTTATATGTTGAAAAAGAACCAGAAAAAAAGTACATTTATCATGAATTTTGAAATTTTGGTTTAATTTAAAGAAATTAAATGCTGCCAATGATTTTTTTTTATTATTGACAATCAATAAAATGCACGACCATAACTTACTTTCTTTTAGGTATGTATATATCCTCCCACCAGAAAGCAATTCTAAAACTTTCTACAATACTAGTAGACCATTTCCATTATGTTATTTTGATGGCACAAATTACTTTAAAAAAAGAGTAATATATTATTCTAATTGGAAAAGTGATCCATAAAATCTTCCAAAGATTGGACTTCTGCAACAAAAAATCTATGGAAGGAATAGTTGGCTGAGTGCATACTTCGTCCACGATACAAAGAAACTGAACTTTTTAAAAAGAAAAAAGATTTAAGATAAAACATACACCATGAAAACTAGAGGTGTACTTTTATTGTTTACAGATAAAGGATCATTCTGAATATTATTTTCTTAGTTCTAAATATTCTCGGCCCCTTAAAATTTCCCCATTACGAGTTCCGACAGTATTGTAGTACTTTTAATTTTAATCCTTTTATTTTGGGGTTCAAGACATTTTTCATAAACTACAAGGTCATGATCACTGGTTTGACGGAAAAAATCTGTCCTTTTCTTGTATTGGTTGGATATTTTTCTTTTGTTTTTTCTTGTTTATATACAACTATTGGTTGGTTGTATTTGTTGGTAGATAAAAATCTAGGTTGAGTCATATTAGAAGGTACTGTGTTAATAAAAAAAAAAAAAAAGAAGGTACTGTTCTTAAGTATCACTTTGCCACACGTATTAGTAGCTCTCTAAGATTAAATAATTTTTTTTTTAATGTAGAAAGGCACAAAGAAGCAACAATATAAAATATAATTAAAGCCTATTTTAATATGTGCTTGCAAAGTACATTTACCAAGCAAGCACTCACCAAAGAACAAAGGAGAAAACTATCTCAAAAACTCGAGCTTAGTGTGCTATAAACTTGCAGCAAACAAACACGGCTGTGATTCTGTAAAGATGGGTGAACATTGAGCAATGATTAATCACATTAATGATGATTATACCATTAGATTTGAATATTGGAAATAATATTTGTTAAAGGCCGATTTATTAATTCACGGCTAAGGGTGGTATGGTAGAGCTAGATAGGGCTAGATTCCTATCTAATACCCAACTCAAAGGATTAACATGTTGTATCTTGTAGTCTATTACCCTGCCTTACCCAATAGGTGGATTAGATAGGGTGTATTTCTTGGGATTCGCTTCTCTCCACCTTGCCATCACTCCTCTTCCCTCCTTTACCTCTCTTTTCTCATGCAGACCATTGGAACAAAGATTCAATAATCCAGATTTAATATTTTATAAAAATAAATATAATTATAATAATACTTAAAAATCTCATTGTTCGCCCGTAAGAGTACGGATCGTAACGTAGTAATAAATTATCGTCCCACAGAGATTTGTTTTAAAACCCCAATCAAACAACAGGCTAATGAACTCAATTAAGTTGAACAAATCAAATTCTTTTAGAAACTGGTTTTGAAAACTAATTTTAAAATAAAAATAAAGAAACAAACAAGAAAGATTTAATTTAGCAATGAACTAAGCCCAGGATTAATTCTCACCGTTGTATTTCATGAACCCTAATTAATTTCCCTTCCTTTAGTCTTTAAATAACAATCTATGTTTGCCTAAGATTCTAAAGTACTTGAAACGCTCTCTCGAGTCAAAATCAATTCTATACTTTTCATTAAACTTACTCAATCTCTTGTTACAAATTAATGAAAGTATGCCTTAAGAGCCAACCTTAATCTGACAAAACTAGGTCGATAGATATATCTCTATTCTACCCGACAAACCATCCGTTAGTTGATTTAAACTTCAAGTCTAGTCTGATTTACCCTAGTTCTACATCTAAACTATCTCTCTCGAGTATAATTTAAATGAACAAATCGCTCTAAAGGGTGATCAGTCAATTAGAGGCATTAAGAACAAGATAAATCAACATAAATAGTCATTAAATTCTAAAAGAAAAGGAAACAATTAGGTTTCAATCCATACAAGGTTTGAATCAATCCTAGAACAAACGATTTAGCTACTCATAAATGAATTAAACCAGCAAATACAAAGAAATCCCATGTTTAATTCACAAAAGTAACAAAGAATGGAAGAAAACAAGAAGAATCTATCACTTAGGGCAAGAAATCCTTCCAATTTTGCTTCTCAACCTCCAATTTTGCAAACCCTAGCTCCAAAGATGTGTGTATCAATGAGTCTAATGGTTCCTATGGGTTCTAGGGTTCAAAGGGGGCTGGTTCTCCTTGAATTTTCGTGCCCTAGGTGATTTAAAAGGGTAAAAATCGAAGCTGTGCGTTTTGCAGATTTTTCAGGATTTCCGCGCCATGTCGCGACATCCTGGTGCAATGTCGCGACATCAGAACCAATTTTCAGCAATTTTCCTTAAATGACCTCCAGCTTTCTCCACGTTTTTCCTTTGATCTTTCTCTCCTTCCTTGCTTAGAATGTCCATATTTACCTATCCAAAAATGCATAAATGTGAGGGAATCATGCCAATTAAATTTCCTAATAAATTATCATATTTTTCTTAAAATTAATCAAATTAAGTTCATATGACAGATTTACCCAATTTTCTCTTAAAAACTCTTAAAATGCCCTTAATTAGCAACGATGACTCCCCAAATATATTCTAAACATGCCCTAAATTAATGATAAATGGGGAGTCATCACTCATAAATAAATTTAATCTGTCATTATTTGGTTTGAACAGTTTACAACTGAAATAAAAAATGAAAAATAAAATATAAATTTATAATAATAGTTTACAGTTATTTACTGTTCAAACCAAATTTTGACAGATTAAATTTATTATGATATTTTTAAGTATTATTATAATTATATTTATTTTTATAAAATATTAAATCTGGACCATTGGATCTTTAATCCAATGGTCTAGATGAGAAAAGAGAGGCAGAGAAGGGAAGAGGAGGGATGTCGTAGTGGAGAAAACCAATCCCGTATTTCTTTGCCCAATTGGTGGCACTCTACCTTTATCACATGCAAAAAGCCAACTCTAATTATATGTGATAAATATTATTATAAAATTTAAATACATTCCTCAATTATAAATGTTGGGATATTTTAAAATAAGTATACAATTTAAGTCTTCGAAATTTAAAAAAAAACTATCATGTCTTAACAATATATATATATATATATAATACACTTTATTCAATATATAAATAAAAAAAATCAATATTGAATAGTATCATGTATGAAATTATATATTTTAAATGAATGGTATAAAATTTTTTAGATAGGGCAAATTGAGCAGGGCAACACTCATGCCCGATAGCCTATACAGGTCTTGACCAAAACTTTTTGGAATAGGCTGGGTAATTTTTTACCTAACTTGGATGGGTACGTAAGATGATTGAACACCATACTCACCCATATTCATTACACATTTTTATTAGGACATTTTTTAGTTTCTAAAAGAAAATTTAAGATCTGGAATTTGAAACTGATAAAAATAAGGACAAGCTAACTATTTGATACATATAAATTCGTATCTTTGCAAAAACAAATATTTTCAATAAAGGTGACCAAAATAATGTTTAACTCGAATGCATAGGAATAAATGGTTCGATTTCAACAATAGGCATGAAACGTCCAAGTTCACACATTTATATTTACAGACACTTGAGCTCCCTTACCACATAAGTACAGCTATCAATAAAGGTTTGACCCAACCATATAAGGGCCAACTTTTGGGTTAAAAATTGCCCCAAAAATTTTAAAACGTAACAATTTTGCCATTTTTTGTTTAAATGTCAACGTTGACCATTAAAAAATGACTTGACTATTAATATTTTAACGATTAAAGATAAAATTACCACTTTTTGAAACTTTCAAAGTAATCGTGGACCAAAAAATTTTTTGGGACAAAATAATTTATGAACGGAAACTTTCAAAACAAATTTATATCTTAACCATATACCAAAATGTTAAAGTAGAACAAAAATGAAAAAAAGTTTTCTTTGTCAGGGACAAGAAACAAAACAACCGTTTGATGAGTATTTAATATTTATCACACCCATTGTAAAAATTAACTTGTATACATTTGAAAATCCGAATCATAGAATGGGAGGAATGAATGAAAAATGATGAGAAACAAAAACAAAAATTGATATGGATATTCAATTTAAACTTACCAAACAGTCATAATCAATTTCTCCTCTTTCACCACTTAAGCATAATCAATTTTCCCACGTATAAATGATGTTTAATTTCTTTTCTTTTCTTTTTTTGCCAACAAGATGTCTAATTTCTTTTCACACATGCAAAACTACAACAAACTTCCTGGGTCAACTATCCCACTCTTTGATGTGCTTACAATTCAGTGGAGAATTACTCTCCACCTGTCGGGTGGGGGATACCTTGATGTTTCATCAAAAAAAAAAAACTACAACAAACTAATGGAGATTAAAATTGTGTTTCGCTGAAGGGACAAATTCCTCACAATGTGCCGAACAAATATTCTGTAAAGATTCGATTATTAACTAAATAAGATGCTCACATTTAATGTCTGACAATTTCTCAAATATAATTGTATCTAATATAAATACACTTGTACCTATAAAAAAACTACCACAATATTTTCGATCGTATCTGGTAGAACAAAGTAATGTTAAATTTTTAACGATATTTTTCATTATGAAAAGTCATCAAGTTCAAGTTTGTAGTTTTGTACACATATAATTAAGGGAAAATGACACTAAAATCCCTTCCAATATATTAAAGGACAAATCAGTCCCCAAAGATTTTCAAATCCCATTTCGATCCCTGGGGAGCAATTTGGAATTTCAGTATGTTGATAAAAGACAAATATGTCCCTAAGAGTAGAGGGAAACAAAATGAGATCAGAGTTGGGGTCGGAAGCACTCAAAGCTCTCTGTTTCTTACTCGAAAAAAAGCTCTCTGCCAATTTTTCATTCTCATCGACGCTGTCATCTACTTCGCACAACCCATTGTCGTCACCGGTGTGAGAGAGTAAGTCCAGATCGATCAGCGACATTCGACGTCAAGACCACCGTTTTCCTTCATCATCCTTGTTTGTTCTTGTTTTTTGAAGCAGAAGGAGCTAAGTGGTTGCCACCCCCTTCGCCGAAAGAAAAGACCATTTCAATTTCAAACCCATTTCTAAACTTAGGTAAGCTATCTTCATGTTCTTATACTTCATACTCCGTCAAGTATGGTCTATTTGAAATTTGGATTTTTGAAGTTGCAATTTAGGGTTTTTGTTGTTTTGTGAAACTGTTGAGTTGTGATTTAGGATTTTTTAGGATTTTTTTCTTCTCATATAAGATTCAATACACCGGGTTTTTTGTCAATGTTGATTCTTATTGTTTGCTTTTACCCTGAGATGTATGTTTCCATGGAGGCAAGTCTCTTAACCATGTTTTGAAAAATGCTAAGACCGAGGGAAGTGAAACACGAAGAATGTGTCGAGGTTGAAGAATGCATTGTTTATGTAGGTTTGACCACTTTACTATCTGTTAATTTATTGTTGATCTATTTAAAATTTAAAATTTCCTACTGTTTGAATGCTTGAATGATGGAGTTTATCTATTGTGACACATGAAAGTTTTTTGTTTTTGTTTTGGTGAATGACAATGAAGGACACCTTTGAATGCTTGAATGATGGAGTTTATCTATTGTGACATATGAAAGTTTTTTGTTTTTGTTTTGGTGAATGACAGTAAAGGACACCAAGGCAGAAATTCAGGATGTATAGAAGAAGATTCCTTATTTACATATGTTCTATTGCTAACTGTAAGAAATGCCTTCATTTTTATAAGACCTCATTTACTACTTTGTCGAGGTTGAATAAAATTAGTAAAAGTAGTTGAGTCTTATCATAAATCTGTACAATTTTTTCCATGTTCGTACTTTGATTAGTATATGTCTCATTAAGACATGAGGAAAAAAAGACAAAGGCATATGTTTAAGTGAGTTATAAACTGGTAAATTTTTTTTTTGGTTGGAAGAGATCTTGTACTAAGGGGTAGGGTCTTATAAAGAGGCCCAAATGGAGTGTCAAATTACTTCAAAATTCAAAATCTCTACATTTCAATAAGGGCCTAAAGAAAGAGACAGATAGTAACAACAACTATATGTTTTTGCAAATATGTTCAGATTGGGCAATGCTAGTTAATTCACACAGAGATATTCATAACAACATAGAATCCTAGGTAGTTGGAGGACATTCTTAAATAAATGAAACAGTCTAAACTGCATCTAATAAATAATTATAATGAGGTTATCTTGTTGATTTTATAATTTCCTAATGTTGAATCTTGTTTGGCTAAGTGTCGCGCTTTTGATAGAGTTAAGAGAAATAATGAATTGAATTTTCATGTACTGGAAGAAGAGTGGTTCAGCCATTACCCATGTTCTTATTTTTATTATGAGATTATTGGGACTGAATGAATTATAATGGTTTTAGTTTGAAGATGGTATGAAAGTGAACTAGTTAGTGCGTTTAGTTTTAGGAAGATAGTAAGATAGAATCATGTTTGTTGTGCACATTTTGACAATTTGTGGCTTATTAATGTTTGCAGTACGAGCAATGCTCCCTAATTTTTGGTGATTCAATACTTCATACTTTTGAGATATATTCGACCAAGTTTGTTATAGTGATTAATTGTTTATCCTGCTTTTATAGATGTTAGACTAAATTGGTGTGATCTGATATCTTCAATCCAGGATAGACTATGGGTCACAGAAAAGGAGATTGTTCAAAGAGAGTGTCAGATGAAGAATAAACTAGTACTTCTACCAATGAAGAGATCAGTCCAAATCCTCGGCAAAGTTCCATGTAGTATTGTGCAATCGTTCCACTTTTTGTATGTTTGATGGAGTATGGGATAAAATTCCCTCTTGGTATCTTGTATGAAACATTGAATATGCACGTTTCATGTAGTATGGGGCAAAGTTCCCTTTTCTCTATGTTTTTTGGTGTCATATTTACAGGTCTATTTGCATATATTTTTCGCAAAACAACAACTTCAACCATTTTTCTCTTCAGCGTTAACAACTTCATCATAGGAATTAACAATGTCTGTCTAGCGATTAACAACTCAAACCTTTCTTGCAATGTGAATGTGATTTTTGTCCCAGCCATTAATAACTTCATCTTTAGCATTAACAACTTTATCGTAGGAATTAACAATGTTCTAGTGATTAACAACTCAGACCTTTCTTGCAATGTGAATGTGATTTTTGTCTGAGACATTAACAACTTCATCTTTAGCATTAACAACTTTATCTTAGGAATTAACAACGTATGTCTAGTGATTAACAACTCAGACATTTCTTGCAATGTGAATGTGATTTTTGTCCCAGGCATTAACAACTTCATCTTTAGCATTAACAACTTTATCTTATGAATTAACAACATCTGTCTAGCGATTAACAACTCAGACCTTTCTTGCAATGTGAATGTGATTTTTAAAACCAAATATGTTGTCTAGCGGTTAATAGTAATTTGTTGTCACTGAGTTGTTAATAGCTATGATGTAAATGTTAAAACCAAATATGCGGCTGTTAATAATAGAGGGGTTCGGCTATTGTTCTTCACAAACTATGTAATAACATTAAACATGGGATGGAAAGTGAAAAATTGAAAAATTAATCTTTTTTTGCAGGGACGAATGAAAAGATGGCACTTGATAGTGGCTCAAGAGAATTAAAAGTATTATGTTGACCTTTTAGGTTTAGTGACAATGAAACATTAAGTGGCTTGATGATCTTAATGTTTACTTATAATTGAATATGTAAAAAAAAACTCTATGTCAATGAAAAATGTAGTTTAATGTTGATAGCTTCGGGGTGTGATTGTGATGTGCCATAAATTTAGTGTTACTAAGAATGAAGTTTATTTTATTTTCACTTGGACTTTCGAAACAGCAAAATTCAAAGTTGTTAATCGCTACTCTAAACTTGTTAATTCCTATTATAAAGTTGTTAATGGCAAAAAAAATGTTGGTAACACTGACAGTAATATGTTTCCATCTCATATTCATATTACAAAAAGTAAATATGAAAGTTGTTAATTGCTATGTTGACCTTATTAATATTTACGAAGAAGTTGTAAACATTGTCTGCAATGTGTTTCCAAATTTTATTAACATTGTAAAAAGCAAATATGAAAATTGTTAATCACTACGCCAACCTTGTTAAGATCTATAATGAAGTTGTTAATGTGAAAGAAGAAATTGTTAACACTTGTAAGCTTTTAATCGCTTTTCAGACCTTGTAAATTATAAGCAATAAATCGTTATGTAAGTTGTTAATCGCTATTCATACCTTGTTAATGCTTACGAAGAAGTTGTTAATTTCTACAAAGAAGTTGTTAATATTTGGACCTAACATATTCACAGTGCCGGCAGTAAAGTTGTAAGTTGTTAATCGCAAATCAGACCTTGTTAATTCCTATGATAAAGTTGTTAATGCTTATGAAAAAATTGTTAAAGGTTGTTTGTTTTAGAATAAATATATTGAAAGAGACCTATAAATATACCACCAAAATTCACTAAATGAAACATACAAAAAAGAGAATTTTGTCCCATACTCCATTCAATACAACTTGTCCAATTAAACAAAATATAACTTTGTTGAACCTTACATATAAATTATAACATACCAAAAGGGAAAGCTTATAACTTGTTAAATTATCTCAAAATACGTTAATTTCACAATAACTACAAATACAAGTCCTAGAGTAGTATCGCGTGCGGTCTATCTACAATTAGGCTCGTTTAAATTGCTTTATAGTGGTTGGTTATTCAAGAAGACGAGTGGCTGATCATTATGAAGCTTGTAGGTAAAAATGTCTATATATCCTTCATCATCATTTTATACTTGGTTTGAGTAGCACAGACATCACAACTCGCCAAGCCTTCCTTTAACTTAATGATATCCCAATATTCCTTGAATAGAGCGTCATATGTCTCTCTATCATTCAAGCTAATTTTATTCTGCAAAGGAACAAGCAATATATAATCATAGTACTAGAGGTCAATGTCGCACTATGTAAACCTTAAATATGAATTGAACAGGCACTCACACAGTCCTGTAAATTTACTGAAACGACACTAGTAGCATACCGATCACTTCAATTTAACAATAAGAAACTAAAAAACAAAATAGATTTTATAATTTGGCGTTCATATGCACATAATTATTTTTTGCACAACTTTATCTGTTGATCAGACTTTACCTCTCAAGAGGTGCTATAGATTACAAGACTTTTTAACCCTTTTATGAAGAGATAATGAGAGTGTTAGACAGTATATACTTCTGCAAGCTACAGTTTAATTTCAACGTTATTTAACATAATTTTTACTCGTAGAGACAAACTTTTTCGGGCTACCTCAAAGCAGAGAAAAATTTTACTTGTCATGACATCACCCAAATTTTCAATCCAATCTAGGAGAAAATTGGTAAATATTCGTTTTTATTTGCACCTACCCCCTTAGATTCATGATCCAAAAAATTTTTGATTATGAAAACTAGCTCCAAGCAATCGGAGCATAATCCTTTGCTATCTCTAACAACAGCGAATTTTGCAAAAGTAAATAGAAAACAGAAAGTAGCTCACCACAAATCCAAGGTTCTTCATTTTCAAAAGAGGATTCTTCGTCTGGTACACAATTGATGTGATAAAACAATTCCTATTTAAAAATCATGTAAAAAAAAAGAAAGAAAAATAAAAAGTAATTTGATTAAAGCAGGAGAGGTTATTTTGCAACATTGAGTTAAAAAGGAAGGTAAGAAAATATAAAGAACACAGGAACAAGAGAAGGAGAAAACTCACTCATGATCACAAATAACAAGACCTCTGCCATCCTTGCATTCAAAACCCCAGTCATCCGATTTGCAGATTTGTTTATTTGCCATGTCGTAGGTGCTGTTTGAGAAGAGAAAAGTAGAATTTCTTCATGTATCATTAGAATTCCGCCACTGAGGGGTACCGTTCTTGATCAAGATGATGATGCCGATGATGATTTTCAAGTGCTGATGAAGACGCCGGTGACGGTGTTGATTTCGTGCTCTGAAATGGATTCGGCCGCTGAGGAGATGATTGTGTTTGTGAGAGGAAGGGTTGGGTGTGTGAGAGGGTAGGGTATATGAGGAAGGGGCAAATTTTTCTTTTAGTAACATGTGCAAATCCCAAATACATCCCTTAGGTCTGAAATGGGATTTTGAAATGTTAGGGGAGTGATTTGTCCTTTTCCTTATTGAAGGGTATTTTTTAGTCTTTTTCCCTATAATTAAATTCCGCAGAAGTACTCAACTAATTAATATCAATACCAGTCATAGTACTTCTATAAAATTTATGAAAATTCATACTACTCAAATTATAAATAATACAACTCATCAGTTATCCAATTTATTTATGCAGATGGAAGCCTAACAACCTATATGTTCTTCGATCAACATAAAATTTGATTAGAAATCACCAATCGTAACTTAAATCTAGATGCAATTAATATATCAATTGTCACTGGAGATTCAACATAATGCCAAACAATTCGAAGTTGTGTAAAGTGAACATGATCAGCATACATGAACATCTAATTTTTAAGACTTTGTATGAATGTACGCTTCCTTTGTTCCTTTTCATATATAACTTTTAACCACATTTATAAAGTTAATTAATTTTGATTAAAAAAGAATGAAATTGTGTCGATATATAATTGACATCATTTTACTTTTTTAAAAGCATTAATTCAGTGAACACTCTTAATATGAGAACACCTATTAATTAAAGAAAGGTAAAGTAATTAATAGGCTATTTAAGTTTAAAAATAAGTAATGAGGGCACAATCATATAATAATCAAACTTAGAACGACTCGGCCGGGTCAGCCCATAACCTGGCCATGGAATCGATTCGAGCAGGGTTTTGACCCAGGATGACAATATCCAGGGGGTGACCCGCGATGCAACCCGATCTCAACTCGGGCAACCCAAACATGTTGTTAGGTTGACCATGTTCCGTTTTTAGACATTGTTAATTTGGTTTTCATGGGACATAAATTGTGTGAAGCAATATTAGTCAAAGATAATGATAATTTTGGTATTAATAACTAGAAATTTAGTAATTAAATGACGGTATGTATGAATATTTTGTCATCATTTATATATTTTTGGTATTTTACTAGGAAGAATATTCAATTATTACTGATTTTTTTGTCATTGAATGGATACTATAACGTCAATATGTCAATGAAATTGTAAAACATGTTAGATATGTACATGATTATTTTGTTAGTGATTCAAGATATTGAATTAATATTCAAGGTATACATTATTTATAATTTTTTTATTCCCTTCAGATTTGGCCTCCGAGTTGACTCTAAACTGATCTACTGATCATTGACCCATTACCTCGATCAGTTTAGAGGCCGGTCCAAAATCCCTTGCAATTTGATTAAGTTCAAGATCAGGATCTGCTACTTCTAGATTAGGAGTTGGATCTTCTTCAACCATCTAATAGACTACTTTATCAACACACTCATAGTCAATTGGGTCATATATAACTTTCATTCTTCTTTTGCAACATACTCCTTTATTTCCAAAATAAAAGCTCAACATTAGTAGAATATATTTGACTAAAAAACTATAAAAAGTTAAAAACATTCACAAGTCATTAAATTAAGATTACCTATACTTTAACTTGAGGTTGTAATTTATAAAAACCAAATCATCAAGTATTTGATGCTCTAATTTATTTCTTCTTTTAGTATGAATGCGCTCAAACAAGCTCCAATTTCTTTCACATCTAGAAGAAGTTTGACTAAGATGTGTAGATCAAGTCGCTGCAATTCCCGAACTGAACCTCCATAGAAGAGCCACCAATCGTCTGCATAGTAATATAGAAGACGTTTTAAATTATATACAAGATAAAATACAAACTCTTGAGTTATATGATTTTTTTGAAATATAAAATCATATATACTTACGAGAGACAAGTTTTTGAGCTACTTTTTGGCATGATGCTTTATTGAAGGCTTCTTTTCGATCACGGTAGATGGCAAATTGATGCATCAATTTCATAAAGTAATCAACATCATCATTTGCAATTGCCTTAAACACACTAATCAAAGCTTCCGTTACTTTGTTCTTGTTGACAAAGTCATCATTATAAAAGAATGTGGGATTCAACAAGTATGCCAATGCATCGAGTCATTCTTTAAATGCTTATCCCAATGAGTTTGGGTATTATTTGTGAAAGGCTCGTACAGTTTCTTTTTTGCCTTGAAACATGTCCTTGATTCCTTTTTTAGCCCTATGCATGCCTTCATAAATATAAGGCATCGATGGCTTCGCATTTGAATCAACAATCCTCAACAATTTTATAAGAGGAGATACAACTTTAACAATTTGATAACACTCATGCCAAAATCTATTATCCAAGACAATTGCACAAAACATTTTCCCTGCATCAGTGTTTGCCAACTCATGCTGCACAAAATGATGATCGATAACCAAAGTTTGCAAGTCATTTTTATGCCAAAATATGCTGTGCAAGGTTATAAATGTGGTGGCAAACCTTGTCGTACCTAGACACACAATTTCCTTCCAATCGGGGTTTTTCTTAACCATGACAAGAATACTGCATGATTATATGCAAAAAATAGTTAGTCTTTGTGCCTTTTTTTGCAAGAAGTGCAACATCAGACAGCAAAGCTATTTCCTTTAAAACAAGATTTAAAACAGTGAGTTGTACATGGTGACCAATAAATTGTTTTATATTTCTCTTTAATCATTTTATCGCATGCTACATAATTAGCGGCATTATCGGTTACCACATGCACTATATTTTTAGGACCAACCCACTCAATAACTTCACTGAACAATGAGAATAAGGTGGTGGCATCTTTAACTAAATCCAAAACATCAATTGATTTCACAAAGATCATACCATGCATTGAGTAGACTAGAAAATTAATCAAAGTTCGCTGCCTATTATAAGTCCAACCATCAGCCATAAGGGTACATCCATTCCCAATCCACTTAGATCGATGGCTATCAAGTAATAGC
Source organism: Mimosa bimucronata (assembly GCA_037074515.1). NCBI lineage: Eukaryota > Viridiplantae > Streptophyta > Magnoliopsida > Fabales > Fabaceae > Mimosa > Mimosa bimucronata. The sequence continues at coordinate 23,883,897 of CM073447.1, forward strand.
TCTCATCCCTTTTTAGAATCCCTCAACATACTAACTTTATAATCATGAAAACTAGGGACTTTAAACCCAAGGTTGATTGCAATGGCACCATCAACAACTTTATGAAACAAAGGACACTTCAATGCATTGAATGGAATGCAATTCACATAAACCCATTCACCAAAGCCCATCGTGGCATTATATTGAGCTTCTTGACTAGCCCATGCACTCTTGATACTTGGTTGGAAACTGGGACTTGTCCTAGATGTAAAATAATTATCAACTCCCCCCAATCCCGGTAGCCTCTCTTTGAAGCTATTGACGCCTCAGTTTCTTTACCTCCCTCAACCTTAATGTCCTCTTCTACATCATCATTATGGTCAGTTTTCTTTTTTATTCCTTCTATCAAATACTCTTTCATTCTTGCATGAATATCATGAGAAACCTTCTTACAAGAAATAACTTGACCACTCACACCAGCTGAATGTTGTTTAAATCTATTTATCCCCACCTCCCGTGTAATTTGAAGCACATAAAAGGCATGTGAAAACATTTAATTTCACATCTTTTTTAAGAGAGACAAATTCCCAAGTGAGATCAATTTTCTTCAGAGTTTGAGATGTCGATGATTCAGGTAAGCTATTGTCAGGGGGATTGTTAGAAGGATTATTCGGCCCTTCTCTATATGTGGCATCCATTTATATACAAGATATCAAACTAGAAAGGAAATAAACCCTTTGCAATCAACAATAAAAAGGATATGAAAAGCACGAACTTGATCAATATTCATAGTTACAAAGAAAATTCCAATAACAAAAAAAAACATAGTCATGATCCATGAACCAGCCACAACAAATTTTAACCACTATTAAGCACAATTCAAACAAGGAAAGCACAATATACTAAAATAGATATGTAAGAGAAGGAATCAAGAGAGCAAACCTAGAAAAATTAGAAGCAAGGACCTGAAAATTCTTGCTTTATCATAATTTTCTGTAACCTTCCACCATGTTTGGCAGGGAGGGGAGAATATCATCATAATTTTCTCTAATCTTATAGTAAAGTATATGCACCTAGATGGCAGTGAACATTGTTAGAATTCTTAGGAAACCCAACTACTCATGCTCGTATGCTTGATGAAAAAGGAAGATAACAGATACATGCTAATGTTCTTGAAGAACTAAGAATAAGAGACCAAACCCTAACTCTCCCTCAAGAGTGAGAGCCCGACGAGAAGCAGAAAAGACGAAGACTCGGAACCTCTGGCGAGAAAAGGACCAACTCAAGCTTGCGATTTCGTCGATGCTGTTTGATCTAAGAGATAGAGAAGTCAAGAAGCAAAACCTACGAAATCAATGTTGAGAAGGCGAACCTCAGTCGCCGGCAAGACATGACGGACAACGGCGAGGCGATTTGAGGTTAAGGATTTTGTGATTTAGGGTTAACAAGAACGGAGGAGAGAACGCAATTTGGGGTTTAGATTTTGGCATTTTGCGATTTGGGGTTTTTTGATTCTAAATAAAAAAGTGTATTTGAAATAAAAAAATAAAAAGAACAAAAACGGTGTCGTTTTGCAAGGTTCAAGGTTTAAAAAAAATAACCTAGTGACTCGAGGTTAGGCCGAGTTGGTCCTTACCCTGGCTAACCCTCAACCTAGACCAGTTTAGGCCTCGGGCTGGCGGGTTATAGTCTGGCCGGGCCGATCCTGATTTAATAACCCTGGGTAGGATAAAAACATACTATAGATGCCAACACAGATTGGTCCAGTTGGTAAAGGGGGGTTGGTTCATAACTATAAGGTTATGGGTTCGAATCCCGCTGATGTGAGGACCTTGTTGGTGGGAGGTCTGTAAGTACCTTTATAAGCGCTTTTTGAGCTTGGAGGTCTGCCCTGACCCTGGTGAGCCTCCGGGACCCAACTCACCTAAAATTTTATTCATAAAAAAATACTATAGATAGCTTAGTTTGAAAGACAATTTTGATTAATATATTTTATTTTATTTTTATATTTATCATTATTTTTACCAAATTAATTTAGTTAACTTATAAATTGATATATTAAATAATGTTACTCGTAATTATTTTATAGAGATCCTTCAATTATATTATGATTAATTAATTTATTTTGTTCGTTTAATTTCTTTAAATGAGATAAATACGTTTTGCTTAAAGTATGATAGGGGTATAATATAATTATTCAATGTAACAATAATATATTGTATTAATTTATTTTCTACCAAAAAAAAAAAAACAATGGCTCTCTATTATTGTTGCTCACTAAAGTAGCATTGATGCGAAAGTTGAAAACTATAGCCGAATCAGTGAGAAGAAATAAGAAAGGAGATATCCTGGGAAATTATTCTGAAAATACTTTACCTTTACCCCAGTGGACTTCAAAGAACTCATACCATACCCAAAGCAAAAGGTGAAGCAAAAGACTTTTTTCTTTTCTTAATGATTTTTTATTTATCTACCAACTACCAACTAATCTAATTTATGGGAATGTAGACTAGAACCATAATAGATAAAACATGTTATCTCTAATTAATTATCACAACTGCATAATTATATATGAATGTAAAACTATTAGTTAAGTTGGAGTAACCAACAACCAATCAATCAAAGTGTTGGGTGGTTTCTTAGCATTTAAAAAGTAATACTGATAACTATCGAGTTTAAATCAAGGGCATTGTCGTTGATCTAATTTAACCAAGGTCTCGAATTCAAGTTAACGTCAAACTTAGGGTCGCACTTGAGTTTCTCTCATTATACAGGGGCTTACCTGGTACGTCGGTACATTTAAAAAAAGAAAAGAAAAGAAAAGAGTGCTAGTGATAAAATAAAAGGAAAAGAAACTCTATAAATAAGGGACAAATGTTATAAATCCTAGGCTTGAAGAAGCGGCAACACTAGGATCTTCTTCATAGCCTCTTCTCTTCCTCCTCCTTCGTCGTCTTCTTCTTCTGCTTCTCAATCAAAAAAAAAAAAAAAAAAAGAACCAGGATCCCATCATGGTTGGACCCTCCCAACCTCCTAAATCCACTCTCAAATTCCTCTGTAGCTATGGCGGCAAAATCCTCCCTCGCTATCCCGACGCCAAGCTCCGTTACATCGGCGGCCACACACGTGTCCTCTCCGTCCACCCCTCCATTCCCTTCTCCGGTGAGTCCTTCTTTCTTTCCCTTCAAATCGATCAATTAAGAGTGAATTTTCATGTAATCGTTGATCCATTGTTTTACACAGAGCTGTTGGTGAAGTTAGAAGAGCTATGTGGATCTGAATCTGTTACACTTCGCTGTCAATTGCCTACTGAAGATCTCGATGCTTTGGTTTCCATCAGATCTGACGAGGATCTCGCGAATCTGATCGAGGAATACAGTCGTCTTTCGCCGCCTTCGTCTTTGAAGATTAGGGCGTTCCTTTCGCCGGCGAAATCGGTCCAGAAAAGTCCGTCTATTCCGTCAAATTCGTCGTCTATGTCAAAATCGTCATCATCATCATCTTCATCTACTTCGTCGTCGTCGTCGCCGTATAATTCTACTGGTGGTAGTTGTGGATGTTCCACTTGTGGCTGTAGCCCTAGGTATTATCGATGTGTTCGTCAGATTTCGGCGCCGATTGCGTATGATGTGAGAAAATCTGGTGGCAGGAATATTCCTCTTCCTCTTCCTCACTATGGTTATCCGACGACGCCGGGAAATTCAGGCCTCATTCGTGTTCTGCACAACGGGAATCACTGGCAATAGAGCCAGAGTCATCTGAATTGTGAAATCTGAACTGTGGATGTGATGGGAACTGTTTAGAACCCTAAAAAAAGAAGAAGAAGAAGAAGAACAAGAAGAAGAAGAAATGAGCTTAAAATATATTATAATCATGATTAAAACATGGTAATTAAAAGTGAGGATCTATGATGTATATGGGACTGTAAATCGTTGAGTGAGACGTCTTGCCCTTTCTAGCTTGTGATCCTTGGCCATGAAATTAATTTCAGTCCTATTACATTGTTGGTTTCAATCTTGCCATGGTGAGTTCAATTTTGCCTCTGTGTTTTTTTTCCTTCTGGAAATTCCTTGTTGAAACCTATTCTTTTCCTTCGACTATCCCCATCAGAGTCTCGTTCCTGTTTGTTATCCACTGACTCATTCCTTTCAACTGTTGTCACTGTGTTTGGTCTATTTGTTATTCTGTGATTCTTTTGGTTTTCTTCCGTCTTCAGTGTCATTGAAATTTCTTCCCAAATTTGATTAATTGTTTGACTGTTTATGTTTGCAGGTTGAATGATTAGAATGAAGCGGTTCAATCAGGAAGCTACAGCAAGTAATTCTAGTCATACGGGATTGCATTTGACAAGATGTGCGACTGTAAGTTTTCGATTCATTAAAATTTTGTTGTTGGCGTATGTCTTCCTTACCGATTAATCTTTATTATACTGTTTGCAGAGACTGGATTCATCATGTGCTTTAATCCATTCAATTTTTATGAAAAATTTAGAGCCAATAGTTGGTCATATATTAAGAAGTAACAATTGTCTTTTTCCCTTATTTACTTCAGAAAATCAGGAGCCATTCAGATTCTCTATGGATTAGAAAGTATCTGTAGTTATTTTGTTTTGTTGTTCTATTCAATGAATTTTTGTACAGCTAAGTTGTTGTGGTTTGAGTACAGGTTTGGTGTTTGAAGCAGATTCAATTAAACTGCTATATTAAATGGGGATGCTGTTTCGAATCTCATGGAACTGGGGACCATACACTAGAAGCTCTGTTCTTATGGAAAGATATAGAACATGCAAAAGTGAAAGGTGTGAGCTGATCCTAATAAACTATCTCATCACAGCTGGCGCATTGAAGTTTGACACAATAACTTGAACACTAGAGATATACCAAGACAAAAAGGAAAATTTTAAAAAGAAACAAGAAGATAGAAAAAGCAACATGAAGTAAATTATTGAATATAAAACTTATAGTTCAAAGATAGGGTTGTGGCGTCTCCAAAAGGAGAGAGACACAGTATGACTTGGGTGGGAAGCAAAAGGACCAGTCCTCCCTTGATGTTCAAGAGGAAGATTCCCTTAGCTGGCCGAATTTTGGAAAGATACGAGAAATTCAAACACCCGAATAACCGGACCTAATTCCAATTTTTAAAAGACTAAAGTCAATTAAAGTTTTATTATTCGGTTCCTAAATATTTTTTTTTGGCATAAACTTTGCATCATATTTCATTACTCTAATGATCAAACATAAGAACAGTATCAAGACTCCATAAACTTTCATTACTCTAATGATCAAACATAAGAACAGTATCAAGACTCCATAAACTCTACACGGGAGCAACAAAAACCAGAAAAGTCTTAAAGCTACACCAGAAATAAACAACTACAAAAGAAACAAAAGCATCAAAAAGACAAAAAACTAATAAAGGACTCCTAGCCTTTCATGATTCATCTGCTAGATGAATCATAAATATAAGATGACTTTTGTTTGCGAAATTAAGGAAGTTAAATGAGTCACTAATCATAACGTATTTTGTGAATTATTAGTTTATATGTTATCTTATAAGTCAAGTAAACTGGTTTAGAGAAAAAATTCAATAAAATCAATTTATAAGTAACTTATTTAATTTTTTTTAAAATTTTTTTAAAAGGTCAACTATACCCTATATATAGGAACGGAGAAAGTATTACATTTTGGAAAAGAGTTTAGCTTTATTCCTCTTGCCCCCGCCATGTATGATCTTTTATAGTTATATTCCTCCACGTTTGGACGTCATATTCAAAGCATTGCATCTACTGGGGTTTCAGTGTGGACGCCCATAAATTATTTAGATGCAAGGTCTTTTCTCAATGACGCCAAACATTGAATGGAATATGTTTGGTTCTTTCAGAGTTCAGTGAATTGGAACGACTGAGTATAGTCTTGAGAAAACTTTAAAGTGCAAAATAATCTTGAAAGTTTTCATTCATGAGCAATGTTGTCTCATAAGTTGTGGTGGGATTTTGTTATCCTGAAAGTGTTAATATAGAGCAATATTGCCTCTTATTATTAATTATTAAAAATATCAACAACCAAGCGTTAGTTTTGTAACGAATGAAGACAACATTGCCATGTTTGGGAGTTTCTGGGATGACATTGAATTAAAAAAATTGGGGAAAACCTGGCTCCTAAGTGAAAAACTTGTAACACTAATTTGTAACTTAACCAAAAAAAAAAAAAAAAAACAACCTCAGACAACATTGCCATGACTAGGAACGCAGCTAGTTGCTGCGGTTCAATAGCCTTCACACCAACTTGCTTATTAATGGAAATCTAGAGATGAGGCAGAAGCCCACTAACCTTAATTATGGTCTTGACGTAAGATGGATCGACCAGTCAATTCTTTTATTTATTAGTCTAGAGATAAGGTTGCATGGACCCTAGACAGTGGCCTGGAGGAAAGATGATTGGGATGTCCAGAATGCTCTTTCACCAGATTATGACGTATAGGCCTTAAAAAAATTGTTGCAAAATGGAGATAATACAGGACAAAATATTGGAGGATAAAAAGTGTTTATATGGGAAATAAAATCAAAAATGAAAAAAATTCGTGTCGAATGATTCTACAATTAATGTATTACCAAATTTCTTAATCAAAATATAAGAAATATTTAATACGTTATGATACGATGTTATGTATTTCTTGCATTAGTGCACATGAGTGATTAATTTTTAAATATACTTTATAGTTTTTATTTTAATTAAAATTATATTTATTATATTTTGGTCAGAGAACTTGATTTAGAAATACAAAGAAATAAATGAAAATACATCCGCCGCAATTAAAGAAAATGTCTTCTTCCACGCAATAGAAGATAAGATTAAACCGTCTGATTAATAAGAAAGGATTAATGCTTGGGGCCTTTATATTGGCCACATAAAAGATGTCATTGCCTTGTTGTAATTGATTTGTTAAGCTAACTTAGAACAGTCCAATAATATTTTATTCGGATAATTTGCCATTATTATAATTATTTTGAATGTATAATATGTGGCATTACTATTCATGAAAACAAAACAAGAGTTAGTAGCATATTTTATGGAATTGGAGTTGTTAAGGTTCTTTGTTTCTTAACTTAAATCACATGATTCTATTTCTCTTTTTTCTAGTATATGGAACAATACATGTGTTCTAGATGATTAATTGCCGGGCTGCAATCTATATAATTTAGTTAACAAATGATGAGTCAAAAAATATTCCATAGAACTTCTTAATTCTTAAAGATATATTATTGAAATGCCATCATGCGTGGGTCATGTTTATCTTCAAGTAAGCAAAATACCAAAATTGTCCCACCCCCAAAAAAAAAAAAACAGGAAGCTAGATTTGGAAGGTTAAGAGGCGTATCTGAAGAATATGTGTAACAATGACAGCTTGGGATTCATTTCCCCGTAGTGTAGTTATTTAATTTAGGCTTGTCCCTATTATGTGCAAAAACAAACATACAATGGGCCATTTTTCTTGTGTGGGCTTTAGTGGATTTGTTGAACCGTGTCCCAGTAGAATTACTGCGGGAACTGACTACGGACTTATAACTTATAAGTGGACTTTTCTGGTTTATAAACTGGACCAATCTTACAAGGGGCAACTGGGCAATTACAATGTAGGTTGCTAAATTTATTCAGTGTTTATAATGAGAAATAATAAAAAAAAAACATTGTTTCAGGGGAAACGTCAATTATGAAATTTACTAAAAGTTCCATTTCGGAGCTGTCCGGTAACATTTGTGTTGAAAAGTGAAAACCAGTTATCCACAAAGAGAGAAGAATGAAGCTTGTTAACCCACCCAAAATATAGTTTAGCTTATAAAGATTAATAAATGATATAACAATATATTAATCGATATATTATACCATTATCCAATAAAATGTATTATTTATAAGTCTTATTGGATGCAATATTTAAGAATAATACATCCAAAAAGAGCTGATCTTAGACACTCAAAAAAAAAAAAATTTCTATTTTGAGTTTTTTTTTGGTACTATGCTATTTTGAATTTTAATATGAGAGTTAGTTAACTAATTTAAAGAGACTAATAACCTTTAATAAATTACTCAATTGTGACATATATTACATGATCTCTTACCAATACTTATTAATATCATTAACTTATATATGAATTTTCAGTCAAGCAAAATAAAATATATATTATATTTACTTTTAAACTAACTCTTGGCATGGAGGAGAGTAGGAATTTAAGTAAACAAGTCATCGTTTCTTGTTATAAATATATGATTTATTTGGAGAATTACTTTTAGTCCTAAATATTTTTTTATTCCTAAATATAAGACCCAACTGACTTTTTTTTGGGGAGATATTAAAGGAGTAAAATGAGCCATTTAATCATAACGTATTTTATATATTATTAGATTACATGTTAGTTTATAAATCATATAAACTAATTTATAATAAAAAAAATCAAACAAATCAGTTTATAGTAAAAAGTTAACGAAGTCCTATGTTTAGGAACTGAGGAAGTATATAACCTAATTTCAACTTTTATCAATTTCTTTCTAAAATATCCCTATTAATCCTGATCTAACAACAATCATGTAAGAGATTGGGTGAAGGAAGATGATTGGGATGTTCTAAGTAAAAAAAGCTACTACATTATACTACTAAATGACATTAATAACATCTTTAATTTATTGAATTAGTTCAATATCAGCACATGGAAGTGAGGCAACAACAACCAGTAATTCCACTTTCTAGCATCTTCATCTTATCAGCTTTCTTCAACTACTTCCTCTCCTTCTTCATCTTCTGCTCCGAAATGGATCCCAATGATTTCCCCATTCTCTGCTACGTCTTACACCAATGGGACCCACAATCCTATCATCCCCTCCCTACAGACCTTCACAAAACTCTTGTCACTCAATTCTCTCACTTGTCCCACCCTCAAGTCTTAACTTCATTGACTCAACTCATCCCTGACCTCCAAATCACTCACACCCTTTCTCTTCTTCAAACCCTAGGTCCTCGTCCCGACCCTTCTTCCGTCTCTTTCGCGCGCCTCAAGATCTCGGAGATTCGATCCAAGCTGAGAGAGGACGATGCTGAGAAGGAGGCGCAGATTTATGAGGCGATGGTGAGGTTGGAGGATTTGCACTTGGAGTATGCGAAGCAGTTGAGGGCTTCGGAAGAGAGGTTGATTAGGGTTTATGAGATGGTGGTGAGGGAAGAATTGGAGAAAGAGGGTGATGACGATGTGAGTGAAGAAGAAATTGTTGAGATTTTGAGGAAGGCTGAGACTGAGGAAATTGAGAGGGTTGAGCTTTCTGGGCGGCAGATAAGGATTATTCCTGATGCGTTTGGTAAGATTCGAGGGCTTGTCGTGCTTAATTTGTCTAGCAATCAGCTTCAGGTGAGTGGGTTTTGTGTCTTTATTGTCTCACTCTTGGAATTAATTGAAGCTTGTTTTCTGATGTCTGCTCCAAGTATAGAAAAATGTTTTGCTATAGAGTCTTTCTGGTGTCTTTTAATTTTTGTTAGCTAAGTTTTATAAAGATAAGTCTCACATGGAAAGATTGAAAGATGAATTAGATGCTAAAGCTTTTGTGATGGAAAGACAAAACTATACACACGCACGATTAATTTATATGTCGAAAAGTTTTTACTACATGAAGTCATAAACATGAGTGATAACTAATGAATTAATAATGGAAAGGAAAGAAATTAATGGTTTTCCAATAGAAATGGAATCTGCTATGAGTGAGTAATCTGTGAGAAGGGACGTTTTTGTGTCCTAATTAATAGCATGCAGTAAAATCTAAAATGTTTGAAGGCAGGTACGTTCGATCACTTTTGAATTATATGTACTTAAAGAAGGAGAATTCAGATGAAAAGAAACAGGGAGAAAAGTTGGAAATTTTATTTCTTGACGTTGTATATTACTTGTTTTAATGTGTGTGCTTTTCAATTGATTGGAGGATTGCGATTATGTAGAAGCAGAGTAATGTTTTGATTGAGTGGAAGGAAGGGGAAGGGCTATATGTTTTCAAATCTGAGATTTTTTTTTTTTCAATTTATTGCTTAATCTAGCATGTTTTTGTTCCTTCCATTCTCTTCATTTTTGTCTTTTCAAACTAATTCAAAGGGGAACATTTAGAATTCAAGCACTTTCCTTTTCCTTCCATTATTCTTATTTCAAATATACCTGTTCCAATCGCCTTCTCTCCTGTACAAAGTTTCTTTTCTCCTACGATGATTGATAGTTTCCATACCCTAATACAGCACACAGTTTTTTTTTGTGCTGCTAGTGTTTTCTTATATTTTTTTGACAGTGCTTATTAAATTTTCTTGCCATATACCCCAATGACTCATGGTGCCTAATACCCTAATAAGAGTACTAGGCACCATGAGTCATTTATGATGTAGAAGGTTTTGATGGTAAATTAAGTATTATGGTAGTTGGGATTTACTGCACTAATTGGAAGTCATGGATTGGTAATCATATACTGATGTTTTAGTCAATCCAATTCAACTTTTCCTGTTTAGGACATGGTACATTAAGTTGAATTAGTCAATCCTATTTGTATATGTACTATAATATGCTCATCTTAGATGAAAGCCATTTGCTCTCATTATTACAGAAGAATTGACTTTCTTATTTATTGGTTTATCTAAGGAACGGGGAAGGGAATGAGGAGCAAATTATGCTCGGTACTTGTTGTTAGTACTTAGTACTGGGTCGCTGTTTACCTGTTTTCATTGATTATAACTTATTGTTTGTTGTTGTTTTCTGTTTTCATATCTTAAAACACAGATGATCCCGGACTCATTGGCGGGTTTACAAAAACTTGAAGAGCTTGATATTTCATCAAATATTTTAGAATCTCTCCCAGATTCCATTGGATTGCTACTCAATCTTAGGTCCCTCAATGTGTCTGGTAACAAGCTAAACGCGCTTCCTGAATCTATTGCACATTGCAGGTATGTGTGCAAATGTTTTATGCTAACTTTCCATTCTAACTAGTTTTGGCTGCATAGTTATCTAAATTGTAGGAGTCCACTTCATAAGGAGTTAAATATCATTGAGACACTGACCGAATCATAACCTAAGCTGTCTTGAATTGGTCATGAATTTATGAGAAAAAAGCAAGAAAGCAATGAGTTTTAACAAGTTTTACGATCCACAATTTAGAAATATAGTTTCTGCTTCATGATACATATCACAGTTCAATAACTAAAATTGGTAGTATCCCGTGCTTGTGCTATTTCTTCATGAATGAAACTGGAGTGTTTTTTCTACTTATTTACCACTATGTCCGTAATCGATACATGATAAAAAATACATAAGAAGTTTTAGTTAGATGTGTTGATCCTCCTTCTGTCAGACTTATGCTTTTACATGTAAATGTAGGTCACTTGTCGAACTGGATGCTGGCTTTAACAACCTAATGTGTCTGCCAACAAACATGGGCTATGGGCTTACCTATCTCGAGAGGCTTTCGATCTATCTGAACAAGATTCGACTTCTTCCCTCATCTATTGGTGAAATGAGGTCTCTTAGATACCTTGATGCTCATTTCAATGAGCTCTGTGGCCTCCCACAAGCAATTGGGAGACTAACAAATCTTGAATACCTAAACATGAGCAGTAATTTCAATGACATGACTGAGCTTCCTGAGACCATCAGCGATCTAATTAACCTCAGGGAGCTCGACCTCAGCAACAACCAGATCCGAGCTCTCCCATACACATTTAGCAGGCTTGAAAAATTAATGAAGCTTAACCTGGATGAGAATCCAATTGTAATCCCGCCACCCGAGGTTGTAAGACGAGGGGCTGAGGCTGTGAAGGACTTCATGGCTAAGAGGTGGCTCGAGATCGTTGCAGAAGAAGAACAGAAAGCCGTGGCTGAAACAAAGAAACAGCAGCAGCAAGCACAGGGTGGGTGGATGGCTTGGGGAACCTCATTATTAAATGTTGTTTCTGGGGTTTCTGAAAGTGTTGCAGGATACCTGGCTCCCAGAAAAGCCCCAAGAGACCCATGGTTGGATCAGCAACTGTGATATTAACATTGGGTTAGGTCATGGACAGTGTGAGCTTCCAGTATCAAAGTCCTATTGTCTTGGGAATATTTCTAGATAAACTAACCAGCGTTTTGGACTTTCTGTACATATTGGTGTCATATGTTTGTGGGGTGGTATGACCCAGAGAGTTCCAAGTCACTGGAATCAATATAATGTCAAGTCTTGACACGTTATAATACTTTGTGAATATGATAGAATCAATAGTGTATATTTTCTTTCGTAATGATCTTTATTACGTGATACTTTGTTCTCCTTGATGGCTCACCATGAGGTTCCTGATGAATAATGACCAATCAATGCATATAATTCATATGATGTTGAAGCAAATTCCAGAATCAATCATCACAAAATTATATAGGAGAGCAATAGATAAAATAGTGGAGCATAACTTTTCCTCTAATTGAAGGCTTTAATTATGCAGCAAAGAGGGGTTTATATCTCTTTTGTGGTCCCAACCAATGAACCCAACCAATATTTATATGCACCAGCAAACGTGAAAATACAAACACTGAAGCAATAGCTCAAAGTTCCAAACCTATAACCAATGCAAAGAAATGATGAAAACGACAAATCAATAGATGAGAAAAAAAAAAAAAATGAAAAGTAGCTTTTCACATGCTTAGCAAGATGCAAAAGCCATGGAGAACACATTTTCAAAATGGAGAATGGTGCATTACCCAGATAAACCTAGACTCTTGGCTAATAGCCAATCGAAGTGTGGAAATGTTCTTCAGTTCAATTAAATTGCTTACAACCAATGATCTTGCCATTTGCATTGATTAGTCACTGCTCAAAAAATGTATAACCATAATGAGAGAAGCAGCACGAAAACACACAGCTGGTTCACAGGGATTTTCCTAACCATGGGATTAGTTATGATTAAGCATACTATTTATGTAATAATCGCCAATAGGATGACCTCTCAACAACAAAACTGATCATAACTCTACTCTTTCTTTAAAACAAGCAAACTTAGGCCCTAAAATTTCTTTTCAAATTTGAAATTGATTGTAAAAACACATCTGTGGGTTGTTTTATTGTCTCATAATTCCTAACGAACCAATTCCACAATTGAACACCACCTTCAGCATAAAGATAAACATTGGGGGATCAAATGGCAAAAGCAACATCGCTGAAAAGACATATAATGGTTATCTTGTATTGATTTCTTGAAGCGTCGTAAATTAGCATAGAAAAATGGAAAAGCATTAAAAATAAAAAAACTGCGTTTGCCGGGAGTCGAACCCGGGTCTATTGCTTGGAAGGCAATTATCCTAACCGTTGGACTACAAACGCTTTGTTGATTTCAGGTATGTAAATTTTAAATTAATTACAGAATGGCCAGTCCTTCACTTGTCAGGGCAAAGTGGTCTTTGCCAATCCCTGAGGGAGATTAACCTAAATTGTTTTTTCCCACCTCCATGTGTCTTATTTAAAGTTTGATAGTATATAAAATTTAATTTTAATGCTAAGCATTTAAAAGTTTGTGTCTACATTTTATAGTACCATGAGTAAACACACCCATGAACTCAAAAAAGAACAAGAATTAGGACGTAGCAAGGGAGGATTTAAAAGTTTGTGTCCACATTTTATAGTACCAGGATTAAGAATAAGAAATTATAAAGAAAAAAAAAAAGGAAAAGAAAAGAAAAGTAAGCAAATGAACTAAGAAAGAAAGTTGTTGGGATTTGAAATAGTATAATATGATATGTAGATGATATTTTCCTAGTCCTCTTAGATCATAAAAGTTTTATTTATAAGAAGAATATAGATCAAGTGGACGTTTAATACCGCATCTTGGTTCAAAATCAAGTATTGAGTTTATAAACTTAAAAACCATTGTTATTTACGGGTATTGATATCTTTTTATTCATTATTTATGTATAATTTTAAGCACATGTTTGACAATACATAAAGGTCAGATTTTCATAAACGCATCATATATGTATATATATATATATGGTACATTTTAAAGTTAAACTCATCATATATATAGTACATTTTAAAGTTTTTAAGGCTAAGTGTCGCATCTAAGTTCTCAAATCAAAGAAACATCGTCTAGTTGCTATCTAGTTAGGTTAAATTTGACTATAACTTGATCGAAGATATTATGTTGATAGGTCTACGTGTCACCTATTTTCTGAGTAACCTTAAACCAAAAATTTTATTTTAGAGAAAATCAACCTAAAATATAAAATCTCATCCACCAAATAACTTTTTCTGTGAGAGAAGTTACAGTTCACAAGTGGGTTAATGATCCTATGTTTTGTAGCAAAACTACACCAAGCATATGTTGGGATGCATGAATTGGTTCATTAATTGCTATCTGAATGCCATTACATCACCATTTTGTCATTTTCCATTTCCCCCCTCTGTTTTTTCAATTCCAATTTCAAACCATCTCTCCCGCCATTAATTTGAATATCTCTCCCTTCTTCCTATTAATAAGATTGTCCCCACTAAGATAGCATCACAACAAATTTGTCCTCACATGAAACATGGTTTTTTGATGCCCTTCCACTTGGATTCTCCATTTTCCCTGTTTTTGTGAGAGTGGATTGTGTGTTCATCAATGAACCTGAATGCTTTATATCTGGGTGTCATAGATTGCAGCGTCTCCATCGGTAAGGTTCATTCATTTGTGTTTTTTTCTCCATATACATGTGCTTCATAGCTGATCGTATGGACACCGATATGTTCTGTTCCATAATTTTGATTCCCATGTCTTGTAGATCTCTGTGGCTATGTGAGGTATGCATCCAGGGTTGAAGTAACACCATTTTGTGGATTCTTGGAGTGGATGAGTCATGCTTGAATCCTTCCTATCGTTATGCCTTTTCCATCTAATCTCGTCCTTCCTCTATTTTTTCATAATATTCATTGTTGTTCTTCATGTTGTGCTTGGCCTTTTGAGAATTGTAACTTGAACTCTGTTTTTGTTCTGTGCTTCTTTCATTATATGTTCTTCATGTTGTAGTAATTTTTGAACTTTTTTTTTTGCTTACTTCATTTTCACTACAGGTTGGTCCATTCTCAGCTCGTTTTCCCCATGCCACAAAGGTTATCTTCAACACCATGTATGCAGAAGTTGCGGCTCTCAAAGTTTGCATGACCTCCATTTAGTTTCTACGACCGAATGAAGCCAGTCGTGATTAACTATCATCTGAATGTGGTCATTATGTACATAAATAGTTTGTATGGCATGTTCCCTGAAATAATGTAGTTAATATTCAATATTCTGGCAAATTATTTTTCAAGCACCAAAGCTCTGGTGTTGCAGACAGGACAGTTATTAATGCACCTAAGAAATGCATCTATGAAGAACATTTAATTGCAGACACTTAACCAAATTGGAAAAGTAATAACCATTCAGATTTTGTTTTAAGCTCCGATTCATAGTGTTTCAGCCTTTGCAGATATTAATCACTTTATGCTTAAGAATTTCTTGCTGTCACGTAACTACCTTAAGACATGAACATGAACTCCCTAGAAGTAATAATATGTCTTACTTAAATATCAGTAACAAAACGATACACTAAATAATATTGTAAATATGATTCATGTTCAAGCAAAGATAAGGCCAACCATATATTGCTGTTAAAGATTAAACTATGATTTCTCCTCACATCAAATGTGTCTAATGTTTTTTTCTTTTTTTTTAAATATTTGAGTCGCGGGGAAGATATTATTATTTTTTGGGGGCTGGGCGCAGCAATTATTTTTTAAAGTTTGTTCATCTTTTGTGTTTATTAATTTAATTATAACGTTACCCTTTCACTGAGATGATGCATGATAGGCACAAAATTGAACCTACGTTTCCGCAAGTGCACGGGCCGTCAAGTAATAAAGAGTCAATCGAATATTGTTCCCACGAGGATTTGGTACCACGAATTTAGTTGGGAATTAATTTCACACGTTTGTTTAATTCAAGCAAACCACATTGATTTTAAATGAGTGAAAAGAAATAAAATCTAAACAAAACAAACAAACTAATGCAAATAGCAAAATATGCAACCTAGAGTGGCTAATCCCCTTTTCAATTCATAGAGCATGTAATCACCAAATTAATTGCATTTAAAATTAGCTTGTTAATCTAGAGATTTAATAGGCATAAGGATCTCCCAATCACATACACCCCTCTTTCAAGTTACACTAGTTATTCCTAACGAAGCTACTTAAGAGGCTATAAAAATCAAATTCACTCTACTATGATTATATGGGTCCAATAGGTATATTCCTATCCTATTAGCAAATTAGAATAAATTCTAATCCCACATTATTCAATCATAGGTCTAATTAAGATCCTTCTTCCAAGGCTAATCTAAATTCCCCTAATTTATTCTCAATGGTGATCAAACATCAAGTAGATAAATAATACAAGATTAAGTAAACAAAACTAAAATTAAACACAAATAAAATGTTCATACATGCTCTAATCCAAGAATTAGTTCATAACTACTCTAGGTGCAAAACAAATTAGCTACATATGCTACAAATACAATCCATCACAGCAGAGATTGGTTAAGAGTAAAAACGCATCCAAAATCCAGAATGAAATAAAAGAAAATCAACAACTCAGTTACTGGATCCTTCCTCTAGCTTGAGCGCCGATGCAGTTCCTCTTCCTCGCCTGGTTCAAGCTCACTCAAGATGAAGGAGAAGAAGATGGCTCCCTCTCTCTTGCTCTCGTTCCTCTCTTCCCGCTGCGATGAAGAAGAAGCTTGATGGTGATCAACAGTGATTTTTGTGGCTATCTCCTCTCCCTTGATGTAACCCGTGGCTTTAGGTTTTCCAAAATTTCAAAACTGCCATCCCCCCCCACTGAAAACGGCATCGCTTCACTTGCCTTCCCATTCAAAATTCCATCTTCCCAGGTAGGGCTGTTCAACATTGTCCCGTCCCATCCCGAAAATTTTCGGGACGGGACAGAGTGCAGCTTCGGGACGGGACGGGACTCGGGACGGGACTCGGGACGGGGTCGTCCCCGAATATATATATGTATGTTCATATTTTTTTAAAAAAAAATACATATGTCATCTCTATCATGTGTAAGTATATATGACTTTTTTTTTAAAAAAATATATAACTCTAACTTCTAAACTAAGTTCCAACCATTCATTGATCTTAAATTTCTTGTCCACTACCACTATGCTCTATGTGTAACACATCACATTTGAAGTTTTTTTCAAACTCTATTTAAATGTGTAGTTGTTGCTACTTTTTTTGCTCTAATTATTATGTTTTTGGTTTATGATGTATTAATATGGAGTGCTCATGGCACTGGAGAAGATTTAATTATGCTACAAAATCACCTACCAAGTGTGTTTCTCTGCAAAAAAAAAAAGAAAAAGATTTTTGGGTCAATTTTTTTTAATTGAAAAAAAATTTCGGGACAAAGCCCGTCCCGTCCCGATCGAGACCGGGATAAGTTCGGGACGGGACGGGACACGGAACGAGAACCCCGTCCCGAACACTTTTCTTCGGGACGGGACGGGACGGGGTCGTCCCGGTCCCGTCCCGTCCCGTGAACACCCCTATTCCCAGGGACCCACGGTATGCTCTAAATGAAACTAAAACGGAAGAGGAATAAAGACAATGAAAATAAAACAAAACAAAGGTAATTAAAATATAATACACTGAAATTTATTCTAATTTCTATTCTAAACTTAACTATTCCTATTTTAAATTTCAAATCATGATATTTGCAATAAAATCCCCAATTAGTGCACCAAATTAATAACTAATCAAAATATTAATCAAATCCCTTTAATTTAGTGATAATGACTCCCCAAATATACCCAAAATATATATCAAAGTTACAAAAAAATGGTGAGTATCAATGCAACAATTGTTTTAATGAAAAAACTGTATTCCATGATTCCACATAAGGAGAGAACACAACCCATAAAAACACCTGTAGTGTATGTCCCACCTCATGCAACGAACAATATCCTCAATTAGTATAGTAGAACCATCTTTCCATGCGGTTCCATCTGAAAACATCAACATAATAGGAGAATATAGATTATCTTCTTGGAAGGATGATTCTTTTTAGAAAATTATTATTTTTATAATAAATTATGATGTCCCATGACCTAATATAACTTGATTAAATTTAAGCACTAATAAAGTATGATGATGACATTCTCTTAGTAAAACTACTTGCAGAGGTTTATATCACTACTACAAAAAGTATTTTTAACGTCACAAATTTTGGGGGTTTCCACGTCACTTTTTCAGGGGACATTGAAACAAGTGACATGGAAAATGGACTTTTAACGTCACATAAATAAGTGACGTAGAAAGTCAGAGAAACCACGTCACACATAATATTAGGTGTGATGTTGTAAGTTTGTCGGAGGAAACCACGTCACACAAATATTCTGTGTGACGTTGTTTCTTTTTTTTTTTTTTTAAAAAAAGCATTTTTAATTTTTCTATTCCCCGTTGATATACATTGCAAATGTCTAAATGCAGGTCAGATAATACAATATACACAAAATTCAAGTTCCAAACAATGTACAGAGCATAACAATAAAATGCTATCACTACTATACAATCACCAACATAGGCCAGACCAAAGAAAATAAGTCGAATCGAATGAAAGGAAAGATCACCAGCAAATAATTTTGATTCAGATTGTTACATAATCAAAAATAAAAGGAAAAATTGAGCAATACGTTCACGAATCGCATCGATGTCTTCGACTGTAAATTCATCGATTCGGTCATAAAACTGCAACAATAATGGATACTATGATCAATACAAAGTTAGATAAAACATCATATATATATGTATTAATTGTATGAATCATATAATAAGCTATAGATAAGAATTTATACCTGTGGGAAGGATCCGCTACGGTCACTCTCAATAATGTCACACATATACTTCATGACATAATACCCACACTCCTTATTCGTCGGTTGCTTGGGGCACTTTATAAATCAAAGGAAACAATATAAATTAATAACAAAGTAAATAATATCTCAATAATATGTCAATTGACTAACATTGAAGGAATTTAAATCAAAATACTTACTTTAGGTCTTTGCACCGTGATGGGATTATTCATTTCATCGGTATCTTCCATAAAATGCCATTGCTGAATGCCCCTGAAATGGAACCAAAATTAGCACATATACATGAAAATAATTTATTTAACCCAAAGTAAAAAGTCATTAAAACTACTTACTTCGATAAAAGAGTTTTATAATAGGAGGTTATATTATGCCTCAAGGAGTCAAACCAAACCAAACGATGTTGTCTGGGGCAAATGACAGCTAATGACCATTGCTTACTGAAAGACATTAAAACTATTAAGGCCACACGGAAACAACAAAACATTTGTAAATGTGCAAATGATAAAAATTTGGCAAAAAGTAATAATCACACTTACTCTTGAAGAATAGGCGCAAAATAGACAGATCCCCGATTCGCTGACATTTGATGTATGACATAAGCTCGCATCTCATCCTCATATCTCAGCTGGTCCGCCTTGTTGTTGAAATCATCTCTCCTCGCCAAGGCCAATGGACTAAGGAATCTGTATTGTTCTGTGCTTAATTGGATGCATAGCTCGTGGAAGTACCTATCGTAAAATAATTGAAATTATAAAAGGATAGAAGTACAAATATTGCAGAGACATAAATAGTAATAGTAATTTACATAGTCGCTAATTCGAGCCAAGCGAGGTCAATACAGTCCATTGTCAAAAACTCCACGATATCTCTGTCACCATCAATCGTAAATTCATATGTACGATCTGGACTGACTACTCCTGGAGGCATCTTAATGGATGTGGATTGCAAACTTGGTTGTATCTCCCGCAGGAGTTGGAGAGAAGGATATTTATCTGGAAAGACCTGTAGGTGATGAAAAAATCAGTGTTATATATTCTTACATGCTGTAATATATTAAAACAAGCAATCTCAAAAATTAAGTGTACATACCACATCAACCGGCGCCTTTTGTTGAGTCTTGTGTACAAGTCGTCTTGGCCACAAGATGAATGCCCCCATAGCATCGCCTAGTCTGGTTACTTCGCTATCATGAACAGGTATAGCTGAACCCCTCTCATTCTTTCGAACATTTGTAACAGACACCTTCACTTAGTCCTCCGGAATACGCTTATTATGTATGAAGGAGGCGTTCGGGAACTGGAGAGCTTTTGCGACCGCGCGCAGGCGAGGGACATCGAGATGGAGATAACACTCCTCTCCAACTTCAGGGTCATTGTCTGGTGTGGGATTTGATTGGTCCTCACGAATTGATCCTAACAGCACAGTGTGATTGCAGCTGTCTTTGCCGCTTGGACCTCCGGTAGCGGGGGACTCCTACAGGAGATGATATTATACAGAGTGAGTGTAATTTTCTAATTGACAAACTCGGAAGTCGGTAATTAAAATATATAAAAGATGCTCAAACCTGCTGTCTTTGTTGAGAAGAATTTGATAAGATTCCAAGCTGTATAGTAGACGCTCTAACCTGTGCCTCAATCTGCGCACGGATCTGCTCCCCCATATAACCCGAAAGAGCTTCCTGGACCTGCGCAGCCACCTGACTTTCGAATTGTGCTGCCATCTGCCGTTGGGATAAAGCAAACCGCTCCTCCAATTGGGCCTCCATCTCCGCCCGAGCCTTAGCCACAATCTCCTCAGTGGATTCTCTACGGTTGTAGTTGGATTTGCGGCCAAAATACTTGGCAAACCCTACAGTCCTGGGCTCCCCGAGTACTCGGCCGGGGCGATCGGGCTTCCCAATTGCCGTGGCCAGGATGTCCATCCTCCCAGAAGGTGTGAAGGACCCTTGGGTAGCCAGCTACTCAAGTTCGACCTACAATGACCGGAAAATCGTAAGTGGTAATTTGTTATAAAACCACAAGTTAAATGAATGAACAACCAAGTAAAATACTTACAATCCTATTTGCAACTGCTTCAGCCTCCGGATTGATAAATGTTCCTTCTTTATTCTTCCTTCCCTCAGACCATTTCGTATGACGTGAGAAGGACGGCGGAGGCTCTATAACAATGGTAGGATCGGACCGTGCCGCTTCCTCCATTTCCGCAAAATATTTCTCGTTCAACTTTTTCTCGACCCACTTGTAACCCTCCCGAGACATTGTGTGCTTGTAGATATTCTTTTCTTGATGCTTCTTTTGTTTTTGGCTTTTCTCCTGTGAAAACTAAACTAAGTTAGTTAACTAATATAATATGTTAAAATTCATCAGTTTTGAAGCAAAGTAAAAGATCTATACAAACCTGAAACTTTTTATCTAATCGTTTCTTAACAAACGTCTTCCAAGTCTCTGGGTCAAGAGAGGGGTAGGTTTGACAGGGATCTTGATCCATCTTGTTCCCCCGGATGTAATCTTTGGTCAGGGTAGTCTTGAAATTCTTCCACATCTTGCGCGCTTCGTTCAACCAAAAATCCCTGAACTGTTCGGTGTTTGGGACATCAAAATTTTGCTGCAAAGAATAAGAATAAAATACACATCAGTTGAGTAACTAAACAAACAAATACATGCATATTAGGAACAAACAGATAGATAATGATAAAACATACCAAGATATCTGACCAACATTAATCGCCAATAAGGTAGATCAAAGAAGATTGACCTCTTCTTCCAAATAATCTTCTCAGAACCGGTCTTCGTCTTATGTTTCTTACCGAATACCATATTGACATTCTCAACACGACGGTAAACTTCCTCCCCGGTTAAGGGGGTCGGAGCAGATCGGTACTCAGATAAGCCATTAAAACACTTCTTTAGTCTACGGTAAGGATGGAACCGATCAAGAAACCTCCTGTGACCGAGGTAGACGGTTTTTCTTCCGTATTTGAGATAGTGGCAGTGTGTGTCAGACTCACTTCACACTGTAACCAGAAAGATTGCCATATGCAGGGAAGTCATTTATTGTGGTAAACAACATAGCTCGCAACTTGAATGTCTCCTGCCTGTAAGCATCAAACACATCTACGCCTTCCTCCCACAACATCTTCAAGTCCTCAATCAAAGGTGCCAGGTAGACATTGATATCGTTACCAGGCTGTTTCGGCCCTGAAATCATCATTGACATCATCACATACTTGCGTTTCGTGCACAACCAAGGCGGCAGGTTGTAAATGACCAGCAAAACTGGCCAAGCACTATGTGTGCTACTGAGACTCCCGAAAGGGTTGAAACCATCCGTACACAGTCTGAGACGAAGGTTCCTCGGCTCACCACCAAATTCAGGAAACATGGAATCTATCTTCTTCCATTGAGGAGAATCAGCAGGATGCCGGAGATATCTTCCATCGGATATTCTCTCATCACAATGCCATCTCAATTTCTTTGCTTCTGCCTTATTTGCAAACAAGCGTTTAAACCGTGGAACAATTGGAAGGTACCACATTACCTTCAAAGGTACCCCTTTCTTTGATCCATCATCATCACCAACGGCATCCTTCCTCAGTTTGTACCTCGAAGTATGACATTTTGGACACTCTTTTAGGCCCTCATACTCTTTCCTGTATAACACGCAATCATTAGGGCAAGCGTGTATCTTCTTATACTCCATGCCCATCTTGCTTAGAACTTTTTTAGCCTCGTACATAAACTTCGGAAGCACATTGCCTGCCGGGAACATATCACTCAAAGCTTCAAGCATCTGTGAGAATCCCGCGTCTGCCCACCCATTTTCTGTCTTTATTTTCAACAATTTCAGGACGCCGGTTAACCGAGTATACTTAGTACACCCCGGGACCAACGGTGTCTCTGCATCACTCCTCAACTTGTCGAACTCATGGACCACAGAAAATGACTCCGCCCCAATGTCATTAATCATCTCGTCCATTCCATCATCACAAACATCATCCACCGCTTCTTGTACATTTTGTGACTGGCACGCATGTACGGTACTTCCCAATTCCCCATGCCAAAGCCACTTCTTATAACGGAGATTAATCCCATCACAAAGAAGGTGATCCCTTATATCATCAATGCTCTTACGATAAGCATTTGCACACTTCACACAAGGGCAAAGATACATGCCATTCTTACTGGACACGTTTTTTTTTTGGCAAATTCAATAAATTCTTCCACACCCATCTGATACTTTTTAGTGGTTCTCAATGCATGCATCCAACTACGATCCATTCTGTTAAACCTATACCGTCTCCAACAAACTAGTCAAGTTTATCTCACTACATTATTAGGAAGAAATGGGCATGCTATGCATATCTTCACTTCATGCAAATTTTTTAAAAAATTTGGCAAAGCCTCCTCTTGTAAATGTGACATCCAAAAATTACATTTACAATCCAATTTCACTCCAGTAATTTGAAGTGATTTATAGAAGCAAAACCATCATGTAAAATGCAACAAAGGAACAAGCAACAATGCAACGAAATTCACGACGATTTTAGTAGCAACAAGATCAATTAGACAAAATAAATCTTCAGCAATTTGAGAACAAAAACCAATAGCAAACCAATTTACAAGACTTATAAAACATTTTGGCAAGTATGCAATATTTGCAGCAACTACAACGTAACAGCATTTGCAAACCAATCTACAATTGAACATTAAACATTCTATGGCAGACCAATTTACAAGACTTACAAAACCATTAAATATTCTATGGCATTTTTTGCAATTTACAATTGAGAAAAAAAAGGCAGCAGATTTAATTATCGGGAAAAAAAAAGGAAAAGAAGGAACCTCGATGAAGTGAAGCTGTGAACGGAGGCACAATTGAAATTGCTGAACCCGATAGGAGGAAATCAGAGCTGAAAAAAACTTTGAACAAGTAAAAAAAAAAAAAGAACCAGATAGATAGAATTGCATATTTAATTACCAACCAGCGAAGTTTTCAACAGATATATTGATGAAAACAGCAGCTATTCCAGTACCTGTTAAAATTTGATGAAATACACATAATCAACAATAATTTAACATATATGAGAAAGCTAAGGATATATAAGGTGCATGCATGAAAGGCATAACGTCACTAAGCTTTATGCCTACGTCTCATTTTTTTCCTCCTCCAAAAAACGATTTTTTAGAATTAAAAAAATACCATCAAATCTGCATTAGAATAATAATAATTTATAAAAACAGAACTAATGAAAAATAATCACAGACGCAAGATAATCAAATTAAAAAAAGAAAAGGATTTTTCTAACCACATACCAAACGAACCATTAATTGTTCAACCATGGCAATTCAGAACCAGAGCTTATAAAATTGAAACTATCAGAATATATATACACTTCAAGGTTAAGATAAGAAACTCAAGCAGAAAGAAGAAGAACGTACCAATTCCTATGAGCAAAGCAAAGAACCATTTCACCACCAACAAATAGCCCACATTACAGCTTCCCTCTAAGCTCCTATCAATATCAAATTACAGAAAAAATAAAGATTTGATTCTGAACTATAACAGAAACCGAAATAGCAATAGCAAGAAGAACGTACCAATTCTCAATGACTTCATAGTGTGGGGGGTTTGTGTTGGGGGGGGTGGGGCCGTGGGGGGGGGTGGGGGGGTGTGTGTGGCCGTGTGTGTGGGTGTGTGGCCGTGTGGGGGTGGGGGGTGGGGTCCGTGTGTGTGTGGGGTGGGGGGTGGGGGTGGGGGGGGTTGTGTGGCTGTGTGGGGGTGGGGGTGGGGTCCGTGTGTGTGTGGGGGGTCCTCGGGGTGGGGGTGTGTCCGTGTGTGTGGGGTGGGGGTGGGGGGGTGGTGGGGGTGTGTGTCCGTGTGTGTGTGTGTGGGGGGGGGTGGGGGGTTTGGGGGTGTGGTGGGGGGGGGTCTCGGGGTGGGGGTGGGGGTGTGTGGGGGTGGGTGGTGAGCTTTGGGGGGGGTGTGTGGTGGGGAGCTGGCTCGTGTTGGGGGGGGGGGCGGGAAGGGGAAAAATTGGGGGGCGGGAAAAATGAAAAAAAGAAAGAAGGTGGGGGTATTCCACGTCACACCACAATGTGGTGTGACGTGGAAACTAAGCTACAACGTCACACCACGTTGTGGTGTGACGTGGAAAACCCCCCTCCTTCCTTTTTTTTTTTCATTTCCCTCCCCCCATTTTTTCATTTTTTTTCAGAAAACACTTTTAACGTCACACTAAAATTTTAGTGTGACGTGGAAAAGTTTCAACATCACACTTAATTTTAAGTGTGACGTTGTTTCTTTTTTGTTGATTTTCAATGTCACATTTTTAAATAAGTGACGTTAATTGGTGACATAAAATGGGCTTTTTGTAGTAGTGTATTTATAATGTTGAATTTTAGAAAAGAGTTCTTTCACATGCACACATTCTTCTTTTTTATGAGGCACATGATAAAATCACTACTTGTGACAAAATTGATGAATTGATTTCTGATGAGATTCTAAACCACAAAAAAAAAAAAAAAAAATCAAGGTTGTATGTTTTGGTGAAACTATGTATATTTAATTTTGTTTATTGAATCACAATCCTTCCGCCGCATGCGCGGGAAGTTATGGCTAGTTTGCTAAAATGAGAAAACTTTAGAAACAAATATGAATCTTAACCATGTGTGCCTATGAAATGAAAAATACTACTTCCTCCGGTCTTAAATATAAGATCACTTTGACTTTTTTTTTTGTGAAAGTTAAGGAAGCAAATTAGACCACTAACTTATAATATATGTCACATGTAATTAAATTATAGGTTAGTTAATAAGTAGAATAGAGTAGTTTTGAGGAAAAAAGATTATTATAGATTATTTAAAGTGATTAATTTTGTATACTTAAATTTTTTTTAAAAAAATCAAAATAATCTTATAATTAAGACCGGATGGAGTATTATTTTTTCCTCATGGTGAAACAAGTATTAACAAAGTTCAACAGTGGCAAGGGTAGAAGTTCTGTTTTCTGGTGAGATGAGTAAAGAAAAAACCTGAGCTTGCTTAACTCTCACTACTCATACATATATTGAGGCAGCAAATGCTCTAATAATCAATGATATGAATGAAGAAGACAAGGAACGAGGGATCATTAATCATGATGTCAGTTCAGGGATAGGCAATTACGTAAAGTTTGTACGGACAATGTTGTATCGACCAAATTAAATGTCTGATTGCGAGAGAGACTGAGAGACATAATCCTTTGGTCTTATTTATAAGACATTTTCAGTATGTTTCACACGTACCAATGAAAACATTAAATCTCATTAATTTTACCTTAAAAATTGACAACATTCTAACTTTATCCTTATTTAATATCCACTTCACCACATGAGAATAAAGTCCAACACATAATAAATTGAGGGTAAAATTGTATATTTACACACAAAATTAAATAACATGTCCTATAAATAGGACCAAATAAAACCTTCTCTCTCTCCCCTATAAATAAGACTAAAGGAGTATACTATATATTTCATCAAGGAAACTAGAGGGACAAACATAACTAAGTTAAAAAAGACTACCATTGGACGGAAAATAAATATGTTATCATGAGATACAATTAAATCATGACATGTAGGGGTAGAGTGAGACATTGTACGAACTTAGTTACTAAGATACAATTAAATCATGACATGTGGGGGTAGACTGAGACATTGAACTGAGTTACTAACTGTTGAAAGGAAAAATGTTGTGTTACGGTAGGAAGTAGTTGTGGAGAGTAAATAATAGAGATTTTGCAGGAGAAGAAGAAGACAGTTTTGTCTCACTGCCATCCATGCTTGCAGGAACAACCTCTGTGTGTCCCTGATTTCATGCATGTGCTTCTTCTCAGAACATACGTACACTCAACTCAAGCTTATCAAATTTGTGAGTTTAAGTAAACTATTAAAAAGAACGTAAAATCAGATCGTAAATTTGTAAGAGTTTACCTTTATTAATAAATACGTGTTTTCAGTACATAATTAGATAAGAAATACAAAAAATATCAATAATTTGACTTGAATATATTTTAAATGTAAATAGTTGATATTAAATATATCAACATTTATACTTTATCTAATTCAATAGAGAAATTTCTATAAAATTTATATATAAATTCATTGAATGTGGTCAAATAAAAATAATTAACGTGAAATTTATAGCAAGTTAACATGATTTTCTGTAAAGTAGAAACGCAAAGACGGTAAATTCATCATGTAAGCTCGTGAGTTTTTACCGAGTTTACATCCAGTACAAATTTAAGTGACTCGTGACACATTTTGGTTAGGTAGAGCCGTAAAAACGGTAAAATTGGAGAGTCAACTCGCGAGTTTGACAACAATGCGTACACCTTTGTATGTACGTAGTTCATTAATCACCAATGGTTGTGATATTTTTTTTAATCGCTTCAAGGTAGCCTCACAGCCGAGAGCCATAAGACTAATCCTCCGTCCCGGGTCGGCGCACAAAACGATAAAGGACTGGCCAAGAAGTTGCTCAATTCGCAAGAGTTGGGGATCGAACTCCCAACCACTTGCTTAAGGGATGAGATGCCGAACCATCACACAAACTCAACTTGATTAGTGGTTGCGATGTTAATAAAGAAGCCAATGCATTTGAAAATCTATGTCTTAACTAACCACTCCTGATTTGTTTTTTTGTTGTTGTTGTTGTACATATTGGTGTCATTGTTTGTGAGATGATCTTGGAAACAATATATTCATTACACTTCTTAACAATTGGTGAATATCATATGGGCGTATTATTATAATATGGAACAATTACACTCAGGTTAAGATATATAATATTAGATCACTACAAAAAATAAAATAAAATTACTAACGGAATAAAATTCTGCGGTGATTTTCGATGTTATCGACGGAATTACTGACGGATTTTTTGTTGTTGAATCGACAGAATTGTGTCGGTAATCAGCATATTATTTTAATTTATATTAAAAAATATTTTGTAAATAAATTAGTTAATAAATAATATGTTATAAATATTAATAAAAATTAATACATATATTTATTACAAATTTAATTTTAAATTTTTCATTAAATAATATGTTATTTATTAATAAATATTAGTACGAAAAATGAAAAAAATTTATAATTTAATAATATATATAATAAAATAATAATTAAGAAATTTCATATAATAAAATAAATTCAATAAAATAATATTTATTATAGATATAAAATGGAAATACTAAATATAATATTATCAGGTAAAAAAATACTAAATATAGTCTAATGTATATGAATATAAAATATTATTTATATAAAAATAATATAATTATTAATATGTAAATTATATATTAATAATTAAAAATATCTCATAATATATTAATTTAAATAAAATGTAAAGTATATATAAGATCAAATATAATTATAATAGTGGGAGTTTAAATATTATAAATATAATAGTTTACAAATAATATCACAAGGTTTTCATAGCTCAACTGGTTAAGGCATCAACACGAGCGCAGGAGCTCAGGGGCTTGAGTCTCCACTCCTCCACATTTCAAACAATTTATGGGAGTGACACATGGCAGAGTGTGAGAGGGGACAAGTGGCATAATTTAAAAAAAGTTTTATTACCGACGGTAATTATTGGAGGAACCAAATTTCCGTCTTTAAATTAATTAACAACGGTGAAATTACTGACAAAATATTTTCTGTCGGTAATTTTGTTTCAGTCGTTAATCTGTCTGAAAATTGAAATTATCGACGAAATTCCGTCGATAATTCCATGCTTTTTTGTAATGGATAGAACCCAAGGAGTTGTCAATGACAATTGAAATAGCCATTGTTAACAAGTAAAAAAGTTGTCAAAAAGACCTGCCTGATATTAAATATCTTACTTGTGACCTGGGTGCAGTTGTCCCTTACAATATAAACTTTAGTTTATTTATTTTTTCATTATGATCTGTATTACATTATTTAGATATTCCCCCGTACGTTTCCATTATGCACCTTGTGAACAATTGGTATGTACGACATACATACCCATATATATATATATTGTGTGGTGGTATACTATTTGGTCTATAATATAAGATCTAATTGAGGATAGAGTTGATGATCTTTATTCTAAATGTAGTACTACTCTGTTCTTTATTATAAGATTACTTTTAAATAAAAATTGTGTTCCTAAATATAGGCACACTAGAGGTTATTAATAATTATTTTTTAACTTTAACCTTATTTAATTCTTGTTGGAAAGAGAGAAATGGGAGAGAGATGTGAGAATAATTTATAAATGTAGAAAGAGGGAAAATTTGAATAAGGGTAGTGTTGAAAAATTTTGTTAATTTAAAACACATTTAATAATATAACTAACAATTCTTAGTTTGTGAAAATTAGTTAAAATAGACTCATGATAAGAAATATAGTTATAAATATTTATAAGAAATAAGGACATGAAGGAGTAAGTTTTCATGATAGAATTAGAGAGATTTTAGGAAGGGAAGTCTACATATTTATTTGCCATAAGTACAAAGATACAACGTGGTGTTAGTAGATGAGAGACAAGAGGATTAATTGGAGATAACTTTATATGAATAATGTTAAGGCCCAGCTAATCCTAATAATCACCATATTAATGAAGTAACAGGCTTTACGTACGATTGCATGACAACATGCATCATCGCACACTTATTTCATTTTACCCTTTTTATGAAGGAAGTTGATTCGCCCTGATCCAGCTCAGAGAGGCTTAACCGAATTATGAATCCACCCCAAAACAAAAAATTAGTTTACTCCCTCTTAATTTAATTTGGGGGCAATTCACATTTAATTTATTATATTAATTAATACCACAAAACTAGGGGGCCAAAGCCACGAGGGACAATTTTTGGGCGATTACTGCGGCCCTAATATACTCCCTCGATCCAATATAATAAGAGAGAGTTTTTCAGGGTGACTTTTTTTTTTTTGTTCAGACTTTCAGGGTGACTTGATTCTATATATAAGATAGGCTTTAAGTATGTTTGAAATTAATTGTCTAGTTGAATAGAGAGAAAATGGGAGGGCAAAGAAAAGTAGGATGGAAAACGGTAGAGGTAGAACATTTTCTTTTGTTTGGGTTGAGGGAAAATAGGAGAGGAAGAAATGGCCAAGAGGAAGATGGGTTTCCTTCCAAAATTTTCAGTTCCTCTCACAGCGTCACCCTTACACGTTACTTTGGTTTCTTCATTTTTTTTCATAACACGTTCACTTGTTTTCTCTCACTGCACGGTTATGTTTACTTTTTAGAAAGACACATAACTACTTTTTAACAAGGTTATTTTATTAATTGGTTATAATACTTTAATCCTTTCATTTTTTATTAATTAATAAATGATGGATAATTATAATTCATTCATTCATTTAATATATTTAATTCTTTTTAAACAGTTCACTAGTTATTTTATATATGTAATGATGTTAATATCTAATTAGAGTTTAAATTATGTTTTGTCTTATAAAATAACATTTGTTGTCACTGTGACATATAATTTTAATATAAAATTTTTAATATAGAAGATGAGGGTATTTTAGGTAATATTTACTAATTTTCTTTCCTCCCAATTTTCTCTCACCCAATTAAGCAAGATGAGTGATAACACTTTTTTCTTATCCCCATTTTCTCTCCCTCCATTTTCTTTCCCCCCAACTTTTCCTCTCATCTAAGCATAGTGTTAATTGACTTTTTCATTTTTTTGAAAATTTACCCATCAACCACATAATATATATAATATTATTGTTAATCGTCTTTCACACATTTTTTCCATACTAACTCTCTCTCATTCGAGGAATAATTTGGACTTTTCTTACACATTCATTATATTTAACCAAATCTACGTGGTTATTTGTATCTTATATATATATAGAGAGAGAGAGAGAGAGAGAGAGGTGGAGGGAGTATAATTTTATGAAGATTTTCCCCCTTTCATCAAGTGCCAGAAGACTAAGGGTGTGTTTGGATGGACTTCTGGAAAAGTGACTTATATATAAGTCAGATTAAAAATAAGTCAGATTGTATAATGAGATATATGTTTGGATCAGCTGTGAAAAAAATGATTTATAAGTGACTTATTTTTCATAAGTCAGATTGTGTGTGTTTGGATTAGTTGTGATTGGATGTGTAAAATAAGTCAGAATTGTGGGGTGCACCACCATAAGTGACTTATAAGTCATAAGTCATAGGGTGTGTTTGGATCGACTTATGGAAAAGTGACTTATATATAAGTCAGATTGTGTAATGACTTTTATGTTTGGATGGGCTGTGTGAAAAGTGACTTATTTTCCATAAGTCAGATTGTGTATGTTTGGATAAGTTGTGATTAGATGTGAAAAATAAGTCAGAATTTGTGGGCCCCACCTTATAAGTGATTTATAAGTTAGAAATAAGCTGTTTTAAACAGCTTATGCTTATTTTGACTTATAAGCTATAAGTTACTTATAAGTCAGATTGACAATAAGCCGAGACAAACATGCAAAATAAGCTACCAACAAAATAAGTTACTTTTGCCCCAAAATAAGCACTTATTTTCTCAAATTAAGTCAAGCCAAACACATTGATAAGTTGAACAAAAGGACTTATATCTTATTGGGACTTATTTAATATAAGTCTTTATTTCTAAAAGCCCAGGCAAACATAATCATATGGGCTTTTTTTACAATAAGTCATTTTTATTGAAAAAAAGGACTTATTTGGTGGATAAAAGCCCAGCCAAACAAGGCTAGCTCACAAAGACCCTACGTGATCTATTCCAGATATTTATTTTACAAATAAATTTTTTCCCTCTCTATAATTTACCTTACATAGGCTTTTTTTAAGGACTCTACACACTGACACACTCTCTCATCTGTTATTTATATGGCCATATACTCACAAATAGAACATCTGGAAGTTATTACCTCATTTTTACCATTCTTATTTATGTGCATAATTCTTTTCTATTATTTACGCATGTAAAGCTTTCAAAGAAATACAATACCATATGAAACATCGAAGGCACATAATTGGATCCATTCTTATTTGTGTGTAGATGAACAGTAGCCGCCCCCTCTGTCTTAAGCACGCGTTTTCAGATTTCTTCTAGATCTTCAAAATTCCAATTCCAAAACGCTGCGTCTTCCTTTTGATTCCAAGATGCCATTAAGGCATTAATTGCAAAACTCTGCGTATGTGCTGGGAGGAAGGAAGCAAATTAATAACATAACATTTGAAATAAATACAACAAAGAACTAATATAATAATATTAATACTAATAATCATAATAATAGTAACTAGAGGCATCAGCTACTTCTACCGAATTTAGAGTTTTTTTGAATCTTTTTTTATTTAGACTAAATTGGAATATTTTTTTAATTTTAAAACTAAGATATTTATTATCAAATCCCAAAATCATGTACCTAATTCATATCTTATCAAAATATCAAGAAAATATCTTTAATTTTGAATCAATAACTCCCCAAATATATCAAAATATGTCACAAATCTATCAAAAAATGGGGAGTCATCATTGGACTTGACGTAGGATTTAGCCTAGGGCCTATGTACCCTTCAGAGGGATCAAAGACCATGGAGTTCAAGGTAGAAATACATGTCATTTGGTTTTTTTAGGAAAACATTCATTAAATTTATTAAAAAAGATTTTTTATTGGTTTGTATTTTTTTAAGAAAAATGTTTTTCTTATTATTTGGAAAACAAGATTTTTGAAAGATTTTTCGATTAGACTTCCATAGAAGGTTCCCATAATCTTGCACGGAAGAATAATCAACTTTGCTTGAGGAGGTTTAAAAACCTTGCACGGCATGAAAATAATTCAAAACTTTAATTTTTTTTAGAAAAAAGTAGGGATCTCATATTAGGTTTTGATTTATGAAAGTGGGTTCATAATTTCAAACTGAATAAAGAGAGGCAATCATATATCACCCAAAGAGCAAATAAGAGGTACAATAGAATTCGAATACCTTTGATGCTCGTAATCTTGCTGCAAAAAAAAAAAAAAAAAAAAAAAAGACAAAGTGAAAGAACCATATGATAGAATTTACACAAACCTCACAATATTTATAAATGAAATTCATCGCATTTTGACTAAAAAATGACAAGTGATTAGCAAACCAATAAGTAAGTGAATATATAATTTGTGGCATTGCTAAAATCAATTTCATGAATATTTTCACTTTTATCAAACACGCAAGAAATTATTGAAGATCAAATGAAAATATAGAAACAGCCAAGTAATTAGGAAGAAATATGGCAAAGAATTAGAGGACATCACTCCTATCATGAATACTCAACGAGAAAACATGTCAGGGATTGAGAAGCAATGATTATATCCACATAAGGCATGAATGAATTGCAAAAGCAAACAAGAAGATCTTTGGAATATAATCAAGAGTTTAACACCTTGAGCATCAACAAAAATGAAAGAAGATGAGTACATGGCTAAAGCTTGATATCTATATGCCTCAATCTTGTTGGTAGATTCATTGGCATAGCAAGCATTTAGACATGCAGAGAAGGATAGGTGTAAACCAGATGATAAAATAAGAGGGATCAATAAAATAAATGGATCTCTTCCTTTCTCCTTTTTCTTGTCTCCTTATCTCTCTTTTCTCTCTCAATCCTTTTCTACCTCTTTCTAAAAACCATAGCCTCTCCAAATCCTCTCCCCCTTTATGCTCTCTTACTCTCCTTTATATAGGCACCACTAGGGTTCTTATCTTTATGGGGCCAGGATGAAATAGGGTATTTATATAATTGCCCCTCTTTACTTATTCGTAGCTGAGAGGGGTGAGCTTCTTGTCTATGAATCAAGTAAAGATAAGAACACTTATTTTGTCCGGCTTGATATGAAACACAAGAAGACACTACAAATGGTACCCACAAACAACAAGAGGGCATAGGTAAAACACAGTTCCCCTGTCCCTTCTTACTTAATTCATAGTAGAGAATGTGAGGGGGAAGCCCAAGAGCTGGACGAACAGTCAAACATGACTCAAAAGTATAGTGCCAGTCAAGACTGGGCTTAAAAAGAATGGTTCCTGCAAAGCAGGCTTGAAAAAAGGGCTAGTGAAACTAGGCTTTGAGGGTGTTGCAAAACAGGGTTTAAAAAGGGGCCAGCAGAATTGGGCTTTGAAAGGCTTGCAGAACAGTTCTTGAAAAAGGGCCAGTGAAATTAGGATTTGAGGGGGCCACAAAACAAGGCTTTGAAAGGAAAAGGGCCAGCGTAACTGGGCTTTGAGGGACCTGACTAACAGAGCTTTGAAAAAGGGAGCCAGCATAATTGGCTTTGGGGGCATGCATAAGAAGGCTTTGAAAAAGGGGGCCAGCGTAGCCTGCATAACAGGGCTTTGAAAAGGGGCCTGCGGAACAGGGCTTTGAAAGAAAAAGGGCCAGCATAAATGGGCTTTGAGGGGCCTACGAACAGGGCTTTGAAAATAGGCCAGCGTAATTGGGTTTTGAGGGGCCATCGTAACGGTGCTTTGAAAAAGGGGGGCCAACATAACTATACTTTGAGGGGCTTGCGTAACTAGGGGTAAGCAAAAACCGAACCAAACCGAAAACCAAACTGGACCAAATGGTTTTCCGTTTTTCGGTTTCGTGGTTCGGTTTCTGTTTCATTTTCAGCATTTTCAGTTTTCGGTTTATGGTTCAGTTTTTGAAAAAACAATTCGGTTCCAAACCGAAAACTGAAAATGTTATTAAATAAAAAAAATCCCAAGCCTAATTAAATATTTTCCCACGGCCCAACCCAAGAAGCAATAACCTAGCTATTGCCTCTTACTCTCATCTCATCTCAGACTCTCTCTTAGTATCACTCCAGACACCACACGGCCACACCACTCCAGTTACTTCATCATCATCATCATTCACCATGCCCTCTCTGCCCCTGTTCTCTGCCATGGAAACTACTTCTTCTTCTCTCGATTTCCTTCTCCTCCAACAAGTTCAATTCTCTCAAGTCAACGACGATCTTCTCTCTCACTGGGAATTCGTCAACGTTCTTGACTCCGAAGAACTTCCAGAAGAAGTAGATGAGGAAGACGATACCGTTCCTCAAAAGAAAACTGCTTCCTGGGTTTCTTCCATTTCCTGGCCCGTCTCTCCTAATTCAGGCCCGATCCAAGCCATCCACTATCACCTTCCTCATTCGAAGCCATGAAACTGAAGGACCAGACGGATGATCGTCGTTCTGATGATGGTATTGTTGAGGATGAGATCGATGATGGGTGTCAATCTGGTGATGGTGACTCAGGCGGTTACGGTGGGGACGAGTATGAGGATGCGGATGATTATGACGGCTACGATCTGGACAATGACCTTGTTCCGTGGTCTGTGAATGCTAAATTTGGGAGGCAGAGGATGAGGAAATTGGGGAAAAGAGCATTTTCGAAGATGAACAATTCCAAGAGGTCTCCTCATCTGTTTGTGAGGCTTGGCTGTGTTCGAGAAGGTACAGTTGGTTGAAGTTGAGAAAAAGAAGATCGGACAGGAATACGAGCTCAAAGAGAAGCAAGTTGACATTCGGAAGAAGATGTAAATTTTTCTATTTCATCCTTCATTCTTGAACAGATAGATTGCCATATGAGTGATTTATGCACCTTGAGAAATATTGGTGAAGTGATGTGAATACAAAAAATATTAAGAAAAAGGCCCGAAAGAAGCCCATCAATTCTTGGCAGCATGGGAGGATGGTTGATGGGCCAAATCGTTTTTCTTTTAATTTCGTATGGTCCAAAAAAGCAAAAAAAAACCCGTAAAACCGTTAAACCGAAACCGTTAACAATTCAGTTTTTTGGTTTTGTTTTTATCCCGATTTTGTTTTTTGGTTTTTGAACCGAAAACCGAAAACCGAACCGATACTCACCCCTATGCGTAACAGGGCTTTAAAAAGGGGCTAGTGTAACAGGGCTTTGAAAAAGGGGGGTCAGCGTAACTGGGCTTTGAGGGGCCTGCATAACAGGCCTTTAAAAAGGGGGGCCAGTTTAACTAGGCTATGAGGGGCTTGGGTAACAAGTCTTTGAAAAAGGGAGCCAGCATAACTGGGTTTTGAGGGGCCTGTGTAATAGGGCTTTGAAAAAGTAGGGCGAGCAAAACTGGGATTTAAAAGGGGAGCCATAACAAGGAATTCATTTTGCCCCTTGCGGTAATACTTATGATATTGATGGAATGCCAATGCATATGATGGCACTTGAGATGAAGGTGATAATGATCATGATGATGTCACTACAAAAAAAGTGACAATTAGTAGCGGTTAAAACAGTTACTTAGTAGTGGTTAAAACCGCCACTAAGAGTTTACTAGCGGTTCTTAAAGACGCTAGTAAATCCACCATGACAAACATTTACTGGCGATTATTCACACCGCTGCTGATGCAGTCAACACCGTTACTAGCTCAGTAGCGGAAACAATAACCGCCACTAAACAGTGAATGAAAATGTCTCATATGGATGTACATTAGCGACGGTTTAACGAACCGCTAGTAACGTTAGGAGAGTCACAGATTTTGAATTTCACATATTAACAACGGTTCGTAATCGCCACTAAAGTAACGAAAAGCTAGTGGCGGTTTCTTTTGCCACTAAAGTTTCAAAACGCTAGTGGCGGTTTTCCAACTGCTACTACCATTGAAAAGCATTTACTGGCGTTTTGTGAATCGCTACTAGATGCTGAAATAAAAAAAATCACCTGTCTGTGTCCATTTTACAATTAGCAATAATTTGCAAATTTATCAAAACATTTGACTTTTTTAGCGCTAAACAATTAAAAAAATTTACCATCCCAATTGATATATGTGAAATGATGTCAAATAAATAATTAACACTATAAAAAAGTTGATTATAAGTAATCAATCTAATTTAAAAATATTCAAATAAAAATAGTGAAAAGCTATACAAAAGTTGATTATAAGTAATCAATCTAATTTAACAATATTCAAATAAAAATAGTGAAAAGCTAAACCTGAAATCAATAACCAAAAAACAAGTTAGTACATACAAAAGATTTAAGATTGAATGAAATAATTCTAATAAAAAACATGAAAAAGCTTAAGACATTGATGGAAAAAATTGAAAAGCAAAAAATTGCAGGAATGAAGTAGGCTGGAAGGATGAAAGGAGGAAGGAAGTAAGTGGAAGAAACTGAGGATGGATGAAATGAGGAGAGAGGTGAGTATTTATAGGCGTTGGAGGCGCAAATCAGTAGCAGTTTCAAATCGCTACCAATTGCACTCTTTCGTATTTAGTAGCGGTTTAAAACCGCTACTAATGCTTTAGAATTAAAAAAAAATAATGATAAAAGGAAATGTATGAATATTAATTAAAAAAAGACATATATTAATGTTTGATACACACCGTGATGGTAAATGCTACAAAATAAAAAAGAATTGGCGTTTCAATCATCTTCTTGCTCCAGCCTAAGAAGAAAATAAACACCTATATCAATTTTTAATAATAATAGCGTGGAAAATTTTATAATAAATTTGTAGTGAAAAGATTGACCTAACAACTGGTAAATGCCCGTCTTCTTCCAGAATGAGATTGTCGAAGTTTTCAGGTTCAAAATGCTGGTTGTCTAGTTCCAGATAATCTTCCTCACCCATTTCGTAGAGGTCTCGGGGCTTCATATGAATCACCATGTGCTAATCTTTGTGTTTCTGATCTTGCACATAGTAAACTTGCTGTGCCTGTGAGGCAAGAATATACGGCTGCTCATCTGCTATTTCCCCTATGTGAATGAGTCTCGAGAAATTGACAAGTGTGATGCCCAAGCTGTCGACCGTAATGCCTTAAGAAGTTCTGGTGTCGCCCACATGCAATTGAAGAGAGGCACGGTGAAATGACCTTGATAGTTTAGCTTGATGATATCAACGAGCTTCCCATAATATGATACGCCTCCAAATTGCATGTCAGTATTGTTAGAATAATGAGTTTTGATAATAACTAAACATAACTTAGGCATAAAGATAGGTTAGACTTAGAACTGGAATGAACTTAGAAATAATATGATAGAAGTGCTAAGTTATTACCCATTTGATCAGGATCAGATTATAAGTCATAAGTCTAAGGCAATGATCGATCATAGTAAGATTAGAATAAGTTTAAGTTATAAGATTGGTCGCCTAATTGATCAGGCCTCCCCTGTGATTGATAAGAGAAGTGAAAATCAAACTAAGTAATCTTAGTGTGATCGATTAGAGAAATGGAAATAAACTCAGTATGATCGAACAATCAGGTATGATCGATCAGGACACCTTGTGATCGATCATGAAGTCTAAATTGTAATTCAAGCCTAATCTCAACCTATTCGATCAGATATGCCTAATCGATCAAAGAGTAGTGAGTGATCGATCATTAGAGTATGAAATTAACTTCAAAGTAATCTAAGCATAATCGATTATAGAAGCCTAATCGATCAGGGTCCCCTGTGATCAATTAGGCGAGGTGTTATCTAATCTTATATTCAAGGGTTAAGGGTCAAAAATACACGTGATTTTGTCAAAAGTTCATCCAGCACCAAATGTTATTTTTTGGACCAAAAATATACATGACCTTTCAAATTGGATCAAAAATACACATCTATAGTTAAATTAGGGTAAAAATACACATGTGATTTTGTAAAAAGGTTCATCCAGCACCAAGTGTTTTTTTTCGGAGTATAACTGCAAATGTGACTTTTGATCCAATTTGAAAACTCATGTGTATTTTTGGTCCAAAAAAACATTTGGTGCTAGATGAACTTTTGACAAAATCATATGCGTATTTTTGACCCTTAACCCTATATTCAAGTGATGCAGGTTATGTTCGAAGCCTAATATAAGTGTGATCGATCAGTTAACTGAGGCAGTGATCGATTGGAATACTGTAATCGATCTGATGATGGATTTGAATAATTAAGCCTTTTATGTGCAAAATGTGTGAGGCCTATTTAGGAAAGTTTACGTTACACTCACAGACTCAGGAATTAAGTCGTTTAAAACAATAATTGCTTTATGAAATTAATGAGGAGAGATGAACAGAAGCAATCTAAGTACAGAGGAGTTAATGCTACAACAGAACATCTTCATCTCAACACTCTATCATCAGATTAATCATATCTTATCAAAGATCAAGCAACGGCTATAAACGGTTACCAACGGGCAAAAACCAAAAACACCTATAAAAGCATTGGTGAAGAAGTTGGTGAAGATATTGATTGCTTACATTGAATATACCATTGTGTTATACTTATTGCATTCAATACTCACCCACTCTCAGATATAATCATTCATTGTTTTGTGCTTCAGTGTGCATCAAAATCAGTTCATTTGAGTGAACAAGTCTTATAATCTCTTTTCAAGTGAGGTTTACTCTTAAGATAGTGTGATCTTAAGAGTAGGTTGTAATGTTACAAGTTGTAAGGGGGGGTGATATGTAAGATAGAAGTCTTACTAAGTGATCACTTGTAAAGGCAATCAAGAGCCTGATTTTTGAGAGATGAATATTCCATCTTTTCTTTGCTTAATTTGAATACCTAGGAAGAAGTTCAGTTCTCCCATCATGGACATCTCAAATTCTCCCTGCATAGTCTTAAAAAATTCCTCACAAAGAAATTCATCAGCAGCACCAAAAATAATATCATCTACATAAATCCGAACTAAAGCATGGTTTTCCTTTTATGTAGAATAAATAGAGTAGTGTCTACTTTTCCTCTTGTAAAACCCTTATCTAATAAAAAAATTACTTAATCTTTCATACTAGGCTCTTGGAGCTTGTTTTAGTCCATATAAGGCCTTTTTCAGTTTGAAAACATGATTAGGTTTAGAGGGGTCTTCAAAACCATATGGTAGTTCAACATATACTTCCTCTAAAATATAGCCATTAAGAAAGACACTCTTCACATCCATTTGATAAAGTTTGAAATTTTTGAGGGATGCAAAAGCTAATAAGAGCCTTATTGCTTCCAGTCTTGCAACTGGGGCAAATGTCTCCTCATAATCTATGCCTTCTTCTTGGTTATTATACCCTTTAGCTACAAGTCTTGCCTTGTTTCTGACCACAGCTCCAGATTCATCAAGCTTGTTTTTAAAAACCCACTTGGTTCCTATAATTGGTTAGTTTGATGGTCTCGGAACCAAGTCCCAAACTTGACTTCTTTCAAATTGGTTGAGCTCTTCTTGCATAGCAACTATCCAGTCACAATCTGTTAGTGTATCTTCTATGTAAGAGGGTTCAGTTTCAGATATAAATGCTGAAAAGTGCATTTCATTTTGAATATGTCTTCTGGTTTTGACACCTCCACTAACATCACCAATTATTTGCTCAAGAGGATGATCCTTATGATGTCTCTAGGCCGAGGGTCTTGTTGGTTCATCATGAGAGTCATTCTCTTGGCCTTCTTCATCCGGTGATGATATTGGTTGTGTTGAGGCTTTAGCTTTGTTTGAAAAATCAGATTCTTCCTATACTAATGGCCTCTGTTCAGAGTCAGTTTCATCAAATACTACATGGACTGACTCTTAAACAGTAGAAGTTCTTTTGTTAAATATTTTGTAGGCCTTACTTCTGTTAGAATAACCAATAAAAATTCTAGAATCAGCTTTAGGATCGAATTTACCTAAGTTTATCTTCCCATTGTTGTGGATGAAGCATTTGGAACTAAAGACTTTGAGATGACTTACATTTGGCTTTCTTCCTTTATAAAGCTCATATGGAGTCTTATCCATACCCTTTCGAATGTAGGCTCTGTTGGATATGTAGCAAGCCGTACTCATTGCATCTGTTCAGAAAACTTGAGATACCTCTCTTTCATTGAGCATTGTTCTAACCATTTCAGTGAGTACTCTGTTTTTCCTTTCAACTACTCCATTTTGTTGAGGAGTTCTTGGAGCTGAGAAGTTGTGATTTATTTCATTCTCTTCACACAGCTCAACGAAGTCTTGGTTCTCAAATTCTCCTCCATGATCTATCCTAATTGAGCTTATTTTCTGCCCTTTGTCATTCTACACTTTCTTAGCAAACACATAGAAAGCATCAAAGGTATCATGCTTAGATGAAAGAAACATAGTCCAAGTGAAGCTAGAATAGTCATCCACAATCACAAGAGTGTATAGACTTCCTCGTAGACTTTTCACTCTTGCTGGACCAACTAAGTCCATATGGATCAATTCCAGGGGTCTAGAAGTGGAGACTTCCTTCTTAGGTTTAAAAGAGGACTTTATTTGTTTCCCCTTTTGGCATGCTTCACACAATAAATTAGTTTTTACTTTCATATGAGGTATGCCAATGAAAGATCCCTTTTGACTAGCTTATTTGAGTCATGTTCACATGAGCTAATCTTCTATGCCACAGCCAGCAGTTATCAGAGTTACTTATAAAACATTTTTCAGAAAATTGTTGGCTTAAATCAATAGTGTATAAATTTCCATTCCTATTAGCTTTTAAACAACATCTCAGATTAGATTTATCTATGATTAATTCTTCCTTATCTACTATGAAGCATTCATTTGAATCAAAGATTACCCAGTTACCTCTGTTAGTGCTCTGAATGACACTGAGAAAATTGTGACAGAGACCTTCCACAAGATAGATATCCTTGATTGCTCCAATTTCTCCTATTCGAGCAATTTTTCCTGACTGGTTTCCACCAAAGCTAACTTTGGCTCCATGTTTCATGATCAGATTGTCAAATTTCTCTCTGTCACCAGTCATGTGTCTTGAGCATCCACTGTCTATGTACCACTTGTTGTTGTTGGATGCCTTAAGACAAACCTTCACATGCTAAGCAGCTTTAGGTACCCAGATTTTCTTGGGTCCTTTGGGATTAGTTTGCTGCCTTTGATCCGTATGGATTTTAGGCTGATGTGTCCCTTTGGGAACCCATTTGTATAGTTAAGATATACCATATCTCTTAGGATAGCATGTAGATTCTGTATGTCCCTTTCTATTGCAGAAATTACAAAAACTGAATGGTGATGAATATTTTGAAGCTTTTCTGAAAAACTTTAAGTAAGGTTTCTCTTTAGATGCTGGCTTTCTTCCTTTCAAGGACTTTGGTGTTGAATCATAACCTATGCCAGTTTTATCTCTAAAGGCCTTTTGATTCATGAGCATAATATCAAGAGCCCCAGTGCTCCTAGTAAATTTCTTTAAAATACCAGAGATCCTTTCATTTTCTTTTGAAAGTTTTTCACGGCCCTTGCATTCAGAATTCTCATCCCTCTGAGAAGTGATCTTTGAAACTGGTATGCAATCTGATTCCTCAATTTTCTTTTCGAGTTCCCTATTTTCCTTTCTTAGACCAGTTATTTCTTTTGCCAATCTCACAAACTCTATGTGTAGTTCATTATATGCATTTTGGAGTTCATGAAAAGATGAGTCAGAATGATATACCTTAGTGTCAGACTCCTCTTGGGCTACCAGGCAGAGATTGGCTGCTTCCTCAGCATCACTAGCTTCTTCATCTGAGCTATCTCCCCATATAGAAGAGACATAGGCTTTCTTCTTGCCCTGGAATCTTTCCTTCTTTTTCTCATTCTCCTTAAATCTCTGAAGACTTGGACATTCTGATTTGAAGTGCCCAGGCTTCTTACATTCATAGCATACAGGAGGATTTTTCTGAGGATCCCTTCTAGTGTTGCTAGAGCTACCTCTTTGGAATCGTTTTTCACTTCTGAAAAACTTTTTAAATTTTCTGATCATAAAGGCCATCTCATCATCATCAAGTTCCTCTTCATCTTCCTCGTCCTCATCATCCTTTATGGGAGCTGAGAGAGCCAGATTCCTCATCTTTTTATCTCCAAAAAGCTCTCTTTATGTTCTGATTATAGTTTCATATTCTGCCAGGCTTCCGAATAGAGCAGTGATAGATCTCATTGATTCACCTCGCATTTCTTGAATGGCAGTGGCCTTCATTTACCATTCTGGTGTGAGGATCTTCAGAATTTTAGACACCTGCTCAGCTTCTGTGATTCTTTTTCCAAGAGCAGTGAGATTATTTATTAGATGTGTGAATCTGATCTCCAGCTCTCTGATGGGCTCTCCTTTTTCCATTTTGAAAAGATGAAATTCTGAAACTAGTTGCTCATATCTTCTTTCTTTGACTCCTGAGGTTCCTTCATGAGCAATCTCCAGAGCATCCCATATCTCTTTAGCCGTATTTAGATGACATACTCTGAAATATTCCTTATGGCTGAGAGACTCTGAATCACCAGAATTGCCTTGCTGTTCAGCTCCATATTGTCTTTATCATCATTTGTGAATTCTGCAGGCAGTTTAGGCACCTGAGCTCCATTTTCAATCTTCATCGACACAATGTCTCCATCTTCTATGATCTTCCAGAGCATATACACATTTGCTTTAATGAATGTCATCATCTTCATCTTCCAGAAGGTGTAATGTTCTCCATTAAAGCCTGGAGGTCGGTTAATTGAGCTACCTTCTGGGAGAATATTGTCATAGCCTGCCATGATATATCTTTGCTTTTCTTGATCGTTGGATCAAATTGTTCTGAGAAGCATGGTTATCAAACCCGGCCCGGCCCGGCCGGGTTGACCCGTAACTCGCCAACCCGGGCACTAGATCGGGCTGGGTTGGATTCTGACCCGGGGTCTTATTGACCCGGCGCAACCCGGGGCTGACCCGGCTAACCCGGTGCAACCCGGGACTGACCCGGTGGGTCAGTGGGTTGCTTTTTTTTTTTTTTTTTTTAAATATTTTTTTGTATGAATGGTAGAAAGCAATTTTTATTGAAATTAATGACAATTATAATGGTATTAACTATTAGTTTAATGATTAAAGTACTATGAGTATGAATATTTTATGATCATTTATCTAT
This sequence comes from Mimosa bimucronata, assembly GCA_037074515.1. Taxonomy (NCBI): domain Eukaryota; kingdom Viridiplantae; phylum Streptophyta; class Magnoliopsida; order Fabales; family Fabaceae; genus Mimosa; species Mimosa bimucronata. The sequence continues at coordinate 23,927,638 of CM073447.1, forward strand.
TTTGATAATTATTATGTGAAGAATATTTAGTGATTATTGATTTTGATATCATTTGATAGTGGATTGATGCTATAATGTCAATATGTCAAATAAATTGCCAGGAATGTTGGATAAGTATATGATATTTTGTTAGTGATTTAAGGCAGTGAACTAATATTTAGTTAGTTGGCAAAAAAAAATTAATATTTAGTATTTAATGGAATAATGAGAGTCTAAATTATTTTTTAATTTTTTATTCCCCACCGGTCTGGCTCCCGGGTTAATTACGAGCTGACCCACTAACCCTTGACCCATCACCTCCGCCGGTCTAGACTCCGGTCCGGGTTTGATTACCTTGCTGAGAAGACCTGCTCTGATACCAAATGTAATTGACAGGAATGCACAAGAGGGGGGTGAATTGTGCTTTCTAAAACTTAGCCGGATGAAAACAGAATTTATACTGGTTCAGCTCAAACTCTTGGCCTACGTCCAGTTCTCCAACTTTCTGTTGGGTTCTACTAATCCTCAAGATTCAAACGGGCTCTTGAGTGCCTTTACAGATGATCTCTCAGTAAGAACTCCTTCTCACAGATCACTCCCCCTTACAACTTAGAAGAATACAACCCTTTCCTCTAGGATCCCACTATCCCAAGGAAATCGCTCAACAGATAAGTAATTCAGAATTACAAAACTTGCTCCCACTCTTGAGTTGATAAGATTACAGATTGAAGAACAATTTAGAGAACTCAGATCGAATTGATTGCAGTAGGAAATAGGTAGTTAGATTTCACTTAATGCTCTCTACCAACCAATGTCAACTTTAACTCCTTTTATAGTCTCTTTAGAATTTCTGCCCGTTGGAGTATCAGAGTCTCTATGCTCTAGTTTGCGTGCGTTTTCTCTTTCCTTCTTCTCTGCGTTTAGTGTACTGTGCCAGAAAGCTAGATTGCTGTGAGTAACGGCTCTCTGGTTGTGTTTCTTTGTGTCCAACGTAAACTGCCTGAAATAGCAACAAGTACATCTTGCAATATAAATTTGAAAATCTTCAGTTTCCAATCGATTGTTAGAGCTGCCAATCGATTGGTGTTTCTGGCCGTCAATCGATTGCCTTCAAGTTAGTTCAGATTGCTACCTGCATCACTCGATTGAAGTGTCAGCTATCGAATAAAAACTAAGTGAGTCAATCGGTTGCTTGTTTTTCCAATTGATTACCTTGTCTCAATCGATTGATTAAGTTCCAATCGATTATACAATCCTTGATTTCAAAGTAAGTTCCAATCGATTGCTTATCGATTGCAGTCCCAATCGATTGCTTTTACAATCAATCGATTGATCGCAGTCTGATAACTTAGAATAATTTCGTGCTACAATCGATTATCCATTCTTCCTATCGATTGACAGTCCCCAATCGATAGGCAATCAATATGCCATCGATTGCATATTATATTCTCCAATCGATTGCCTATTTTACCAATCGATTGCTTAACTTAGATTTTTAGAGACAGTTTTTCTAGGAATTTCTCTAAGTTAAGATCTCATAAACCTATAGCCTAAGTCATGTTTGGTTATCATCAAAATTCAAAGTTCAACAAAATTAACTTCATTTCCTTAAGGGGTTTATTACATCGTAGGGAGAATGAAGCATCCATTAGTCTGAGAATGGCCCAAGTCAATACACAACTAATGGTTTTATAAATAGTCATGGTGTCCAAAGCCCATATTAAATAAGGTTGAGTGATAACAAATGTGATGAGCCCTATAATGATTGAAAGGCATGCAATGTATGTGATTTTTCTTTTGATATGGATGATGGACATTAGAGAACATAACTTCACTTCCTCAAGGCGTCCATTACCTCGTAGAGAGAATGAAGCATCCATTAGTTGAGAATGACCAAGCCAATACACGAATAATGGTTTTACAAATATTTATTGTGTCCAAGGCCCACATCAAATAAGGTTAAATGTTGATGAATGAGAATGATTAGAGTTCGGCCAAAAAAAAGAATAATTAGAGAAAAAAAGAAGAAAATATGTCCTCTAGTTTTTATTTCAGGAATAATCATAAGTTAGGTTATCTATCTTATAAAAGGGAAGTACTAACTAATTGGGTAGGCTATTAAGTTTCCTCTAATATGCCTGATGGTTTTAGGGTTGCTCTAATTCTCATAGAAAAAGGTCTCCTAGTTGTCCTCATTGTAATGATGAAGACCCCTAAACAAACTTAACCCTCAGGGAGTTATAAAAACCCCGCAAGGATCAACTTTGCCACATGGGTAACTATTAGGATGAAGTCTTCACAGTAACCTTAGGGAGTTATGAAAACCCTGCAGGGAAATTGCTAGAAACTTCCTCTCGCCTAAGATGCTCTCAGACCCAGGTGTAGGGCCCAATAAGTGTGTGAGGTAATTAGTGTAAGTGCACAATGTGTGGAGAGGGCATACAAACCTATGGGCCTAGATTTTTCCTAACCCTCATCTGTTAAGTAGATTTCAAGAGAGACAGTATATTAAAAAAATAAAGAATAAATAATTAAAAAAATAATAGTAAAAAAAAGAAAAAGAAAAGAAAAAGGTAATTAAAATAAAAGTAGAGCCAACTTATTTTTAAATAATCAACTTAAATGGGCTTGACTCTCAAACTGTCCCTAGTGGATTCACCAAACTGTAGTACTCTAAAATTAGGTCAAATGGAGTTGCCACCAAAATTTTTAAAAGAGGATAATTTTGGAAAACCTTTTGAAAAATAAATGGTCGTTTGAAACCACATTGGGTTTGGGAGTCGATTGTGCATGGGGAAGATGTTAGGCACCCCATAACACTTGTTCAAGGGAACAGTAACCGAAGTTAATTATTTAAAAATAAATATGGCCTTTAATTTTATTTTAATTACCCAAGCCAAACAAATATATTCACAAAAAAACAAATAAATATTTACATAGTTGGACTTGATCTAGGATTTAACCTCAGGCCTACGTACCCTTTAAAGGGATCAAAGCCCACGTATTTCAGGGTAGAAATGTGTGTCATTTGGTTTGTGTTTTTTAGGAAAACATTCATTAAATTTATTAAAAAATAATTTTTATTGGTTTGTATTTTTTATTTTTTTTAAAAAATGTTTTTCTTATTATTTGGAAAACAAGATTTTTGAAAGATTTTTCGATCAAACTTCCTAAGGAGGTTCGCATAACCTCGCACGGAAGAATAATCAACTTTGCCTGAGGAGGTAACCTCACACGGCATGAAAGTCATTCAAAACTTTAATTTGTTTTAGAAAAAAGTAGGGATCTCATATTAGGTTTTATTTTGTGAAAGTGGGTTCACAATTTTAAACTGAATAAAGAGATGCAATCATATATCACCCAAAGAGCAAATAAGAGATACAATAGAATTTGAATACCTTTGATGCTCGTAATCTTGCTGCAAAAAAAAAAAAAAAGACAAAGTGAAAGAACGATATGATAGAACTTACACAAACCTCACAAATTTATAAATGAAATTCATCGCGTTTTGACTAAAAAATGACAAGTGATTAGCAAGCCAATAAGTAAGTGAGTATATAATTTGTGGCATTGCTAAAATCAATTTCATGAATACTTTCACTTTTATCAAACAGGCAAGAAGTGGATATAATCATTTTTGCAAACTTGACAATTTACTTGGTAATTTTTAAACAGAAACACTTGACACCAAAATCCAGCAAGCAAGAACCCTCACATAGCACAAGATTTTAACAAGAAAACATATATTAAATGATGAACCCATACAAATAAAATATGTTCAAGTTAATGAGTGCAATGTCAAGCATCCATACAAAGAAAATAAACAAGATAAGTTGTTTCTACCACTCTCATACAAAGATATAAAATATAATTACAACCAAATGCATGTAGCAAATCCTAGAATCCTAGATAATTTGGAATACACATGAGGAAGAGAGAGTGGAGAATAACACTCCCCTTTAAAGCTTTAAGCTCCTCCCTTGAGCTCTATCACCAAAAATAAGAGAGCTTAGTTGCTGCTCTTCATAGGAGGAACATCAACCAAGCTGGAAAGATTTAGGAAAGAGAAGGGTAGAAGATGAAGAGATGAAGTTGAGAGAGAATGGAGGGATTCAGGTTTGTGGTAAGCCAAATCTGTGTCAAATGAGGCTAAAATTTTGGCCTAGTGGCTCCCCAAAGTTGGGTTATGAGTAGGTATTAAGTTTGGATCTGGGTAAGGCCTAAAACTCGAATATGATGTAGTCTGATTTCACGCTCTCACTGTGATCTCGCCCCAGTAAGCCGTGTGCTTCTGCCTCTTCAGTGTTTTACTCGCCGTGGGCTCCTTATGGCGAGGCCATGGCGAGCAAGGTTGCTTTCTGGTCCCTTGGGGTGCATTCGCCGTGAACTCGCCATGGCGAGGGTTTCTTTCTACCTTCTGCTTTGGCCACCCTCTTCATCCGGGATCCGATTCTTTTGGTCCTGAGCGACCCTATAGGTAAAAACAAGAGAGACAAGAATCAAATAGCCCTATAAACTAATTCATGTAAATTAATCTACAATTATGGCCAATTAATCATAATCTCATACCTATTTTACTTGAGAATCTAGGATCTTTATTAAGCACTATTGGAGCAATATTGCATCTTAATCATGTTAATTGCCTCAATTTAAGCATGTAAAAGCATTACAAATCAGAGATTTATCAGAGACGTAGTCCAAGAAGCCCACAACGGGAAGAGAGTGGGGAGAAAAAGTAGGAACCATCTTCCCACGTTTCAAGCAACCATTTTTTGAACTGGGAGATCAATAAAAGAGGGGCGGGAAATCCAAAAAAGAGACTGGAACATTCCTGAAAGAAAAGCCATCACTCAAAGGAGCATTGAAGTGATCTTGTTCATTGAGATTTTCATTGTTGTTACTCTTGTTTTTGGTCTCGTTTTATTCAATATTTCCCTGTATTCATCTTGTATTTCAATTGTTGTCAATCATTATACCGTCCCAGCATTCGTTATCAAGTTGCTGGTGATCCGTTTTATCATAATTCTTGTAATCATCAAAGAAAAGCAAAAAACTATACAAAATATCTTTAATTTCATTGTTATATATTTTCTGACCGCCACACTCATGTAGCCCAAAATGTAGAAACAGAAACTAACCAGGGAGTTAGTGTTGATTCTAAATATAAAATTCGGGTTAAGGTCCATTTTTACCCCGGAAATAACCATAAAGGAATATTGAGTATCCAGAATAATTTGAGGAGCATATTTGCCCCAGAAGTGACCAAATCAGAGCAAATATACCCCCATAATTTAAAACGTTAACTTTATCCCTTAAATCCTACTTTTTGATCCACCGATGCTAACGTGGCTCTGTCACCATATACATGTCATCGTTTTAAGGTCTATTTTTACCCCAGGAAATAACCACCAAGAAGTGTTTTTCCCTATATCCAAATTGTAGCAAATTTTTTTGGGCCATTATTCAAAGTTAAGTTTACCCATTTAATGACATCGACACTCCACATTGAACACAATAATCATCTCATCACATATCTCATCACCACAAAGTTGTTTGAAAAATGAAATGTGATTGAAGAGAATCAAATTATGGGATTATGCAAAATTGAAATTTATATTGTTTAAAAAATAATATAAATGAAATACATGGTTTATGTCCAATTTGGTTGTTTCTGGCATTGAGAGAGGTATATGAGGATAATGAAGCTAGTCTGTGTGGAAATGGGATAGGGGGCAGGGTGGGTGACGCTTTTATTTTTTATTTTATTATTCTTTTAATTTTTCTAGATGTAATTTAAACGACTTGTGGTGATGATGTGTGTGATGAGATGGATAATTAGGTGCAATGTGGTCTACGATTTGGATACCTTTTAGGGCAAAAACACTCATTGGTGGTTACTTTTGGGACAAAAATGGACATTGAAATGATGACATGTGCATGGTGACAGAGCCACTGTTAACCGATAAGAATTTATTGTTTTCTAAGCATATTTATCATACAATTATCCATATTTTGATTGAAATAAATATATTTATTTATATAATTAGTATGATAAATTGTGCTACTATGTTTGATGCAATGAGTAGATAAATTTACAAATTTGCTCCCTCTTTTGTAGGATAAAGAAGGAGGAACAAACGGAGCTGAAATCAGAGTAAAAGGAAGCATGCTGGACAGGACGCATCGGCCACCAAAACAGGGTGCTAAGGCTACCCAGGACACCTCGGCCACCAAAATAGGGTGTTGAGGCGAACTAGGATGACCCAAGACGCCTCAACCACTAGAACAGGGTGCCGAGGCGATTAGAGAAAAATCAAATTATAGATTTTGGATATCAGATTCGTAAATTAGGGCTTTTTAAAGGGGAGGAGACCACCAAACAAGGGAGGATTGCATTTGGGGATGAAATTTAGAGAGAGAATAGATCTGTGCAGAGAGAAAGATCAAATTAGAGCTTTAGAGGAGTCTTACGACTCTAATCCAGGAGGCTTCTGTAGGGTTCTTCTTTATTCTTCTTATTCATTCGTCTTGTTTAGTAGTTGTAATCATGAATAGACTTCATAGATTTGAATTCCTTTCAATTATGCATAGCTAAACGTTAGACTAGGGTTTCTTTGAACCTCTGTATGGATCGATTTTGTTAATTTCCTTTCTGTTGGTTATTAAATGTAATTCAGTTTTGTTTTTACCTTGCTTATATTTCAAAAAGTGCCTGATCAACACTTTACTTGTTCAATGATTCATTGCTTGAGAGAGGGTATTTTGTTGTAGAACTTAGGTAAAAGCATATTAGAGAGAAAACTCTTTGTTGACAGAGAAGAGATTTATCTATCAACCTAATATCGTTAAAGTGAAATTGATGCTTAAACGTGTTTTTGTTGATTCAATAGCATGAGAGTGTGAGAACCTTTGAACACGATTTTTCATAAATCCAATAGCATGAGAGTGTAAGGGTTTTGAGAGATAAATATAAGATTTTTGACTCGAGAGAGCGTTTTTGATCACATTCAAATTTCAGACGAAGACTGAATACATTAGATAGCCATTATAAAGGGTAAGTTAGTAGAAATCATGACATATAGAGGGGATAAGAAATCCTAGGTTTCATTCTCATCGTCTCAAAAGCAGTTTTCAAATTTTGTTTTGTTTATTTCTTATTGTTTTTGTTCAAAACACAATTTTTAATCAACTTAAGTAGAAACAGAATTAAATTAATCAACCTGCATTAGATTAAACCATAGTCCTCGTGGGAACGATATTTTTATACTACGTACGACCCGTACGCTTACGGGTGAACAAGTTTTTTTGTTCAGCATTGGTTGGTCAAAAAGTAGAATTTAACGGTCAAAGTTAACATTTTAAATGGTGCAGGTAAATTTGCTATGATTTGGACATTTCTGGAGCAAATATACTCCTTAAGTTACTTCTGAATACTCAGTGCTCCTTTGCGGTTACTTCTGGGGGGGAAAATAGACCTTAACCCTTTAAAATTTTGTCTCCGTTCTTGAGAGAACTTGAGACTGAATCATATTCTCTTATTTATTCAAATGACTAGCAAGGGTTACAATTTATAGAGGCTTAGGAGTAGGTAGAAAAGGAAAATATAATCAAGAATATAATCAGGAAATAAATGCATAGAAAACTCTAGAAATCAAATGTCATTAAATAAGAAATAACAATCAAGGATTAATTATCCTTAAACATGCTAATTATTTTGATTGATTCTAACACTCCCCCTCAAGCAGGAGAATAGTGTAAATCATTCTCATCTTACTTTGAAATTCGTCAAATTTGACTCTAGCAAGAAGCTTTGTCATCATATCTATAATATGTTCAGAGGAGCGGATATATGACAATCTCATAATCCCAGCTTCTACTTTCTCTCTAATGAAGTTCCCGTAAATCTCAACTTGTGTAGTTCGATCATGATATACTGGATTTCTAGTCATCTCAATACTAGCCTTGTTGTCTTACCATAGTTGAAGTGAACCCTTAAATGGGATCCTTAACTCACTCAGTAATCTGATGATCCAGATTCCTTCACATACACCAAGGGTCACAGATCTTAATTCAGCTTCAGCACTGCTTCTTGAAACAACCATTTACTTCTTGCTCCTTAATGTAACTAAGTTTTCCCATAGATAAGTGTAATAACCTATTGTTGACCTTTTGTCCTTCTAGGTCTCTTGGATGGATGGTATCAGTGTAAATCTCTATGTTCCTAGCTGTAACTTTCTTAAAGACTATACCCCAGATTGGATTAAACTTCAGAGAGCTTAGAATTCTGGTCATTGCCTTTGTATGATCCACTTGTGGTTGATGCATGAATTAACTGACTATACCCACTGTATAACTGATATCAGGACATGTGTGAGTCAAGTATATAAGTTTTCCCACAAGTCTTCTATATCTCTCTGCATCAATAGGGATGCCATCCTTTTTTACTTCTAGATTACATGAATCTTCCATAAGTGTATCCTCTGGTTTTGCGTCTAGCATTCCTGTTTCATGTAACATAATCAAAGTGTACTTGGGCTGAGATACATTGATACCCTTCTTGGTTCTAGCTATCTCTATGCCAAGAAAATAACTCAATTGTCCAAGATCTTTCACTTGAAACTCCTTTTCTAATACCCTTTTAGTTGAGATATGGAACCTTCATCATTTCCAGTAATAACAATATCATATGTATAGACAATCAAGATCATCACTTTGTCACCATTATGTTTTGTGAACATGTGTGATCTGCTTGTCCTTAGAAGTATCCCATCTTCTTCAAAGCCTTAGTGAATCTTTCAAACCAAGCTCTTGGAGATTGCTTCAGACCATACTTATAAAGTATGCACATTGTATTGTTGGGAGCTTTGACACCTTCTGGAACCTCCATGTGCACCTCTTCCTCTAGGTCTCCAATTAGTAAAGCATTCTTAACACCTAATTGATGTAAGGACTGACAAATCTCTGATTTGTATGGTTTTTATATGCCTAATTTGAGGAAATTAACATGATTAAGATGCAAGTTTGGTCCAATAATGCTTAATTGAATGTCTTAAACTCTCAAGTGAAGTGAGTGTAAAGTTAGGATTAATTAGCCATAATTGTAGATTAATTATGTTTATTAATTTATAGGGCTATTTGATCTTGGTTTTGTCTTATTTTTACTTACAGGGTCGTGCAAGGACCAAATATCGATTCCGGGCGAAGAAGAAAGGCTTTTCAAAAGGGGCAGAATCACCTGAAGTTCGCCGTGGCCTCGCCACGGCGAGATCACGGCAAAGAACACCCTGAAGAGGTAGAAAGGAATGGTCCTCGCCGCGGCAAGCCGACGGCGAGAAGACCCTGAGAATTCCATAGGCTACATGAGCTCGCCGTGAGTTTCATCGCGGCGAGCCCATGGCGAACTGTGCAAATTCTGCAGAATTTCAGTCGCGTTTTTGGGCCTGATTCAGATCCAACTTGAACCCCACTCACTTGACCCGACTTGGGGATATAAAACTCGAAACTTAGACCCCATTAGGGCAGATTTTGGAGCCACCACACATTTACAAACCCTATTCTCTCATCTCCATCTTCCATCTTTCACCTTCTTTCATCCCCATTTTCATGTTTCCTTTCCTTCCCACCTTGGTTGCTGTTCTTCCCTTGAAGAGTAGCAGCTAGGCTCCACCATTCTTGGTGGTGGGAGCCAAGGGATGAGCTTGAAGCTTGAATAGGGGAGTTTTTCTAGTTCTAATCCTTCTTCCATTTGTTGTATTTATGCTTTTCTAGGGTTCTAGGAGTGTATCTATGGCATTTGGTTCTGTGCTTGATTTCTATATGTTGTAATAGGGTTAGAAACTATGACTATGTTATTTCTTTCTTGTTCAAATGCTTGACATTGCTTCGTATTAACTTTGAGTGTAATGAAATTTATGGGTTCATAGTTTTGTTATTCTCTTTGTGAAAATTATGTGCTAATGCAAGGTGGCTTGGTTAGTGGATTAAGAATGTTAAGCTATTTGCTTGAGGGAGATAGCATAAGAATTAATTGATTGTGGTTAGACATTGGGTAATCACTCTTTTCAACCTTAACCTTTGTTTGGGTGGCCATCAATGAGTTAGGGTTAATTGAGAAATTAAGTGCAATTGTGGGGTGGCCTAAGTTGTGAATTTGTCAAATTGCATGAGTGGCATTGGACTTCAATCCTAGAGTCTTAATTTGTTATGTGGGGTTCCAATAATCGATTAAACTCTAGGATTAATTAAGTGGCAATTCGGGGTCCCGGTTGTTGGATTAGGAGCCCCTTACGATTAGCAAATTCACATTGATTTTGAACTTAATCAACTTAGGTTAAATTAAGTAATGTGCGGGGTTCCGGCATTAATTAAGTTAACCTAAGCCTAGCTTAGAGGGGTTCCTCTAGGGGTCTTTCGAAAATCAACAAAAACTCCCTGAAAATCTTTAGAAGCAATGAATCCCAAGGTTTCCATTTACCAAGAGTGATTCCATTTCCTTTCCCCTCCAAATCTCACTTTTATCTTACTTTTATTTTTACCCTTAAACATATAATACCTTTTGCATCTTTTCTAAATCAAAAACAAAATACAATACTTTTTACCCGCTTTATCAAGTTTTTATATTAGCTACTAGGTTATATTTTACGTTTAGGCTCCTCAAGTGAACGACACCCGGGGGTTAGCTTTCACTATCCCCTTGGTTCTTATTTTCTTGAAGGGTGGACCAAAGGGCGCGCTACACGCACACACACACTCGAAAGAGGCGGTGCTCTTTAAGGACTAATCGAGGTTGGATGTAATTGAGAGTAATATTTTGATGGCGCTGAATTTGGCAACCAGAGTTAATGTCTCCTGGTAATCGATTCCATATGTCTGAGCATACCCTTTTGCAGCCAATTTGGCCTTATACTTGTTGATGCTTCCATTAGGATCAAACTTGGGAGTGAATATCCACCTGAATCCAACTGGCTTCTTCCCTTTTGGGAGAGTGGTAATCTCCCACGTCTTGTTTTCATTGAGTCATAAACTCTTTTTCTGCAGCTACTTTCCAGTTAGAATTAGCAATAAGTTCCTAAAAGGTATTTGGAACTTTTAACCGTGCACTGTTAATTACAAAACTCTGCATCTTTGTAAATAGGTTACCATATGCCAAAAATCCCTGAATAGGATTCATAGTAAAAGTTCTTACCCTATTTCGGAGTGTAATAGGCCATCTCATCACTTCAAGATCTATTCCCAATTCAGAGTCATGGTGATCCCATGGAGGGGAAGGAACTCTACTATCTGTGTCTTTATCACTTGATTATTGCTCCTCCTCATCTTGTTCTTATCAGCACCCTAGTATTGATTTCAACATTGGTTTCCATTAAAGTTTGAGTACTAGGGTCCACTTTATCATTTTCATGGCTAATTGGTGCGATTGAGATTTTTGTTGTTGAGTTGGTTGCGATTTCATAAGGAATTTTTGGTATGGTTGGTGTGGTTGGTATGACTGGGGTTTCTGTGACTAAGTCGGTTAGGTTTTCATGAGGAATTTTTGGGATGGTTGTGTCTTTAGGATTCATAATTAGCCATTCTGTACCACTATTCTCCCCTGAATGGGTAAATTGAAATAGTATGCATCATCTTCAAAGAACATTGCATCTTTTGAAACTATTTTCTTGTTGTCAGGCAATAGCATTTGTAATCCCTTTGGCTTGGAGTATAGCCAAGAAATATGCATTTGTCCCCTTTAGGTCTGAATTTGCCACCATCATGTGTGTGGACAAAGCAACATAGCCAAACACCTTTTGAAATAGAGAATGGATGAGTGGAGAATTGGGGTAGGTTTCAAGTAGTTTATGGATATGAGTGGAAAAGTTAAGGACTTTGCATTACTACAGAAAAGGTTTTTCACGTCCGTTATTTTGGGGCTTTTACGTCACTTTTGTAAGGGATGTTAATCTAAGTGATGTGGAAACCTGAACTTTTAACGTCCCTATAAATAACGGATGTAAATGTCAGAGTTTCCATGTTGCAAATTATACAAATAAGTGACGGCATTTCTATGTTTTGACGTCCCCATTTAATCTGCAAGTGAAGTCGTAAGTGTGCTTGATTATTACATATTTTTATCCACTAATTATAGGGAATTAACACTTTATATAGGCCAATACATGATAGTTTAAGCACTTGTGTACTTAAAGTCCTAAGGCATTGAGTTAATTGCATTTTGATCTTAAATTAAGCATTTTAAGGCATAAACTCATGCATTTCTTAATATGGACTTTGGGTATTACAATTGTGCTTGATTTTCATTGTAGGTCAATTGGGAGAATTGAAGAAAGAGGTTGAAAATGTTAAAAATAAGCCCAAAAAGTGAATATGTCAAATTTGGAGAAAATTACAAAAAAGGCCCAAAATTTCTGAAAATGTGCAAAAATGCCCTTCCTGGCCGTGGCACGGCGAGGCCCCGAATCTGGACAATTTTTGGAAAGTTCCTATTTCGACTGATTGTGCAATTTTGAGTGATTGGGTTCGGCCTAAACATTTCATAATTGATATTTTCGACCTTCCCAAGTAATCCTAACCTAATTTGGATAGTTTTTAAGTTGTCTAATGTGCTCATAAAAGAGGAATCCGAATTACACACCACAATATACCCATTCTCTCTTCCATCACACAATTCTTCATTGGTTCTTCATGGAGCTCGAGTTGCAGACCTTCTTGGACGTTTACTCTTCCTTCGTGATGAACTAAATTCGCTTGGATGCTCTCTTGGATGATGGGATGATGTGAAGCAAGCTATTCTTCCTCTTTAGGGGAGTTTTGTTAGTTCCAATTATGTAGTCATGAATTTCCATTTGTTTCCTTGAATATTTAATCTTCCTATGTTCGGACTTCATTTGTTTTAGAGATTTAAGACCATGTAATTGTTGAATTCTATTTGCATGTATTGATTTGGTTTGTTCTAGTTTCATTTATCTTCCCAAATTACCATGTTATGCTTAGTCCTTGTTGATTTTCTTATCTAGCATATTTGTTGGGTAATTTAGTCCATTATGCTTCATATAATTGTGTTACTTGGGAATGATTTGTGGGTTTGAGTTTCTTGATGTCGAGTTTCCATAGTGCTAGGTAATTCCATTAATCAAACTTGCCTAAATAAACTAGATCATTAATCGAGTCTATGTGCATGAGTATGATTAGGTAGAGTTTCGTAAGTGGGATGGTTTGATTATTGTTTAACATTAATTGGTTGTTAGATCCGAAGGATATTGAGTGACTTGGACGGGACCCAATTATTCTATCTATTGGAACCTACTTCTAGTTGATGTAGGATTATAGTTAATCTAATTGGTCTATTGAGGTTGAATGGTGTCTTAATTGACCTATTCCTTCGACTAAGACTAATTGTATCCATTTGTGTTGAACTTAGCCCGATTAGGTTATCCCTAAGAGTGTGAATCGATAGTTTGTCACATGTCATCCCTAGCCAAGAGAGCATCCCATCATTCTATTCCATCACATATCCATATTTATCCTAAAAATACCAAAAACAAGTCTTTATATTTCGTTTATGAAAATATATCAAACTATACCTTCTCTTAACCCCCAATTTTTACAGCTTTAATTACATTTAGTTAGCTTAGGATTGTTCATTAGGCTCCTTGAGAGACGATCCGGGAAAGCACCACTACTGCAATCCTTGGTTAGAAATATTTTGCATTTGCACCCCAAGTTGTTTAGGAAGGTGGCAAATCAAGTCGTTATATCACAGAGTAAGCTTTTTTTCCTGAGAAATGATGTCCCTTATTACATTGGTATCAGAGCTAGGTCACTTGTTTAAAGGATCCAACGATCTCAAGTGAAAAGATCATGGCTGATTTTGGGTGCATTATGTTTTCTGAAGGTTCTGATCATTCCATTCCACCTCTTCTTGAAAATATTGATTTTCGGTTTGGAAAGCTAGGATGAAGAGTTTTGTAAAATCATTTGACTATTATATGTGGAATGTTTTTATAAATAATTTTGATTTCAAACCAAAAAAGGGTTGGACTGAAAAAAACAAGAAAATGTTTTCCTTGAACATTAGAGCAATGCAAATTCTGCATAGAGGCTTAACTGAAAATGATTTTCAGAAAATCAGACTTTGCTCTAGTGCTAAAGAAATTTGGGATTCTCTTGAGTCTATATATGCCATTGACCACCTTGTTGAAGTTGAAAGTGTTGGCAGTTTTGAACTTCAAAGTGCTGTGTCTATGCTGGATGAACAAATGGAAGTTGAGATTGAAGAAGATGAAATCACAAAACACTTCCATGATTCAGTCAACACAGAAGGTCAAGAGGAAGATGACTCCCCAAAAGAACTCAACATGAACGAATCTGCAAAATCATCCTCCGGAGCTCAAGATGCAATTATGGTATACAGTTCCAATTCTTGTATTTATAAAGAAAACAATTTTGATCTGCATAAAACTGATTTACTACCTATCACAGATCATATTTCAAGGATTGAAAATGTTTCAAATCATGAAATAGAATTCCTCATACACCAAGAAGAAGATTCTTGAATTCTATTTCACGAGAAAGATCTCTGCAACCCGGTGCTAAGTATATCAGAACCTTTTGGGTTAGCAGAAGCAACTCTCCAAGTACCTAAGGTAGAGGTATATCAAGGGTAAAATCTCCTATACTATTATTAGTAACATTTATTGAGATTTTACACTCTGAAACCTTAGGAATGAACATTGAATTGTATGTTGAAAGAAAATTGCCAAAATACTTACAATGTTCATAAGATAGATTTACATACACATGCATATTGATTTGAAAAAGAATATATTTATATATATCCTTGTGCATGTAGTCATGATTAATTCACTATGCTCAACTATCTTAAATTAATTACATCTTTTAAAGCATACGAATTATGTTAATTAATACCTACGAACTAACCATTAGCAGATCCATATGAATTTGGATACTGAAGAAAAGAAAAGAATTATAGTTCTGTAGGTAACACGGAGAGAAAGCTTCAAGACTATGATCTATATGCAAATCTTCTCAAGTCTTGATGAGCTGGACTTTATGCTTGGATTTTGGTGGAAAACCTGTAAAAGAAAATATCAACATCCTTCTGCCAAAATCAAGCTACTGCATGGGCAAGCTTAGACTGATCAATCGATAGTGAAGTTCACTATCGCTAACATACGCAGACTAGAGCTAAGATTGAGTTGATTGCCATCAAGAGCTCTATCGATAGCAACTCTCATTAGTGATAGCAATCTTCTGCCTAGTCAAGTGCAGTTATGGTGATATCATTCTTATCCTATCTTGAATGAATATAATTTAGTTTGGTTAATGAATGATTGTTCTTTTTCATTAGCAATCAATCTTTGAACTATCTGACAGATTGCTATATGACTGAAAAGTTGGAATTGTGTATAGTATTATCTTATGTGGAATCTCTGAAACGCACAATTCAAATTTTGTTTAAATTTCATCTCCGCATGCTTATAAAAGTGCATTCATATATTTTGAAAAATATGTTCATTCCAGTTGGATTTAAATAGATTTTGAAAAGTGGAAGATAAAGTTAAAACTATTTCAATTCATCCTCATAAAAAGTTTTTCAAAATGCATGAGTTATCAAATGACAGATCTTGACAAATTGTGCTTATAAGTATCACTTATCAATACAAACAATTGGATCTGTTCTGTCTGTGCTTGCTGTGCCAAATCTCAAAATTATGTAGGATAGACCAATCGATAGTCATTGTCATTAGCAATAGCAAGTTTTTTTTACATCAACTTGACTAGTAATTTGAGCAAATAAGTATAAGCCTTATTATTCAAAAAGCTCTCACCCACATTCTGTTACTCAAAATAGTTTAATAGTCACTATCATTCTATGTTAAGAGTAACTGGAGTCCTGTGTTTATATTCTGATCCTGAATATCCTTATTATCATGAACACAACTCTTATTGGTCAAGAAAATTGTTATGCTATAGAGTCAATTTATGAAGCACAAAGCATTCACTCTCATGCTGTTGAATATCTCATCTGATCTTTTATGCATCAAAATTTTGATTTCTTGCTGTAGATGTCAAAATATGTTGTTATCACTCTGATTGATTTATATCAAACATGCTCAATAGAATTTGTTTTGAAATGTCAAATCTTAAGTTTTTGCAGAACTAACCCATCGATAGTGAGTTTCACTATCGCTAGCTGTATGCAGGCCAAAAGCTGTTTGAGCAAAGATTGCCATCGCTAGTTAAATGCATTATCGATAGCAAAGTCAGCTATCGATAGATAAAACTTGGAAGGAGTAAGTGATAAGTCTCACTTGCTCAGCGTGGGATCATGCCTTCTAGCGATAACAGCTCTTACTAGCGATAGTAAGTCACTTAAAAGGCTCAGAATGCGAAACGTTTAGCGAGTATTCATCAGTTATGGTAATCTCTGAAACCTATAAAAGTAGGTCATTTGCATTCTGCATTAATCTTTTATCTGCATTTTCTCTTCTACTCCAAATCCCTCTAAACATTTAAGCCTCTCTCTATCTCAAAACCCTAAACCCTAAAAATGGCCAGAACCAAAGTTCCAAATGTGAGTGATGTTGAGGCAACCTCTAGCGCTAAACCCTCGTCTCAATCCGCTAGCAAGAGGTCCAAAACCTAGAAAGCTGTGTCGTTCTCCAAAGAAGTGGTTGAAAAAGGTTCAAAACGTCAAAAGCGAACCTCCTCTGACTTGCCTTACACAGAAGATCCTCTTGAGCTCCAAGCGCTCTTTTTACAAATCGAAAAACCTTAGATAGGGTTGCAGTCTGGGTGGATTTGGAGTATTTCAAGCAGAATAGTTTCGACTTGGATGCCTGGCTATTACCTTACAAGAACTGGCTCAGTATTAAGAATGACTATAATGAGGAAGTACTGAGATCATTTTACTCGAGCATGAAAGCCAAGCCAGAATATAGGAAAAAGAAGTTGGTCAATATTGTGTTTGAGGCGTTAGTAAGAGGAAGGGGAACCTCTTTTAACTGGTTAGCAATCAACAAAATTCTGGGGATATTTGAAAGCAGAGTTGATGAAGCCAATTCGAGAGCTACAGTCTCAGGTGAAAAATCTGGAAGAGAATCTATGCCTTGTCCCTGAGTATGTCAAACAAAGGGCAACTGTTTCTCCCTCAGCAGGTACTTCATCACATCATCATTCCCCTCTCCATTTTCACTCACCTTCTTATTCCTCTCCACAACACTCACCTACGACCCCTACCAGCTCTTCTCTTCATCTATCTTATTACCCCTCTCCTCCTACCTTCAAACATCCTAGCCCTTCCCCGAGCCACCATTCACAAGCCCAAACACCTCCATCTCCACTTTCACCACCAACCAAAATCCCAACACCACCAGAAACTCCTACCGCTAACCCCTCCCTTAGCGCTAGCCCACAAACACAAGCTTCACCCTCCTCAAAAACCAAAATCCCAACACCACCAGCAACCCCTATCGCTAGCCCCTCTTTTAGCGATAGCATCCATACCTCACCACTAATCCAGCCAACCTCTATCGTTACCACAAATCCTCCTTCTCCTCCCATCTCTCCCAAAATTCATAACCAACCCTCTTCACCTACCCCTGCCATGATGATGACAAAAAGGGGAGAATCAAAGGGACACAAATGGGGCAGAAGAAGGCTTAGTGGAGGATGCATCTGATGAGGAAGACAATGCCACAATCATTCCTCCTGAATGATAATGAAGCGCAAGAGGAAGATATGAGTATGGCCATGGTCCTATATGAGGGGGAGCCTAAACCAGTTTCTGTAAATCTACTTCCTCACTATTTTCAACAAGCACAAGAGCTTCATGAGCAAGTTGAAGAATTTTTTGAAAGATCTGCTCAATCTCAAAAGGAAAGAGAGGATAGAGATGCAGCAAGAACAGAAACTGAAAAAGAAAAAGAAATGGATCCTATTCAGACTACCTCCCAGAACCTGGAACTTAGTGGGAAAGAGAAAGCATCAGAGGCCCAGTCTACTCCTAAGAAAATAAGGATCAAGAAATCTGCTCCTAAACCCCCGGAAAAGAAATCCAGGGCATCTAAAGGGATTGTGATTGAAGAACCCAAGTCAGCCCCCAAGTCATCAAAAAGAAAAGCAGTGCCAAAGGGGAAAGGAAAATCAGCTAAGCCTCCACCTAAGAAGAAACAGAAAAAGCAGACTTTTCTTGATAAAATGTTGGAGAAAATCAAGCCTCCCTCTCCTCCAAAGAAGAAGAAAGCTGCTGCTAAGAAGAAGAAGAAGTCTGAGGTTGAGATTGACCCTGAAATCTTGGAAGAACCTTCAACTGACTTTGGGAGAATAAGCAGTAAGTCTGGTGATTATGAGTTGGACACATCAAATTGGAAGGATAATTCTGAGTCTGACTACATTAAAGAGCCTGAAGCCATTCTCATTTACATCATACATAAATTGCATGTTTACCATTTTTATAGTTTATGTTTAGTAATTCTTTCTGCAATATATGAACTGTGATTTCAGCACTGAATTATTTCTATCGATTCTATTATCTTCTTTATCTTTTACTTATGTTTTGTCATCATCAAAAAGGGGGAGAATGTTAGAATCTTAAGTTTTGATGAAGACTGACCCCATAGATAGCATAAGTAAATAGAATGTAAAGTTACCTTTAAATTAAACAAGTAAAACCTGATAGGTAACAAATCACTATTGCTAGAGCTAGAGCTTATCGCTAATAGTCAAAAGGCCATAGCAAGTGAAGACTTAGAAATAACAAAGTTAATATCTATCGCTAAGTCTTTCACTATCGCTAAAAGAATATTCTATCGCTAGAAGTTCATAGAGAACATGGACAAATGAAAGAAAAGAACATCTAGCAAAAATATAAACCCAAGTCCTTGAGCTAATGGAATCAGCTAGCGATAACAGGTTAAGCTATCGATAACAAAGTACTTCAGATAATAGACATTTAGATAGCTAGTGCCTGAGAACAATTGAGTTAACTAGTGATAACATAGTTGCTAGCGCTAACACGTTTAGCTATCGATAATAGGATACTTGAAATACCTTTGAATATTCATATAACTGTATCCTTAAGCTAATGAGCAATCAACTAGCGATAATGGAATTAGCTATCGATAGATAATGCTTTGAAAGTACCTTAGCTGATATATTGTCTCTATCTCTTTGAGCTAATGAAATGTTCTATCGATAACATCCACTGCATGAGTATTTGTTTCAGCTAACAGCTAAAGTGCAGGACTCACACTGTCAAGATAGTGATAGCCAAGGGAGCTAGCGCTAATGAAAAAGCTGACACGCAAGTACAGTGGCAGGTAGCAGCAGGATAATGTTACTCTCAGTCTCTCTCTCTTATCTTATCCTCTGCAAGAACAGTTGAAGCATGAAAAGAAAGAAAAGCACTAAACGGCTAGTTATCCAAGTCTCCAACGAATAGAAAAGCATACTACCATATATAAAGACTTGAAGACATCAGAATCAAGTAGCGAGCGAACATATAACGCATTTATATGACAAGATGATATGAGATAAAAATCAGAGGCTCTGCACAGAGAATCAGTCATATTCAAGTGAGCCTAGAAATGATGAGTCAAGCGCATTAGAAAAGAAGAATTAGAGCACATTCATTGTTCAGATTATTAGGCTCAAATTTGTATTTCATCCTACATTACTCTGTACATCACTGTTTATCACAATCAGTTCATTAAGTGAACATATTTATTGAAATCCTCTACTGTTTGAGGTTGTTCTGAAAGCTTGGTACTTTAGAACAGGGATATTACCTTACAGATAGTAAGGGGGAGTGTTTAGAGGGATTCTAAAACTCTGTAAAGGTTGGCAGGTGAACCTGTGTTTGTAAAACCTGTGGTAGGCTTCACAAGTGCCCAGCTAAACTTGTGGGTTGTAAAAGCTTCTCTTGTCCCGGATTAAACAAGAGGGTAGTGAAAATCTCAGGAGGAGCCTGAGGACTGGATGTAGGTCTGGATTGACCGAACCAGGATAAACTCTGTGTGCATTATCTTTTCCCTTAACTTTCTTAGCTTCCAGCATATTTTACTTACGTTTTCTTTAATGCACTTCATGGTTTGAAATATTCACAGTGATAAACCTAAAAGAATCTTAAAGATTGTCATCACTTGTATTTTGTTTAAAGAAATTAAAGTTTTTATTCTATCACCCAATTCACCCCCCTCTTGGGTGACAGCCAGCACTTACACCTTATTACATAACAAGGGACGTCGTTCCTCTGATGAATAAACGTGTCCCTTATTTAGGAAAAATGGGATGTCATTTATGGGATACGACGTCACTTGTTACTTGATTAGTGACGTTATTTACAAATGACGTCCCTTATTATATAATAAGGGACGTTGTTTCTCATAAATCATGTCACTTTTTTGCGTAGTAAGAGACATGAAAACGTTTTTTTAAAAAAAATTATTTACTTCTTTTGGTTTCCCCATCTGCATTTATTGCAGATATCATAGAAACAGATACCTATATAGAGACTAACAAATTTATAAATTATTCACACAACAGATGTACATCAACCTGGCTATATAACTAATTAATCAAACTAAACATGTAGGAGGTCTAGCTACTACACACAAAAAAAGTTCTATATTTACACGACTAAGTATTCTGTACAATGATCACTTTTTAATTAACCAAACTCGAAAGGAAAAATTTAGCAATATGATCACGAATCGGATCAAGTTCTTCCTCTTTAAATGAGTCAGTTCCATTATAAAACTGCAACAATAATGGATGTGATAATCAATGCAAAGAAATTAGATAAAACATTATGTATTTATGTATCAATCATATAAGAAATTATAAATAAGAATTTAATTTATACCTGTGTGAAGGATCCGATACGTTCACTCAAATTAATGTCATACATATACTTCATGTCGTAATACCCACATTCCTTATTCTTCGGTTGCTTAGGGCACTTTATAAATCACAAGAAACAGTATAAATTAATAAAAAATTAAATAATATCTCAATTGACTAACATTGAAAGAATTTAAATCAAAAGTACTTACTTTAGGTTTTTGTGTCACGAAGTTTTCATATACTCAACCAGTATCTTCCACAAAACGCCATTGCTGAATGCCCCTGAAATGGAACCAAAACAAGTACATATACATGAAAATAATTTATTTAGGTCCAAAGTAAATAAAGACATTAACACTACTTACCTCAATAAGAGATTTTTATGATAGGAGGTTATATTAGGTCTCAATGAGTTAAACCAAACCAGACGATGTTCCCTGGGGTAAACAACAACTAATGCCCAATGACCACTGAAAGACATCAAAAATATTATGTCCAAACAAAAAACCCATAACATTTACAAATGTGCATAATGATGAAAAGTTGGCAAAATAAAATAATCAAACTTACTCTTCAAGAATAGGCGCAAAATAGATAGATCCTCGATTTGCTGACATTTGATGGATTACATATGCCTGCATATCATCTTCATACCTCTGCTTCTCCACCTGGGTCTCTAAATCATCACTCCTCACAAAGGCTAATTGACTGAAGAATTTGTACGCCCTCCTTCTTAATTCGTTGCACAGCTTGTGGAAGTACCTATCATAGAAT
Organism: Mimosa bimucronata; assembly: GCA_037074515.1. Lineage (NCBI taxonomy): Eukaryota > Viridiplantae > Streptophyta > Magnoliopsida > Fabales > Fabaceae > Mimosa > Mimosa bimucronata. The sequence continues at coordinate 23,949,253 of CM073447.1, forward strand.
AATTGAAATTAGAAAATGATTGAAGAACAAATATTGCAAAGACATAAAAAGTAAAGGTCATTTATATAATCTCTAATTCGAGCCAATCGAGGTCAATTTCCTCCATCTTTAAAAACTCCATGATATCTCTTTTACTATCAAGCCCAAATTCGTATGTGTGGTCAGGACTGACTACTCCTAGAGGCATCCTAAGGTATGTAGTCCAAAGATGGCTGCATGTCCTACATAACTTGGAGAGAAGGATATTCATCTGAAAAGGCCTACGAACGATGAAAAAAATCAATGTTATATTATTACAAATCAATGTTATATATGAAACAAGCAATGTTAAGTGTACATACCACATCAAGCGGCACCTTTTGCAGAGTCTTGTGTACAAGTCATCTAAGCCAAAAGATGAATGACCCGATTGCCGCGCCTAGTAGTTTGACTTCCTTATCGGGTAAGAATACAGCTGCTCCCGCCTCATTCATCTGGACAGATGTAACTGACACCTTCACTTGGTCCTCCCGAATAGGCATATTATGTATTTGGCTGGCATTCGGGAACTAACTGTTAGAAAAATGGATTTTGATGATAACTAAACATAACTTAGGCACAAAGAAAGTCTGGACTTAGAACTGGAATAAACCTAGCTTGAACTGATAAGAAATTCTAAGTTATTGCATAATCGATCAAGAAGAATCAATCTATTAGAAATGTAAAGTCATGATTGATCATAATCAGGTTAAAGAGAACATAAGTTAAGTAACAAGGCGCCTAATCGATCACGGTAAGGTTAGAGTATGTATAAGTTATAAGTTTGGTTGTCTATCGATCAAGAGGCCCTGTAATCGATCAGAGAAAATTGAAGAACAAACTTTGTAATCTTAGTGTGATTGAATGAAAAGGTATGATCGATCAGGACCCCTCAGTTATAACTTAAGCCTAATCTTAGCCTATTCGATCATAGTTGCCTAATCGATTAAAGAATGTGTGATGATGTTTTGTGATCTATTATGGAAATGAAGAATTAACTGAAATAACTCAAGTATGATCAATTAAGGAAGCATGATTGATCAGGGTACCCCTGTGATCGATAAGGCGAGTTGAATTCTAATTTCATATATCAAGTAATGGAGGTCCTGATCTAAGTCTAATCCATGTGTGATCGATAAGACGACATAAGTTATGATCGAATAAAGCTTGATAATCGATCTGGTGATGGATTTGAATGCTTAAGCCTTTTTAACACAGAATGTGTCAGATCTACTTTGTGAAGTTAACGTTACACACATAGGCTCAAGAAACTAGCCGTTTGAAATGAGATTTGCTTTCTGTAATTAATGAAGAGAGAAGAACTGAAGATGAACAAGCACAAGGGAGTTAATGCAACAAAAGAACACCTTCAACACTCCATCAGATTAATCATCTCTCATCAAAGATCAAACAACGACTATAAACGGTCACCAACGGGAAAAATCCTGAGACAAGCATAAAAGCCACTAGTGAAGAAGTCAGTGAAGATATTGATTGCTTACATTGAATACACCTTTGTGTTATTATTACTGCATTCAATACTTACCTACTCTCAGATATAATCATTCATTGTCATTGTACTTCAGAGTGTATCAAAATCAGTTCATTTGAGTGAACAAGTCTTGTAATCACATTTCGAGTAAGGTTAACTCTTAAGATAGTGGGATCTTAAGAGTAGATTGTAATCTTACAAGTTGTAAGGGGGAGTAATCCGTAAGAGAGAAGTCTTACTGTAAGGTCACTTGTAAAGGCAATCAAGAGCCTGATTAAATCTTGAGGTTTAGTAGAACCCAACTTAAGGTTGGAGAACTAGACATAAGCCAAGAGTTGGGCTGAACCAGTATAAATCTTGTGTCTTTATGTTTAAGTTTTAATTAGCACAATTCACCCCCTTGTGGATTCCTGCTACTTTTACTGACGACCTTTGGCAACCATCCGCGGATATGATGTCCAAATGGAGATAACACTTCTCTCTACCGTCAGGGTCGGCAGGTGTGGATACTCTTTAGGACTTCATACTCATTTTTGTACAACATGCAATCATTAGGGAAAGCATGTTGATAAGCTCCATAATTTCATACATTTCATCACATTTTCCCCACACTTGTACATAATTTTGAGAGTATAATCTTGAAAAGAATATAAAAACTCATAGAAAAGATAAACAAAGAAAAAATTTACATGTGCATGAAATTTGGAGCTTAATGAACATACATTTGAATAATTTTTAGAACTCATAAACTTTCTCTCTCTCTCTCTCTCTTGTATAGGAAGAGGTAGACAGTGCAAAAGAGCAAAGAAAGACCCGGAGCAACACAAGGAATGCAAAGGATTTGGAGAGAAGAAATTAAAAGAAGCAAGAGAGCTAAGAAAATGCAGCCACGACGAGCAGAGATTGCCTCTACCTTCCAGTGTTGTTTGGTTGCCGTGGCCTCGTCACGGCGAGTGGTGCAAAATGCTGCTGCACGTTTTGCCTGTTTAGCCAAATTTTAGAGATATAACTTAGGGTTTGTTCGCCGTCAAGCGTTAACTGCAAGCACACGGATCGCAAGTAGTATAAAATATCGTTCCCACGGGGATTTGGACTAAAATCTTGACCAAACAAAAGACTAAGTGATTTCAATCAAGTTAAACTAAGAAAATATTTTTGGGTTGTGTAAAGAAATGTTGAAAATCTATTTTTCTAAAACTAGAAAGTGAGAAAAACAATGGTTCTTTTGACTTAAAGGATTAAATGGGGTCTAGGATTATTTATCCCCTTTGCATTTCATAAGACATGAAGGACTCCCTCTCAAATAGTATTTTTCATGAATATATGTGTTTGTCTAGGGTTTATATGCACTTGACTAAGCTCTCTCAAGTCAAAATCAAGTTTATCTTTCCATTAAAATGCACAATCTCTTGCTACAAATCATGAAAATCCCCTTTGAAAACAAACCCTAATGTGACAATGTAAGGTTAGCAAAGATATCTCTATTTTATCAACAAACTTTCCATTTATCATGTAAACTTCAAGTCAAGCATGCTTTTAACCAAGTTCTACACATGGATAAGCTCTCTTAAGTCAAACCCACATAAACAAATCAAGCTAAATGGTGGCCAAACACTTAGAAGCATGAAGAGAAGGATAAAATCAACGCATAAATATCATTTAATACCAACAGAGAGGAAGAATCAAGTCTTAATCCATATAAAGGTTCAAAATAATCCTATAATGGAAGTTTAGCCAATCATAAGGAAGAATATACAAATCTGGAAAATCAGAGCAGCCATGGAAGAATTTCAGAGAAGAAAGAGAGAAGAACAAGAAAAACCAAGGGAAATGAGGTTGAATCTCTTCAAATCTTGGATCTCCACTTGAATCTCCTTGAAAATCTCCAAACCCTAGCTCCCAAGTAGCCCCCAAAGAAAGCCCAAGTCAAAAGGATGTGTTTGAGTGTGAGTTTTGGGTGTTTTAAAACCCTATTTTCTAGTTGGAAATTTTCACTGTGCAGTCTGTCAGCAGTTTTGCCTGCGGCCAAGAATTTTGCCTGCACTGGTTGGCCACTACCAATAACTCTCTGCCTGGAATTTTTCAGGAATTGGCTATGGCCAGGAATTTTGCCTGTGCTTTTGGCTGTGGCCAATAACTTTCTGCCTGCTTCTTTTTCAGCTTTCTTGGTTGCTTTGAATCTTCTTTTTCACTTCTTGCTCCTTGATTTTAGCTTCAAATACAACTCAAATGTGGCTTAATTGATTGGCTTCACCCACCTAACAAGCAATCAAATCTACAAAAGCCAAAGTTGATAAAAAGAGGGTAATCTATTCACAGTTAAATCAAGAATTCAATGAATAACCCAACTATCAACATGGCACATTTTCCTATCATATGCACATCAAAATATGTATAAATCCACCCAAAAAGTGTAAGAACTATAGGAAAATGTGCTAATATGGCATGAATCGCAAGAGGTTAATAGGGTTTTGGAGCTAGGACAGATAGACATCACTTGGGCACGATTTTGGGAGTCTTGGAGCTGTAAGAGAGAGCTTGGGAAGTGCTTGGAAACTTGGAGGATTGAAGTGGAGGAGCTTTGAGAGATTTTAGCTTCCTCTTCTCGTCTTCTCTGCCATGAACTCTTTCCTAGTTTTTGTTTTCGTTTTAGATTCACTTATGTGTAACTAAAACCCTTTTCTCGGGTTACTTTGAACCATTTTATGGATTGAACTTTGTACTTTCTCTCTTTTGATGCAATGAATGAATTATATGTGTGGATTTTCATCTTGCTCTCTACTTATACAAGTGCTTGATCACCACTTGTTTTGTTAAATGAAATATGGCTTGAGAAAGTGTATTTTGTTTTAGAACTTAGATGAAATCATGTTGGGCTTGAAATTTATGGTTTTAAATGGATGGTTAGTTGGTAATGTAGAGATATAGTTACTAACCTAACATTGTCATTATAAGGTTGGTTGAACATTATAACTTGCATTAATTGTGGCAAGAGATTGTGCAATTAATGCAAGTATAAATTTTATTTGGGTTAAATATCATTTTGGCCAATGAATAATGGCACAAGTATCACTTTGGCCAATAATCAATAAAAAGTATCATGTATGCCTATAATAATTTAAAATGTAGCATTTTGGCCAACACTGTCAAAAATGCCTAATGGCCTTTGACTTAGCCAATGACTTGTCTACACCTGGCTAAAATCTAACGGCCGTTAGGCATTTTTTGATGGTGTTGGCCAAAATGATACCTTTTAAATGGTTATAGACATACATGATACTTTTTATTGATTATTGGCCAAAGTGATACTTGCGCCATTGTTCACTGGCCAAAATGATATTTAACCCATTTGATTTTGATTTGAGAAAGCTTTTTCAAATGGATTTGAACCTTGGGCTCACACATTAATTCATTAGGATGTTAGTAAAGAGGGAATTTAATTAGTTCATGAAGTAAAATGAGGATAAGTAACCCTAGGCCTTTTATTATCTTTAACAAGTTTGTGTTCAATCACCTATCTTTTATAATCTTTTGAAATTAAACTTTTGTTTTGAATTTAACCTTCAATTGTTTCTTACTCATTTCTAATTAATTGCTCAATTAGTGCTAGTTAACTTACTCAAATCACAATCCTTGTGGAACGACACTATTTTCTACACTACATTTGATTTTGACAACCCGTACGCTTTTGGTAAAGACCGCAAATGGCCGATAAGTTATGTGTACCTTCTTATACTCCATTAACCATCTTGCTTAGAACTTTTTTAGCCTTGTACATACACTTCAAAAGCACATTACCGGCCGGGAAAATATTACTCAAAGTTTCAAGCATCTATGAGAAAACCACTTCTGCCCACCCATTTTCTGTCTTTATTTTCAACAATTTCATAATGCAGGTCAACCAAGTATACTTAGTACACCCTAGGAACAATGGTGTCTCTGTATTACTCTGCAAGTTGTAAAACTCATCTACCACAGAAAATGACTCAGCCCTAATGTCATTGATCATATCATACATTCCATCATCACAAACATCATCTACCGCCGCTTCTACATTTTGTGACGTGCACGCATGTGCGGTACTTCCCAATTCCCCATGTCAAAGCCACTTCTTATAACAGAGATTGGCCTCATAAAAAAGAAGGTTATCCCTTATATCTTCGAAGCTTTTATGATAAGCATATGCATACTTCACACAAGGGCAAAGATACATGCCATTCTTACTAGGCACATTTCTTTCAGAAAATTCAATAAATTCTTCCACCCCCATCTGATACTCTTTACTGGTTCTCAATGATTGCATCCAACTATGATCCATTCTAACTTGTGAAGAAATGGGCATGTTATACACTTAACTTCATGCAAATTTTTACGAAAATTTGGCAGAGTTTCCCTTGTAAATGTGACATCCAAAAATTACATTTACAATTTAAGATAATCCAAAATGAAACCAGAAATTCTAATGAAATTACATATTGCTTGAAGGGAACAGAGCAAACCAACAATCAGATCAATGGCTTACACAATGCTTTAACATGAAATGAACTCAAGTTAATTGATGCAAGGTCATCCTCTTAATAAGTTCTAATAGACCTCTAACATGAAATGAACTCTTCATCACTATGAGCTTCAAAAAAGAATATACTTTAAGTGAACACACTGAACAATGAGAACAAGAAACATGATTAGGATTTCTTTGTTGACCTAAGCTAAGAAAGCAACCCAAAATGCAGAAAGCTTCAAACTTACAAAAATAAACAGGGAAAGAAACAAGCCAAGTATGAGTGACATGAAATAATGTTCCCTATAGTTCAGAATTTCAAATGGTAACTAACAGCTAAGGTATGGTTCAACATCATATAGCAGCCTTATTAAAAAAACATGATACTAATCTCCCCTAAAATTCACATACAACTTGATTCCCCTTCTACTGAACTCGGTAGAATGAAACATGGAAACAAGAGGGAAGAGAATAGAAAAAATTTCACATGCAACAGGAACTAATCATACATCATTAAACATCACTACACCTTCCCTTCACCATATGTCGAAAACAAAATCACATAAACAAAAGCAAGAATTCGGCCAACTGAAGGAAGAATCGGACCATCCAAAAAAACCTCCCACAAAATTCACATACAACTTGATTTCTTAGTTAAATTTTTCTCTTAATAAATTTTAGTTAAGGTTTTGGGTCAATTTCCACTGGAAACACCATAAAAGCGTCGATGAATAGTACTCTCCAAATTTGAGATTCAAATCTGACGAGAGAACTTCAAGAATGTCATAATTTCATTAAGAAAACTCAAAATCTAACCTTAATCTTCACTTTAATCGGTTTAGAAACTCACAAACACCCCAAGCCCAGATTGGATTTCACTCAAAGTTGCTCAAATCGGACCAGAAGGAGAAGAAAACAGAGGAAGAGGGGCTTACCGATGACTAACTCAAGCTTTCGAGCTTAATATGTGATGTTTTTTGCCGTCTTTTGTCGCCGTGATTTGTTGTTCTCACCATCTGCTGCCGCTGTCGAGTTCAGAATTTCTCATGTTTTTCGCCATTTTTGTTGGGGTTAATGAAGGCGGAGGGAGAGGAGGGCAAGACGATGAGGGAATGGGTCTTGTTTGAGGGAATGTGGTTGAGGGACGATGAGGGAAAGGGTGCTAAAAGATGGTGAAGAGAGGAAGAAGATGAAGATTGGGGTTTTGGATGAAATGAGTGCTGGGTGGCATATTAATGACATCACACATATATTAATATGTGACGTCGTTTTATATGACGTCCCTAATTTTTAAAACTAGGGACGTCGTTTCTTCCTCCGCCTTCAACTTAATTACAAAATGGCCACCACTTTTTTTTATCGTTAGTTTTATAATTAATTGGAGACATGAAAAGGGTTTTTTGTAGTAGTGTTGGAAAGCATATGATTTATAAGATAGGCAGCGGTTAGGATAGCATCACCCAAAAAAATATTAAGGACATTTCTTTTCATCAATATGACCTTGGTCACTTCTAGAAGATGCCTATTTTTCCTTTCAGCCACTCTATTTCGCTGAGGGGTGTACACACAAGAGGTTTGGTGGTGGATCACTTGTTAGGAAAGAAAGTCTTTCAATGAGCCACTTAAGTATTCCTTAGCATTATCACTTATTAGGACTTTGATGGAGGTTTGAAATTGATTTTTCACAAAGGTGTAACATTTTTGGAATACTTGACTGACTTCCGATTTTTCTTTCATTAGGTAAACCCACATAACCTTAGTGTGATTATCAATGAATGTGACAAACCATCTCGCATTGGTTTGTGTTTTGGTTTTAGTGGGGCCTTAGATGTCACTGTGAATTATTGTGAATTGTGTTATAAGTTTATAGGATTGCTTAGGATAGGAGGCTCGTTTGTGTTTTGCGAATTGGCAGGTTTCACAATAAAAGGAAACAAAGTTTTTATTGAATAAACTTAAAAACACATGTTTCATATAATCAAAACTAGGATGGCCTAACCTTTGATGCCACAAGAGTATATTTTTATTATTGGAATTCAAACTAACCAGCGCCTTCTTTATTTCTTGATTCTTCGAATACGAGTATTCAAGATAGTAGAGTCCATCACATTCCTTAGATCTCCTAATCGTCCTTCCCGAACTTAAATCCTGAAAAAAAATGTTCTTAGTATCATCATACATCACTCTACATCTTTTTCTTTTAACCAATTGGCTTAAAGATATCAAATTACAAGGGTGGGTACATACAGAACATTGCGGATTTCTAAATATTCAGTCAACACGACAGAACCAATTCTTGCAACATTTGTAACCACTCAATTTGCTACTTTAACTCTAAGATTTTCATGACATAATCTAAGAGTTTTGAATAAATCTTTGTTGCTAGTCATGTGATCAATAGGTCCAGAATCAATAATCCAAGTATCATCACCAGTCATCACAGCTTTAAGGGCTTTTATAGAATTATTACCTGATTGCAAAAGGTTTACATTAGAGATAGATGGAGCCTTAGTGTTCCTTGCAAGGAGCTAGCTGGCGAAATATCTGCAACTCTTCTTTGGTAAGGTAATATTTCTCCTTAGATTGTTCAGGTGCTGTGAAGTGATATTCTCCCACTTGTTGGTATTTTTGTCTTTCATTCAGTTTATGGTTAGTAACCATTGCTTGAGAATCCATATTGGCTGGATTTTTTGAAAATGAGGCGAAAAGATATGGAATAACTGGATGGGATCCATTGATTTGATCAAAAAACGCACTGGATCTGAACTCGTCACTTTCTCTCTATATTTGCCTCACTGTTTCTGATGCTCTCTTTGGGTTCGGATTAAACCCTTAGACTTTGGTACCATGAGAGAACTTGAGACTAAATCATATTCTCTTATTTATTCAAATGACTAGCAAGGGTTACAGTTTATAGAGGCTTAGGAGTAGGTAGAAAAGGAAAATATAATCAGGAAATAAATGCATAGAAAACTCTAGAAGTCAACTCTCATTGAATAGGAAATAATAATTAAGGATTAATTATCCTCAATTACACTAATTTATTTTGATTGATTCTAACATTTCCTAAATATAAATTAAAACAAATTTAATTAATTAGATTAGATTAGAGATGTTAGTTAAGTTAGTTAAAATCAAATGATATTATCAAAACATCCTAATTAACTACCTACCTTTATTCCCATCTCCTTCTCTTGCTTGTTTATTGAGTATCAACATGGATAATATGGGAAATGTTGAGAAAAATTAGTTAGAGGTCTTATACTTAGGAACAAACTCACATCCCCAAATAGGTCATATATTTTGTAATGAATAAAGTAATTTTTTTCAAACTAATTTACCTTATTTATAAACTGATAAATATAATATCTAACATATCTACAACGACATATTATGCACCTTTGTATCTAGCATTTTATAGACCTCATACAATAACTGTCTTAAATTTACCCTATCTTTTACTTCATTTCTTCTGGAGTAGTCAAAAACACTTTTTCAATTATGGATCCACTAACCAAAAGTCAATGCCTAAATAAATCTTATGCTGAAATAAGGGTCAATGAGATAGAAAACCTATATCGTAAACAAAATTTAGATTAGAACGAATTTCTTCGATGATATTGAAGGTATTATTGATCTATACTGATAGACAAGATAAACCTCTTAAGGAATTATAGGGTCTGGTACATTGCGATGTGTGATTTGATCCAAATTCTTATTTTACATATTCAGAATGCAAAAGTGACAATCTCCAAGATCATTAAAAAAAGAAAGAGGTATATTAGAAAAAAAGAAAGAAAGAAAGAGAATATATTCCTCTATAGTATACATTGTGATTCACATTGTAAAACTCATCTAATCTTAGAAAACAATATTGTTAAAATCGTTCGAATCTTTTTTTTTTTTTAATAAATTCTGATTTGATTGAGGGTAAGTAATTATCATACTGACTCACCTTCTTCCTTCCCCTTTTTATTTAATCCAATGAACCCTCTCATTTTATCATCAGAAAGTTTTTAAAAGTGTCATTTTAGAAAGACAATGTTACATATGTTAGAATCAATAATTTATCTAGTTTTATTAATTTTTCCAAATTAGTTAGGTAACTATTACATCCACTTAAAATTTGAGGAATATAATGATAAGTAAAACTGATCTTAATCCATGAAATTAACAGCCGCCGTATCCTCCAAAACTTCTTGAATATAATATACAAATATAACAGATTAGGCATCCCATTGAAGAAAAGCCCATAAGTAGAAATAAAGATAGCGGAGGTAGAGTATGTACAAGACGTCAGAAAGCAAAGAATGCACGGAGAAAGGCAGGCATGGTTGATATGTATGCATTGAATATGCACGCAGAGAGATATTGAGAGCAGAAGCAAAAGCCAAAAAAAAAAAGCTAATGAATGAAGCAGACAAGTTTTTCAGAAACTTGCTGTCCAAATGCAACACCTTAATTACAAAGTAAGTTGTGAGAATCTCTCTCTATATATTTTTTTGTCGTGAGCACCCAATATCCTTGCCAAACTATTAGAGAATTATAAATCAGATAATCCGGATCCAACCATGATAGGACCCATATAAGCACTGTGATCCTGCCGCCTGCATTGTTGCGCTTCTAAAGATTGAACTCGTAAACTTTAGTTAAACTGGAACAACTCCTATCAGTTGATCCAAACATGATATATGATTCTCTCTATGTTATATACATTGATTGTACTGTTTGGAGTCATATTCATGAGCAACAACCTCTGTCACCACTGAGAGTTTAGCAGTCTCTCTTCCCTCTCCGCAATGTTTTCCACGTTTGTTGTCTATTTTCTTGACACTTTTTCATTATGTTGCTGCTTTGTTTCTTCTCTTTCTCTCCCTCTCTCTATATCTTTTCCCTTAAATTTTCATCGTAAATGAAACAAATATCTTTACTTGGCACACAAGAATACCTTCTTGTCTACCTTCATATCCATGCTTCAATTTACCCCCCCCCCCCCCCCCCAAACACAGCTTTACACTTATGTAATCTTTGTTTTATCCAGTCCATTTGCTTTCTGAACATATTACTACTGCTGAATAAACAAAAATTGAAAATGGTTTAACACAAAAATTCGTTATGTCCATATTTATTATATTTCTACCTCAATTCTAGACCATGCATTTGTCATCGATCGAATTCGACTGAGTTCAGCAGAAATATGTCGGATTTCAGTTCGAAAACTTCCAAAAAAGTACTTGCACTTTATCTCAATTATTATTTCAAAAACACAATTGTAACCTTTGTTATTTACTTTTATCACAACTGGGAAAGTGGGAAACAATCGATCATCAGTTTTAAGTGATGCACTTGTTTTATGTTCTGAGAACAACCTTCATTAGTTTTCATAGATAAATCCACTGATCTCACGGTGGTGGGAGATATTATGTGTGTGTGTGTGTTTATAAAATTTTCTGTTGGTGGAATTGAAATGGAAACTTCACCAAAATCCCATAGATGGAAACTGTTAATATCACAATTTTTAATAATTCATGTTCAAATTGATAAAAAGTAGACATTTCAAGATAGTGTTGCAATAAATTGTGGGTGAAACACTCACAAAATATAATAACCAAAATAGTAGATATGGCCCATTTACAATCTAACCAGTGTTTGGTCTATCTTGTAATTGAAAATCTTCACCCTGGAAAAGCTTTGCGTTTTCGATGACTGAACAGCCAGCTGTGCTATTACAGCTCCCTTTTTTTTTTTCAGAACTTTAGACTTTTGCAATGGATCCTGCTGGTTAGGTTTTTTACTTTTTAAGATCAGAGTCACGCACAAACAAACACCGATCGAGAATAAAACGTCACAGCATGATGATCAGGAATTGCTCTAACCAATGTGCTTTGATTCGGATTGAATAAAAACTTAGCAGAAAAAGCCTTGCGAAAGACAACTTTTAGAGTTGCAACTTCCAAGGTCAACCCACCAGAATTTAATTTATACTCTGAGTATGTGGTTCTCAATCTCACCTAGTATATATGAAAGGTCTATAATTTACATTTTATCCGGCATAACAAAAAGTAAGAAGATGCGAAAATAGCAATAGTACTCAATTTTAAAAAACGACACAAAACAACCGTAAACGAAGGTAATAACATAATTTTTTTTTTTTTTTGCCGACAAGAAGGTAATAACATAATCAAGTGAAAGTATATTGATAATAAAATATCAACTACTCTACACACAAGATGGTACATAGTGAGTTTGGACAAACTCATTACTTAGTGAAAGCGAACAAGTATAAACTATGATTACCCAAATTGTAATTAAGTAGCAAGACAGATTGAACAAGGTACATAGTAAGACAAGGGCATATATATAACTGAAAAGAAAGCATTCATTCTACAAAATCACCGGACTTAATTAGTACAGATTAAGCATTATGGACGCTGGCTGAGAAGGCATTGAGAATCTCTTGATAACGAACAAGATCTTGCGTGATAGAGAAATCTGCATGCTGCTGGTTCATCATCATCTGACCACCGTTGCCTAAATGCATAACACCCTGCTCATGAAACTGTTGTTGCATGGGAACAAAACCTTGATAGTCATCCAAATTATTATAAACACCAGAACCCTCTTTCTTGGTCTCATAATAACATTGAGAACCAGAAACAAACATAGTATCATCAGTAGTAGCTGATTGAGACTGGTGAACCTGTGTCTGAATCTCAGTCGGTAACTCCGAGTGACCACCCTCAAATTTCTTGGGCTTGGAATTTAACATAAACTTATAGACTATCTCCTCCAACAACCCCGAATCAGAAGCTTCTCTAGGAAAGAACCCAAAGTCAGCAACAGCTTCAGAACCATCACTCTTAGTCATAACCCCATCATGATGGGGTGTAGTCACACACGTGCCACTACCACTAACAGTAGTATTATCAGTAGCACCGGAAGAAGAAGAAGTCATCAAACAACAACCTCGGTGACAAGTACACGTAGGACAAGTAGTGAACGAAGACGAAGAGGAGGAAGGTACAAACATGGAGGAAGAGGAAGGGTTGAGAACATGAGGGTGCATAATCATGTTGGAGGGACGAGGGTTGGACCAATGAGAAGCTCCCACGTGGACGTGGTGGTTTTTGTTAAAGGACGACGTCGTTTGGGGATGTTTTGAGAATTTGAAAGATTTAGAAGGTAAGAGATTATTATAAGGAAGAGAGGAAGTTGGGTAGAGGAAGTTGGTGCGAGCTTTTAGGCCACGCATGGCTCTGGCGGCGCAGTCGTAGGCACAGGCGGCTTCCTCCGCCGTGTCGAACGTTCCGAGCCACCGTCGTTCTTTGGTTAGTGGGTCCCTTATCTCGGCGGCGTAACGGCCCCACGGCCTACGCCTCACTCCACGGTACCTCACGCCTCCACCGCCGTTGTTTTCTTTCAAGGCCCTCTTGGTGGCGGCGGAGGTGAACTTCTTGTGGCCGTTGAGACTTCTAAAGGCTTCTTCCATATTGATGGTAAATGGAAAGATGAAAAAGAAGATATATGGACTAATGGTTTGAGGGATTTTGTTTTTGGGGATTGGTTTAGAACTTAGAAGTGAGGATCGTTCTTGGTAATATGGAGTGTATGTTTATATAGGCGCCACTGAGTAGAGTTAGTTAACTAATTAATGTGCTCAACCCAACAACATTGATCTCTGAGTAACCAGCTTTTCTAGAGGAGAGGAGGAGGAGGGATATTTTGGGAACGTGATTGATTTATTCATGCATGCCCAACCCTATAAAGTCTATAAAATAGTAGTCCATCCTGATCTTATTATAAGAGTCTATTATTAAACGAATTACTACGTTACTTAAGAAAACTAAACTGTTAAAATTAATGTAGTTAAAAATAATAAATATATCTCAAATAAAAATTTGTTACCAATATTATCCTTATTTATGATGAGGCTATTAAAAGAGATAAATATGAGTATTAAGGAGTATAAAAGAAAGTGTAAGGAGAGACCCATCATCTGTTGTTTCAGTTGGGGAAGGGGGTTGGACTTCGACCATCTTGGCGAGGGTTCGATCCCTGAGAAATGCCACTTTGTTGTGGCTCCAGTCACGGTGCTTGGTGAGGCATCTCCACAGCTTAGTGAAGTTGGGCGTAACCTACCTGTGTGGATTGGGTGGCTTGCCAACCAGGAACCCACAGGGACAGGCCCCAGTGGATCATGAGTTAGGGGCTCTGCCCTTGGATCGTGGGTGAGCCAAACCCCTTTCCTAAAATTCGTATATCAAAAAATAAGAAAGAAAGAAAGTGTAAGGAAGGAGAGAGAGGGGGGGAGAGAGAGAGAGAGAGTGAGTATAAGCACAAATCCACCGTTTATTTAATGCAATATTTCAAATTAGTTAAGTGTAAAGTAGGAAAAATTTTATTAAATGATAAGATAAGGACCGGAGGGAGTACTTCCGTTCTTAAATATAAAATCTAGTTGACTTTTTTTTGGAGAGATTAAGGAAACTAAGTGGGCCACTTAATAATGACGTATTTCATGTATTATTAGATTATATGTTAACTTATAAATCAAATAAACCAGTTTATATAAAACAAATTTGGACAAATCAATTTATAAGTAACTTATATTTAGTTTTTTTAAGATTTTTCACAAATATCAAATAGATCTTATATTTAAGAACAGAATAAAGTAATAATATTTTTTTCCAACCAATATAATAATATCACATCTATATTACTAATATCATTAATATATTGTTAAAAGGTGGTTTATGACGATGTTTTTCAGCTTTTGGAGATAATTGTACCGCAAGTTTGATGGGTTGATGAGCGACCTGGATACTGTTCATGCCTGGCAATGATGGTTTCTTAGATCTGACTTTTTTGTAAACATGTATTCTAGTCCTATTTATAAGGTAAAGAGAGAATATTTTACTTAGTCTTATATATAAGTCACTTAATTAAATATTGAGTATGAATGTACAAGTTTATCCTTCATTTATTATATGTTGACTTTATTTTCATGTGGTATAGTGGATATTTAATATGGGTAAAGTTATAAATTTGTTGGATTTTAGTGAAAAATTAATGAGTTTTAAAGCTTTCCTTGATCCATGTTAAATATGCTGGAAGTAACTTATAAATAGGATCAGATGAGTACACTTTATAAGTCTATTACTCTTTGAAGCCTTCAGATTTATGGCCTTACAAGGCTACATCTTTTATTTAAGTTTCTTTGGCTAATAGATGTATTTTATTCATCACTATGAGCATTTTATATTCTCTTTCATCAATTTTACTATTATTCTCTCTACTTTACCTACTCATATATATTTTTTTTAATTGAATCTACTCATTTATTATGACACCATGAAAAAAAAGTATATTTATTGCATATTTATTACTTTAAACTAATTCAAATTAGTAAGAATACCTTTTATATATACATATATATAGGGACGAGCAGTACTTTAAATCCCTTTTATA
This sequence comes from Mimosa bimucronata, assembly GCA_037074515.1. Lineage (NCBI taxonomy): Eukaryota > Viridiplantae > Streptophyta > Magnoliopsida > Fabales > Fabaceae > Mimosa > Mimosa bimucronata. The sequence goes on from CM073447.1 coordinate 23,964,732, forward strand.
TGGCCACCATGTATGTGTGTATATTCCATTGGCCTTAAGCATATACAAATCATATCATTAAATTTTTCATGAATTTATAATTATATTATCACTATTGTATTGAATTTATTTTTATGGGTATATTATATAGTAGTATTTAATAAAGAAGTTAGAAAGTTGACTTTTGACATAAAAATAAAATTTAATGTTTTTTACTGCTTATAAAACATGTTAACAGTAACTTATATATAAGATTCTAGGAGCGTGTGTATGTGCTACTTTATCCCTCCCTATATAATCAAGATCTTGATTAATTTCAAATTACTGTGACTTTTTTGGGATTTCTTTTTGCCCTGACTTGTTTTGGGATTAAAATGGTATTAGCATCTGTTACGAAAGTTTACATTTAAATAGAGAATACAAGTTGCTGTTTGCCCCCATAAATTATCTATAAAGTACTCCTCACTATGAATAGATAATACTATTACTTTTTTTTTAATGCATTAACGTAATCGGCGCTTTTTTAGATTTTATTACTAGGTATTCGAGTAGCCGACTATTCAAATTTCGGGGTTCGTGACTTCTTTTTCTGATATAAATATCCCCTCTAAGACTCGAATTCAAGACTTTAAAGGATCTAATGGGGCCTTATACCTCTAGACCAATTATACATTGGTAATAAAGAATACTAGTACTACTCCCTATAATTTTGAAAAAGAATAATTTTTATATTAAAAAAAAGAAAAAGAAAAAGAATAAGTCTGTTGGGAAAAAAAAAATAAGTCGTTTAAATACTAATAAATGGTATTGGTACGTATTCGTCAATTAAGTTATGATTTATGACAGCTAGATAGAGCAGAATCACAGTTGAAGTAATTGCGCTCGAGTATTTCCAAGGGCAGGCAATGAAAGATTAATTGAGTTGTAATTTATAAAATATGATTTAAATTGAAGCGTTGGAAAATCAAAATTACCAGCACAAAGTACATCAACAAGAAATTGTGACCCATTTGATATCGTATTTCCAAAACAAATTTATTTTTCAAAATAAAAATCCCTTTTATTTATCATGTAAAATTCGACAAAAAGAGAAGCGCAAGTCTATCTGTTCAGTTGCTTGAAAATTCCTTTTATTTATCATTTAAAATTCGACAAAAAATCAAAATGTTTTAAAATGATTTTGACTTTCAATTTGAAACAGAAGACGGGTCTGTTCTGGGAGATTGTGGAAAAAGCCATCTGTTTTTGTCCCTAGTGATTATCAATCCGATGAATAATAACACTGGCGGCGATCAGAATTTGCTCCTCTTACTTTGGCTTCTCATGTCATTACTTTTCACTTATTTTTTCCTTTTGAGTGACTCTAGTTACTACTCCTATGGTTACTATCATTATTATGTTTCTGTTACTACTGATTACTGATATGCAGGGTGAAAACCAAGGACTTAAGTATCACATGCCCTTGTCTCTCTTAAGGGCGCTTTAATATAGGTGTTTTAAAGAGGCTAATATATATATTAGGTTAGAGTGTTCTAATTGGTGCTTTGGTAGGAAAAAGTAGTGATAAAAGGCGTTCAAAGCTGACTTCAGAGAGCTCTCCATCTCTTTGTTGGCTCAAAAATGGCCACTATTTGTTTTCCTAACTAATGCTTGCTTCACAACTAAACGTTCTCATATATATAGTCACGTTCCATCTCATTCCCCATGAACAGCTAGATCTATCGCAGTAGTATATAGGCTCGATCTGTATCCCATGAATTGTTTTTTTTTTTTTTGCCGAAATATCTCATGAATTGTTTCTTCTTGCTATCCGTGCACTTTTTATTATTATAGTACTTCTTCCTCCGGTTTTAATTATAAGAGTTAGTTGACTTTTTTTGGACAAATTAAAAATCCAAAATACACCACTATGAATTGTTTATATATTTGTCTTTTTTCCTCAAAACTAATTTATTTTACTTAAACTATCATATAATCTAATTACATTTCGCATATATTAAAATTTAGAGATCTAATTTGCTTTCTTAATCTCCCAAAAAAGTTAACGGATTCTTATAATTAGGACTGAGATGTAGTATTGAAGAAGGTACTTACAAGTAATTTTAGACATTTATTATTGGGTTTTGCCATTGCATGAAGCACGTACAGTTTGATAATTAACCTTATATACTGCAAGTCAAATCAAACTCCCACTGATCTGAGTCCAATTGAGTAAAATTACAAAAACAAAAAAGCCACTCTTCTAATGAGTGTTTTCCGCACAAATAACTTAAATATAGTATATAGTAACTCACAGGAATTTCATCATAAAAAACTATTAAAAGAGAATTACAATTAGTTCCCAAATAAGGGAATTATTCATGACCAAATCCCAACAAATCATTAAATTACTTTGAAGTCTCTAAACTTCTGGGTGATATTAAATGGCTTGTTATTGACAATTCAATTACTCAATAAGTTGGTTATGCAGTTCAATGAGTTGTTATCGACAACTCAGATAACACCTTATTGAACTACATTGACAACTCATTGAGTTTAGAGCTGAGAATTGGTACCCGATCGGCCTATTAAGCACCGAGTAGTGCAAATATACTTGTTTTTCAGAGCCTAACCCTTCGAAGACCGGCCCACGAGCTTTAGGCCAGTTAGCAATATACACTGTTTATTTTTTTAATTTTTTTCCATAGAAAAAATAAAGCAATAAAATCCTTAATTCAACATAGATATATCGTAAATTTTAAATTACAATATAAACACCAATTCAAACACTAATAAAGTATCAAGTAAATATAAATAATGTTCATATTTAAATAAGCTACACAAGATAAATTAAACAAGGGTTGAGGTCCATTTTTGCCCCGAAAGTAACCGTAAAAGCGCTGAGTATCCGAAAATAACCAAAGAAGCATTTTGCCCCCAGAAGTAATCAAATCATACCAAATTTACCCTAACATTAAAAATGTTAAATTTGACCGTTAAATCCTCATTTTTGACCCATAGATGCTAACGTGGCTTTGACACTATATACACGTCATCATTTAATTGTTCGCTTTTTGCCCATAAGTAACGAACAATGAGCTGTTTTTTTGCCCTGAAAGTATCCAAATTATGGAAAAAAATTTCGGACCATTAATCAAAATTAAATTTTACGATAAAATAACACGTGACACGCCACATTCCACTTAATAATACATCTCATCACGTAGCTCATCACCATAATTCATTTAAATAACACGATATTCGATGAACTAGCATTAGTTGAACACCCCTCACAAAGACACAATGAATAGTGATTGAAGATAATTAAATTATGGGATTATGTAGAATTGACATTTTTGTTTTTTGAAAAATAATATAAATTAATTAATGGGTTAATGTTCATTTTTTGTCATTTCTGATAGTGAGAGAGGAAGATGATGATAGTGAAACTAGTTTGTGTGAAAAAAGGGAGAGGGAGGGGGAGAATGAATGATACTTTTCTTTTTTCTTTTCTCTTTCTTTTAATTTTCTAGATGTAATTTAAATAACTTATGGTGATGATGTGTGTAATGAGATGGATTAATGGGTGTAATGTTGAATGTCACGTGCTATTTAACGGTTTTGAATAACGTTCTAAACAAATTTGCTACGATGTGGAACTTCTGGGGCAAAAATGCTCCTTGATGGTTATTTCTATGGCAAAAATGGACCTTCGAATGATGACATATGATAGTGCCAAACCTGTATCAACATTTGTGGGTCAAAAAGGGGGATTTAACGCTCAAACTTAATGTTTTTAATATTGGGGCTAAATTTGCTATGATTTGATTACTTCTAAGCAAAAATGCTCATCTGGTTACTTCTAGATATTCAACACTCTTTTGTGTTAATTCCGGGGTAAAAAATGGACGTTAACACACTAAACAACCATAAAATCTAAGCAACAACATTGTGATCATCATAATCTTCTTCACAATATCATCAACATCAACTACGTTTGATTGTGCTTCACTTTGAGTAGACTCTCTTTAAGTGGTAAAAATATCAGGAATTTCTTCTCCAACATCATGAACACATTCATTATCTTTATCGACAACATACAATAAACCAAAATCATGAGTAGGCTCTGTTTCAGACTTTGAGTGGTAAAAATTGTTTATGAAGGTCGTTTCATTTTCAAAAGTTTTGTGACGAACATAACTTAAACAATCACATCAATTTGTTTATTATTTATATGTAAGACACAACAAAATTCCATGATCAAATGAATTCACCGAAGCAAGAAGCTTTTCTTCATCATTTCACAAGCTTTCAATCAATAAATAAATCAGTCCTTTCATGTGTGCAAATAAGGAAGATTAAATGAAAAAAAAATAAAAGGGCTAATAGGCCGGCCCTTTTAAACCCTCAGCCCTACAGGGCCGACCTGTTAGGCCCAATTTACTTCTAAAATCTCCAAAATCAATGTTCGGCCCTCCACTTAAATGAGTTGGCTCGACGGGTTGGGCCCGAATTACCGTATCTAATTGAGTTGTCAATAACAAGTCATCTAATATCACCTAGGTATTTAGAAACTTCAATGTAATTTAATGACTTTTTGGGACTTGGTTGTGATTAATTCCCTCATTTGAGACCTATTTATAATTCTCCCAATTATTAAATACAGAAAAGAGTATTCTATCTGACTACTCATTATCTACATGCAAAAACAGTTATTTCAAAATGGTTTAAGGGTTCAGTTAAAAAAAAAAAAAGGTTTAAGGGTTGAGCACTCTAATTAAAAGGAGGGGTTTAATTCCAACTAACATCATGGCGTTTTTTTGGGGATGTATGTTCAATGTCAAGGTCTATTATATTACTACGTTTTTTAATGTTATCTTTCTTTGAAATTTGATAGAATTATTTTCTTTTCAAAATGTAATTCATGGTCTATCAATAAGGATAAATTTGATTTTTTTTCCCGACAAATTTAATTGTTAAACCACCTCTCTCATAAATTTTGGTGAAATAGTTTGAGGTGATTTAAAATAAATATTAATAAAAGGTCTTGATAGAAAAGACCCAGATCCAAGTGTCATCACGAGCACTTTTGTTGTGTCGTGTGATGTGATATAATATGAATATTTGACTTTGGTGAGAAGTTTAAGATTTGCTGGATTCATTTCGGGTAGGGACATGAAATCCCCCACTGAGTGACTTATTAAAATCTATTAGCACAAGATGTTAAAAAAAAAAACTTTGAGCATGAGACGTATTAAAACCTAAGAAATTAGGATAAGGTTCAATTTTATCCCATAAGTTACTACACACAGCATGAGTAATGTTTGCCTAAAAGGTATTTTAAGGAACAACTTCACCTTAGAAATGTATAAATTATAGTAGTTTCACCCGACCGTTATCAAAATTAAATTTGATCGTTAATTGATCAAATATGTTAAGCTAACAGGTTTACATGTTATCTGTGTCATTTTTTTAAGATGCGAATTTGCACCGTAAATTTTCATTCATAAGTAAGGAATATTGTCCCAAAAGTTTACAAAATCATGGCAATCATATTGACCATTGCCCAAGTTAAATAACACTATTAATTGTCCAAAATTCAGATGAAGGAGGAGGTCACATTCACCTAAGAATAAGAAAAAGATTTAATTACTTAACGTGGGACACACTAAGGTAAAATGTCAATGACAGAGCCGTTGAAAACCCCCCACAACCACATCCTTATGACATCGAGATGGGCGAGTACTTTTCCGATTTTCTCTTCACCTCACAATATGCTTTCACCTTTGATTTTGGCCATTAATCCTTCAAATATTATGTGTATTTTTTTAAAAAAAAATTATTTGTAAATATAATTTTGAAAAAATGAAGTGGATGACATGACATACTAGATCAGCATATATATTTGATCAATCAAATGGTCAAATTTCACCTGAATAATAGTTGGGATGAAATTGTTATGATTTGAAAACTTTTGGTGTAACATTGTTCTTAGTGAAAACTTTCTGGACAAATTTATACCTTGACCCAAAACGAAAATGATATGGATGCCACGTGGACCTGCTAGCTCAGCATATTTGGTGAACCCACGGTCAAATATAACTTATTAGATGATGGTCAGAGCAACATTTCTACATTTTGAAAACTTTTAGGGTGACATTACTAAAAAATTATAGGGTAACATTGTTTATGCGTGACAAATTTTGACACAAAGTTAGACCTCAACCTACGAAATTCAGCCAATTTTGGAAAAAATTAAAAAAGAGAAAATATTATAATAAAATTTAAAGGGAAAATGATAAATAAATATCTACTAACTTTTAAAATCTCATATAAAAGATTTTAAGTAGTTGATTACCGATATTCACTCGTTGAATAAAAATATTAATAAGTACAATATACAAATCGCCTACATGAGATTTTAAAATTTAGAAGGTATTTTTCTAAATTTAAATTAAACAACATGGTTATTAATTAAGACAGGTAAAAATGATGGTGTACGATGGCTTATTAAGCGTGGAGATGGCTCAGATACCAACTGTGAAAACTGAATATGCACCGATAGACTATTTTTTCACAAACATTGACCCCAACAAAATATCAGCTGAGTCAACAAAATCCTTCAATTTTTGTTTGATTAGTTCTGTTATTATGTAACAGTTACTTAAATATTTTTTTTAGTAAAAAAGTTTCATATTTGGCAGTTACTGTAGTATTTGACATGATGACGTCAATTTCTATATTAATAATAATTGCCTTTGCAGGCTTTTATTTTCCCATATTGTAATTCCCTTATTCTCTCTCTCTCTCTCTCTCTCTCTCTCTCTCTCTCTCTCTCTCTCTCTCTCTCTCTCTCTCTCTCTCTCTCTCTCTCTCTCTCTCTCTCTCTCTCTCTCTCTCTCTCTCTCTCTCTCTCTCTCTCTCTCTCTCTCTCTCTCTCTCTCTCTGAGTGATTCCCTTATTCTCTTTAATTTGACAAATCTCCGTGTTGTCCCTCTTTAATTAATTTGTAGTGTTGTGTGTGTATATATATATACACACATATATAATTAAAAGGAAGCATAATCTAACTAATTATACTTTTAAATCTTACGAAGCTAAGTATATTATTTGAATGTAGCTAATTATTTAACAAAAAGATGGGTGGAGAGAATTACATATATCTAGACTATCTAGATCTCATCGGGGCAGTATAGATTTGATTACAAATTATGTATAAATTAAAATATTTTTTATTACTTTTAAAAATTAAATTTAAACTTTCAAAGTAAGATCTATATAGTCTTCATATGTCTATATCTCACTATACATCTTTGTTATGTGTAAGGAAACGCGTACGGGTCGTCAAACTGTAGTGTAGTGAAAAGAGTGTCGTTCCGTAAGGATTGTGCTTTGAGTCAGCTAATAAGTACTAATTGTTTACTTTAATTGGAAATGAGTATAAAAATTTTTTGGAAATCAAGTTCGATATAGAAGTCAAATTGCGAATGGAATTTAGAAGAACAAAACGATGATTGCAAAAATTCATAACTAATGGAATAAAAGTCTAGGGTCACTTATCCCCATTCTTACTTCATGAACAAGTTTTCTCCCCTTCTCTTTAACAACTAATGAATGTATGTGTGTGTCCAAGATTCTATTTTATTTGAAAAAGCTTTCTCAAGTCAAATTCAAATTTATACTGGCATTAATCATACAATCCCTTGTTAAAATCAATGCAAGTTATAATTCTCAACCAATCTCAATTAGACAATGTTAGGTTAGTAACTATATTTCGACGTTACCAACTAACCATCCATTTAAAACCATAAACTTCAAGCCTAACATGATTCCATCTAAGTTCTAAAACAAAACACACTTTCTCAAGCATATTTCATTTAACAAATCAAGTGGTGATCAAGCACTTGTATAAAAAGAGAGATAGATGAAAATCCACACATATATTTCATTCATTGCATAAGAAGAAAGGGAAATACAATGTTTAATCCATAAGAATGGTTCAAAGCAACCCTATGAAAGGATTTTAGCTACACATAAATGAATCTAAAACAACAACTAAATGTAGAGAATAGTTAATTACAGTAGAAAAGAAAAGAAGAAGGAAGAAGAAAGATTGTAACCAAGAAGAGTGAAGCTCAAATCTCTTCAAAACTCCTTCATTTCAAAGCTTCAAGCCTCCAATGTCTCCCAAGCCTCAAAAAGATCTATAGAACCAAAGTAACTGCCTCCAAGGGGGTTTGAATGTGTTTTAGCACGAAAACCTAGGTTAAATCTCTCAAAACTTGGCCCAAATTATGTAAAACGCAGAGTTTCGGATCCTCACCGTGGGAGGCCACAGCGAGGCACAGAAAGCACACAAATTTAGCTCCTCACCGTGGGTTGCCACGGCGAGAGACAAAGAAATTGGTTTTCTGCGTAATAGCTCGCCATGGCCCTCGCTGTAGGGTGTCACGGCGAGAGACAGCAAACACGAATTCTTCATTATTTGTCTCCAGATCATTTTGCTCTTCTTTTGTTGCTTCGGGTCTTTCTTTGCTCTTGCTACTTTTCTACCTCTTCCTACACAAGAAGGAGATGGTTGATGAGTTCTAAACATTCACTCATAAAAAATGTCATTATGCTCCAAAATTTCACATTAATGTAAATGTTTCTTGTTTATCTTTTTCCTATGAGTTTTTTTATCCTTTTTCAAAGCTATAATCTCAAAAACATGTACAAGTGTAGGAAAAATATTATCGAATATGTGAAATTGTAGAGCTTATCAATAATTGACCTACATATGAAGATGGGGGTGTTGGAGTGATCTCCCCATTTTCATCTCTCATATAAAACTTGGTCAAAGTTGAACGAAAATTCATATGCATTTTTGAAGCTTTCTTCAACACATACTCCCTATGAGTATCATCAATATCAAATACAGTCTGTAACAACAGAAATCATATTAAATTTGTTAGTTACAATGTCATCATGACAAAACTAAATTTAATTGTAAAAAAGTAGCTTACCTAAATCTCTAACCAAACCTCACCTTGTTTGGTCCTTTCTTTTCTCCAATCCGTAACTGTAATAGGAACTTTCTCCCAAACAGTGCACCCAATGAAACCTGTAAGGTCTTTTGCACTCTTTCTGACTACTTGATCATTGTCGTTCCATTTAAGGGCTGTCTTTTCTCCCAGAGCTTCCATGTTTGAGGAGTTTACGCATAATGATCTTGTCTCGATAAACATACTCCTCAAAATTTGCTCTACCTTGACCTACATTTACTGGGGAACTCAGTTGTGGTTCTTCCTCCAGGTTTAGGGCGGGATCCATTATCCTGTAAAATAATTAAACAAGACATGATTTTAGTGCATATTCATATAATGATGCCAAGTGTATGCGAATTAAATGCAATAATTCATTGTGTAAAAAAGAAAATACATACAAACTTAAACTAATATGATGGCTTTGGTATCTTTTTCCTCATTGTCATATTATCCAAAATTGTTTGCTTCCTCTTTTTTGTTTGATTTAGGGTTGTATTAAACCAAATGCCTTCTTCATGATCACGCCTTACATAAACAGGTTCATCTTCGTCATCATATCTGTTTGCATCAAAGTCTTCTGACAGTAATGTATCAAAGGAAGTATCCTCTTTTATCATATTCATATCATTATCACTACTTTCATCATCAACTTGTTCGGCATAATTTTTGTTCGACTGCATGACAATTGACCAATTTTTCTTGAAGGGTCTGTAATGTAAAACACTTATGGTGTTTGAGACGATAGAATGTAAGGATCATCCTTATATCCAACTTTAGAAAGCTGGACCGATATAAACCCAAATTCATCTAATCGTCGTCCACTATTGTGTTTAACCCACTGACATTGGAACACTGGAACTCTGGACATGGTGTAATCTAGCTCCCAAATGCAATCAATCACACCAAAGTATGACACATGCGCATATATGGGATTTGTATCTCTTGTACTTGATATATGATATGCCTCGGCAACAAGTGTGACACCACTATTCTACATTGTGCTTTTTGCATCCTGGCATTTTGTATAGTATGTGTAACCGTTGATTGCATAGGCGATGTAAGAAAATGTGTGCAACCCCCATCCTTTCGACAGCCAGAACAATCTTTCACAAACTGATTCAGCATTAAGCTCAACCTGCTGACCAATGCATGCATTGAACCATCTAATGAATGTTTGTTGTGCTCATTTGTAATGAAACTCTCATTTCTATCATTATGTATGTCCTGAAGGAGTTTTTTATGTTCTTCAACCAATGGTTCAACCTCAGGAGTGTTGTGAAGAATATACAAATGAGCCAGCTCCCTTTCAACATTCAAAATGCGTAATAGCTTGAACCTACTTATTCCTTTCCCCTTTAATCGCCTATCGTGATGAGACTTCGGCAAACCAACAGGTTCAATATTTGATAAGTAATCGGCACACAAATCACTCGCTTCTTCAACGATGTATCGTTTAGTAATACACCCCTTTAATCGATATCTATTTTCAACATACCCCTTTAAAACTTTCATGAACCGCTCAATTAGGTACATCCATCTCAAATAGACTGGGCAGCACTGTTGTACATCTTTGACCAAGTGTACAGTAAGATGAACCATGATGTCAAAGAATAAAGGGGGAAATGCATTTCAAGTTCGCACAGGATACAAATGATCTGCCTCTGCAAATCCTGCAACTTTGTTGTATCAACCACTTTACTACAAATGAGCTTGAAGAACATAGTCTAGTGATCGTCTCCGCAATTTCTTTGGTAAAATACTGCGTATGCCAACCGGTAAGAAATTTTGCATTAGGACACGGCAATTATGAGATTTCAAATTCTTCAACTTCAACTCTTTCATGGATACAAGGTTCTTTACATTTGAGGAGTAACCTTCAAGAACTTTGATTCCATTTAGAAACTCACATAATGATCTTTTCCCTTTCCTCGAAAGGGCGTAAGCTACTAGAGGTAAATAAGTGCGGCATCCTCTCTTGACAGGTGCTAATTCTTGTCTTATTCCCAACTTGAGCATATCTAACCTTGAATTGACAACATCCTTATTTTTTCCTTGCATATTTAGCAATGTGCCAATTAGGTTATCACAGTTTTTTTTCAATATACATCACATCAAGAAAGTGTCTAAAATATAAGGACTTCCAATACGGGAGTTCGAAAAATATGGACCTTTTCTTCCAACCACTTGTCAACACATTTTTAGCAAAAGGCTTGCCAAAATCATTCTCCAACGTGTTCACCTTTTCAAAAACATTATCCCTAGTCAATATCCTCGATGGCCTACCTTCTTCTGAGCTCCTGTTAAATGCCTTCTTCCACCTCCGCCAACGATTTTTTAACTGCAAGAACCTCCGATGTCCCATGTAAACATTTTTCTTACAATGATCCAGTCACATCAAATGGGTATCATCTTCATATATAGGGCACGCACCATATCCTTTGATGCTGTATCCGGACAAATTACCATATGCTGGGAAATCATTTATTGTACCAAACAACATGGCTCTCAATTTAAAAGTTTCTTCCTTACAGTCATCAAAAACCATCTTACTCGAATTCCACATATGCTTCAGGTCTTCAATTAAAGGATCTAAGTACACGTCTGTATCGTTGCCAGGCTGTCTATGCCCAGAAATAAGCATGGAAAGCATCATTTATTTGTGTTTCATGATCAAATTTAGGGGGGAGGTTGTATATCATCATAATCACTGGCCATGTGCTGTGAGTACTACTTTGAACTCCATGCGGATTGATTCCATCTGTTGCCAATGTAACCCATAGGTTTCTTGGTTCTTCACAGAATTCAGGGTACTCATAATCAATTTTTTTCCATTGGGGGGCATCTACGGGGTGCTTAAGCTTAATGTCTTTAATCCTCTCATCAGCGTGCCATGTCAAAAGTTTTGCAACATTCGCATTATTGAACATGTGCTTGAATCTTGGAATGATCGGAAAGTACCACAAGACTTTAGAAGGACTCTTACCTATCTTTCCATACCGAGATGTGTTGCATTTAGGACACTTCTCTAACGATGCATACTGGTTTCAGAATAAAATACAGTCGTTGGGACATGCATGTATTTTCTCATATTTCATACCAGTCGAGCTGAGAATTTGCTTTGCCTCATATGTTTTCGAAGGGACTACGTTCACTTCTGGAAGTATATCCCACAGAGCGGAAAGTAGCGCGGTGAAATTTGCATGACTCCAACCGTATCATGCCTTCAGGTTATACAATTTAAACACTGCATGCAATCTTGTGTATTTGCTGCATCCGACATACAAATGCGTCTCTGCATCGCTCTTCAGTGTCTGAAATATTTCAGGATTCTCCTCACCCACCACATTCAACTTTTCTTCACGATCATCGCTCTCATCACACATGTTTGTGTCAATCACATTGGATGTGATACTAACATCATGTACCCGATATCTGCATTCATCTTCATAAGTCTCATCATGCTTTGTTCATTGTGGATAAGACACATTGATTCCATGACAAATTAAATGACCCAACAAGTCAAGTGGACAAAGACGCTTTCCATACAAATACGACATACAAGGGCATACAATTCTGTTGGCATTCTTTGCATGCCCAGTAGCAAATTCAATGAACGCTTTTGCTCCATCTATATATTCCTTTGATTGTCGATCACATGACATCCATTTCCGATCCAACATTATAACCTACTAAAGGAAAGTGGTGGTAAGATGCACATGACTAACTTACAATGTTACCCCTATTTTTTAAAAACAATCGGTAGCATAACGGCTAAGACATGAACATTTCCAGCCTCAAGGCCCTCACTTTTAATATAAAAATTGGTAGCCAACTATATAATCAGCAGCTCAATATATTTCCACAGCCCACAACAGAATTCATAGAGCATATATAGTTCTACAAAGCAAAACAATCATACAAGCAAAATAAAACACCACACAGTTTTGTCTCATCACCCAATATAAAATTTACGTACCTAAATGACTTCTTTTACTTTGTTTTTGACCAAGAATGTGGATCAAGAAAATACTTCTTGAGATCCCTACAACATAAATAAATAAGTCATCAATTCTTGGGCTTTTTCAAACCATAAACAACAAATTGTTACCAATTAAAGTTATTTATTTTGTAGTGTCTATAAAAAATTAAATAAACTATTATCGAACCTTAAACATGAAAAATAATGATTTCACACCTCAACTACTTTAAGCCCTAATATGTTCTTTCACCAATTCTCTTGCTCTCATGTTCAACCAATGCTTCTTAGTCATGCTTCTAATATTCTTGTCATCATTCATTAAATACTTCATTCGGTTGTCATCCAGCTCATGAATTTGCATATTTGGGTTGTTGTTTGTTTCTTTGTTCATGAGGTTGAATCTTTTTAATAGTTTGTACCATAGGATTATGGCATTTGCTAGCAAAGATTCTCTCAAAAAGCTGCAAAGCTCATGAAGGATCCATAACAAATAAGTAATGATTTTTTATACCTACATTCTTACATTTGACAATTTAATTTGTTTTAGGTTGTTTTAGTTTGTGTTGTTGGTTTCTGTTGATATTGCTATTGCCTTTTTTTGGTAGCATTAAGGTAAATTGATAACACACATACTAATTATATTCAGCGTATTTCTTTGCAAATTCTTTTCCTCAAATTGTGGGATAATGGGGGTAATAGTTATTATGACATGTAATTATTCTAATCCTAACACAAAACTAGGGGAAAAACATGAGCTTCAGAGATTGCTTACCCAAACTGAAATCAGTGAAGAAGAGATAGAGCCAAAATGACGAGCAAAGTGGAGTTAGAGGGCAGAGAAAAGCAAGTGGCTATGTAGAAGCAGACTTCGGAAGGCGTGAGACTCAAATCTGAGAAGAGAGAAGATAAGAGAGAGGACGGCGAGCTCCACGAAGAATCCAAGAGAGTTAGTGTTAGAATAATATATTTTGATGATAACTAAACATAACTTAGGCTTGAAGATAGGTTGGATAAAGGATCAGAAAATAACTTAGAGATAATCTGATAAAATTCTAAGTGCTGCATAATCGATTAGGGATATATTACAAGACAAAGAATTATAAGCCTAATCGATTAGAGTTCAGATTAGAAGTTAAGAATATGGTCGCCTAATCGATTAGAGGGTCCTGCAATCGATGAGAGAATTTTAGCCCAATCGATTAGTGCCATATAATCGATTAGGAGGAATTAGAGTAATCGATTAGAGTCATATAATCGATTAAGAGTCTTTTGCCTAATCGATCAAAGAGCCTTAATGATCATATCATATTTCAAGCATAATCGATTAGAGAGCATTAATCGATTAAAGGAAAATAAGTAATCGATCAGAGAAAGTATGTAATTTGAATGTAATCTGTTTGTAATCAGTTAGACATGCCTAATCAATCAGACTTCCCCTGTAATCGATTAGGCACATGATTTTCTAATCTGATGCTCAGTGATGCAGGCTATAATCTATAAGTAATCGATATGTAATCGATTAGACACCAGACCCTGTGATCGATCAGAGGCTGTAATCTGAGTGGCGATGGGATTTATTCAAAATTAATGGTTAAGGCTATTTTAAGCTTTCCAAGTACAAAATTGCACAGACCTACTTATGGAAATTAACTTTAGCACGCAACCTGATCAATAGAGCCGTTGGAACTCACCTAGCACCTCCAGCGATTAATGTAGAGAGATGAGCTAAAACAAAGACAAGTACAATGGAGTAAATGCATCACAAAATATATCTTCAACACTCCACACCAGATTATCCAACTCTCTGAACTTATACAACGGCTATATCTTCAACGGATAAATTTCTAGAAGAGACTATAAATACTTCAGTGAAGAAGTTAGTTGAAGGGATTGATTGCCATATTGATTATCTGTATCTACTGCATTCAATACTCAGAAAGCTTACTGTCCTAATATTCTTAAGTGTGTAACAAAATCTGTTCAATAGAGTGAACAATCTATTTATGTATTCATTAGCAAGTGAGAATTACTCTTAAGATAGTAGGATCTTAAGAGTAGGGTGTTAACTTACAAAGTGTAAGGGGGAGTGATCAGTAAAGAGAAAAGTTCTTGCTGTCACTTGTAAAGGCTGCCAAGAGCCTGATTTAATCTTGAGATATTAGTGGAACCCAATTGAAGGTTGGAGAATTGGACGTAGGCAAAGTTTGGGCTGAACCAGTATAAACTGTATTGACTTTCAAGTTAAATTTTAGAAGCACAATTCACCCCCCTCATGTGCATTCCTGCCTGTTACAGTTAGAGGGTAGAGAAAAGCAAGTGACGATGAAAGACAAAACTGAAATGACAGAAGAGAGGACGAAGGTCTAGAAGCAATAGGGAAGGGAAGCGAAGGGGGAGGACGGCAGGTTGGGAAAGGGAAAAGGGCAAGGGAAAAGAAGAGAGAAGAGAACAGCTAGGGCTCTGAAGTTATTGGGAGGGAAGACGAAATGGTGAAGAAGGGAAATGGAAAAAAAATGCGCTGGGATGTAGTGAGCCTATCCCGGCGCTTATTACTTCAAAGCGTCGGGATAGGTAAACAATTTTTAAAAAAAATAAAAGAAAAAGGCCTATCTCGGCGCTTAAATAAACTAAGCGCCGAGAAAGGTCATAATTTTAAATAAAAATAAAAAATAAGAAACAGAGAGCCTATCCC
The DNA here is from genome assembly GCA_037074515.1 of Mimosa bimucronata. NCBI lineage: Eukaryota > Viridiplantae > Streptophyta > Magnoliopsida > Fabales > Fabaceae > Mimosa > Mimosa bimucronata. The sequence goes on from CM073447.1 coordinate 23,980,387, forward strand.
GGTGCTTATAATAAAAAAGCGCCAGGATAGGTAAAAAAATGTTTAAAAAAAATTAAAGCAAAAAAATACATATCCCGGCACTTAAATGAACTAAGCGCTAGGAAAGGTCAAAAGCTATCCCAGTGCTTAAAGTAAATAAGCGCTGGGATAGGTAAAAAAAATTTCAAAAAATTAAAGCAAAAAATACCTATCCCGGCTCCTAATTGAACTAAGCGCCGAGAAAGGTCAAAATTTAAAAAAAATAATAAAAAATAAAGAAACACACAACCTATCCCGACGTTTAAAGTAAATAAGCACCGGGATAGGTAAGAAAAATTTTAAAAAATAAATAAAAGAAAAAACACCTATCCCGACGCTTAACAGAAATAAGCGTCGAGAAAGGTCAAAATTTAAAAAAAAATAAAACAAAAGATCGAAAAAGCCTATTCCGGCGCTTATAATAACTAAGCTCCGGGATAGGTTTAGACCTATACCGACACTTAGGTTTATAAGCGCCAGTATAGGTGAACTAAACCAGCCCCAGCGCTTACAGTTTATAAGTGTCGCTATTGTTGCGCAGCAATAAATTATTTTTGTAGTAGTGATTGTTTTTTGAGGAGATCATAATTGCAAGCTTGAATCAGAGTAATCAAGTGAATTGATCAAAGCATTAGGAGAGTTTTTTTCTCTAATTTTCTCCCCTTCAAGATTATACCTCTACTTCAGCTCTTATTCTCTAACCTGCCATCGGTACTCAGAATCTCTTTCAAGTTTCTTCTTCTACAGCTATCGAGAATTATCTTAGTCATTCAACATTTTAATAATTCCTTTCTACTTTATTTTTAATACAAAGATTACCTAAATTATATGCTTTCTCAAAATTTGTGGATGTTGCAAGGTTGGTCAGTTATTTTGATTTCATGGAAGTGTGATATTGCTTTGCAAAACCTTTGTGTACATCACTTTCCTATATGGGTTCAAATTCATGGACTGCCTCTTAATTTTTTTAAAGTGGACTCAACTTGTTATATTGGTGATCACTCAGGAAGGTTCATTTCCTATGATAGGGTCATAGTTTGCGCATAAAAGTTAGAAAATCTTGCTCTGGTGGTTTTTTCCTTTGCTTGATGATAAGATTTTGAAGATCTCATTCATCTTGAAACAAGTTGGAAGGGTTTGTTCTTCTTGTTTAGGTATTGAAAATGTGGCTTGTCATTGTAAACTAGATACTAAATTGAGTCCTCAAGTTTCAATTTTTGTTGTAGGCACTAAGTCAGTTAGTGTTAAAAATGAAGGTGTTTTTGGATGTTATATATCAAATGATCTAAATTCTGGTCTTGGTATTGTTTCCCATTGCTCAAAAAGAGCTTCATCTGATGAGGTTGTTTTAAACCAAATTTGGCCTCAACGTAAAGTGACGAGTAGCAACTACTCTATCAAGCAGAAATCAGAATCTTTTCATTTATCTAGCATGATGTTTAACAGATCTAGAATTCAAGCTGTGGAAGATATTTGTCCTTGGCATATTTATAGTAATGTTGAGGGATTGAAGATGGGAAAGTCTTTATTATCTTTTTGTAGAAAACGGAAGCATAAATTCCAGTCTATGGATCTTCATGCTGAAAAATCTCAAGTTGATCCATTTATCTTGAGAAAAGGATCAAATCTGTTTTTATATCAAGAGATCTTATTTAGGTTTTGTCTCAACCATATCCTGAGCCTAATTATCATTGTCCCAAGTCTTCAACACCTCATCATTTTAGATCCTTCAAGCAATCTAAGCAACAAGTTGAGGAACCACATCAGAGTAAAACCTTTTTGGGTCAAGTTGTAGATGAGAATTCTCATTCAACAAAACATTCCGAATAGTCATCACTTGGAAGATCATTTATTCCAAGTGTTTCTGCGAAGAAAAGAAGGCGTTCGTGGAATGAACCTCATTCGATTGTTCTGGGTTCCGACGGAGTTTATGCCAAAAAGCTCTACTCATGCTCATGATAATGATAGGGACCTCTAAGTTCTTTTGCAGCCACTTGTGGGCCCATCTTGCAGTGCTACACTTTTTTCTGTTGTTTGCGCTTTATGTTCTCTTCGTTTTCTTTTTCTTTCTTTTATATTTTTATGTAGGTTGTATGTTCTTAGTGAAGGCAATCAACACCTCCATAATATCTAAAGTGTCCTATGATCATCTGCATGTGACCTTGGCAGTTTTAAACACCTTCAAGAGTGTAGACGTTGTGAAGAAACCAATAATGTTGGCTTTTCGTGGTGGCGCGGCTCTGCGGATATCCAAGATTTGGCTTCGCATAACTGGATGATGTGCTTCAGGCTCGTTTCAACTCCTTATTATATCAAAGAGCACAATCAAGCGTATATGTTGAACACTTGTAGGATGGCCTATAAGCTCTCTCCTCAAAAGACAGCTATGCAAAAAGCCCGATTTTCTAGTATGCTTTAATATATCCTTTAGTTATTTTATGTCTTTCTTATAATCACAAAAGACCCATACACATTTGGAATGTATTACAATATCTCTGTTCTTATCTTTTGGATGTGTCAAATATAAGTACACTAGAAAATTTCATTTTATCTTAATATATTGTCTTTATATAAAAAAAAAAATGCACGAGTTTTATTTTATGTCAAAAGGTCAACTTTTTTCTTTGGGAGCCCACCAACCCATCATCATCTACGATAGACAAGATCTCCTATAAACATGTAAGGACACATGATAGAATATCTTAGTCTTCGGCTTTTTTTGGCAGAATGAAATGATGAAAGTAAATAAATTATTGAAAATCATGCTATACCCAAGGTGATAAGGATTGTATCATAATTCGTCCTCCTAATTCTACTGTTGCCACTAGTATCACACGTGAGCATTACTGCGAGATGGCTTTTTACATAATTTCTATGAGGCACTTAATTTCACATGTAGACAGAATCCGAACATGCATTGCAGTTATATATAAATTAATATATATATATATATAGCATGCCTATCAGACCATCATTATGAAACAAAATTTTAAACTTTATTACATTAGACTGTTCAAATATACTACAATAGTATCTGACTATAATTAACATTACAATAAACTAATATATACAATTTCAATCCTTTCAGTTATTAGATCCTAGGCTGGTGATCCTAAAGCAAGATAACATCCTAATTACTTGAATAATCACCTAAAGCACTGTATATAAGGACACGGAGACCCATCTTGAGACCACAACTACTACATCTCCTGAAGCTGTTGTGCGAAAGCATGCATGTGGGACAAAATCAGTGTCTTCATTATATTGGTGTAAAAATATAATCCTCGTTATCAAAGGCCTGCAAAAATTTAAATCCACCAAGATCGAGTGTAAAATAAGTAACAAATAGACTAAAAAAATACAACAGTTATAACAAAACTAATGTTATATTAAGATTAAAAAAATTAAATTATTGCATCTTCTAAATTTTGCAGTAAATTCCAATTTGAATAATTCTATACATGTAAGCATTTTGGATTAATTCTCTTGCTGTTCCGACAACACTAAAAATAAATAATGAATATCCGGTCCTTAGTATTTAAGATCTAATTGACTAATTTGAGAAGATTAAAAAATTGTGTAAATTCTCGATTCTATCATATATGTTAGATGATCTGCATACTCATGTGCATCATTATGTTATTCATTAGTTTTTAAGTAAGATAAATTAATTTGGAATAATGATAAATATAAGTACTTTAAAATAATTTGTTTACTTCGTTGATCTCTTAAAATAAACATGAATGAGGGCATATGTGAAGTAACGAAGACAACTATAGATGTTGTATTATTGGGTCATCACCTCATGATCTCTATCTATATTCCTATCATCAGGTATCACTGGAACTTCTCAATAAAATCCCCGCTTCTTCTGCGTCTGCGTCATCCCAGTGTGAATATATATATATATATATATACTGCACAATCGGTGTGAATATATACTGTGTAATACAAAAATATATATGGGTGTGTTTGGAATGACTTTTGAAAAAGTGACTTATATATAAGTCAGATTGTTTAATGACTTTTATATTTGAATGAGCTGTCAAAAAATGACTTATAGGTCAATTGAACTTTTGAAACATGATTGGATTGACTTATTGTAAAGTAAAGTTAAGATGAAAATGACCAAAAAGGACATGAACTTTAGAGAATAATAGAACTAAATTAAAATTATCCATTAAATCTTTGAATTAAGATGATTTTGAGTGAAAAATTTAAATTTTTCTGAAAAATCAAAATGGGAATTTTATTACAATTATTTGCAAAAAAAATAAAATGGAAATTGAATTAAAATTATTTGCAAACATAATAAAATGGAAACTTAAATAAATATATTTAATGGATTAAATAAATATAATAAATATATTTAATGAATTAAATGAATTATTTTTGTGTGCTTTCTTTTTTTGCCAGGGGAGTGTGTGCATTTTGTGTGTGCTTCTTGCCAGATCCGTGTGTGTGAGCTTGGGGGAGAGAGAAAAGGGTAACAAATGAGGGTGGGTGAATTTTTTTATTGGACCAATTCTCCCAACGGTCATAAGCTCTTTTCCATCCCAAATAAGCTGGCAAAAACAATTTATAAATCATTTAAGAACTTAAAAATATAAGCCCAACCAAATATATGCTTTTTCACTTTTCTCATTTAAGTCCTTTTAATTGAGAATAAGCTCTTATTTTTGCACAATAAGTCCTACCAAACATGCTGAATTGTATATGTATATGTGGTCTTCATTTTTCAAATACTTGAGTCCCACAAGATATTTATGCATATCCCGATTCATTTTCCTTTTTGGAAGGCTATTAAGATATGTTACCACACATTATTGTCAAACTCGCGAGTTAACTTTTCGATTTTACCGTTTTTATGGTTCTACCTAACCAAAACATGTCACGAGTCACTTAATTTTTTACTAGGTGTGAACTCAGTTAAACTCATGAGTTTACACATTGAGTTTACCGTTTTTACATTTCCACATCACGAAATAATCGTGTCAATTTGTTTTAAATCTCATGTTAAATTTTTTTATTTGACCATATTCAATAAATTTATATATAAATTTTATAGAAATTTCTTTATTGATCTTGAGAAAGTATGAATATTGATATTTTTAATATCAACTATTCATATTTAAAATATATTTAAGAGAAAATACATTTGTTGGTACCTATAGTTTTATTTAGTTTTGATTTTGGTACCTATGTGTATTTTTATCATAATTAAATGCTTTAATTTTAATTTTTAAACACCGTTGGCTTTTATACAAAGACTAGCCATGCTAATACAACAAAGATAGATGATTTAATAGTGGTAATTGAGAAAAATTAATGGTTTAATTAGGAGATTAAAAACCATAAGTACCAAAATTAAAATTAAATAAAAGTATAGGTACCAACAAATGGGTTTTCCCTATATTTAAATCAAATTATTGTTAGTTTTTGTATTTCTTATGTAATTATATACTTCAAACATGTATTTATTAATAAAAGTATACTCTTACGAGTTTACGATTCGATTTTACATCCTGGTCACGGGTTTACTTAAACTCACGAGTTTGACAACCTTGTTTCCACAAGGCCACAACTCTCTCCAGCATAGGTAATAATAACGTCTTTGTACCACTCCTTCTCTTCCGAGTGAAATGCCATTAAATAAAAGTCTCATAAATAAATCACGTATAAATGGTACGTTTGTTTTTGGGAAAAAGACAAAAAAATCCCTTCCAATTTGCAAAATCTCAATAACAACTTCATGATAGGTATTAACAACCATTAACAACTCAAAATTCCTTATCTGAAATTTTACAAATTAGAAGGGATTTTTTTGTCTTTTTCCCTTTGTTTCCCCAGTTTCCAATATTTATTTCGATTTGTAGAGATTTTACAGGAGAAGCCATCATTCACTTGAAGATATTGCTCTTGTAAGCAAATAGAATTATGCAGAAGAAGGATAAAGGTAGTGTGTGTTAACGTGGGGAGGGACACGTAAAACAGAAACAGCAATAATGCAATAACTGTGTTATAAGGTGATAGCAGAAGAAGCATGCGCATGCACATCAATAGATTTACTCTTCTGATAATTGAGACACAGGCAACAACCTCAATAATATTTACACCACACACAATAATTCCCTTTATTTATATCATCTCCACCTCACCACCTCAAAATTGTCAATATACTCACTCAATATCAATCAATGTTTAGTACTCCCTCTGGTCCTAATTATAAGGCATCAACTACCATTTCTCATAAACCGGGAAATGATAGTTGGGTCATCAAATTTATACTAAATTTGCAACTTTTTCCAACTTCACTCTTAATTAATTGATGTGACTTCACATTTTCAACTTTAAACCTCCATTAATAATAAGGGTAAAGTGGGAAAAAAGCAATTAATGAGGCGGTTGGTGCCTTATATTTGGGACAAAAAAATTGTTTAGTTGGTGCTTTATAATAAGGACTAGAGGGAGTATTCCTTTTCGGCCTTAAAGCTCAATTGACTTTTTTGGATATTAAAGAGCCAAGTAAACTACTTATTAGTTATAATATATATGTTGTATTTAATTAGATTATATATCAATTTATAAGATAAATTAGTTTAAAGATAAATTAGATTATATATCAATATATTTGGGACAAAAAAATTGGTTAGTTGGTGCTTTATAATAAGGACTAGAGGGAGTATTCCTTTTCGGCCTTAAAGCTCAATTGACTTTTTTGGATATTAAAGAGCCAAGTAAACTACTTAGTTATAATATATATGTTGTATTTAATTAGATTATATATCAATTTATAAGATAAATTAGTTTAAAGAAAAATGGTAATTATTAATAGTTTAAAGTAATTTATTTAGTTTAATAAATCTCTCTAAAAAATCAACTATGTCACACATATTAATCACCAAAGGGAGTATATCTATATATAGAATATGTAGGAATTATTTCTAAGTATCACTCATTCTAGTCTTTAATATATAACCTAGTTGACTTTTTTTTTAGAAATATTAAGGAAGCCTAATAAGTTAGTTAATCATAAAATATGTAATATATTATTAGATTATGTATTAAGTTATAAATGAAACAAACTAGTTTAAAGAAAAAATTCAAGTAAATCAATTTATAAGTAACTCATTTAGTTTTCTTAGAATTTTCAAAAAAATGTCAACTAGATCTTATATTAAGAATTGGATGAAGTATATGACTAGCAGTCCATGGAAAAATGGGTTTTAGGCATTGCAAAAGAGAATTGATTTATTAGTTAGGCAACAAAATAATTGAAGGGTTAAAATGCATTTTTCACCCTTGAATTATTTCAGAAAGAAATATTGATTATTGTGAACTACTCGTTGGAGCAATGTCCTTTCTTAGATGGCCCAAAAAAAAAACCTTGTCCTTTCTTAGGTTTCAAAATCGTTGGAATGCCCTCTCTAGAATAATGAACATAAAAGCTGATTAATAACATGATATCTTTTTTACCTTAGAGTATATTCAAGGAAGAGCAAATTATACTTTAAAGTTCAATAATATGGAGCAATTTAGACTTTTTCTTACCAAAACATATCGCATAATGTTTAAGATGTTATATGACTTGCCTACAAAACGTTAGCTTGGTATCACATCATGTTTAAGGTGTACTATTATTCTAATAACCACACTATTAGAATAAACACTTTTAACGTCCATTATTTTGGACTTTTAACTTCCAAAAATAGAGGGATGTAAGGAAAAGTGAGGTTGAAAATATTGATTTTTTACGATAATTTTAATTCACTTCAATTCACTAATATTAAACGTAGAATATCTAAAATAGGGGCATTATCCACGTTCATTCCGACAAAATGGATTTTAAAGATGCCGAAAATGGACCTTAAAATTGCATATTTAACGTCCATTTTATCATAATGGACGTGGATAATGCCCAATTTTTTCATAATCTACATCTAATAAATAGTTAATAGACGTGAATTTCGCAAACATTTTTTTTTAAAAACTAGGATGTGATTTGTTTATTATACATCTATATGTACATAGTTTAAAGTTAAACCTGTTGTTGCACCAAACAAACAGAAACATAGATATATTTCACTAAAAGAGAAACATGGACACATTCGCCAAAACCAATGTCTACATACAATTAAAAGTAAGATAGATCCAAATACAAACAAATTACATTATAACGCAAGTAAAATCCTATCTAGTTTTTACTCAAAAGCATGTTGAATTAACCAAGTAGCTAATTTATCCCGAATTTCGTCAATGACATCTTGACCAAAAGAGACATCGGTAATAAAAATCTGGACAAAAAAATGAGATAAAACATCAATTAGTTTATTATAATCAATAAGTAAAGCAAACAATTATAAGTAGGTAATGCAATTATAAAATTGATACAAACATTAGTCAAGTTTCCATGAAGTCCACTCATAATTATGTTATACATGTACCGTATAACATAATATCCACATTCTTTGTTTTCATGTTGCTTAGAGCACTGTAAATTATACAAAAATATATCAATAAACAAGCAATATCATTGGATATATCAAATTAATTCAATCAAAATGACTTACTTTAGGGAAAACCCACTTGATGGCGTTACGTCCACGGCCTGTACTATATATGTAATGCCAAGTTCTTATGGCCCTAAAATGAAATGAAAATTAAAATATATGAAAACAATTTATTTCAGCCCAAAATATTGATAAGAATTAATCATCAACACACTTGTTGAAGATCATTTTATAAGGAGGGGTTGGCTTCCGACGCAAGGGATCAAACCAATAAACAAAGCTTTCGTCGGGACATACAACACATAGACTCCAGTGTTTCCTGAAACACAGAGATATCATTACTCCACAACTCATCATATACCGGAAGTGGTGTAGATGATTCCACCTCAATATCATTAATCATGTTCTCCATTCTTCCATCACCCACGTCAGACACAACTTTCATGTTTTGAGATGCGGAAGAAACTGTTATTGTTCCTAATTCACCATGCTAAACCCATTTTTTGTATCGAAGATTGATTTTGTTACAAAAGAAGTAATCTCTTATATCATCAATACTCTTTCTACTCCGATTAAAACACTTCATGCAAGGGCAAAAATCTTCAAAAACCCGGCCCGGGGATCGACTCGGTCAAAGCACTGGGTCAAGGGTCAGAGGTTCAATCAAGAGTCGATTTAGGATCAAACCGGCCACATTAAAATAATATAATTTAATTGATAGTAATTATATTTAATTATAAATATTTTTAATTAAACTTGAAATACATAGAAGGGGAGTATGAGAATTGAGAAGATGCTAGGGCAAAAGGTTATATTTGATTACATATATTTTAATTATATGATATCTTATTGTGTTCATACTAGTGGACAAAATATTATATGAGTCTTATATATATTATTTTTAATTTTTTTTAAAAAAATTAAGTTTTTCACTCAAAAAAAACAAATTAAGTCTAAACAATTGTTTTAAAATATTGAAGACTCAACTAAAGATTAAAAAACTGACTTGCAAATAAGCTGCCAACTTGGAATTAAAAAATACTAGTATATGTTCACAAAATTTGAAATAGCCCTTCCTTCCAGAATCTTTATATTTTTTATTCTTGTGATATGTGTATTTAATGGTTTTCAAAGTTATAATGGGCCCAAGCCCAAGTAAATAAAAAACCTTAATTGTTACAAGTGATAGCTGCAACTTTTTCTCCTTAGTTTGCTACACAGTACACACAACGGCTTCTTCCCTTCTTCTCCCTCTGTCGACATCTTAAGAGTTCAGATCTGAAATTTTTCCAGCGAAGTCCAAGTGCATCTCCAACCAAATTGTCATACTCCACCATCTTGTAGTTGCAAGAATCATCTCACTCTAAGGTTTTCTCCTATTTTCCTTGTCTAATCCCATCACCATTCTCCCTTCTTCTTCACCTTTCCTCCTCATCTAGATCTTTGCCCTTTGCCATTATGCACTTCAATCTAATTTTTTTTCCTTTCAAGTCTTAAATGGCGTCGTTTTAAGGGACATGAGGGCTTTTTTTAAAAAACCAGCCGGGCTGATCCACCCGCCGGTTCGAATCAACCCGGAATATTCCAGGTTAATTCCTTCAGTGGGCGATGCCTGGCTCGGCCCGTTCTCTTCGCCGGTGACCGGTTTTCCGGTCCAACCAATCGAGCCGAGCTGGGTTTTTTAACCTTGGCAAAAATACATCCCGCTCTTACTAGGTGCATTTCTTTTAGCAAACTCAATAAACTTTTCAACCCCAAGCTCATACGTATTACTACTTCTCAATGCATTCATCGAACTTCGGTCCATTATTCTATTCAAACCTATGCCATTATCCACAAAGGTAAGTTTCGATCATCACTAACTCAATGTGATTGATGAATTGCCTTACACATTTTCTAAAAATTTTGGCAGCATTTCCCCAGAATAGTAACAATACCAAAATTTTCAAATACAATCTAAAGCATACGGAATATTAATTGCAACAGAAAATAAAAAACAACAGAATTTCCAAAAACCAAAATTAAACAGATTTTGAATTGTCTACCTAAATTGATCGACCGATTGTCCTTGATGAATTTTGCAACTGGACGTTACCCCTCACGAAGTAATAATGTAGGTAGACCTGAATTGCACATATTCATGGATGAGAAATATGATCCTAGCATTTAAAAGCTGACAAAAAGATAACATATAAGGAAAGGCAAAATGAAAAACCAAGTGATTAAGAAAACGTCTAGATTAACAAATCCATCTAATAGCAAAGAAAGAATATGCAACTCACCCAATAAACACAAACCCCATCAAATCAACCCCAAGAAAATAATAAAGTGCAAGAGCAATTTGAATTGGACATAATTCGACAATTTCAGTAGAGAGGAAAAAGTTCAATAGCAAAATTGGACTGTCAATTTTATCAATGATTCTCAAATATGAAAATTTGAACTTCCGTCTAACCTACCCTAGCTATTAGGAAAAACTCAGCAACTGAATTTATAATGTGCTAATAGGAACTAATTGATCATTCATAGAAATTATTTTTTAAAGATAGTTTTAGAGACAAACACACATATATGTAAATAACCACTATCAAGAGAAATATGATATAAATTGATCCCTCTCCTGCGTAAGCTTTATCTGCAATATATGCAATAGAAAGCATCTACCATCAACTTGAAACATTCAAATGAATGATACTTTATCCATCTCCAATAAATCTTTTATTTTACATATACCACTCAATAAATAGACAGACAGTTCCAGAATGACACATGTATCAGGCTTCTCGTCCACAGGTGTTATTCCACCTAGTTTAGTTCCTTGTAAAATGAAAGCCTCCTGTTGTTTATATTTTGCACTAAATAAGTCCGAACAACAAAATGCTAGAGTAGGGTGTCTGTATGAGTATTACCACGGATAACCAGTGAAAACAACTAGTTCTATCGCACATCTACTCCTTTTCTTCAGCTCACAGCCTTTACTTTCACCATGTCCAGTTCGTTACTAAAGTTAATCATTAAGACAAATAGTTGTGTCACACATCTACCTCAATTCCACTCATTTTTCCTTACATTCTTTTGAAAATACAAATACAAATACAAATATGACTAAGCGAGGTGAATACAGTCATTCACTTAACCACAGATAAAAGAAAACCAATCCTAATCCATGTTTAGTCCCCTTTTTCCCAGCGTAGTGAGAAAACTAACAGAAAGAAGACAGAGGAGGGCATAAAAGGAAATTTGAAAGAAGTTAAAGGGGGCAAACAGTTATAAATTCAAATGCATCCAAAACATGTAAAAACCGGATAGTAATGAGACTAAAAAACTATGTGCATTTTGATAATAATCAAATTTAGATGAGCAGAACAAATAATGGAGCCCGTGACCATTACTATGCACTTTGATAATTGATCATAACTACTAAAATAATCAAAGAAATTCATAGTCATTTAGGTACTAAATGTTGGTCGTCGCTGACTTGAAGAACCTTTAGCATGCTAAATTTATGACACAATGATGCTCAACCCTCCTGCAAAACATTATAAAACCAGTTTCAATGATTTAGCACAATCTTAGTGTTGATCAAAGAAATTCAGAAACAGTGGCAGCCAAACTAATTACTCTAAGCAAACCAAAATCCATCTATTGCGTTGAAATTTATCTTCTACTCTAATCCTAACACAAAACCAGAAACTAAAGCTACCAAAAGTTTCAGAAATCGATTACCTGAAGTGAGATTAGTACAAAGATGAAAATAGAAAAATTCAGGCACAAAATGAAAGAGGAAGGCAGTGAAGCTTCTGGTCTGAGAAGAGAAATAGCGGTGAACATAGTGATTAACTTAAACAGAGTAGGATCATATAACTGAACCTGGCGGCGAAATTAGAGGGTTCAAAGTCAAAAATTAGCGGCGAAAGCTTGAACGATGGCAAGCTTCGCGAGTGGATGGAGAGTGCCTTTTTCCCTGGCGGTGGCAATACCAACTTGTATCCTTAATCTAAATGAATGGAGAGTGAACCACCGAAGGTTTTGCCGAAGGGTGCAATACCGAACATGAATGGCGTCCTCCTCAGGAGACCGTCGTGAAACCCAAAGTGAATTTTGTGTGGTTTGGCGGTGGAGGAGTTGAATATGCCACTGCCTTTTTGACATCCATTATACTGCTGAAATATGGATGTAAATTATCTATCATCTATCATTTATGAAAAACAAAGTCAACTTACACAATAATAGATGTTGTTTTCTCGTAAATTAATTATAAGTTTGTCACCGTCTTTTTTAAAGTCCATTTTAAAATAATAGAAGTAAAAAATGTTTTTTGTAGTAATGCCATAACAGTGTTGTCACATGTCTCTCTACTCTCATAAGTTACATAAGTATTTGTCATAAGCTAGTTCTATACATGTAAATAGACCGTAACAACACTTATTATTAGTGTTGGCCATCAAACCTTTCTGTTTTTTTACATCTTAACTGAAAAAGCCAAACGGAATCCAATTCTTCCTCCTATCATATGCATCATGTTTTTATGTTGACTACTGGTGTAAGTTGAGAGATTTTTTTTATTGGTCATCGTTCATAGCGAGTACCACTACTACAAAAAAATGCTTTTTGCAACCTTTTTTTTTATTATTGTGGCATTTTTAAAACATCATAATAGCCAGTGCCACAATTGTCCTTGCGGCATTAGGTAGCCTATCGGGCATTTTCCTAAGAAAACGCCGCGCTATGATATCCTATCGCGACATTTTCCTAAGAAAAAACTAATATAACGGCTATTTGTGATCTTTACCGTAAGCGTACGAGGCGTAAAAAATGTAGTACAATTTAATAGTGTCGTTCCGCAAGGATTATGGTTTAAGTAAGTCAATTAGTACTAATTACACTCTTAATTGGAAAAGAGTAGGAAAATTTTCAGAAATTGAGTTGAAATAAAAATTGAGTTGCAAATTAAATGACGATAAAATGGAAAGATGGTTGTAAACTCGCTTGGTCAATTATAAGAAATGTTTAGAGCTACTTATCCCCATTTTACTTCATGAACTAATTAAATTCCCTCTTTATTAGCATTCTAATGAAACTATGTGTGTGTCTAAGGTTCTTTATGCATTTGAAAAAGCTTTCTCAAGTCACGATCAAATTTATACTTGCATTAATTGCACTAATTGCACAACCTCTTGCCATAATTAATGCAAGTTATGATTTCCAACCAACCTCCTAATGACAATGTTAAGTTAGTAACTATATCTCTACGTTACCAATAACCATCCATTTAAAACCATAAATTTCAAGCCCAACATGATTTCATCCAAGTTCTAAAACAAAATACACTTCTCAAGCTATATTTCATTTAACAAAGCAAGTGGTGGTCAAGCACTTGTAGAAGAAAGAGTAAGATGAAAATCCACATATAAAAATTCATGCATAGCGTCAAAAGAGGGAAATACATTGTTCAATCTATAAAATGGTTCAAAGTAACCATAGACAAGGGTTTAGTTACACATAAATGAAAATTAAAGCAAAAACAATAGCTCTAAAAGACTTAATGACAGCAAAAATGAGGAGAAGAATGAAAACCAAGATGAATGAAGCTAAAATTTGTCTAAGCTCCTCCCAATCCAATCTTCACTCTTCCAAGCACCTCCAAGCTATCTTAAATGGCACAAGATCCCAGAAAACTGACCCCAAAGTGTCTTGTCCTCGTTGCTGGCTCGAAACCCTAGGTTATAGGTCTGAAATTTTGCTGAATTAATCAAAACGCGTAGCAACAGTTTCAGGTCCTTGCTATGGGAGTGCCACGGCGAGGTACAGAGAGGGCGCCATATTAAGAGGCCCGCAGTGGGCCTCGCTGTGGGAAGCCACTGCAAGGTACAAATCCTTCCTTGCCCATTGCTTGCCTCCAATTCCTTCGCTTTTCCTTTGTTAATTTGGGTCTTTCCTAGCTTCTTTGCTCTTGTCCACCTCTTCCTACACAAGAGAGAAAGAGGGTAGATGAGTTCTAAAATTCACTCAAATATATATTCATTAAGCTCCAAATTTCACACACATGTAAATCTTTCTTTGTTTATCTTTTTCTTTGAGTCTTTATATGCTTTTCACAACTATACCCCCAAAATCATGTACAAGTATGGGGAAAATGTGATGAAATGTATGAAATTATGGAGCTTATTACTCCCCCAAACTTAAGTTCTTGCTTTTCTTCAAGCAATTTTAAAGAAATCCATGAATTTGACCACATGCTCACTTTACTTTGGTTGAAATGCTTGTTCTCATATGTTGTCTTTTCCCTTTAATTGATCGAAAATATAGAATGTATGGAACGATGAATGCTTCATAACATTAAAAACAAGCTTTTCAAAGATTCCTTGAGCTAGTGTATGTGTGTGTGTTGGAGTTAAAAGAAATTTTGTTCGGATTTTATTCTAATTACTTGCAATACTCTAACTCATGTGTAAGTTCTCACTTTTCAAATTTTGTCCACCATTTCCTTCGCCCCTCTTCATTCACAACTTGTATCACATGTTCTCAAAATCAAGGGGTCTTTTATGCTTGTAACTTGGCCATGGCTAAGGGTATTTGAAATGAAAGGGAATAAGGATGTGTACAAAAGCCTTAAGATAATGGAATTTTTGAGCATTTTAGATTCCCATCCTCCTTTTTCTTTATTTGAGCTAATTTGATATTTCCCACCAAGCCTTATTGGATACTCTTCTCTTTCTTTTTCTATTTTTTTACACTGTTTTTTATATATATGTGGCTTGGTCTATACAAAATTTTTGGTCCACTTCCCCTTTGCATCTCTCATATTCAACCATTTCCATTATCTCAAAGCAAGATAATTTCATGGTTTTTCGGGCTTAAAAGGTTAGGATGTTAAGTGGGTTTTTCAAAAGAAAAAGTCTTGGTTTTTCTTTTAGGCTCAAAAATTGGGATCACATGGGATAGATATTATCAAGGTTAGCTTGAAAGGCACAAATGCATTTAAAGAATCGCCCCGATCATTTTTATAAAATCATATGAAACTTGCTATGAATGTTGAAGTTTTTCCGAAAAGGATTTATGAAATTATCAAGTGAAAACAAACGCATAAATCAATTTACCACAAATGTCCTTCATAAAACCCATCAAATAAACTCTACTCCAATTGTGCTCAATTTTACTCAAAGGGATCAGGAAAAGACCTACTTTAATATCACAATTCATTTCAATCGAGGCATACATGTCCAATTTTTCTACCTATCATCAAGTCAATCAACTTGTTCCAATCATTGAACTTTCACACCGCTTTCAAGCAAGCTCATAGCCAATTCATCACATAAATGCAACAACCTTAGTTTGGTAATGAAATTTCACACATTCATCATTCAAATTTAAATCAATATATCCCTGTGCACTCATTATTCACAATCATTTTTTTTCTCAAAATATACCACCTCCCCCCCCAAACTTAGACCGAATAGTTTCCCCACTATTAAACAAGTCAAAGGAAAGGTACAAGCATTCAACAATGACCTATCTCATTCAAAGGCAAACAAAGATAACAACATACATATATATCATGAGAAGCACAAATCCAAACATGTGTCAAAAATTAGGAGCCATCAATAGCTCCAAATCAGTTATGATGAGCCGTCAGTAAGTCACATTTAAACAAGTCCACAAACAAAGATCAAACACACAAAACAAAACAAATAAACAAACTAAATAAAACAAACAAAAACAACACAGATCAATGCTCCACCTCATCCCAGGAACTATCATCATCCTCAAGAGCAGCTGCAAGTGCCTTATTACGCTCTGTCCTCTGTCTCACCTCTTCGGCACCCTTTCTTCTGGTCTCGTCATCGTTGTCCTACATCCCAAACTTCCGTGACCACTTTCTCACCTTCAGGATTGTGTAATCTTGAGACCATTCCAACTGAACCCACCTTCGATTCTGTTTGGCCTCAAATTCTATCCTCTACCGTTCAGACTCTTGAAATCAGCATAATACGTTCAAAGATCAATCTGAGGTTGAACTGGTGCTGCTGGTGGATTAACCCCCTGATCTGGTCATATTTTAAGGCAGAATCAGGGGCAAAGTGTGGGTCGTCCTCAGGATCATCTATTTCCCTCAGTAGAAATAGATCAGAGATAAGGTGGGGGAATATAAGGGATGTATTCTCTCTAAGCCTTAGCACACAGAGATAAATGGCATAAAAAATAATCTTATCTACTCTAATGCTTTTGCCTTGCATAAACAAGTAGATAAGGAGAGCCTGCTCTTTAGTGATATCACTCCGGTGACTTGTTGGTTGCACGTTGTAAGTAATAAACTGTAGCCATGCTTTCGTTTCTGGAATAAGGCTAGTTTGGCTGAGGTACAGCTGCTGGTCCTCTCGCATGAACCACCCAGTATTTCTGGGTTTAACCAATGCTTCCTCAATGACATCGAGGGTGTCCTCCCCTATGTAGTCCTTCTGTTTATAGTATTCACATTCTGCGACATCAGGGAGGTAGTAATACTGTCTAATCACTTTAGGGGTGATAAAATTAAGGAGTAGGTCACCACTGTCTCAGCATGGCACTGTGGTGATGTCCCTGGAATCCACAAAGGTGTAGTACTGCCTCACTAGTGCCTTATTGCCCTTTTGCCTAGACACTAACAGTTTGTCAAAGTGGTTATGGTTTCTGGCTTATGCATAGAAATAGCACATGTCTATTGGTGGGAATTCTTTTTCTCTTAGAAGTGACCTCTCTGCTTACTTTTTTAGAGGGCTCCTTTTTCTTTCTTTTGGACCCCCTTTTTGAGGACTCCAGCCTAAAGCGAGGCATGATCTGCATAAGCACACACAAAAATAAAAACACATAAAACAAGCACACTGAGCACCAAAACACAACAAAAAGACTACCCTAATTAATCCTAAGCAAAAAGAAAAATCCTAGAAGACAAAGTCCTAAAAGAAAAATTCCCCCAAACTTGAACTATACTAAGCCCACAAAACTTCTCAAATAATTCCAAGCCTAGCCCTATTCCTCGCTGCCAATCCTTTTTGGTCCAAACCGCTTTGTTATAGCTTTAAGTTGAGAACTAAAGTCACTAGAGCTACTAGATGATCCACGAAATTGCATGGTAGTGGTGGCAATATCCTCAAACAATTGTTGGGGCTCAGAGCACTTCATCTTGCTTACCCCTCCTTTAGAAGCCATGTTCAACATTACTTGGTTAGCCTCATTCAACCCTTTTTGGAAAGCCGCTAGAAGAATCAAATTTTGTTGACCATGGCTGGGGATATTTCCCCACATATCCTTGAATTTTTTTCATGCCTTATAGAAGGTCTCACCGAGCTGTTGTTTGAAATTAAGAAGTTCTCCTCTTTGGGTTGCTCTCAAGTCCGTAGGAAGAAATCTTGTTTTGAACTTAGAAGCCAAAGTGTCCCAAGTAATGACAAAACTAGCCGGTTGAAAGTTGAGCCAAGCTAATGCCTTGACTCCTAAGGACATAGGGAATAGGCGAAGGCATAATGCATCATTAGACACCCAGGCATACTTGAAATTCCCACATAACTGCACGAACTTGGTAATATGCTCAACCGGATCTTCTCCCTTAAGACCACTAAATGTACCCATCATTTGAAGCATTTGGATCATCACTGGCTTCACTTCAAAGGATCGAATAGTAATATCCTAGTATCGGATGCTAGAAAAGTAAGTGAACTCCTCCAAAGAAAAGTCTTCTTCATCGTTTTGGTCAACCATACCGTTAGTTGGGTTAATAAACGGTGGTGGAGGATTCTGAACTTGTGGTTGCTGATCCTATTGTGGACCGGGGATGCACTTGATGGATTAGTTGTTGGGTATCCAAGTCAAGAACCACTTGCAAATCTCCTTGCATACAGCTAGAACCAAGACCTACAAGCACACAATAATCCAATGAGTATCAAACTTATCAAAAGAAATAAACAAGACAACTTAGGTAATGTTATTTCTAACACTCAAAGTAACCAAAAGAAAGGTAAAATGGTACTCAAATGCAATTAAACATACAATTAGAATGATCAACTAGAAAAATGACCCAAGCCACAATCCCCGGCGACGGCACCATTGACTCAACGGCCATTTACGGTCTTTACCGTAAGCGTACGAGTCATAAAAAATGTAGTACAGTTTAAAAGTGTCGTTCTGCAAGGATTTTGGTTTAAGTAAGTCAATTAGTACTAATTACACTCTTAACTAGAAAAGAGTAGGAAAATTTTCAGAAATTGAGTTGAAATAAAAATTGAGTTGCAAACGATGATAAAATGGAAATATGGTTATAAACACACTAAGTCAATTATAAGAAAGGTCTAGAACTACTTATCCCGATTTTACTTCATGAACTAATTAAATTCCCTCTTTATTAGCATCCTAATGAAACTATGTGTGAGTCTAAGGTTCTTTTTGCATTTGAAAAGGCTTTCTCAAGTCACGATCAAATTTATACTTGCATTAATTACACAACCTCTTGCCACAATTAATGCAAGTTATGATTCCAAACCAACCTCCGAATGATAATTTTAGGTTACTTACTATATCTCTACGTTAACTAACCATCCATTCAAAACCATAAATTTCAAACCCAACATGATTTCATACAAGGTCTAAAAAAAATACACTTTCTCAAGCCATATTTCATCTAACAAAGCAAGTGGTGATCAAGCACTTGTAGAAGAAAGAGTAAGATGAAAATCCACACATAAAAATTCATTCAAAGTATCAAAAGAGGGAAATACATAGTTCAATCTATAAAATGGTTCAAAGTAACCCTAGAGAAGTGTCTTAGTTACACATAAATGAAACTAAAGCAAAAACAGTAGCTCTAAAAGACTTCATGATAGCAAAAATGAGGAGAAGAAGGAAGAAGAATGAAAACCAAGATGAATGAAGCTCAAATTTCTCCAAGCACCTCCCAATCCAATCTTCACTCTTCCAAGCACCTCTAAGATCACTCCAATGGGACAAGATCCCAGAAAACTGCCCCCAAAGTGTCTTGTCCTCCTTGCTGGCTCGAAACCCTAGGTTATAGGTCTGAAATTTTGCTAAATTAATCAAAACGTACAACAGTAGTTTCGAGTCCTCGATGTGGGAGTGCCACGGTGAAGTACAGAGAGGACGCCATATTAAGAGGCCTCGCTGTGGGAGGCCACAGCGAGGTACAGATCCTGCCTTGCTCATTGCTTGCCTCCAATTCCTTCGCTTTTCCTTTGTTAGTCTGAGTCTTTCCTACCTTCTATGCTCTTATCCACCTCTTCCTACACAAGAGAAAGAGGGTTGATGAGTTCTAAAATTCACTAAAATGTATATTTATTAATCTTCAAATTTCACAATCATGTAAATCTTTCTTTGTTTATCTTTTTCTAAGTCTTTGTATGCTTTTCACAATTATACCCCCAAAATCATGTACAAGTATTGGGAAAATGTGATGAAATGTATGAAATTATAGAGCTTATCAAAACCCTAACGAGCAAACCGTGACAAATGCCCATACAATTATTTTAAAAAATAATTTTAAAAGGTTTGTCAAAGTTTGCAAGAGCAAACCATGCCAAATGCTTCAGCTTTTTTTTAAAAAAAACTATGTAGCTTTGTCACAATTTGAGATGCTCAAACCTGAACGAAGTGCTTCCTTCTATGTGGTAGGAAGCTTCCCATGATATTTGTCACAGTTTTTAACTTGTAACTGTAACAAATATCTCAAATTATATTGCCACGTGGCTTTTTTCTATATTTGTCATGGTTACTTTGTCAAACCGTGACAAATTACACACATCTGTCACTGCTTCGGGAAACCATGACAAAGTAACTGTTACAAAAATACTTTATTTTTTTTGTAGTTTTAAACAAATTATGAATTAAATTAGTTTGAGAAATTATTTTAATATATATATTCTCAAATTTCAGTTATTCCTTTACGTCTTTCTTTTAATACTCTATGTGCGTAATGGGGGTGTAAGTATATGTACATTAGGTTCAAACCCTTTTTTATAATAAATGAAAAAAATACTATATGCTCCCTCTGTCTACCAAATGAGAAACTAGTTGCTATAAGGAAATTCGAGTCTGAATACCAACAATGATTGACTGGTTTGCATTGACATTTTTTGCATCGTTTAGAGTTGGATTTTGATTGCTCATCGCATCCTATGAACCCTTATCATCGGAGCTTGTCTTATATAGTTTTAATGATGCCTTTTTTAACTAAAATCTGAAAGCAATAGCTCACTGGGAGTACAATGCTTGGTTTACATCATGATCAGCCTGCCCTTGGTCCAGGGAAGGGGGTTGCTCCAGAAAATAAAAAGGAACATCAAGAGAGTGAGATAATTTACCTAGGTAATCAGCCATATTATTCTCCTCTCTCGGTAGATAAAGCAGGACAACAGTCCAATCATTTGACAGTTACTTCCTAATGTCAGCAACAATATCATAGTAAGGGTGCTGGGAATCACAGCCCCTTGTAATCAAGTTAATAGCTTCCAAACAATCCGTATGCAACTGAATTCTTCTGTGCTGCTTTGACCAACAGATACTAAGACCTTGAAGCATACCCATGAGTTCAGCTATTAGAAGGGGTACATTAACCAGCTTTGCGCAAAAACCACCCAGCCAGACATCATTATGGCCTCTAATCAATCCACCACATCCACTTTCTCCTGACTTTAAAACAGATCCATCTACCTCCAATCGAACAAAACCATCACGTAGGAGGGTGCTTTCACTACTTTTAACTAGATTTGCCTTGTAGAAAGTGCAATTTGAGATGGGTATTAGTCCCAGCATGCTCTAAGGAAACTGGAGTTTGCATTAGAGCATTCATGGCTTTGATCTCTCTTAAAAAGTTTCTTGCACCTGGATACCCAAATATCCTAGCAGACATAGCCATAAAGGGTAGCCCAATTTACCTTCTTTGTGAAGTCTTGACCTGCTTCTTTCTTTAAATTCCATTGCACCCAGTCGATCCTATCCTTAGTAAAGAATTCTTCTCGAGCTGAGCTTTTCACAATCGAATTCCATCTGGCTTTGGCATTAGCACAATCCCTAAGCATGTGAAGTGGATCCTCCTCCTGGTTGCATCCAAAGGGGCAGTCAGCAGATTCTGAAATTCCTCTTCTCGCTCTAAGTTGTGCTGTGTGCACTCTCCCATGAGCAAATAGCCACATGAGAGATTTTATTTTCTCCGGTATGTCCCATCTCCATAGACGTCTCCAAATGGTCTCATCCACCTGTTGTGTACCTGTAGAAAGAAAATGATATGCAAAGCTAATAGAAAAACATCTGTCAGTAGAAGGTTTGCATATTGTTCTATCCTCTCCTCTCTCCTCACGGGGTGGGTGGGCACGCATTATACGATTGCTGATATGTGGAGGGAATCACCCTTCAAGTTTGAATCTGTCCCATTCCCCTTCTAGGGTGAGGTAGTCTCTGATCATCTCCTTCTTATCAATCATAGCTTCATAACCCAGAACCAAGTCTATCAATGGCACATTCGCTTCTGACCAGTTGTCCTCCCAAAAGAAAGTATTGTTTCCATTACCGATTTTCATTGCCACACCTTTCTTAAACTACTTCCATACTTCACAAATGCTCCTCCAAGTAAGAGAGAAGCTCTTAAAAAATTGAACCAAGGGCATTACCGCGCTCCCACACTTATATTTACTCCTAAGGACTTGCACCCACAGGGATTCCTTATTGTTAATTAGGTTCCAACAAAGTTTCATGATGAAAGCTTTATTTTGAGTCGCTAGCTTCTTGATACCCAGCCCTCCATTCTTTTTCTCGCTGGTAACCTTCTCCCATGATAAAAGGTGACCCTTCTTGCCATCTTCATTATCTTCCCATAGGAATTTTCGACTCTGTTTCTCTAGATCTTCCAACACTCCCTTTTGTATGAGCATTGTCTGCATATAATACGAGGGAATAGTTGAGATAACAGATCTTATCAGAGTAGCCCTACCTGTAAAATTGAGGCACTTTCGTTTCTAACCCGATAGTTTTTTGGGTTCTCTCAAGGAGGGTAGCGTAAGTTAGACAAGTGGCTCTCTTTTAGATAAGGGGAATACCAAGATACTTCCCCAGATCCCCAGTTAATCCGACCCCTATACACTGACTCAAGTCATTGGCTCTATTGTAGTGAACATTCTTGGAGAAGTAAGCTTTAGTCTTGCTCATATTTACTTTATGAACAGATGATAGGCAGAAGTGCCTCATGCAATTTGCCATAACCTCCGCTTGAGCCATCGATGCTTCTCCAAAGAGGATGAGGTCGTCAGTGAAAAAAAGGTGTGATATCTGTGGTCCCCCGATCCCCAGGCATATTGGTCACCAAGAACCATTAGCTGTTTGATTCTTAATGATATGACTCAATCGCTCCATGCATAATGTGAAGATGTAAGGTGATATGGGGTCCCCTTGGAGGATACCCCTAGTTGGCACGAATCCTTCAGTCACTTCACCATTCCACAAGATCTTAAAGGATGAGTTTGAGATGCACACCATAATTAACTCACAGAGCTTTTCACTAAGCCTCACTTGTTTCAAGGTGTCTCTGATAAAGGACCATTTCAATCTATCATAAGCCTTCTCAAGGTCGACTTTAATTGCCATCCACCCTTTACTCCCTGTTTTTCTCTTCATCGAGTGAATGACCTCCTGGGCTATAATAATGTTATCGCTACTCTGTCTACCCGCTATGAAGCTACACTGGTGGTGACCAATAATCTTGCTCATTATGGGTCTCAATCTCTGGCTCAGGATCTTTGTGATAATTTTGTAGCTAACATTGCATAGGGAAATAGGCTTGAAATCTTTCATGGTCTCCGGTTTATCAATCTTTGGGATAAGTACAAGATGGGTATCATTAATTTCACTGATTCAGCTCGGATTCCTAAACATCCCCTTCACCATTCTGCATATGCTTTGTCCTATGAGGCCCCAGTATTCTTGATATAGGAAGGCTTGAATTCCATCAGGTCCAGGGGCTTTGAAACTCCCCAGATCAAAGGTAGCCCTTTTTATTTCCTCATCTAACACCTCAGCATCAAGACTCGTAAGCTCTTCTTCCAGGAGAGAAGGAAATGGGAGGGGGATATTTGTCCCTCCCCCTTCAAAAGCTTCACTCTGGAACAGATCCATATAATACGTTCTAGCCATGCTTCTTAACTTTGAGTCCTCAAATATCCATTCTCCTTCGGAATTCTTTAAGCTATCAATCCTATTTTTTCTTTTCCTAATAATAGCTGATGTATGAAAGAACTTGCTGTTACGATCTCCCCACTTTAGCTACTTACATCGAGACTTTTGGTACCAATCCAACTCCTCTTGTGCTAGGACCTTATTATATTCTTTCCACAATTTTTTTTCTGCTTGAGTAAGATGTTGGTTATCCCGACGTCGTCTCGCCTTTTCCACCCCCTAAATTCTCTGTAGGATGTTTCTTTTCTTTGAGGCCAAATTTCCCATTCTAGTCTTGTTCCAGTTTTCTACTTGGTTGGTGAATTGTTGGACCATTTCATTCCATTTTCCTTCCACCCAGCTATCCTTAATTAATCCAGTAAAGCTCTCTTCAAGTATCCAGGCAGCTTGACATCGAATGGGGGTTTTAACCTCCTCCCCCTCTCAATTAGAGAGGTTTTTAAGAGAATTAGTCTATGGTCAGATCCAAATTTAGAAAGGTGATGGATTTTTTATAAAGGGAATTTTTGGTTTCACTCCATGTTTGATAAGCCCAATCAATCCTTTCCTTCAAAAAATTCCTTTCCCATGTAAATCTTTCTCCCACGCAATCAATTTCAATGAGATTTGCCTGTTGGATGCATTCCCTAAATTGGTCCATAGAGCGAAAATTTGGTGGAGCCCCCTATCTTATCCATGGTGTAAAGATAGGCAATAAAGTCACCTAGCACCACCCAAGGTTTAGATACATTTTTACTGAAATTCACCAAGTTCACCCATAAGTCCTGCCTCAGTCTGAGCAACGGTTCTGCATAAACGCAGGACAGGTAAAATGAAGTAGGATCATTTGATGCTGTAATCTCAACATGAAGGACTTGGGTTGTAGATTCAATATATTTAATAGAAAAGTTTTCAAAGTTCCACAACAACCATATTCCTCCAGCAAAACCAGTAGCTTCAATTCTTATCCATGTGTTAAAACCCAAGCACCTGATTATTCTATCAGCCTTGTCTCCGCTTATTCTTGTTTCAGAGAGAACTAGTATATCCACACTTCTTCCATGCAATAAATCACATACTCTACCAGGAAAGGTTTTGGAGGCAACGCCTCTACAGTTCCAAGCTAAAATATTCATTGATAACATAGTTGAAGAATTAGTAAAGGAACAAAAGACCTAGTTGTATCATTACTGCCCGGAGTCTGACAATTCCAAGCATTCATCAACTGCTTCAATTTCTGCGTCTTCTCCCCCTAGAGGTTCAAACCATTGGTCATTAGGCTCGATAGGTTCCTGATTGGTGCTGACATTGTTCATCTGCTCCAATGGGTCAGGGGGTCTGCTGGGGGTCTCCATGAACTGTGCTTCTGAGTCATCTGGCATTTTATTTTTGACTTCCTGGACAACATGGGGGTTTTGGTTTGTGTCTAACGTGTTCTGTTTTGTATTGGTTTCCACATTAACTTGTCCTTCATCTTTTTCACCAAAATCTAGCTTACCCGACCAGGTCAATGACCCAAAGACCAAATTATGGCCTCAGATCACTTGTTTTCTTTTAAGTAACGGGGAGACCACAATGGGCCTTGTTGCTTGGAGTCTTTTTTTACCACTCACCTTTTTAGTATCCTCACTTGTCTCCTCTGTTGAGTGTACCTCTTGTTGGGCCTTCCTATAATTTCTACCTTTTGTTACAGCCTTCTTTTTTTGTGTCTCTTTCTTACCCCACTGGTCTCCTTATTATGCTCTTCTACTTGGACAGCGTGAGCTTTGTCTTCAGGCCCCCATCGGTATCCCATTTTGCTTAGATCCACTTGGTTCACCCTTCTCAAAAGTTGGTTCCTTTTGGACTTGTTCTTTTGCTTTCTGCCGGTTATCATTTTTCTGGGAGTTTCTGGTTCCTTCTTTCCTATGCCATTGAGGTGCAAGTACCTTTTTCTCACTAAAGTTTCCCTTGGGTCCTGACAAGGTATTGTATCCTCTTGGTCTAGCACATCAAAACGAGAGCCCCTTACTTTTTCCTTCTCTTTGCTCGTTGGCCCTGTCCCACCTATTACAAAATTACTTTGCTTTTTGTCTACCTCTGCACGGAACTGTTTCTGCCTAAAGACCCTTTTAGCTTTCATCCAAGAGCCGTACACTTCATCTTCTGTTAGTCTAGGCATACTAAATAAGGAAGCCTTTCTCTCCGAGCCTGCGGCCGGCGTCTGCTGCTCACTTTCCGGCGCTCCTTTTTTGCATCCTTCTTCCTCTTTCTGTCCTTCGTCTTTCTTCTTGTTTAAAGGGAAATCTTCTAAGTTATGCCCATATAGACCACACCTGAAGCAAATGAGGTCTAAGCCTTCAAACTCCACAACATAAATTGTATTCCTGATTGCTATGCGAGATTGAAGTTGTTTGTTTAGGTCTATTTCCACACTCACCCTAGCAAATTTCCCCCTCTCTACCATGATTCTATTACCTTGATAGTGAGCCAGAGTATTCATGTCAACCTTGAGAACTTTACCTATCATGTTGCCTATCTGTTTCAAGCATTCCTCAGTATAACAATACATTGGTAGGGTAGGTATTCTTACCCACACTGCCAGCCTTCTTACCTGATTACCAAAAAGATTGAAAAAAGGGCTCCAGCATTAAACAGCGAGGTAATGTCCTTGTATTAGCCAAGGTCCCTCAAAGAGGAGTTTAGCACAGAGTCCTTTGTCTTCAGCTCGAAAAACATAGTAGTTGTTCTGTAAATCAATTAATTCGAATTTGGGGGATCGAATCAACCAGCCAATCCTATCCCTTATCATGTCTAGGCTTGTACGACGCCCCATCACCGTGAGGATCAGGTCATCTTTTCATGGCCTACAGAGTTCCTTTAATTTCTCATCAGATATGTCCAGTTGAGGTAAGGTTCCCAATAATTTCTTTTACTCTTCTGTAAGCACTGGCGCTGTGGCTTTCTCCTCCAGAATCCATTCCCTCAAAAGTTCCTCCAGATCCTTCTCAAATCTTTCCTCCTCCTCTCCCATGAGTTTGGGTTTGTAGGAGATCAGAATTTTGAAAGGGGGAGGGGGTCCAGATGACTGGTCTGGTGTCTTGCTTATGTTTTCCCCTTTCTTTTCTTTAATCTCATCTGCCGGTGCATTGCATGTCGTGTCTTTTTCCATGACCTCAACACTTGGCGGTTCTTTGATGTTCTTGCCCAAAAGGTCGTCTTCTTCCTTGGATGATTCAGATTCAACTTCAGAATGGTCCCATCCACCATCTCAGTCTCCGCGTGCCCACTCTCTCTCTCTAGGTTTCTCGCTCATCTCTCGCACTTTGTTGCCTAATGATGCCTTTTCTTTTCCATGAAAGTTGAGATTTATTTTTTTTCTCATGACATTGTAATAATAATAATAATGTTGTAATCTACGAGATATGTGGGGATAGAAAGAAGGACAAGTAAATAGACGGCTGTTTAAAGCAAACGGTGGTCATAAGTAACATACACAATCAAAACGAATGCGATGGAACACAAAGGAACAAGTGAATATTAGAATGAAAGTGTTTGGGAGATGGCATTAAAATATAATGAAAAATGGCTTGGTGAAATGTGTAAACCACGCAAGTGTACTCTGGTGGTTCCTCATTTGGTCCCTTAACCAAATGTTTGGGGTTTGAATCCCACCCTTATGCCCCGTTTGGTTCAGTGGAATTGCAGTTAGAGAAGTGGAAGTGGATCTGAGTTTCCATACTTTGCTTGTTTGGTAGATGTGAAATGGCTTCCAAATGGAACTGAGTTCCATCAAAATTGATGGAAATGGGTTCCATCAGCCAACCATAGAAATTGAGTTCCACTTCTCTGAGAAATGGGGAGAGACCACTTTGCCCTTTCTAATCCACCTCTCTATGGTAGCTAATGGACGACTCCCATTGTCCTTTCCTCCACTGATCGACGGCTTCATCCTCTACAGCGATGATGAAGGCATCTGACGGCAAAGGAGGATGAAGGTGACTCTCTGTAAGCTCCGATCTCCATACCTCCCATTATCCTTTCATCCTTTGAACGACGCTTCAAATATGCGTCTTTGCTTCAGATCTCCATAACCTTCTCTTTTATTGTTCATTATCCAAGCTTCCTTTTGATTTTTTCCCTTCGATTTGATTTCTCCAGTATTGTTTATAGCTTTGTTTTGTGTGCTTGGATTATTCTTGTTGTTATGCGTTCTTCAACCTCTCTCTGTTCCTCCTATCAAAAAAATTCCCATATGTGTTGGTGACTTGGTGTGGCAAAGCTTAAACTTCAACTCAAATCTTATGAGAACTAGTGTTCATGGTTTCAAGATTGAGCCTTAACCTTCTCAATCAGATCAGTGGCATCTTGAACGGTGGAGATATTCTCAAATCCCCCTTCTCCAATGGAAATCTCAAACTTCTCTTCTAAAGCTATCTTTATTTCAACCTGAGTTGAATATTACAAACCAAAAGTAATTAGAAAGAATTTATTGGCTTCATATAGGAAATTTAGTGATTGAAGAGGGCTCACAGTGTCAAGAGAATTGGCACCCATATATGCAAATTTAGTTTGGGTAGTTACAGTGGTTTCCATCAACAGAAAGTTGCTTCAAAAACTGGTCTTGTTTGAATTTTTTTTTTGGACAGATGCCTCTTTGCCACTTGTTTGATTTGGATTAATTCATTTTTAATTCTTGTTTCTGGTTTGTTTTCTTGCTTGAACTGGGTTGATCTTTTGATTTTTGGTGGTTGAAATTGAATCCAAATGAAATTTACGGTTGCCGCCGATGACTTATGTTGAGGTCGATGGCTGCCAGCTTTGATGGCTGTAAATGTTGGGGAAAATATTTTTATTAGTTCAAGGGTATTTTGGTATTTTCTCATTACAAATACATATTTTAAATAAAAACTATATCCCACCTCCTCCTTCTTACCAAACATACTTTAAAACTCACTTCCACCTCCACTTCTATTTCCAATTCTACTTCTAATTTCACTATCACTTCGTTAAAAAACTTTTTCATTATACCAAACAGGATATTAGTATGGAGAGCATTTCATGACCAGCAGTTTACTTTTAAGTGAAAGACCCGTAACAAAAGGATTAATCACTACTATCATGGATGCCCTAAATTTACTAAAAGAAAATGTAAAAGCATAAATATATATATATATATACACACACACATTCAAAATGGTATGTAGGAATATGGGGCTCAAAAAATGAGGAGGCGTATAGAAAAGTCTAGGAATCTAAAACATAGTACCCTTGGGAGCCTCGTCTTCCGCCGCCATTTTCAAATCCTAAGCTCCGATCTCTCACTGTTCGAGGCCTGCTTCTTAGTACTCTATGTATAACGTAGCTTAACTTTTGGATATATAGTTTTAATTTAATTTTTTTTTACTGAAGCGTGCTTTGCTGATCTGCTGGCCTAAATGACAGAACCAAACTGACTCCTAACCCTATTTTGTCTGAAATTTTGAAGAGAGATTTGGATGCAAAATCTTATGGATGAGACTTGCCTATATATCCCTGTCGGGTTTCTTTCAGATGCTATGCTTTTTTCTTCTCCAAACTCCAATGTTGGCCTCCACACTTTAACGTCTCTGCCTTCATCTTCATCCCCGGGCCCTATATATCTCATGCATATTTTTTTTTTGGCCGAAATATATCTCATGCATATTTACTACCAACTATTTTGAAAAAAAAACATTACCCCCTCAATTCCTTTTTTTATAAGATATGATTCTTGGATATGTCATGTTGCTTTTTAAAATAGTAGTATAGTGTTGAGAATTACATAATTTTCTTACTATTATTCTTTTCAATTAAACATTAAATATTTGGCCAACTTTCCTTGCTATCTAACACTTGAAAATTTTTCAAAGAGATATCATTGAAAAAAAACATTTAAAATTGTTGTAAAGAATAGAAAAAATAAAAAAGATTATACACATAGTTTAAAGACAATAAAAACTACGGATAATCAAACCATAATTACAAAAGACAAAAATGATTTGTTTTTTTTAAATGGCAAAGCTTAAGAAAGAGAATCTCTCTCAGCTAATAATAGCAGATAGAAGTTTAGATTTACAACTTCGCCTGCGTTAAAACGAGAATTTTATGCTGTGCCATTACCTGTCAAAATGTTTCCTTTCAAAATTATTTTAGTATAATTCACAAAGTAATAATTTTTATCCTTTGTTGAATAGATATCATTTTGTGACGCAGACATTGACTGAGCAAGAGATATGGTTAATAGTTAGTTTGGGCTTCTTAAAAATAATGCGAAAACGTGAATGGGAAATGCCGAAATAATGAGCCTTGTTTTTTGTTAACAATAATGGGCCTTCTAGTTAGGTTTAAATGGGCCACATTCATGGGCTTGGACAGATAGCTCAGGCCTAGATTAGATCAGTGGTCCATATCTTACTCGCAAAATCTAAACCCCAAGCCCAATACATGAAGGTAGTTATGGATTGTCGGAATCTATCAATGCATAATCACGAACCTTCCAAAACTAACACAAATGACAAAACTGACAAGCAGATAACAGATGACCCTGGTTATTATAAATACATCACTGAATGGACAAGATGCTATAACAATTTTACATAAAATAATTGGCTAAAAATGCAAAACATATAAGATCTATTTACCTAATTTGATTAGATTAAGGATGTTAATTAAATTAATCAAAATTACATGATATTATGAAACACCATAACCATCTACTTTTATTCTCACACTTTCTTTCTTGCTTGTTATAATTGAAGAGCATTAATGAGGATAATTTGAATAAATATGGAGAAAATAAGGAAAAATGTCTTATATTTAGGAACAAATCTACCTCTATAAATAGGTCTTATATTAAGAAACGGAGGAAGTAGTTTTTTCAATCATATATCCTTAATGTCATCCTGAGCAAGGACCCTTGGAGGAAATCTTGAGAGAACGTTTTAGCACCGATGTATCCTAAATGTACTCTTGTTTGTTCGAAATATCCCAATGATGTTATGCCGTTGACTAACTGGGAAAAAGGAGGAAAATCACTTTGATCTCTAGTTTGGGAGAAATAAGTGCCTCAGTTTTGTTAACAAAAAAATATTGATAATAAAATTTGAACGTTGACAAAGCATTCTAAAATGCTGATATATATATATATATATATATATATATATATAGTATAATTTTGAAAAATAACAATGGTTGCTGGAAAAAAAAAATAATTTGAAATTAACCGTAGTAAGAGTAGAGGAATGAAAATATACTTTACAAAATTATGAGATGGAATTATAATTTTATATAAAATAAGAGGATAAAATTTACACTTGAAACAAATTTCACCAGTTTTCTGTTGGAACCTTTGAAGCAGACAAAAAAACAGGTCACTAATTCTACTCATAATCAATTCTACTCCTAATGGAATACTTGGTTCCCAAAATCTATCTATTGACACAACTGAATCCTGGCTAAATGACAAGTCGCACAAGAAGCTAAACGAATAGACAGCCACTCTGAAACGTGCGCCATCATAAGGCAAAGTAATAACGGGGTCCCAAAAGTAATGATTTTTATTTCATTTCATTTCATAGAGAGCTCATACCCACATCACGATTAAATGCTAACTCCGCAAAAAGAAAAAGGTAAAAATTCTATGGCAAATAAGCTCTTTTGTCTGACATGATTCATCAACCAGTGGACAGTGGTTGAACTCTGTTCACAAAAAAGCCATATATCTTTAATGTAGTTGAGCACCCTTCATGAACTTTGATCCTCTCAGATGTCAAAACCCGTGACTAACAACAGAAAAAAAGGCATAGATTTTTTTTTAAAAAACCCCATTAACGTTTCCCCATTTTTTTTAGACCCTTATTGAGGTTATTAAAGGACGCACATTACCATTTCCCAATCCTAGTGATATTGAAGAAGGAAGGAAGGGAGAAAGGGTATGGAAAGTGACAAGACAGCCTAAACAAACAAGGAAATGAAAGTTGAAGTGGCATGTGGGAATGAAATTGGCATGGAGCTACAAGGTTTTGTTCATGGCCATGGTGGTGGGCTCACTAGACAGACCAGTATGAACAAGACTAATTGTCTTTGTTCTCCAACCACACATGCTGCTTCCTTCAGGTGTCAACTTCACCGGACCACCTTGAGCCTCCACCGGACTTAGAGCATCGTGTCTGATTCTGCTTCCATCCTACCAGATCAGCCCTCTATGTTGGTTGATATCACCAAGGATCAGGTCCATTGATATCTGTTACTCTTATAGGTAATACAATGTTTGGTTCGTATACCTTGCCCTCATTTCCTTTTTGGTTTATACCGTTTCAAACTATAGGTTTTAGCCTCTCATAAGCAAAATGGTCTATATATTTTCATTAAACTTTAAGGACTAATGTTTTAGATGGGAAGAAATTTGAGAGACCAAATCTTGTGATTTGAAACTATATGAACAAAAACTAAAATGAGGATAAACTATAAGGTTCAAACATCGCATTAACCATTTCTCTTCTCTGTTGTTTTGTTTATTAGTGGTTTGTGTGTTTTCTGATGTTGATAATCAAGTGTAAGTTGTAAGTGTGTTTTTTGAAATAACTTACCCAATTGATTTGGATTGGATGCGAAGATCTGTTGTGGGCCTATTGACTTGCTCTGCTTTATGAGCAGGAATAAAATCCCAAGTGATTGTAAAATTGAAAATTTGGCTTACTTTTCAATTTCAAGTTTTAAATCTAATTTTAAATACGTATGTTTCGGTTTCATACTTTGATTGGCAAATGATTTGTAAGTCAATTCATATCTGACATTCTAGCAATCTTGTCTTTGAATATCGAGGACAAAATTGAGTAGGTCAAAATTTTCAAACAACATTAAATACGTGTAAGATACAAAGTAAAAACAACTCAATATAACATTAGAAGCAGCAAAAACCTGCTTTATCTTTTAAGTTAGTACTTGGTCAAAAAGTTATTTGCTGCTAAAGCCATATCAAATAAAATTGTGCCTTAATTGACTAGGGTTAAAAAATATCAGTTTTGAAGAGCAAAAAGCCATGCCTAACAAAACCTAAATTTTTATTGACCATACCAGTTTTCTTTTTACCATCGACCACCCAAGTTTTTAAATAAAGTATTCTATAACGAGAATGTGACATACAACTAGGCATAGGCATAGGGAAACACCAAATTATGCGGTGAAAATCTTCAGAACGGTAACAATTTTAACAATGGTTAATTTCTTATAAAAAATTTTCATGGAATGGGTCTCAAGCTCATAAGAGTCAAAACGTGCTTCTAAACCTACTTAAAACTTGGAAAGATATTTACAGATTGTCTGCCAAGAAGATTCTTACAATAACAATGTGATTTAAACTCAACATTTTAGTTATAAACACACATCTTACCAATTGAACCAATTTCTGGTATCAACAAAATTGATTATTAACTGCTCTTAGTCATTCTTTAAGAGCCTCCTCCTAAACTCTGTCTAGGTCTCCCTCCCTCCCTTTTAAATTAATTATTATTTAAAGTTATGCTTATATATTACGAAAGCTTTTAAATTGCAGCAAAATCTAATAACATTTTTGTTAAAGTACTCTTATAATAAAATGTTGTAGCATTTGAGTTTTACTTACCATTGTTATTAATACTTCATTGATTTTTTAAGTGACAAGTATTTTAAACATCATTAAAACTCCAAAATGAAGGCAGTAATATTTTATTCCACAATCAAATCGAATTTCCGAATTTAATAATATCTTGACAGCTATAAAACAAAAAGATAGCAACCACCGTCAACAGATCCTATTTCAATCAAGAAAGTAAAGAAAAATCTGAGCACTATGGCCTTCAAGTTTCAGCCTTTCAGGGCCTTAATAATTTGCCATTTTTATTCTTTTTTGAATAAAAGGCAAAATGAGATTAAGATAATATCATTTTTATTCAAGATTCTTCCCCCTATAAAGTTCACAAGATTTTATTTCTCAAGATAGAAGCAAGCATGGTCAATATTAAAAATATCATGGGTTCAATACTACTCATAAACGAATCATATCTCATTGATAACGGATTTTATTCCATGTACCAGAAAAATAATAACGGATTTTATTCCTTGTTTTGGGCTGGTTTTTTAGTGTATATAAGAAAGGTGCACCATCCTTGTTTCAATAATAACAATAATAATAATAATAACAATAATAATGGAAGATTGCTTCAGAGCATGATTGATTAATGACAAATCTCTGTCAACATGAAAGACCATGACAATAAATGTATGTCCAACTTCAATTATGAGACACCCCCTTCAAATCTTGTCCACAATTCCATATCATTTCAACAAGGATTAGTTAATCAGTGTAATAAATCAAATAGATAAGCCAAATATAAACTGATATATTACAACAATATTGCACTGCGTCAGACACAATGAGATACCAAGAATAGATTTGTCAACGAAGTCAGATCCCAAGGATGAACAGAGACATGTGTTTCAGATTTCTGGACAAAATCACAAAATACAGCAGCACTGGACCCCACAATGTGTCCCTTACATTTTGCACCTAAAATTTCCTATACGGGCTTTTTTACACAATGAAATTTACCAAAGAGAATTTTCTATTTATTGCAATAAGTTACATGAACAATGCATATTGAGATGTATATATTCCTCAACCCTCCTAAAGTTACTAGGCATTTTAGCGAAGGAAAGAAAACAGGGTTTTCTGTTACCCTCCAAAAATACCAGTCCTTAAACTGAAAAATAACAAAACTCACTCATTTCTT
The DNA here is from genome assembly GCA_037074515.1 of Mimosa bimucronata. Lineage (NCBI taxonomy): Eukaryota > Viridiplantae > Streptophyta > Magnoliopsida > Fabales > Fabaceae > Mimosa > Mimosa bimucronata. The sequence continues at coordinate 24,014,873 of CM073447.1, forward strand.
CTCAGGGGAGTTTTTACTGTTGGACCATAACTTGCTAAGTATTCTTCTGGGTTGAGCAGGAAGAGCACAGAAACCCTTAAACTTTGTAGAAGTTCTTCCAATTCCTACATTTTCTTCTAACTCATTATCATCCTCAGCAAGCTTCATCCTGAGAGTTGAAGTCCTAGACTTTGGTGACTTGAAGCCAGAAACACTCCATTGATCTTCAGCATGTACGCTTGTATTAGTGCTCAATGGTGCATTATGCTTTATTGAGTCAATGCCATGTGCAGTAAGAAGTGCCTTGATGTTGCTTGGCAAGTCAGTCACTTTCCCTCCAGCCGCGGCGGCTCGAGCTTGCTCGAAGAAGAGAACTTGGACAACCACTCTTAAGGGAAGAAGCTCATTCTGGGCTGCATGCATGCAGGCCTCCATGGACAGTTTTTTGCAGTCAAGGATTCTGCATAGTCTTTTCCTTTCACTCTTGTTGAGTTCTGGATGAGCCTGCATACCACAGTCAAACAATATAAAAACTTCATTAATGCTAATTAGGTACTAGTGCTCTTATTTTTCTTCCTAGCTTGGCCTATTTTTCTAAGAGTTTGACTGAACTGACAGCCAGACATGTTACATCATAGAAGAGTTCTCTGAGGTGTAGTTTTAGTGTTTAAATTAGTCAATGGATCATGACAAGAAAGGGGAGAGTAGGAGACATACAAATTAATATAGTAAAGGACCAAAGAACACGTTTTCGCTTTTTTTTTCCTTTCTCCCCGTCTACTGGACATTCTGGTAGTTACATGATGTAACTCCACACCCAACTTTCACTGACAATCCTCCCCTCCCTTGTTTTTAGCCTAGTGAATTCACAAGCGCCTTCGGTCCAAAAAAAAAAAAAAACAAAGAATTCACAAACGCCTGAATAAAAAGTACAGCTTATATTGCTCAGAAGGTGGAATTATTCATGCAAAATTTCTGGTGGGTCACCCTAAACCTAAACGCCACTAAATATTGAACAAGACAAGATTTAAAGTCAAGAGAGTTGGTAATCCACTAATTATGCCCCACATCCTAAAATATGAGAACAGAACATGCTCAACCTATATTTTTCTTCTCAGTTTCAGTTACAGCACTGTTCATTTAATCAGACAACAAATTGCAGTAGTAACATGGAAAACTCATAGGAAGACATCTAAAATTTTTAATATTTACCTTCAAATAGATGTCAATGGCTCTGTAGAGATCATCATGATCATGCCTTGCAAAGTCTGGTATTGTTTCGGCAAGTGCAATGAACTTTGACAAAGGTAGATTCACATCTCTTGCTACCTCTTGAAGATACCTATCCACAAGCTTTGCTACCTTAAGTTTTGAGCTATGAGATGCTGAAGACGACCTCCTACTCTCCTGAAATTCTAAACCAATATTTTCTGCTGAACGAGACCTTCTTCTTTCAAAGTCAAGCCTGGATCTTGGAGGGCTGGTTGGTGGACTCTGCCCTTGTAACATAAAATGTTCCAATATGATCATCACCATCTCAACATCATACAAGGTATCAGTATCATAGGACACTGAAGGTATTAAAAGATCATTCACTGAGGCTTCCTCCAGCTGAATTCCCACCCGTCTGGCTAATTCCATCTTTGAAGAGGAAGAAGCATTTAGAATATTGGCTGCCTTCAAGAGTTTAAGAAGGAAACTACAAGAAACAGCACCTTTTTCTGCTGGAAGCAAACTCACTAGTGATTCCAAAAGCAGACGATGCTTTGAAGTGATTTCATTTGCAGAGTCGAGATCAGGATCAGAAGTTGCTTGTTTTTTCTTGACATGTCCGTTCTTTGAGACATTAGGTAGCCATCGAGCTGCATAAATTTTAAGTACATCACCTATGAGATTTGAGGGTACCTTCCCACCTGATTTAATTCCTATCATGGTTCTCCAAAAGAGGTCTATGCTCAATTCTGCAACATCTTCAGCCCACCATCCTTTGCTTGCTGATTTATTATTAAGTTTCTGAATTTCAGTTCCATTGCAAGACACATCATCCTTGACCCTTCGGGAATGACTATGTGATAAACTCACCTTGGAGGGGTTACTTAAGATCTTTGAGGCAATTGCGTCAATGCATCTGCTTGTGATTGCCAAGTCCTCTGACCACAGAGGCAAAGCTTTGGTGCTCTGTAGAGCCACAATTGAGTCCTTCCAACCATGAAGAATGCAAGAATTGAAGAAAACCTCAAGCTTGTAAATCAAGTTTCCCTTCTCCACATCCTCAGTCATCTGCAAGTATTCTGCTGCACATCTTGCAGCTACAATGTTGTAGGCGCTTAGAGTGATGGACATGCCATAGCAGAACTTAGCACACAATTCAAATGCCTCCACCCCACCAGGAAAATCAGGGAGTTGAACAATTTGGATTGGAGAAGTATCAGGAGATTCTGAACATAACTTTTGCAGCCGCAAGCATTTGGACAGTAGGGGAAACTGAATAGCATCATCAGCAAAGAACTTCAGAGATAAATACATTAAAGTAGCTAGAATAAAAAAAAGGAAAAATAATAACTGAGGTTATCATTAAGTGTTTCCAAAAGTTCAAGAATTTTAGGGAACACACCTTGTGAAGAAGATATCTACTTCCTTTCACTTGAATTATTAGGTCGCTGGATACTTCAGAAGACACTGACCTGCATACAAAAGAGAAAGAAACTCTTATTTCTTTTCTTAGAGATACATCTTATGAGAAGAACCCCCCAAATTTGCAGGTAAAGCCTCACCTCACTGCTTCTGCATTGTAGAAGGTATCAGGACGAGATCCCAGTTTCATAAACTTCATGACTGTCTCAGTTCCTTTCACAGAATCTGAACTATGTACTTATTTGCATAATTCTGTCCACTAAACCTCAGCTTACAACAACACCACCACCCTTCAGTATTGCAGAATCCAACAGCTAGTAAAACAAGGCCTGTACAAAATACCAATTGAAGAAGGCTACTTATTTGCCTGCAATAATTTTCCCACCAAGCAAAACCCAAAAGGAAACTGAACCGACAAGTCTGAGAGAGTCAGGTCACGAACTCTGAGAGAGAGAGAGAGAGAGAGAGAGAGAGAGAGGAAAACTAGAAAAGGAAATATAGAAGAAGATAGAATTTTCTTGGAGGAGAGGAGGTGGAGTAAAAGTTCCAAGAAGGAGGGAAAACCAAAGAGCTCAGAGTCAGTTTGTGGGAGGAATAAATAATAAGTTGGGGGATTTTATAACCCCAAAGAAAAAAAAAATTGGTCAATTGAGAGCAAACCCAGAAGATCAAAATGATCCAAAGTCATGTCCTTTCAGTCAAATAGTCAGTGCCCCCATGTGATTTAGACATTTAAACGAATGGAAAGAATCAGAGGGCCTTGCAAATCCCATCAATTCCAGACATAAACCCACCCCCACCTAGTCAATCTGGGACTACTAAGCCTCGCAGTAAAATTAACTCCAAAACAGAGTACTATATGTGTGTGTGTGTGTGTATACATATGTCTGTATATGTATATGTATATGCGCGCGTGTATATGCATATCTGTGGACAAAAATAGATAAGCATAATGAAACTAGAAATGATACTACTCAATAAATTATTGAAAGGATTAGGATGACAACCTGAGGTGAGAACTTGAGGATACGCTCCGAAAACGGCAAAGTGATAATCATTCATCGGAGAATTCGACCTGAAAAAAATAATATAAAAAGAAAGGATCGAACTTGTTTCGATTTTGCAGCCTATTACTATTAAGAAGAATGGAGAAAAGATGGGATTTTTCTTTTAGGGTTTTGTTTTCTGCAATGGAATAATACCATTCCATTTCCAGCGTGCCATTGTAAAGGCAGCTTCCACCCACTTGTGTTCCTCTTCTCATCATTCCCCTCCAAATTCTATATATATAAATATAAATATATATATATATATATATATATTTAGCTTTTAAGTTTGTGTCCACTCTGATTTTTTTTGAAGTCAAAGAATAAATTATTCTATATGCAACATCGTACGACCCTTTTTTATTCCCTTGTTAATTCTCCAGAAGGAATTTAAGATAGAAGACCATGATTTACTTGCTCATAAAGCAAAGGTACTACTAAATTTATCTTCAGAAGTTTTTTTCCTTTTAAAATTGACCTTGTACTGTGACTAATAAGATATTTACAAATATGCATAGGTTTTTATAATTAATATATATATATATAGATATAGATATAAGTATCACTATCAGAGGGGGACTTTATTCCAACTCACATCCTCCATTCACTTCGCTTCCAGCGATTACAAAATTACAAAGCCATCATTGAAAAATTGCCCCTTGGGTTTCCTTGCAATTACCAAGGTGTCTTTCCTTCATTTATTGCAGATGGTCCAGGGGATTGAAATTTTGCTTGTAATTGGCATGGAACCAAGAACCTAAAGTTAACCATTCAAGAGATTGAGATGTGAGACCTACAATCTCAAGTAATACTCTTTCCGCCACAATATCATACATTTTAATAACTGAACCAATTGAGAAATGTTAGCTAATTCATGTTAAATTTGTCTTAATTTTTTTTTTATTTTACCCATATTAAATGAGGTTTAGAGAGAGAGAGAGAGAGAGAGAGAGAAACAAAAAAAAAGCACGTTATAGTATTATGTATATTGACAAATTTGATAAATATGCATTGACTTATCTTCAAGTCACTAAAAATACTTTTAAAATCAAGTGATGGACATGATGAAGTGTAAAGTTTAGACTTCATTCAATGTGTTGAGGCTCCTATTTTCTGCAACCATTGCTAGCTACATGATGTTATAAAATAGAGATAAATTATATAAGGGACAATCGTGTATGCTTGAAGTCAAGTTTGGCTCACTCAAACTGAATTTCTACGCCCAAAAAGTCAATTTAGGCTCAAAACTACATTTGAGATGGTATTTGGAAAAATGAGTGAGTTAAAATGAGGTTAAAATTGAAGCAACTCTTTTTTGTTTTTTTATACTTTTTGGGATCAAAACCTTTTTAAATTAACTTTTCTATATATATATATATACACACACACACAACAATTGACTTTTCTATATATATATAAATATATATTCTGTCATCGACATAATTAATTGTATGTCAAATAGATTTTTTTTATAAACATTTTTTACAAAGATAAATCACATTAAATTTTATTTATATTGGCTCACTGTGTCTCATAGGTTTAATGCTTTGGTTGAAATACATGGGCATTGGCACAAGCTAGCAGGACATGTTGCTTGCCTCAATTTTTAGTTTTCAAAGTGAGTTGGAATAAAAATTATTTTTATAACGTTAGCTCTGAGTAAATTTTTTAAGTTGCAAGCGGTTAGTGTGTGCGGGATCTAAGCCTAAGAGCCCATTTAATTCAATTGCATACCATTTTGGTAATGCAATGGGGTGTAATTCAATGAAAAGCAATGCAATGCTTATTACCACTATCATGTTTGGTTTGTTATTAACCAATTGTGGAAAAACTATTTTTTATGTTTAATTAGAATGATTATTTTTTTATATTTAATTAGAATGATCAAAAGTCCAAATTATCCCTTAATAAGAAAAATCCCTCCATCCCCATCGTTTTCTCCCTCATCCAAACACCCACAAATCAACGTCAACTATCTTCTTGGCACAGTCCTTGCGTTAAGCCAATTAACAAGTGAGCTCGGTTTAAATCCATCTTTGTGTGGAAAAATTATTTCACTATGCACAGATTATTTCTATAGGCCTGAAAATACACGTTGAAGATCACAAGATAGCTTATGAGAAGTATAGATCAAAAAACAACAGAGAAGGGGGAAGATTCATTGTTTCAATTATAGTTGGAGAAAGCTGAAAAGAAATATGCATAGAATATTTATAAAGAAAATTTGACTTTGCATCCCTTCCTCAAGGTTTCGACATCATGTTTATTGGTTCACGTAAATCACAGAAAATAACTGAAGAAAATAATAAAACAAGAAACTAATGAAAGTAGATAATAATTGTAGCCAAAGTTGATGCAATCCAAAATCACATAGGTAAAATAAAAAGACGACGGCAAATCGGAAATCATAGCTAGAGTTGAAGTGTTAGGGTTTTTGGGGAAAAATAATAATTTGATTGCACTATTTGTTTATTGAAGGTAAATATTGTCTTTTCATTGAGTTATTAAGGTTAAAATTGAGATTTCATCAAGGATTGCAGGTCTGCAATGAGGATTCATAGGGGTCCCCCTATAAAAAAACATTACCAAAAAATATGCAATCTATTTTACCATTGCAATATATATTACTATCAATAAGTTCAACTAAACATGTCACCTATGGTAATGTAATAAGGATTACCATCGCATGTGTGCAATGTGATCGAATCAAACAAGCCCTAAATGTTTTAAGTTGCAAGCGGTTAGTGTGTGCTGGAGCTAAACATAGGTTGACAGTTGAAGGTCACCTTCAACTTTCTTTTGCATTAGATTCTTAGTTATGAGGCCACGGGGACTTAAAGATATATCTTAAATTCTTTCTTTTTCCAGTGTGAGATATGATCAAATCAACAATATGTATGTAGAGCAACGAGACTCACGCGTGTGGACTTTTTTTTTTTATTTATTTATTTCTCCCCTAAAGTCATAGATTATTGAAAGGAAGATATTTAAAAATTACGAGCTTATGATATGCATGAATCGTTTTCATATACGAGTACTATTATGAATAAGCAGGATTAATTAATAGGGTAATTTAGACATTTTTATAGCATTAAATATCGACAACACTTTAATTGTTGGCTCCACTTCACAGCTTTGGTTGCTGAAAAGATGACGATCAATTAAAATTTAACTGGAGACCAATTCTTGTTGATGATGCCACAATTTGGTCATTTATATTAATGAAGATATCATATCAAAAGGCCAAGGCCATTATTATTACAATTACTTCATTAGTTGGCCATGGAAAGGTGTTTCATTAAAAAAAGCACAATGGTTGTGGCACCAGATTAATTAATGTTCATAAATTCTGGCAAAAAGAAAAACATTGTTCATAGATTAACTATAGGGACATCAATAGCATCATTCAAGTCTAAAATAAGTTTTTCGTCTAAGGACGAGAACATTTGTGGAATGACATAGAGATCCCTAAAAAAAGAAATATTACACAAATATGTCCCTTAAAATTATTAAAGGGTTAAAGGTCATATTTGCCCCGGAAGTATGCAAGGTGGATCACATTTGCCCCGGAAGTTTTTTTAGGTCCAATTTTGCCCCAAAATTGTGTAAAGTGGATCTTATTCGCCCTTTACCGTTAAAAAAATTTACCAGCAAGGGGCGAATATGATTCACTTTTGCACACTTCCGGGGCAAATTTGGACCCAAAAAAATGGTAAAGGGTGCATATGATTCATTTTACACACTTCTGGGGCAAAATTGGACAAAAAAAAACTTCCGGGGCAGATGTGATCCACCGTGCATACTTCCGGGGCAAATATGATCTTTAACCCATTATTAAATTACATTGAAATCTCATTGGATCTAGGCAATATTAATTCAAATAAGAAATGATTACATTGTGCTCGTTGATTTACAACAAAATCTTGGGGAAATTATAAAGGGAAAAATAGTCTTTTGATTTAAGTTAACACAGAAAAGGCTAAATTAGTCTAAATTAGGAAAAGACCATTTTACCCTTATTAATGCCTCCAACAGATGAAAGATGATATTTTCACAATTCAAACTAATTTAACCCATATCCCATGAAGTGATAATGCAATTTGATGATTTCAGGGGACATGCTTGTAATTTTTTGTCTTTTCATTAGAACCAATATGTATTTCCCGCAACATTCTACGAAACCTGACATCTAACTTTAAATTAAATTTTGTGTATTGATTGGCGGAAAAATCCTTCTCTTTTATGTACATTAAATCGATCCTCCAACTATGGATGTTGGTGTTGGAGCCACTGCCATAGCGGCCAAAGTTCCACCACCAGGAGCTACCATAAATAAAGGCGCGAACAACTTGTCAAATTCGATAAATAGTTTCAATATTTAGGTAACACTATCTATTTTACCTCCTCATCGTTTATGAGTTCAATTAGCTACAGAGTTGGACATTCAACTATTTTGGTGAGTGTTCGATTTCTAGGGAGTATTATTAAATTGTGGTTTCAGTCGCAGCGTTTAGAGAGGCATCTCTATAATTAAATGAAACTCGGCAAAACTAACCTGTAGACAGAAAAGAGGGCTTGTTTGTCATGCTCTAAAACCCACAAACCACAGGCTTCAATAGATCATAAATTAAGAGCTCTATTATTGAATTATATGTGAGTCCAACACTTTTCCTAAAATTAAAGTATAAAAAAACACTATCTACTTTAAAAAATTAATTATTTAACTCTTATATTAAGGATGAGAGGATTATTTTGACAATTTTCTACATTTAGTAATGCCGTATTGTTTTAACTTTTAAAAGTGATTTTATAAGGGGAAAATGGTCATTTTTTACCTGAAAGTTTTAGCTTTGGAGCAATTTTGGCCATGAAGTTTTTTATGACCAATTTCGACCCAAAAGTTTATAAAACGTAGTAATATAGACCAATTTTACAAAATAGAGAGGCCTCAAAAAGTCTATATTGCTACGTTTTATAAACTTCCGTATCAAAATTGGTAAAAAAAAAACTTTCGAACCAAAATTGCTCCAAAACTAAAACATCCGGATAAAAATGACTATTTTCCCTTTTATAAGGTAAGTATGTGAAAAGAGTTTGTCTCAACTTGGGGAAAAATGATAGCCGAAACAAACAAAACACTATAAATAGTAGAGAGAATTGCATTTAAGTTACAAAGAAGACAATTAATAGGGAAAAAGACAAAAAAATCCCTTCTAATTTGCAAAATCCCAATAACAACTTCATGATAGATATTAACAACCATTAACAACTCAAAATTTCTTATTTGGGATTTTACAAATTGAAAAGGATTTTTTTGTCTTTTTCCCCAATTAATATCAAACAATCTTATGATTTGTTAATGGCAAGTGAAATGATCACTATTAACCAAGTGAAAAAATATTGACAAATCATTAAGTTTTATTTAATATTAATTGTCTTTCTTCACACCACCAGAATACAATTCTGTCTAAATAATACATCTCATAATTCCAATGGCAGAACTAGGTCACCTGATGGGTTGCTCTCTATACATAATTGTAATGCAACCTCCCAAAGGGATTGAGAGGACTATATAAATAAAAAAATGGGGCATTAGAAAAGACATGGCAGGACCCCAAAAATATGAAAACGCTACCCACATGATGACAACCATATCTGCTTGTTACCCCATAATACCGTTTTCGTCTTGGCACTATCCGTGTCCTCCAGATTGCCATTTCTAGCCTCGTGTTGGCCAAATCATCACTAATGGCAGTTTCGTAATTATATGAGATGGACCAGGGTGATTGTGACCATTGGATGGGATAACTGGAAAACCACGTAACGCTGTGACTGTGCTGCCCAACGGGGTGGCCACCCGACACTATGGGCCCCACTACTCTCCCCCTTCTTTCTCTCTGTGGGTCCCCATCTCAGATTCTCTCGTTTGAATCTCTGAAAACTACTCCAAAGCTTCCAGCTAATTAAGGTGGAAATATGTTCTAGAAATTTTCGTATAGGACTGATATTGTTTTAGGATAATTGCATATAAGTTTCAAGTAAAAGAATTAATTTTAGAGATGTTTTAATGAGTTGTTAGTGATAACTATTAATAATTGTAATAGCCTTGATTAATAAGTGAAGAAGTTATCAATAAACCTGTTTAAAATTAATTCTCTTACTTGGGACCTATGTACAATTCTCCCTATTATTTTTAGAAGCTTTTCGGAGTAATGTCACCACAAAAGCATTAAAAGGGAGTAACAATTTTTTTTACTGTTGATATATTAGCAGTCAATATCAATTTTTTTAACAATTAACATTAATTTTATAACTGGTAGGATAACATCCCTATGCTTTGAAACTTTAGGGGTAATTTTGCATGTTAACCTTTAAGTATATACGTGTGTGTCTACAAATAAATTAAAAAAAATTGTTGAAAATCTAATGTATGGATGATATGAACATCCTAACCAATAAATTCTTGAATAGCAAAAAACCAAAACTATTACTTTCTACATCTAGCCAAATAAAAAGAAAGGAAAAGCGATTCCTGTAATAGCAATGAGCGAGTGCAATGGGAGCGGCATTCTTGAACCTAAGAGATAAAAATAATAAGTTCTTAATTACCTTGAATAGAATAATCATTTAAAATAATGAAACAAATTATATTTTTGACTATTGCATGGGAATATGTTCATCTTTGAATTATTTTTCCCTTCCAATATTTTTCTATTGGAGCTTCCCTCATTCCTTCTATCGAGCATAATGTGAATCGGGTTTTAGTGAGTTCTAATATGTAAACACAATTTATTATTGAAAAATTCTTGAAATTTGTTAACTACCTATATACAACCAACCTCAAGAGGTATAGCTTTTATTTAATTGTATGCAACTTTTTATTTAGTCATGTACAAAACAAAAGGCATTTACATATATTTAATCATATGTTGCTAAGAATTAAATAAGAGTTACATCGATCTCAAAGACTCAATCCTCTAGTATTTTTAGACAATATTTTTGTAATGAGGATTTTTTAGCAACTTTCCTATTAAATTATTATATAGCACAATGTGAACTTTTTAGTTAAATTTCTTCCATAAATCATTCATAAACCCATTTGCAACCATGTGGGTGATTATAAATAAGAGTTACACCCATCTCAAAGACTCAATCCTTTAGTATTTTTAGACAATATTTTTGTGATGAGGATTTTTTAGCAACTTTCCTATTAAATTATTATAGAGCGCAATGTACACTTTTTAGTTAAATTTCTTCCTTAAATTATTCATAAACCCATTTGCAACCATGCTAATTGGGCGATTATATATAAGAGTTACACCCATCTCAAAGACTCAGTCCTTAAGTATATTTTTAGACAACATTTTTGTAATGAGGATATTTAGCAACTTTCCTATTAAATTATTGTAGAGCATAATATGCACTTTTTAGATAAATTTCTTCCTTAAATTATTCATACCCCATTTGCAACCATGCGAATTGGGAGATTATATTAGTCATTTTTTCATTTTTAAATTGTAAAAAATTAACATCTAAGTTACTCCTCTGTGTGTGTGTTTTCTTATAAAAATGGGATTGAAGAGTTACGTTTATTGAATTTGTTAAAAGGAATTAAACATGGATAAGTACGGAAACTATGTTTGCTAGCTACAAAGTACAAATTAAAAGAAGATAGTTCCTTATATTCATTATCCCAAATTTTCTAATTATATTTAGCCATGTCCTTATATTCATTATCTCAAATTTTCTAATTATATTTAGCCATGTGTCCTATTTTTAAAATAATATAACTGTAAGTAAAATTAAAAAAGGTGACGTAGCCAGTTATAAGGAGCTTGATGTAAGTATAATCCAAAATAAGATATTTATTGAGTGATTAATTGCATGGAAAAAAGGATTTGAAACTAATTTAAAGTCAACGGATTAAATTACTTATAACAATCTGGTCCCAAAAAAACCCTTATAACAAAAGGCAAAAACATTAAATTGTCCTTCAATCTTAAAAAGTAAATAAGAGAGAATTACATCAAAGTCCTAAATAAAAAAGTTAATTACTTATAGGGGTCCCAACCACATGTAAATATATTGAAATTTAACATGTATTTCTTAAATTTAACTTATAAAAATAGAATGGAAAAAATATTTAGCTTACTTATTTGAAACTTCATTGTAATATATTTCTCCACATAACATTTAGGTTTTTTTTTTTTTAACTTTCTATACGGTATATATAGTGCATAAAAATTTTTCTGTCTATCAACCATTGAAACCAATTGTGTGGATTGAAAATTGTGTCCCCAAACTCGCATCTTTATGCCGTTAAGATTGATTTTTAGTTATGTACCGGGCCGAAAAATTTATTATACAATTTTGATTGGTCAAAAGGGGGCCAGAAATGAGATTTTAATTATTTATAACTATATTTGGTTTTTTATATAAGAGCTAAATAACCAATTTAAGGATATCAAAGAAGTTAATTAAGTTAATTATTTGTAATAAATGTGTGTTGAATTTTTTGAAATACCTTTGTTAGTTACTCCCTTCGATATATAATATGAGATGTAACATAAGAATTTTTTTTTATCCACAATATAAGAGGTGACATGTAAAAGTCAAGATACTAAATGCTTGTTTTTCCATTTTTACCTTTGCATATTAATGTAAAGAGGGGAGAGAATGTAAATACACCACTCTATTCCTTATTATAAATTCATTTTAATTAATTCTCACATACAATAATACAAAGAATTGTTAGTTAGATAATTAAATATGCCTTAGATTGATAAAATTTTTCAGTACTATCCTAATTCAAAATTTCCCTCTACATTAATTATAAATTATCTTACATCTCGCTCATCTTTCTCTCTTCCCAATAAGAATTAAATAAGGCTAAAATTAGAAAACAATCATTAATAATCTCTAAATGGACTTATATTTGGGAGCAAAATTTTTTTAGTAGTTGAACTTATAATAAGAAATAAAGTGGTATAATAAATTATATAAGGGTAAAATTGAAAACCACAACATTAATTTTACCCATAATAAATGACTCCACTATGTTTCCTTGGTTTGTGTGTAAAATTGTTGACTATATATGTGGACCTGAGGAATTATACCACTATGTTCCTTATTATAAATCCAACTACCACAATTTTTTTGTTTTTAAATATAAGTCCACTTTGGGATCAATTAATGGTACTGTGACTTTTTTACCCCTATGTTGGAAATAGGGAAGATGAGAGAGAAGATGTATAATTCATAAAATATTGTTTTAGTACCTATTCTTAAATAAAGGCAAAGTTGGAAAAAGCTTTAAAAATAAGAGATATTTAATGCTATAACTTCTATTCTTTGGTATGTGAGAAGTAGTTAAGGTGGACTTATAATAAGGAACAGAGTGGTACTCTACATTGGAACTAACATTTAATGTTAATGGAGCCCATTCACAATGCAATTAAAAGAAATATTTTGGACAAAAACTCAAATTTACGAGACAAAAAAATTCTTTTTTTTTTTTTGTGAAAAGACAAAATAGATTAGTTTCTTATATTTATGACCAAAATGAATGCATTGTCTAGTTCTTATATTAAGGGTAAGAAGGAGTAATATAGAACAATTCCCATTTAATTTCTTGATTTCTTTGAAGTTTTAACTTTGAACCCAAAATTTTTGCTCTGACGATATGCTGATCATGCAAGCAAATCATGTATAGGACGATAACGAAACCAAAAAAATTCTTCTGTAATTGAAAACAAGTGGTAATATAAAATTACGCTACGTAGTTAGTTCAAAGAAGACAGAAGATTAAGCGAGAAAAGACAAGAAGAGTATGTTGGAATGAGACAGTGCCATCCCGCAAGAAGTAATTATAATATATTTAAGAAATATATTAATATAAGACTTAATTAGTTGCAATGTATGTTTTTCACAAAATCAATATATAGAAACAAGAGATATAGAAAGTTATCTTTATTGGATCCGTAAGTTCAATTATTGTCCTAGCTGCAGGTAAACCTTATTTTTATAATATCCATCGACTTTTTTGGGTGTTGAAAATTTGGTTCAAGATCACAGAATAGTTTTTCTGAAATCTCTCTCCATTAATGATCCTTTTCAAACCTCAACAACTCGATTGCCTCTTATGTACGTAGCAAACACTCTCCCATATCCAAAAATGACTGGCAGATTATGGCTGGTCGGGCCATTAACGCTGTTCAACCCGACAAAAACCCTCGATTAGTCATCGTTACACACACGAACTAACGTAACCCTAATTAATTTCAATCAATTTATCTATGTGTGAATATATAAATATATATATGGACTTTGAAAACCCTAGTACAATGGCACACATACACAAACAGGACCACAAATGACCTTATATATGTGTAACGAGAGCTATATATATGAATGATGTGTAACAATCAAGAGCCACAAAGGACGAAGGAGGCCGAGGTCAAGTTAACATTTGGGCAACGATATGTGTGAAATCTTTATATATAAATCGTCTGTTTCTCACTACAACGAAGGTGACAGCGTTTCGATCTCTAACCATCTTTCACCTTTGTGGGGTCTCTTTGTCCCTTGTTTACACGTCGAACCAGACGTTGAAAAGAGAAAATCTATTAGCCGCACCCATATGGGACACTTAAATTCCATGTATGTATATGTAACTTCAATGGCTAGCTGTTTGATACATATGGAACAATCCATCGATCTTTCTCACAATGTGGGGTCTCTTTGTTTCTCTTTTTGTTTTGTTTCTCGCTGGTATAGAATATTCAATATTCATGTGATGTTCATATTTGAGCATTCTTTTTCTTGTTTGTTTATATATCAGGGTATTTAATTATTTGCATATGGTAGCTAGGGTGACTTTTTACAATTTCTTCCTTTTGGAAAGGAGGGGGTATTGTGTTCTTGTCTGCAATTTCACACAACAGCTTCTTCATTGATATATATACACATACATGCACATATAAGAGAGTTTGGAATACATGAAACATAGTGCGTCTCCTTCTGTCCACAATGTACGTCATTTCTAGAAGAATGACTTTCACTGATAGTATAAATCATTGGGAAAGTAATTACTGTTTATTTGTAAATTTTACCACTATAATTAATGGTTAAATGTTACTCCTTATTTTTTTTCCTTTGAAACCTTACTTAATATAGGTAATGTTAGAATTTTTTTTAATTTAAGATAAATTTAATTACATAACTATACTTTTTATGTCTAATGAATTAGCAGAAGTATATTGTGGATTGGAGGGAGTATATGTTAATCATCGTCTAACTTTAATTTGACATTAAAATAATCTAATGTCAAAACGGTAAGAAAAAGGTGTGCGCTTGTATATCTCTTTACCTAAAAGGTAATTCTGTTCCCCACTTTATTTGGTCATTTAACCACCCCAATTAGAGTTTAATTTGGTAAAATGAGAAGGGAGAGGGAAGAGAAAGAGAGAAAAAAGAGCAGAGTCTAGTTTGCGAGCGGATGTGGCTAAGTTAATATATATAGGGGTTTCGTGTTGGATCTTATGAGGCAAAATAACTCTTGAATGGGTCCAGATGCAAAGCACAAATTAAAGCATTATCAGCACTAAACTATGATATATATATATATATATATATTTATATATATAATAGTTGATGGGATTAGTACAACGTACACCGCCGGCTAAACCAAACCTCATCACCTTCATGGGATTTGTTAATTATTGAGTTGTAGGTTAAAAGGAAATTCTTTTAGACTTTTTTAATATATCATTTCTTCTTTCTTTGAAGGTGTAAAAATACACATAAGTTTTTTTATGGATGCAACAATATACGGATTATTTTTTGCAATGAGACCCACATTATTTTAATGAAAGTACCAAAATGCCTCTAACTCAAAAATGTTAAAGTTACAAAAATATTCACTAACTTTTACTCAAACTGCACCAAACATGATTTTTCTAAGATGTAAATTTACCTATGACCATTTAAGATGGAGATGAAAGTACCAAAATGCCCACAACTTTAAAAAAGTCCATCTATCCATCCATTTAAATTTCATTCAAATCATGTCGTTTTCTACCACAGGTACCAATTTCACTGTGGGATTTGGTTCCTATGGAAAGTTCAATCACGAAAAATATTCTAAAAAGAACAAAACAATGTCAAACAACTTTTCTTCTCGTAGTTGGAACTCCAAGTTTTTAGAATGCTCTAAATTCTACAAGACCATCCAAATATTGATCCTCCACTAGAGATGTCAAAGCTTCATTTAAGAAGGTTATTATCCTTGGGATTTTCAATTTGCCTGTTGCCTTAGCTACCCCTGAGTTACCTCCTAATCTTTTATTAGGTATTTTGTGTTAAAGATGAACTGAAATTACTTTAATTTTATCCTTTTGTAATTTTTTGAGCAGTATAAGAGGTTTCGAGATATGTGTTTTAATTTTTAATATGATGCATTTAATGGGATGAGTTGGAATTTTTTTATAAAAAATTAATTATTTAATTACTTTTTTAAAGTTCTGGTAAAATTGTTAAAATTTAAAAATGAATTAAATATAGAACCTGAAAGAGTATGATAATTTCTCAAAAGTTTTAAATCTAAATAATTTTAACAAACTTTTTACTGCGTGCGTATAAAGTAGTTAAAATATATGAGAGGAGGGAGATAATAAATTTTAATGCGTGAAAAATCATTTGAATAATGGACAAACAATTATTGAAGGGTAGGTTTACCTAGGGAAGAAGTTACACAAAAGGTGGTGTATACTTTTGGAAATTTTCAACCTGAGGATTAATTGAATAGAATGATTGATATTGATGATTGGGTTAAATTTAAAAGCAATTTTATATACATGCAATGTAAATAGACATTGCGTGATTCGGTTAATCTGATGAAAAGCGGTAAGTCGGTATAAAGTGACTAATAGACTACAAATGGACAAAATTGAAGAGGTTAAAAGATAAGCTAGGGAAATGATGCGACCAATGAATAGTTTGAAGATGATTTAAAAAAAAAATGGGTTGCTTAATAAGTGACACCCACCTTTGATGTGCCATTTTGTCAAGGATTCGAGAGCCACGCATGGAATATGGGTACGTAGCATCAATGTAACACAAGACAATATGTGTGCTTCAGCTTTACCTTCATCATCTCAACAATTATTTGTTTTCTGACGTAAAATTTACAGTAGGTTACGGGTCTTTGGTTGTTTAATATTCTTCATCCATTTACATTATTTCTCAGCATGAAAAGTATGCTTGGATGTATATGATTTCTTGAGAAAATTGTGCATTAGGATAAAAGGGTGAGGTATTCGGTAGAAATTGGATCAAATTTTAAAGATCTTAATGAGAAGTTCATTACAGATCTCTATCATTAATGCAAATTCTTAAAGATCTCTTTCAAACCGGAATTGGTTTCCCTGCTCATAAAAAATATGAGTAGGGAGAGCTAACTGTATCTCAGCCGTCAGATCTCACTTGTATGGTTTAGATTTAATTTACATTATGTATCTATTTTAAAAGATATACAATATAGACCGTCCAAATGAGATTCAGACGGTCTATATATGACGAGCTTTCCCTACTTATTGTTTTGATGAGTAGGGAAACCGGTTCTCTTTAAAACTCTATTGTAAATATTGAAATCCATAAATGACTGAGTTGTTCATTTTTTTCCCCCCCAAATTTCTCTCACCCTTTCGGTTGTTACGTATAATTTCCTTTAACAAAATGAAATGGGGGATTCTATCAGGCATTTTTTTTTGGTTGGTCAAAAAGCTAATGCTTACTTTTTTGCTGACCCTTTTTCGCAAAAGATAAAGGAAATTAAAGTTATTTTACTGTACATAGTTTCTTTGGTAATTTGTTAATTTGCTGTTTCTTAGTAGTCTAATATTTGATAATCCCCTTATATTATTTCAAGTCATGCATGATAATGATAATTAGATTCAATGAAACAAGGCAAACGAATGGAAAAAATGATAATTTGGTAAAACTCGGAAGAGACAAGTAGCTGATCAATCCAATTGGGTCATATTTCTGTGCAAGTTCGGTCTCTAGTTTGGTAATAATACTCTGTGAGATGCCCTTTCTGTGAGCATCGGTCTCTCAATAAAAACAATAATATTACAAATATGACCCAGAATATTATATATATATATATATACACTAGCATGTTTGGTACATGGAAGACCATTGAATTTACAAATTTCACTTTCCTTGTGAGGCTACTTGAAATATATAACCAATATATAGGGGTTGTTTGGCTTTGTTTTTTGTTTTTAAAAGCAGCTTTTGAAAAAAAAGTTGTTAAAAACAAGTTTTGGAAACAAGAAAAAAAAAACTTGTTTGGCTAATAGTTTCTTAAAAATGGTATGAATATAAAAAAACTAATAAATCCGTTTGGGTAATAGTTTTTAAAACTAGTTTTGAAAACAAAATAAAACTAAAAATTTGTCTCAAATAGTTGCCACGGTGATGACAAGTCCGTCGTTGTTGTCGTTGATGTCTCAACTTTTGGCGGAGACATTGCGGTTTTAATCGTCTTCGGTGACGTCGTTACTGTCGTGTTTGACATTGCGGTTTCCGTCATCGTTGAGGAAGTCACAATGACTAGGTTTTCGTCATCGTCGGTGACGTCACAATGAAGATGCGCTTTTCGTCGTCTTCGATGAGGTCGCGACCGCTAGAGGTGATATTGCTATTTCCGTCATCGTAGGGGATGTCGCAATCGCCACTGGTAACGTGACAGTGTTTATCGTCATCGGTGACGTTGTGGTTTCTGTCGGTGACGTCACAGCCGCCGCTAGTGACATTGTTGTTTTCGCTGCCATCCGTGATGTTGCCATTTACGTTGTAGGTGACGTTGTTGTTTCCATAATTGTTGGGAAAGCTAAGAACGCTGTCGGTGATGTAATGTTGTCCGTCATCGCCTGTGACGTCACGACGATGATACTATTTTCCTCGTCGTCGGTGACATTGCATTTTTCATCGTTGTCGTTAACGTAGCGTCCGTCAGAGGTTATGTTGAGGTTTCCGTCATCATCGATGACATTGCGATTTCCATCGTCATCAACGATGTTGTGGTTTCTGTCACCGTCAATGATGTCACGACCACCGCTGGTGACAGTACTATTTTGACCGTCTTCCGTGACATGGCATTGTCCGTCTTCGTCTGTGTTTTCCGTAGTTGTCGTTAACGTCGTGACTGCCGGAGGTTATGTTGTGGTTTCTGCCGTCATCAGTGACGTTGTGGCTTCTACTGCTGTCGATGACGGTGTGGTTTTTGTCACTGTTAATGACGTTGCGATTTATATCATCAGTGACATTGCGGTTTACGTCGTCAGTGACGTTGCGTCCTTCGTCATCATCGGTGAAGTTGCGATTTTCGTCGTCTTTGGTGACGTCGCGTCTACCGTCTTCGTCGATGACGTCACATCTGCCGTTGTCATCGTGGACGTCGCATCCGCCGCCATCGTCACCTTCAGTGACGTTGCAGTTTCCATCGTCTTCAGTGATGTTGTGACATTCTGGATATAATTTTGGTGATGGATAGATGGCAGACTTACACTTTTAATCAAAGAAAAAAATTCTCATATTTAAAAAAAAAACCAAAAAAACAAGTAAAAATTGTTTTTTTTTGTTTTTAAATATATCTTTTTGTTTTTTTTTTCCGAGAACAATTATTTGGAAACAAGCTTCTAAACAAGTTTTTTATAGGCTTTTTTCTGGAAAAAAAAAAAAAAAACTGTTTTGAGAATATGTAACCAAACAGCCCATAATCGTACCTACACAGCTTCCATATCATTAATTTTCCGTTTGAATCTTTGAAATAGAATTTGGTAAGTTGAGGATAGGTTTTGCTTTGCGCCGATGGATTGGTGAAAGTGAAAGACAATTTAACCATAGAAGTCAAGAATACTGATGATTAGGAAAGTGGTGTGAAGAACGAGGGCTCTTGTTTCGACCATTCTTTAACTCACTGATGATGTCATTTCATTTGATCAACTTTACAAAAAGTAAAGAGATATATGTGCATACAATCTGCACAAAAAGCAATTCACTTCCATGGTTATTATTTTAAAAAGAATAAAACTCGTGTTCCTTCTGATGATAATAATGAACCCATAAACCTTGACGGGGATTTACATTAGCATATCTATCTATACGTGTTGTTTAACTACTCTTGCTTTTCTCTTTTCGTTCGTTGTTCTTATTCATTTCAAAGCTTTTAATCATTACGTTCTTCTTCTTTTTGGACTGAAATCATTACGTTCTTCACTCATAACAATATCACCCGCAAATGTCACTCCTAATCTCAAGGAGTACTATGTTGAATATGTCCAAAATTCTTAGAAAATTCTCTACTTAATTAGGCCACGTTTGGTACAATTAATACATATACATAGGCTTCGTAAGAGAGTAACTAAAATGAGAAAGGAAAAGAGAACCTTCCATAAAACTAATTTACATGTATGGTAAGGATAAAAAAACTAAAAATATTTTAACCTGACAAATATGACAAAAAATGAAGTAAATCACACAGATATACTTGATTCAAAAAAAGTAATTATAAGCCTTAAACCATAAAGAAGTGGCATTTCCTTAGCCATCATGATAGTATGTTATTTCCAATATTTGATGTCAGTAAACTTTTTAATGAAAGTACTATATGTTATGGAGCTACCAAACATAACATGAGGATTTTGTATCTCTAATTTAATTCCCTTTATTCATATTGTTTTCCTTCCCACCAAACATGGCCTTTATTCAATCTTACCTCTCCACTTCTTTCCTACTCATCCTGTCCCTCTTAATGACATATTTTAGACAACATATCAAGGGTATTTGCATTATTAGGAAATCCAAAATTTATTTAGCTAAATTTTACTTCCAATAGGGGCAAAGCCAATTGGTATAAATATTGGTGGTTGGAAATAAATATAATATCTTGAAAAAATCTTCACAGATAATACTATAAAAATTTTCATTTAGAAATTCATACTTCTGGTTAAAGCCTTTGAGGTTATGAATTATGAAAAAAATAATCTTCCTCCTTTTATTCCGAAAAAAGAAAAAATTCCCCGTCATTTTCTTTCATTTTTATATGGTCCTCCCATTATTTAGAATATGGGCATGAGGCTGAGATCCCACAATGGGTAGTAATTAAATGAGCAAGCACTGGACCACTTTGTAGGGGACAGGTACCTGAAATGATTTCACCACTATTACTATTATTTTTTGATTGCTGCAAAATGCCACCTGAATGAAGAAGCAAGAAACTACACACACACACACACCCCACTTTGACATTTAATTTCCTGGAAAAAAAATTATCATTATTCAATATATTGTGTCACACAAGTACAGCTAACCTTGCTCAAATATTGCTGTCAATTACTCGGCATGCTTAAACGCATTGCCTTACTTCAAGTGGCTCTGATATCTCAGAAACATAAAACGACATCCTAAAACAGCACAAAAGCATAGAAACTTTGACAGATAGATGAAGAAGGAGGAGAAGAAGCAACACTTGTAGCATTTGGGCTCCATGTGGTGACAGTAGAGAGTCTGTGTTTAGTGACCTGGAAAGTGGTCAGCATTGGGGAGCCACATTGGCATTATCTCAAACAGATGTTGGTGTGTGTGGACAAGAATTATGAGGAGAAACAAATTGAAGTAGCAAGTAATAAACGCACACTCAAGAGCACTTAATCTAGCGATGAATTAGACAATTAGTTAGCGACAACAAAGTGACAGAATTGATGTCCAAATTCCACCTTACTAAAAAAGACACATGAGGAGAGGCATCATAGTCATGAAACGTCGGTCTGAATTAGTCGATTGCTTTTGTGTGTGTGTGTGTATGATAATAGAATAAAAAAAGCGCTGGCTGGCCCAAAGTTCATTAAAAAAAAGGTAATAACCACACACATATATACTCAAAACATAAATATGGCTTTCTCATTCAGTGATCACAAACTCGAGAGTATCCCAACATGTGAAGAATATTGTCTCTTTATATAGCTTTTTCTTATAATTCTGCAAGAGCGCCAGTTGGTGAGCAGGCAATGACAAAACATCCTACTAAGCCATTTGGATTGCACACGTGCACTGCCTCTTCATCAATCGTGTTCATGTAAAAACCATTAATTTGTTCTTGTAATCAACAATATAATGTTATCTTTGATCAATTATATATATTATTAGCGAGAAAATTTTATGAGGGGCTTCATTATTTTTATGAAGTGTACTCTTCACCATGGATAGGATTGAACAAGGCAGAAATGTAAATAGAAGCTTCACAGTAATAACTCCACTTTGAAATGATTATGGTTATGAGATGGCAAATAGTGATAATAAGATCGGATCACCAAATTCATTTGGGAAAACGGATACTAGTTTAAACCTCTCAATTTTCTAAGACTGCCATTAAAGTGATGTTAACAAGTTGCTCAACCCTGAATCCTTCATAAAACATTTTTTTTCTTCATGAATTTGAGCCTCTTGTTATGTAGGAAATGTGGGGCTTGCATTTTAATTTGGGCCTAGAAAAAAGGCCGCACTGTTATGTTGGGCTGTAGCCTTTCATTAACAAGAGCCCAAAGAGTGCCCTCAAACAAGATTTACAAGACCTGAGGCCTAGTTTTAATAAGATACCCATATAATGAGCCCAAACAAAATGAGGAAAACAGGAAGAAGCCCATTCTTGTTTGATGCTCATGAACGGTTTTCAGATTTGGAGCCTGTTTGGGTACCCAAAAAAAAAATAACACTTTCGGCTACCCAATCCAAGGTTTCAACAAAAGGCAGCAAACATGTCAAAATTTTGGAAAAGAACTTTTTAATTTGAAGCTATGGTTTTGGAATTTGAAACCTAGGTTTCAAAAAAGCTACTTTTTTTTTTCTTTTACATTGCTTTTTCTTGGGTTGATGGGGCTACTATTGTACCCTCATAAATGCTATCCCATATTACCCTTTTATTTTCTTAACTCTTCTCATTTCTTCAAATGAGCCATCATATGAATATAATTTTTTATAATATGTCCATAAAGACCTTACTTGAAATAGTATAAATTCTTTTTTTAAAAAAAATACCACTTTTATTTTTTTAGGTCCCACTTTTTACCAATCAAATATTTAATTATTAGTTAAGTCACATATTTTTAATCAAAATAATCCTTTTAAACATAATCACTATTAAAGAGTGGTTTGGGTCTCTACTATTTACTAATACATAAATTTTTTAGCTATTTGATTATATTATAAAATTGACTTATGTTATCATTTTAATTTTTTTAGACAAGTTTAATTAATTTTTGTTATTAATTAAGAAATTTGATGTTTATCACCTTTGAGAAATTAAGATAGAATTTTATCATTTGTATGTAAATACCACATTAACAAATGCCCTTTTCGTTAATTTACACACAAAAAATTAATTCTGATAACAACTATCCAAACACTCATTTTATCAAAAGCCTTTTTTTCAGAAAAACTATTATACTCAAAATCTGTTATCTAAAAGTACCTTTTCACATTTTTTTTATAAGCTATTTTTCAAAAGTTAATCCAAACAGTCTCTTGATCTTCTAACTTCCAAAGGAGCAAGTTTGATTTCTCAGCAAGCCATTGTCAATTCAAGAAGGTGGTTTTCTTAAAATTTTATTTGATGTCATATATAAGGCTTGCGTCAATCAATGAATAATACAGAATCAATAGCTACAAATATATTTACCTATTTATGTGTCCCAATTGCAACCAATGGTGATAAGGTTAAGATTTGAATGGCTGTTCCCCCAAAAGTCATGCCTGTCCAAATTTCCTCACAGATAATTTGCTCATCAGAAAATACTAAACAATGCTTTTTCCCCCTACTCACTTGTATCTTCATGTTAGAAACAATCTTGAGGCACTGTTGGACACTTAACATATGCACATATTACATAGTAGAGATTTAAACATTGGTTTGCACTGTTGTGAGGGACTAGCTCATTACGAGGGATTTGCTCATTGCAGTAGACCCCTACCCCCTTGGAATATATCGGTTTTAGAAAACGAACATTAAATATTGAAAAAAAATGGTACGTGCCATGATTCCTTGGTGGAAGACCCAGCCCATCAAAATTCCAAGAAGCAAACCACTGAGATAGCAGCAAGTAGCAACCCAAGTTCATGTATGCCACGTAGGACTGCCACCCTGACCCATCATTGTTGCCAACTTGGCTCCTTTTCCATTCCCATTATTTCCCAGCTCATTTGCCACCCTCAATCTGTAAGCATCACAACAAAAAGAAAAATACAACATTTAAGATTGCCTGTTTGGTTGGATTGCATCGCAAATCTGCGACGGTAATCTTTATTGCATTACTATAATGATAGACATGTTTGGTTGTGCTTATTGATTCAAAAAGGTTACACATTTTTTGGTGATGTTTATTCATAAGAAAACCCTTATGAATACTCATTGCATACATGCAGTCTTTCTTGAAATCTCAATTCCAATCTCAATAGCACAATAAAAAGACAGATTTGCCCTCAATAAGTAAATCTTGAATAAATGTTTTTTTTCCTTCAAAAGCCCTAACCTAGGACCACATACACCAGACGAGAATGATAGAAGAAGTTGAAGCCTTGATGAGATAAGTCTTCAAGATTGGAAAATGTCAAGGAAAATATAGAACCAGCCCCATTTACTTCCTTGTAAAAGAAATTGACAACAAATCAGATCTCATGAAAAGCACAACAATAAAAAGAGACATAAATGAAGGTAGAAGGGATGAAACTGATAAGTGTATAGCATAGCAAAAACCATATTCCTCATCCTTCGATGTGCTCGTCCTTAGCCATCATGAGAGAAATGATTGTTGTCGATAGGTTTGAGGGAGATTGTCAAATACGTAGGGATCTTATCAAGGAGGAGGTTGCGACAAAATTGGGGGAGAATGGTGAAAACGCAGGGATCTTTCCTAGATGATGGGGCAGAGTAGTTTTTTTCTAGTTTGGGGACATTTTAAACTTTTTCTAATTATAATTAAACATAAAAATAACTTCTTTCTATCAAGTTTATAACCAACCAAACATGCTAATGGTATTAGGCATTGCATTGCACTCCATTACAAAAACAGCCTGCAATCCAACCAAATGGCCCCTTAGTATATCTTGATAATGTTAAGTTTTCCACTGAACCAGATGTATCAGTCGGTTTCAATGGGACAAGTAAGAAGACAAGCGGACATATAGCTAGAGTCTGTGATTTAATAAATTTCATGTGACGGCGACTGTACCGTTTTGGATACGTACCAACAAAAGAACAGTCTTGATTTTGCAGTGAGGAATATTAATTCAATTTCAAGTGTAGAATTGGGTTGATACGATGAGATCAAATCAAATCAAATCTTGCCAAGAACTGGGTTGATCGATTGGGAGTTTGGGACAATAAAATTTGGAAGAAAAAGAAATTAAGGATTATATCAGGTGGCCTGGACAACACAATTTTTTTTTTGTTGGATAGTGTTAACCATTTGTTAAGATTTCAGACACTCATCCTTGATACAAGAATTGGAGAGTTAGATTTAATTTTAAAAATAAGATGTTGGTTAATTTAGTCGCAAATATTTATAATTTTCTTTATATTATCTATAATAATTACAAATGTTAAGAGAGTTTGCACCAAAAGGTAATTTTAATGCAAATAGTTTAATACTGTATTTTAAGGAGTTCAAAACACATTTTTAACAAATAACTAATTTTACAAATGATTTCGGCAAAAGCTCCTTAGCTAATAAATCATGTTTTTCATAAATGATGTATTCAAACTCCCTATATATAATTATGAAATGAATTTGTGGGCCAATTTAGTGCCTGTTGGTTTTATGTTTTATGCATTTGTCACAGGCTATACATTACCCTTTTCTATTTTAACCGAAACCATATATATCCTCCTTGAATCATAACTATAGCACTATTTTTATATATACAAGTCTCTGTAGAATATTATTGTTTTAGCCGGAGGGACCCAGTTAGTTGCAGCAAATAATGAAAGATAAATCATCATCTCTCATCCATTTATGGCCATGCTGAATAATAATAATAATAATAATAATAATAATAACAATAAACGATAATAACGTGACCAAAGAACGATACAGATTAATGGGCTGTTTAGTATGAAGAGAGGCAAAATTCTTTTGAGTTGGATTTAGAAAAATTAGAAAAATGGGTTAAAATTTTTTAATTTAATATCTTATTAATTATTTTTGTTTGGAATTTTAAAACTAACCCCACTTCTATAAATTTAAAAAAAATTCAACTTTAAAAAATGTTCCCACTACTCCCTTTCAAATCCGCCGTATAGTGAAAGAACGTATAGAAAAGGAATCTTGAAGCGAGAAGGGAAATTATATAAGTCGGTGGAGGCAAGGGGAGGAGAGGCTATTTGGTATTTGGTGGATCTAGACGTAAGGATCCTCGGATCAAACAGCCATATTGATAGCCATCTAAATGTGGGATATGATGGGCGATGGCCAAGTCACTCTATGGGGCCCACACTTATTAAAGACGTACAATTTGGAGTCATCCATAATGACGGCCCACGTTCAACCCCCTCATTCCAAAAATCAGTTTTTTTTTGGGGGGGGGGGGGGGGTATATATGGCTTATTTCTGAATTTGTTTTGCCCCTCTATTTCTCTTGATTATTGTTGAGACACAAAGAGAATACTAAAAGGTTTAATATTAGAAAAATTGATAAAAATTATAAATAAATTTTATATTTAGAATTAAAATCAACTTTTTAATTAGGTCAAACACTAAAGACATGAGAAAGCATTATTTTTTCTTGGTCTTCTCACATATACAAGTTAATCATAGTAGAAATAGGACATAATATATGCATTCCAATTTTACAAACAAATAAATTAGAAGTAATTTAGATGTTAAAGTTGAAGATTAAATCGTCCATCGAATGACAAAGTTTAAATACTTTAGATCAATTATATAACAAGATTGCGATGATAGTCATTAATTATAAATTCACGTTATTATGTGGTGTAAGTGGAAAAAAACTATTGAAGTTGTTGTGACCAGAAAGTGCCTCATAAGATAAAGAAAAGTTATCGTATTGTTATAAACAATGAGTACTATATGGTTATGAATATTGAGCTTTGAAAAGATAACATAGGCATAAAAGGAGTAGCCTTGATGATAATATTGAGATGAATGTATGGTCATAGCAAAAAAGATAAAACTCGTAATGATAATGCACATGAACAAGTTTGATGGCACCTACTAGTGAGAAAATGATAGAAAATCGTTTAAAATAGTTTGGATATGTTCAAATAAGACTATTGGGTGCACTTATGAGGAGGGTACTTTAAGCAGTATGGAGCCATGTTAAGAGAGGTAGAAAGAAACCAAAGCGAACAATCAGTGAATAATGGAACGGCAAATTTTGATTAATAATATATCTAACGATTTGGTTACTCAAAGAACACAATAACGTCATAAGATCCGTGTAATCAACCCTACCTAATGGGATAAGATTTCGTTGTTATAGTTGTTCTCACAAATATGAGCAATACTCCCTTCGATTCTAAACATATGACCTAATTGCCTAGTTTGATAAGATAAAAAATATTCGTTAAGTTAATTGATATAAATATTTTTCTAAGACACCATAATTATCTTCTTTGGTTGTCTCACCAATTCTCTCACTTGATTATTTTATTATCTCCAATTCATATTATAAGAGGTAGCATGAAATTTTTTTTTTGTACGTTATAATATGAAAAAGTCAATATAATAAATGTTTTATTTTCATTCTTGCCTTTACATATGAAATATATAGAGGGGGAAATGGTATATATATAATAATAAATTATGTAAGGGTAAAATTGAAAAACTATAATAATCTTAACGATAATAAATGGTTACATTATGTTTTCTTGGTTTATGTAGAATTGTTGGCTATTTCTTATAACGTGGACCGGAAAGAGTATTCAAAAGACATCAAACGGGTTACTTTAAAAAATTGATGAAAATTAAAATTATGTCTTAATCTAAGATTGAAAAAAGGAATAGTTATAAATGAGTTAAAACTTAAATAACTAAAAAAACTAATTTTCTGTAAAGCTATTGATGTAACTAACAGGAGAAAATGAGACATAGTATTTATCTAACTTCCATGCATAATCTTTGAGGCGTTAATAACCACACATGACGTGCGTGCCCTTCGTCTTTCTCCCATCCCTTTTTCTTCCTTTTAGGTGGCATGTCTTTAATTTTTGTAGAGTTGTTCAACAACTTATGCATTTAGGCATCCTTTAATCCCCCTTTCCACTAATTAACCTTTAATTGAATCTCAAGCACTTGTTTACAAACGTACTCCTCCAACACAAATGTAATGTAAAATATAGTTACTGCAAAATTATATTTGATATTTAGATGTTTCACGTAACCTTTTTTTTTTTAATCCACATTATAAAAAGTAACATAAAAAAAATCAAGATAATAGACGTTTATTTCCAATTTTTACCCTCAAAGAATATTGAATGTAAAAAGGGGATAGAGAATATATAATAAAGGATATAATAGTAAAATCAGAAAATTACATCGAATTTACCCATAATATAAATTGTTAAAACCAATGTTTCTTTAGTTTGTATGATTTGACTGACTACCTCTTATAATGTGGAATAGAGGGAGTACATGTGTGCTACCATCATGCCTTAATATAATATATAGTTGACTAATCTGGAATGATTAAGAAAACTAAATAAACTACTTAAAAATATTTATATTTATTAACCTCCAGATTAATGTGGTTTATTCATAAAGTTATATAAAATTTAATGATTAATGATTATATAATATAAATATTTCAAAAAAATTAAATAACATACTCTACACTGTCGTAATTTATTTAACTTTTATAATCTCCTCAAATTAGTTAATTGAATGCTATATGAAGGACTTGAGGTAGGATTATGTAAGTCGTTTAATTATGTAAGTCCAATCAGGGGAAGCTAAAATAATCCAGCTTTTTAGTCCCAAGTTTAATGAGCTTTCCGTTCAGGATTGGATTAAGTCGAGCTGAAATCCGACAGAAATGTGTTCAACTTTATCAGCCTGGCTTTGCCACTCGGATCACGACACTTTTAGATTCTCTAATTTAAATTAATTATATCATTAACTTAAATTTTCCCTCGATGAAGGTGACCCTGTTAAATGTTAATGACCATTTGGTCCTTCTAAATCCGACAACTGTCTCTACCAATAACGATTAAAAATAATAATGATTGATCTTCTCAAAGCTATCAATTTGAGTGTTTATTTTTTTATAGAAAAATTTCTTTCTTAAAAAAAATACCCATCCTTCACATTTCACAACTCCTTTCACGATTTCACTTCCGGGAGAGACTCCTCTGGCCCCGTTTGCTTGTCAGAAAATGAGGGAAGGAAATGGAAAATAAAGAGTTTCCATGGCATTACACCTGTTTGGTGTGCGGAATCTGCTTCAATTCCGTTTCCCGCCTCCTCTCAAATTCCATTAAAGAGCTGAAAATAGGTTCCCACCAAAAATGGTGGGAACCCAATTTCCAGTGTTCGCAGGAACCAAGAGAGGACCAAAATGCCCTCAATTATTTCAGCTCCATCTTCCTTAAACAGCTGGAGATGCTACACAACGATGAAGCTAAGAACCAGGAAGGGCAATGATTGCATCGGCTTGGTGAGTCATTTTGGTCTTGCGTTTGTGCATTCTGTATATACCTTGCACCTCTTCCCATCGTCTTTCCTGTCATTTGTATTCATTATCCCTCCATGACACTGTCGAATCTTTTCCGAATGACTGTGCCAAATCTTCTCTGGTGTTGTAGCTGCCACAGTTGGGTGTTCAACAATTGGGTTGCCGATTTGAAGAAGAAGGGAGAAATTAAAGGGACTGCTTTTTTTTTTTTAAAAGAAAAGATTGCCTTTGTGAGATTGACAGTGTGAGTTAGATTTGTTCTAACTTTTTCATTCAAATTTGACTTGAGTTTACTGCTTTTATGAGATTGAATAGAGTTTGTGATTTTTTATCATAACTCTGTGTATTAAGGAGAATAAATGATATTCTTCAAAGTTTTGTACAAGTAAATTCGAATTTGATTTAATCAAATTCGAATTTGAGTAATTACATTCGATTTTGAGTTGCTTAAATTCGAATGTAATTGTTCACATTCGAATTTGATTCAATCACATTCGAATTTGAGCAATTAAATTCGAATGTGATTGCTCAAACTCGAATTTGAGCAACTCAAATTCGAATTTGACACATTACTATATAATATGTTACGTGAACATAAGTTTTGTTCATCTTTTCTTCTATGTTTGTATTTATTTATTTTAGTTAGTTAAAATACATGAGAAGTACTGGCAAAAAAAATATATGAGAAGTAGTTGAGACTTGAGATGTGTATTTAAAAATTTGATAATGTGAGTTTTTGCAAGAGATATTTTTTTTTGATAAATTGAAGCAGTTGAAACTCCAAGAGAATATGGGCGAGAAATTTTTGAGATATGCCTAGTTAGTTGAAACCACAGAATTCTCAGAATTATAATTAATTTAATTATTTATTTCATTTAATAATTAATTAATTTGTTAGATATGGTTGCAAACATCTTCAGTTCGTAGTGATATTTTTAAATATTATGTAGTATTTTTTACTAATTTGATATCAATATTTTTTAATTAAAATATATGTAATTTCTATATTTACCAAGAATATTTTTATTTATTTATGCAAATTAAAATTTAATATACATTAAAATTATAATTAGTAAAAATAATTTATTCATTTATTTTTATGTTAATATAATTTTAAAATTTAATATTAGTGATTTTAATTAATAAATACTCATTAAGGGCAAAATAGTCATTTGCATAGAATTCTGAGTTTCCTTATCCCCATTTTTAACCAACCAAACATAAAATTTTCAATTCCATTCCTTTCCTTTCCTATGCGTACCAAACGAGTCGACCTTCATTTCATTTCCATTTCTTTCCATCTATTTCCTTTCCTTTCCATTCCGTCCGAATATTTTCTGTGAACCAAACGGGCCCTAAGTGATTGACGATGAACACTCATTGCAATCCACTGTGCAATCTTAGCATAGTACTCATTCGTTCTTAATTATAAGATGATGTTGATATTTTTTGTGAAGATTAAAAACGTAAAATAGACAAATAAAATTTAAAATATGTTATATGTAATTATATTATACATTAGTTTATAATAAGTAAAATAAGGGCGAAGGTGTAAAAATGCCCATAAAATTTGGTCGAAAATGTGGCTAACTATGAACTTTTTTTGGGTCCAATTGTGCCTATATATATCTAGCAAAAGAATGCAAAAAGGACTATGCCCTTAATTACTGGTTAAGTTGACTGTTAAATGAGATTTTTGACTTAAATGGGTGATAGGATGCTGAGTTGGGTGACACCTAACATTTCATTATTGACCAAAAACATTTCCTTCCTAGTTCTAGTTCTTCCCTCACTCTCGCTGTAACTTCTTCTTCCATTTTTGCAGCATTGGCAAGCTAATCGCCGCCATCAAGAGAACCGAAATCTCCAAGCCTCACCCCACTAACCACCGTAACCACCCCGCCAAATGTACCGGTTGTGCCAACTGTACAACCCCGCCGAGAATGAGATCGAGATCTCTCTCGCGTTGCCGCTTCGTCAACCTTAATTTTGCTATTCTCAATTTTGTTCATTTCTTTGATGAGCCCCTTCAGCGAGAGTTGCAGAAATGGAGGAAGAAGAAAAAGAGTATACATTGAGAGTGAGGGAAGATGGAAACGTTTTTGGACAATAATGAAGGGTGGGTGACGTGTCACCCAACTCAGCATCCTTGTCACCCATTTAAGTCAACAATCTCCTAGTTAATGGTCAACTTAACGGCAAAGTCACTTTTGCACGGGAGATAAATGCCTCATTTTCCTTTACATCATTTTCCCTTCTTTTTTCTCTTAATGGCTATTAGATCCATTTTACATGATCCAGATTTGATGTTTATAATATCATTATTGAAATTTTATGTTATAAGAAAAATTATACCAAATCTGGACCATTTAAGGTGAATTTAATGGCTATTAATGGAGAAAATAAGGGAAAATGATGTAAAGGAAAAGGAGGTGTTCATCTCCCCTTTTGCACTCTTTTGCTAACTATATAGGTACAGTTGGACCCAAAAAAAATTCACGGTATTGGGAGCACTTTTGACCAAATTTCATGGGCATTTTTGCACCTTCACCCATAAAATAAATTAGTTTCAAAAAAAAATATAAACAATCTATCTAAATTGATTTATATTTTATTCTTAATTTCTAAAAAAAGTGATCTTGATCTTATGATTAGTATTGTAAGGAATATTGCAACACAACAACATCAATATTCTGTAATACCAATTCTCCAAGCTGTAAGTGAAATTCAATCACATAATCCAAAGAAGGAAGCTCGCCATGACCAGCTGATAAAATAATCACAGTGGTTAAAGATTTGAACTTTGAAGTGGAAAGGAATATTAGCTATGTGTGTGTGTGTACCAGGAGACCGATGTCAAAACCGAGGATGACATTGTTAATGTTGGAGACGGCAGCAAGATCGAGGTCGCTGAGATGGCCGGTGAAGGCTTGGGTGATGACAAACATGGCATATATAAGAAACCATACGGCTGAATAATATTGCATGCAAAACCTGCAATGTAGCAGACCTTTAATTTGATTCAACCCAAAACCCCTTTGAGCGGGGATCTTGATGATGATGATGATCCTCTTGCGCATGTTGAAGCAATGGAACTTTTGGTTCTCCTGAGGGTGAACCAGCTTCTGTAAAGTTAGGCTATGAGGGAGGATGAAGCAGAACGTTGCCGGCATCTTATTGCCGTTTGTTTATAAAAGTAAGAGAAGCTAATTCCCAATGGGTAGCCAGGGTAGGTACTCCCATTATATTAAAACTATAAGAATTGAGTTAGAAGGAGTAAAAGTACAATGACTTGGTTACAAAGTGAGTACAAAATACAGGGATAGATCAAAAGATTAATCAAACCCTTAAAATATCAAAACACAAACTAATAATGAAGCCAATTTGCACAATCCAAAATTAGTGTACGAAAGTGGTATTTGGAAATATAATATCGCACAGTTTTTTTTTTTATATATATAAAATGGGATTCTTTGTGGCAAATTTGGTTAATGAAATATCAAATATACTTCCTTGATGTCCTTAATACAGAACCTATATATTTGAAAAGTTGATCTTACTCTTAAATATAGAACCCATTTCTCATTTTTGTGAATCTTTTTCTCATTTACTCACATTGGTTTCTTAATTATTCACATTGGTACCCCTCAAAAATAATTAAGAGAGTTAGAGAGAATTTTTTTTTTTGGACTGAGGGAGTTAGAGAGAATTAAGGAAGTTGATTGAGATATTTTAGAAAAATTAAAACTTATCATATTAATTAACTTAACTAACATCCTTAATATTATCAAATTAGATAAACAGATGCTATATTTAGGATATGAGGGAGTAATAAATAAATACACAACTTGTTTACCAATGTTTTAAGAATAAGTCTAAGCTAGATAGTTCGTCCGGTTGGATTGTCATCCAGGCTCGCCAACGGCTTGTTTGAGTGATGACTCCCTAATTTTAGATAGATTTTAGATATATTTTGATATATTTGGAGAGTCATTATCACTAAATTAAAGCGATTTCTTGAGATTTTGGTAAGATATTGATTTGGAACATTATTAGGGGATGTTTTAAATTAAATTAGGAATGGGTGAAAGAAAGAATAAATAAATGATAATAATATAAAAGTTAAAAAAAAGAGAAGAAGATCAAGTTTCGGTGTTAGGTGTTAGTTCATCATCATCATCATCGTCGTCGTAATATTTCCTTTACTTGGCAGCAACAGCAACGCACCGTTTGAATTGAAAAAAATAAAAAGACCTAAAAACTCAAGAAGGAGGCGTGAACGGTGGAGAGTAGGCAGCCACAAAAATCACTGTTCATCACCATCAAGCTTCTTCTTCATCGCAGCGGGAAGAGAGGAACGAGAGCAAGAGAGAGGGAGCCATCTTCTTCTCTAGCAACGGTGGACGGAGTGAGGACGGGAGGAACTCCGTGTGCCGTCACCGTCACCGCCACCATTTCCTTCATCTTGAGTGAGCTTGAACCAGAGGAGGAAGAGGAGCTGCATCGGCGCTCAAGCTAGAGGAAGGATCCAGTAACTGAGTTGTTGATTTTCTTTTATTTCATTCTGGATTTTGGATGCGTTTTTACTCTGGACTGATCTCTACTGTGATGGAATGGATTAAAGCCATGTGTGGCTAATTTGTTTTAAATCTAGCGTAGTTATGAACTGATTCTTGGATTATAGCATGTGTGAAGCTTTTATTTGTGCTTAATTTTAGTGTTGTTTACTTAATCATGTATTATATGTCTACTTGATGTTTGATCACCATTGGGTATGAATTAGGGGAATATAGATTAGCCTTGGAAGAGGGATCTTAATTAGACCTAAGATTGAGTAATGTGGGATTAGAATTTATTCTAATTTACTAATAAGATAGGAATATACCTATTGGACCCATATAATCACATTAGAGGGAATTCGATTTTTATAACCTCTTGAGTAACTTCGTTAGGAATAACAAGTGTAACTTGAGAGATGAGTGTATGTGATTAGGAGATCCTTACTCTAAATTAACAAGCTAATTTTAAATGCAGTTAATTTAGTAATTACATGCTCTTTGAATTGGAAAGAGGATTAGCCACCCTAGGTTGCTTCTTTTGTCATTTTCATTAGTTAGTTTGTTTAGTAATTTGTTATCACTCATTAGAAATCAATTTGGTTTTCTCAAATTAAACAAAAGTGTAAAATCAATTGTCAACTGAATTTATGGTACTAAGTCCTCATGGGAACGATATTCGATTCACTCTTTATTACTTGATGACCCGTGCACTTGCGGAAACGTAGGTCCAATTTTGTGCCTATCATTGAGTCATAGAGCAATTTTGATAGCTGGATCATATTAGACCGCAGTTGAGCCGTGATTAAGGCGGAACCCAGAATTAGTTCCGGAAAACAGAATGGTTTACAGGAAAACTGGATTGCTTTTAAACCTAATGAAAAACACTAAAAAAGGCACCCCAAAAAATGAACACTTTCAAACATATCTTTGAGCCAGTTGTAATAATATGGTGTTATTATCTAATCGAAAACTTCATATATTATAGTGTTAGTATTTTTTTTTTTACCATGATAGTGTTATTGTATCGACAATTAAGACTTTTTTAAAGATTCAATTTACATATATTACTATTACATATGTATAAAATTATTTTTTTATTAATTTTTAAAATAATTATTGCGTGAAGTCTAACCAAACGAACGGAGCACCAAGACTTCATAAAACCTCCTTTCCTTCGTGAATTTCGGCCTCTACTTATCATTGAATAGAAAACACTTCCTGTTTTGTTGTTGTTATTGGCTGGACTTACAGAACTTAGCAGATTTACTAGACCTCAGGCCTATGATCTCTATCATGACTATACTTGCTTTGAAGTATGTATACAACTAAAATTCTCTGGACTTCATAAATTCATAAACCATTAGTTTCATGACAATTCAAAACGTTCAGATGCCCACCAATGAGCCCAAACAAAAGTACGAAAAGACGAAGAAGCCCAATCTTGTTTGATGCTTATCAACGTTTCTCAGATTTCATCTTCCAACTTAGCGACGAGAAAGTTTGCTTTCTGAGCCTACAATGGTTAAGCCAACATGGTGAGTTTTTGTCAACACATATAAGGCTTGCCTTAATCAATGAATGATACGGAATTATAATAGCTACAAATATAAATACACACAC
Organism: Mimosa bimucronata; assembly: GCA_037074515.1. Classification (NCBI taxonomy): domain Eukaryota; kingdom Viridiplantae; phylum Streptophyta; class Magnoliopsida; order Fabales; family Fabaceae; genus Mimosa; species Mimosa bimucronata. Next base: position 24,050,460 of record CM073447.1, read on the forward strand.
ACACACACACACACACACACACACACCTCTCTGTCCCAATTGCAACGAATGGTGATAAGGGCCAATATTAAGGTTTGAGTTGCTGTTCCTCCAAAAATCATGCCCACCCAGATACCCTGACATGAAATATGTTTCATTTTCATGCACATCAAAACTGATTCAGCAAATTAAACACTAAATAAATTGGTTTTAGAACATAACATTAAATATGGAAAAGATGGTTACGTACCATGACTCCTTGGTGGAAGACCCAGCCAATCAAAATTCCAAGAGGCAAACCAATGATATAGTAGCAACCTAAGTTTATGTATGCCACGTAGGACTGCCAGCCTGACCCCACAGCCACCCCAGAGAGAACTGGTTGGACACTGTTGAGAAGAATGGTGAAAACTAAGAGAAGAGAGAGATTGTTGACTTGGTCAAGCACTGGTTTGCTTGAAGAGAATAAATAGCCAATTTGATTGCGAAACATCATATACAAGACACATATCACAACTCCTATTATGGTTGACGTCACCACAGACACCGTTGTTGCAAATTTGGCTCCTTTTCCATTCCCAGCTCCCAGCTCATTTGCTACCCTCACTCTGCAATAAGTACCAAAAACTGTGGGGAAATGGGCGTACATTAAACCGATTCACTGTCACAACGTAACAAATATACATCACTTGTGTTAGAGGAAACTAGAGCGTGCTTATGAATAAAGAGCAGGAAGGCAATATATACTAGCTGGTTTTGTAACCTATGCCTTGAGAGTTATGGCCTATTAAGCAAGAGGAAAACCAATAACCTTATTGGGTAACACATCCATGTCTTTTTTTTTAATGTGAAGGAATTTTATTATCGAAAAAGTATATACAAGAAATGATCGGTCTCACTGATGTTAGTGGCTAGGGGAGACAGAGTCTCTTTTGCCTTTGACATAATCCAGAAGAGAAAATACATGTATGAGGAGAGTCTGTTGGGAAACATTTTCATGTGCAAAAATTCTCTTGTTCCTATGGTCCCAGAGCTTCCAGCACATTGTTCCGAAGATTAGGACCCACTGATTTCCTATGCAATGGGGGTTAAGATTCTTCAGCAGCCATTCATTGAAGGGGCCAGTGAAGAAGGTTGTCCGTTCCTTCAGGTGGATGATTCGTGTCCAGCAGCTTCGTGCAAAGGGACAGAAGCGGAATATATGGTTTAGGTCCTCCTGGCCTGCGTGGCAGGCTGAGCATGTTCCATCGATTGTTATCCCTCTCCGCTGCTGTTCTGAGTTAGTGAGGAGCTTGTTCTTCAGACTCAGCCATAGGAAAGTTCTAATTCTAGGTAGCCCTGGCCATTTCCATGCATATTTCCATGACGGGTTCCTATCATTTAGTTCTAGTTCCTGGCAAGCGTTGTATGCCGATTTGACAGTAAATGTTCCATTTGTGGTCATGTTCTAGTAGCAGTTGTCAGGTAGATTAGTTGCTGACGGTGGAGACGTTGCTGTTATTTGAAGATTCATGCTGTCCGGCAGAAGGTAGGCAAATTTAGCCTAGTGCCACTCTCCTTCTTCGGTGGTGTAGTCTACTAACGTTTTTTTTCCTCTCTTCCTTTACCACTTCAGCGAAAGATAAGAGCTTTAGGGGCCCCATTTCTCCTACCCAGTGATCTTCCCAGAAACAGATAGACTTGCCATCTCCCACGTCCCAGGAGATATTCAACTCCGCTTGTGGCCAGATATTTGCAATGCTCCTCCATGTGTGAGAAGCAATTTTTGTTTTGAAGGTGTAGTATGATGAGAGGTAAAGAGAGAAAGAGAAGTAGAGAGAGAGAGAGAGAGGTGACCCATCTCACCCTAAGATGGACCCGCCGAGAGAACCACCAAACTTTCAGATTACTCCCAATGAGGAAGAAGACCTGGAAGGGGACAATACCAAAAAGGAAGAGCAGCTTGGAGGGATGATAAAGTATTCCCTACCCCTAAAACTCACCCCGAAAGAGAACTCACCAGAACACCCAGAGGACAAACGCTTGACAAAGAAAGTGAAAACTCGCTCGGTCCCCCATCCTACAGCAAACACAGACATGATCACCGAAGAACTGATAGATAAGGAACAGCAAGCACATGGTCAAGGAATACCCATGGTGCTCTTTGAGACCACCCCCAATGATGTGGAGATCTCTGAAGCCACCACCTTGCAGAAATCGGTTTCCTTCCTTGATAAGCTCTTAGGGAACAGAAGGAGAAGCGAAGAGGAGGAGGATGACTTTCAGCTTGAGGAAGAGGACATAGCCATAAGTAAGGAAGGAATCTTCCCTTCCATCAAGTTCTCCCCCAGGATCCATAAGGCACTTAAGGACAGCATGAAGTTTTCGGTGGTCCTTAAGCTCCTTGGGCGCCCTATTGGTTATCAACGTTTAAGGGAGAACCTCCTGAGGCTCTGGAAATTTGATACATACTTCACCCTTACTGTCCTGGAAGGTGGCTACTTTGTAGCCACATTCTCTACAGAACTAGAGTTCCAAACAGCCCTCACTGAAGGACCCTGGACCATCACAGGTCACTACCTCACTGTTCACCCATGGACACTGGACTTCTCGCCAAACCACCACATCATCTCCTAGGTGATTGCATGGATACGAATCCCAAGCCTCCCCACAAAATACTACAAAAAAACATCATTCGAGCGATAGGGAATGTTCTTAGCCGAGTCATCAAAATTGACTATAACACAGAATCCGGTGAGAGGGGCAAGTTCACCAGATTAGCACTGATTATAGACCTCTCAGCCCCCCTCACCTCTAAAATCCTTGTAGATGGTAAAGCTCTACTTATAGAATATGAAGGCCTTATATTAATATGCTACCATTGTGGCCACTCGCAGAAGCATGCCCCCAAAACCACCGCCGGTGACTGAACAGTCTCCCCCTGAAACTCAAGCCCCACCGGCGTGTGGCCCTTTGCCCGAAGATATCAATGACGCAAACTCCTATGGGGAGTGGATGCTGGCACCTTCCTCAAAGAGGAGATTCCTCAAAGATACAAAAAAGCCGTCAGATAACATTTTCCTTAAAACAGCTTCCACTGGCTCCAGATTTGACCTCCTCAAGGAAAATGGCGCCTCCCCTGACCCACACCTCTTCGCACACGTTAGCCCAACAGATCAAGTCAACTCCACCGTCTCCCCTGTACAATTAGACCCCCACAAAAAACAGACCACAACTGCTTCCCCCAAGAAAACCCAAAAAGATACTGAGAAAAAAAACCCTCAAAGACCAAACAGACGAAAAAAACCGCCTCCTATCCTGCAAACTCCCTTTTCGAGAGCAAAGCCTACAAAGCCTCCACATCGTACCCCTTCTGACACCCCCAGTCATACAACTATCACCCTGCCTCACCCCAAGACAACCCTTAGACAAACAGAGAACAACCCAAAGTCGCCCCAGCAACCCAAGCCCAACCCAAAACAAGCCCACCACCTAGAAAAGAACAAAGAGAACCTAGCCCCTAAGGCACCGGACCGCACACCCCTCCAGCAAGGGAGTTAAACTCAACATGGGCCTTCAAATTGGAAACGCCAGGCCTAAAGGAAAAGAAACAGGTCCAATCCTAGCGGATGAGATGCTGCGAGCCATCACTAAATCCTTAAACCATGATTTATCAGATAACGAGTTGGATGAAGGAGGAGACCCGCACCGCTCCGAAATGGAGTGTTAAAGCAACCCCTCATTTCCAAATGAATATACTCTTCTAGAATTGTCAGGGTGCGGCACTAGCCAAATTCCATGTTGTGCTTAATACCCTCTTAAAGGATGTCAAACTTGAAATTCTTAGGCTGGTAGAACCACGAATATCCGGCACTACGGCAGAAAAGCTCGTCAAAAAACTAGGCTTCCCCAATTCCCATTGCATCAAAGCTAATGGTTTCTCCGGTGGCATCTGGCTTCTTTAGACAGAGAGGGTATCCGTAGAAATCATCGAAAGCCATTAGCAATTCATCCATGCCCGTGTAGAGTATGAGAATAAACAATTATTCCTCACTGCCATATATGCAAGTCCCATCCCTTCAATCAGAACCCCTATGGCCCCGATTGATCTAGCTCCAAAGATCGATCTCAGGCCCCTGGGGCCTTATTAGAGACTTCAATTTAGTCTTAACCATGGATGAAAGGCACACGAGCTCGGGGGTTCAGCGAGGGGGCTGCCCGGCCTTCATCTTATTTGTCAACTTATGTGGGCTCGTTGACTTGGGCTTTTCAGGCCCAAGATTCACATGAAGAAGAGGGCTATCACTTTCCTGTTTAGATCGCCTTCTTGTCAACAGCGCTTGGGCCCATAACTATGCTAACACAACCACCCAGCATCTCCCAAGAATATGCTCAGATCACAACCCCATTAAAGTCTCCTTAAACATAAGCCCAAGTAACTCGCGGCCCACTCACCCCTTTCGCTTCCTAGCAGCATGGTTATCCCATCCAGACTTTAGCAGCCTCATCCAATCCTAGTGGGACAACAGCCTCCCTCTCCACGAGAACATCACTAATTTTACGGTGGCGGCCAGCAAATGAAACCAGTCGGTATTTGGTGAAATTGGCAGGAGGAAAAGGAAGCTTCTAGCAAGAATTTTTGGCACCCATAAAGCTTTAGACAATGACCCTTCCTTTGAACCGCTCAACAATCTCAACTCCCTCCTCACCACGGAGTTGGAAACAGTATCACTCCAAGAAGAATTACTATGGTGCAAAAATCACACTCTGAATGGATCAATTTAGGGGATAGGAACACCTCCTATTACCATACCAAAGCCAAAATCCGGCGAACAAGAAACAAAATCACTGCACTGAAGGGAGAAAATGAAACGTGGATCTCTGACCAAACAGAGCTAAGCAAAATGGTCTGTGACTACTTTGTGACGATGTATTCATCGTCAGAGGAGGAGCCGAGTGTCTACCCTCACTCAGGTATGTTCCCTGTAATCCCTTCTCACTCTCTAAATTCATTGAATGCTGAAATCTCCTTGATTGAAGTAAGACAAGCCCTATTTGAAATGAAACCCCTCAAAAACCCAGGACCAGATGGCCTCCATGCCCCTTTTTTCCAAAGCCAATGGGACACTGTAGGACCTTCCCTCCATCACATAGTAGCCAACCTTTTCACAGGAGGAACTCTAGATGCTTCCCTCAATAATACCCTGATTACCCTCATCCCCAAAGTGCCCCACCCAGCCTCAGTCAAAGAATGTCTCCCTATAAGCCCTTGCTCCATTGCCTACAAGCTAGTCACAAAAATAATAGCTAACAGACTCAAACCTCTTATGCCCTCCCAAACTTCCCCATTCCAATCAAGCTTCATCAAAGGCAGAAGTATTATAGACAATATTATTATTGCCTAGGAGGTTATACATTCCATGAAAAGAAAGCAAGGTAAGAAAGGGTGGCTAGCAATCAAAGTTGATCTAGAAAAGGCTTTTGACAAACTAAGTTGGTAGTTCATTGAAGATACATTGAAAGATGTAGGTTTACCCCCGAACTTAATCGATCTCATCATGCAATGCCTCACCACCAGCTCCATGAGTGTGCTATGGAATGGCTCTCTAACAGAATATTTCAGACCCTCTAGAGGCATCAGACAGGGTGACCCTCTCTCACCATACATCTTTGTACTTTGCATGGAGTGACTCTCCCAAACTATCTCCAAAGAAGTAAAAAATGGAAACCGGGAAACAATTCAGCTAAGAAGACGTGGCCCACCTCTGTCTCACCTATTTTTTGCAGACGATCTCATCCTATTTAGCGGATCCTCCCCTGACCAACTCCGCCTAATAAAGGATCATGACTGATTTCTGTGAAGCCTCAGGTCAAGTCATAAGCAGACGCAAAACTCGTATCCACTTCTCCAAGAACACATCTAGAAGGGACGCGAACTGGATCTGCAACACTCTCCAATACCAGGAAACGTCAAGTCTTGGCAAATATCTTGGGGTCCCCCTCCTTCACTCAAAAGTCACCAAGGATACATATAGCTACCTAATAGATAAAGTTCAACAAAAGCTTGGCAACTGGAAGTGCAAGACATTGTCCTTGGCAAGGCGTATAACCTTGGCCAAATCTGTACTTAGCACAATTCCATATTACGCAATGCAAGCCTCGCTACTCCCAATGCAATGCTGCAATGATATTGAAAAAATAGTGTGTTGTTTCATTTGGGGATCGGACTCCTCAGGCCGTAAAAGTAGTCTAGTCAACTGGAAAGACATGTGCTAGCCGACCCCAAATGGTGGATGTGGCCTCAAAGACATGAAAGCCCAGAACCATGCATTTCTGGCAAAACTAGCCTTCAACCTCGTCAGTAAACCAAACTAGCTGTGGGTAAAAATTCTAACAGCCAAGTATGATTGGAATGCCAAAACAAACTACACCTTCAACACATCCATGTCTTTAGCCGTTCCTATATGCTTAGTGAAATAATGGGAATATCACACATAGTCTCACCCACAATAACTATATGTGATATTTTAAAAAGCACAACATTTAGTATATGTTTTTATATATATATATATATATATGTTGATTAGATGATCAAAAGAGGGTGTGTTTGGATTGACTTATGAAAAAGCGACTTATATATAAGTCTGATTGAAAATAAGTCAGATTGTGTAATGAGATTTATATTTGGGTTGGCTGTGAAAAAAATGACTTATAAGTGACTTATTTTCCATAATGTGTATGTTTGCGTTAATTGTGATTATATGTGAAAAATAAGTCAGAATTTGTGGACCATACCTTATAAGTTAGAAATAAGCTGTTTTAAACAACTTATAGCTTATTTTGACTTATAAGCATTAAATTACTTATAAGTCAAATTAACAATAAGCCGAAAAAACTTTCAAAATAAGCTACCAATAATTTTAAATATTTTTACCCTAAAATAAGTACTTATTTTTTTTTTAAACCCATCCAAACATGGTTAGACTCTTTGTCCGACTCGCTTTATGTGGTTTAAGTAACGAGACAAGAGGACAAATAAGAAGAGTAGTCCAATTTAATGTGACGTGACGAGTGAACAGATTTGCATGTATACGTAACAAGAAATCGACACTATATTCGTAGTGAGTTAAGAAAAAAAAAAGGAACAATTCAATTCAAAGTGTAAAACTAGGCTGGTCATATATATCAAATCAAATCTTGCCGAGGATGCAGCAGTAGCCTCATATTAATATATGTGGGAACCGTCTCAATTATTGAGAAAAGACAAGAACTCTAGGGCCATATGGACGAAGATTTGGACGGCCGAGGACACAACACACAAGTTTTGTTTTTTTTTGTTTTTGGATAATGTAGACAACACATGATATTGAGTACGTTCGACCAATTTAGAGGATTGCTACAGTCATAGATAACCTTTTGTGTTTGCTGATACACACGTATCCTCTGGCTGTGATAACAAAAGACAGAAAATGATGGGCCTACGTTTATTCTTTTTTTTTTCCATCCAAAAAATTGAAAAGTTCTCATGTCATGCTGAAATATGAATTAGTATATGTGTGTTAAGGTTTTTTTTCTATTACAGAAACCTAAACTAATTCGACAGACTCATCTCAACATTATATACCCTTAATTCATCTTTCAATTTTGTAATGTGAAACTTATTTTATCTTAATACTACATCTACGTCATTTGGATTTACATGAGTATCTTCGCTATTAAGATTTCGAACCAAGAAATATAACATGATTGTCCTCGGACTAGACAAGATTAACCGATAAAGGAATAAAAAATATTATCCCACCACTTATGTTATATTTGTCAAAAACAAAAACATTGGTGGAGTTTAATTCTTTCACAAATTTTGTCACCGGCTATTTTTGGTGAACATATATATGTGACTTCACAGTTTCAGTTTCCGGTAAGTCTTGAGAAGAAACAGAACTTGACGTCTAGTCTCTGTGTGAATGTATCCAAAAATAGGCGGTGACAAAACTTAATTATGTGATGAATACGTTGGCTAGAGCTAATAAAATCATGATTTGGACAAAAGCTCCCGAAAGGCCTGCCAAAACCATGTTTTGTGTTCATTAACAAACACTGTAGATTATCAAATGTACATTGGGGGGCAATTTAGTGCTTTGTTGCTTTATTATGACTATAGCTATCAAACCTTGAATTTAATAATAGCACAATTTTGATATGGCACTATCTTTTTTTTTTATTATTATTATTAATGATGCAGGAACTAGCTAATGATAACTTAAGGCAATATGCATAATCAAATCTATGACCTCCCACTTTAATAGGATATCTCATGCTACTACTAAGGCTAAGTGGTCATGAGCTAATATAGCACGTTAGATTTTTTTTTAAAACAAAAATTATAAGGAAAGGTCATAATTTCGTACCCAGTTGCAGCAAAGAATGAAAGAGGAATCATCATCTCCCACCCATTGATGGCCATGCTGCCAAAGTAGTAGTAGTAGTAAGACTAAGTGATGGATCAACAATAACATGTAAACGTTTTTACTGTACTTACCATATGGACAAAGCATCCACTGCAATCTCGGCATTATCATGATTCCCTGTCATCAATATCAGTATTCTGTAGTACCAGTTCTCCAAGCTGTAAGTGAAATTAAATCACATTATCCAATAAAGAAAAGTATATATATATATATATATATAAATATATATGAAATCAGTTAAACAAGACTAAACATATAAATAATGCAGACATTAATTATATATTACCATAGCATGATACCAGAAGCTGCAGAAAGTTTGACGAAATCCCACAAATCAGAAAAGGCTTCCATGGAGAAACCAGACCAAGTGAGAGGACAACTTCCACAGCAACAATAAAACAAAAGCCCTATATCCAAAACCCACCAAGATATATTCATAGTGGCGGCTGTTCCAATCACTCCAGTTTGAAACTTGTACACAAACAACCAACTCACAAACACATGCACAACAAGTGCCAATAGAGACATCCAAGCAATAACTCCAGGCTTAAGCTGACACTGCAAGAACCTCCAAAGAGGAAATTGAAATGCATAACTAAAGTGAAGAGGTATCATCCATAAAGCAACAACCCCAGAAAGCTCAGCCACATCAGAAGGCTGACCCAAAAGCTTCAAGATTGGAGAAGCGAAGAGAAGAATGGGCAAGAGAAGAACACAACATATGGAAAGAACAATCCATGAACGTTGAAGGTAAACTCCCAACATGTAATACTTCTTCGCCCCAAAGGCTTGCCCACATAGTGTTTCCAAAGCACTCGCCATACCCAGCTGATTATATAAATACAATAATACAGCCCATGTATTAAATATTTGAACTTTGAAGTGAAAAAAGAATTCTAATTATATATATAGACATACTAGGAGGCCGATGTCGAATCCGAGGATGACATTGGTGACGATGGAGATGGCGGCGAGTTCGAGGTCGCCGAGATGGCCGGCGAAGGCTTGAGTGATGACTAATATGGCATAAGAAACAACACGGCTGAAGATGGCGGGACCTGTGATGTGCCACAGCTTCTTTGATTCAACCCAAACTCTTTGAGCGAGATCCTCATGATAATGATGATGATCCTCTTGTACAGCTTCTAGTAATGGAACTTTTGATTCGTATGTGGGTGAAGCAGCCTGGTTTGTTGCCATTATTTCTGTGAAGCCAGTCAGGCTATGAGAGGGGGAGGGGGGTAAATCAGAACGTTGCTGGAAGCCTGGAATCATATTGTATTTTATATAGGGAGAATTGCAAATAGGTCCCAAGCAAGAGAATTAATTTCAGACAGGTCCATTAACAACTCCTTCACTTGTTAACCAAGGCTATTGCAGTTGTTAATAGCTATCATTAACAACTCCTTGGGACCTCTCTGAAATTAATTTTCTTGCTTGGGACCTATATGCAATTGTCCCTTTTATATATAAGAAAGGGAAGCTGAGTTCATTATATTGTGGGTCCTACTGTGCATTAATTTGTATTGCTGGGATGTACTTATTTAGGACACATAACCCATGGCCTTGTAGACTACTTTCTATGTTAGTAAGAAAAATGATTAGGAGGCCATCTTCGTCATAAACGGTTTAGATCTAATTTGGATGGTCTAAATTTAATATTTTAAATTTATAGTTTTTAAAACACAATTATTTTAATGGGTACAAAATCTTAAAATAAAGATAATCTCTTAACTATCATCTAATCAAAAAACATATTTTTCATTTAAAAATTATAAACTTAAAAATATGAAATCTAAACCGTTCAGATCAGATCTTGACGGTCAACATTAGTGGAGGCCCATACTCATCTTTCTGACGGACATCGAAAGTGGCATTGTAAGAGGTGTGAGAATCGTGACTTGTGAAAATGAAGACACTTGAGGACACCACAGGTAGGAGTGAAAATAGGTCAGGCCAGGGCAGGCCTAGATTGTTTTGTGGTGGACTGTCATGTAACCTATAATAGGCCTTTTTTTAGACATGTGCTTGGCCTTAAGTCTGTTTAAAGGCCTAATTTATTAAAATAGGCCAACAGGTCAAGGCCCCCAGATAGGCTAAAACAGGCAACTGAAACTTCAAATCAGTCCAAAAGTACATTTTATCTTGCCAATAAAGATATAATTTGACATACTAAGAAATTATACACCTTATAAAAACTGTGTGTTGAGTTACTATCCCAAAATATGTCTTTACATCTCTTTTCAACTGGTCTGGTAATTCTAAAATTTCTTCTAAGGACGGTGAGGGATAAATTGACTAGATCAAACCATGTTGGTACAAAGCTTTTTACAAAATTTGGAGGAGTTCCAGGATGAATGATAGCTTTGTTAAGAGCATACTGGGAAACATATTTTACATGCTGGGATTTAAGAGTAAAATGGCTAAGATTATAGATCAACTTTTTGAAGTATTAATAGTTTTCAATTAACTTGAAAACTGATGGATTTAAAGTTGGGCTTGCTCTTGGACCGGTTCTAGATGCAGAAGATGATGGTTGATTAGTGGATTGGTCATTTGGTGTTGTGCTTTGGATTTTTTGTGCTGCTTGCTCTCGGGCTTGCCTTTTAATAATTTCGAGTAAAGGAGTGATCTTCTCCGTTACATGACTTCTTGAAGTTTGTTCAGCATCGTCAGTTGTTGTCCTCATTACAGACCATTTTACAGAGATTTCTTCCGATTTCCCCACTCTTTGATAGAGTTGTTCTATCTTGTTAGAGATCTTGGAGGGATTTCCATTTATTTGTGTAGCTAACAAATTCATATTGATTTCCATGATTTGTAATCACATATTTACTTGATCCATAAAAGAACTTGCTTCCTTGGTTGGATCATCAAATTGCTGGGTTGCAGGTTTATCTGATTCCATCTGCTTAAGAAATCAGCAATTAAGTTATTTTGGCCCTTAATATATTCAATTTCATAATCATAATACATATCACTTTTCCATTTAATTAGCATCTTGTTACACAATTTATTTATCCTTATTCCTTTATCTAACCAATGTTTGACTTGGGCATTACGAGTCTTAAATATAAACTTTGTATTTACAATAAACAATTCAAATTTCTCTACTGCTTTTACGATGGCTAAAAATTCTTTCCAATTTGAATGATATTTAATTTGAGTTTCATGAAAATTTTCACTTGCATATCTTGTAATTAATTCTTGTCCCTTATTATTCTCATGATATAATGTTGTTCCCCAATAATTTTCAGAGGCGTCTGTATAAATTATCCATCTTACATTATTATCCATAGGTATGGTTAATTTTGGTAAATTTTGAGATAACATTTTTATTTGATTTACAATTTTATCAGTTTCATTATTCCATGACTAATTACTTTTTTCTCTTGCTAACTTAGATATTTTAACGGTTAGTCTAGATAAATGAGCAATATAATTTCTTGCTTGATTTACTGATCTTAAGAAAGATTGTAACTCCTTTTTATTTTTTATTTCTGCAAACTCAAGTACTTTTTTACTTATATGTTCTTGTAGTTCGATTCCTTGTGGAGATATATATTGTCCTATAAATCGTTCCTTAATTCTGCCTTTTGATTTGATATATTTAATCCCATTTCTTCTATTAATTTTACAAATTGATGTAAAAGATTTTCACGTTCCTTTTCAGTATTTGAAAAATTAGAATATCAGCAATATATATTACTGCAAAATCTCTTATGGGTAGCAATAATTTAGACAATATTCTTTAAATATACTAAGACTATTATGAACTCCCATAGGTAGTACATTCCATTCATATAATCCTTAAATGCTATATATTTCTTACTATCTTTTTTTAATCTTATTTGGAAAAATCCTGATTGACAATCAAATTTACTAAATATCTTTTTTCATCTTATTAAATTGAATAAAAGTTCTATTTTAGGTATTGGATATCTATTTCTGACAGCTGAATCATTTAATTTTTTATAATTAATTACCATGCGCGATTTTCCTCCTTTTTCTTCACTATGTTGTATTACAATCATTGCTGGTGATGAATAATTAGACCTGCTTTCTCTAACTAAGTTATATTTTTTCATTTCATTTATGTGCATTTCGAACTCTTTTTTATCTTTTCTTATATTTCTGGTATTCTCCTACTCTTTCAAATTTTGGCCTTCAAAAAAATTGAAGAACTATTGAAATAATTTTATCACGTGTGTGTAACTAAACTTTTTATATGGGCCAGGGTATTAGTATTATTTGATCTAAAATGTTATGATCCTATAAGGGATAACTGGCTATAAGTTCAAAAACTTAGTTACACCTCCAGTAGGAAACGAAGGAAGGTTGTGCTGAGGTGATCTGAAGGAGGAATGTTTAAAACTCTTATAAGAGGTTATATAATGTAATTCCTGTATGAAAGAGAACATGAATCCTTCCATGATCCAGATTATCTTTGGTCATCCCTGGGTTTATAACTGATGGAATTTATAGTCAGTTTGTCAATTACATGGTATATGTAAGGTCCTTTCAAAATTTATTTATAACTTAATAGTTCTAAAACTATGTTTGAGAAATTCCTTTATGAAAAGCAAGCGTGATAATTTAAAAACAACTTATTGTTCATATGCAATAACTCATTGCACCCAAAGTCGTACTACTTAGAAAGCTAATATCATAGACTCATGTCTCTTTGTTAATTTATAAATAATAAATAAGAAATAAATAATAATAAATGCTTGAAATGTCCTGATTATGGCAATATGCAGAAAACAACAACTGAGAGTATAAGTCTAGTTGGCATAATCTCAATCCTCCATAGTCTTCCCTGACGTCCCTTTTCTATATCTTTCACCTAAAAAATGGTAAAGTAACGGGATGAGACCATTGCCTCAGTAACCGGCTATCCTACCCACCATACACACTAGCACATGCTTGCGAGCAGTTTCAAAACATGTATATATGTATCATAGACATAAATATTTATCAAGAAGCATTAAACTTAACCAAAGTAACATTTATGGAACACGACTAATTCAAGATCATAAAACTTAGGAATATAAAGATCATATTACGTAATGTCAGTCATACTCATAGTACTCATTACCTTCCGACATTTAATCTCCTTTATATCCTCCTTATTCCCGCCAACTGAACCCATGGGCTAAGTTATCTCACCATGTTACTGGTTACTCCAAGAGCTCACCGATTATATGGAGTGGATGGCCAAATCCACTGGTCACATAATTGGACCATGGGTTCCCCTTGTAGAATAAATGGGGTGTCGCAGCCCCTCATAGAACAAGTGGGGTGGTCCCTCATAAAACAGGTGGGACAGTCCCTCATAGAACAGGTGGGACATAGTAACCCCTCATAGAACAAGTGGGGCATCATACCCTCGTGGAACATGTGGGTATGACTAGGCCAGCCAAAGAGCTTCGAATAACGGCCTTACCATGTGGTAAAATATTCATCTCCCTCAACTACATCCTTGTTATCTCTAATGTTGTCATAGAACGCATATTTTAGAACTATAACTCACAAATCATAGAACAATATTCATGAACATAATCATTAAAACTCAAATATTTAACTATCATATAACATAGTCATAACAATTCCATAAACTTCAAAGATTCATAACAATCAATTAACACACCAAGACAATATCATAATAATTATCACATAATACATTAAAACATATTTCTTTCAAAGGTAATGACCTCCGTATCAAAATGAAAACCGCCCGTTACATTTACGTTTTTGTGGGTGTTCTCACTCATACACATCCCCGCACATATGTTGGGGGGTCCGGGCTCCCGTGGCTCATCCCGGTAGGCCCCGAACAAGGTCGGAAACCAAGAATTCCATGAAAAATGGTGTGGGTGTCCAAAATTCATGAAACTTTCTAGTTTGGGCCCACAACACGGTTTTCATAAAAGAAATTCATAAAATAACTTATAATACAAAAAGATAGCAATTTCATATAGTAATATAATTTTTCAAAAAATCACAAACACATACTGATAAACACGACAGATAAGAAAATCAGTTACTGTCACCAGGTTTTGAAGCCAATAGGAATCAAATCACCCATCCAACCGTTGCAACTCATATTCTAAACATTTTAATGCATTCAGTTCGGACTTCATAACTCAAAACATATAATACTTATCAACGATCCAACCGTTGTAAATGACGTGATGGATGTCTCGAACATGGTAACTGAGTTTTGCGTCGATCCAACGGTTAACAAACATGCAACCACTATTTTAACAAGACTACCTCATAATTGGGTGAAATTATCTTAATATATTTAATTTCAACCTATCACTTCCTATATATAAGCTTCTAAAGTTTGCTCTTCCTCTCATTTAATCGATGTGGGACTTCTTACTATTCTTATTTTATTAAATATTTATTTAGGTATATATAGGATATATCTTGAATAACTAATTTAATATTTATAACATGATTTATCCTTATCTTTCTCTTTTAAAAAAATCAGTATAAATAAATATCTAAGAATGTTATTTCTTAATATCCTTAAGATTTGATATTTTTATCCTTTTCGAATATTATAATTTGGTATTACAACTCTCTCCTTGATATATTATTTTAGATATATTTTTCCTACTTAAATATTATTTTCTAAATTTCATTTAGGGTAAGATATTCATTCATAAATATCACTTTAAGTCTTATGAACAAAAATTGGGATGTTACAGTATCACTGATTACAAGGCTACAGAGGGCAATCCCTTTTCTTCATCTTACATGTCGATCATTCATTACAGTCATGCCAAAACATTACTTACTATGCATGTCAATATTCACATGAGCTTTTACTTTTCCTTTTTCTTTATGTCACCTTTTCCTTTTCCTTTTCCTTTATTTTGTCCCCTTTCGTTTTCATTCTCCAACATTGTCGGCAGAAGTTCATTGGCTGTGAATTCTAGCGGCAATCCCTGGTTAGTCCATCTGGCTTTCTTCATATGATACTCATGTCCATTACATGGTCTTCAAAATATTTTCTTTCTGTACTCTTTTCATTACAAATTTACATTTATGTACTACATCTCATATAACAACTGGAAAATTCTTCTTTTTGTATTCTCAGCATTTTCAAATTTATTTGTCTTCATTTTGTCATAGAACTTATTGAAATAATTAAGATTCTTGGAAGTTCTTTATGAGGAGTAAATTAAAGTAGTCAGACTTAAAAAGTATACCCATGCTGCTTCCCCATCTGTTGCCAATATTCTGTTCATTTCTTGGAAGGTTATATGATGGTCATGTGCTCGATTCTAGATACAGTCTGCATAAATTCCTCATTAACTTCAATATCTGCTTTACACTCAACTTGATGGTCAAATGGCCTTCGTGTGGTTCCCAGCCAGATTAAATTGATAGGATGATAAAATGTATTGGGTGTTATTTCAACTATTATGGAATAACACCTTATAAAAACTGTGTTGATGAGTTACAATCTCAAAATATGTCTTTACATCTCTTTTTAACTGGTTTGATAATTCTAAAATTTCATCTAAGGACGATGAGGGATAAATTGACTTGATCAAACCAGTTTGGAACAAGGCTTTTACAAGATTTGGAGAAGTTCCAGGATGAATGATAGCTTTGTTAAGAGCATAATGGGAAACATATTTTACATGCTGGTATTCAAGAGTAAAATGGCTAAGACTATATATAAGCTTTTTGAAGTATCCGTAGTTTTCAAATAACTTGAAAACTGATGGATTTAAAGTTGGGCTTGCTCTTGGACCGGTTCTAGATGCAGAAGATGATGGTTGATTAATGGATTGGTCATTTGGTGTTGTGCTTTGGATTTTTTGTGCTGCTTGTTCTCGGGCTTGGCTTTTAATAATTTCGAGTAAAGGAGTGATCTTCTCGGTTACATGACTTCTTGAAGTTTGTCCAACATTGTCAGTTGCTGTCCTCATTACATGCCTTTTTACAGAGATTTCTTCCGATTTCCCCACTCTTTGATAGAGTTGTTCTATCTTGTTAGAGAACTTGGAGGGATTTCCTTTTATCTGCGTAGCTGACAAATTTATATTGATTTCCATGATTTGGAATCTAATATTTACTTGATCCATAAAAGAACTTGCTTCCTTGGTTGGATCATCAAATGGCTGGGTTACAGGTCTATCTGATTCCATCTGCTTAAGAAATCAGCAATTAAGTTATTTTGGTCCTTAATATATTCAATTTCATAATCATAATAATACATATCACTTTTCCATTTAATTAGCATCTAGTTACACAATTTATTTGTCCTTATTCCTTTATCTTACCAAAGTTTGACTTAGGCATTATCAGTCTTAAATATAAACTTTGTATTTACAATAAAAATTTCAAATTTCTCTATTGCTTTTACGATGGCTAAAAATTCTTTCCAATTTGAATGATATTTACTTTGAGATTCATTAAAATTTTCACTTGCATATCTTGTAATTGATTCTTGTCCCTTATTATTCTCAAGATATAGTTGTTCCCCAATAATTTTCAGAGGCGTATGCATAAATTATCCATCTTATATTATTATCCATAGGTATGGTTAATTTTGGTAAATTTTGAGATAACTTTTTTTACTTGATTTACAGTTTTATCAGTTTCATTATTCCATGACTAATTAGTTTTTTCTCCTGCTAACTAAGATATTTTAATGGTTAGTCTAGATAAATGAGGAATATAATTCCTTGCTTGATTTACTAATCTTAAGAAATATTGTAACTCCTTTTTATTTTTTATTTCTGTAAACTCAAGTACCTTTTTACTTATATGTTCTTGTAGTTCTATTCATTGTGGAGATGTATATTGTCCCATAAATCCTTCCTTAATTCTGCCTTTTGAGGTGATATATTTAACCCCTTTTCTTCTATTAATTTTACAAATTGATGCAAAAGATTTTCACGTTCCTTTTCAGTACTTGAAAATATTAAAATATCAGTGATATATATTACTGCAAAATCTCTTATGGGTAGCAATAATTTAGACAATATTCTTTAAATATACTAAAACTATTATGAAATTCCATAGGTAGTACGTTGCATTCATATAATCCTTTTGAGGTACTAAATGCTATATATTTCTTAATATCTTCTTCTAATCTTTTTTGGAAAAATCCTTATTGACAATCAAATTTACTAAATATCTTTTACCATATTATTAAATTGAATAAAAGTTCTATTTTAGGTATTGGATATCTATTTCTGACAGTTAAATCATTTAATTTTTTTATAATTAACTACCATGCGTGATTTTCCTCCTTTTTCTTCAATATGTTGTATTACAATCATTACTGGTGATGAATAATTAGACCTGCTTTCTCTAACTAAGTTATATTTTTTTCATTTCATTTATATGCATTTCGAACTCCTTTTCATCTTTTCTTATATTTCTTGTATTCTCCTACTCTTTCAAATTTTAGCCTTCAAAAAAATTGAAGAATTATTGAAATAATTTTATCACGTGTGTCTAACTAAACTTTTTATAGGGGCCAGGGTATTAGTATTATTTGATCTAAAAAGTTATGATCCTATAAAGGATAGCTGGCTATAAATTTCTAACGGAAAAGCTCAGTTATGCATCTAGTAGGAAACGAAGGAAGGCTGTGCTAAAGTAGTCTGAGGGAGGAAGGTTTGAAACTCTTATAAGAGGTTATATAATGTAATTCCTATATGAAAGGGAATAGAAATCATTCCATGACCCAGATTATCTTTAGTCATCCCTGGGTTTATAACTGATGGAATTTATAGCCAATCTGTCAATTACATGGTATCACTGATTACAAGGCTAGAGAGGGCATTCCCCTTTCTTCATCTTACATGTCGATCATTCATTACAGTCATGCCAAAACACTACTTACTATGCATGTTTTCACATAAGCTTTTACTCTTCCTTTTTCTTTATGTCATCTTTTCCTTTTACTTTATTTTGTCCCCTTTCGTCTTCATTCTCCAATATTGTCGGTAGAAGTCCATTGGCTGTGAATTCTGGTGGTAATCCAAAGTTGGTCCATTTGGGCTTCTTCATATGATACACGTGTCCATTACAGGGTCGTCAAAATCTTTTCTTTCTAAGGTCTTTTCATCACAATATTTACATTTATGTACTGTATACTCATATAACAGCTGGAAAATTCTTCTTTTTGTATTCTCAGCATTTTTAAATCTATTTATCTTCATTTTGTCATAGAACTTATTGAAATAATTAAGATTCTTGGAAGTTCTTCTTGAGGAGTAAATTATAGTAGTCGGACCTAAAAAGTATACCCATGCTGCTTCCTCATATGTTGCCAATATTCTGTTCATTTCTTGGAAAATTATATGATGGTCACGTGCTCAGATTCTAGATACAGTCTGCATAAATTCCTTATCATCTTCAATATCTGCTTTACACTCAACCTGATGGTCAAATGGCCTTTTTGTGGTTCCCAACCGGATTAAATTGATAGGATGATAAAATGTATTGGGAGCTATTTCAACTATTGTGGAATGACACCTTATAAAAAGTGTGTGTTGAGTTACAATACCAAAATATGTCTTTACAGCTCTTTTCAATTGGTCTGGTAATTCTAAAATTTCTTCTAAGGACGGTGAGGGATAAATTGACTGGATCAAACTATGATGGTAAAAGGCTTTTACAAGATTTGAAGGAGTTCCAGGATGAATGATAGCTTTATTAAAAGTATAATGGGAAACATATTTTGTTTTGTCCAAGGGTGTGGTTTACAATTGATTTCTTTACTATAATCTTTTAATTCTATTTTTGCCAAAGGCTTATACTTTTCCCAGTGAATTAAAGGATTGTCATCGTAATTTTCCATTAATCTCTGTTCTATTGTTTTATCTTCAGCTGGCTTTACTTCATTATATCTAATGTTGCCATCATGTGGATTATTTCTACAAGTTGGTTATTAGGTAAGAATTGAACTTCATTTTTTTCTGAAAACTCTCATCTTTTCATCGATAAAGCCTTGTTATTCTTTTCTCATGCTTTATATTTACAAGGGGTGGTATTACAATAGCTTTCTCTATCAAGTGTATTGAATAATATTGGCTTAAAAAATCTGTTCCTAATATCACATCACAAAATGGTTCATTATATTGATTCAATTCTTTAATTATTAGAAGCTCATATTCCCCTATTTGTACATTTATATTTTTGACTTCTAATTCTATCATATGTATATCTCTTCATGCACTTTCCATTCTTAATATTTTCTTTCTCTTTTTCCATAATTCGGGTGGTATAATATTATATATTTAGCTACTATTAAATTAGCTCCTGTATCTACAAGCGCATGATATTTTCTAGATTATATATTTTTTAGAATTAAATTTTACTAGCACATAGAATAATTGTCTATTATCATTATCATTTAGGGAATATTAAAGTTTGATGATTTATATTTATAATTATTCTTTCTTCTTCTATCCTATATGGCCTTACTACTTGTAAAAAATATTTTCCTAAAACTATTTTATATTCATTTCTAGTATTTTTCTTCTACCCATAATTTTATATCCATTATATCTCTTTTGTTAAATCTTATGATGGTATTTGTTTTAGTTCCTTCTTATGTTAATTTTAAATTATTTTCTGTATAATCTTCTTCAATAAAACTTTTATGTTTTACTTGGTCAATTAGAGTTACTATTTCTTCTCATATTGCGGCCTCTTTTATTTCTAATTTAATATAACTTTTTTCTTGAGTCAAATCTAGGTGCCTAGTTTTTTGTCTTATTTGTGCTAAATTAGAGTTTATTGGTGTTTGTGCTAATAAATTTCTCTCGTACTCATCATCTTTTTGACTTCCTGATCTAATTAAACCTCTCCTTGTATTAGGTCTTTTTAGAGAAAAATCTATACTTCTTCTTGGGGCATTAATATGTATATTAAAAGTTGGTGTATTAATTCTAAACATTATTTGTCCTATATTATCATTAGTTTGCATTCTTCAAGGATTAGTTATTTGGTTAAAGTTAACAATTTTATCCAATTAGATTTGTAACTGTTCACGGATTGTTATATTTGTGGGATCTAAAGAAACTTCTTTTAATATTGGCATAAAATATTTATCTATGGCTATTCGTCCATGTGATTTTTTTTTATAGATTTTATGTTCATTTATAAAAAATAATCCTACCATAGCAGTTATACTTATTATTCTTGCTCCTTCTAACATTTTTATATCTCCTAATTTATGATATATAATTATAGATTTAGGTATGTGTTCATCTGCTGTTGAAATAGTAAAATTTGTATTTACAGTAAATTTTAATTTTTGATATATTAAATTTCCTGTTAATATTCCTAATATACTATTTTGTACACTACTTATAATTCTTCCATATGTTATAAACAACTCTATAGGAGAGTCTATTCCTTCATTAAAATATGCTTTTACAAGTAATTGTACTCCAGCAATATAAATTTATATAATTTCATCTCTAAATGGTAATTTGGATATTTCATCATCTATTAATATCTTACTTACTAAAGGTATTCTTAAGATTCCTTCTATTAATGTGTATTCTATAGGGTGCTTCTTTTCTAATACTACACATACACTTTTTTCATTTTTCTTATATTTTAATATTTTACTAACCTTATACATAAAACCTTCATTATTTATTTCTTCAGGTTTCATATATAATTTTATGTCTTTTATTTTATTATATTATTTTTCATTAAAAGTAATTCTTCTTTCACATATTCCTTCTTTGCAACTCCTATATTCTTCATATTCCTTATTACTAGTATTAGGTTCTTCATCATCATTTCTTATATGCATAATATAGATTTTATAATTTTCCTCTTCCTCCATGAGGTGTTCCCAATTCTCCACATTTTAATAGTTTTTTATTTGTTTTATAATATTTTTTGGCTAAAGTATACTTTTGGTCCTTTATCTTTGCATCAAATCCTCTTTTGGTCCCTTAACTTTGAAAAGTACACTTTTGGTCCTTTTTCGCTAACGCCGTTAGTTTCATTTAACGGAAAATGCTGACTCAACAAATCTAAAAAGTAAATTTATACTTACATATTAATAAAATCGGTCAAATTTTAAAATATAAGAATTATTTCCTTTAAATGAAACTAACGGCGTTAGCAAAAAGGGCTAAAAGTGCATTTTTCAAAGTTAAAGGATTAAAAAGAGACTTAATGCAAAGATAAAGGACCAAAAGTTTACTTTAGCCTATTTTATATTTCTCCAAGCTTCTTTACATTTATCAAATAAATATTCCCTTAAATAATTTTTTCTTCTTCCCATTGTATCTAAATGTGGCATTAAGTCTTCTTTTGTTGCAAATGCTTTGTTATAAACATCTATTATAGTTTCTGAGATTAATTTTGGTAATTTTAGGAAAAATAATTCTAAATGAAATTTCTGAAATTAATATTTTTCTATTCTAGTATCACAATATTTCTTGAATTCACAAATATACTGGTTTAGATATGTTGGATCCAATGAACAGATTTTTATTGCATGTAATTTTTCTATAGCTTGCTTCCTTTTTGTTTGTTCATTAAGTGCTGAACTTCTTCCTAAAAATTCATTTTTAATTAGTTGTTCGTATTTTCTTACTAATAATGCATAAAATTCTTTCCTATTTTGCTAAGGTTGATCTATTTTCCTTGAATTTTCTTTGAATTCATGGGTTTTACTTTTCCACCAATTATGCATGTTTCCTACAAAATTTGCTTCTACTATCATACTTGCAAAAGTGCCATCTATATTTCTTCTTGTTAGTGCTATTAATTGTGATTTACTCGATTTTTCTAATCTTTTTTCATTATCTAAATTACAATCTAAATCTAACCATATTCATGTATTAAGTATGTTTCTTGTTTAATATTGTTCCAAAGGTGTAGGTATATATCGTGACTTACTACGTGATTTAAAACTTGTTTCAAAGGGTATTTCCATATTAGATAAATGTTCTTTATGATTTAAATTACTTTCTACTTCTACTTCCATAGGATTTCCTCTATCATCTTTTATGGTACTTGTTACATTGTAGCTTGGTTTTATGGTTTATGAGTTATATTGCTATTAGTTGTTTCCATATTTATTTGATGAATTTCTTCTAGGTCTCCTATCCTTGTGACATTTGCAAATTCTTTTCTTATACTTTCTAAATTTTCTTCTTCTTGTCCCATAATTTCTTCTATTTCTTCTTCAATTAAATCATCTACTTGTTCCAAAGCATTCATCATATTTATTTGGGAATTATCATGTATAGATTATATTCTATTCTATATTCCTAATGCTTTCATTACCTGTCTTATATTAGCTTTTATATATGTTAATTCAGTTGTATTATTGATGATTTCTTTCCTTAGGTCATATAAAGTTTGTTCTAAAGGTTTTGCTAATTCAATTAATTTGTCTACTGTATATTTTTGTTGCTCCTAATCTATAATTTGTTCTGTTTCTGCCGGTAATTTTTTGATTAATTCCTCTAAAATATAAACTTGTAGCAATTCTTTTACATTTTTTGTTAACATAACAGCCTAATTGTTTCATTAGGTACATATTCTTCCAATTGATTTGATTAAAAGTATAGTCTCCATCTCCTCTTATAATAAAAGGGGTAAGTATACAATCGGTTTCCATTTTTTTTTCACTAAAAGACATAATAGATTGTCAGGTAATTTAGGAGACTCAATTCCATATATTCTTGGTTCTATTACCTTTAGGACATTCATCATGAAAAAAGAAAGCACACAAAAACAAGTACATGCAAACATGAAGGTTTCAACAATGAGAAAGGGTGGGATCAAGGGTTCATATTATTTGGGTCCTCTAGCTTTGATACCATGTAATTGACAGACTGGCTATAAATTAAAATATAATTAATATTATACTATTATGAATCTATTTAAAATAAAAATATATTATCAAAACTTAGAAAATATTATTCATATTTTAAAAAATATTATTATATTAATTATAAATAAAAAACATTATTTCAATTAAAATTAAGGTGTAACTAAAACTTTTTTTTTTTGCCAGCTAAGGTGTAACTAAAACAATTAGTACAAATAAAAATGTATTCATTTCATATAAAAAAAGTTATTATTAAATATAATATTACAAAACATAATTTTATTTTGGTACAAAAATAAACTATTATAAAAAATATTATTCCAAATTGTAAAATATATTATTACAAATAAAACATTATTATAATTAAAAAATATATTATAAAATATTAGTAAAAATATTATTATAATCGTAAATTGTTATCATCTCCCCACTTTCCTACCTTTTTAAATCAAACAATGGATCATTAAAATCCTATAACCTTCATTCCCTTCAACTAAACCAAACAAGGTAACATTCCCCCTCACCCCCTCCCCCAAAAAAAAGATTCCCTCCCTTGCCCTCCCTCCATTCAAACCAAACAAGCCTTTGAGTTAGATATAATCCTCGTGCATGACAAGGGGGTTAAATTTATTTAATTTTTAATTGGTAATATTACATTTTAAAAAAATAGATATCTAAAAGAATCTACATTTTGGAAAAGTTGAATATTTGAATTGAATGTGTGGTTAAAGAAAATAAGGTGTTTCTGACTTTATGTAGCAATAGTTTTTATTTAGTATTTTTTTTTTGGCACACATAAAATTCATGCATTTGTGGTTGGAACAGATCAATTAATGTCTCATCATCTCATTGGTGTGTATACACACACACACACACACACAGAATGCGTGAGTGGTTGCTGGGTTTGTCAATTACTTGGAATAATGTTCATAAAAAGTGACTTCTATCTTATATGACTTTTGCAAATTGAAATTGAGATAAAACTTTATTAATTAATGTGATTTAAGTTTGGATAGACATTTATAAAAAAATTAATTTGATAGAAACTTTTTGGTGACATATTAAGAAATCAATTTTAGAAAGCTCAAATATAAAGAAGAGGTAAAAGTTAATTCAGCTTTAACATAATTTTTCAAGAGCACATTTGATCTGAATGCTAAAACAAACATGATTTTTTTGTGCTTCAAATGACTTTTAAGAATACAAAAGTCAGTTGTGAGCTTTCCAACTGGATCCCAAGCAATCACGGAAATTTCAAATTCCATACTTGCAATTACTTCCTTATGATTGCCGATTGGTGTGTGTGTGTATATATATATATATAAATTAAAAAACAAAACTACTTCCTTATGATAGTGTGTCTTCAAATTTATCCATCATGTTTCGTTTTTACTAATAACACCCTTTAGGGAGGACAGTGGAAAACAGAAAAAACTACTCCTTAAATATAAAATCTAATTGAGTTTTTTGAAAAATATTAAGAAAACTAAATAAGTTATTTATAAATTGATTTGATTTATAAGTTAACATATAATCTAATAATATACAAAATATGTTATAATTAAGTGGATCATTTAGCTTTTTTAACTTCTAAAAAAAAAAGTCAACCGGGTCTTATATTTAGCAAGGAGGAAGTTCCTTTAGGGAGGACAGTAAGAACCAGAAACGGTGAATATTCAGTACTGACATGATATGCATCTAACAAAAAAAAAATAAGAGTGTTGGCAAAAAAATAAATCAATAAGAGGGGATACATCAGTCAATAGATTGAAACCTAGCTAAATCATCATACTCTATTTACCAGAACGCTTGTGGTTGAAATATTTTTTTTTTTTTTTTTTTGTGAAATTGTGGTTGGAAGTTTGAAAGCTTAAAGTTCTTCCAAAAAGTCCAACAATTCAGTTGGAGAGCGACAGGTGGCAGCAATGATTATCAAAAGGCTATCGAGATGTTAATTATGCGTAGCAATGCATGTTTTCTACATCATTGAAACGAATTGTGAAGTTTTATTTAAGGCCATTCATATAAAGTGGTTCAAGTGCTAATATATGTGAATTGGAGGGTCAAGTTAATTATAGTGGAAGATTTGGATTCTGAAGCCCTTGTCTGATGCCTCTTCTGCCTTAATGATTTCTATAATCAATGGGAAAAAAAAAAGCTGCTTATTGGCTTGCAATGTCTGGCTCAAGTGATTTTATATGAAATTGCTTTAAAAGAGATATACATTCAGATTTGATTCAATAGTTTTTTTATTTTTTTGATAAAAGTATTTCTTTCACTACGAGTCTACGACTGTATCCACTGTTAACCATACAACAGTATATAATGTTCTCAAAATTTATCAATGTTAAAGAGCTACAGAACTAGGAAATACAAGGGTGGCGTCATTACAGAAGAGTCAAGAATAAGTTGCAGAAAAGAAGATCCAGTCACAGAGAGGAGAGAGACCCAAGATGTGACAGAGGAGCGACATCAGCCCAAATTCTTCATATCATTTTCCATCTTTATTTATGCTCTCACATTTTCCTTCAGGCCTATTTCTTCATACCTCCCAAACCATTTCCCATCTTTATTTATACTCTCACATTTTCCTTCAGGCCCATTCAGATAAGTAGCTGGCCCATTGCACTCTTTATAATGACCCAAGTCCATATTAATAATAGCAGGCCCATTCATAACAAAATATGGTTACAATAGCAGGGTTTTATTTTTACCGAGACTGTAGCCTAATGGGGCAAAAATTGAAAGCAAAAAATCTTGATCACTATGGAATTCCACAATTATTGAACTACAATAGATATAATTGATTGAATGTTGATAGTTAAATTAAATTAATTACACTACAGTTTAACTCGCTCCCACACTCTTGCTTTCTTTCACACACAATGCTCCAAGTGTTTAGCAAGTGGCCTATTTATATTAGAAGGAAGAGACTATGTCCATCACCCCAGAAATTTACTATTTAATAATTAATTAATTTATATGCTGGACCATCAGCTAGCAAATTAACAACGAACTGACATAGGAAGCATCTTCGCGAGAGTGACGCTTCTATTGCCTCTTTTTTTCTTTTTTTGTGGCCTTTTGTTTGTCCATTAGGGTGATGGAGATGGAGAATCCCTAGCTGCGCTGCCACTCTCGTTGTTCAATCTCAAATTCTCTTTTGGCTTTTGATATTCCAAGTTCCTCATCTTCAAGCTTGCATCCTCAGCCTGCAACACATACACCATTAAGCCTTGTGTTATTCACTAAAACCAGAAGCTACAAGAAGATCCACTGTTAGAAGAATCAAACATATCTCAGTTAGTTAATTGAGGATCTATATGTATTGAGTATGAAGGATATATAATTGTTTCCCGCCAAATTAAGAATAGAGTGAGGTTATATATAGGTCCTCCTCCAAGGAGAAAGGGGTTTCTTGTTTCTCTTGTATTGTAATGATATAGAAGATAAGGATTGATAATCAGATTCATTTCTAGGTTTATTATCATTGTTGATTAACCAGTTAATACAAGTTTAGCTAGGGTTTTTTATTGTACGTCTTTGAGTGATGTATAGCTAGCTACATATTGATTACCGATTTGTCCCAGTTGCACCGAATGGTGATGATGGCCAGTATCACTGTCTAAATCGCTGTACCACCAAATATCATCCCTGCCCACATACCCTGCAAAATACATGTATTTCATGTACTGTGTGTATATAGATATATGCACTACATCCTGTTGTGCTTACCATAAAACCCATTTAACTAACACAGGGAGATAAAGTAAAATAAATAAATTATTTGAATATTGATATTTATCGTTTTTATTTAAACTAATTTGTTTGACTTATAAATTAATATATAATCTAATGATACATATAAGTATTCTAGAGAAATCACATAACACATGTTATAATTAAGTAATTTATGAAACCTTTTAAACATCTCCAGATTAATTAACTTAATTTTATATTAAGAACAAGACGCAGTAGGAGATATTGAAAAGTTGTAATGAGCAAATGCTAATTAAATTTTGAAACACAAACTAGTCGTTGGTATGTACCCTGATCCCATGATGGAAGACCCAGCCCATCAAAATTCCAAGAGGTAAACCAATGAGATAGTAGCAACCCAAGTTTATGTATGCCACGTAGGACTGCCACCCTGACCCCACAGCCACACCAGAGAGAACTGGTTGAACACTATTGAGAAGTATGGTGAAAACTAGGAGGAGAGAGAGCTTGTTGACTTGGTCAAGAACTGGTTTACTTGAAGAGAATAAGTAGCCAATTTGATTGTGAAACATCATATAGAAGACACATATCACAACTCCTATTATGGTTGATGTCACCACTGATACCATTGTTGCAAACTTGGCTCCTTTCCCATTCCCAGCTCCCAGCTCATTCGCCACCCTTACTCTGCATAATTATTTAGCACAATCATATATGGTCTCATGGAACCAGTTTCTTTAGCACAATCATATATGGCCTCATGGAACTAGTTTATTTACTAAGTACAAAGCTTAGTAGGAAGAGTTAATTAAATCTAGATTTTAAAATTTGATTTGTACGGTCCAGATTTGATTTTATAAAAATTTATATTTTTTTTAAAAAAAAGATTATTTCAATGGGTATTGAATGTAAAATAAACATAATATCTTAACTATAGCTTTTTCAAAAACTAATTTGTTTTTGACTAAAAAAAATCTTTTTAAAAATAATCAAATCTAGACTTATCCAGATCCAATTTGGATGGTTCATATTTGCTTAGCTCTTTTTACTAAGCTTTATGCTTAGTAGGTAACTTGTTTCCTCACATCACAACGCTACTCCCTCCGGTCCTAAATATAAGATATATTTATCTAATTTGATTAGATTAAAGATGTTAATTAAGTTAGTTAAAATCATGTGATATTACCAATGCACTCTAACCACCTACCTTTATTTCCGCCATCTCTTTCTTACTTATTTATTATTGAAGAGTATTCATAAGGATAATTTGGAAAAAAAGTTAAGAACAATTAAAAAGATGTCTTATCTTTAGGACCAAGTTCACCTCCCAATAGGTTCTATATTTATGACTGGAGAAGTATTATTTAACGGGAGATTTTCAATAAATTTTATATTTTATATTTATATTTAATGTAAAATCCGTTCATAATATAGCTATATCATGTGGACACACACACGTTGATCTAATGCATATATATGGAGTAAGAAATACCATATACATAATTGGATCTTGTTGTAAATTGTTGAAAAGACGACACATGAACAACGTTCATAAAAATCATTAATTTTCCGGACAAAACAAATTTTTTTCTTATCTTTGGCCCTATATCTAAAACTTCGCGAAGCTTACATTTTAAAAACAAATTTGCGGCCACAGTTTAGGTCATTTAAAGCTTGATGGCCTCATGTACTAATCAGATTACTCAGTCACACGTTATGTTCATACAATTAGTTGTTTAACTTTAGCTAAAGTTTAATTTTAATTCCTTAACTTAAAAAAATGTTTTTTTAGTCACTTTATCCTAAAAACATTAACAAAAAAAGCAAATTGATATGTTATATGAAAAAACCTTTTAAATTGTTGGAATGTTAAGTTTACTTTTTTAAAATAACAATGGTTGTTACAAAAAATATCATTTGAGGCTAACAATATTAAGGATTGAGGGCAAAACATACTTTTAAAGTTAAGCGACTAAAATAAAATATTACACAAAGTTAAAGGATCAAATGAGCACTTAACCTGGTTTCAACATTTGAGACTAATAAGATTAGGTTTTAAGGACAAAAAAACATGTTTTTTTTCAAGTTAAGACGTCAAATTGAAATAATGTGCGTAAAGTCAGTTAAAGCACCGAATGTGTACTTTAGCTTATCTAAACATGATTCGTTAGTGCCGCCATTAATATTTGAATGTTCCAACAGGAAAAAGGTTAAGAGATACTATTAATTACCCAGTCGCAGCAAAGAATGCCAGAGGAATCATCATCTCCCATGCGTTTATGCCCATGCTTTTGCCAAATATTAAATAAAAGGGAAAATCATTCCATGAATTAGGATTAAAATTAAAAGGCAAAAAACAAAAAAGAGAAAAGGCAGCATTGTAACAATTGAAAAGAAAATATAATTATATGCAACGAGGAAAGCAGTTTACCATATGGACAAAGCATCGATGGCAACCTGGGCGTTGTCTAGATTTCCTGTTATCAATATCAGTATTCTATAATACCAATTCTCCAAGCTACAAGTTAAAAGTTACTACGAGTTAAAAAATGAAACTACCAAAAACACACACACTCAGATAGGGGTGTTTACGTGGCCCAACCGCCTGAGACGCCCGCCCCTACCCGAATAAAAAATGACTAGCCCAATCTGAAAAAAATAGGCCCAACAAAAAATGGGCATATTTGGGCCAGGCATGCGGGTGGGCTGGGCTGGGCATCAGGCATGGTATGCCACCCTGCCCACAAAATAAATAATATTATATATTTTTGTAATACAAAATTAATATTATATATTTATATTACTTGTTAATATGTTATTATGATTATAATATTTTGATATATAGCATATTATATATAATATTTATAATCTTATTTTTATGGGTCAGCAAATAACAATAGCCCCCCATTCTTTATTCTTGATACAACAATTCTAGGAAGTGATCACATGGGAATGATGCCCACCCTGCTCGCCTTGGCCTTGCCCAGCCCGAAGTGGTATGGGCTTCTAATGGGCAGGGTGGACTGTGAGCTGCAAAATACAACCCACTCATGTTTTGGGCAGGGCATCGGGCAGGGGTCCTGCCCTGCCCAACCCTGCCCATACACACCTCAGACACCTTCTCACCATTTCCGCCAATAATAAATATGGAACAATCATACAATATAAAAGGGTCCATTTTAGATGGTGATCACCTGTTAAGATGTTATAAACAAAATCAAATGGAGAATTCAATCCCAAAAGACAAACATATTCATAGAGAAAGAGGATCCTCTCCTTTTCTCCTTTGCCCTCATTTTTTCTTTGATCCAATGGTGTAAAAGAGAAAAGGATGGCAAAGGAGAGAAGGAGAGAAGGAGAAAAGGAGAGGATCCAAAATTCTGGTGTGAAAGGGAAAAGGAGGGAAAATGATAAGGAGGGAAAAGAAGAGGATCCATTTCCAATAATTATAAGATTTCAAATAAGGAATGTAATCACTAAAATGTCTCCTCAACAAGTATGAAAGGGGTGAAGAACGCTTCATTTTCCCTTATATTATTTTCCCTCATTTTCTTTCTTAATAACCACTAGATCTTCTTTCAATGGTTGAGATTTGGATTTATACAAAATATATTTTAATTGATTTTCAATAATAATATTATAAACACCAAATCTAAACCATTGAAAGAAGGTCTAATGGTTATTAAGAAAAAAAAAGAGGGAAAATGATATAAAAAAAATGGAGGTGTTCCTCTCCCATAAGAAACATAAACTTGTCATTTCTTATGCTAAAACAAGTAAGAGATATGTTCATTCACGCAATCGTTTATATAAAGAGGTTCCCTTATTGAAGACGGCAATTCCAACATTTCATTGTGGTTCGAGAGGCTTCATGGTTTGTAGATTCTTTCTACAGATTAATTAACATGGGGAGAGGTATTTATAAGTCTTCCATTATTTACTCTGATATGGTTAGAAATTCTGTATGCATGTATGATTTTAAACATATGATTTATCTAACAATTATGTTTTTTGTGCGATTTTTTGGTATTTACATTACTCAGCTTCTGATGTGATTTTCCCTATATATGTAATAAGAAATTCAAGTTGATACATGCAACTATATATTATAAATGGTACCAGAGCATGACCCCAGAAGCAGCTGAGAGCTTGAGGAATTCCCATAAACCAGAAAAAGCTGCCATGGAGAAACCAGTCCATGAAAGAGGGCAACCTCCAAAAACAGTGTAACCCAGAAGCACCAAAGTCAAAAGCCACCATGATATATTTATCGTGGCAGCCACTCCAACGACTCCAAGCTCAAGCTTATGCACAGACAGCCAAGCCATGACAATATCAGTAACCACACCCACTAAGCTAGCCCAAGGAATCACACTTGCCTTCAACTGGCTTTGCAGAAACCTCCACAAAGGGAATTGTACGTATAGCCAAGCAGAAGTGAAGAGGTATCATCCACAATGACAATACACCACACAGCTCTGCTATCTCATATGGTTGCCCCAAAAGCTTCAACAATGGCGAAGTGAAAAGAAACACAGGCAACATGACAACACAACATCCTAATAGAACTATCCATGCACGTTGCATGTAGATCCCCAACATGTGGTAATTCTTTGCTCCATACGCTTGCCCACATAGTGTTTCTAAGGCGCTTGCCATCCCCAGCTGATCAAACACAAACCCAAACCCAATTATGTATCAAACACTGATTCGAAGCCCCCCCAAAAAAATCATGTCAAATGCAATAAAGTATAGGTTGGTGATATTAGTTGCGCCGCTAGCTGCACCTCAATTTTCTCTCATTCCCAAATGCTTTATGCATGTCTTTATGAGTGACAACAAACAAACAACAAAGCCTTATCCCACTAAGAGATGTTGACTACATAGATCGTATGACGCCATTGTGCTCTATTAGTAACCAAATCTTTAGACATATTGTTAACTAAAAGATCTCGCTTTACAACTTCACCGATTGTTCACCTAGGTCTCCCTCTATATAAATTTAGTGACATTATGAAATTTTATCGGCCAAAAAAAGGGTACAGTTTTAAATATTTTATGATTTTTTAAATATTTAATACTATAAATTAAAAAAAACTACACAATTTAGAGTATTAAATCTTTTAAAAGATATTAAAAAAACTAAAAATGCATAATTTTTTCCTATGAGACGTTAATTTGTAACTAATTTCATATAGAGTTTAAGGATAAAAAAATAAAAAAAAATTGGGGGAAGTTGAAAATATTGAGGTGAAATCGAGGGCGCTGCTCACATCCCTGCCCAGTAAATCATAGTTATCAAGTTTGATTCTACTTAGATATATATATATATATATAGAGAGAGAGAGAGAGAGAGAGAGGATTAAGACTTTGAAGTAAGATACACACACCATGAGGCCAAATATTTAATCCGCGAAAAAATGGTACAATTTTAAATGTTTTATGATCTTTTAAAGAGTTAAGAAACTACACAATTTTAGAGTATTTAATCTTGCAAATATTATAAAAAACTGAAAGCTGTATATTATTTTGTCTATGGGACATCAAATTGTCACCTATTTTACTTGAAATCTAATGATAAAAAAAACATTTGAGAAGTGGAAAAAATTGAGGTGAAATTGGGGGCGTTACACAATAGAAGTTAACAAGTTTGATCTCACTTCATAACCTCAAACAGTTAGTGTCTACTCCTTTAATTTAAAAAAAAAAAAAGAAAAAAAATATTAAGAAACACTCACCACGAGGCCAATGTCAAATCCTAAAATAACATTTATGACAATGGACATGGAAGCGAGCTCGAGTTGACCAAGTCGGCCGGCGAATTCTTGTGTGAGGATGAAAATGGAATAAGAAAGTAGTCGACTGAAGATTGATGGGCCAGCAACGAGCCAGAGCTTCTTTGATTCAATCCAGACCCTTTGAGTGAGTTCATGGCTTTCTTTTAATAATGGAGCAATTGATGGTGGTGGTGGGTGATCTTGCTGCAAAAGTGAGATGCTTGCTTCTCCTAAGGGTGAAGTTGATTCGTTGCTCGCCATTAATTTTTGCTATGTCTATGCCAGAAGAAGTGAGAGAAGTTGCAGACTAAACGTTGAGCATGAAGATTATTATAAATCCTTACATGGACTTGAAACTACGAAAGTGATTATTTTCATCGAAAAGGATAGGTAAAACTTTTTCCAAAAAAACGTGTGAAATAATAGGTTGACAACTGACAAAGTCATTTAAGCGTTTGAAGAAAGTGAGGTGTGTTTTGGCCCAACGAAAAGACAAGAAGAAGAAAGTGTGGTGTGCCCTAATAATTAAGTTGCAATGCTTTTTTTCTTGTTCATGGTTTGATTTTGCCTACCCCATGCATTCATTTATAAGTTAAACCGCGAAGGGCCTGCATGGGTAAATCATGTAATGTTTCAATAGAAGTTAAACGAGAGGTAGGGGGAGCAACGGATTTGGATCTCTTGGTGGAAAATTTATTACTCCCTCCGCTCTTATACCTATTTATCTAATTTAATTAACATTCTTCCAATTAAAATTATATGATATTATCCAAATACCTTAATCATCTACATTTATTCTCATCCCCCTCTCTTACTTATTTATTATTAAGAGTATCAATAAGGATAATTTGGAGAAAAGTTGAACAAAAATTGGAAAGAGGTATATCTTGGATCAAACCTACATCCCTAAAGAGGTCTTATATTTTCAACCGGAGGTAGTATATATTTTATATTTAAAAAGTAAGATATCATATTATATCCTAACCAAAAGAAATAGACGAAAAATATATCTTTACTCTGATTTATTCATTCATCGATTGATTGTATGTGTTTTTCATCAAAATAATTTTTTTTATCTTCTGTTTTACATTTTAATGGGTAAAGGTCCAATTTTGTCCCGAAAGTAACCCAATAGGAGCTGATTTGCCCAGGAAGTAACAAATGGAGCTTATTTACCCCGGAAGTAACAAAAGCGACACGAAATTGGACTTTTGCCCAATAATAAATGGAGCATTCAGTGTCATCTGAGGGCTAATACGCGCCTTTTTACTACTTTCGGGGTAAATAAACTCCATTTGTTACTTCCAGGGCAAAATTAGACCTTTACCCGCATTTTAATTGGTTGTTATCAAAATATAGGTACAGATGACATGTTACTCCGTAACAATATGCTCCTCTCCATTTAGGTTTGGATTTAGTAGAAACAAAAGCGGTATTCTACTGCATGTAATTAATTAATAGGCCCTAAAATGAACCTTACCAAATAATATATTGGAGTGTTATTTACATATAAAGCTTATGAAATCAAATTTTTTCTTAAAAAAACGATGATCCTTTGAATTGCAAATTGATCTCGGGAATAAACTTACCGAGCTCAAAATCCCTCTATTTAATATTAGATCAGTAGAGGGTATATATCTATCCCTCTCAGCCTCTCTTGACAATTACCTTTCAATATAGCAAGTGGCCTGGCCTGCGACATAGGGCTGTTATGCTCCATATTATGCCATCAGTCAAACTTTTCAACTTTATGGAACCAATGTCTGTTGGTGAGCTCAACTCAAAAAAAGTTAAAGAAAGCATGCTTTAAGTAAGTGACGAGCTAGTTACTATACTTTCTGTTCCTGACGATACACACACATATATGCAGTGCAGATTAATTGGTAGATGGGAATTGGGAAGGCCTTTCTATGGAGTGCAGTTTAATTGATACTATTTTGGTTTCAACCATTAATTTCCATTAGAAATCTGACATTCCAGAGTGTAATAAAGGCGTACGTAGGTCCTCTCTGCTAGATTATAAAATGGGAAACGACCAGCTCACACCTAAAGGAGCCACTTTATTAGCCTTGTTCCATCCAATTATTACTACATATCTCAGGCATGGGCTCGCTAGCTTGGGAATTAAAAATGACAAGTCTAAAATGAATCACAACCAATCACGCAAGCCTCATCATAAATATTGAAATATATTACACAAATAGCAGCTGACTAGACAAAAGAAAACATTCAGTAGTGAAGTTATTCAATAGAACATTTTGACAGTCTATCTAAAAATTTGGTGGTTTATAGAGTATAATGGCAAGCGTCGTGCAAACCATGTAATTGACCACGTCTAATAGGATGAAGTTTATTTTTTGAATAATGCAGATAGCTACTGCGGGCAAAAAAGTAACAAAATTTAAGATCAACTCGGAGAAAGAATACTATATGAGGACACAATGACACAGAACAGTTTAACTTAACCCATGATTATTTAATTTACACTATATGAGGAAGAAGCTAGTAACTCACATGCATGTATGGTGGACTGGTGGTGATATGAAATTAATTACAGAAGTGACAGTGAAATGGATAACACAGGATTTAAAGATAAAATGTGTAGTGAGTTGTAATGAATATATATATATATATATATAATAACTTCAGCTGCTGGTTCTCTTTCCCAAGTTGGAACCATTTTGATCATCTGATGGTCTACTATATATCTCTGTGAGTGTGATTACTATCAAAAAAAAAATTCTCCTTTTATGAGGGAAGGGCAAAGGACAAATATCATGAGAACTATCCTTTTTTAAGAAGTGAGTATGCGGACTTAGGTCTTGTCCCCAAAAGTTTGTATAGTTCTCATGGAAATTAAATTTACACAAGCATTCTTTCAGCACGTTTCAATACTTGGGATTTAATTACTCCCCTGGAAGAGTTCAAATGGAAAAAATCATACAAATTAAGAAAGTAATTGAAAATGATAAATATGTTTAAAATAATTTTTGGGCCTAACCCGGATCCAACTCTTACACCCACTCACTGACCCAACATAAGGAAGATAAAACCCGATTTTTTTGAACCCCATTAGGTCAGATTTGGAGCCACCATAAACCCTAACATCTCATTCTCTCTCTCAACTCTCATTCCCATATATATCTCATCTTCCTCTCCTTTCCATGGCACTCACTCTCTTCTCTCTTGTTGGTGACTTCTCCATAGAAGGCAGCAACTACGAGGTCCCAATCCTTGGTGATGGAGGCAAATAGAATGAGCTTGGAGCTTTATTAGGAAAGTTCTTGTTGTCCCACTCCCTCTTCCTTATATTTAAGCATGTTTCTAGGATTCTATGGCTTGTTTCTACGTTTGGTTATAATTTCTATAAATTACCTTTCGTTAGAGAGTGATTGAAACACTTGTAACTTGCTTTCATTTGTTTATGTTTGACAATAGCTCTTCATTAGTTTGAACTTTGTTTAGATGTATGGATTCATCATTTTAAATGAATGTTTTAGTTAATATTTTGTGACAAGTGGGATAAGGCTTTGTTATTGTTGTATTTGAGGATTCTCATGTAGTGGATCATTTTGTCAAGCATTTGCATTTGTGAATTGGCTATTGAATTTGTCAAATTGTATGAGTGACATTAGACTTTAACCCTAAAGTCTTAATTTATTATGTGGGATTCCAATAATTAATTCACTACAAAAAAAAGG
The DNA here is from genome assembly GCA_037074515.1 of Mimosa bimucronata. Classification (NCBI taxonomy): domain Eukaryota; kingdom Viridiplantae; phylum Streptophyta; class Magnoliopsida; order Fabales; family Fabaceae; genus Mimosa; species Mimosa bimucronata. The sequence continues at coordinate 24,086,935 of CM073447.1, forward strand.
CAGCTTTGTAACGGTTTCTTTGTCACGGTTCACCTTAACCGTGACAAGTGTGTGAAATTTGTCACGGTTAGACACAAAAACAGTGACAAAGGAGTGTGATTTTTTAAAAAAAAAATCCAAAAGTTTTTGTCACGGTTTTCTGATCAAAACTGTGACAAATGGAATTTTTTTTTAAAAAAATTGTTCGCAGGACATTTGTAATGGTTTAAACCGTTACTAAATGCAATAACGGTCTAATCTAGCCATTGTTTGTACAATATTTGTCACAGTTTGGGGTTCAAAAACAGTGACAAATGTGCTCCAAAATTATTAGAAAATTCGGAGCATATTTGTCACAGTTTTGGGGGTAAAACTGTGACAAGAGCATTTGTCACGGTGCGCTCTGAATTTTTTAAAAATTTTGTAGCATATTTGTCACGGTTTTAGGGACTGAAACCATGACAAAGGGCGAAATTTGTCACGGTTTTGCTCCAAAAAACCGTGACAAATATGATTGAAATTTTTTAATAATTTCGGAGCAAATTTGTCATGGTTTTTGGACCCAAAATCGTGACAGACCGCACGCTAACTCCTATATAAACCCCCTCTGCCCTCATTTTACACACATACACTCCTCTCTTCTTCTCTCCTTTTTCCTTCTCTGCCCATCCATATTATGTTGCTCCATCATTATACTGTTTTGGTGATTTTTGCTTAAATTAGTTGTACTACTTATTTTATACACTTATATTTCAAATATTATTTTAAATAATTTCTAAATTTTTTTGAAGCTTTCGTTGCAGATTGTTTATCTTTAAACAATAATGATAATTATTCTTGTACATAAATATATATAAAGTAATCCTATATATAATTTAATTGAAAAATCTTTTTGAAAAATTTAATATGACAAATATCGGATTAAACAATTTTAGTAAAAATTAGTTACTTTGAAAATCTTTCATAATTAATATTAAAATACAAAAAATTCGTTCAAAATTCAAAAAATGCAACAAATAAGAAGCTCCTTTGAAAAGATGCAAGATTGAAAAAATGTAAAATTTCAAAAATGACATTTTGTCACAATTATTTTTATCGTGACAAAATGTGTCACAGTTAAAACCATGACAAATTGTCACAATTTTTAAAAATCGTGACACATTTTGTCACGGTTTTAACCGTGACAAACTAAAACCGTGACAAAATGTCCCTGTTCGGTCCGCATTTTGGACCGAAATTTGTCACAGTTTTGAGAACTGTAACCGTGACAAATCCGTACCTCTCTTGTCACGGTTTTTAATTTGTGTGTAACGGTTTTTTCAAATCGTTACAAACCGGTTTGCCACGGATGGTTTTGTCACGATTACAATAACCGTAACAAATGTATAGTTTTAACCGTTACAAACTGGTGTTTTTTTTGTAGTGATTGAACCCTAGGATTAATCAAGTGGTAATTCGAGATCCCGGTTGTTAAAATATGAGCCCTCTACTATTAGCAAACTAACTTTGGTTTTTGAGCTTAATCAACTTGGAGTTAGAAGGATCAGTAAGTGGTATTCTAGTACTAATACACCTAACCTAGGCCTAACATAGAGGGATTCCTTTAGGGGTCTTTTTAATTAACCAAATAACTCCCTAGAAACAATTTGAAGCAATGATTGTTTTAAACCTCTAATCACCAAGGATTACTTGTAAAATCCAACTTACTAATACATTTTAATTACCTAAAATCAATCCATCAAATAAAGATTAATGCTAACTATGATAGGAAAATGATTTTCCATACAAATCAAGCACTCTATCATAGTTGGAAAAAGATCCTGCTAATCATTCAGAGTGTTATCCATGATAGAAAAAGTAAGAACTTAATACAATACTAACTATCATGGATAATAGAGCACTAACAATGTTAGAAAAAGGGTTTTCCTAACATGGTTAATAAAACAACCTAACATACCATATGCTAACCATGTTAGAAAAGCACTACCTAACATGGTTATTACAAACCACAAATACCTAGGAGCATTTCAACCAACCAACCATTCAGTATAACTATGTTAGAAAGAATTAGTCTAACATGGTTATTAAACAAAAACCTACCTAAATAATCAATCATCATATCCATAGGCCTCAGGTCCATAATCCCGGAATAAAACAATACAACTTACATCTCAAATCATAGTCATCCACAGTAATATCTTTGACAACAGAAAAGAAATCATACAAGTATCCAGTAATCAAACTCAAGCAAACCTAGCCATTCTATGATCCAAATTCATAATTAGCCAACATAAAAATGCAGAAGCGATGCAAGCCTAATAGTTGGCAATATACAGCTCAAAATTCCACTACTGGCCACTTACTGGCTCAGTTCGGGCCAAACAGTCCGTACTCTTCCCCTTAGCTCTGGTTTGTGTATGATCACCTGCAAAAATATAAACAACGATAGAGTGAGACAAATTTGTCTGAGTAATCACAACTCAACTCAATACAGGAGTGTGAGTGGGTAAGCAGAGTGCCTAAAGGGATACCACATTTCATAAATATTCATACATTGTTGAATATATATATACTTCTAAACCATGGAAACAAATACCCACATCTCAAAATTTAGAATTTCCTTTTTAAGATTATTTGACATTCAGTATAACGTATTCTAAAAACAACTTTAAAAATATACACAAGCACCCTAGCGATCTTTGTACGAATCGCCAGAAACAAGTGGAACCAGACGGGACTCTTTACCCGTCCTGGAACCATGGTGGAACCTGTCATGACTCTCTACTCGCCCTCGGAACCACGGTGGAACCCGTCGGGACTCTCTACCCGCCCTCGGAACTATGGTACTGGTCATGAGGGACTCTCTACCTTCCATGAAGCCGTTATATGGTTCAGAATGGACTCTCTACCTTTCCTGAACCGAGAGGGATGCTACTCCTCTCAATCAATTAGTCCCTATAGGCCAACGGGGTACCACATAACGTGATGGCATTATCTCCACATACACCGGTGTCACTCACACATGCAATTCACCACAACATACACATGTATGCAACAACAGTCAGACACTTGGCCTTCCAATATTTTCAGGATATACATATATTTAGACGTGCATTCATTTCAAAAATCATATATATATCTTAGTTCCAAACATGTCAGAACACAACTTATGACAGTTTCAAAACTCTGTTTCCTTACAAAATCTAAATCCTCAAGTAACAATGTCTCAACTGTGGTTCAAAGTTCTCTTTTTATATATCATCAAATAGTAATCATTCAAATTACTTACTAACACTACACACACATAAACAAGCAGAAGCGGTTACACTATATCTCGCAAAAGCCATCAATATACCAATAGAATCATCGTCATAAAAAGACCAGCCAGAATACTATTTATAATATAAGAAAATTCTTGATATTTCATATGAAAATATGAGGGATTTTAAAGGTACCCAATAGGCTCTTTTATATAAATGTATCGGTTGAAATTCAATGTGCATGCTATTAGACATATACATATATAAAAAGGGATATTTGAGAAAATCTCGATTAACATCACACACAACCAGGTAGTGAGGTGAGAGTGATTATCTGAACTTGCCTAAAAGCAAGAAAATACCAGATTAACTCAGTCCTCAAGCTTAGCTCGACCCACCGGTGTCTACAATCACTACAAACATACATACACATGATCAAGACACATTTCAAGTGGCATTAACCCTGCACTTCAGGACTTAGCCAAACAAAAATCCCAATTACCCAAAGAAATCTAATTACATTTCTTTAGCTTGGTTAAGTTAAATTAAACCCATACCAAACCCAAAATAACATTCATCATAATAGTTTCCATATTCCCCCTTCTCATATAAGCATCTACATTTCCCATTCATAATCAATTTCTAATTACAACTAAACTGAACCGATCAAAACCATCATTAATATGAACAATCTCTTAAGACCATAAATTATTCTCAAAAAACTATGGGACATAAACTCATCTAAAGCCTTAACTCATTCAACACTTTAATAATCCAAAGATTCCTCTAAACACAATCCCAACTAATTAACATCCCCAACAACCTGTAAAGATCCTTACAGCACCAAAATCACCCAACCTCGTTACTTCACATACTTGTCCCAAAAATCATCTCAAGATTAATTATGTGGTATCGCTTGAATCTCTCTATTATCAATAATCAAAATCATTATTAATCAACCAATAAAAATAAACAACTACAATCATTACTTCATCTAATAATCATCCTCAAATTCAACTACTCCCTAACTTATTTCAAAGATTTAGACCATACATTATCCCAAAACCCCTAAGGTTCAACTCTACTTAAATCTCTTCCAATTTCATCAGTCTATAATCTTTTAATAACATCAATAAACATGTCACAATCCCCAATTTATCCATAATCAACATGAATCCCAAGAAGCACAATTTCCTTTCTTTCTTGCCTTACAACTTCTTATAACTACCCAAATTCTCCCACAATCCTTATAAATCAAAATTCTCCTTCAATAATATTCAAACATAACCCAATATTCTCATTCAACTCACCTAAATTATCATTCCATGTTCAATAAAATCAATTGCAATATTCTACCTTTCCAAAGCACCTAGACACTCCAACTCTTCATCCAATTCTTAATCAAACCAAATAAATCCACCAACATTATCGTTGAGCTCCAATAACCATCTAGACATCATAAATCAAGCTCAAAAACCCAAATTCAAAAGATTTCTTGTTCTAAACCTATCTTAATCAAACTCTAAACAAGCAAACTCTCATATAAGACCAAATCTAGCCAAGCTAACTGTAACATCCCAAAAATTTAATTAAGGATTAGTGATGATTTAAGATTTGATTTGGGATTAATTAGGGGGTTTGGAGAGCTTTATAAATAAATTCATGAAAATGGAAGTATTTTAGGGATTTTTAAAGGCCTAGTTTCTCCCTTATTTTGAGAAAATTTGAGTTAGAGAAATCAATTTTTGACCCAAAAGAGATCTTATTGGGAGAAAAATCTTAGTGGATACTTAAGACAAATTTTTGGGAGTGAAAGGGGAATTTTATCTAAGAGAAAAATATCTTATTTGAGAATTATAGGGCCTATTAGAAATTTTCCCCTACCACCATTTAACTTATTTAATTTATTATTTTTATACTCTTCCCATTATCCCTCCTAGTTCCCGTGACCCCCTCCCCTTCGTCCTCCATCTTCAACGAGAGAGAGGGAGCAAGGCCCGCTGTCACCGCCGATGGCAACAGCAGCGTCCCTCTTCCCCTCTCCTTTCCTCCCTCCCTCCTTCCTTCTTTCCCCGTTTCCTCCCCCTACAACCGTGTATGTGTGTGTTGTGCGAGTGAGAGATATATATATATATATATAGAAGGGGATTGTGGTGGTTTTTGGCCGGCGTTTGGGCGGTGGACTGGGCATTTTCCGGCGGGTTTGGAGGCTGAAAGGGGGCCATGTGATTTTGGGTAACTTAATTCCTTCCTTCTTTGTTCTTAATTTTTCAATAGAAAAATTCTAGGGTTTGTTTGATTTTCAAATTTTATGGCTTGATTGGGGCAATTTCCTGGTTCTACATGTTTATTTAGACTAATTGATAATTTTAATGTAGTTAATTTGGTTTAATTTGGCCCTATGTAAGATTTTGCTTGCTTAAAGTTGAATTAAACTAAGTTTACAACAAGAAATCCTTTGGATATGAGATTTTGAACTTGATTTATGAATTCTAGAGGGTTATTGGAGTTCAACGATAATGCTGGTTGGGTTATTGAGTTTGATTTAGAGTTTGGTTGAGAAGTGGGATTTTTTTAGGTGTTTTAGAGAAGTAGAGTGTTGCAATTGGTAATATTGAACATGAAAGATGAGTTAGATGAATTAAATGAGGATATTTGTCTATGTTAAGTAGGGTTGATGAAGAATTTTGTTGTAGAAAAATTATGGAAGAATTTGAGTAATTATCGGAGGTTATGATGCAAGAAGGAAAGATTAGTGTTTCTTGGGATATTTGTTGGTTAAGAATAAATGTTGGTTCTCATATGTTGACTGAGGTAAGTAGGGGATTATGGACGAATGAAATTGGGAATAATTGTAGTGTTTTTGGATTTTTGAGTAATTCGACAGATTAAATTGGTAATAGGCTAGAGCTTGTTAAGTTGGGTAAATTCCTTACATTGCCTCTTTTTGTCCTTGAATTTGAAAGTGAATTTTGTTAGGGTTTGATTAATTTCTAAGATTATGAGCTCTTTGGTGATTTTGGGTATTCCATTTGAATCTTCTAAGCTTATCTATGATTGTGGAAACAATGAATTGTGAGAGAATTGACTTGGTTAAATTTTGGTTGTTTGAAGAGAGGGAAAAATTGCATGGTAGGCCTAGGAATTGATTTAAGGGTTGTTTTAGGAGTGATATGAAAATTGTTTATTGATGTTGGGTATGGATATGTGAGGATATGGGGTTATGTTTAAGTGGGTTAATGGTGAACGTTGACTTGGAATAATTGTGGGAGCATTTGGATCATTATAGGGAGTTGTAAGGCAAGAGAAGAAGGGGTTTATGTTTCTTTGGTATTTATGTTAACCATAACTTAATTTGGTGGTTCTAATATGAAAACTAAGGCTAATAAATAATCGTAGAATGATGGAATGGGAAAGGACTAGAGTAAAAATGGATTTGGGTGGTTTAGGATAATATACGGTCTAATTATGACAAATATGGGAATTTGAATGTCTTCACGAGGTTATTGGTGCTTGACGATGTTTAATTAATTAGGATGTGAACAATTAGGTTTGTGGGGAGACGTATTAAATTGGATATGGATGTTTAAAGTTTAGAAAGGTTTGAGATATTTGGGGAGATTGAGTAATGAGGATCGGGATGAGGTAATGCTTGTCTTGATATTTACTGAGTTATTAATTGAATTATAAGGTATTGGATTGTTGAGAATTTGGTAATTGTAATGAAAGTAATTGAGAATATATAGTGTCCTAGGCTTGATAGGAGTTTAATTTAACTTAATCAAGCCAAATAGACGTGAATTATGTATTTACTTTGTGTATTATGTTCTCTAGTGATTGTAGACACTACTGGATCGAGCTGAGCTCAAAGACTCTGCATTATGGTATTTTCTTTTGTTTTTGGGCTATTCCAGGTAACCACTCTCACCTCACTATCTGGTTGTGTGTGATGTTAGTCGGGATTTTTCTCAAAAATCCCTTTATATATATATGTATACGTCTATTAGCATGCTAGTTGGATTTCAAACGGTATGTTCATATAAAAGAGCTTATTGGGTACCTTTAAAATCCCATATACTTTCATATAAAGATATCCTGATTTTTATTATAATATTTAGTAGCCTGACTGGTAGTATTGATGGATTACTGTTATCTAAGGTGTTACATATTGTGATGGAGGTATTGAGAAATTTATTGGTTAATTGTTGTGGCTAGCTCTATGGTATGGTAGCAGTGATGATTAATATATTTTATGTTGAAGGGTATATATGTTATAGCATTTAAGAATGATTGATATTGATGTTGTTCTTATTGCATGACATTGAATTGTACCATCGCTCGATGTAACCCTCGGTAGGCCAACCGAGCCGTTATTTGTACCGATCACTCTGATTTTAGACAGAGACCGTCTCCTTGAGTATAGACAAGGAGATCCCCATCCTGATTAGACATAGGGGAGTCCCTATTCTGATTATAGACAGAGGGGAGGATGCCATCCTGATTATAGACAGGGGCACAGTGTCACATCATGTTTACTTTTGTCGTATGTTCTTAATAACTATTGCTTCGGTGGTAGCATGGGTTATGGTGCAGATTGATATTCCTGCAATGATATGGTTGTATATTTGTATAGATTACTTTGTTGTGAATTAAATATTTTAAATGTGGTACCCTTTAGGCTCTCTGCTAATCCACTCATACTCTTATATTGAGTTGAGTTGTGGTTACTGAGACATGTTTGTCTCACCCCGTGGTTATTTATATTTTTGTAGGTGGTCATGCATTGACTAGGGCGAAGGGAAAGGGGATGGGGCCAACCAGTTCACATGGAATCGGTGAGTTGGCCGGTAGAGTTATTTTTAGAATTGTATATTGCCACATATAGGCTTGCATTCGCTTCCGCATGCTTATATCTTTGATTGATATTAAATTCTGGATGATTGTATCAATATTTGCTTGAATTCGATTTAGTGTACGGATTTTGTTCAATAACCATGTTAGAGGAATCTTTTCTAACCTGGTTATGATGAATGCTTGATTGTTGTGAAGTTAGCGTTTTTAAATGTGGATTTTTATTAACCATGTTAGGAGGCTCCTTATCTAACATGGTCAAATCAACTGGTAATTGTTAATAAGGTGAACCTTTACTAACTATGTTAGAGGAATCCTTTTCTAACATAGTTAGGGAAAAATATCCATGATAGTATGATTATATGGTTATGTGTTACCCTTTTCTATCATGGATTATCTTATGTTTCTAAGATAAATTTTTTTCTAACTATGATAGGGTAATTGTTGTAACATCCCAAAAATTTAATTAAGGATTAGTGATGATTTAATATTTGATTTTGGGATTAATTAAAGAGTTTTGAGAATTTTATAAATAAATTCATGAAAATGGAAGTATTTTGGAGATTTTTAAGGGCCTAGTTTCTCCCTTAATTTGAGGAACTTATAGTTAAAGAAATTATTTTTTTAACCCAAAAGGGATTATAGTGGGAGGGAATTTTAGTTTGTTATGAAGAAAATTTTTAGGAGTCAAAATGATAATATTTTCCCAAAGAAAATATCTTATATTGATGGTTTAAGGGCCCATTAGTAATTTTCATATCCTACCTATTTTCTTTTACTTTATTTCTTTATTCCTTCTTTCTATTCCCTTCCTCATTCCCGTGACCACCCATCAGCACCATCACCATCGCATTCCTCTTCGTTCCTTCCTTCTTCCTTCACTGCCACGAGAGCGAGAGAGATTGAGGGCGAGGGCGAGAGTCGGCGGTGACCTCACCGCCTCTGCCATGCCGACAAGAGGGGGCGACCCCTCTCCATCTTCTTGTCCGCCGAGAGCCACCATGAGAAAGAGAGAGAAGAGAGATTGAGTAGGTTTGAGGGCTAGTGGTAGGAGGACGGTTTTGGCGTCTTTCCGACGGCTTAAGGACAGACTTAAAGCCCCCTAATTCCTAATAAGTAATCCCAATCTCATTCCTCTATTGTTCCTCTGATTTGGGTGGAATTTCTTGTGGAAATTTTGGGGGTTTCGAGTTTGTTCGAAAATGTGGGTGATTTCTTTGTTTCCCCAAGCTCTAAATTTGATTTATAACCCTTCTAATTTATCCTAGTTGGAAAAGTAATTAGGTATGCTATATGGCTTGTTAAAGTTTAAAGAACTTAAGGTTTGTGATGATTTTTGAAATTATGGAGTGAGTGGAGCAAATTGGTTGTTCGTGCATGTTTATTGAAGTTATATATGATGATAATGATAGTAAGGTTAGTTTGTTTGGATTTTATTCTATGTGAGATTTTTCTTGCTTAAAGTTGGATTATGATAGGTTTAGATCAAGAAATCCTTTGAATATGAGTTTTTAATCTTGATTTATGTTTTCTAGAGGGTTATTGGAGTTCAACAAAAATTGTGATTGGATTTATTTGGTTGAATTTTGTGTTGGGTGAAATTGAGAGTGGTTAGCGTGCTTAGAAAAGAGCTACATTGCTAAGAAAGGTTGTGAAAGAATTTGGGCAATACTAGGAAGTAGTAAGGCAAGAAAGGGGAGGATTTGTGCATCTTTGAGTAAATTGAGGATGATTGCTTAATTTGGGGTTTCATAGGAGTTAAATAAACTTAATCAAACCAATTTGATATGATTTGAGCTTTTATGAGATGTATGGTTGTTTGAAGCTTAGGTAATGTAGGTTTCATGAAGGGATCCAGAGATTATGGTGAATTTTAGTGATTCAATGGTTATAATAGGCTTAGTAATGTTTAAAATGATTCTAAATAATTTAGTTGGTTGGAATATAGGGTATATTGCATATTGGGTATTCAAAGTGTTGGAATCCTTAATGTTGGTTAGGGAAATTTTGATTGAATGATGATTTTGAATGAGGTAAGGATTGTTCAGAGTTGATTTATGTTATTAGTTGAATTTTAAAGGTATTGAAAGTGTGGTGAGTGGTTAAATCTTGATGGTGGACTATTTTGGGCCTAGAGTCAAATTGTGGTTTCAATAGGGGTAATAAAGAATATGTACTTAAAGATTTGTGGATAATTATTTGGGATGCTTTCCTAGGTACGATTGTGAGTGGAGGTTGGATTGGGCTAATTAGTTATGAAAAGGAAAAAGAGGAACTTGATGCTGCTAAGAGGTTTGAGGATAGATGGTTGTCTTAGGCTTGATAGGAGTTTAATTTAACTTAATCAAGCCAAATAGACGTGAAATGTGTATTGACCTTGTGTTATTGTATTCTTTGGTGATCTTAAACATCGTTGGATTGGGCTAGGCTCGAGGACTCTGCATTTCTAGTATTTCCTTTTGAGTATTTTTCACAAGCTCAGGTAACCACTCTCATCTCACTATCTGGTTGTGTGTAATGTTAGTTGGGGATTTTCCAAGTCCCTTCTATATATGTATATATGCTTATCATGAGAAAAAGATTTCAAATGTTACTTTTATATTAAAACAGTCTATTTGGTACTTTAATATCACAGCTATTTTAATATAATTATATCAAAGTGATTTGTTATAATTTATGCATTATCCTGGTTGCCTATGTTTGTAAAATTGATGTTGTTGTGGTACTGGGTATGAGTAGCCCCCATCGAGTACTATATTTCGGTGTGCTGGGTTTGGTACTGGGTATGGGTAGCCCCCATCAAGTACTACCTTTCGGTGTGCTGGGTATGGGTATGGGTATGGGTAGCCCCCATCGAGTACTACCTTTCGGTGTGCTGGGTTTGAGTAGCCCCATCGAGCATTACTCCGGTTGTGGTACTGGGTATGGGTAGCCCCCATCGAGTACTTGTGCTGGGTATGGGTAGCCCCCATCGAGCATTACTCCCGTTGTGGTGCTGGGTATGGGTTGAAATTCCCATCGAGTTCCACTTCTCCATGGTTCTGGGTACGGGTTAATATCCCCGTCGAGTTCCACTCTGGTCCACCTGTTGGTAGGGGACAACCTAACGTTTCGCATGGCGTATATTGGTGATATTGTGAAGAATGTATTTTTGAAAATATTTTGTAAAAACTGGGATAATGAAATGTTCAACTAATTTTTCTGGTACTCTTTTAACTCTTTGCTAACCCATTCTCACTCATGTATTGAGTTGAGCTGTGGTTACTAAGACATATTTGTCTAACCCCGTGTTTATTTACATTTTTGCAGGTGATCATGCATAGATAATGACGTAAGGGAAGGGGCTGGCTGGTTCATTTGGAGCCATGAGTCGGATGGGTTAATTTTTTTTATATGTATATTGCCACAATTAATCTAGGCTGCATCTCATTTCTGCACTTTTATATTTTAAATCATTATGAATTTGAATAATAGTGTTGGTGTATATGTATTACTTTAAATGCTTGCTGTATTGTGATTGAGTGTTTGTTGTTAATGACTTATTGAACATGTTTCGTTAAATAACCATGTTAGACTAATTCTTTCTAACATGGTTATGTGATATGTTTTGGTTGATGACATGCTCAAACGTATGTGTGTAGTTTTTAATAACCATGTTAGAATATTCTTAACTAACATGTTTAACTGTTTGTAAATCAGGCACATTCTTATTAACCATGTTAGGGAAATTCTTTTCTAACATGGTTAGATATTTTATTATCCATGATAGAGATTATATTAGATTACATTGAGATATGATTTCGTTTCCTATCATGGATAACTTGTTGACTCTTAGAAGATTCTTTTTCTAACTATGATAGGGTTGTTTGAATTGTATGAGAAACCCTTTTTCCTATCATAGTTAGTATGACTATGTTTGATGGTGAATGGTTATTAGGGGCTAACTATTGATTAGTAGGCAGGATTTTACAATTGTTGCAATCATATGCAAAAATCCTTTTTCCTATCATAGTTAGTAATGTAATTACGATTAGTTTTGATTGTTGGTGGTTAGTGTTTAATTATCCATAATAGTATATATGTGGTGTTACATGATTGCTTTTCTATCATGGATAGTGCCGTAATATTATTAAACTCTTCTCTAACTATGATAGGACTGTTATATTTATATGAAAATTCTTTTCCTATCATAGTTAGTATTAATCTTGGCTAGACGGATTGATTATTGTAATTAGAGTGTATTAGTAAGTTGGATTCTACACTAACCATATCATCATCATCAAATAATCTAAATGAACATATAAAATCAACAAATTTACTCCGATCAATCCACAATTTTAGAAATCAAAGAAACCCTAACTTTACTCTTTGGGAAAAATCAAGAAATTAAACACAAAGTAGATGGGAAGTATAAAGAAGCTTACCTACTCCTCAAATTAGCTGGAAAGTGGCCGGAAAACTCTCTAGAACTACTTGAGAATCGCCGGCCAAATTACCATCATCACCCTCTCTATTTCTCTTTCTCTCTCTCACAACGCACACACACATGGTTACAGGGGGAAGGAGACGGAAGGAGGGAGGGAGGAAAGAGGGAGAGGGGATGAGGGAGGCCGTTGTCGTCGTCGGTGGCGCCGCCGCCGATAGGAGGCAGCATCCCTCCCTCTCTCTCTTGAAGATGGCGATGGTGAATGATTTAGGGAGGGGGTGGAGTCAAGGGAGGTAGGGTGAGCAAAAAACCTGTGACCCGCGGGGCCCGCCCCGTGACCTGTATATTTTGTCGGTCAAAGCCCACCCATTTTTTGCCCATAAAGTAAACGGGCGGGGTCCGTCCATTTAAGTATATACAGGTACGGGTTTAGCCACATGTGCCTCGTTAGCTGCCCGTTTATATATTTTTATTTTGAAATATGTTAAATTTATTATAATAGTTATAATTTTTGCACACATACAATGAAAACCCTTGTTGGTCAAGTGGCAAAAGGCATCCACTTTATTTTACATCAAAGTCCTTGGTTCATGGTTTGATTCCTCAGCTACCTACTTTAATTTTTTTTTATCCACACATGACAATTGACAACCTAAATAAAAATCCTATCTTCTTTTCCCATTCCTATTGCCGCCGCCCTTCCTCATCAACCACCCTTCTTTTTTTTCTCTCTCCCTTTTCACATGCTTCACAAATTCTTCCCTCATACACATATTCTTCCCTCAAACAAATTTGCCTTCTTCTCTCATCTTGCTCATATTCTTCTTCATATTTCTTTCTTGTTCACACAAATTCGCCTTCTTCCCTCGTCTTGCTCCATGATCCGCCGCCGCTTCTCGACCACCCCACCACTGCAACGGTGACCTTTAACCCCAACAACCCAGACCCTTCACCTTAGCAACGTAGACTATACACTCCTCCTCTTCTTTCTCTTCTTTTCTTCTTATTGTTGAGTAAATCTAAGTGTTATAGAGCTTTTTCTTGGAGCCTGGAGATGGAGTTTTTTTAATGATGATGATTAAACGGGTTACCCGTAACCCGCTCGTACCCGTCCGGGATTTGTCAAGCCCGTTAAGCACGGGTTTAAACGGGCTTCTTGTGGGTACGGGGCTTCCCCGTACCCGTTCAAAAATAAACGGGCGGGCTATGGGCCGCCCGTTGCTCAGCCCTAATGGGAGGAAGAAGGGAAATAAGGGGAAAATAAGAGAAATTATAAAATAAAATAAATGAGTAGAGAAAGAAATTACTAATAAGCCCTCAATTATTCCTCAAAATATGATATATTTCACTAAGATAAAATCCCCTTTTAACATTTAAAAATTCATTATAATTATCCATTTAGATTATTCTCTCAATAGGGTTTCTTTTGGGTCCGAAAATAATTTCTCTAACTTTAAGTTTCTCAAACTAAGGGAGAAACTAGGCCTTTAAAATCTCTAAAAAATTCAATTTTCCCAAATTTATTTATAAAGTTTCTAAAACTCCTTAATTAATCACAAAATCAATTCTTAAATCACTTACTAATCCTTAAATAATTCTTAGGATGTTACATTACTCACTTCCATTGATCCAAATCTCCCTTTTGTCCAATCTCTAATTTTACTTTTGAATATACCACACTCTTTTTACCAAACCTCATACTTAAAATCAAACATCATGTTTTTTACCTGCTTTTACGAGTTTACATCTAGTTACTAGGTTCCAATTGCATTTAGGGGCTCCTTGAGACCGACACCCGGAGATAGCTTCCACTATCCTTTGGGTTCAAATTTCTTGGAGAGCGGATCCGAGGTGGCACTTGACAAATCTCTGATTTGTATGGTTTTTATATACCTAATTTGAGGAAATTAACATGATTGATATGCAAGTTTGGTCCAATAATGCTTAATTGAATGTCTTAAACTCTCAAGTGAAATGAGTGTAAAATTAGGATTAATTAGCCATAATTGTAGATTAATGCATTGATTAATTTATAGGGCTATTTGATCTTAGTTTTGTCTTATTTTTACTTACAGGGTCGAGTAAGGACCAAAGACCGGATTCCGGACGAAGAAAAAGGCCAAACAAAAGAGGCAGAACTGAAGGCTCCTCGCCGCGGCGAGGCAGACGGCGAACGGGGCCCCAATTTACAGAGAAGGAGTGAGCTCGTCGTGGCTTCGCTGCGGCGAGCCACGGCGAGAAAGCTAAAAGAGCCAGAAGCATTGTCACCTCACCGCGGCGAAGTGGACGGCGAAATACGCGTTCTGCAGAATTTCAGCTCTCGTTTTTTGGGCTTGATTCGGATCCAACTTGAACCCCACTCACTTGACCCGACTTGTGGGACATAAAACACGAAACTTAGACCCCATTAGGGCAGATTTGGAGTCCCAAAACCCTAGCCTCCCATTTTTCTCTCATTTCCTCTCATCTCAATCTTCATCTTTCTCACTTCCTTCCACCCAAATCCATGTCCTCTTTCCTTCCCACCTTGGTTGCTGTTCTTCTCATGGAGTAGCAGCTAGGCTCCATCATTCTTGGTGGTGGGAGCCAAGGGATGAGCTTGAAGCTTGAATAGGGGAGTTTTTCTAGTTCTAATCCTTCTTCCTCTTGTTGTATTTATTCTTTTCTAGGGTTCTAGGAGTATATTTATGACATTTGGTTGTGTTCTTCATTTCTACATGTTGTATAAAGGTTAGAAACTATTTTATGTTGTTTCTTTCTTGTTGAATACTTGACATTGTGCTATATTAACTTTGAGTTTGATGAAATTTATGGGTTCATGATTTTGTTATTTTCTTAGTGAAAATTATGTGCTAATGCAAGATGGCTTGGTTAGTGGATCAAAAGTGTTAAGTGGTTTTGCATGAATGGAATGGCATAGGAATTAATTAATTATGTTTAGACATTGGGTAATTACTCTTTTCAACCTTAATCTTTGTTTGGTTGGCCATCAATGAGTTAGGGTTAATTGAGAAATTAAGTGCAATTGTGGGGTGGCCCAAGTTGTGGATTTAAAGTCTTGCATGATTAGTTAGTTCTTGAATTTGTCAAATTGCATGAGTGGCATTGGACTTCAATCCTAGAGTCTTGATTTATTATGTGGGGTTCCAATAATCGATTAAATTATAGGATTAATTAAGTGGCAATTCGGGGTCCCGGTTGTTGGATTAGGAGCCCCTTACAATTAGCAAATTCATATTGATTTTGAACTTAATCAGCTTAGGTTAAATTAAGTAATGTGCGGGGTTCCGGCATTAATTAAGTTAACCTAATCCTAGCCTAGAGGGGTTCCTCTAGGGGTCTTTTGAAAATCAACAAAAACTCCCTAAAAACCTCTAGAAGCAATGAATCCCAAGGTTTCCATCTATCAAGAATGATTCCATTTCCATTCCCCTCCAAATCTCACTTTTATCTTATCTTTATTTTACTTTTGAACATATCGTACCTTTTGCATCTTTTCTAAATCACAAAACAAAATACAATACTTTTTACCCGTGTTTAATAGTTTGCATATTAGCTACTAGGTAATCTTTTGCGTTTAGGCTCCTCAAGTGAACAACACCCGGGGGTTAGCTTCCACTATCCCCTTGGTTCTTATTTTCTTGAAGGGCGGACCCAAGGGTGCGCTACACGCACACACACTCGAAAGAGAGTTTGAGCTCTTCAGCACTACATCAATTTAATCCCATTTCGGTGCTCTTCACCTATATACAGAGAATTAATTCTAGAATGACTACATAAACACGGTGCAACAATATATATACAAATATATGAAGATCTATCATGTATCCCGTGTCATTAATACCTATATAGACAATATAATTGACCCTCGCCTCTGTATATTGCTATACATAGTATATAGAGAAAGGGTGAACAATAGAAGAAAGATGTCATCTATTAACACATAGTTGATCTAACCGTGTAAGGCCCTGTGAACCTCTTGAAATTCATGCCATTTTAGCACATTTTGCTATAGTTCATACACTTTTTGGGTGGAATTATGCGTATTTTGATGTAGATATGATAGAAAAATGTGCCAAGTTGATATTTGGGTTAAAGCCATTGAATTCTTGATTTAAATGTGAGTATGTTACCCTCTTTTTATCAACTTTGGCTTTTGTAGATTTCATTGCTTGTTAGGTGGGTGAAGCCAATCAATTAAGCCATATTTGAGTTGTATTCAAAGCTAAAATCAAGGAGCAAGAAGTGGAAAAGAAGATTTAAAGCAACTAAGAAAGCTGAAAAGGGGAGTTGCAGAAAGTTATTGGCCACAGCCAAAAGCACAGGCAAAATTTCTGGCCACAGCTAAATCCTGAAAAATTCCAGGCAGAGAGTTATTGGCCGCGGCCAACCAATGCAGGCAAAAATCTTGGCCGCGGAAAACTGCTGGTAGATTGCACAGTGAAAAATTCTGCTCAAAAATTAGGTTTAAAAACACCCCAAAAACGCACAGAAACATATCTTTTTGACTTGGGCTTTCTTTGGGGGTTACTGGGAGCATTTCTAAGCTAGGGCTTGAGGATTTTCAAGGAGATTCAATTGGAGATTGAAGATTTTAAGAGATTCAACCTCATTTCCCTTGGTTTTTCTTGTTCTTCTCTCTTTCTTCTCTGAAATTTCTCTATGGCTATGTATATTTTCCAGATTTGTGGTTTTCATTCCATGAGTGCGTAAACTTCCATTCTATGATTATTTTGAACCTTTGTATGGATTAAGACTTGATTCTTCCTATCTTTTGGTAGTAAATGATATATATGTGTTGATTTTATCCTTCTCTTCATGCTTCTAAGTGTTTGGCCACCATTTAGTTTGATTTGTTCATGTGGGTTTGACTTGAGAGAGCTAATCCATGTATAGAACTTGGTTAAAATCATGCTTGACTTGAGATTTACATGATAAATGGAAAGTGTGTTGGTAAAATAGAGATATCTTTGCTAACCTTGCATTGTCACATTAGGGTTTGTTTTCAAAGGGGATTTTCATGATTTGTAGCTAATGAAAAGATAAACTTGATTTTGACTTGAGAGAGCTTAGTCAAGTGCATATGAACCCTAGACAAACACATATATTCATTGAAAATATCATTTGAGAGGGAGTTCTTCATGTCTTATGAAATGCAAAGGGGATAAATAATCCTAGACCCTATTTAATCCTTTAAGTCAAAAGAACCATTGTTTTTATCACTTTCTAATTTTTAGAAATAAATTTTTACAATTTCTTTACACAACCTAAAAATATTTTCTTAGTTCAACTTGATTGAAATCACTTAGTCTTTTGCTTGGTCAAAGAGTTTAATCCAAATCTTCGTGGGAACGATATTTTATACTACTTGCGATCCGTGCGCTTGCGGTTAACACTTGATAGCGAACAAGCCCTGCTAGATTCATTTGAGTCTCGAGTTCAAGTCATATAGGAAACACTTGTGTTGGGGGGAAGCCACGAACCCCGAAGCTTGAATATATAGGTGGTTGCTCGGATACTTAGTAATATGATCCAAGAAAGATGTTGATTGCCAGTTAATATATATATATATAGAAGAAGAAGAAGAAGAAGAAGAAGAAGAAGAAGAAGAAGAAGAAGAAAGACGCCATATGTCCTATATACATAGAATTAATTATAGAATGACTACATAAACACAGTGCAACAATATATATACACAAATATATGAAGATGATGATAAATATTAGGGAAAATTGCACAGTAGTCCCAAGGAAGGCATTATACTACTGCAAGGTCCCAAAAAATGCCCTTATTATCATCAAGTCCCGAGGGACTTTGGTGCAATATTTTCCATTTGTCCAAAGACCCTTTTGCCCCTTAAATAAAAACACAAAGGATGGACTGTGATGTTGAAGAAATGAAGCCCTAAACTTGACTCAAATTCCTGAAAGCAAAGAGCAGAGGCGGAGAAAGAGAAAGGCAAAGATGGGTGGAGCGGTGGCCGTCGAAGAGCGGTAGCTGGCGAAGATCAATGGTCGGCCAACGGAGGAAAGCGAAGCTAGGAATCTTCAATTTTGATCGATATGTGTTCTTTACTCTATGGCTCCTCACTTTAACGCCCTTACACGCTACACACACTGTTACTCTCACTAGCCTTCATCCTCCCTATTTCTTTACACATTTCTTCCTTAACTACATGGAGAGTCACTGTCCCTGAAAGTAACACCCCCATTGATAAAAAACTCACTTTCTCAGTGAGTTTTCATGATTTTCTCAAATACTTGTTCATATAGCGATAAAAGGGGTATTCTACACTCTGATTAACAAGGTTTGTCCCATTAATACATCTTTAATTATTTTCCCCCTCTCTGTGATTAGTTATCACACATACATGTGCGAGTGGCATTTTAATTCTGTGTGATGATGATTGATGATGACAATGAAATGGGTCCGAGAATTTTGTAGCTGTATTGTATTGTGTCATGGAGAATTTTAATTCTGTATTGTGTTGTATTTTGTCATGTAGGGATTGGATCTGAATCTGGAGGAAAACAACATACAAAAAGGATTATATGATGTAATATTTAGATAACTATGAACAGTTGTGAACAGTAAACTGAAACAACTAGTGCAACATTTGCTGTTATTGTTTATCAAATTGTTTGACCTTCAACTTCATTATCTAGTTTAGCAGTTTATTGCGGTAATTGATTGGAACATCATTTGTAGTTGATATCTTTCTTAGAATGCAATGGACAGAGCAGACATTAGGTAATTCCTGAACATAATCACATGGTGAGGCTAGTTGATAGTTTTCAATACAAGACCATTTGAGTGGCTGTTATGCTACAGCAAAACAGATGGCCAATGGCTAATAATATTTCAAATAGAGTGCAAGCCATGTTAAATTGTAGGGCATTTTAAATGCTTGCTCCTCTGAGTATCATCTAGTTATAATTATATGTTTTGTAAAGTATTTGATCAAAGATTTGTTATGAATAGGACGAGAATATTATGAACATTTTATCAATTAGTTATGTTTCATTAGCACATAAATTACAATTTTTAATAGTTCATTTTGGTTTTACAAAGCTACCACCACCATGAATGTCTCTAATTCATTTATTCACCGAGTCACCATACTTCAAGTATAGCAAAGACTATTTCCTATTATCCCTCTCTTTTTCTTTTTGTTCTATGGTGTTAGAGGTGGAAGGTACTAGGGACCCATTTGGTTGTTAGAAATAGATGGAATGGAAACAATAGAAAGAGAAAGGGAATGGATGGGAATAGTGAATATGATCCATGAAATAAACCAAAGGTGTCAAAGAAGAAGACAAAGAATGTCAACAGATTAAAACCTAAGCAATCCCTAGTCAGATGCATTGTACGTGTTTACTTCCATTTAATATTGTTTTGTTGTTATCTATTATGCACAAATTTTAATTCACAATCTGTCATTCTATACCAGCATGGTGGCTTCTATCAAATTCTTTGTAGAGTTAGCTGCCTCTGTTCGAGGGAAAACACAAAATTGATAATCAAGTGACATAGGCTAAAGTTCATGTTTACTGTAATACGTGAGTATACTTGTTGGTTGTAGTTAATATTTGTCTAAATTGTGTGTGTAATTGACCTGTGTACATAATTCAACTTTGTTTGCAAGGACTCATATGGATTGCATGTATTGTCTTGACTGCAGATGTGGGATGGAAAGGAGCAAGATGATGAGGGTTACACCATGCTCAAGTATTATAGGGAGGAACTTTAGGAATTGAAGAAGGGTTGTTTGTGGTAGCTTGTTACTCATCCCAACAATGTACATCGTGATCAGGTCCATCATTATTGCGAGGGAACCATCAGAAGAGGAAGAAAGCATAGACAAAATAGTATATTAGCTTTTGAAGTGGCAAGAGTGGGGAGTTATGAAAATTATATCATGTATTTTGATTTCGAATTGATAGTGAACTATCTAATGACATCGATGTATTTTTATAAGATTCCAGTAGTTAATGAAGCTTTTATTATCATTATTAATTATTTAATGGAATGAGTATATGGTGTCTATCATCAGATATGTCACGAAGTGTTGGTCAATGTCATAATTAACAAGGTTGGAAGCCCAAAATATACAAAATTAAGGTAAATGTGTCAAGTGAGTGTAACCCGAGCGACAAGTGGGAAGGCATGTAATAACAACTCATAAAGCATGCATTAACAAGTTCCTATGTTATTAATGGGAGCTGGGTATGCCTCACATCTCAAAAGAGTTTTATAAGAGTGACAAGTGGGAAGGCCTGTAATGACAACTCCCAAAGGCTACATTAACAAGTTCTGGAGTTGTTAATAAAAACAGAGTATACCTCACACCACAAGAGAGTTTTACACGAGTGGCACGTTAGAAGGCCTGTAATGACAACTCCTAAAGCGTGCATTAACAAGTTCCTGAGTTGTAAATAGGAAATGGGTATGCCTCACATCTTAATTGAGTTTTACACGAGTGACAAGTTAGAAGGCCTGTAATGACAACTCCCAAAGCATGCATTAACAAGTTTTGGAGTTGTTAATAGGAAATGGGTATGCCTCACATCTCAATTGAATTTTACACGATTGACAAGTTAGAAGGCCTGTAATGACAACTCCCAAAGCCTGTATTAACAACTTCTGGAGTTGTTAATAGGAACAGAGTATGCTTCACAGCTCAAGAGAGTTTTACACAGTCACAAGTTTACATAAAGTAATCACTGATCGAAATTTCATTTACATCCTTGTATGCATCATATAGTCAACTATACATACCCCAAAAGCTATCCAAAACATCATACACCTTCCACTTTTAATGACCACCTAACTTTTAACATGTCTAATGACATTTACAAAAGCTATCCAAAAGAGGATGCATTTACAAAAAGTCATAAAAGAGGATGCATTTACAAAAAACCACAAATGTGGTTGAATCACATGAAACTGTGAACCTCATAATAATTTCATTGCTCCCTTTTCCCACAATTGAACATATCATTGTCTTGAATTCTTCATAACTTGTCCTTTTCTTGACTATTTTTGATCTCGTCGTCCCCTCAACATATGTCAAATAACATTCTCCATTAGTTATAAATTGCCCGCCTATGTGAAGAAAACATAGCATATGCTTCCCAGATGTACTAGCCATTATCAATATCACCCTACAAAATTACTTTGTATTAACAACTAAATCACAAATAACATATTTATCACCATCTTTTCTTCTCTGCACAAGTATTCTAATAACATATTTATCAAAGACCTGTGTTCATTCGTTGCCACTCATATTGTAGACACAGATGATAATATATCCCAAAACATATCATCACATTAACAAGTGAACAACACATATTAACAACTACCTATGCCACTATTAACAACACATTTTTCTCTTTTCGCACATAATAACATATTTATTGACCAGATTCACATTAACAACAACACATATTAACAACTACCTATACACTATTAACAACACCTTTTTCTCTTTTCGCACAACAAGTATAATAACATATTTATTAACCCAGGTTCACATTAATAAGTTAACAACACATATTAACAACTACATATACCACTATTAACAACACCTTTTTCTCTTTCGCACATTTAGTATAATAACATATTTATTAACCCAAGTTGATTCATTCTACTTACAATGGACAAACAGAACATCAAATAGAAAAAAAAACAGAGCACCATCTATCCACCTGGATACAATAAAGCATCAGACTCCATTAAACCCTACCCAACTAAAATGATGAGAACATGAACTTATTAACACAATCTTCTTCATTAACTATCTCAGCATTATTACTTCGTACATCAAATGGTTATCTTGGTTACCCAAAACCCCTAAAACCCATCAATGTTCACACCAAAACATCCTTTAATTTCTTTGTCATTTTTTCAGGTAAATAGAGTATGAAAGAAGAGTACATTTATATCTTCAAGCCCGATCAAGACAACATTTGAGTAAAATCAAATAATGGCCATAGTGACTACAACTTGAGCTCTTCACGTCTTTCTTGTTCTCTCTTCACGTGTTTCTTGTTCTTCAGTGAAACAGAGCATGTTTTTATTGTTCCTCCCCTCATTCACATGTTTTTTTTTATAATTAATGAGGGTAAAAGGGTCTTTGAACAATTGTAACATTTTGCACCAAAGTCCCTTGGGACTTGATGGTAATAAGGAGACTTTTTAGAACCTTGCAGTAGTATAATGCCTTCCTTGGTACTACTGTGCAATTTTCCCTAAATATTAACTTTCAGGAACGGGTCAAGGGTATTTTTTTGTCTTCTGAAAATATTCACGGAGGAACTATACGGATATTTAGAACATATACTAGTACATGAACCCGAGTCACTTCCTTAATCATCTGCAACACATTGACCAACACTATTGTGGTAGTTTGCATTCGTCTTTTATTCGCTAATTAATCGATCATTAATAATTAGTTGCCACCTTGAGTTGAGAAAACATTAAAGTTCAATATTCAGTTGCTACTTTCAAGGCATCGCCAAATATCTCTTCATTATTTTATTACTATTTGATACACTCTACACAATATTTCGTGTTCCGAATGTAATAGACATATTCGATGTTATCATCTTCAAATAGTACTCATCTTTAGAGTATTTACATAAGACAGCATATTTATATTCCGCACAAAAATTGAAAACAGTTCCCGTCAAAATCATTTGAAGGTTACCCCAGAAAAAAATCATTTTGATAAGAAGAATGGAATGTTTAATGGGTCAAAAAAACTCCCACCTTTCATAATCGATACAATCAATGACATATAAAAGAATTTTTTTTTTTCCAAACCATTTTTTTTGTCAAAGTTTTCCAAACCATTTAAAAGTAGTATGTTGGAAACATCTGTATATATACGGACCATCGAATTATATATATTGAACAAGAGAATGTTATTAAAGAAAAACAAGTCCTCCTTTCGATATAATATCAACGCACGAAAGAGACATTATGATAAATTATAATAATGACTTTTCAGAGAAATATTGCAAAACTAACCAATCAAATATTGGATGGTAGCACCATTAGGATTATAAACATTATAAATTTTATGGGTCAATTATAGACACTAGTATATATAATTTAGTGGGTGTGAAAGCCATCCATAAGATTATTTAAAAAGCTCTGAATAATTGTCCGTAGTTTAACCAAAGGGTGAAGTTAAGGGCTTAGTCAGGTACTCCCTCCATCCCTAAATATAAGCTTCACTTTTGTGAATATGTGTGTCTCAAAAGATAAGCCTCATTTTTAGTTTGTCTCACTGTTTATTGTGTTTTTTTTTTCAGTTTTGCACTTTATTTATCTTTTCGTCATACATTCTCTTTTATATTTATTACCTCTTATTTGCCATATTCTCTCTCGTTATCTCCTCTCTACACATTCTCTTTCACCTTTAATAATAAGGGGTATAATAGAAAAATAAGTTACATTTCTGAAATAATTATTGTTTCTAATTAACTAATTTTTTTAGTTTTGTTGATAAATATAAAGTAGTTATTTAAAACTTATAAAAAGGACAGAGGGAGTATAAGCTACCAAAGTTATCTCCTAATCACATCTAACTTAATTACAATAATACAAATATTAGTATGACATCATGGGCCCCAAGGTAGTCCATGTTAGTTGTATTTTCAGTCATTTTGTACTTCGATCGTTTTATATTTAATCATAGATTTTAAAGGTCTATTATATATCTAAAATATATTTATTTTATAATCAAACTTGGTTAACATGCATGGTTAACATGTTTTTTTATTAAGGCGACTCCGTCACAAATTTTAGTCAAACTTAAATTCAAAAAGATTTACTTTTTTTATACAATAGTAATAAAAGAAAGAACGCCAATATCTCACATCTAAATCCAATCAAATGGATACCATAAAAGCTAACACAAAACAATTGAAATGGAATCTTCCGTCATAGTCAGTGTGTGTATATAATAGTTTTTCTTCCCAGCCTATAAGGACATGCCTTAATAGATTATGAGTTAGGAGTTTTACTCTTGGATTGAGGATAAACCAAACATTTTTTCTAAAATTTTGTTATAAAAAAGTAGTTGTTTTGTGTGGTTTAGTTGGATGTTTTAATAACAGGAGAAATCCGTACATAGTTATATAAACTCAATAAATGAAATACTGTGATGTCTTTAGCCACACGAGACCGACCAGAATTAAAAGGTTGGTTGGCCAACTTGCAACAGACTCGCCAAAGTGAAGCGTTAATCACTTATCGTTTCTCGAATGTTTAAGAAGCTTTTTATCTAATGACAATTCTAGTACTTTTTAAGTCCTTAACGTCAAACCTATAGGGAGTATCAATATCAACAAATTAGGTTTTATATTAGGAATTAGATTATTATTTTAAGTATGGCAAGGTGGAGCACAAAGAAATTGCACGAACTCATAGGGATTATTGAAATCAAGTCATTGAACACTTCCGTATAAGATTATTTTTATGTTGTCAGAAAATTGTTTGAGCTCATAATAATCATCATCATATGAGTTTAAAGATAAAGTAAGACAGAATAAAATTAACAGATGATGATAAGTGACGTAGAAAAGTAGTAAAGGTAGGGGAAATGGATCTTTTCCATTACTTCCCCTACATACTTCTCTCAACACTGATCTGATCCATCCATTTCGATTTTAGCAGTAAAATATGATTAATTGTAATACTGTATAATGCTACCACTTGGAGCTCTGTAAGTAGAGAGGCTAATCGAGACTGGTACAAGTGTCAATAAACTAATAAAGTATCAATAGAAAAGGTTGATTTGGTAACCTACTCCGAACATAATTATCTACTCTCTCCTTCATGATTATAAATTTAGAATAACCTACAGTATAAAGGAAAATAAGATTTTTTTTCCATATATCACATAAGTCATGGAAATTATGATTACATCCGTGAGATTAATTCATTGCTTGAAGTTTCGTTTTACCTAACAAGAACCAACGTGTACCCAAAGAATTGCAATTAATTTCAAGATCCTCATATAAAATTCATGAGTTGGCCTCTAACTTATATTCATATAAATAATTGTTTCACCGCCTAAATAACTTTCATACATAATATAGTTGGGGGGGGGGGGGGATGTGATATTGAAAAATATCTCAAACTAAAACAAAAAAAAGGAACAACAAAGAAAACCAGAATCGCAAGCTTTTATTTCACATCTATAATCAGATATACAATGAAATCAGACGCATCTCGCTACAAGTGTACGTGGACCAAACAATGAATAATCAAATAACAACAACAATAATCATCACCGTCTATCCTCATGAAATCATAATCCTCCCTGAATACATAGAATAATAATAACAAAACGCATAAACACATTAAATTAAATGATCAAAATAAAACCTACTCCATAAGACCATGAACAAAAAGATCTCGTCCGTCCGTCCAAGAAAATCAACATCAAAATCTCCAATACGAACCCACGTGGATTAATCCTAACAATAAGAGTTCAAAATATTAAATATTAACCAATCTAAGCCAATAAGACAAAGGCAAAGAAAGTGGCAGCAACAGCTGTCCCAGCAACTGCGGCCTTGCTGACGGAAAATGCGGCCGACGGCGGCGTGGACCCCGGCGACTCAGGCGTGGCGCCACCGGGTCCGGGAGCCGGCGGGGAGCCGGAACCGGTCGGACCGGGTGCCCCGGCCGGTGGGGAACCGGGAGACGGCGGAGAAGAAGGAGAGGGGGTGGCCGGAGAAGGGGCCGGAGCAGACGGTGGAGTCGCCGGAGAAGGGGCCGGAGCCGAGGGCGGAGTCGCCGGAGTAGGGGTCGGTGCCGGAGATGGCGACGGAGGAGTCGACGGTGTAGGAGCCGGTGACGGCGCCGTTCTTGGGGCTTGGGCCAAGCATGACGTGGCCAAAAGGCCTAAAATCAGAAACACTTGAACTCCATGAAAACCCATGTTTGATGATGAAAAAGAAAAGCTCTCCACTAATAATTCAAAAGAGATCACAGAGAAAGAGAGTGAGATATGAAATATAGGAAAGAGGGAATCATATGTACATATATATAGAGGGAAGGTGGGAGAGATGGATTATAATTGGTCAATATATTATTAAATTAAAATTAATATATATAGTTACGTGAATGAGTCATTCTTGACCTATCATGATATTGAATGTGCATTCACGTATTCTTAACCAACCCAACGAGACAACGTGGGTTAAGTGAGCAATATATGGCGGTGATGTGATTTTTATTAATGAGTCAATATTCTAATATTCTTCCCTCACACTCCTTTTATTTAATTATGGTTATTTTGTGTTTTATTTTTCAACAATATGGTCACCCTTTACCTAATCAGCTCAATTATGAGTCGCCTTTAGACTCTTCGTTTTCTACCAATGGTTCTTTAATTAATTTGTTTTTTTAAGCAACAGCTAATGTTTTGAAATTATTGCGTGCATTTCAACATCGATGACTCTCATGTAGAGAAAATCTGATTTCTTTAAAAAAAATGTTTGGATGTTTAACTGGAAATATAAACGCATTTGTTTTTTAAAATTAATATTACTAAGTGTGAGAGATAAAAACGCGTTAGGGATATTGATATAGAAAAACGCGTTAGCAGATAATATACTATTTTGGGTAGAGAGACTGGTTTGACCTTCTAGCTGTTACTGAGTTACTTGCGTGCCTTGTGAGTCTCGGTTCCGCGTTAAGCTTTTATTAGGAAAAATACAACTGCCTCTTGGCTTCGTATTGATAACTGATTATATTCATTCATGCACGTACTGAATTTACTACGATACCCTTTTGATTCTGATATCATGATGGTTCTATCCATTCTTATCATTTTTGTATCCACATAAACCTTCTATATGCGCGTGCTTCTCTCCCTTGTTTATTTATTCGTTGGTGAGTGGATCATAGCCGAAATCTACGTGACATAACGTTGTAGCTAACTCGAAGGGTGTAAATGATTATATTATTTCCGATTTCTAATAATTTGATTTCTTTAATTTTATAAAATACTCCCTTCGTCCTTTACTATAAAAACCAAAGAAATGAAATCACACAAATTAAGGAAGTGGTTGAGAGAGATAAATATATCTAAAATAATTTTGTTTTATCAAGTTTACCCTTATTTATTATTGAATATATAAGAGAAAGAGAAATGTGATAATAGTGTTATAAATGAGTGTGAAAGAGAATTGAATAGAGAGCATAATGTTGGGTAAAGTGGGAAAAACTCATTAAATGCTTTCACAAATTTAGTCAGACTCTTATAAAAAGTAAAAAGGACAAAATCATTCAAATTTTTTGCTCTTATATATAGAAGGATAGGAGTAGTACTATATATAGACATAGATATGTAGAGAGAGGAAAGAGGGAGAATGATTATAAAAAGGAAGAGGGTAGAGAGAAACTAAGTGGGAAACAAGAAAGTTCGTAGAGGGTGTGAAGAGTGAGAAACGCACAATTACAGAAAAAAATTAAGTAAAATGGACCAACTCGAGAGTGGGTAGGAACATAAAATGGAGAATCAGTAAATGATGAAGAAGAAGCAAAGGTGGTGGAACTGCTACGCCAAAAACATCTATTTTCACATGTAATAACAAAATATTTATCTAGTGTTCATATTTAGTATCTAACTATTTTAGACAAAATCATCTATAAGAGGAAGATACGGTTGTAAAAAAAACGAATATTTAAAATGTCACATACGAATTTGACAAAAGGTCTTAATCATCGCTATGACCTTTCAAACTTCGAATAAATAGAACCAAGAAGATTATCTCTAACATGATATGAAGTTCATAGGTACAGAGGTCGGTTTGGGTGGTGTGATGAAGAAAAGCAAAGTGAGATGAGACAAAGATAACATCATGAGTGCATCATCACTTTTACCACATTGCAGCTAGATATTGTGTCCAAGTTGGGTTTATCCTTTTATGCTCCTCAACTTTTCAAACAAGACATTTTGATTTTTTTTTTTATATATATTCCCATCACCACCCACGTGGCTTCCCCCATTATTTCAATGACTTTCACTTTCGATTGTGCTCATTTTTGGGCAGAAACCTTATGGGCTAATCCAACAGAAACAAGCACATACGGTCTTTTATGGGTTGTCTTCTCTTAATTTTTCACTAACCCACTGATGATCTATCAAATATCAAATAACAATAACCCATTGTCAATGGGTTTAACAATAGGGTTGGACATTCAACTATCTTGACGAGTATTCAATTCCTGTGAAGTACCACTTAGTTGTCATTTCAGTCGTAGCATTTGAAGAGACATCTCCACAACTAAGTAAAATTAGGTGAGACTTATTTGTGTAGAAAAAAAAGGGTTTGTTTGTTATACTTCAAAACTCATAAAGACAGGCCCTAGTGGGTGAGCCCAATCCCTTTCTAATAATTTTTGTACAAAATATCATATAGTAATGAAACTATGATTGAAAGGCATCGATTGAGTCTCCCCCCAAATCTGGACAAATGGGCTGGACTCATAGAGTTGGTCCATTTAGGCATGATAATCTATACGTCTGGGTCGGAATTTAGACTTTCAATCGGCCAATAGGCTGAGCCATTTGAGCTATTTTATTGATCAATTGAAAATTGTTGGATTATTCTAATATAATTCATACTTTGTATATTGTTGATGGTGATGCAAATATTTAGTTGTCTTTTAAAGATTGATTTGGTTTGTTTAGTTTTGGATGATGATTTATGTAAATAAACTTTATAAAATGAGTTTATTAAGATTGATTTGATTTGTGTTATATGTTTAACATTTTTTAAATTCTATGGTTGTGTATTGGACAAAAGAACAATTTTATGTCTATACTCTATATAACTTTGTGGTTTTATAATTTAAATTGCGAATCCATAGAGCTCGCTTAAGGCCGGCGAGGCTAAGGGCCAGTCTTTGCAAAGAGAATGCGCTTTTGGAATAAGCGCATTTCTTAGTCACTACACTCGTAAGCCTTGGTCCGTCAAGAATCAATGGCCCACCTCGTCTTCAAGCTTAAATGTAAAGCTTATGTACAACTTTTTGTTGATATCTCTACATTTAATTAGAATCCTTTAAAACAATTCTTCAAACATAATTGTCCCCAATAATAAAACACATATGTATTAAAAAGCTTAGGTAGGGCGCTTTCAAATCACCATCATCTGCCACATTAGAATTGGTTTGGTTCACAAAAAATGTTTGGACGAAATGAAATAGAAAGGAAAGAAATGGAATGAGAAATATGGTTGACACGTTCAGTACGTACAGGAATGGAAACGAATGGAATGAAAAATTTTATATTTAGTTGATAGAAAATGGTGGTAAGGAAACTAAAAAATATGCAGAAATGACTATATTACTTTTAATGATTATTTATTAATAAAATTCATATTTAAATTAAAAAAATGAAATAAGTAATACAATATAACAATTTAAATGTATGACAAATATTTATAAATTTTCATAAAAATGGTCATACATGTTACAAGATTGAAAAAATAAAAATAGTACTCCCTCTGGTCCTAATTATAAGACAACTTTGACTTTTTTAACTTTTTTTTCAGTAAAAAAAAAGTAGTTTCAGTCCCCAAAAAAATCTTTTTTCCTCAAAATTAATTTATTCTACTTATAAACTAACATATAATCTAATTTCATGTGACATATATTATAATTTAGTGGTCTAATTTGCTTCCTTAACTTTCACAAAAAAAAGTCAAAGTGGTATTATATTTAGGACCGGAGGGAGTAAATAAATAATAAAATATATAATAATATCACAATTTTGTATTGTTATGATATGGAACTGAATCTAATTTGCAGAAGTCAAGTTTGAATTTGCAGGAAAGAAATTGGAACTTGATACAAATTTAAATTTGATTTCTCATAAAAGTTTTATTTTGATGTATCAAATTCGAACTTGTAAGAGAAATCAAATATGAATTTGAATTTCTAGTAACAAATTCAAATTTACATCAAAATTTGCTTGTTTATTAATGTAGAACTCTATTTGCCTGTGTTATCTAAATACTGAAAGATGGCACTCAAAAACAACATCCACAAAGACAAATCTTTGACTTACTCTCTATCATAAGAAGAGGAAAAAAGGCTGAGTGTTGGTGAACTCATATAATAAAATAGAGTTATATAATTAGAAACATAATGTATTGTTATGTGAGTTGTATACATACATACATATATAAATATATATATATATTGAGTGACTTTATCTTCTCCTTTCACCAGGGACATTTTCATCAGAAATTATAACCTTCAAATGATCACCCAATGCAGCCCAGTAAGTAAAATCAATGGAAACACAATATCATAAAAATTCAGTTTTTTTCAGGAAAAAGAATATTATTTGACAAAAATTACATCAGTAACTCTAGGACTAGAAGGGATCAAGGGAACATGGTATTAACATGTTAGCACCTTCGTACCCAACCAGCTAGGGTTGGGTTGTGGCATTAAATTGAGTGCAGTGAGCCAGTGAGTGATGATATTTGAGTTGAGTTTCGGCTTTAGCTTTAGCTGCATCTTCATCTCTCTCTACCATAGCCTCAAATTCTCTTATCAGTTTTTCCTCTACAGCTTTAGCTTTAGCTGCATCTTTTGCAGCTCTGAAGCTCCGTGGACGCTGTAGATTATTTTTTCTCTTGGTGCAACGCCATCAATTGCAAGACTAGATTAGAAAGTAATAGGCATTTTTGTCAAAGGGCATTTCCAATAATGTGCGTGAGAATTTTTGGTGGGAGCCTATTTTGAGATTTTCACTCTTTTAAAGGAATTTGAGAGGAAGCGGAAAATAACTTTCAGGAGCATTCTACACACCAAACATGTTTCTGGTGAGGGAGTCTCTTTATTTTCCTTTTATTTCCTCTATTTTCTTTCAACCAACAAATGGGGCCTTAATAATCACCAGATTTGGATTAATCTCCAGCCACCACAACATTTGCTTCTTAGCCTAAGCTGGTCCACCAACCTTAATTACTACTACTAGTACAAATTAATAGTACGTGTCAATTTTTCCCTATTAGTTTTTATTTAATTTGAACAATTATATTTCAGAGTGTACTCCAGTCGAGACTCTAAAGTCTGAAATCTACCTGCATATTATTTTTCATTTATACAACCCAATTACAATATAAATAAAATTAATTACAGGTCCCATAGAAAAAAGTTAATTAAGATAAAGCCCTACAAAGTTGTAATCAGTAATCACATAATGAAAAGTTGTTATCGCAAAGCCAAAAGTTATTATTTACAACTCCATGTAACCTATCTTAATTAAGTTCCTTCTATGATACCGTAATTAATTTTGCCTGTAATATTTTGTGCTTTGACTAAAATAAACTATAATTCTAAAAATTGAAACCCTTAGGCCCTACTTGGATGGAGAGAAAGAGAGAAATGAAGAAAACTTGTTCCTCCATATGCCCTTCAACTTCATCTGTCACTACTCTCTCTACGCACATTTACATGATATATAATTTATTTATTTATATTAATTATATTTAATTTCAAAAATTGTCTTTTTATATATTTTTCCTTGAAAATTGTTTTTTAAAAAATCATTTAGCTTTAAAATATCATGATATATTTATACATAGAAGGGATAATTTAGTTTATTCAATATTTATCAATTTTCTTTGCTCTCTATTTTCTCTTGTCCATCAAAACAAGAGAGGTTATAATATTTTCCCCTCTGTTCCCTCTCCTCCCAACTTTTCTACTCATCCATTGAATTTATTGAAAGTATAATGGGAAAGGTTATAACTTATAAAAAAATTATAACTCATAAAATATAATGGTAAAGGAGGAATAGACAGATGATGCAATCCTAGCCTCTGATCACCTCCCTCCTCCACATCATCATTCAATCTCCACCTTCATATCAATTTATTTTATAAGCCTAATCTCACGATCGATTTCATCACAAGTTTACACCATCTTGACTTGAGCAATTAAATACACTATCGTCATGGAAGTTGCAACCCAGAAAAAAACTCAGAGTGCTCTGCCTCCAAGAATTCAGGACCAGTGCTAATATCCTCCACAAGTTGATCGGAAGATTGCCAGAATCTGTTCTCCAAAACCTACACCTCGTCTTCCTAGACGGTCCCTTTCCGGCTCAGGGAAAATCTGATGTTGAAGGCATCTATGATCCTCCTTACGTCGAGTGGTTCCAATCAAACCGGGTTCATCTTCCATCTATATCACTCTCCTCCTTCAATATGTATATATATCTTCCACGCATTTTAGTACTGATACATTCTCTTGCAGGATTTCACAAATTTCTTCAACTTCGAAGAATGCCTAGCCTACATTGAAGATTTCATGGTGAAAAATGGTCCTTTTGATGGTCTACTCGGATTTTCTCAGGTAGGGTTGAAAGAAATTGGGAAAATCACAATGAGGTCCCACATAAGATATTTAATCACAACCAGGTCCCAAACAATCACCAAATTACATTGAAGTCCCAAGGGACCTATGTGTAATTAAATTGAGTTGTCAATACCAGCCCATTGAGTTGTTACTATGCCCAAAATAGTTGTCAATGGGTTGTTAATTCAATGTTGTCAATACCAGCCGTGTGAGTTGTCAATGCACACAAAAAGAGTTGTCAATCGCAGCTCAATGAGTTGTCAATTCAATAGTTGTCAATACCAACTGTTTTGTGTGAACGGACAACTCACACGGCTGGTATTGACAACTCCCATTTAATTACACCAAGGTCCCTTGGGACTTCAATGTAATTTGATGATTGTTTGGGATCTGATTGTGATTAAATGCCTTATGAGGGACCTCATTGTGATTTTCCCAAAGAAATTCCTAAACTTCTTCTCTACATTTCATGAAACTTAACAGACTTTCATTTTATCTTCCAGGGTGCTATTTTATCAGCCGCATGTAACAGATGAATTTATTATAACTAGGATTTGGATATATGTGACTGTAACGAGGCTAATGGGAGCAGAGACTAATGGGCCTAGTGTAGATGGACCAACCCAACAAGAAGACCAAGCCCAAGTCGAAGAGACTATTGTGAGAGGGCGTGGTCAGCATGTACGCAAGCTTCCATGAAAAATACGTGACTAGGCGGAGTATATAATGACAAGGGGGTATCCAATGATGGGCAAGAAGTTGGTTAGAAAAGAATTCTCTATCTCTCTGGCAGTTACTCTTTTCTCTCTGGAAATTCTTCTTCCTCTTTTCCCTCTGGAATTCTTCTTCTTCTCTGCTATGTTCTTTTCTGCATTCCCACTGATTTGCTCGTGTATCTGAGCTTCTTGCTGCTACTGTTTGTATTTCATTCAGTTGTTCATTGTACTCTGTTTTCAGTTGCTATTTCGTTTTATGTCTAAGAACTTTGAATATTTGCATTAATTCCAGGATTTGAGAGTATTATCTCTCCCTTGTTCTTAATTGATTATGTGCTTAGTTCAGATTTTATAGCATCCGTTACATTGGTGCTTTCATTGACCTTCTGCTACCATGACGGATTCTGTTTCAAATTTTGTGAAATTCATGGAGCGCCGACGTTTTGAAAATCTAGCTCGCTTTGACCGTATGGATATTATGCTTGATTCCATTAACCGCAAATTGGACTCATTACATTCTAAGTTCAATCGTGTGTTATGCCTAACCTCTCTGGATGTGAACCCTCATTCCGCCATAGTTGATGCTCATCCTAAATCTACGATCATGCCGTCTCTATTCCCAGTGGCTACACATCTTACTTCTACCATTAACTCTCACCATCTTCAAGGCATTTCGAAGGAGCAAGAGGAAACAAATGAGGATGAAGGAGAAATTGAGGCGACCTTCCATGATGATACAAATGATGCCAACAAAGACGGTGCCGATGACATTGGACAAGACTACTCACAAGCGGTAGGTGATGCAAAATTAGATGCTTATCTGATTAGTGAAGTTCAAGAACAATCGCTCATTTCTCTGGCTAGCGGCTATGGGGATTCGTCTTATGCCATGATTCATTTCCAGAAGGACCATCTTCCTCCTTGTGTTCAATGTGACACTGTTGTTACAGGGGTTATTGTGCCAATTCAGGTTTGGACCATGACTCCCATTATCGACTCCATTTTCTATGTCATCAAATGTGATTTAGCCTTTCCCATGGTTCAATCTTCTTTGCACAACTTTCTTTCTGCTATGCCTACCAAGTGTTTGTTCAATTGTTTTAATCCATTCTATGCTTCCAAGGTTCTCTTTCCATCATTGGCTCTCTTCTATACTTATGTTTTTGACCCAGGAATTCCTAAGGTGGGTCTTGGTGGTTGTTTTAGTCACTTGCTAGCATATATCACAGATGGATTACTTCTTATGTGGCCATGTGCTTTTCATCGTGCTTTTAGTATGGACATTCCATCTTTTTCTATTCGTAGACAGCAGCCTTGTCATGATAAGTGCATATATCATGTTCTTGTTATCCAACTTGCTGGTTATTACTTTGGTATGGTTGCTGGACAAACATTGAAATCAACTTGGTACAGTCTTCATTTAGTTTGGCCGGTAAGACGAGGTTGTGGAGTTGATTTTGGCATTCTTGAAACTGCCCTCCAACTATTGCAGCTTGTTTTATTGCAATTATGCATGCCTTTTACTTCATTTGGTGGTTCAGTAGTGCGAAAATTTTGCACCACATTTATGCTGGATACCCTCTACTATTTTGTAAGTCCAAAGGTCACTGTGCTAGCTATACTACCTGAATTTGACAGCATGAAAATCAGCAAGGCATTTACGAATTATTTGGAATTACTTTGGCATGAACCCTTCGAAGTTATGGTTGACAATTCATATAGTCAAATTTTGGTGGTCAAAGAGGGATTAATGGTATCTACACCTATGAAAGTAGCTCACTGCACTATTAAGATTTATGCACCAGATTTGCAAGCCACTTTTATTCTACCATCCTATTTCAATGTGGTTAATGTTCCTTGTTCCTATGCCCATTATGTTATTATTACCTGGGAATCATTTTGGGATCTTGGAAGAAGCATCATAGCTATATCTTTGCTTGGTCTTGTCACTCTTTTACTTGAGGATGGCAATGCTGTTACCACCATAAAGTTGATTTGCACCATGTTCACATCTATATGGGCTCATCATTTCAAATCATTGACTCTTATGACTAGTCAGAACTTTCTTCTTACCCTTGCTACTACTGTTAAAGGTCAATATCTTATGATTCCAAGGGATTTCAGGACAATTGTTGTTTTGTCTCTCATCATTGTCCAAGTTGGTGTTCGCAGTTGCATCTACACTAGATTTATCTGGGCTACTTATATTTTTATTTCTTGGAATGGTTTGGATCCTCCTATACATGGATACTCCTCGTTGAATAGCCAAGGTTTCAAGCCTCTACAAACTAGCAAGGACTATCTTGTCGCTTTGCAATTCTTTGACCTTGAGGACAAGGTCAATTTTCATGGGGTGGGCAATGTAACAGATGAATTTATTATAACTAGGATTTGGATATATGTGACTGTAACGAGGCTAATGGGAGCAGAGACTAATGGGCCTAGTGTAGATGGACCAACCCAACAAGAAGACCAAGCCCAAGTCGAAGAGACTATTGTGAGAGGGCGTGGTCAGCATGTACGCAAGCTTCCATGAAAAATACGTGACTAGGCGGAGTATATAATGACAAGGGGGTATCCAATGATGGGCAAGAAGTTGGTTAGAAAAGAATTCTCTATCTCTCTGGCAGTTACTCTTTTCTCTCTGGAAATTCTTCTTCCTCTTTTCCCTCTGGAATTCTTCTTCTTCTCTGCTCTGTTCTTTTCTGCATTCCCACTGATTTGCTCGTGTATCTGAGCTTCTTGCTGCTACTGTTTGTATTTCATTCAGTTGTTCATTGTACTCTGTTTTCAGTTGCTATTTCGTTTTATGTCTAAGAACTTTGAATATTTGCATTAATTCCAGGATTTGAGAGTATTATCTCTCCCTTGTTCTTAATTGATTATGTGCTTAGTTCAGATTTTATAGCATCCGTTACACCGCATTGCCAGGAATGCAATCCCAGGTACTTGCTAATTAACATATCCTCAACAAGCTTGCTTTACCCTTTTATTTTGGTTGAAGAATGAACACTTGTGAATTCCTGAAAATACGCTGAACTGGGTGATTTATTTGACCTCATTGATTCTATAACTTCAGGGTGTGGCACTTAGGAAAGTGGACAAGATGAAGTTTTTGATTCTGATTTCAGGAGAGGAAACAAGTTTGGAACCCCTAAATTGGCTTCCAATGCGTTCTCAAAACCTATTGAAATCCCATCTCTTCACTTGATTGGTAATTAAAATTTAACACTCTCCTTCTTCTTCTATCTGTCATTTCATGATACAGAATTGTTGTGTGTTCATAACTTATAACTGGGTATAGATTCAGAAAGTGATACATGAATATTAGCATAAGCTTTGGTGTGTGTTGTGTGGATGAAGCTGAAGAGGATTTCGTGAAGGAAGAAGGGATTGCATTACATGATGCATTTGTGGACCCACTAGTGATTCACCATCCAAAAGGACACACGGTCCCCAGGCCTGGTTAGTGATTTTTAGTACCTCCAATCCTTAATGTAACAGCTTGGCCTTATATTAAGGACCCATGGAGTTAGTAGTGTTAATGGAGATTTTGCATTGTTATTGTTATCTGAGTTCATAAGTTTTGGTTTTGTTTGTGTCAGATGATAAGGGTTTGGAAACTATGCTGGCTTTCATTGAAAAGATTCAGAGCATGCCATCAAATTCTTCATAACAAGACCAGAGTCTCTATCCACACGCATACTGGTCTGCTTCTCTGATGATATATAATTTCACTACATATATAGGAGCCTAGGAACTAGCAGATTTTTAGAAAAGGCTCATTTATATTCCGTCTTCTGTGTTATTGTGTGGTTCAAAAAAATAAAAAAAATAAAAAAAAGATCAGTTGATGACATTTTTTTATGGTAAGTTCTATTGCAATGAAAGATTTTGTTTTTATACCCATCGCTAATATATATATATATATATATATAATCGTTCCATTTCTAAATATAGGATCCAGTTGATTTTTTTAAAAAATCCTAAGAAAACTAAATAAGTTACTTATAAATTGATTTGTCTGAATTTTTTCTCTAAACTAGTTTATTTGACCTATAAGTTAACATATAATCGGATAATACACAAAATACATTATGATTAAGTGGCTTATTTAGCTTTCTTAATTTCTTCAAAAAAATCAATTAGATCTTATATTCAAAAATGGATGAAGTTTTTTTTTTGGTCTTAAATTGCTCATATATGTGAACGAATATCTATTACTTCCCAATTGCTTTTATAACAATACGATATACATACAGCATGTTTGGATCTTACTTCTGAGTCAGAAGTGCATCGTAGAAGGAGAAGGCAATTTTTTTAAAATAAAAAACATGTTTGGATGATCAACATTTGAGAATGATTTATGGGGGAGGGATATGCTTTTGGGGAGAAGCAACAATTTATTGCTTCTGGCTTTTCAAAAGCACGATGGAAGGGAGGAAAGAAGGAGGACAAAAAAGAAGAAGAAAAATGGGTAGGAAAATTAGACTACTAGAGCCCTAAAATTCTCAAATAAGATATTTTCTTTTAATTTAAATTTTTTTTATCTCTAAAAATTTACCATAATAATTTCTAACTATTTTTTCCCATAATATACTCCTTTGAGCTGAAAATATTATTTTTTTCAAATTATTTTCCTGAAAATAATGGAGAAACTAAATTTTTAATAAGAATATATGTATATTATATATGTATTATTTAATAACAATAATGTCATTTTTAATAATTTTTCATCTAAACTTACTTTTCAAAATAATCATTTAAACATGTTTCTAAAAGTCAGATTGAAAAAAAGTTAATTATATCATCACAAATCCAAATATAAATCATTTCACACAATCTGACTGAAAAAGTCAGATTAAAAAAGTCACTTCTCTACCGCCAATCCAAACACACCCATAATATTTATTTGACTTTTCAACTGCTTTTGAACTATTATACTCTTCACCTCCTAACTACTAGACCTAGTTAACTTTTTTAAAAAATCATAAAAAAGCTAAATAATTTATTTATAATTTGATTTGTGTGAATTTTTTTTCTAAACTAGTATATTTAACTTATAAGCTAACATGATATAATAATATATAAAAATATGTTATAATTAAATGACTCATTTTAATTCCTTAATCTCATCAACTGAGTCTTATATTTAGGAACTGAGAGTTTGAGTTTGAGCCTGGATTTTAGCTGTTGCTTGATCCGAGTGCAGATAAATTATCTTTGTGCTTATTGATGGAATATTGCAGAGACCCCTGATTCTGAAAGAGGCCGAAGTAGGAGAAGACTGATAGGTGTCTCTGTCATGTGCCTCTTTTTTTAAAAATAACAAATAAAACCCTAGGTCCTCTTCTACACCACACTCATTTCTCTCGACTCTCTTCTCCCTCATCTCTCTCTTCACCACCATCGATCTGAACTCTGTTCCATTTCCGTCGCCTCTTTCTGAGCTTCCTAATCTGTGAGTAATATACTCTAATAGATTTTTCTGATGCCTCCCACTTGTTTGTGCATTGCCATTTCCTTAGTTCTAGTCGTGTTTTTTTTTTCAGTATATTCATTTGACCATAAACAATGGACAGGATATTCTGATCTTAATTTAGAAATGTTAGTGCTGGCTTTTTCATGTTTTAATCACTGAGATTATTAAGTGCCTCTTCATCAAGCCGCTCGTTTTCTATTGGAATTAATGTTGTTGACTATTGGCGGATATTTTATACTACAATGCAATGTAATTTTTATGAAAGATTTATTGTGTATCTTCTTACATATTTGTTCAGTTTGAGTGTCACTGATTTGATATAAAAAAGTACTGAGCTTTATTAGTTCTTATCTGCTAAGAATATAGTTGTTTTTAAAAAATCATTTAGCTTTAAAATATCATGATATATCTGTACATATATGGGATACTTTGCTCTTAGATATTTTCCCATTTTCTTAACTCTATATTTTGCTATATTCTCTTGTCTATCCAAACAAGTGAGTAAATAATATTTTCTTATTTGTTTTCTCACCTTTCCATTTTCACTTCTCCCATTTTCTTTTTCTCAACTTTTCTTCTAATCCTTTTAATTTATTGAAAATATAATGGTAGGTGGTAAAGGAGGCATGGACAGATGATGCAATCCTAGCCTGTGATCACTTCCCTCCTCCTCATCATCATTCAATCTCCACCTTCATATCAATTATTTTATAAGTCTAATCTCACGATCAATGTCATCACAAGTTTACACCATCTTGATTTGAGCAATTCAAATCTCATACACTATCGTCATGGAAGTTGCAACCCAGAAAAAACTCAGAGTGCTCTGCCTCCATGGATTCAGGACCAGTGCTAATATCCTCCACAAGTTGATTGGAAGATTGCCAGAATCTGTTCTCCAAAACCTACACCTCGTCTTTCTCGACGGTCCCTTTCCGGCTCAGGGAAAATCTGCCGTCGAAGGAATCTATGATCCTCCTTACTTCGAGTGGTTCCAATCAAACCGGGTTCATCTTCCATCTTTTATCAATCTTTTCCTTCAACGTAGTAATTCCGCCCTTTTCCGTTAAATTTTCAACGTTGAACGTTAAAAATTTAACGTTGATTGTTAATTTTTTGACGGAAAAGGGCGAAATTGCTACGTTTTGAAACTTCCGGGGAAATTTTGAAAAAAAAAAAACTTCTAGGACGAAATTGAGACTGGGTACACTTCCAAGGCGGATTTGCTACTTAACCCATATTTGTTATATCTTCCACACATTTTAGTACTGATACATTCTCTTGCAGGATTTCACAGATTTCTTCAACTTCGAAGAATGCCTAGCCTACATGGAAGATTTCATGGTGAAAAATGGTCCTTTTGATGGTTTACTTGGATTCTCTCAGGTGGGGTTGAAAGAAATTCCTGAACTTCTTCTTCTCTACATTTCATGAA
This sequence comes from Mimosa bimucronata, assembly GCA_037074515.1. Taxonomy (NCBI): domain Eukaryota; kingdom Viridiplantae; phylum Streptophyta; class Magnoliopsida; order Fabales; family Fabaceae; genus Mimosa; species Mimosa bimucronata. The sequence goes on from CM073447.1 coordinate 24,127,490, forward strand.
ACTTGAGAGCTTTTCATTTTATCTTTCAGGGCACTATTTTATCATCCGCATTGCCAGGAATGCAATCGGAGGTACTAGCTAATTAACATATCCTCAACATGCTTGCTTTACCCTTTTATTTTGGTTGAAGAGTATATGGACACTTGTAAATTCCTGAAAATCCATTAAACTGGGTGATTTATGTGTCCTCATTGATTCAATAACTTCAGGGCGTGGCACTTAGGAAAGTGGACAAGATAAAGTTTTTGATTCTGATTTCAGGAGCCAAGTTTGGGGGAAACAAGTTTGGAACCCCTAAATTGGCTTCTAATGCGTTCTCAAAACCTATTGAAATCCCATCTCTCCACTTCATTGGTAATTAAAATTTAACGCTCTCCTTCTTCTATCTGTCCTTTCATGATACAGAATTGTTGTGTTTCATAACTTAATAACTGTGTATAGATACAGAAAGTGGTACATGAGCATTAGCATAAGCTTTGGTGTTTGTGTTGTGTCGATGAAGGTGAAGAGGATTACTTAAAGGAAGAAGGGATTGCATTACTTGATGCATTCGTGGACCCACTGGTGATTCACCATCCAAAAGGACACACAGTCCCCAGGCTTGGTTAGTGATTTTTAGTACCTCCAATCCTTAACCTAAGAGCTAGTACCTTAATCTCTTTAAATTAGTGAACTTGGCCTTATATTAAGGACCGATGGAGTTAGTAGTGTTAATGGAGATTCTGCATTATTATTGTTATCTGAGTTCATAAGCTTTGGTTCTGTTTGTGTCAGATGATAAGGGTCTGGAAACTATGCTGGCTTTCATTGAAAAGATGCAGAGCATGCCATCAAATTCTTCATAACGAGACCAGAATCTATATCCACACATATACTGATCTGCTTCTCGGATGATATGTAATTTCACTATATATATATATAGGAGCCTGGAAACTAGTGTTTTAGATTTTTAGAAAAGGCTCATTTATTTTCAGTCTTCTGTGTTATCGTGTGGCAAAAAAATAATAATGATCATTTGATGACTTGTTGGCAAGTTCTATGAAGTTGGAATGAATAAATAATAAGAATAACTACACGAGTCAACAATTTGAAAGAATGTTAATTATATGGTTTAATCTATGACATGTTTGTCTATGAAATAATGTAATAAGATTATAGTGCACACTTCTATATCAATGGGCGATTATTCTAATCTTCTAATGTGATCTGCATATGTGACATAAATGGAGAAGTGTATCTATATTTTTCTATTAAAACAAAATCTTTACATTTTACAGTAAAGTACTCCCTCCGGTCCTAATTATAAGATCATTTTGATTTTTTTGGAAAAATTAAGGGATGTAAAATTAATCATTTTAAATTGTTTATAGTTATCTTTTTTTCTCAAAACTAATTTATTCTACTTATAAATTAACCTATAATCTAATTACATATGACATATTTTATAATTTAGTAGTCTAATTTGCTTCTTTAACTTCTACAAAAAAATATCACAGTGATATTATATTTAAGACTTGAGGGAGTATTATACTATAGTGGATGTCAAATAAACATATATTACACAACCTCCCATATACAAATAGATGTTGTATCACTAGGCTACAAGGGCCTAGTCCCTTAGTTATATATACTTCCACTGCACTTCCACTGTTTCTAAATGCAATATCCAATTGACCTTTTTTTTTTTTTTTTTGAGAAATTAAGGAAATCAAATGAGCCACTTAATAACATATTTTGTGTATTATTAGATTATATGTTACCTTATAAGTTAAATAAATTAGTTTAAAAAAATTTTAGACATATCAATTTATAAGTAATTTATTTAATTTTTTTAGGATTATTTATAAAAGTAAACCAAATTCTATATTTAGGAACGAAGCTTTGCTTATATATTGAACATTTTAGTATTGCCTTGTACTACTTTTTTATGCTTAATCAAACTTTGTGAAATAACTAAAATTTATATGATTACCTAGTTTAAATTGGTGTCACATAATTGAAAAATCAAATCGTACTCCCTCCATTTCTAAATAAGGACTTATTTTGGGAAGTAAATTTATTTTTAAATATGAGACATATTTTTAATTTTCTATTTTTCTCAACAAGTACCATATTATCTCTATTGGTAACTTTTCAATAATAAATAAGTAAGAGAAGGTGTGTGTGAAAAATATAGGTGGTTATGGTGTTTTGATAATATCATGTGATTTTAATTAACTTAATTAACATAATTAATTTAATCAAATTAAAACATCAATAATTTAATCTTGTAATTTAGGAAGGGAGGGAGCAATTTAATTATTCAATTGAATTGAATGAATTATCGCAGTTAGTAGTGATGAAAAGACTTGAGACGAGACCCCATTGTTGTTCGCGCTAGAGAAAAAGTCAAAGATTCAATTTTTAGACCAAAACCATCATCCTCCTTTCTTTCTTTACCATTTCTCAAAAATCCCAAATGGAGTTTTCTTTTTCATTTCCCTGTCATAAATAGTAAATCATCGTTCAAACCCCACGCGCCGCCTCACGCGCCTCCCACCACCGCTTCTCGATCACCATTTTTTTCCTACCCTTAATGGAAAATCCGAAAACGGAATCCAACATTACCGACCAAACAAAGGTCCCAGAACAAGAAAGCAAATCCGATCCAAAGGATTCAGCTAATGGAAATGGTAAAGCCGAGGTTGCCGTTAACGCAACGCAATCGGAGTCACTGGGTCCCACAGAGACTGATAAACGCATCGAATCGCAAGGAAGCATGAGGAAATCAGTGCATTGGAACCCCGATTTGGTTTCTGAAACCACATTTGTGGCTTCGCCTGAACGATTTCGTTCGACCAGTTTGTCATCTTCTATGTCCCAGTCTTCCGTCAATGTCAAGGGTAAGTATGATGTGTGATTTGTGTGAATTTTCTTCCCCCTTGACCTTCTTTTGAGAAATCATAATATATTTTACAAATTATTCAATTATACGTTAGCTTATATATGTCAAATAAAATACTTTGTTGAAAAAATTGAAGTAAATCAATTTATAAGTAACTTATTTTCTTAGGATTTTTCAAAAAATAAGTTAACTAGCTCTTATATTTGGATCGGTCAATAGTTGTGTGTTTATGTGAATGTCGATTTTGATGCCTTTTTTGTGGGGTTAATGGAAATGGTTCTGAATCAGATACGTTAAATACGGTTCGGAATGTGCTTGGAGTATGGGGAAGGAAGGTTGGAGAAGCGACGAAGAAAGCTGAGACTCTGGCTGGAAATACCTGGCAACATTGTAAGTTTTACCGTTGTGCTTTCTAGTTTTTGGATTTATTTGTTGTTCTGGTTCTTTCGTGTTGGATTAGTATTCATTGAATGGTAAGGGCACTTGATTCACGGGTTTCACAAGTACTCTGTGCTGTCCTAATTAACATATGGTATTGCTAATGAGAATAACATCACAATGTCCGTCTATTTCGATTCTGTTTTACGTTTACCTGCCCGGAATTTGCTAGAAATTGATATTAGAGTTATGCAAACTGGAGCATATGACATGAAACTGATGTTTAGAATGTAAGTTTGTTGTCACATGTTTTTAACATAATATGCATGTGCTCAGCTTCAGTTTATGGGATAATGATCTTTTTGTATGGTTTTCCATTGCCTTTGTATTCAGAAAAACATAATCTATATGTAAAATTCATTTTCTTGTGTCTCATATATCTTAAACAACATGGTAATGTTAACTTTTCATATATTCCTTGTGCTTGTTTTTGTTCAATATAAGTTTTTAAGTACTTGATGAGTTGCCTACTCATCAAACTTCATCTTAGGGGTCCAGATCATCATCTTATACTAATGTAAAATTTTTCCTTAGATGTACTACTGTACTGAACTGGCTTGTTCTGTTTAAATTACACTGTGTTAAGTGAAAACAAGCCCGAGTTTTACTGAAGCTGCTCTGGGAAGAATTGCCCAGGGAACAAAGGTTCTAGCAGAAGGTGGTTATGAGAAAATTTTTCAACAGGCGTTTGAGACAGTTCCAGGGGAAAAGCTTCTGACTTCTTATGCATGCTATCTATCCACATCAGCTGGTCCAGTAATGGGAATTTTGTATATATCCACAGAGAAAATTGCTTATTGTAGTGACAATCCTATTTCATATAAATCTGACAGCCGAACAGAATGGAGCTATTATAAGGTACACATACAACAGCCCCAGATAACGTTTAGTCTAGGAAAGTAATGGCATGGATGATTAGTTTTCCAGTCTAGATTTTAGATTTATCCGAGTGGTTTTTGTGTTTTCAGTGCTCTATAAATAGTTGGTGCATTATGCATTATCCAGGTTGAAGTCAAATATAACTATGTCTGGTGTTTGTTTATAAGCTCTAAGGTACATTACTCTACATACCTTTGAAAGGGGACCAAGCCACATGACCCCCTCTTCTATTTTAAAAATCTACCCTTTGCCATTATGAAATCCAAAGATGCGCTATCTCCTAAAGCTAAAGATGGACTACAGGTGTACTTATTTTGACCTATCTTTATATTTATTATTTATGTAAAAAGGAAAAATTGAATATGTTTTGATCAATGAAAAATCAGTCAACAAGTCTTATCTCACTAGGTGATGTCCACTACATGGGTTGATGTAAAATAGTCAATTTTTTTTTTAAATTTAGAAGAAATAAAATTACAGGTTTCAACCTAAAATATTGCATTGAAATAAACATTTTATAATATTTTTAATAATAAGGAATTAATATTCCTTTGTAGGTGCTCTGAGCTTAGTGGCATATTCTGGCCTTGGTGAGCATTGAGTACCTAAGACCCAACTTACCTAAACTTTTGCTTACAAAAGGAAATAGAAGAAATTAATTGAGGGCATTTTGGTCAGATTTGAGCTCGTAGAGATATATGTATATTTTCGTGATAGAAAGATTGGATAATTTAAACATTTCTTAAGAGAGGGGACAGTGAGGCCCAACTTTTTTTATATCACGGAACTTGGGAGGCTATACTTGTTATTTAGTCAAGGAAACGACTACTCTGTGGAATGCGTTTATGCAATTGTGGTTGGCTAACACTGTAGAGGTGGCAGCCTAGAGATAAGCTGCTTATCATAAGCATCCTCATATCAATTTTCAATTATCATTACTTTGCAGGGCAGCTCTATGGTGCAAGGATTGCACCCCTGCAAAAACTTTGTTGGCTGCAGGCCATGCCTATAGTGAAATGAATTTGACTAGTATAACAGTAAGTTGTTGCATCATATAGTTGCCCTTGTTGCTAGTAGCACGTGGCCACAATGGCATCGACACCTTGGTAGAGGGGAGATTGAGCTAGGTCCCTTGCAAGTGTGAGTGAGTGTGTGTTTGTGTTTCCTAGTTGTTCTGAGTTAAACAACAACAAAAAATAGTTGTTGTCTTTAAACAATGGTTTTCTAGCTGAGCCATCATGCTAGGTGAGACAAATAGGACCAATATAATGCATTTTAAATTGCCATCCCTGGGTTCTGTGCCTATCAACCATGACAGAGAGTTGTCTTTATCTTGGATTTTATGCTAGTGAGAGATATCCTTATGATGGGGTAAGGTGGAAATTGTTTTTTATCATGTCAAAACTTTATGTACAAATGGCTTGTAAATTCATTGTGACATGGAGTTCTTGAAAGTTTTATTTTCTTGTTAGTGTTTCCTGTAATGATATAGCTCTAAACATTGAAGCATGGATACCTTAAAAGAGAAATAATTTTGTTTTGGCATGATGGGGAGTGTGCTTTGTGTTAATCATTATATAAATATCTTCAGTTTCATTAAATTTTAGAGCTGAAGTGTTAATCTTTATTTTTCGGGTATATTTCTTAATTATGTTGCACATGAGTTCATCATGGATTCAGTTATGTTGGTAGAGCAATATGGCCTTTAAATTTTAAACTAATTTAAAGCTAAGTCGCATTCACTATTTAGCCATTGTTAGTAAATCTTTTAAATTTTCAGAATATATTCCCTCATCCCCGTTGTGAAAATATTCAACCCTAGAACCCCGTATTTTCTGCTGTCTTCTACTTATAGAACTCAACATATGCACGTGTTCTGTAGAGCATACACATCTTTTCACTGCTATGAGTATCATCGTAAAATTAGATAAAAGTCATAAAACCATAAAAAAACAGATGTAATTTTGAAACTTAGGGTAGCATTTTGACAATAGGTGGTGCCACATGAGGAAAAACCTATTAGTGATCGTTGTTTCTTCCCTCTCTTTTATATATTTATTTCATACTTGCTTGCGGTCATCGCTCATCTTCTTGGTTATTGACCATGGTGCCTTGAGCGTTGACTATTTTTTAGTGCGTTATCTGCACTTGATATTTAGTAAAATTTGTAAATTTGAATGGATGTTTGTCCTATGAAAGTAACAATAATCGTACAAGTCCATAAGCTATCAAAGTGAAAGATTAGTTTCACTTCCTTGAGTGTGTTTATGAGAATGGAGTCTTCAATGTATACAATTTGTTTTATCTAAAGACTAGTGATTAGGGCCTTAGGAGACTTAAATTGTTGTTTGTACATGTTGGTTGGCTCAGCGATATACATTTGTGACATGAACCCTTAGGACTTGCAGAATATTATAGATAATTATGCTATTTAATGTTTAAATATGCAAAACTATAAGCATATGGACCTCTATGTTTCTCTAAAACAGAGTCAAACAAGATTTGAAAAGTCAGCTGTGCTACCTTGATCTCTTTTTTTCTTTTCCAAAATTCTTTTACCTTCAAAATAGTTATAATAGCTGCTTTCTTTCTTGTTCTTGGTACTTGAGTCGTTTAGATTTTTATGCTCCATTGTCTCTACATTTGTTGAGCTTGCTATATTGGATGTGTTTCAAAAGCATAATCTTTTTGTGATAAATGTTCTGTCATAATAATTTTACTCAGCGAGATTTGTTTCCTTGTTTGATTTAACTGATAGAAGGTAATGTTTTATCTAGTTTTTTTGGTTCTATTTTATGTTATTTACTTATTTTGACATATATGTAATATGTAGGTGATCATCCCATCACATCAGCTAAAGGTTGTTAATCCTTCATCAAGCAGAAGCAATGCTGCTGAAAAATACATTCAGGTGGTCTCTGTGGACAATCACGAATTTTGGTTCATGGGCTTCTTGAACTATGAAGGGGCTGTCCAATCCCTGCAAGAAGTTCTGCAAGCTTACAGAACTCCATCTTAAAAATGGAAGCTGTCTTGCATTGTCTAAATTTTCACCCCATTAAAATATATTTTGTGTATCTTGTAACAAAGTTTTAAAGATTTGAAATTTCTGGTCCTGGGGTAGTTCCTGATCCGACCCTGCAAATTTTTGACAGTTTTGTGGATATAGGTGTAGGCTTCATACCTAAAACTATTTGAGGGAATCTCCATGAATGTTATTCTAGTCTATAGAAATGTTATTTGGTTATTATGCCCTCCTTGCCTTGCTTGTTATGTGAAAACTAGTTAGCAACAATTAGTCCTTCTGATTATTAGCTACTGAAAGTTTCACTGTTACACTAACCCCACAGGACCTGAATGGTTCCACGCTAAACAGTTAAACTTAGGTCACCTTGTCTATGGCAGAATGTAAGACACTCGTAAAGACACATGTGACTGGGATTGAATATTGACTTTCTTCTTTATATTTGAACTAACGAATCTGCGGAATTTTGGAGAATGCGATTTTTCAACTCACTCAAGCCCGTTTTCATAGGCGAAGTACTTGGGGGAATGACACACAAGTTCTTTGTCAGACAAATATTTGCAACTAGGTTCCAAGAAATCATAAAAATTATTTGAAGTTTTTGGATATTTGTGTGAGATTAAATTGTATTTGTTGCTAATTAAGTTGTTTACAATTCTCCAACATAAAGTTGCTATTGACAATTCAATCAACTTGCTATTGACAATTCAATCAACGGCATTTACCTATATGTCACCCCCAAATTACTTCGGTTTATATCACTGAAAGGGTTAGCCTTGTGTTTTGCTTTTCACAACAAATGTTACATAGGGAATGGAATCCATTTTTCTTTCCAGTTTAAATGGGCTTCTTTTTATAGTTTATACGATGTCATTATAAATTGATTTATATGTTATATTATGTAACATACTTGCAAAAAATTAAAAATAAAAAGTAACATTAATTTAATTGGATTATAAATTAAAACCCCGATAAGGTCCCTACACTAATTCATGTGATGATTTTATTAGTTGATTCCATATGTTGCGCTGTTCTTACTTTCCTACTCAAAGTGCTGTTGGAATGATAGTGCAAGGTAGCAATTGGTAAAAGTTTATAAATCAGACATTGAACCATGAATATTTAATCCATGAAATACCGAACTTAGATTAAGCTACAATTCCTATCATAACTTATAAGGTTCTATTGACTACTTTTCTAAAATTTCAAAAAATTGTTGAAACTTAAAAAATTAGTTCAGTGTCAAAAATTTGTACAATTTTTCAAAATTATCCTTAATTAAATTAAAACATCATGTAAGCCTAAAAGGGAAAAATACAAAGGTATTTTTGAAATTGAATTAGAAAAATTTTATTAGATTGGTATGGATTCTGGCATAAGAACCAAGGAATAAAAGTTTGTAAAATGGATAGAGCTAGTAAATTGAAAGATAAACCCTCCATTTCAAATTCTTTTATTGTTTTAAGTTTTTATTCTTGGTTTAAACCTATTCTTGTTTTATAATTGTAATGTTTAGTTTATAATTATTCTTTCAAATACCTTCATTCACCAACCTACAAGTATATCTTACTTTTATCTTTAAATTATTGTATTAAATGAGGATATTTTGGTTTATGTGGGGTAATAATTCACATTAATTAATAATTCCTTAGTCCATGCTTTAAACCTTAACTTATAAAAAGAATAGAAGCAGAAGGGTTTGAAATATCTAGTATTTTATCTTATTTCTAAATGTAAAAAAGACCAATACTCCACGATGAAGTCAAGCATTCCATGTTCATATAATATACGTGTATGATAAATTCAATAAAAAATAATGAATATATGTAAAGATGAAATGTAACATCTATATCGAATTATATCTTTCATACATCAATCACTTTCTTTTTTAATATTGAGAATTTAACTTGTAAAAGTAAATATCACCTACATCTTTGGAGGTCTTACAATTCCCCTTTATATGTTTTTCATACAAAGTGACCCATTAGTCTCCGTTAACCACTCAACTTGTCCTACCCATATTTAATAATTTCACTGCTCTAAATTCTATCCTATATACCTCAAAATGTGGAAAATCACACACACACATATATAGGCCGGTGTCAATTGTATGGAAGTCGCACTACAACCTAGCTAATTTATAGCAATATTTATGTTTCGGCTTATTATGATTAATAATGGCGGACCATTATCTACAAGACAAGATCATACTAATGACTAAGGAAAGGCCTCAAATCCATTGAACTCATAATCTGACACTGTAATAAGAATAAGTGTGGGACATCCCATTTGGCCCTTTCGGCATCTTAATAGTGTTTTACACTAATCACCCGTAGATATTGCTATGATTATTATTGAACCTAGCTACAAGTCTTAATCAAGGAATCTGCTTAACTGTTTATAGAGCAGGCTTAAAAATCGTTTATATGACCCACTTACATATCTTCCACTTGCACGCGTGAATGTCATTTCTTATATATATGGTTACACTTTTGCAAATTTATCTTCTTTAAGTAGGATTAAATTAAAGCTGCGACTAAAAAGTAAAACCAAAGCAACCTAATTATATATATTACAGACAGACACCCATTTTAACTTTGTGCATGCTTAACTGCACTTAGAAAAGGGAAGGAAATAAAGTGGACCTTCAACTCAAAGTTGATGTTTTGATTTCAGTGGATAAATGGTCGATTCATGAGGAAATTAAAAGCCCATTAGAACATTTCTGTTATAATCTATATGCTAAATAAGGGATGCATTGTAATTATCTTGTAAGTTAGCATGTTGCTTTAGAATTGGGGTTGGTGTAATAATTACTAGTTAGTAAGCTCAATAATATATTAATCTAAATATTTGTCGGCGCGACAAAGCTAAAATTGTTTATTATCTTAAGTTGTGTGTGTGTATTCAAACCTTTTTTTTAATATTTTAATTTCACCCTTTATGATCAATTCCTTTCTATATATTATCATTGCTTCTTCTCTACGTTTTCTTTCTAGATGGAGTAAAGAAGACATGTGTGAGGATGTTTATAACAGCGGGAATTTTACTGTCGCTTAACAGTGAGCAGAAAGAAAGTAAGCAAGTTTTTAATGGCCAAGTGATTCTTCAGCAAATTAAAAGTATGCAATTCCACTGTTGGATTAAATCATTGCTCTTAAATTGAAGTTGTCTAGATGAATGAGTACATCTAGTTTACTTGCTCGTCAATCTGACAAGTTTATATGTATATATATAGATATAGATATGCAAAGGGCATGTCGGTGCCCTATGTATATATATACATCTTAAGTTACTTTTAGGTCATCACAAGTCTTATGTTTTAGCCTCAGATTTTGTCTAAGCTTGCAATCATTTCTGGGCCCTTTGAAATATTTTTATTTGGATCGCTTTTTAGATTTCGCCAGCAAAGAAGGGTGTGTCGTTATTGGGCTTGTTTGGTTGGACTTATTCCAGCTAAATAAGTCCTTATTTTAAAAGATAAATACTTATTTTTAAAAAAGTTGTTTTGAGTATGTTTGTCTCGACTTATAAAAATAAGTAACTTATAACTTATAAGTCAAAATAAGTATAAGTTCTTTTTTTCAACTTATGACTTATGACTTATAAGTCACTTTTTTGGTGGACCCCACAATTCTAACTTATTTTACACATCAAATCACAACTAACCCAAACATAAATCACTTTTTCAAAAGTCCATCCAAACATACATCTCATTACACAATATGACTTATGACTTATAAGTCACTTTTTTTAACAGCTTATCCAAACATAAATCTCATTACACAATCTGACTTATTTTCAGTTTGACTTATCTATAAGTCACTTTTTCAGAGGTCCATCCAAACACACCCATTGTGTCTATTTCTTTATCGTATTTAATCTTGGATTTGGCGGAAGGTACTAGGAGGGGATGAACTAATTCTGTTTCTTTTTCTTCCGTTTTTTTAATTATTTTTACTTGTGCTCATCCGTTGTGTATCTAGCCTACTAACAATCAACAATTACTTCTCACTTTTTTTATTAATTACTTCATCCTTTTTTGAAAGGTTTAAGTGTGTGTATTATTTTTGGTAATAAACATTTTATATATAATACTATTCCCTCTCATCCTTAATCAACATTATCTTCTAAATTGATACTTTTTTTCTTGGATTATCTTTATTTATTTTACATATTAGATGTTTCCGGTACTGGGGTAATTTTAATAGTGCAAATTATGATTATTAAATAAGATTTTTAGGGAAACTGGCAAATCCCCATATTCGTATAAGTTTTCTATGTTTATTTGAAGCTCTTAATATAATTAAAATGTAATTTTGGGTCTAATGTGCTTAATTAGGTCATAAGAGTTCAAGTGAAAATAGAACAAAATGAGGATAAAAATGTTATACCTGTTTTCTTGTATTCTTGCTTGTAGGACACCTAGAAGCTCCAATAAAGAAGTCAAAAAGGTGAAGGAAAGCAATTAGAGAAAGCTACACACGAGAGACTCGCCTAGCGAACTCATGGGAAGTGAAATTTTATGTAACTTACCCTCCGCCTTGGCTTCGCACCAGCAAAGCCATGATGAGCACACGAAGCAAGGAGTTCCTCATGGGCTCACACCAATGAACCCACAACGATAAGCCAATATCAGAAAATCAGCTGATATGCGATTTTGAGTTCAGCCTGCAACCTGGATCTGATTTCTCCCATTTGACCCGACCTAAACCTATAAATTCCAAGACCTAGGTCAAAAATTGAAAATATTTGGACGCCACCAAACCCTAATTCTCCCATTCTCTCTTTCCCCATGTCTTCTTGTTCTTCAAATCTAGTTATTGGTTCTCCCAGGAGTAGCAGCAGCTAAATCCTCTTGTTCTCGGTGGTAGAGTTGAAGTACAAACTCTTTGTATGTGTAGAACAGAAAATTATGGAGAAATTCTGTATGTAATCAAATCTGGTGCCTAGGAATGAATCTAGACAGATTTTAACCACCCTGAATTTCTCCTTCGCTTACTCCTGTTCGGCCACTTTCTCCCTCTAATTCCCATTGTTGTTTTCTCTCCTTAGGCCGACAAATCCCTCTAGTAATCTAACTGATCACGTGGTCACGCTGGCAAAATTGAAATCCCTCTCAAGTGTAATGAAGAATTGGTGATTGGTGAAGAATGTGGCTTCCATCCTTCACTGTCGAGAAGCTTCACTTTCAGCCCTTTGTATTGCGTTTTCTTCAACTTCCAGAGCTAGCTTTCGAGGACTCGTCTCTTATTGTGGCTGATTACAAATTTGCTCCAGTCAAAGAATGAAAGCAATAAGTGAAATGAGGGAAAATCTGTAATTTTCACAATGAAAACAATGGAAATCACAATTAATCCTAAATTTCACCTATCAAAGTGCACATCCAAATTATTAATTAAACATAATGCAATTATCACCCAATCAACCCACTAGTTTTACCCCCAAGATGCACACTTTAACAAGATGAATTTATGAATTATCACCTCCCAATTTTATATATTTCACAACTATATGGATTTATTCTTTTGTTGTAACTCTTATAAAGGAATTTAAGGACTTGCGGACTATAAATAGTAGGTATGTACCAGATGATTGTAAGCTTGAAAGAATTCGTCCTAATTTCTCCATTATCTTTCTTCATCTCTATGTCTCTAATATTTTCTTTATTTTTATAACACATTATTGGCCTGAGTTAGGTATAAAGATAAGAGGTATGACCTCTGTATAAATTAATATCATGCGTGTATGTAATAGTGTTCATTCTGTACGTACGCTTTAATTTTAATTTGTTATCTTATTACATATTTATATATCATATTTATTTCATGTTCTTATCTAATCATTTGTTTTTAATTTGATATACATTTACTACATATATTATGCAATTTATTGTGAAATAATGTGTTCTTTATTATGTGTTTGTTTATATTAGTTGCTACTTACCATTTCATTCTATTGCTCCAATGGTTTGTTTTTATGTTATATCAATATTTATCTCATTAATTTTATTCTGTTTCTCCAATGGTTTGTTTTATGTTATATCAATATCTATCTCATTGACGTTTTAATGATTTTTTTAATATTTTTTTATTCATTTTACTTTGTTTCATGTCATTCGTTTTTCAAGATTTATTTTCTATTTTACTTTCATTATTATTATTTCTTGATTTTTTCTATTGATATACGTCTTTTCATTTTCATATTTTATTTTTTTACATTTGCTACATACATTACTAGTTGTATTCAGTATTCACATGTTTAATTGTCGTATATATATAAGATGTATATCACTGTAGTTTCCCCCATAAATATTGCTATATATTTCGCCTATCTATATCTCTTCCTCTTATATATAAGGATTTATGTTATCATTCATTCCATGTTATTTTCATATATTTTATTGATTCATTAGCAATTATTTTGATTATTAATATTATCCATTATGTTGTGAGATATAAGAATTACCTTTTATCTTTAATTCATCTTATATTTATGTTCCTATTTTCATCATTAAAATTTCAAGTGTTCTTCTTATTCTATTCTTATATGTTTATGATAATTAATTTGATTTGATATATATTGATATTGTAATTTCATATTATTGAATAGCTAGTAGCCATGATATTCTCAAATTTCTGATTATATTGCCGGAAGCCTCATCATTTTTTATAATGATTGTGATTTAAAAAATGGCATGAAAAAGGAGAGTGACAGTTTTATGATCTAAATTAAAAATACCAAGCTCTGAAGGCTCATGACAAATGATTTGAGCATCAAATGGTATAAAATAACTTTATAGCTTTGAAAGATTCTTGATATGGTCTTGAAAACACATATTTAAAGAAAGTGATTATTTGCTATTGAAAGCAAGGAACAAATTATAAGAGTGATAATGCATATCATCACATTTCATTGGTAACAATATAGTTAAAAGCCAATAAAATATATGTCTTGGCTATTGAGCCATAATCATGGAAATAATATTTATATGTTTATTAATATTAGGGAAAATTCCATAAAAAGATTTTCGAATTATCAAAAAGACACTTTGCTACAGCGAAATTTGAAAAGGACTAGTCAATACATTTGACTAAACTGTCTATACCTAAATTAAATAGAAAAGACTGAAATACCCTTGGTTCAAATATTTTTTTTAAAATAAAGGGCCCCACCACGGTCCGGCGGGGCCGTCCACCGCCGGCCGTCTGCGGGGGGCCGCCACGTGGCAGCCTCGCACACGCCACGTGGCGCGCTGTGGGACTGCCACATGGCGGGTGTCCCTTATAAAAAAGGGACACAAAATGTTGAGGGGTGGGAATCGAATCCACCCCCTCAGCTTGGTGGCCTTACCACTAAGCCACCAAGTCTCATCATAAAAATATATATATACCATATTCCATTCTTCTTTTAATATTTTCCCAAAATTGTATAAGGGATTATCGAATTCGGATAAGGATTACCGAATTCAGATAAGGGATTACCAACATGTTTATATCCAATTAACAACATCATTACCAACTTCTTTCTGCTTGTTACCAGAATCGCTGAAGGGATTACAAATTCTCATAAGGTATTACCAATTTTTGTCAAGAGATTACCAACACGAATATAACCAATTACCAACTTCCAAAATATAAATACCAAATATATGTGCCTGCTGCTAGAATCGCTCAAGGGAATCCCAAATTCTCATAAAGTATTACCAACTTTTATCAAGGGATTACCAACACAAATATAACAAATTATCAACTTCCAAAATACAAATACCAAATATATGTGCCTGCTGCAAGAATCGCTCAAGGGAATTCCAAATACTCATGAGGTATTACCAACTCTTGTCAAGGGATTACCAACACGAATATAACCAATTATCAACTCATCATAAGTGATTCCCAACTTCTCATAATTACGTTACCAGATCTTTCATGTCGTTACCTGAATTTTTCAAGGGGAATCCCAACTTCTCTAAGGGGATTCCCAACTTCCCTAAGGACATTACCAACAAAAGTTTTTGTAACCAAGTTATGAGAAGTTGGGAATCACTTATGATGAGTTGATAATTGGTTATATTCGTGTTGATAATCCCTTGACAAAAGTTGGTAATACCTTATGAGAATTTGGGATTCCCTTGAGCGATTCTTGCAGCAGGCACATATATTTGGTATTTGTATTTTGGAAGTTGGTAATTGGTGATATTTGTGTTGGTAATCCCTTGATAAAAGTTGGTAATACCTTATGAGAATTTGGGATTCCCTTGAGCGATTCAGGCAGCAGGCACATATATTTGGTATTTATATTTTGGAAGTTGGTAATTGGTTATATTCGTGTTGGTAATCCCTTGACAAAAATTGGTAATACCTTATGAGAATTTAGTAATCCCTTCAACGATTATGGTAACAAGCAGAAAGAAGTTGGTTATGATGTTAGTAATTGGATAAAAACATGTTGGTAATCCCTTATCTGAATTCGGTAATCCCTTATCTGAATTCGATAATCTCTTATACGATTTTGGGAAAATATTAAAAGAATGAAATATGATATATATATATATATATTTTTGTTGTAACATATATATTATGATGAGACTTGGCAGCCCCAACATTTAGTATCCCTTTTTTATAAGGGACACCCGTCACGTGGCAGCCCCACAACGCGTCACGTGGCGTGGTGTGGGGCTGCCACATTGCGGGGTAGCCCCCTCAGGACGGTGGTGGGGGCCATTTAAAAAAAATATTTGAACTAAGGGCATTTCAGTCTTTTCCATTTAATTTAGGTATGGACAGTTTAGTCAAATGTACTGACTGGTCCTTTTCAAATTTCGCTGTAGCAAAGTGTCCTTTTGATAATTCGAGAGTCTTTTTCTGGAATTTTCCCTTAACATTATGAGAAAATGTGATAATATGACCATAAGTCATATATACAAAAAAAATATTACAAAATGACTAGAAGTCATATATATAAATATGTATCAATAAGTCATGGAAAAAGATATTCAAATTTATTATAAAATCAAATTGAATAATAATAAGTCCTTAAGGCTCTTTGATGTTTCTTTTGAACTATTATTTAAATTTATTGTTGTTTAAATTTGTCTTGATTAATTTGTGAGATAAAAATTATTACAAGTATTATTTGATATTGTGATACTAATACGTGTTAAGAGTGATAGATGAAATCAAATACACTAAAAGATAATTATTAGTCTTGCAATTGATTTGAGTAATATTATTATAGGGGCTATTCCACTAAATATTGTCGAGTTAGTTTTTTTATTGTATTTGTTTAACTAAATTGATTTATTTCTTAATAGATACATGGTTGATGTGCTTATTTTTGTTATTGTATACTTATGTTTATATTATTTCTTATTGATATTTATTACTTTGAGTTCCCACAATTTCTTCCTACTTTATTACTTAAGGGTGTGGAAATTGTTTTAAGAAAATTGGATGATCAATATTGGTTATTGTTTTGTTATTATTTGCTTCTCTTTGAAATAGAATAATACAAATATCATTTATGAAGTTATTAAAAAATGTGATATATTTTCTTGAGACTTCACTTAGCAATAGGATTTTAAATCTTTTTGCTTATAGTTCTATATACAATCTATGTTAAATGCTTGTTTGATTTGATCTCTATCTACTTGTGATGGTTTAGTTTTTTAATGAGAAAGAAGTCTTTCAAGATAAAAAAAATGAGTTAAGGTCCATTTTTGCCCTACAAGTAACCACAAAAGAGCACTGAGTATCTGAAAGTAATTTAAGGAGCATTTTCGCCCTGAAACTGTCCAAATCATAGCAAATTTACCCCCACCATTTAAGACATTGACTTTGACTATTAAATCCTCATTTTTTACCCACCGATACTGACATGGCTTTGTCACAATATATATGACATCATTTCAATGTCTATTTTTGCCCTAGAAGTAACCACTAAGGAGCTTTTTGGCCCTAAAAGTATCCAAAGCGTAGCAAATTTGTCCAGACCATTATTCAAAGTTAAGTTTGACCGTTAAAGGACACGTGGTACTCTATATTATACCCAATATTACTTTGAGACTTGTGATAAATAGTTGGTTGTGCTAATATGAATGATTGTGTAGAGTTGAGTCAATTTAAGTGGAGCAAGGGGGAGCTCTATTGTGATAATTAGTGCCAGCTATTATGTAACCATTTTTTACTTATTTATGTGTGTGTGTGTGTAATATTAGTAAGAGATTTCAAACTGTATTATATTATTATCCTGAGACTGATTTGGAAACGATTCAAATGAACTAATATTTTGTTATACAATCGTCATGTGGGGTGTTCTTTTATGAAACTGCATAGATAATGTGATTTGGCATGTTTTTAGAACTATGATATCTATAATTTGGAAAGTAGCATGATTTGCATTATGGAAATTTCTGGTTAGGCCAAAGGTCTTCTGAACTATGATGCATTATGTTTGATATGTGGATTGTTGAATGGTGGACACCGGTGCATTTGTTTTTTACCATCATGTGATGAGATACCCTGATAATCCCACAAGAACTTATGAGATCTGATTAGAGGAAAGTGTATCGCTCCTGGTTCCAGAACAGGAAAATGGACCCAGATTGGTTTTAACGAGGCACGATATTTATTTATGGACATCAAAGGGAGTGTTACAAATAATACAATATAAGTGTGGATGTTCATAACCTTCCAATATTGTCTTTTGGAGTTCTTCAGTTAAAGCTATATAACCTACAAATGAATGACCTATTGGCAGTTTATTATGATTAATACACATAAACTCCTAATGTTATGTATTTCACAATTATGTGGGTTTATTCTTTTGTTGTAAATCTTTTAAGGGATTTTAAGTACATGTGGCCTATAAATAGTAGGTATGTACCAAATGATTGTAAAGTTGAAAGCAATAAAAATTCTTCCTCTTTCTCCCTAGTTTCTCCATTGTCTTTCTTCATCTCTATGTCTCTAGCTACCATTTTCTTTATTTTTATAACATATCTCTTCAGCCCTTAGCTTAAATAAGTAGTTTTTCCATCCCTTTTCTTCCCCTCATGATGAAGTACACCAATCAAAGAATAATTTTAAGAAGTTACTATTTTCTTTACTTAACTAATTTTCTTAATCCCAATACATGTCGTAAGACTTTATAAAGGCAAATGAGCCTTGAGTCAAATCGCAACACCCCACCCCTCTTATTGAAGAGGTTGGGGGATGGGGAAGTTTTTGTGTTTTATTTGTGTTTTGAAGAAGGGATAAGATAGGTGTAATTAAAAATAAGACCTGAAAAAGAAAACGATGAGATAACAACTTAACAACTTAGGTGAGTGGTAAATAAAGAAGAAGAAGAGAGGGGCATGATGATAGAATTGTGATATATAAAGATGGGAAAATTCCAGAAAAATACCCTCGAATTACCAAAGGGACACTTTAGTACAACGAATTTCGGAAAAGACGAGTCAGTACAAATCCGTACAGTAACTGAATTGTCCTTTAACAAATTTAAAGGAAAAGTCCAAAATACCCCTGGTTCAATTATTTTTTTTAATAATTGCCCACAGCCACCACCGGCGGTGGGGCTCGCCACCGCCGGCCGGTGGCCTCCAGTGGTGGTGGCCCCGCCCCACGTGGCGGCGGGCCCCATCCCCATGTCACGTGGTAGCCCCACACCACACCACGTGGCGGGCTGTGGGGCTGCCACGTGGCAGTGTCCCTTATAAAATAGGGACACAAAATGTGTTGGTGCCACCAAGTCCCCTCATGATATATATTACAAAAGTAATATATATACTATATTTCATTCTTTTTTAATATTTTCCCAGAAACGTTCAAGGGATTCCCAACTTCTGTCAAATGATTCCCAACATGTACATTACCACTTACCAACTTCCAAAATACTTCACCAACTCTTCCTCCTTGTTACCAGAACCATTCAAGAGATTCCCAACTTCGCATAAGGGATTCCCAACTTCTGTCAAGAGATTCTCAACATGTACATTACCATTTACCAACTTCCAAAATACTTCATCAAATCTTCCTACTTGTTAAATGGTAGTGCACATGTTGGTAATCCCTAATGAGAAGTTGGTAATCCCTTGACAGAAGTTGGGAATCCCTTAACAAAAGTTGGGAATCCCTTATGAGAAGTTGGGAATCCCTTGAACGTTTCTGGTAACAAGTAGGAAGATTTGGTGAAGTATTTTGGAAGTTAGTAAATGGTCATGTACATGTTGGTAATCCCTTGACCGAAGTTGGGAATCCCTTATGCGAAGTTGGGAATTCCTTGAACAGTTCTGGTAACAAGGAGGAAGAGTTGGTAAAGTATTTTGGAAGTTGGTAAATGGCAATGTACATGTTGGGAATCCCTTGACAGAAGTTGGGAATCCCTTGAACGTTTCTGGGAAAATATTAAAAAAGAATGAAATATAGTATATATATTACTTTTGTAATATATATCATGAGGGGACAGGTGGCCTTGTGGTAAGACCACCAGGCCACCAACACATTTTGTGTCCCTTTTTTACAAGGGACACATGCCACGTGGCAGCCCCACAGCCCGCCACGTGGCGTGGTGTGAGGCTGCCACGTGGCATGAGGGTGGGCCCGCCGCCACCACCGGAAGCCACCGGCCGGCGGTGGTGGCTGTGGGCAATTATTAAAAAAAAATTTAAACCAGGGGCATTTTTGACTTTTCCTTTAAATTTGTTAAAGGACAATTCAGTCACTATACGGATTTGTACTGACTCGTCTTTTCTTAAATTCATTGTACTGAAGTGTCCTTTTTGTAATTTGAGGGTCTTTTTCTGGAATTTTCCCTAGAAAGATACACATATACGAAGTGTGATGAAGAGGGAGAGAGAAAAAATGTTCCATTTAGGTACTATGTGGAAGCTTGTGGAGCTTCCATTTTATATTGTCACCTATTATTATGGCACCATCTTCTTCTCTTTCATTATTACCTCCTTCTGCCTCCTTCTGCCTCCTTCTGCTACAATCACATGCAATCCATATATATATATATATATACATATGTAATATTCTCATTTTCTTCATTTCTCATTTCTACACGTCACAAGAAATTATGAGTTAGGTAATCGCCATGTATATGTACGATCGTATATATATATGTAGTAGTTGGTAGTGGTGATGGAAACAAAAGCAATGATGAATAGTTAGAGTTTGGGGGATAAAAGGGAACAGCCTTTATCTATCCTTTTGCCTAATGTCAACCAAACCGGTTGTGGTGGTGGATGGGGATGAAAATAAATGTTGCAGAGAACACCTTTCTAATATTTTTTTTTCTTCTGCTATTTTTTCCGTCAAAAGTGTTTTAAATAATGTTAATAATATCATGTTTTTAAATATAGCCGAGTTTTGTTGCTCAAGCATATATATTTGTGATTGGAGGAAGGGAAAAGGAAGAGAAGGAGTGGTGTACATATACATACATACATACATATGTATATATAAAGCAGCATCAGATTCTGATATTATATGATCTAAACATTGGAACAATGCTGAGGAGAAAAAGCAAGAAGCAAGCTGAGAAATGGGGGCCACAGTTTCAGTGTGTATGTGTATATATATGTATGCATTAGTATGCTAGAGAAATATAGAGAGAGAGAGAGATAGGGAGAGAGAAAAGCTGCAAAAGAATATAGAAATGGAAATCACGATCGACCCACTCTTTTTCTCGTCTTGTCACCATCCACCTTCCTTTTCCCCGCAATTCTCTCTCTCTCTCAGTTTCAATTCAAGCTCATCAAGAGAGAAAGAGAACTTTTTCTTTGCATCCATCCCGTTCTTGTTGAATGTAACTCCGTTCCATTACGAGGAAGAAGAAAGAGAGAGACATGTGTGTGTGTGTGTGTGAGAGAGAGAGCGCCATGATTCAACCATGAGAATCCAATTCAAAGGTGTCGTTTTTTTCTTTCTGTCTGCTTCTAGCTAATACGCGGTTCCCCTCCAGCTGACACCCACAACATATCCTAATTTGCCACCCCTTTCTTTTAATTATATTAATTACTTAATTGAGCTAATTTTATGTACAAGAATTAGCACAAAGAATATATTTAAGCCCTTCAAAACTAAGGGCCAAACCTATATTTCTGTGGCAAGTACAGGCCACCCACTTAATTGACCCTTGAGATTTATGGCCCCTTATGTTTTTATTTGCCTCAATTTTAGACTTTTAGGCATTTAAATAATGGGTTGTGATGACTTGGAAGTTTTACTAACTACGATACGATTTGAAGTTGAATTATAAATAGTTCTATGTTTGAATAGCCTGAATCATGATTATATATATGACTTTTATTAAATATTTTGTGTTGCGTGTTTTTATTTTTTATTTAGAACAAAGTAAAAAAAGGTTAAAATGCCAATTTTAATAAGAGGATTTTCTTAGTTCAACCAGCTTATCAAGTGCCAACTAACTCTTATTATCAATATTGTAGTTTTAGATAAGAATGTTAGAATGTAAAATGAGCCCTATCAAATGTTTGCAGCTAAGTCTGGCCTATTTAAACAAAGTTAATCTTAGCCTAATGGCTAGACTTAATCACTAAATGTACTTTATATTTATTTATTTAAAGCCCACTTGTTTGTTCATATTTTTATTAAATTTATACAAATAAATATTAAATTAGCATATCTATAACAATAGTAAATGTAGAAGTCGCAATATGTACACCATCATCTATGTGTAAAATTAAATCAAAACATCCTTACCTAAAAAAAAAATTAAATCAAAACACATCATATATACCCTATACAATAGTAAATGTTTAAGTCGCAATGTATGCGCACAATATAATTCAGATGTTATACAATGCATTAAAAAGTATATATAATAAAAATACGTATGAGAGATAACAATGTAAGAGAAAAATTATGTGAAAATATTTTAAAAGCAGAGAAAGAAAAACCTATAGAAATTTGCTATGATAAATTTATAATATTGAAACAGCTCATCAAAGAATGTCATCAATATAAAAATATAATTGAAGTAATCTCAGAATCACTCTTATCAGCGTGAGAATTGGGTTAATGATAATAACAATAATCACGAGCTTGGACCCAAATCACATCAACTTTTGAAATAAGGGAGAGATGAGAGGCACATAAAGACGACAAATTTATTGCATGTTTGGCAACGTTTAAAAAAAACGCTTTTCTAAATCAAACATAGGTTTCAAGAAATACCAGTGAAACGCTCCAAAAAATTGGAAAAGCACTTTTCTAAATCAAATTTAGGTTTTAGCCTCTAAAACCTTGGTTTTGAAAAAGCTAAAATTTTCCACTTTTACGTGAAGTATGAAGTGGAAATATGCTATCATTTCACATGTCATAATAATATACCAAAAATACTCTTATCATTTCTCCTTCCCAACACATTAACTTTATGTCCTTTTTAGTAATTTACACATAAAAAATTCATTCTCATAATACTCATCTAAACACTTTCATTTTATCAAAAGCTCTTTTATCACAAAATCTGTTATCCTTAAAGGGTGTGTTTAGATTGACTTATGAAAGTAACATTTTTTCAATCTAACTTTTTTAGAAGTAAGATTGAATAAAAATCAGATTGTGTGAAGTGATTTATGTTTGGATTTGTGATGAAAGAAGTAACTTTTTTTCAATCTAACTTTTAGAAACATGTTTGGAAGATTATTTTGAACAGCAAGTTTAGATGAAAAATTACTAAAAAGGACATTATTATTAAATAATATATAATATGCATATGTTCTTATAGTTTAGAAAGAAAAAGTGAAATTTGAAACTTTTTGAGGATTTTAAAGGCTTAGTTTCTCCCTTATTTTAAGGATAATAAATTGAAAAAATTATACTTTTAGCTCAAAGGAGGATATTGTAGGAAAAAATAGTTAGAGATTATTATAATAAATTTTTGGAAATAAAAAAGGTATATTAGATTAAAAGAAAATATCTTATTTGAGAATTTTAAGGGTCTAATAGTTTATTTTTCCTACCCACTTTATTAAGTAATACATAACAAAAGGCGTGGAACCTATCATTCCAGAAGCCAGAAGTAACAATTTTTTACTTCTTCTCCAATCTTACTTCTAACTCATAAATCAGATTACCAAGAAGTCGAAACAAACATAATTTTTTCTTCTGGGGTGGAAACTAACTTCTAGGCTTAAAAAAGCCAATCCAAACACACTGAAAATCTATTCTCTAAAAACACTTCTTTAACTTTTTACCTAAAAACTATTATCTAAATGCTAATCCAAACAGACTCAAAAAGTTTGAGTGGTGAGAGTGTCAGCACGTCACATCAGATCAACTCACCTGCTGCTCTCACACCTTTCCTTCTTCAGTTTGTTCCACCATTATATGTTTCTTTTTCTTATCTATCCACATTATGACCTAACTAATAACTGACTAATCCGATTTGTCTTCTTCTCCCAATAACTTCTTGTGTGAATGTAAGTCCACAATAGGGAACCTTGCTAACTTCAAATTATTATCACGGCTGTATACCCAAGGCTCAAACTAGAGACCATTGGTTACACTAGAACGACCCACAGCCAGTTAATCTAAACGTTTAGTAGTACCGTTACATGTCTCATTAATTTGACGTACCATCATTAATACTCATGTATGCTAAATAAGTATGTATGTGAGTATATAACCGGGAATTCGGGCAGGGTGGGTTTCAAAAGGCAGCCTGCCGCGGGCCAGGCCTAAACTGGCCAAGCCCGTTTAGGCCCACGAGAGAAAAACACCCCATTTTCAAAGCCCAGCCCTTGAGGTGTTAGGCCTCGGGCTGGCTCGCGGGCTTTGCTTTTTCCAAATTTTCCCTCACTTTTGAGCATGTATTGTTAACCAAAATAATGGACCTATAATAAAAAATATAAATATGATCTAAATTATGTTTAAATACCAAGCATTAGTGCATCACCAACTCAACAACTCATAAATTAAATATCAAGTCCACAACTAGAAGTCACGCCACAATTAAATAGAATATTCCATAAGTTCAACATAAAGTCTATTGTTTACACATCACAATTAAATAAATTACTACATAAAGTTCACATGCGATAATTAAATAAACTACTACATAAAGTCATAATAAAAGCCATAAACTACATTAAACATTAAGATATAGCGTCATTTTCATTTTCTTCGTCATTATTACTAATCATCAACATCAAGGACATTTGATTGTGTTTCACTATGAGTAGGCTCTCCTTATTATATAGCAAAAATATCAAAATTTTTCCTATTATTTGCTTTTTTAATATTATTAATTAACAATATAGGTAAATAAAAAATGGGGAAATAGTCTGGCTTGCCGGCCCGTTTAAACTAGCGGCCCGATGTGCTAGCCCGTTTAAGCCCGCCTCTCGTTTTTGCCTCCAAAATCAAAGATCAGCTCTCCTTAGGCTATGGCTTAAACGGACTCGGTCCGAATTCCCGGCTCTATGTGAGTATTTATTTTGACAGCATCTTTTACTTTTTTTGAAATATCTAGCTTCTGGAGTATAGCTTCTGAAAAAAAAGCTGAAAAAGTGTTTTTTTTTCAGCTTTTCTGAAAAAGCTGAAAAAAATGGCTTTTGATGAAGTGAGAGTGTTTGGATGGTTGTTGTGATAATGACTTTTTCTATGTATAAATTACTAAAAAGGACATAAGTTTAATGTGTTGGGAAAGAGAGAGAATGAGGGCATTTTCGGTATTTCAATATGACATGTGTAATGATGGTATATTTCTGCTTCGTACTTCGCGTAAAAGCTGAAAAAAGTAGTAGCATGTTTGGATTAGCTTTTAGAGAATAGCTTCTAGGGAAAAAGTTGAAAAAATCACTTTTCTGAAAAAATAGCTTTTGTAAAAATGAGAGTTTGGATGATTATTATGAGAATGACTTTTTCTGTATAAATTACTAAAAAGGACATAAGTTTAATATGTTGAGAAAGAGAGAGGATAATGGTATTTTTGGTAGATCATTATAACATGTGTAATGATGGCATTTTTTTTACCTCGTATCTTATTCAAAAGGGGAAAATATTAGCTTATTCAAAACCTAGGTTTTGGTGGCCAAAACCTAGGTTTCCAATCCAAAAAGGCTTTTCACATTTTTTTCAAGTGTTTGGCTTACCTTTTTTCAAATCTAGGTTTTGAGTCCAAACCTAGGTTTAAAGGTTTGGACTCAAAACTTAAGTTTTGTTAGCTACCCAACATGCACATATTGATACAAATTGCTTGTAAATGATTGAAGACCTCACATCTCAAGCTCTTACACGGAAGAGATAGAAAAGAAAATAGAGAGAAAAAGACTAGAAGAACAGTACAATTTCATTCAGTATTGTATAAGCTCATGATAAGTGATATGTGTGAGGGCTTTTTACACTCTAGCTCCAGGATTAATGATAGAAATTCTACAACACAATCACAATAATAATAAAAGAATTAAAATCAAAATTAATATAAATAATAATAAATGGAAATGCTTCAATATTAGACAAGATAACCTTCAAATAGTCTGAGAATCTTTTTCTTCTTCTTTTATTCCCATCATTTTCTCATGCTGAAGTTAAATGTACTCTCTTTTACAGAGGTAGAGAGCTGGTAATTAAGAGTTAGACAAGGTTTGGGTTGGTTCGGTGAAACTTGTGTTCAGCGATCTAGGTGACATTTATATCAGAGGGACATTTCTTTTGAATAAGATAGCGATGAACACGACAATCAAAAGTGAGAACAATCTGTTCATCCATAATTGCATTGATAATCTCTTTAGTTGGTGGAATCAGAGCAGTGTGCTGTTCTGAACTTACAAATTCATCTCTAAACAATGGGTATTTTGGTAATAAATAACATCCTAAATATTAAAATTTGGCCAAAACAGAGAAGTCATGAGGTAATTCAAACATGTAAATTTAGGATACCGCTCAGGGCGAATGCATGTTTTTACATGTTCTCCTTCACTAAAATTTTAAACTTGACGATGAGCATCATATAAATATTTTTATTGATTGTTTTGTAAACATGTTTGATTAATAAATTGATTATTTGATTTCCGCTCATTCCTTGATGACATCCTTCCTGTCTTCTCTGCCTCCCTTCCCTTTTTCCATTCACGATTTTGTAAAAGTATTTGACAAGTTCTTTTTCCACAAGTTGAAATAAAACTCTTCTTACGTATTTAATTTGTAGAGCATAAAATTATTTCTAAAAAGTTAATCCGATCAATTAAGTGGACTAACCTTTTGTTGATTTTCTCGTACTAATTCAATCATCATTAGCTTGATGAGTTGGGCAGCCATTAATGCTTGAAATGCATTTTGGGTTACATAAAAAGGATTAGGATGGAGTCATCTCTTTGTTTAGCAATTATTACTGCATTTACTTTATATGATCATATCATTGTGATATGATCAGATTATTGTTATTATTAGGGTTCGCTTGATTTGGCTAAGATCTACCAAGATCGGTGTTTGATATTTTTGTCAGCGAATACATGAAACGACAACAGACGCAGTTAACTTGACATGAGCCGTGAGGTGACCATAATTTAATATCTTTACGAAATCCCTTTTTGACTGCCTAACTTTCTCTCTATAACAGTCCAAAACACAATGTGGAACAGGCATGGGAATACCCAGAAACAGTACAGTTCTTTTTCGGAAAAAAAAAATCAGAAAAATAGTCTAAAGAGAAATTAATACAGGAAATATATAAATAATCCAGATCCAAGGGCAGGGGTCGTACGTTGTTTCATCTTTTTAATAGGATTCGTGCTTCTTTTTTTCCTGCCACTTATTATTATTTGCCCATTCCCTGATTTTGATGTGATTTGATGGCCATCACTTCCATTGTCAAAAAACAATATTTTAAACTTGATTAATTAAATTTGTTTATATCAGATTCAAACCGACAATCTCAGCTATATATTACATACTAATATTTATGTACACCCTTTTTTCTTATCATGAGTCTCGTAGTATGGAGGTGTTTGACATAGCTGAGGATAGAAAGAAAAAAAAAAAAAAAAGCAAGATTGGCTGAATAAGTGCTTAAAATTCAATTTTCATTCAAGGTCATGTTTGTCTTAACATATTTTCAATTGTACTTATACTTTACTTATAAGCATAAGCTATAAGGACTTAAATTGCCCTAGAATTTTTCACTAAGAGCACCGAGTGTCTGGAAGTATTTTTAGAGCCAAATTTACCCCAATAATAGTAAAAATGGGACAATTTAGCCCCTCCATTGACACCTATTAACGGTCAATGATGTTGACCAAAAGTTGCAAATGTGACATGCCTACGTGGCATCCACGTCGTACTCATTTTTTATGCAAGATTTTTTTAAAAAAAATATTTAGCAACTAAATTTCTCTTCTTCTTTTTTTAAAATATGTTTAAAAAAAACTATCTTTTTATTTTTTTTTTAATTTATACTATGTGACATGGAAAAAATGAGGATGACTTGGATGCCACATAGGGTGATGTAGGCCTTGCCTATGCATGCCACGTCTGCATATAATGGCCAAAGACGTTGACCGTTATAGTCTGTTAATGGATGGGCAGTTTTACCCTATTTTTATTACTTCCAAGGCAATTTTATTCCCTAAAAAACTTTCATATACCCAGAGCTTTTTGATGGAAACTTCCAGGATATTTTAGCCCTTTATCCCTTTTTTTTCGCCTTTAATCATGGAAAAGTGCCCGTGGGAAGAGTTGTAGACAAAAAAAGCTGTGGGTCCCACAGCTCACCTTTATCTTCCGTGCCTAGTCTTCATTTAATTATCTTCCTCACTGTTATTCTTACCCTCCCTCTCTCTGTGTCCACGCAATATTTATTATTTTCATTTTCAAATATATCCATTAGTTGCATTTTTTATCTCTTAAAATTATATATGTATGTTTTGCTGAACAAAAATTTATATTTATATGATTTCTAATTCACATGCATTTTTATCCATTACATATATTTATTTAAGTATCTTAACATTTTTAATCATTTGCCAATTTTAAATTTCCATTTTAATTTTTTTAAATAATTTTAATTTTTAACTCAAAATTATCACAATATAAGCATATAATTTAATTATATTATTTAATAATATTCATGTCCTTATTAGTCATTTCCATTTGAACTTATTTTTCAAAATATTCACTCAAAGATATTTTTAAAAGTCAAAATGATAAAAAAGTCTATTCTATAAGAATTAATCCAAACATAAATTTCATTATACGATATGACTTATATTCAATCTTACTTCTACAAAAATTCAAATTATAAAAAGTTAAATTAAGAAAAAGTCTTTTTTCCAATCACTAATCTAAACATAAAGATAACAAAGTTGTTATTTTGCCTTTTCTGGTGCCTTTTTTATTTTTGGGGCGAAGAAGCAAGTGAGAGAACGTAACTATATGACCTGGATTTGTTTCTCACCCCTAGATAATCAAATAATGACATCAAAACAAAAACTCGGTTCATTGACCCAAACGTCAGACTTACTTTAATTTGTAGAAACTATTACTATTACTATTATATAGCTTTACGCTAGTCAAGGCAAATATATACTATATATATATACACACATATTTATAGCGCTATATATACGCTAGTGTTTTCTTGTATCTAGTTATTCAATCTAATTTGGACCCCGAAAATATCTGTTTTAGTTTTCCCATCACGCGCGTTAACTTAGTAGTAGTTTGGTTAATGAAACTACGGATCCGTTTTAATTTCTCACAAAATCAAAGAGAGACGATATTTGTGTTTCAATACTAATTCATTGACGTCATTACAATGTTTCCTATATACCTGCAATTTGAGATTTTATTTTATTTTCAGCTGTCCTATCCTTTAATAATTACAACGCAAAACCAGTCATTTGCCAACCAAAATAAAAAGCATGCGTGTCCTTTCCTTTATTAGTGTTCCGAGCGGTTTGTATGGTGTTTTCCAGATGAAGGAAAGGAAACTAAACTAGCTCCTTACTTCCCTATACACTTTCCTAAGATTGATGTTCCCCTTGTATGTACGTGGGTATGTGTGTCTTCTCTGAATGACATTTTTATAAGTTTCCCTTGACAAACTTGTGTATAAATTAAAGAAGGTAATTAAAATCAGTCATTTTTTAAACCTCAAAATTATTCTCAACGATTTATGTAGCACACATTTACTTATAAAAGTGAGTTATTTTAGTAGTGAAATTCTATCCATGACATGTTAAAATTAAAACAGGTCCAGGAAATGGTTCTTTTCGGTATCCTTTTATTTAGGAGCACTTAGAAACATATAAGGATTGTTATTGCAATAAATAAGTTTTTGTCATGAAAATTGATCTCATCAAAATTCTCTGTAAATATGCAATTTCAAAAAGTTGTGTGATGTGTATTTTCTAACCATTCATGTTGGACAAACAAAATGAATGCTTTTGAGCTATACTAAGAGAATATTACCAAAAGAAACCAAATTCGCTCATTCAAAGATGTTAATGGGATTGAATATGTGAATAACATGAAATGTTGGTGTTGAAGGAGAGTTTGAAGATGACGAAAGATTAACAGTATTCTCTCTATTACTTAATATATATGATCAAGTTAACTTTATTTCGGGAAATTAAGGAAACAAACTAAACTATTTAATCATAATATATTTACATGTCATTAAATTGTATATAAGTTTATATGATCAAGATAACTTTATTTCAGAAAATTAAGGAAACAAACTAAACTATTTAATCATAACATATTTACATGTCATTAAATTGTATATAAGTTTATAAGTTAAATCAGTTTTTTTTAAAAAAGTGATAAATATAACTACTTTAAAGTAGTTAATTTTACTTCCTTAATAAAAAAAAACCAACTATATCTTATATTAAAGATCATAGGGAGTATGCTACAATTGGGTGGGAATAATTTTTTTTTTTTTTTTTTTGCTTTCTAGCGTATCAAAAAAATAAGGTGATATCATTCTATTTTTAATATTTCAATTTTCAGTAAAATTACTTCACTAAATATTTTAATGTTTTTGAATGCACTTTATCTTTTGAATTTTTGGGTAATTAATTATAGGTCCCGTATAAGGAAATTAATTAAGATGAGGTCTCACAAAATCACGAAATTAATCTAAGTCCCACGAAATTGTTATCGCCTGCTCATTAAGTTGTTATCGGCAGTTTAAAAATTGTTACTGAACAAGGGTTTAACAGTTGTATCGTCAGGTCCTAAGTTGTTATTGTCTGGCCAGAAGTTGTAATCGTCAAACCCAAATAGTTGTTAACACTTTATCAAAAGTTGTTATTGAAATAACAACTGTTTGACCTGAAGATAACAACTAAATGAATATGCAATAACAACTTTCTGGTAGGAATTTCAGATTAATTTCGTGATTTCGTGGGACCTCATCTTAATTAAGTTCCTTACATGGAACCTATAATTAATTACCCTTGAATTTTATGGTTAATTCTGAAAACCAGAAAAAAATAAATAATATAAAACATGTTAATTGAATGTTGTATAAAGATACTTGTAATAGAGAGGGGAGTGAGTGTACATAAACACACATACACATACAAATGCATGCAAGCATTCTCTCAGTTGCTTATGATAAATCTTCTTCTCAGGTTGGAAGAATATGTTCTACATCTTCTGATCACTCTTCAAATACAAATCATAATTTAGCTAAGCATAATTATGGTCCTCTGTTATCATCAACTTCAAGAAAATGTTTGTGGGAAGACTTTTATGCTCAAAATCTGGGTTCTTGTAGGGCTTGTGTCAAAAAGCTCCGTCGATTGGATGATCTTGCTGGGGGCTTCTAAGTTAAACAGTAAACACTTAGATGTCCATCCTGCCGTGCTACTTTATTTTGCATTAATGTTTAAGTTATGTGAAGGTTCATCAGCTTAAGGGGACTCAGTGCTCTTGAAGTTTCAATTATTCCTAGTTGCAGCTCTCTGTTATTTGGGTTTTAATTATGTGGCTTATGTCTTTGTTCTTCTTATTTTAGAATCTGAATTCTAACATAGAATTATGATCACATTTTACATTGATGGATTTTTTGAGTTCTGTAAATGTCGTTATAGTCTTTATGGGACTTCCAACTTGGTGTTGAATTTAAGTCATTTTCTTTCAAACCCTCTTTGGGTAGATGCCCGTTATCCCTCTCTTGAGAATGAAGTTAGTGGTATAATCTTCATCGACTTCATGTTGATAGCTTTATCTATATATGACATTACAGTACAAGGATTTGGGTTATGGCCGGTGTACTGCTTGGTCATATTCTGATATTGAAATTTTGGATTCATGCTTGTGTTTGGGTGTGTTTGTTAACAATTATAGTTTCTCTAGATTAGTTGTTAAGTATCATGAGTGTGAGTGTGTTATTAGTTTCTATGCAAGTATCTTAATGAAACCTTCTTTAATATTTAATATATTTGATGATTAAAAAAAAACACATATATGTGGGTGATGTCCATTTCTACCTTCTTCTGTGGGTGTGCTCTGAAGTTGGTGAAGATGCGGACCACTCAACCCTGCAAAACTCGTCAACTCCCCACTCCAAAAACAAAAACCAAAAGAAAAAAATTCTCCCCCAAAAAACTCGTATCGTTTGCCTCCCGTATATTGATGACTCCATGTTCACCTTCCTAATCCTGCTCAGGTCAAAAAGAGTAACAAAAAAAAAAACAAAACTTTTGTAATCCCCACCAAGTCCCCTTTGAATTCATGGGGTTAAATGTTCGCCCAACTGTATCTGGATCGTACAAACTTCATTTATTGCTGCTGCTGCTCAAGATTACTTACGTGCATAATAATTGACCAATGATTTAAGATTTTTAATCCTTGATTTGGGATTGTAGTAAAATCTAAAATCAATCATTTACCATAATCCTCAACTATTAGACCTAACCTGACACCAACCATCAAAACTTCAACCTGTTCCTAACTTCCTACTTTAATTTCAGTAAAGAAAAAGTAGCATGAATTAAAAGGAGATTAATTTAACATTCAGTAAATTAAACCAATTGGAAAAAGATTTGAGAAAATTATTGGTTGAAGCTCGTCTTCCAACTATCACAATCAAACACTTCATCAATTTTTTTAATTTGATCTAAAAATTTTAATATGATTTAGTACTTGTGCGAACGGGATATATTAAGACCACATTAACATTTTTTTTCCTTTCGTGAAGAAAAATTAGACTCTATAAAGCCACATCAGATTAAAATTCTTCCGATCAAATTAAAATATCCATCATAATCAAACCACGTACGGATTGATCAGGTCATCCCATACTCTGGTGACCTGATCATGTAGCCACTCCCAGGTTAAGTGGATGACTTGGTTTACTAGTAACACGAAGTTTCCCAGGTAAACTGGAGTCAACTACTTATGTTAGGTTATCTCGGTCGCCCTTTTTAAAACATAGAAAATGGTGTTTAAGTTAACGTTATTTGCACTTTTTTATTTTTTTTAATGATAATTTTGATGCTAATGACTATCATAATTACTAGTGAAAATATTTTGTTTTTATTTATCTATTTTGATATTTTATTAAGAATAATATTTGGATTACGGACTATGGTGTTAATGATCAGTAGATTGATACTGTTAAGTTAATATGTCAAAAAATTGTAAAAAATATTAGATAAATATATAATTGTATTGTTAGTTAGTCAATATATTGAATGGATACTTGATAAAGTATACGTAATTTGGATTGTAAGATGAGAAATTAGAATTTAATTTTTTTAATTCTTTTTTATTTCTCAGCGGTTTGGCAACCCAAATTTATTCGGTGCTTATCTATTGACGTGCTGCCTCGACCATTTCATGTTTCATATACCGACATGATTATGATAACCACAAAAATATTATGAGATGTCTACTTGTGATTTTTTTAACATAGTTGTGATTGTTTAGACTTTAGATTGAAAGGTGATAAAAGTATTTACCAAAAACATTAAAAAAAAAAATCAAGAATTGATAAATTAAAATTTAAAAGAAAAAGGGAGTTGTGGAAGGAAAGCACAGAGAGAGGGTAAGGCATGTCGGAGATGACAAACGTAGCAGAAGCCGAAGCCGAAGCCATAAATGCCGACAATTTATATTTATTTTCCTCTGTAACTCCCATTGTCTATAACTCTCTATCCTCCTCCCTCACGCGCTACCGTCACGCGCTCCCTCCCTCTGGGCCCTACCTCACGTCACTTCGCTTCAGGTACGGGAATGCGTGCTTTCAGGAACGCCCTGATTTTGACTCCCACCCTTTCACTGTTCCTCTCCCCCTTATGTACTCGTTCAATTTACTGCTCATTCCGTAGATTAAGTAAATTTTTGCCTATACAAAATAAATCACAATTATTTTATATTTATATTTTTTTAAAAAAATAATTTTTTTATTAACATATAATCTATCTAATTACATATAGTATAGGTTAAAATTTAATGTTTTATGTCATTTCTTTAACCTAAAATAAATCAATTTGATATTATAATACGACCGAAGGGTGTACATACCATGGAAAGTTGAATATAGTTAACTCTATATTTTAAAAAAATATACTTCCTCATGTCCTAAATATTATGTCTATTTACTTAATTTGATTAGATTAAGATGTTATTTAATTTAGTTAAAACCACTTGATATAACCAATATACGCTAACCATATCCCCACCTTTTATTTTACTTGTTTATTGTTGAATTGTATTAATAGAAATAATTTGAGAAAAAATTGGGAACAATCAAAATAAGTTCTTATATTTAAGACCAAATCCCAGTCTCCAAATACTTCCTGTATCTGTATTAATGACCGATGAAGTATAGTCTAGATAATAGATTGAATAATTGATATTTAGAGCATATTAATATGTTTAATTCTCTCAATCAATCATGTGTAGAAAGCCATATCATCTATCCACCCACATGATCTCTCTTTCTATCTCACTCCTTTTGCTTCTGTCTTCCGTTTTGCCCCTCTCCATCGCCTTCAGCTCACGTTTGTCTGTGCTGCTTCTGCTGTGCCAGAACACACCCAATAGCCAACGCTAACAACCCCTGTACCCTCACAGTAAAAAATCTTGGGCATCAGTACAATCACTATTCACTCAGACATCTCCATAAATTTTAGGTATACGCCCCAACCGGGTCACCATTACCGGCTCACCGGTTATAGCCGGTGGAAGTATTTTAAGATTACATTAGACATTAGAAACAGAGAGATTTAAATAAATCTCAGATGCACATACATAAAGAAACATAAACATCTCAAGTTCCCTCCTAATCAATATTCATAGTGTCCACACCTTCTTCTTCCTCCTCCCTCGCTTTCTGTTCTAAGCGTACTGTGTGATCTCACTTTCAGGTGTGTGGATTGATTAGAATTAGACATGGATTTTGATGAGCAAGAAGATGAGGAGATGGGTATGGGCCCCACAGCGAGTTACGACTCGCTGGGTAACCCAAACCAAGAAACCATGGTGAAGAATCAACTTGTGGTTCAGGCCAACAACAAGAAGAAAGCAAAGTATAGAGAGTGCTTGAAAAATCACGCGGTGGCCATCGGCGGCCACGCGCTCGACGGCTGCGGAGAGTTCCTACCCGCCGGAGCCGACGGCACCATCGACGCCCTCAAATGCGCCGCCTGTAACTGCCACCGCAACTTCCACCGCAAAGAAACCGACCCCACCTCCGGCATGGCGGCGATGGAGCCGTATTTGTTGACCAACCACCCCCACTTCCACCACCATCAACCGCCGCCGCCGCCGCCACGTCATCACCAATTCTCGGCGTATTACAGGACGGCGCCGGCGGCGGGGTACCTGCACGTGGGGAGGGGCCCACCACCATCGGCGGCGCTGGCGCTGCCGTCGACATCTGGCGCCGGGTGTGGGGCCCACAACAGCATAGGGGAGGATCATGAGGAGGATGTGAGTGGGAATGGGAATAATAATGGGGATGATGGTGGGGTGATGAGGAAGAGGTATAGGACGAAGTTCACGCAGGAACAGAAGGAGGGGATGTTGGGGTTGGCGGAGAGGCTTGGGTGGAGGATTCAGAAGCATGATGAGAGTGTGGTCCAACAATTCTGTGATGAGATGGGTGTCAGGCGTCATGTTCTCAAGGTTTGGATGCATAACAACAAGCACACTCTTGGTAAGAAGCCCTAGCAAGGATCAAATACTAGAAACTACTACAACGACAACAACAAACATTTATATATATATTATGATTATTCACTATATCATGTTGGCCATCTTGTTTTCTCTTTCCTCGTATTGGGGTTATTATTATAAGTTGTTACTGGTTTTGAACGCTAAGTTTGAAGGTGGGGACTGGGGAATTGTGTTGTTTCTCTCTGAGTTCTGACTTTTTTTTTTTCTGAGTAAGTCTAGCATTATACTAGCTAGCTTAGGTGCTTAGGGTTTTTTTTTCTTTCTCGTTCTCTCTCTCTTCATCGTCATCTTCTTGTTTTCGTATCTCAACATTTGGGGAAATTAAAAAATGTGGGGCTGTGTATTCCTTTTGAGCTGTGTTGGTGTTTGGAAATGAAGGTATATATAGAGTTCCACTTTGATTAGAGCAAGTTATTGTTCTTGAATTGGTTTGATTTCTTCGGTGTGTGTTGTGTGTATTTTCATTGTGAATGTCATATACATAGAGCGTTGGTATTTATTTCAGCACACGTGTGCTTGGCTATTATATTATATATTTGGTGGCAAAGGTGGTGACTGCGTTTGGATTTAATTAGGAAGTTTTGCCTAGAAATGATTTAGTTGTTCGGTGAAGCTCATGATCATGAGGAACGGACCAAACTAAACTAAAAAAATCAGAAAACCAAGAAAGAGGAACTTTTATGGACGGTTTGGCTATACAAAACTCTACAGTGTATATCTGAAACAGTTACTGGAAGCAGAAACTTTCTCGAAACCTTAAACATGTTTCTGAGGTTGCATTTCAGGTTTTTTATTCTCCCCATGTGTGTGTGTGTTTCTATACTGCTAAGCTTGTTGCTCTCACACCCAGTCTTTTGCTTCTCCATCAACCTTTCTCCTGCTTCCCCTACTCGTATTCATTGAGCTTTTTGCAGAACTTTCGTTTTCTTTCTTCTCTCTTCCTCTCATTGATGTTCCTTGTCCTTTGCATTATCTGCAAGTGGGGTACCCAGAATCTTAAAGCTTCTGAACTTCTAGATCTTTGTTATTTTTACTTTGCCCAGTGTCTTTAATTCGGTGAGGTTGGGGGGGGGGGGGGGGTGTGAAAATGGTTCCATTGAGGAAGAGATGGAGCGAGAAAGAGCTTAATTATATTAAGCAGATGTTTTTATGTCAGTTATGGCCTATGGGGTCGTCATTTCAAGAGGGAAAGGGGGTGCTACAGATGTTTTCTGTTTCATTGCGGGCGCGCGTTTTCTTGAATTACCTTTTTTAAATTAAATAAAGAGGGATTAAAAGAACAAAAGAAAAAGGAAGTTCATGCTGGTTTTATAGTTTAAATATCTCCTTGTTTTAAGCCTAACGTTGCAGTTTTTCCCTCTTTTTCTTGCTTTTATTCCCTTTTCTATTTGAGTTTGTCCCTTGGATCTTTCTTATTGTTTTGACCGTTTAATTCTTCAAAATAAAATATGGAATGTGGGGCTTGACGGTAAGAATTTGGTTGAGAGACAAATTGAATCCATTTTTCAACAAACAAAATGATGAAAAAACTTGTATCTATGTATCTATGTGAATACAAAAACAACATGAATATGTGTATGTATACTCGCTCCCTATTGTTAACTATATGATTCGGTTGATTTTTCTCTTTCAAAATCATAAGAAAGTTAAATAAATTATTTATAAATTGATTTGAGTCATTTGATTGAATTTTCTCTCTAATTTAATCTATTTGATTTATATATTAATATATAATCTAATAATACATAAAATACGTTATGATTAGGTGGCTCATTTCACTCAAGCTCTAAAAAATAATTAAATGTATCTTATATTTAGGAACATATATATATATACATATACCACTACTACACAAAACCTTTTTTGTAGCACTTGAATGAAGAAATGCTACATCTCAAAAAGTATGGACAATTTGTCACGTTTGGTAAAACATGTGCTATATAATAGTTAACATATTGTAGCACTTTTCAACAAGTATTCATAAAAAAGTATATTGTTACGCTTTCCAAGATAAGTGCTATAAAAAATCATAATAAACTTATTTTGTTATTAGTATAAAAATGATTTAAGATAACATTTGATTGAGAACGAGTTACAATTGTTCACAAATTTTTTTTAAAAATATTTTGCAAGCCACTTGTAATGCTTTCATAGGAAAGTGCTACATAAATGTCATTTAAAATTTATTAAAATATAATAAATGTTATTAAAAAGAGCTACGACGTATGAGTAGGCAAAGGTTGCAATATTTTTTTTAATAAATATTTCTTAGCCTATTATAGTGTGATTTTAAGGGGAGATCAAGAATTTTATCAGAATCTTAGAGGATAGTCTCCTTTTTCTCTTTATTTTTTTTTTTTTTTACATTTTATCTCCACTTTTAGATAATTGAATAGATGGTCCAAACTTAATAATTTATAAAAGCATTAATATAAGATTTTATAAATTAATTTTTATGTATTTTTAATTATTGCAATTATGAACTATGTATATAGGATTTTAAGAGTTTAAATCTATCAAATTATGTTTGTGAAAATTTATGCAAAATATTAAATTTGAACCATTTATTTTTTCAATCCAAGGGTGGATAAGAGAATCTAAAGAAAAAGAGAAAAAAGATAAAAACCCACGATAACTTTTTATTTAATATTTTTTAAACCCCATTTACCCCCACTTGCCCCACCATCAGAAGCACAATGCCGAGAACGTCTTCCACTACAATGTGCAAACTGTTTTTGTCTCCAATTTGCCTCATTCATTTCTTTTTCATCTTTGGCATTAAACTCCCTCTTTCCCAATTTCTATTCTTCTTTTCCAGAACCCCATGCCTTTCCCTTTTATTATTCTTCAATTATTGATGGTCGTCTGAATTTTTCAGTACACGACGCCATTGGAGCTCGCACGACCGGCGACCCATCTCAATGAAAAATTGCTTGTTCGATTCTCTCATTGCTGTTTGTATTCATCTCAACGTGCTTGGATGAAATTATTTATTTATTATTTAATCCACAATATGTTGGTAAATAAGAGTTATTATTTTATTGTTTTCGAAAATCATTAAGTAATGTTATTTGGAATATTGTTTTGAGGCTTTGATTGACTGTATTTTTTTTCTTTTTTTTCTTGTTTGATTACATAAACAGCACAAATAGACTACACAGTAGTCTCTACATCAGACTTCGGAAAATCAACTAAACACACAGGGGTGATGACACAAATTGGACGCCCTCAGGCATATCTAGCGCTAACTTCGCCATTGAATTTGCAGCTTCATTTGTCTTTCTCTACTTTGGTTCTACTAGAAAAGCTTGAAAAAGTTGTGTTAGTAGGTTAAATATGATTTTCATGATATAATGTTGATAAGTGTAATCTTGACTATTATTTGTGTTCTGTAGAATTAACATGAGAAGAGAGCTTCTACTAATAAGTTGGATTTGTTAATTGTTAGTTGTAAGTTTTTTGTTTTCTAATTTTGATGTTGATTGCTACAAGTTTTATTGCTTAGTTGATTGATATGAGTTTTATTCTCTCTTGATCCGAGAAAGTTTTCGACAAATTAATGTGAATCCGTTTCTAAAAAAATTATCAAAAAAAAATAATTAAAAGTAAATAAAAATGAAGCGCTACATATTGTCTATAGAATTTGATAAAAAAATGTAATATTTTGTAACGTTTTATCTATGAAGTGTTACATAAACAAACACATTTAGGTACCGCTTTGTCAAGCAAATGCTACATATAATACACAAATAATAATTTATTTTCATTATATAAAATAGTTTTTTGTTGCACTTTTGTGAGAAAGCGTTACATAACATTTCCCCAATTATAGCACTTTTAAAGTGCAACATAAATCAAATGTAGCACTGACATATGTAGCACTGTAAAAGTGCTATAAAACAAGAAAAATAAGTGCAACAAAAAAGGATTTATGTAGTAGTGTACACACATAACCACCACCACCATTGCCAAAGATGAGAGATTCGGAGAGACATGAAAGTAGATTCTACTTGGATCCCAAGAATCTGTAATGGGGTTCATTACAGAATCTTGCCTCTCGCTGATCCGCTCTAATGAAATCCACAGATTCAATGAATTGTGTGCTTGATGAATAAAAGTAACAATCCTAAAGCTGCTTAAACTTTTGATCAATATGTATGTAAGAAATATATAGTTGAACTTTTTCATGACAGTTAAAAACGCTTCTTGAGAAACAGCTGCTCTTATAGAGAGAGACAAGTCATAATCTGAACAAGGTTAAGAAGGAAACGAAACAAATAGAAAGATCTAAGAAGTATGGAAGTTGATGAGTACTCATTTTTTTTTCAGTTTTTTTTTTTTTTGTGACGATTTTTTTTTTCAGTTTTGAAAGCATAGAGGTAATCATTATTTGCACTTTTGTTTTTTACAGTGATTATAATATGATATACACACACTTCATACTTCAATTAGTATGCGCACTGAGATCATCATGATCATAATTATGAAGTGACTAGAATAAATCATATTGGGAAGAGTGATAAATGAACAAGATTAAAATGGGGGTATATAGTGAGCAAGAGAAGTACTGAGAGAAGAAACTTTTAATGGTAAAGAAGGAAAAAGGTAAAGGGGAAACGGGGAAAGTGGGGGACCCTGCATCAGGGAGGAGGAGAAATGTGGACGAATGGGATATAAAGTAAGAGAGGCATGGAAGGCAAGGTAGCAGCATCACAGACTTTAGTGGACACACTTAGCTTGCTTCGCAACACAAGGAAGCAAGTCCAAAACCTAATGATTTATATATTACAAGCCACCCCTACTTCAGCATTCTTCTTTTGTTTTCTTTTAAAATTGAAATACTTGGTATCCTAGCTAGTTCTGCCTCTTAACTAAGGACTACAATTAATCTGTATCGAGTTAGATTAAAATTAAGGGGTGGCAGATTAAGGTTTTTTTTTTTGGTCATAGCAGATTAAGGGTTTTAATGGGTCTAGAATAATCTGAAATTAGTTGGGTTGAGACCCTTTAATTAGATGACAAACTCTACCACCGGTATTGTAATATTCTGAGGTTTGAACTTGAGACCTTTGATTAAACTAATGCAATTAATTCCCTTGTCATATGAACCAAGTGTTTGATGATATCCTTTGATTATTCTTTGCTTCATTTGGGGGCCTACAGTTCAATCTCGGTT
Source organism: Mimosa bimucronata (assembly GCA_037074515.1). Lineage (NCBI taxonomy): Eukaryota > Viridiplantae > Streptophyta > Magnoliopsida > Fabales > Fabaceae > Mimosa > Mimosa bimucronata. Next base: position 24,168,055 of record CM073447.1, read on the forward strand.
AGTGGTCCTCTATATATATATATATATATCATCCATCCTCATACACTAACCCGCTTCAGCTATTTCCCACTACTTTCTCTTTCATTTATACAAGTATATGTGTGTCCTCACATATAGCTCTTCGTCGTGTGCTCTTCACTTGGATTCTCCCTCGTACCCTCTTTAATGCTAATCCCTCTGTGACCAAATATATAATATAGTTGACTTTTTTAAAAAATTATAAGAAAACTAAACATGGTACTTATAAATTATTGATTTGCCTATATTTTTACTCCAAACTAGTTTATTCGACTTATAACCTAACATATAATCCAAAAATACACAAAACACCTTATAATTAAATTATTCATTTCGCTTCCTTAATCTCTAAAAAAAAGTCAATTAGGTCTTATATTTAGGAACGAGGAAGTATATCGTTTCACATAATATATATCATCTTATTGATGAGATTGTAAATTTGTTATACACTACGTGGGTGTTTCAGTTTTTTGTTTAACAAAGTACATTAATAAAGAAAATATAATAATATTTATATTCCTTAACAAGTTGACCGCCTGGGCATACATATTGATAATGAATTTAGTGAATTAGGTCCATGCTTTATTTCAGATTTTTTTTTTCTTTTAAAAATATGGGTTTAGGTGTATATTTGGGTCAAGATGAACTTCTTAAATAGGTTGTATATTAAAAACTGACAGGAGTAGATTTTTTCTACAAAAAACTAACTTAACTCGTTATTTTAATCTTTGAATTTAACTATGTTCATACATTTTGCAGCGGAAGGAAGGAGTATTTTAACTAATTTGATTATATCATTATATCATGTTCCAGAAAGTTGTGGCCGGTTTATAATTAGTCAGAAGATCAACGTATGACTTAGTACAAGGGTTACTATTCGATTTTGGTTGGCTTTTTATTGGGATTGGGACACATGCTTAGTGATTCATTAGCTTAAGATTTCATGTTTTCTTGGAGCTGATTTGAATATTAGCTTAAGATTTCATATCAAACCATGAAGAAACAATTTAGTTTGATTTCTGAACCAAATTCAACTATGACTTATGTTGTATTAAGGAAACAAGAGAATCAATTAACAAATTTTTTCTCATATAGTTAACTCTGTAATACGAAACCACATAAAATTAGTTAATCCAAACACTTCCACTAACTCAGAACGGATGCGAATGGGATCATATAGAAGCGACAGACTCTCCAAATCACACCTGCCTACCTAAGGTTGGAACCCGAGATCTTTGGTAAAAACTAATTGATCAAGAGATTTTGCTGGAAATTAGGGAAAGTGACAATTTTAAGAACTTGAGAGATAATGATGTTAGAAAAAATGTAAAAGAATGTTGGGGATTGTTTGACCAAGATTGGTTTGTACAACAGACAGGGAAAAGGGGGAAGACAAGGGTGTAGAGTAAACAACGTAGGATGTAGCATTGTGGATGAGAAACAAACAAGGAGCAGATGAAGATGGGACCTTATAAGATTCGTTTGGATCACAAATGTTTTTATCCTAAGGACAAAGAAAGAAAGAAAGTTTCCGAGGAATATGGCTTTCGCTTTACCCCTTTAATGCCAATTGCTTATCCCTCCCTTCCTTCTGCTTCCTAGTACCCAAACAATATCTCTTCGACTCTTCCTTCCTTCTTTCTTTGGGCTTTTCTAAATCTTATGCCATCTGGGCTCATTTACATTTTATTGGGGTGCATAAGTGGAAAAAAGAAATTAAAGGGAGAGACATATAATCAATTAGGAAAGAATGAAAAGAATGCATTAAATAATGAGACAAACTTACCCATTTACAGATCTTCACCATACATTTCAAATACGAAGGAAGTATATAACAACTCTTTCTAGATGCCATGATATCATGAATACTGTTTGAGATATATGAGATATCGGGTGTGTTTGGATCGACTTATGGAAAAGTGACTTATATATAAGTCAGATTCAAAATAAGTCAGATTGTGTAATGACTTTTATATTTAGATGGGCTGTGTGAAATGTAACTTATTTTTCATAAGTCAGATTGTGTATGTTTGGATAAGTTGTGATTAGATGTGAAAAATAAGTCAGAATTTGTGGGCCCCACCTTATAAGTGACTTATAAGTCAGAAATAAGCTGTTTTAAACAGCTTATGCTTATTTTGACTTATAAGCTATAAGTTACTTATAAGTCAGATTGACAATAAGCCGAGACAAACATACAAAATAAGCTACCAATAAAATAAGTTACTTTTACCCCAAAATAAGCACTTATTACCCAGAAATAAGTTGAGCCAAACATAGCCATCATCTTTGTTAGTTGATTAATATCACTCTCAAGGGAAGGTTTTGTTAATTGTTGTATGAGCTTATAGCTCTTTCGTGTTGATGAATATATTTTTCTCCATTCTTTCATTCTTGTTATCCCTCTAAAATCAACCTTATTATTGACAAATACGCCTGACATAAAGAACATTAAAAATCTCCAAAACATTTTTTATTTCTACTTCAATCAAGAAATTAAACACCACACGACTTAGCACCATACTTGTTTTCATGTCACCAAACTCGTTATTTGCACACTTAAAAGTTTCATCTATCATTCCAACCCACTCATGATTAATATTAACTCTATGCTTAATATGAGATCTAGTTACTATATCTTATATTAAGAACAAGAGATAGTACTAATATTCATTGCAAAATCACACGCAAAGAGAAACAAAATTCGCACATCAATATAGATTAATGTTTAAACCTTCCATCCTAACTCAAGAGGCTTGCGGTCCACCTTATTACGTTGTTGTTTAACTCGACGTCCTTCAATATTTGCAATTATTCCTTTGTCAGATACACGGTTTGAGCTTCCATTATTTGCTCTGTTCACAGAAACGGTATTACCTGAACAAGCTCGTAGACTTTTCTCCCAATCAACCTTCTTCCCATTGAGACCACATACTAATGTTTGTTTCACATCTTGTGATCTATTATTATGACTCCAAGAACGACGCCGTCGATGACTATAATGACCCCTTTTTGTATCATCATAAGTGACTTCTTTCTTATAACTAGAATCTTTGATCTGAACTTTGGTACACTTCCCTTCCAATTTGATGCTTATGTTCACCTCAGAAATCGCTTCTTTCACCTGTTGTTCTCTCTCCTTCTGACGCTGATAGAGCCTGTGAAGTCTCAGAGAAAGATTACATAAGCCTTCTTTAATCTCTTCTTCTAAGTCTCTCTCCACCTCCATTTCAAGCTCATTTCTTATCTTCAACTCTTTCTCTGACATAGCCACTCCAAGAATTTGGTTTTTCTGCACTTGATGACAATAAAAGCATTGGCAGATCATTAGAGAATGAGTTGATGGGTAACCCCACACACCCGAATTAAGCAAAAAAGGAAACTTGTGAAACAAGAAATAAACTTTTTTCACGTCAAGCATTGAGGTAAACCAAGTATTGCCATCTCCATTAAAATCTGCAGAGCCCAAATGATATTTTATTAGCAAATTAACAACAAGAAATTATGAAAGAAAATAAGGAAAACAGAAATTATAAGAAAAAGTATTAAACCTTGAATATCATGGGCCTGATCATTATATTTAACCAGCGGGTTCATGCTAAGGTTATTGGTGATGCTCATATTCTTGATGAACAATGGCTGTTTTGTGTGTGTGTGTGTGGAGAAATATTTATATGTTTATACATGAATATGGTGATTTGGACAGGTTGAGATGGGGCCTGTGACAAGTTGTAAGGAACGTGACATGCCCTGGTGTTTTTTTTTTTTTTTTGGGGGGGGGGGGGGCAACTTAGGGAGAAGATGACAGTTAGAGGTGTTAATTCAGTTGACTCATGCAAAATTAGACCACGAAATAGCCTAGCATGATTTAGCATGTAAATGCAATAAGGAAAGATGGGGCAAACATAAAAGTGAAAGGAATACTTGGAAAGAGATGTTCATTTGGAATTTAAAAAGAAAATGTGCTTTGCGTGGAAGGGAATAGGGCACTGGGTTGGCCTTAAAGCACAATCAATAAATAGGGGCACACTTGTTTTGATATGTGTCTTTCAATATAATGGATGATATTTTCAGACCCTTCTCCAATTATCTACAATTATTTAGACTCGTTGGTCATTTCGAATCATTAGTAATAAAACTACTTAAAAAGAGTGCCTGAGAAAAAAATTAAGTCTTTTTCAATTGTATAACTGATAACAATTAATCCAAATTTCTAATTAATTGGCAATATTGTTTCCTTCTTAATTTAGTTTTCAATTAATAGCTATTCTGAAAAATCATTTTGCTCAAGTAGTTTTTTTTTTTTTTTTTTTGCTAGGAAAGGATATCGTCCCATTTGGAGCAATTCTATTTGAGATATTGTGAAGTGCTAAATGTATGCACTTTTCCAAATTCAAATTTTGGTTTGTAATGTTAGGAGAGTCTAGTTCATTTCACTGGATCCAAACCCCGTTGGTAAAATGTGGTTATATTAATGTGTGAACATCAATAATATTGCAGCGCAGGAGAAGCAGTATTGATTTTGGGCCGGCTATTCTTGTGTATAAATTATTGGGTGTGTCTGGTAAAAACTAAATTGTTGGGTGTGTTCGTTTTAGCTCCCTTCTGCCGAAATTTGAAGCCCATTATGTATGTGACTTGTTAAATTAAAAGGAGCTTTTAAATTTGGGAAAATCACAACCAGGTCCCTTATAAGACATTTAATCACAACCAGATCTCAAACAATCATCAAATTACACTGAAGTCCCAAGGGACCTAGGTGATATTAAATGATCATTGAGTTGTCCATATCAGCTCTATGAATTGTTAATGCACAACCCAATAGTTGTCAATATGAGCTCCTTGAGTTGTCAAGGCACAACTCAATAGCTGTCAATAACGGCCCCTTAAGTTGTCAATGCATCTCTTTTATTGACAACTATTGAGTTGTGCATTGACAACTTAAGGAGCTGGTATTGACAACTGATAATTCATTAATTAAAGTGATTAAAGTGTGCATTTTGATATTTAAACTAGTGGATTAAATGGTAAAATTTGCATTATAGTATGATTAATTTGAATGCATACTTAATTAGAAAAAAATTTGTGTTTAAATGGGTTTGTTGGTGTTTAATAAGGAAATTACATATTAGCCCCTTCATTTGCTTCTTTCTTATTTCTTTATCACAGGGGCAAAACTGGAATTTGGGCTTTTTGTTGAAGCTTCAGCTTTGAAGCTCGTGGGAAGCGAACACAGAACAGAGGGAGTTAGGTCACACATGAATTCGGAGCTGACTGGAATGTGAGGGCTGAAGGAAGAGTTCTAGGCTTTGGCGAAAGAAGCAAGAAGAGCATTTTGGCAGGCGGAGAACGAGAGGGAAGCAAGTAGATTCAGTTAGAGCTTGAGCCAGCGTGGCCACGTGATCGAAGGGAGTTGAAGTGCCAACGTGGCGAGGGATTTGAAGAGAAAGCTTAAACGAAGAAGGAAGGTGGAGAACGAGAGGGACGGTGAGTTTGTTCTGCGAAGTATATATATTCACTGATTGAGAGAGATTAGTCATTCCTTCATTCCATTTTACCATTCCATCTTCTTCTCTCCCATTTTTCCTTCACCACTTCATCGTCTTCACCATTCTTCACGCGATTCCTCTCATCATTCTTCACCTACTTCCCATTCCATTGTTGGTTCTATGAAATTGTTTTCAACAATGAGTAGTTGAACCAGTCCGTGATTCTTCTTTGAGTGAAGCAAGTTCCAGAGCCTAATTCTTAATTGTCAAGGGAGCCTCTTAATCCTTCTACTATTGCTTTCAAATTTGTGATCTAGTTGTATCATTGATTAGAGAGATTTCAAACAAGTAGTTCTTGTTCAGCATTTTTCATTGAATGTAGTACGGAGGATTAATTTGCATTTGTTTGATTTCTGACCTAGTTGTTTCTAAACTTTGATGATTGTAATTCAATTCATTGAATCTTCATCTAGTTGTTTGAAATTTATGAGTTGAATGATTGAATTAAAGGTGTTTTTAGCTGAGATGCCACATGTTTGGATTGTTAGATTTCAAATCTTTGTGAATTTGCCTTTGATTAACATGTTACCTTGCTTAATGATTTTGCTTAGTTAGCAATTTAATTAATCAAGTGAATATGGTCCGAATCAAAGTGAGACTCTTATTCATAATAGGCAAGGAAGGAATATAGTGGAAACTCAAGGAAGAATCATTACATCATCGAATATTTTCAGTACATAATTCCATCAATTTTCAGTTTCATTGTACATTCATAATAGAAAATATATAAAAAAAATATACAGATTAGGAATATGTGGTTCTTGACACTGGAAATCTTGATTTAATTTGTTGCAACCTTGCATTTCAACCATACATTTTGCCCAGAAACGAGGAAATGACCTAAGGCTAGTTCCACTGCATTATAGGAGTTTATTCTAGTATTTTTGAGGCCTATACGACTAGGTAAATCAAGTGGCGCCGTTGCCGGGGATCGAACCTGGGTCACCCGCATGACAGGCGTGACAAGCCATTTAATATCACACAGGTCCCTTAGAACTTCAATGTAATTTAATGATTGTTTGGGACCTGATTGTGATTAAATACCTTATAAGGGACCTGATTGTGATTTTCTCTTTAAGTTTTGAGAACGATGCTAAAATAGCAACCTTCTGGGAAGTAGATCAAAGTTTGTTTTCGCATATTCACATTTTACGTTCTTGGTAAAATTGCATTTCTAAAAATTCGTTAATAGTTGGATCAAGTTGAAACTTTATCAAATTCAAGACGTGTTTTCAAACCACTGGGTCATTGATTTGATGCCTCGTGTTAGAGTTATTCGTTTCATCATTTTTATTCTCTATATGGTAAGCATGTTTTTTTTTTTTTGGCTCAAATATATGGTAAGCATGTTAATTTGTAAATATTATAATTCCAAAAATTAAATCAATATATAGTTGAGCATATAATCAATATATGTGATACGTAAATTTTTATTATTATTATTCACGGGAAGTAACATGAATGTTTCATGATATAGAGGCTGAATGGATGTGTATATATATGATAAATAATTTATCCATAAAAATGTGTGATAAATGAAATTTATTAAATAAATTTGATGTTTAATTGATAAGACAACATATTATACAGTAAAATAATTTTCTTCATATTAAAAAATTAATTGAAATATATAATCAAGAAGATAAAAAGAATATACCACACGCTCCTTTTGATCTAGTCGTCATGTGTAACCCTTATTTCAAAAAAACCATCAAAACTGGTCATGATATAAAAAAAAGTTTACCAATCAATTCAAGTTGAAGTTACCTATAATAAAAAATTAAAACTAACCAATAAAAGTCTGCTATGATTACGAAGGATTCCACATACGTATACAAAACTTCATAATCACGTTACATATAGAAAATGATTGAATGTCACATTTAAGCGGAATTAAAACTTTAGATAATACCTTAGGAGTATAACCCATATACTCAACATACATATCATTATCTCTTTCTTTAGTCATGCATACACACATATATGTATACATGCTTAAGAAAAAGAAGAGACTCATTATTAGGAAACTCCTGAGACGCAGGGAATCATATTAGCGCTCAAATTCTTTCCAGATTCGCACTATTTGAATAACAACAAGCGAATCATTATTCCTCTGATGCACTCATCTGATCATTAATAATAATGTCAGATCAATTATATAACATTTTGAATACCCTTTATTCTTTTTTTAATAAGAAATTGCGTATATATATATATATATAACAATATCCTGCTAGCTAGTTACCAAATGTGTCCATGCCAAGCGGGTTAAATGGAAGATGTCACCAAAGTCAGTTGTAACGTGGCCCCAACTCACAAATGCAGCATAAAGGAAAAAACCTATTTTATTGTCACCTTGCTCTTTTTTTCTCTTTTATCGTTTTTGGATTTGGATGGCATGGAAGGCATAGACCTTGATGAAGAGTTAGGGATCAAACCCTAATCATGGTATATATCATCAAGGGCATATCTTACATATGGTCCAAATGATATTTGGCTTCATTTTCATTCAATCTTACCCTCTACATAAGCTTTAAAACAGCAACCATAAATATTGTTGACATATCATTAAGGGGATACATACTCAAACCTTGAAAACGGTCTCTCCACTTACAGTGATATAGATATATTATATATGTATATCTTATCGTCCCTAACCCACCTAGTATGAGTGTCGTGCATCAGGCCGCCCACTTTTCTCTATGTGTGTGTGGAAAAAAAAAGTTTTGTAAAATTTTCAACAAAAAAAGGTTGGGCCATTTATATTTGACTACAGTCACAAAAAAGGGTTTCTGAGGGAGAGAGGGAATATGCTTGTGCCTCAGTTTCTGCATCGTATCGGTGAAAACGAAGATGGATATGAGTATTGAATTCAAAAAAGCATTCTGATCCTTCTCTGTGCATATAAGAATCAGCCCACCTCTGCCCTACCCAAATACTCTCAATCTTTTCCTTCCTTCATTCTTCTGCTTTCTCTCCCTCCCACTCTCCTCAGTACAAACCTTGTTTCCTTCTTTTGTACTTCCTTTTTTGAAGAGTCAAACCTCTCTCTATCTCTCTCTCTCTCCCCATCTCTCATTCTCTCTCACCAGTCACCATCATCAATAATCAATTCAACTCATCACTCCTTCAACCTAATAAATAATACTAGTAAATGATTTTTAATCTCTTTTACTTCTCACTTGTCCTTTCTCTTCACATCCCTCTCACATAACACACACACACGCACACACACTTTTCTCTCTCTCTCACCCTCACATATATACACCATAATTCATAAATATATAACTCTATTTATAAAGATCTCTCTTAGCTCTGTATAAGTTTGTTAGGGAATAAATGGAGCGTGCATGCTTGCAGTTTGAATGAAGGCATTCTATATACGTGTGTGGGTGTATATATATATCCGATAAACTTAACATATAGATTACATATATCTAATTTATGAGAGAAGTGAAAACCTAATCTTTTTACAAGTTGGTGATGATGATGAGGATTGAGGAGGAGCATATATATTATATGAGAGGGAGAGGGAGAGGGAGAGGGAGAGGGAAATGGTCACAGTCCATTGACTCAAAGCTGTAAAAATTTCAACAACCAGAGTCAGTGAGTGTGTGGCAGTACACTGTTCTGTCCCCATTACCTAACGCTGCTCACATGCATTTACCATACACACAGCGATAGTCTCGGACCATAAAATAATACTGACACCTGCATAAAGGAGAACCTACATTATTCTAAATCTTGTTTAATTTTCTCCCTTTTTTCACATTTAATTTCTCTAATACAAACAACCCCTTCCATCACACTAGCTGGCTACTTATTTCTCTCTACACTTCTTGTTTTAATACTATATATGATTTTGATTTTTGAGAATGATATTTATTTATACATATATATTATATACATGCTCTACAAAGACAACCACTCGAATTGTAGTCTTTGGTTGTTAAGAATTTTGTCTATTTATTAATGTTGGCCATCATGATATCATCAGAGAAAGCATATGCTGATTCGTGTTTAATATTCAATAGTCATCCAAGAGGATGAATGAACGAGCTGAGTATTGACCAAGGGTCCTATCTCTGTCCTTGTGCCAAGACTCAAAGTTTAAAGCTTTATACTATATATCCACAATATACACCACTAATAAGATCTTTTTATATGAAGAACATGAGGTATTATAAAATTTTTGCATTGTACATATTTATTCACAAATTAAGATTAAGGCAAATCATTTTCAATTTTTCATTAGCTAAATCATGAGTATTGTAGTAGATTGGAACATATTCGCTCATATAATTAGTAAAACCAAATAAAGTATGAACTGAAACAGGGTTTTACTAGTAAATAATTTGAAGGATTAATTATGGTTTTAGAATTTCAAGGGAATTGTCAGTTCCCACTTGTGGTAGTTCTCTTTACATATGCGATGCATATCTGGTGGTATTGGGATCCATTATATGTATATTTTGTCCATTGTCATATGTTTTTATGGTTTTGATTATTTTTATTATTTATCATTTTGACCATGCTTAGCTGTTTAGACTATTTTAATTAGTTTTTTAAATATCTCATTATTTTTCTCTCCCAAAAGAAATATTTCATTTTTTTTAGTAGAAAAAATTTTCATTTTCATTGTTCTTGTTGTTTTGCAATAAAACCGTTACACTACAGTGCAGAAACAAGCATCTATAATTTTACATATGTATAACTATGCAAATTCTATACAGTCTGCACAGTGTACTTTTTCTAATAAAATATACTTAAAAGGGTAAATTTTTAATAAAAAGTTAAAAACCTCTTTAAATATAAGTATTTGACTGGTCAACTACTCAAAACAAAAAGATGGAGGAGGACCACAGCTTCCCTCATTACCTGTAGGTCCCTATTAGTGGGTTCCAATCCCTATAAGCTATATGCCTATGTCCTTCTGCTGCTGACAAATATAAATATTGGATTTTATAAGTTTGATCATTTTTTTCTGTTTATATTTCAAAAAAAAAAAAATCTGGAGCACAAACACATCGCTTATGGATCTAACTTATAATTTGTTTCGTATACATAAAATTTTAGAATTTACCGGAAATGGGATTAAATCTAACTTATAAATTATTTTTGTACATATATTTTAAACATTAAGAAAACACTCCATCCTATCCTATATGTAGGATTTATTTGTCTAATTCAATGTAATTAAAGATGCAAGTTAAATTACTTGATTTTACATGTTTTCTCTAAAAGACCAATCATCTTTCTTAATCCCATCTTAATTATTATTGAGGAAGTAAAACAAAGGGTAATTTGGGAAAAAATTGACAAAATTAGAAATACATTATATAATTAGGATTAAAATCAACTTATCAAATAGCTCATACAACTGAAAAAGGATATAAGATTAGGAATAAACATAAATATAAAAAAAATTAGGGTGACATCTATTGAAGAAAAAACCATAAAAATAAAATCTTCTGATATGTGGGTGAAGAGAATAGATAAAACAACATATCATTATCCAAAAAGGATAAATGAAGAAAACACTCAACAAATTTATTTCAATTAATAATTTATTCTAAGATTTGAAGTGTTGAAAAACCGGACCGACCCGGGCGGTCAGACTGTGAACCGCCCTCAAAGCCGGTCTGGGGTGAGGTATTGGCCTGACTGTGCAGTTAAACCGGTGGAGAACCGGTTCAACCAGCCCAAAACCGGGAGGTCGAACCGGTTCTCCATTTTTATTTTATTTTTAAAAAAATGTGATTTTTTTATTTTGTTATAATTCACCTAATTATTAACTTTTACTTCACTTAATTTTATAAACTAGGAAACTATAATATTTTAAATGCTATTATACTTGCATATGTTTAATATTTAATTGTTAATTGTTATTGCTCTTAGTAGTTGTATTTTAATCTGTGGATTATAGAATAATATTTACTTTCACGTGTGATCAACTAATATTTTATATTTTTTCCTCTATAAAAGCATTAAAATATTCATGTTTGATGAATCATGCATACTTATCTACATTTACATTTTGATATTAGTGATTATTTATGTTAATATCAATAAAATTTTATTATTTTAATATAACCAGTTCAACTATTGACCCTTAAACCAGTGCCTCATCTAGTTTGATATCCGGTCCAGTTTTTTTGAACCTTGGATTTGATTATCCATGGAACACGATGACAAGGTCATACAATCTATATAACCATCCTATCCAGTAATAGGATAGACTTTTTATTCTTTTACCAAATATCCATATAATTTAAGAGTAACAATAACTTAATGGTCCAAGCAATAAATTTACAATGTCCTAATAGAATTAAGTATCAACTTACCTTTATTATTAATCAAGAACAAAATCTTAAACCGACTGAACACAAATTTCTCATGACCAAACTATTTGTTTGGCTGCCCAACAAATGTGAACTTATGAACTCAATGGAATTTAAGACTTCTGGCTATGGAGAAATGGTCTTATTATAACTGATGTATTTATGTTTGTGATAAAAACACATAAAACATCAACAACAAAAATTCCCTCCAAAGATTCCTTCTCTTCCTCCTCAAATGAAAGTACAACCAAATAATATAATGATAATGCTGATAGACTTTTTCACTAAAAATAGCAACTTCATACCTGTCATGCTGGCCTTCAGCAACACATTGATTTATCAAAATTTGCCTTCATCATCCACACCTCCATAGCATTTTTAGCTGTTTATGAATTTGACTATGAATAGGTAATAACTTATCTGGTTCATGCTACAAGCATGATATATACCCCTTGAAACTTCTCTTGCTCGTTTAAAACACACTCTTCTTCCCACTAAAGTGTGTCACAGAGGGATTTGACCCTTTTAACTCCTAGACCACACCAAACTCCCATTCAACCAAACTAATACAACTAGGGTGAAGGAAGAAACTTTCAATTTTATGACTTGAAAGTCCCAGCATCATCGGAAGAAGGTCTGTCTGGTTTGGTCCTCTTAGAAATATTACAAGTATTTTGAGAAGAGTTTTGATACGACCCAACAGTTAATTCATCACTTTTGTAGCTCAAGCATGCAGCATCCAGCACGCCATCTGGGCTTTGGGGCACCAATGGCGTTAAGTTTCTGCTCAACCTTGCAGAAACACTCATCAAGGACAAGTCTTTTATCAGTTCAAGACACTTGAGAACTCTCTGCAAATAGAAAAACACAATGGAACTCTCAATATAACTGAAATATCAACAATCAACAATTCACCTAAAGGAGATTATGTCACACACAATGATTTACCCTCCCAAAGTTAAAAAAGTAAATTTGTCGTTTTATGCTGTTTTTTTGTGTGGGAGCCACTAGGTTTTACCTTTTCCTCCATCATTAAACCAGAGATGAGCTTGTCAATCTCAATTGTTTGCAGTTCCTTTGTAACAGAAATGGCCACTGCTGCAGCAATTTCAGAAGGCAAGAAGTCCAAGAAGTCAATACCTGCATTGATTTCCCAACAAGCACTGCTTAAACTCATTACTCCTCAATAATAGATATCTACAAAAAGACAAGACATCGAAACAGAATTTGGGGGATACCCCTTATAGTGCCAACTATGAGCTGTATTGATCTTGAAATGGATGAATTTGTTGGCTGCTCCCCAGTAGTGAGTTTACTGAGGAAGTAGTCTATGAAGGAACAAGGAGTTAAAGCGTGCATTTTCCATCTCAATGTGCTCAACACTAGTAGCTCCATTCTTTCAATGGTTTTAGCTTCAAATACAAACTTTGGTTCTCCAACCTACCCATCCCCAATATCAATAAGAAAATTAGAGGAAAATACACAGAAAAAATGGAATAATCATCTTAAGATAATACAAGATTCTATGTATCAAAAAAAAAAATACATGATTCTCCACCTGTAAATCTACTAAGAGGGGCACTTCAATCTCCTCCATTTTAGCTGCCAATGACAAACAAGCCACAGCCAGCAATTGCACTGTCCAAGGTTTGCCTCTCTAAATAGACCAAGAGAATAGACCAGAAAGACCAAATAGATACACATTAGATCATTAGGGGGGGAAAACACAAAGGAAGCTTAGATATTAGATCTTACAGGCAACTCATATGTTGATAGGAACCGATCCAAGTAGTTCACAGATAGACAAAAGCTCAATGGACCAAAACCATAATAGGCATGAGCCTGTTGATCAAACGATGCAAATTAGAGTTACAAAGAGAAGTGCCCAATCAAAAAAACAAGAGGAATTTGATTAATGTGACAACCAGAAATGAATGGAGGAAACACACAATCGAAAGAACAGACCAGCAAGATAAGAAGGAAAATGTAAACCCAGTCTAGAATGTCAGACAAGTTGCTGCAAGATCAGTTCAAGACTAGACACTAATAACACTTACCCCATCATCAATTTCGGTATTTACAAAACAGAGAAAAGCACAGAATATTCAGCAGAATCCAATTGAAATCCGACTGTAAAATCAGACACTGTAAATCGATTACCATTGGAGAAAACGAGAAATAAGAGCCAAATGTTTCCGATGAGATAAACAGTGTTAGAAGTACTTGAGCAATGAGCCTAAGATTGAACATAAACAACAAGATTGATCTTAATATTGCTCTTCACTATGAGAACAGGGAAGTGGTATAAGGGAATGTCTAATGAATCAAACAGGCATAAACCCAAAATAACGTTTGAAAAATCAAGAAACCAACCTTCAAAATCCAATCAAGAGCCTCCCTCCTAACACTCAACTCCAGGTCTCCACTTCGCAGCCTATTCAAGTAATCATTTCTGGGCAAATGCTCTTTCTCCTTCTCAACCATACGTCTGACACTTTCATCACTCTGAACCGGAAAACACACGGATCCATGGCTATCCCAAGGAGGAAAGTGATGACGCCCTTTGCTATCCTTTTTTTGGTTAAAAGAAATCCCAAACTCATCCCCAGTATTACATTCGGAATTGTCAAAGCATGTATTGCTATTTTCCAAACACAAAAGGTTTGAAGTCACAGGGTCCACGTTGTCTGCCATTGAAGGACCTTAAAATGGTGATGAAATCGAACGAAACCTCCCCATCAAATTAGCATTGAGCAGAAAGATTAAAAGGAACCAACTTTATGGAGCATTACGAAAAGAATGAAAAACCCAGATAAGGATTACAGAAAGGGAAAGAGAAGAAGAAGAAAAATGTTAAAGGGATGGAAGGAGAGTAGCGAAAGAGATGAGCTTTATGTAGTAGTAGCGGACATGTGCCTGTTTTTTAGGGTAAAAGAAGAGAGATGGAGGAAGCAGGTTGAGCATCCGTAGTGTTACAGAACCAAAAACGAAAGGCAATAACGCCAAAATGATTTTGCCGTTCCGGTGATTCTGAAAATAAATTAATGTATGTGGGCTTGAAAATTGAAATTATACTAATTGTTTAGGAAGAGAAGAAGGCACAATGATGTTTCCCCTAGACGGCTAGACCCTTGAATTACTTTTAAAAATAGTTTATGAGAGAAAAAAAAGTTAAAAATGTGTTTTTAGATAATAGATTCTAGAGAATAGTTTTTATAATTGTAAAAAAAAAAAAATAGCTTCTGACAAAACTTAGGCTTTCTATCCCAAAGTTTTCAGACTTAAAAATTATTCTAGAAAAACTGTAAGTCTTTGTCTGACTTAACTGAAACCTAGGATTTGACAGTTAAAAACTATTTTTGAAATGTTGAGGGTGTTTGTCTGCCTGATTTTGAAACCTAGATTTTGGCCCAAATTTATGTTTCAAAAGCTGTATCCAAACAAGCACTAGGTAAAATCCTTTTTTTTTTAAATATGGGTAAATGACTTATTTTTCCAATTGAGAGCAAATTTTTCTAATAAGTCCATAAATATATATGAGCAAATTGTAAACTTATTTTTAGATTCAATATAGCATATAAAAAAGGCCTAATTTTATACTAAATATTCAAGTTCTCAATTAAATCAAACATACATCGTATGCATGGAAAAAGCTTTGACGTTCATATGAAAAAGAAAGAATGGTTTTGGCCGAGAGGGAAATACATTTTAGTAATCACACCCTCTCTGTTTTTCTCATAATCTAATATTCACGATCACATCCAAAATAGAAATATTAAATGTAAGTTTATTAATTTTTATATCTAATGGTTGAGATTGGGTTCTAGGAGAAACGAAGAAAACAATGGAAGGATTAGTCTCTCTAGCTATCAGCTAAGAAACGGTTTAGTTTTATGACCAAAAAAAAAAAAAAGAAACGGTCTAGTTTCTAAAAAATAAAAATTATCCTACATGGCTACATCTCTTGAGTTATGCCTAAAAAATCATTAAATATAAAATTTTAAAAATATTATAATTAAACCATGACATTTATTCTGTTTTAATTTTGTCCTGTTGTATTTAGAGTAAAGTCAACTTTTGACTACCATTAAAAAAATAACTACCAATTCGAAGTAAAAATCAAATTACCGAAGCGCTTTATCTAGGGTGTATTTGTATTTTCAATTGCATTTATGGAGAATTAAGAGAAGGTATCGAGAAAGTGTGTGTGTGTGTGTTTATCTGAAAGAAAATATGTGTATTAAGTTGAAGTTGCTAATTATTGAAATTATGATATATACTTATGTTATTGACAAGGCCCTATTGACAAGGCCCATCATACGGAAGATAGATACTCCCTCCGGTCCTAATTATAAGAGTCAGTTGACTTTTTTTTGGAAAAATTAAGGATGCAAAATACACCATTATGAATTGTTTATATTTGTCTTTTTTTCTCAAAACTAAGTTATTTTACTTATAAACTAGTATCATATAATCTAATTATATTTCACATATATTAAGATTTATGGGTCTAATTTGCTTCTTTAATCTCACAAAAAAAAAAGTCAACTGGCTCTTATAATTAGGATCGGAGGTAATATTTTACAGTTACTATTTTTCTTTCACCATTTAATACCATGTTTTAATTAACAAATACCATAATACATTCTTTTCTTCTCTTTTTTTTTTAAATAAACAATATTCTAACAAACATTTAATATTGCATTCTAATAATTGACTGTAAATTTTATCACTAGTCGAGTACACTCTCAATTTCATGAATTGTATTGAATATGAATCTATTTTCTCCTAGAATGTAAAAAAGGGTTTGCATTTTCATTTAATTTTCACTTAAAAAACAATGAAAGAGTTTGCATTTAAATTTCCACTTAAAAACAATGGTAGGAGGAATGTGGTGAAAATTGATGTTACAACAAATGCATATTTATTGTGTATTTAGGAAAGAAAATTGTAAAGAAAATGATAGAATCATGTTAAAATGATATGAATGTATAAGACATTCCAATATAAATAATTATTAGTAATTAAATTTAAAAGAGATAAATATACCAACACATAGTTGGTCTAACAGTGTAAAGCCCCGTTAGATCCCTTGAAGTCTTAAGTTCAAATCATAGATGAGACACTTGTGTCGGAAGGGGAAGTCACGAATCCCGAAACTTAAGTAGTTGATTGCTCAGATACCCGGTAATATGATCCAAAAAAGGCGCTGGTTGCCGGTTAATGTATAAAAAAAACAGAGATAAATATAATCTAAAAAGTAAAAATAAGTATTTGCATAAAGTGTGTTGAGTTATTTGCTGTCATATTTTCACTTATAAATTCTAAATTTGATTTGAAAAGAATATGTACGCTTACATGCATGCGTTTTTGCCAGTGTCACTCATAGTTTAAGTGATATAGTATAAATTTAAATGTAAAATAGATTCACTATATTACATTTGATGTTACATGCCTTCAATTTTATTCTCGTTTCTTATTGGAGTGAATAAAATGAAATCAAAATTAAATAATAAACCGAGCCGATTAAGTTTGCATTTGTTTGATTAATTCTATTATATGATTCCGTTAATTTCCTAAGTTTATTTGTTTATATTGATTTGGTTTAGTCTTCATAAATAAGCCTACTAGTACATCAGTATTAGTTAATAGAAATATTTTTTAAATTTTATATTTTAATTATAATAACATTTCTATCAAATGTGAAATCTGGAAAAAATTGATTCAAGGGTGATGAAGGGGTAGAGGAGAGTAGCTGGGTCCTTACCGTTAAACTTATCATTGATATGGTTGTGTGCATGCATGTATTTTTAACTTGTAAAGAATTAAAAAACTCTCATTTATTAAATATACATTTAAAATTTTGTGGAAGAAGTTCATGAAAACTTTACAACTACTATTCTCATATTGATAATTTTATGAGATAATATGATTGTCAGTATTTATAGTTTAATTGAATTTTGATATCTATCCTTTAAATTTCAAATCTTTGGTTTTTATTTACGTGGTTTCAGCAATATTTAGCTTCAATTTAACTACTAATTTCTATATTTTTATTAAGTTATGGTTCTGGTCCCTATATTTGAATTAAAACAAATCCATACGAAAATACATGGACCAAAACTAAAGTTTGTTTTAATAGTAAATATTAGCATGCAATAATATTAATTTATATAATATAATCTGTAATTAGAGATTATTTTGAAACCTAACTTTAATTAAGGTTGTATATTGTTATTCTCCCATATTTCAACAAGCATTGTATTCTTTTGGCTACATTATTTTGAGGCTTGTTATGTTATAGCCAATTTATTTATTTACATTGAATGCATTACTAATTTAGTAGATATAGTTCTCCTAGTATGCTTTTTTTTTTTTTTTTTAAAAAAAAAAGATCTTTATTCTGAACCTTATTCAGGAGTCACCAAGCCTCCTATTGCACTCAAATTAGAGAATCCATGATCAATTTTAAACTGTTGAACTTATACTTCAAAAATAATTTGAGCATTCATGTTACATAATATGTTCAAAATTTCAATGTCTAACGAGTTAAAAGAGCATGTTATTGAGTTTAATAAAATAAATTAAATCATTGTCAACAAGCATTAGTCCCTAATATGAGAGGTTTTGACATTAATTAAGAACGACTTATTGATTTGAGTCCCTCTGAATACTGAAAACATCTTTTAGAGAGTTATCCTCAAATGAGTTCAATCATACTTGGATTAACCCAGTTAGATAGCTATATAAAATAATTATATATCATTAGTTTATATGAAATATTATGAAAACATAGTGA
Source organism: Mimosa bimucronata (assembly GCA_037074515.1). Taxonomy (NCBI): domain Eukaryota; kingdom Viridiplantae; phylum Streptophyta; class Magnoliopsida; order Fabales; family Fabaceae; genus Mimosa; species Mimosa bimucronata. The sequence goes on from CM073447.1 coordinate 24,186,762, forward strand.
TTACTATTTATAATTTTAAACAAAATTGGCTTGTACCATACACATAGCAAAAATTTAACACTTATATTGAAAGCGTATGGCCGTGTCAATGAAGAGTAATTATCTTATTAGCCTATATAGATTGATCACAAAGAAAGATATTTCATCATTATATGTGTTCCCATCTTCAACTGCAAGTAATCCAACTCTAAGCACATGTTACCTATAATTTGCAGATTAAACCAGAAGGTTCTGTCTCTTATTATAAATCAAAGATTGAAGGTGTTGCTTTATATAGAAAGAGAAAGACAGAGATATATAATTATCTATCCTACAAAGAAGCCAAAATATCATCAAACACTATAAGCTGATCACTCCACAATGTTAAATTGGCATAGTTTATCTTCCTCTGAGAATGATCAAATATAAATTCCAAAAAAAGATTCAAAACCTCATTAAGAGTTTGAAGAGGGAAATCTAAAGAAGCAGTACATCAAACAAGAGCAACACAAATCTCTAACCCTTTTCATCACCTAGAGATGCTATATCCCTACTTTTTCTCTCAAGTTTCATAAGATACTCTACCTTTCCATCCACACGTCTTCTATTATATTGGCCTGTCTCCCAAAAATTCCCTATTCACAACATCTTCCACAATCACGTGTTGTCTATTTTCTTATATTTGATCCCTTTATGCTTGTTACACAATATATTAATATATAAACACTTAATACCAATGACCAGCCTTAGACTTGCATATATATATGGTTAGCTTCAGCTTGGTGGTCCTGAATTACTGGTACCCTTTTATACCTTTTGCTTTCTCTTTTACTTTGACCCATTCCCTCAAAAGTTCTTCATTACTTCCTCGCAAACACATTTTCAAATTAAATGAAAGCAAAGCTGAGAGACCATAAGCTAATTAAGTTCATGTCTTCTCCAAGACTGACTCCATTATCACCGTGATATAAAACAGAATCTCTGTTTTTCCCACTTTTCTCAGCCACTCTGTATCTCACTTTGGCCTCTATTCTATTGCCTCTTGGTATATCAAATTATGAAGTTAAAGTTTCTAATCTTTATTACTTATTAGTTTATTGTATACATCAATTAAAAGTTGTACATAAAAGACATACCATTTGTGCTTTTATATGTAAAAGTTGAATAGGACCTCGATTTGAGGCGTGACAATTATAGAAATAACCAAAGGAAGTTTACCGTTGTAATTTGATAATTCATCAGATAACATATTCTTTTACTCAGATTATTCCCCTTTCTATGTCTCTTGACAATGACTCTGAACTCCATATGGTCAAAGCTCCAAAGCTTTGAATAAGAGAAATGAATGATGAAAATAAAAGAGAAAAGCCCTTTTTCTTACCTTGTAGTTATACAGTGACAGAGATCAGTTAAATTTGCAGAGTATCACGTATACGTCCTTTGAAAGATTAAAAGAAGGCTTGCTTTAGCCCAACACATATTACATCAATGGTCAACTTAGAACATAGATAGTACTCTTCTTGATGTTTGCGTTGTCTGGAATTGTTAGTGAAACTGAGAATGATGAGGCTTCTGAATGCTTTGGTGTTAGCGATGTTTAAGAATGTCCCACAGACAGGAACACGAAGTTCTTTATAAGAATTCATGATTGTAAGGAGGAGGGGCACGCGGTAATTCAATCAAATCAATAATGTTTATACTGTAACTGACTTGGTTGTTTTGTCCTAATATATGGGCTCCAAAAGTGGTCCTCTTAAGGCTATTCTTCGTGTTAATCCTTCTAACAAGTATTATGAGCATTGCGTCCACATGTCATGCTCTGCAAACAACCAACAAACGAAATGTTCGATTTGAGTCGCGTTCAAAGACAATAACCTTAAGAACTCCCTCAGAAAATATGATGCGACACTCTCTGAATTAAGCGAATCATATATTGTGAGGATACATGATGACATAACATGGAAATGTCAAAGAACTCAGCAGGGGAACAAGTGATGGTTCTTATTCTCTATTTTCTTTGAATTGAGTGACGTTAAAGACAACGAATTGATTCTTTGAAGCGGTATTTTTTAAATCACTATACCTCTCCAGTTAAAAAGTCATAACCATATATTAGATATATAAATCTTATACACTGATTTATGAACCAATGTAAATTCCTTTATTTATAAGGATAGAACTTTTCAAAATTTGTCCCAACTTTTCAAAATTTGTCCCATCATATAAAACTTTATGAAAATATTGAAGATATTCTTGCTTTGAAACACCCATATAGCCACATACAATGTTTTCAAAATGTCATTGTATGGATGACTAGTTATAAGATAATGTAGATTACACACATGTCAATGTGTTTGTTTAGGAAACTTGCTTTGAGAAGTGAAATAGACGGTGTGTTCGGACAAGCCTCAGTTGACCATGAGTTATGAGTCCTGCCCTTAAATTATGGGTGAACCCAACCCCTTTCCTAAAATTTTTTTATCAAAAAAGAAATAGAGGGTGTGTTCGCACACACTTGAGGCTTTGTTTAGCATCTATTAAAATGATTTTATCCTAATTGACTTTAGTACAATTTGAAGTTTGGGTAAAAAATCAGTTTTGAAAGTTTCAAATATTAGAAAATGTCAAAAGTCAGAAGCTCCAAAAATTCGGCTTCCAATCTAATTAACTTTATGAAGAACAACCCATTTGATATCAAACAAGACTTTTGGCCCTGACTGACTTTTATAGTCTCAAAAAGCCTATTTTAATAACCTAACTTGGTAATTTTTCAAGCTAGCTAGTCTAAGTGTTGATCGTGATGAGAATTATAAGGATTACGTCTACATATTATAGTATGAGTGACTATGAGATAATGTGGAAAAATAACAGAATTTGCGTTGAGAGATGTGAATTTGATGAGGGTGTATTCGCACAAACTTTATTGATTAGATAATTACAACAGACATTTCTATGGAAAAGTAAAAATAGAAAATCTATATAAAATATTAATACAATCTTGTAATAAAACTTTTGAACCTAGTCCTAAGGATATAACACCTGTAATAGTTTTATGAATGTAATATTTTTCATAAAAAAAAAACTTTATTGATTAGATCCTAGACTGAATTGGATAATCATGAACAAGAAGCCCTGCTGAAGGACCTTTCTGGATTTTCTGAACTTGAAGGGGTAGCTCACAACAAATAATGAGACCTAATATGGGCTCTATACTTAAGCGAATGATAAAACACAAAGCAATCATATAATTGGATAGGCCCTTGATTTGACTCAACTTACTTTGAGACAAGCCTTTTTTTTCTATGACAACATAAAGTCGAAGATATTGGATTGGCCCAAACCTGAATTGTGATGAATTTCATTTCTAGTCTTCTAGAGTAGGAGACATTGGTACATCACGCATCAAGATCATTATTATCAATATAATAACTAGGGACAATTGCACATACATCTCAAGTAAGAGAATTAGTTTCAGAGATGTCCCAAGAAGTTGTTAATGACAACTATTAACAACTGCAATAGCCTTAGTTAACAAGTGAAGGAGTTGTCAATAGACCTGTCTGAAATTAATTATCTTGCTTGGGACCTATTTACAATTCTCCCATATAACTACATGAGAAAAATCTAAAGCAAACCAAGTTACTTTTAATCCCTTTTTTCCCTAACAATTTACCTTTAACAACAAATGAATAGTATGACCAATTTTATTGGGAAAATGACAGAAAAAGACCCTCGAATTAGCAAAAGGACACTTCAGTACAACGAATTTTGGAAATGACGAGTCAGTACAAATCCGTACAGTGACTGAATTGTCCTTTTTCAAATTTAAAGGAAAAGTCTAAAATGCCCGTGGTTCAATTATTTTTTTTTTATATTTACCCACCAGCCACCGCCGGCCGCCGGAGCTCCGGTGGCCGCAGGCGAGGGCCACCCCACCACGTGGCGGCGGGGTCCCACCACGTGCCACGTGGCATCCCCATACCACGCCACGTGGCGCTGTGGGGCTGCCACGTGGCGTGTGTCCCTTTAAAAAAAAGGGGACACAAAATGTGAGGGGGTGGGAATCGAACCCACCCCTTCAGCTTGGTGGCTTGGTGGTCTTACCACCAGGCCACCAAGCACCCTCATGATATATATTACACAAGTAATATATATACTATATTTCATTCTGTTTCAATATATTCCCAGAAACGTTCAAGGGATTCCCAACTTCGCATAAGGGAATCCCAACTTCTGTTAAGGGATTCCCAACATGTACATTACTATTTACCGAATTCCAAAATACTTCACCAACTCTTCCTCCTTGTTCCCAGAAACGTTCAAGGGATTCCCAACTTCGCATAAGGGAATCCCAACTTCTGTTAAGGGATTCCCAACATGTACATTACTATTTACCAACTTCCAAAATACTTCACCAACTCTTCCTCCTTGTTCCCATAAACGTTCAAGGGATTCCCAACTTCGCATAAGGGAATCCCAACTTCTGTTAAGGGATTCCCAACATGTACATTACTATTTACCAAATTCCAAAATACTTCACCAACTCTTCCTCCTTGTTCCCAGAAACGTTCAAGGGATTCCCAACTTCGCATAAGGGAATCCCAACTTCTGTTAAGGGATTCCCAACATGTACATTACTATTTACCAAATTCCAAAATACTTCACCAACTCTTCCTCCTTGTTCCCAGAAACGTTCAAGGGATTCCCAACTTCGCATAAGGGAATCCCAACTTCTGTTAAGGGATTCCCAACATGTACATTACTATTTACCAACTTCCAAAATACTTCACCAACTCTTCCTCCTTGTTCCCAGAAACGTTCAAGGGATTCCCAACTTCGCATAAGGGAATCCCAACTTATGTTAAGGGATTCCCAACATGTACATTACTATTTACCAAATTCCAAAATACTTCACCAACTCTTCCTCCTTGTTCCCATAAACGTTCAAGGGATTCCCAACTTCACATAAGGGAATCCCAACTTATGTTAAGGGATTCCCAACATGTACATTACTATTTACCAACTTCCAAAATACTTCACCAACTCTTCCTCCTTGTTCCCAGAAACGTTCAAGGGATTCCCAACTTCGCATAAGGGAATACCAACCATTTACCAACTTCCAAGTTGGGATTGTACATGTTAGGATTCCCTTATGCGAAGTTGGGAATCCCTTGAACATTTCTGGGAACAAGGAGGAAGAGTTGGTGAAGTATTTTGGAATTTGGTAAATAGTAATGTACATGTTGGGAATCCCTTAACAGAAGTTGGGATTCCCTTATGCGAAGTTGGGAATCCCTTGAATGTTTCTAGGAACAAGGAGGAAGAGTTGGTGAAGTATTTTGGAATTCGGTAAATAGTAATGTACATGTTGGGAATCCCTTAACAGAAGTTGGGATTCCCTTATGCGAAGTTTGGAATCCCTTGAACGTTTCTGGGAACAAGGAGGAAGAGTTGGTGAAGTATTTTGGAAGTTGGTAAATAGTAATGTACATGTTGGGAATCCCTTAACAGACGTTGGGATTCCCTTATGCGAAGTTGGGAATCCCTTGAACGTTTCTGGGAACAAGGAGGAAGAGTTGGTGAAGTATTTTGGAATTTGGTAAATAGTAATGTACATGTTGGGAATCCCTTAACAGAAGTTGGGATTCCCTTATGCGAAGTTGGGAATCCCATGAACGTTTCTGGGAACAAGGAGGAAGAGTTGGTGAAGTATTTTGGATGTTGGTAAATAGTAATGTACATGTTGGGAATCCCTTAACAGAAGTTGGGATTCCCTTATGCGAAGTTGGGAATCCCATGAACGTTTCTGGGAACAAGGAGGAAGAGTTGGTGAAGTATTTTGGAATTCGGTAAATAGTAATGTACATGTTGGGAATCCCTTAACAGAAGTTGGGATTCCCTTATGCGAAGTTGGGAATCCCTTAAACGTTTCTGGGAAAATATTGAAACAGAATGAAATATAGTATATATATTACTTTTGTAATATATATCATGAGGGTGCTTGGTGGCCTGGTGGTCTGGTGGTAAGACCACCAAGCCACCAAGCTGAGGGGGTGGGTTCAATTCCCACCCCCTCACATTTTGTGTCCCCCTTTTTTTAAAGGGACACACGCCACGTGGCAGCCCCACAGTGCCATGTGGCGTGGTATGGGGCTGCCATGTGGCACGTGGTGGGCCCCGCCGCCACGTGGTGGGGTAGCCCTCGCCGACGGCCACCGGAGCGACGGTGGTGGGCCCCACCGCCGGCGGTGGCTGGTGGGTAAATATAAAAAAAAATAATTGAACCAGGGGCATTTTGGACTTTTCCTTTAAATTTGAAAAAGGACAATTCAGTCACTGTACGGATTTGTACTGACTCGTCATTTCCGAAATTCGTTGTACTGAAGTGTCCTTTTACTAATTCGAGGGTCTTTTTCTGTCATTTTCCCAATTTTATTCTTGTTATAATAGACAGAAAATTGTGCCATGCACTTACTACTTGGAATTCCCGTGGTATAGGCAATTAGGTTTAGAACTTGTCGCCTGCAGTGAAATTATGAAACATCATTCAACAATTAACCAATGAAGCACAGCTACATGGAGCTATATTGAGTGTGATATGATATAATACATAATTTCCAACAATTTTTAAAATTTAGAATATGGGTAATGGATGTATAATTACCAACATATTCAATGAGTAAACAAATCATCATGCACCAATGGGCCTAGAGCGGACAATACTTTAAACCACCACTATTTGGTAACATGGAGGTCTAAAACTCATGACCTTCTATGTTACAAAAAGAGGCATAAGTTGTCAATTGAGTCATGAGTTCTTATTTATAAATGTTCACAAACCCACTCTTATTTTATAATGTGGTATAATACCCAAGACCCCTGTTGTTATACGAGATATGTGGTGTCAATTTACTTACACTTGTTTTTGCTACAATATATCCAATATATTAAAGGTTTAAAATGCACCTAACATCCTAAATTATTTTTCAATGTACGTCTAATACGTCAAAGTATCCAGTGATCAAGGTTCAAAAAACCGGACCGGGTATAGAACCGGACGAGGCATGGTTCAAAGGTTAATGGTTAGATCGGGGTTGGACTGGGGTCCAACCGGCTATATTAAAATAATAAAATTTTATTAATATTAACATTAATAATCACTAATATCAAAATGTAAATATAGATAGGTATGCATTATTCATCAAACATGAATATTTTAATGTTTCTATAGAGGGAAAAAGAGAAAATGTTAGTTGATTACACGTGAAAATAAATATTATTCTACAATCCACAGGCTAAAATACAAGTATTAAGAGCAACAACAATTAAATATTAAACATATGCAAGTAAAATAGCATTTAAAGTGTTATAGTTTCCTAATTTCTAAAATTGAGTGAAGTAAAGTTAGTAATTAAGTGAATTATAATAAAATTAAAAAAACTTATTTTGAAAAAAGAAAGAAAAGCCAACCCGGTTCAACTGGTTTTGGGCGGGTTAACCCGATCCTCCGCCGGGTCAACTTACTCTCCATGTTAAATGGCCAACCGGACCGCCCCATTGGGCTGTTCAAGGTTGAACCGGTTGAACCACCCGGTCCGGTCCCATTGTTTGAACATTACCAATGATACAACTTTTTCGTTAGTGCACTTCCAATCTCAAAACTAACAAAATCTAATATGTTTTCTTTCCCTTAATCACCATTATTTTTTAGCACTTTCATTGCAATGTCCAACTCATCAATTCCCCCCGCTGAGAAGTCTCCCTACTTGCCTCGCCAATTGCAACATTCACAATCCTCAACATATTTTGAACGCTTACCATTGCCACCACCACAACTCTTTCTTGCCTTATGGCATCATGCTTGACTCACTCCGATGTGACCTTATGGTTTGACGATAAATAAATGATGGCCCATTGACTAGATGAAGCATCAAGGGAGGCTTATAATCGTACTACAAAAAAAAATATTCACGGAATTTTTGACAGAATAAATTTTTCGACGGAAAATTCATCGATGGAATGACCAACGGAAATTCTGTCAGTAATTTTATTAATTATATTATTTTATAAATAAATTATTATTTTAATTTATAAATAATATATTAAAATATTATTTTATAAATAAAATATTATCTTAATTTATTTTATAAATAAATAAATCATATTTGATAAATATTAATAAAAATTAACATATACACATATATAAATATAAATGTATTAAAATTTTAATTTTTTATTAAATAATATGTTATTTATTAATAAATATGAGTAAGAAAAATGAAAAATAATAATAATTTAATAATATATCTAATAAAATGATTATTAAAATAATTTAATAATAATTATAATTATGATTATAATGTAAATATAAAATGAAAATACTAAATATAATGTAATGTATATGAATATAAAAGATTATTTATATAAAAATAATAGAATTATTAATATATAAATTATATATTAATAATTTTGATAAGATATAATTATAATAGTGGGAGTTTGAATATTATAAATATAATAGTTTTCAAATAATGTCACAGGGTCTTCATAACTCAATTGGTTAAGGCATTAGCACGTGCGGAGGTTCGAGTCTCCACTCCACCACAATTGAAAACAATTTGTGGAGGCGACATATGGCGGCACGTGAGAGCGACATGTGGCAGCCACAAGGAGTGACACGTGGCATATAATTTAAAATTTTTTTAAAAAACAATGGAAGAATTAATGTTGGAAATTGGTTGGTAAATTTGAATCACTGACGGAATTTTTCTCTGTAATCCGGTGTTTTTTTTGTAGTGTCAGTAATGTAGAGGAGAGCTCGTTTGTAAGAACTTAAACAAGTTGAAGAAAAGATGAGAAAGACATTGATGTCAGTGAGTCTAGATATCTCTTGAAAGTATTGCTGGTAGTGAGAAAATACTTGTATGATATGGTCATTCTTTTGTTCCATTTTGAGGGCAGTGTCACGAGTGAGGAAGGGAGTGAGAGGTTGGTTAAGGACACTTTGTTAGTGTGAAAGCCATCCCCTAACCGCATCAAGTAAGAGCCTTCGTTCTACATTGAACCACTCTTGAGGAATTGTGAATCATCCTTATTTTCATATTGAGGTCTAGATAATTGCCATTGATTAAATTAAACATAAAAGGGCATGGAATCTAGATTAAAGTTCATTTCTTGGCCTTAGATTGGGAAATAGCTAATCTTCGAGCTTTAGCCATTAAAATGGCTAGAGAATTTGAAGCAAGGAAATCACCCAAAGTCTTGGAAAACCTTTCAAGATTTTGACAAGGGGAGAGTGTTAACCTCTTAGAATTCATGTCTTTTAGCACATTTTCCATTGGATTTTATATATTCTTGGAGCATTTGTACATGTTTTGGATACTCAAAGATAGAAAAGTTCGCATGATGTTTTTTTTTGCAATTTGTGCTAAATTGTGCTTATTTTGGGATTTCCTTTGTTTAATATGAGCTCATTAAATTTATTATTGTGCAAGAGGTGTTTTAGGAAAGAGAATTAGAGCCAAGGCATTTGGGAAATCAAAGATGAGGAAAATGATGGCTAATCATGGATATTGTAAGAGAAGAAATCAAATTTTCCATATGCAAACTGAGCCGCAGCTCAAAAAGTTGGCCGCAGCTCATCCGCAGCTCATTTCTAGGCAGAAGAAAATTGAGCCGCGGCTCAAAAATCTGGGCCGCAGCTCAGTCGCGCAGCAAAACGCACAGCATCATTTGAGCACGGAAATGAGGTTTTAAAAGCTAGGAAACGAAGGGAAACAACCATTCTTGACTTTCTGGGCAGCTTGGGAGTATTTTGGGGTGCTAGGGCTTGGTTTTTGAAGAGAAGGAAGCAAGGATTGGGCTTTGGAAGAGATTTGGAGCTTAATTTCTTTGGTTTTTCTTCTTCATCTTCCTTCCCTCTCTTGTTTTATGTTATGGCTGCATTTTCTCTTTGGATTTGTAGTTTTTCATTGACTATGAGTAGCTAAACTTGTTATCTAGGATTATTTTGAACCCTTGTATGGATTAACTCTTTAATACTCCTCTTCTTTTGTGATTAATGGTATATATGTGTTTATTTTACTCTTTGCTTAATGCTTCTACATGCTTGATCACCATTTAGATGTTTTGTTCATTTGATTGAAGCTTGAGAGAGCTAGGTTAAATGTAGAACTTGGGTGAAATTGTGCAAGAACTTGAAATTTGCTTGATGAATGGATGGTTTTGTTGGTAAGATAGAGATATACTTATTAACCTTGCATAGCCACCTTAGGGTTGGAGTTTGGAAATTGGGTTTTATTAATTGAACAAGAGATTGAGCAATTAATGAAATAAAACACTTGTTCTTGACTTGAGAAACTTTTACAAGTATATTTTGAACCCTAGGCTAACACATGTATGTTTATTGAAAGCATTTGTGAGAGGAGGTTATTTAGAGGTTATGAAATACAAGGGGGATAAATAATTCTAGGCTCCATTTTATCCTTTAAGTCAAAGAATCATTTGTAGTTATCAACTCTTATTTTCAAAAGTATTTTTCTATTAATTAACTCTTCCAACCGAAATTTGCTTTAGCTCAACTTAATTGAAATAACTAAGCCTTCTGTTTGATCACATTTGTAAACAAATCCTCGTGGGAACGATACTTTCTTATCACTTTATTACTTGGCGCGACCCGTGCACTTGCGGTGCCAACAGAGAGGCATAACTTGTTGACATGACATTATAAATGCTGAAGAATGCGATAGTAGGGGCTATTGGTGAAGGGTGGATATGGTGATTGAGGGAGAGAAAACACATGTTTTTTTTAATTACAAAAGGCACGCAAATGCTTGGTTAGTCTGTCATTGCAGACTTTACACTACAGTAGAAGAGTTCTCGCCTAGCGAGCTAGTTAGAGCATCTATCTCGAGTTGTACCTTGTAGAAAGCTGGAGGATCCCATAGTAGCATTCCATTTGTTTCATCTTCATGCGCCCTCTTAGCTATGATTTTTGCACACACCAATGCCTTCTTGTGGCTATGAATAATTTCCAGGTCCCATTTATCACAAACAAGAGTTCGTATCCTACATATTTAATCCTCATGGGGTGTGTGTCATCACAATCTGACAGAATCAAATGTAGTCCCTCGAGGAGTCTGTGAACAATTTTACCTTGTCATGCTTCAAGCTCTTGCATAATTCAAGACCCATTCTAATTGCTCGGATTTCTGTCATGGCGGAAGATGCATATCTAATTCGTTGTTGGAAACCCCACTGCCATTCTCCTTGGCTGTTTCGTGCCACCCCCTAATTGCTCCTTGTTGTTGATCTGTTGTCAAACCATCCACATCGACAAGCATGTAGCCAATGTCTGGAGCTTTCCATCTTGCCGTCCCTCTTGTTGTAGGTTGCAGAACACGGTGTTTGAACTTGCCTTTTTCTGTCCCTTCCAACATAAGGAACACTCCCTGTTGCATTATGTTCTCCGGTGTCTCCCCTTTTCCTTCAAACACTTGCTTGCACCTGTTTTTCCATATCATCCAGCATAAGGTCGCAAAGAATCTGCTCCGAGGCCATTTGCTTCACTTTCTTGCACCCCAGTTGTGAGTTCCATTCCATTCTAGCCATTCCTGCAAATTACCACTAAAAGGATTATACATATAAATTGGGTTAATGGTTGAAACCCATACTCTTTGTGTACTCTCACAGTCTCTCAATAAGTGTAAAATTGATTTCTCATTCCCACACTCAAAGGGACACTCTAGTGATATTGCTGGTATGTGTTTCGCTCTTAAGTGATTTGAGGGGATTTTCTCATGGAAAACTTGTCACATGAATAACTTAACCCTTTTCGGTACTTCTCATCACTATATTATTCTCCACATTGGGCTAGATAAGCGCCTAGGCTTGTTGAACTCTAGATTTTGATGATAACCAAACATGACTTAGGCTGTAGGATCATGACATCTTAATTTAGAAAAATATTTTGAAAAAACAGTTTCTTAAAATCTAAGTTAAGCAATCAATGGCTCAAAACGGCAATCGATTGGAGTTGAGCTTCAGCAATCGATGGCATATCAATTGCTTACCGATTGGTGAGCCTCAATCGGTAGAAAGAAAGAATAATTTATTGTTTGCTCCTGTTTCTGAGTAATCATTCAGATAGGTAATCGATGGTAGAAATGGCAATCGATTGATATAAACAATCGATGAGCAATCGATTGGAACTTAAGATCAAACCAATGAAAAAGCAATCGATTGGTTCTTGGATAATCGATTGGGAAACCTGGAAATCGATTGGTACCCTTATTTTTATTCGATAATTGACATATCCATCGAGTGATGCTGGTAACAATCTGAAGGCAATCGATTGAGAACCGGAGGCTGCAATCGATTGACACATGAAAATTTCAAATTCATTTCTCTTCTCATGTTTAACTGACTTCATTTCTGGAAGTTGCACTTATTGCTATTTTAGGCAGTTTACATGGACACACGGAAACATAAACAGAGAGCCATTACTCACTTGTACCTGGCTCTGCAACCTCCATAACGAACAAGGAAGAGAAGGAAAGAGAGAGAGCAACTTAAAAGCTACTCTGGAGCATTAAATGCAACTCAGAATCATCATCAACACTTCAGAGCTCAATCTCTCACAAAATCACGTAACGGCTAAGATAGAGAGACTCAGAGCAACAATGGGCAAATCTTCTCAAGGATTATAAAAGCGTTGAAGTTGAAATTGGTTGGTAGATAACATTGAGTGATATCGAACTATCAATTTCTTACTGCAATCAATTAAAGCATGAGTTCTCTCAGTTGTTCTTCAAACTGTAATCCTATCAGCTCAATTAAGTAAGCAAGCTTGTAATTCTTTAAACATTATCTTTGTGTGATTTCCTTGGGATACTGGGATCCTAGAGGAAAGGGTTGTAATCTTACAAAGTATAAGGGGAAGAGAATTTGGTGAGATAGTGAGGTTTTACTGAGAAAATTCTCTGGTGTAAAGGTATTCAGGAACCTGTTGTAATCCTGATTCACAGTGGAACCCAACAGAGGTTGGAGAACTGGATGTAGGACAGAGTTAGGACCGAACCGGTATAAATTCCTTGTGTTTGTTTTAGATCATTCAAGTTTTTAAGATACATAATTCACCCCCTCTTGTTTATTTCCTACCATTTTTCAAGGCTGGTTATAGATTAGATGATATGCCGATCTGACGCTGAAGTTCCCATCTGTTACAACCCGCCACCAATAACGGTCCTGTCTTGAAGGATTGTGATGAGAGATCATCCTTATATTCTCAACCACCCATTCTGGTAGAAACCTCCTCCATTTGTTTAGATCCCATGCGCCACTAGCTATTACATAGTTTGCCACCATGTCCTCCACATCCAGGTGCGCATGATTCTTGTTAACATATTGTATAAGAGGCAAATCTAGGGGCGTCCACAAGTCCATCCAGTCCCTAGTATTCCTTTTGTTCTCTATTTCGCTTCCTACCCCCTGAAAGAACTTATCCCATACTGCTAGAACACCTTGCCATACTGCTGATTTGTTTTTCTTTTTTTCCACCCTTGGAAAATTTCCATTGCCGCAATCATATTTCTCTTTAAGGAATTGGACCCAAATTGCACATTAATATACAATAATATTAATAACTTTCGAATAATTTGTTGCTCAACAATATGTTTTTTATTTTATATTTTCTTAAAAATTTAATAATATTATCATCAACGTGGTTAACTTTTCAAAAAACTTGTCTTAGGGTCTGCTTGGATGGAGAGAAAATGGGGGAGGAAAGAAAAGTCAGGAGAAAAATAGGAGAGAGAGAACATTTTCCCCTGCTTGGATAGAGAGAAAATGGGGGAGGAAAGAAAAGTAAGGAGGAAAATAGGAGAGAGAGAACATTTTCCCCCGGAAAAATGGAAAGGAAAATGGGGCGGGTCCCACAGCTCATTTTCCTCTTAAGTTTTCTCTCCACAAGGGGAGAGATTTGGGGAGAAAACTTGTTATCCTTATCTACCCTTCTTAACTTTTTTTTTCTCCACCGCCTCAGTCACTGTTTGTTCTTATTTATTTTTTTTAATAAAACCTGGAAACTATTTCATTCATAGAATAAATATGCATCAGTTTTACGAATGCATCTGTTTTTTTTTCCCAACCCTGTATGTGCGTTAGTTTTTTGCTTGTGTTACTTTATTAATTTTGTTATATGGTCCAGTTTTCAAAATTAATTCATTATTTATTTTATATATCAATAAAATATTTTATAATAATTTAATTTTAAATTCTTTTTCTTAAAAATAACATCTTTTACTATAACATCTAATTTAATTTTATATATAATTATTTTAGCATATAGATAAGGGCATTTTAGTCCTCAAGTATTTACTCATTTTCTTGCCTCTCACTTTTCCCTCACTCATCCAAGCAAGATGAGGGATAATATTTTCTTCCTACTTTTCTCTCCTCCCTATTTTCTTTCCTCTCAACTTTTCCTTTGATCCAAGCAGACCCTTAATCTATTAAATATACAATATTAAGTATCTAAAAATTTCTTTAAATTTGTTATTGACAATAGTCTTTTTCATTTCAACTTAGGAAAAAATTAAATCAAAATATTTGCTATAAATATTTCAACTTATTTTTAAAATGTAAGTAGTTATGTAATAAGTGCTATGTCAAAACAATATGCCCCATTGCCCCCTCTAATTTCATTCCATAACTTTTTTCAACGTGTGTGTACACTCCTTTATCACGGCGCCAATTCAAATAGGTGTGTCTGTGTTTTTTTTTTAAATTTTGAATCTATTCATAAAAAGATGGATACGGGGAAATGATAAAAGAATACATTCTCTATTTCAAAATCTCAAATAGGTGATTTGAAGTTGTTAATGCTTATACTCAACTGTTTAATACCCATACTCATCTAGTTAAGATTTCCTATTTGATTTTTTAAAATTCGGAAGATATGCTGTCATTTCCCCAAATTAGTATGTTAAACTCAAAAGGTGGTGAAACCTAGAAAACTTAGCGGCCACTAATATATTATTTAGGTTATATACTAGTTTATAAGTTAAATCAAGAAAATTTTTGGTAAACTATGTTTATAAATAATTTGCTTTCTTAAGATTTCTTTAGAAAATCAACAGAATTTTATAGTTTCGACAAAATAATACGTAATAAATGAGGTTCCATAACTCTTATTTTTCCTATGTACATAACTATAGATCCAGTTTCGATGCTCGTCAGAAAGATGAGTAAATGGCAGTCGTCCATTATGGATCGTTCAGATTTGAATTTTGATGGTGTAGATTTAATAATTTTAAACTTGTAATTTTTAAATGAATAATATGTTTTTTGACAAAATAATAGTTAATAGATTATCTTCATTTTAAGTTTTGTAATCATAAAAATAATTGTTTTATTAAAATCTTAAACTTAAAAAAATTAAATCTGAACCGTCTAGATTGAATCTAGACGATCTATAATGGACGAGCACCCTCTACTCATCTTTTCGACGAGCACCAGAACCAATTCCACGTAACTATTTCTATATTCCTTTGGCCCTTTATCAGGTCATCAATTCAAAAGTTTGTGTGCTTTTTTTTTTTAATTTTAAATTTATTCATAAAAAACTGATATAATAAACTCAAAAGGTTGAAAACCCTGGAAAACCCTAGAGGCCTCCACTATATAAAGGTGAGAACCCACTGTATGTGTCTCACATGCAGTATTATATCTTCTTCCTCAGTAACCGCCACTACATAAGCTTCTGGAAATGGAGTTTTGTTCAGTTCAAGCCTCCTTCAAACTTCATCAAAATAAAGCCTTTTTCTCTGGGATTCCTCCCGATTCCCATCTCCCAAAACCCTTTCTTTCTCACAGAAAAACCCCTCTGATTAACACCGCTGGCAGCTTCCGATCTCGTACGTTCTTCATCCCTTACATTCGGTCTCAATCGAAATCATAAAGTAGGTTCCTTGTATTTTTTTTTCGTCTGTATTTTCCCCTCTTTTAGCTTTTGTTTTGCATGCTTTTGCTTATTCTTGTGGTAGTTTAATGATATATCTGGGATTGAGCTGATTGGATTTGTGGGTTTCTGTTTCTAACTTGTGCTTGTTTATTCTGATACGCCTCTCTTGATATTTGAAGAATTTTTGTTTGGTAGTATGATTGTAGAAGAACATGATTGCACCATCTTTGTGTTTTTACCGAGTTTGTTCCAACACTGTTCCTATTGCTTAACTCATCTGTCTTCCTTGTTAACTTAGTAGTGGGGTCGTGGTTTTCTCAAATTCATTTCTGAAAATACTCATTTGTGGTGTAGTCTGCTGTCTTAAATTTTTTGAATACCTGTAACATCCACAATGGATGTTGTAGACTCATCTATGGTTGATTTTCATGGAATAGAAGAAAGATCAGAAAACCTTAAAATATTTGTCTCGCTAAAAGGAACGTTGCCTTCGGCAATTGGTAGCATATGCTGCTTCTTATTGAGTAGTCGAACTCTGTCTTATGAATCTGCTTGTGAACATAAGGTTGCATCTATTTATATACCCATCATTTTCTAAGTGTAGAGCAATTATGACGTCAGTACTTGTATTTTTTTTTTTTGCCTTTCGTTCAGGTTCAGCTTCCTTGACTTGTGTGGCACCAAGGGCAAAAGTATCAGATGAAACATCTGGTGGGCCAAGTCAATATGTTGATGAGAAACCAGACCGTACAATAGTCGTGGAGGATGTCAAAACATCCGAAAATAACGGGTTCAGCGGAAACGATGCATCTGAAAATACAAAAGAGAAATCTCCGGTCGATGAGTTAGTGCAGCAGTTTGATGTTGCTGAAAAACTTGATAATTTAAAGGTTGCTGAAACTACATTTCTTCACTCCTATTTAATGTTAATAATCTGTGTCAATTCTATAGCCACCCGTGATTAAAATTTTGGTGCCTGCCTATCTTCATGAAGTGATTAATTACTTGTTTAATATAATTGATGATATTTGTGCCGTATGCTTGGCTTTAATCTCTGTTAGCATCGTGCAGTTTCCATTGACTTTGAGTTTCCTGTTGTGTAATGTCCTATGAAAGTTGTATGAATTTGACTTTCGTTATTGCATTATTGGAAATGCTTTATTTTATCTTGAAAATTTCTTTCCAGCCCTTGGAATTTATGCGGGACAAGACATTTTGAGTTGGTTTTTAGTTTTCATTCCTTGGTCTCTTGAAGGGAGCTCTCCTAACAGATATTTCAAGGGTTATGTGCCGCTTTGCTATGTGTGGTACTTGCACCACTTGTGTAATCCTTCCTCTGACAACTATTCTTGCTATGTTTGGTATTTGCACCTCTTGTGTAATCCTTCCTCTGACAACTATTCTTGTTTTATGCAAAAATATTCTTTGTTCTCTTGGTTTTTCTCCATTGAATTTCATATAGCCCTTTTGTTTTTCGTTTAAGATATGAATTATGCTCTGAGCATTAAATTGTTGATCATAAATACGTATTTCCTGATTTATTTTATAGACCCATGTTCGATTTGAGTTGCTGTGAGGACTCTACAGATTGTTGACAACATTCACAGAAAGTTCTGTGAATGTTCGATGATACGAAACTGAGTTGTTATTCGAGCAACCTCACATGGGTTTATCCTTCCCCCTTTTATCTGATTACAGTTTTAACGCTTTTGAACTTGTATTGAGTGTTGAATTATTGATTCGACTCGTATTTATTTACTCAATTTGAACTATGTTCAAAATTCGTAATCGTGTTGCTGTGATGACCTTATTCATGACCGATGGCATTCATAGAATGTCTAATGAGACCTGGCAGTAGTGTCAAACCTGAGCGGTTACCTGAGCAACTTTACACGGATTTCCCCATCCCCCCTTTCTTGCGTAGCTTTTGTGGTGAATTTAAACTTGCAACTGTAAGCAGGAATTTTGAAATATAATCTTTTTTGTAATCATTCCTCCATTTTGATGCTTCTACTGTTGAAAAAGAATTCAACTTTCTTTCACTTAATTTTTTTTAATGTTTGTGTTTTTTCCTTCTGACGTGAATTGTCTATCCTGTAGATGGATCTATTTATGTAGTAATATAGACATATTTCCAGATTTAGTTGCTGTGATGACTGTAAAGGTTATTGATGGTATTCCTAGAATGTCTCATGATATTTTGACAGTCATGTCAAACCTGAGCGGTTACCTGAGCAACTATAAATATTCACTTGTGTCCTGTCTCCTATTATTTACAGTTTTGTAAATTTGTTTCTATTCGTAAACATTTGTTCTTTTTGATCCATTTTCCTGCCGGCTTTACCTTATTTTTCTCTAAACTTTTTTTTATGTATCGGAGCCTTGCATTTGTCGTCTTTCATTTTCTATATTCATCCTTCTTTTTGATTTTATTATGCTTCATTATTTGTATTGGCTGCCTTGTTAAGAGGTATTCATGAGACATTCCTCTGCGTTTTTCATTTAACTGTGTTCATATTCTTTTGATTCAATCATTTCTGGTGTTGCTCTGCTTTTTATTTAATTGTGCTCCTACTGATTAATGATGTATTAACCTCTATTTTAGAATTGAAACTTCTTGTGCGCATTTTCCTTCACAAATCTGCATTAGTTGGAGTCTTTGCTGATTTACACTTTCTTGTGTTACTTTTTTGCTGTCCTCTTTAGTTTCTTATCGGATCTTATATAGACTTTTAACCCTTTTGCATAACCTATCCTGGTTTCCTGCTTCTTTTATCTAATTAGTTAAGCTATACGGATGTGAGCATCCAGTGTGATTTCGTTTGACAAAATCATTTATGGTCTTGAAGTTGTTATTGAAGGCATTGATCTGTTTGATTAACTGTAGTTTTGTCGTTTGGTTGCAAGTGAATTTTGTTGCCTTTGCTACTATTATAGATTTGAATACAGATTATGTGATTCACCTTAGTTCAATTCTTTCCTTTCATTTCAGCTTGACATAGATGACACGGGCTCTATTCTCTTGTATGGGGGAGGTGCTGTGATTGCCTTGTGGCTAACGTCAGCTCTTGTTGGTGCCATTGATTCTATCCCATTGGTATGTATTGTTTTATTATCATATCATTTTTTTCAAGTTGCAAATTTTCTTTGATTGTCAAGTCGTTTTTTTTTTTGGGTGTTCATCATGGTGGCATCAGATTCCCAAGTTGCTTGAAGTAGTGGGCCTTGCATATACTCTATGGTTCACTTACCGCTATCTACTCTTCAAGGTAATTATTTCAGTGTTTCTGCTGACATTTTTTCCGCGATTTAGATAAATTGGGTTAATTAGATTTATTAACTTGCAGAAAAATAGGGATGAGCTGGCCGCAAAAATAGAAGATCTCAAGGCACAAGTCCTGGGTTCAGATGACTAGTCGTTCTGAAAGGATGAACCATGCTTCTATAGTTGCATTGCCATATAACTGTATAGGGATAATTGCTCCAATTGAGGGATCCGATATGCTTGAAAAGAATTTTTCTTCCCCTTAGCACACAAGTTCGTTTGTAGTATGCATTGGGAATATATTCCAAAGAAATTTTCTTTCCAAGATATATCCCCTCGTGTCTCAGTGCATTTATTGCACCCTGCTTTTGTTTCTTTTGCTGTTTTACACAAGCAATATACCCCTATGCTGCATTGCTAATCAGTTGATGGCGTTGACTTGGAAAATGAAAGAATTATATCCAAGTTGGGTGTTTTTAGTTGAAATGTCTGATTTTTCTTGTGCCCCTGCGCGGGAACTGAATTCAGTACACACGGTTTCTGTGATTTTTAAAGCTATTTAGTGTGACCATATTAATCAATGTCCTAAGTTGATCCAATTAAATGCGCAAGTAATCACTTAATGTTTTGATCAGAAAAGTGGGACAACGTTAAGAGAAATTCTTGGGTGTACTGGGTTGCATCACGTAATTTGTACAGTGCCCAATTATAAACCAGCAAATCAGTATTTTATGGTTGATGTGGTGCCTGCTGTCATTTATTATTTTTCAGAATATTGTGCATTCTCTCTCTCTCTCCCCCTCCCTGCAGCATGTTTTTTTAGCATATTTAAATAAGCAAAAATTATGGATGATGCAAGGGGTGGTACGAAATTAGAGGGTATGCTAAAGGAGTCGGAAGTTAGGCTTGTTTGGTACACTTGAATTGGGGTAGATGGATATGGAATTGGAATTGATTTCCATTTGAGTCTGTTTGGCGCCTAAATAAGGTCATGGAATTGGATTCCATGTGAAGCTCAATTCCATCTAAATTGGTGGAAATGGCTTCCCCCTGACAACCCATGGAATTGTAAATATTCCATGGAATTCTTGCTCTGCTTTTCATCCTTCGTTCTTTCTTTTTTCCATTTACTCTTCATCTCCTTCAAACCTCAATCATCACTAACCGGTGGTGGCACCTCCAATGACCGGCGACAGCGATCCCTTGCAAGTGACCATCGATGGTTGAGCTCATCGTCATCTTCACAGATCGACGATGAAATATCTCATCTTCATCTCCAGCAACTGGCGGCGGCACTTTCGACGATAGTGATGGAGACTCGTCTTTCATAATGGCTGAGCTCATCCTCATCTTGTCCATTTTGTCTTCGACGACTCCGTCAGGATATTTAATTTCCTTCCCACGTGCTTGAATCTTTAATTCTCTATTCCTTTTTCCTCCAACTAGGACCCACTCTGTTGACTTTTTCAGCATATTCTTCACTACACTTTTAGAAACTTTCCTGTCCTTATTCTTCACTACCTTAACGGTTCGTTTGATACATTGGAATTGATTTTAATGGATATGTAAATGGAAAATGGATATGAGGTGTAAAAGTGTGTTTGGTATGTCATGAATTTTCACATGAAATGACCAAAATATCCTCCTATTTTTTTATTAAAAAAAAATGCTTCCCAAAGCTTCCATTCCTCTTCTACTGACCCAAAAAAAAAACAAAAAACAAAAAAGCTTCCCCTTCTCCTCCTTCGAACCTCCTAATTAACCTGCCAAATCTGCAACTTTCCATCTCCATCAAAATTTGAACAAAATATCAAAGCACAACCTCCATTTTTTCAAGCAAGATTACAGGTGGTCAAGCACAAACCATTGCAAGATTCAATTTTTTTAGGTCAGCTTCACCTCCTTCCTGTTTCCTCCTTTGTGCCCAATCACCATCAACTCGTCGGCGACCACCACCACCACCACGGCGTCGGCGACCAGTTTCTCCTTCATCAACTCGTCGCTGGTCGTGCATCTAATCCATGCTAGAGAAGATGAAAAACGAGAAAGGATCAAAAATCTGAAACAAAAAGTTTAAAATCCGTCAGGGTAAAATAAAAGTAACTGGGCCCATTAGTAGTAAAAACATCTTTTCGGTTCTAGCTGCTACCTCAACAAGGGGAGATGATAATATCGGCTTACTAAGGGCCTGTTTGGGGCAGCTTTTAGAATCATGGTTTGGAGAAAAAAGCTAGAAAAGTAATTGTTTAAGGTTTTTTAAAAAAAGATGGAAAAAGTTGAAAAAAATGGTTTTTAATGAAATGAGAGTGTTTGAATGATTGTTGTGAGAATGACTTTTTCTATGTGTAAATTACTAAAATGGACATAAGTTTAATGTGTTGGGAAAGAGAGAGGATAATGACATTTTCGGTAGATCAATATGACATGTATAATGATGATATATTTCTACCTCGTACTTCGTGTAAAAGTTGAAAAAATAACTTTTTCCCAAACAATGGTTTAAAAGCCCAAACCATGGTTTTGCTGAAAAAAGCACTTCTATAAAAAATCTGCTTTGTTTAGGTAATATTTTTCAAAACCATAGTTTGGAATCCAAACCCTGGTTTTAAAAGCTTATCCAACCTGGCACTAAATGGACAAGAAGTAGCAGGGGTGAGCTTGGCTTGTAACGTGGAGAATAATCAATTTCTCCATACAAATGAAGCCCAGTCTCGTCGTATCAGCTTTGATGAACAGGAAACGAGCATGCATGGTATTAGTTGAGATGGTTCTCTGGTACAAGGGAGTGGAGGTACGGATATAGTTATGGAAGAAGAGGAGCAAGGGCTGAAGGTTGAGGTTCTTGCCCCTTCTAACTCAATGGTTTCCCAATGAATTGGATGCTATGGAAAGCACGCAGAACTGGAGCCCGAAGTTTTTCGGGACTAGTTCGGGATCTTAAAAAGCATTACGTGGTGGGATTCATGGCTATTTTTGAAACTAGATGTGAGAAGGAGGCTAGAGAAAAGAGAGTTCAAAGTTTGGGGTTTGAGAACTCTGTTGCAGTAGACGCCGAAGGCTATAGCGGCGGATTGTGGTGTTTATGGGATAGCTGTATTGGTAATGTTTCGGTGGTGGAAAGAAACTCCCAGTTTATTCACGTGGAGGTGAATTCAAATCAAGGTACATGGTATTTTACTGTTATATATGCCAGCACAAATCCAATAAAGAGAAGACTTTTATGGGGCGAGCTTCGGAGGGTGGGAAGCTCCACTACAGGACCATGGATTATGGGAGGGGATCTTAATGTTACAGCTCTGGAGGGAGAAAGAAGGTCTTTGGCCCCAAACAAATTGTCTTGTGATAGAGAGTTTGTATCTTGGTTCAAAGAATCGCGTATGGTAGACTTGGGATATTTTGGCCCTAAATTTACATGGAACCACGGCACCTCGGAAGCTCGGCTTGATAGAGTGCTCACGAATGAGGAGTGGCTTCGTGTATTGTCATATGCTTCTGTGACTTATCTCCCAATGTTTAAGTCGGATCATAGGCCGTTGCTTCTATACATGAATCCACCTGTAGGACGGCCGAATCGGCCATTCCATTTTATGGCGGCATGGACGTTGCATGATGATTTTGCCAAGTTTGTTGCAGAATAATCAACCATGGGGGGGGGGGGGGGGGGATATTAATCAGTTTGCTGCGGAGTGTTAAAAGTGGAATAAAAATGTGTTCGATCATACCGAAGTACTTCCTCCGGTCATAAATATAAGACCACTTTAACTTTTTTTTTTGGAAGTTAAGGAAACAAATTAGACCACTAAATTATAACATATGTCACATGAAATTAGATTATACGTTAGTTTATAAGTAGAATAAATTAGTTTTAAGAAAAAAAGATTTTTTTGGGACTGAATTTTTTTTTTTTGGATTGGAAAAAGAGTCAAAAAAGTTAAAATGATCTTATAATTAGGACTGAAACGAGTAAGTAAGAGGAAAATCCGCCGGCGCCTTGGTGGAGTTAATAATGCAATTCGGAGACGGGGTCCTTTGAATCATTTTGATCAGTTACAATATGACTTGTGGAAACAATTGGAAGATGTGTTGATGCAGGAGCCCCTGTTATGGGCTCAAAAAGCGAGATTGGAATGGGGTGCTTTCCATGACCGAAATTCTAAATTTTTCCAATCACGCAAGAATAAAAGAAAGAAGATTAATTGTGTGGAGGCATTGCAAAATGGTGATGGTGAGTGGGTGTACAAAGTGGCAGAGCTTAAGAAGTTGACTACAGATTATTTCAAGTCCTTATTTGAAGAAGATATAAGAGATCGGCCCCACCTTGAATGTGGAACATCTTATCCGTTGATTGATGACGTTTTCTTGAGGCAGAGTGGAAGAGAGGTATATGAGAATGAGATTAAAGAGGCACTAATTAGTATGGGAGCACTTGAGGCACCAGAACCGGATGGGTTTAATGCGTTATTTTTTCAGAGCTAGTGGAGTACGGTATGTCACTCAATTATTAAATTGGTTCGGTTTTTTTTTTTTTTTTACTAATAATCCACAGGCTGTGAAGGATATAAATGGTACTTTGATTGTTCTTATTCTTAAGAAAGAACCTCCTGAAATGGACACTGATATTAGATCTATTAGTCTATGTAATGTGATCTATAAAGTGGTCACAAATGTGGTGGCAAATAGGCTGAAGCCAATTCTCCCCAAAGTAATATTTCTGAACCAGTGTAGTTTTGTTCCAGGGGAGACATAGCAGTGATAATATTATAGTGGCTCAAGAAGTTATTCATTCAATGAGAAATATGAGAAGGAAGAAGAAGAGTTTTATGGCTGTTAAAATTGATTTGGAGAAAGCTTATGATCGAGTTAATTGGAAGTTCCTATTGGACTATCTTGAGGAGCTTAATTTCCCTCTTAATTTTAGGGAAATTATTATGCATTTTGTTTCTTCTTCAAATATGCAATTATTATGGAATGGAGATAAATCGGACATATTTGAATCTTCTCGAGGTGTGAGGTAAGTCGATCCTATTTCTCCATATCTTATTGTTATTGTAATTAAAAAATTGGCGCATCTAATTTAGGAGGCATTAGAAGATGGAGAATGGAATCCTATTAGACTCACGAGGAATGGCCCCCCAATATCCCACTTATTTTTTTGCAGGTGATATTATTATATTCTTGGAGGCGTCTATTGAGCAAGCTAGGGTGATTCAAAATTGCTTAGAGCGATTTTGCACTAGTTCTAGTATGAACGTGAGTGCAAGGAAAACCCGTATGGTCTTCTCTGCTAATGTGAATCATAATATAATGTGAGTAATGAGATCAGTTCAATATTGAGTTACTCAGTTACTGGTGATCTTGGGAAGTATATCGGGGTAAAACTTCACCATAAACTAATAGGAAAGGATACTTTTGCAGCTACAGTTGATAAAGTTAAAGGGAGAATAGCTAGTTAGAAAGTAAATTTTTTATTAATGGCACGTAGGCATACCCTTATATCTTCGGTGTCTTCTACTATTCCTGGATATATAATGTAGACATCTTTGATACCTCCAGCAACATGCCAGGAATTAGATAAATGTAATCGAAATTTCTTATGGGCTGGTAGCAAAGAGGAAAAACTTACTTGATGGCATGGGATGCAGTATGTAAACCTAAGAAACAAGGTGATCTTGGGTTGAGGCATGCATAGTTTCAAAATAAGTCCTATCTTATGAAGCTTGGATGGCAAATGATGCAGAGAAGGGAGGATATTTGG
Organism: Mimosa bimucronata; assembly: GCA_037074515.1. Classification (NCBI taxonomy): domain Eukaryota; kingdom Viridiplantae; phylum Streptophyta; class Magnoliopsida; order Fabales; family Fabaceae; genus Mimosa; species Mimosa bimucronata. Next base: position 24,211,722 of record CM073447.1, read on the forward strand.
GTTAAGGTTGTTCGAGATAAATATAAATGGGGGGGATATTATCCCCAAAATTGATCTCAGAAGGCAAGGATCTAATATATGGCAATGGATTAAAAGTGTATGCATGGGAGAAGGTGGAAGTAAATGTTGAAATTGAAGCGGGAAATCAACCTTATTGGAGGGGAACAAAAAGTGGCATATTTACAGTCAACGCCGCCTATGAGTCTCTAGTAAATGTAGATTCTCATGAAGACCCAATTTAGAGTAAAATCTGGAAAATAAGAGTTCCAGAGCGTTGTAGGATGTTTGCATGGTTAGCATATTGGTAGAGATTATTGACGAATGTCGACAGAAGAAAGCGGGGCTTGGGTATGATTGATGCATGCTCAGTGTGTAATAATGGCTCGGAGGATATTATTCATGTCCTATGAGTCTGTCCTCGAACAAAGTTGTCTGGGAAGAGTTTGTGAGGCCTTTTGATTTGGCTGACTTCTTTGGCTTGAATTTTCATGACTGGTTCAAGAAAAACATGCTGTGGTGAACTCTAGATTTTGATGATAACCAAACATGACTTAAGCTATAGGATCATGAGATCTTAACTTAGAAAAATACTTTAAAAAACTGTTTCTCAAATTCTAAGTTAAGCAATCGATGGCTCAGAGCAGCAATCGATTGGAGTGGTGCCTTTTTAATCGATGGCATATCGATTGGTGTTTCTCAATCGATTCACAGATAGAAAAATCGATCGGTGCTCTAAGTTTTTCAAAGTACTCAGACAACGAGCAATCGATTGGATGAAAAGACAATCGATTGGGATGAACAATCGATGTGCAATCGATTGGAACGTAGTTTCAATCCAAGGTGAAAGCAATCGATTGGGACTTGAACAATCGATTAACATGAGCCAATCGATTGGGAAATCAAGCAATCGATTGATACCCCTAGATTTTATTTGATAGCTGACATATCCATTGAGTGTTGTAGGTAGCAATTTGAACCAATCTGAAGGCAATCGATTGAGGACCAGAGACAGCAATCAATTGGAACATCTAGCAATCGATTGACACTTGAAGATTTTCAAATTTGTTTCTTTTCTCATGTTTAACTAACTTTATATCTGCAAGCTGTAACTGTTGCTATTTTGGGCAGTTTACGTTGGACATAGAGAAACATACACAGAGAGCCGTTACTCACAGCAAAACAGACTCTGGCACATTACGCTGAATAATAGAGGAGAAAGAAAGAGAAATCGTAACTAAAAAACACTTTGGAGCATTAAATGAAATTGAGAATCATCATCAAACTCCAGAACTTCATCTCTCTCTCTCTCTCAGCCTCACAACGGATACACAAAGACTTAGACTTTGCACCAACGGGCAGAAATTTCTAAGGACTATAAAAGAGTTAAAATGGAAATTGGTTGGTAGAGAGCATTAAGTGATATCCAACTACCAATTTCTTACTGCAATCAATTCTAATCTAAGTTCTCTCGACTGTTCTTCAAACTGTAAACTTATCAGCTCAAGTGTGTGAGCCAGCTTTGTATTTATGTTATACTTTTCTATTGAGTGATTTCCTTAGAATAGTGGGATCTTAGAGGAAGGGTTGTAATCTTACAAAGTGTAAGGGGAAGAGAATTCGATGAGAGTGAGTTCTTACTGAGAGAATTATCTTGTTGTAAAGGTGTTCAGGAACCTGTTGAAATCCTGATTCACTAGTGGAACACAACCTCAGGTTGGAGAATTGGACATAGGTCAGAATTAGGACCGAACCAGTATAAATTCTCTGTGTTTGATTTCTTTAACTGCTTAAAAAGTTTTTGAGATACACAATTCACCCCCTCTTGTGTATTTCCTTTCATTTTCATGCTGCTGAATAATTGTCCAGAACATGAATACTGGAGAGTTACTTTTGTTCTTATGTGCTAGTGGCTCTGGAAGAGAAGAAGTCTTTATGTTTTCAAGCAGAAGAAGATTCCAAATGGTATAGTCAAATCAAGTGTCGCTGCAATGAAACAAAGTGTTTGAGAAGCATATAGTTGGGTTGTTAAGAGACAATTAGGTATGAACAGAAGTCACGATTAGTTGATGAGGTGGAAAGCTCCTGCAGAGGGTCAGGTCAAAATAAACGTAGATGGATCCTTCTCTCAACGTCAGTATGAGCTTGCATGTGATGGGATTTTGAGAGATGATGTGGGCAATATGGTAAGAGGATTTATGTGTAAGCTCATGGATGGGGATGCTCTAACAGCGGGACTGTAGGCGATCGTGCACAGTCTTCGTGTTGCTTGGGATATGGGGTTTAAGAATATAATCATTGAGTCAGATTCAATGGAGGCGTGCTTATTGGTATTAGGAGAGTGCGGAGGAATGCATGCTGATCGGGATGTTATAGAGATTGCCAAGCAGCTTCTTGAAAGGGAGTGGTCAATAACCTTGATTCATATTAGCAGATGGGCAAACATTGTAGCAGATTTCTTGGCTAAGAGGGGTTTAGCAACAACACCTGGTTTCACTTTGTGCATTAAAGTAACGCTAAGCTTCGTGACATTCTGTTGAGGGATTTGGTTGAGTAATGGGCCCATATTTGTATAAAGGGTAAAGGGTAAAAAATGACCCTGTACTTATGTTCAAGGTGCACCTGACACCTCCTACTTTTTTTTGGCTCAAAATTATCCATCAACTTTTAAAATCGGGTTAAAAATGACCCCACCGTTAATTCTACTAACTTTAACTGTTAATTTCAAATTTTTTGACCAAGGACGCTTAGTTGCTTACATGTGGCATTGGGGAGAAAAAGTCAAACTTTCATTAATGATAAATACCTTCCCTTCCAATCCTTCCATCGCCAAACATTAATGAAATATGTTGTTTCTATTTCAGTTACAGTATAACACCTTTCCTATGTTTCTATTTCTTGGTTTGAACTCCCAGAATTTTTTTTATATACTTGGGTTACGTCGAAACACAAAAGGTAAGACCCAAAATCTTGCCTAGGATTCAAGTCAAGAAAAAAAAATCTTGCCTGGGAATATATTTCTAGGGAGTTCAAACCCAAAAGGAAGGTAATGAGAATGTCAATCTAGGTTGCAAAAACCATAATAGGACCAGTAAGATACATGATTGTGTGAAGCAGCGGCAAAAAGCAAGAAGAGTGGAGGAGGAAGAAGACGAGAAGAATCGGAAGGAAGAGGGAAATGAAATTAACATGGAAGAACAACAAGAAACGCTCTTTGCCGGCCGTATCCGATTTCAGCAACCTTCCTTTTGAGCGCCAGGAGGATGATTATGTGATCCCTCAATCTCACCAACACCTTGCTCGTTTGCAGGGCAATCAATCATCCTTACCTCCGCCCTCTGCTTCATGTCCTTACTGAACCAGGCCGAATGCTACGGCAAGCTATTCGTGGAAGGCTACATCTACTGCGACACTTGCCGGACTCAATTCATGACTCGCCTGAGCACCGCCATCGCCGGAGCGACGGTGAGGTTGGAATGCAGGGAAGTAGTTTTCGGCAAAGTGACGCTAACGAAAGAGACGATTACAGACAGATCTGGTAGGTATGGTGTGGAGATCGCTAAGATGAGATCTGCAATGTGGTTCTTGTAAAGAGTAGCGATCTGAGATTAATGCTCCTCCAGAATATTCCTACCAATGGACAATCAAGAAGGGAATAGTGATAAATACCTAAATGTTTGACTTTTTATCCAACCACGTGCGTGCCAACTCAGATTTCACCTTGGTCAAAAAATTTGAATGTCACGGTCAACGTTGGTTGAATTAATGGTAGGGTCATTTTTGGCCTAATTTTAAAAGTTGATGGACAATTTTGAGTCAAAAAAAAGTAGGAGGTGTCAGGTGCACCTTGGACATAAGTATAGGGTCATTTTTGACCCTTTACCCTTGTATAAAAAAAAGTCTTTCTCTCTCCCCCTGCGTTATCTGCTCTCTCTCTCTCCCCTTAAAAAATGTTTTTAATCCCACTTTTACCCCCTCCCTCTCTATGTGTCATTTACTATCTCTCCTCCTTAAAAATGTTTTTTTATCCCATTCACTCTTTTCTCGCCAGCACTACTTTTCAAAAATTCTTCTTTCTCCAGCCCTTTTTTCATTTTTGTCTAACGCTTCCATTTCAAAATATGCTTCCGCCCAGATTATTGTCACAATGAAGATTGAAAGTTATTGCATTTTACCACTGAAACAAAATAGACAAAATAGCAAACAAATATGAAGTTACAAAGTACCGGGGAAGAGATTATATTCTAACTCGAAAACAAAAAGTAAAGATTGAAGTATGTATTTATAAATGTTTTCATCCCCCCCCCCAAAAAAATTACCTCCATATGTCCATATATTAAGTATTATTTTTTATCTTTGTTGGAATTGTTATGAGAAATGATGTGAATCGAAAAATTCCTTTGCATATTTATTTTGGATTCGCTTTTTTGCCCCCTTTGTAAGCTCAATGTCTTTTTTCTCTTGGTTTTTGTTATCAAAATCACATGTATCCATCTCTTTATTTTGTTTAGAGTATGTGAAATAGAGTGAATGATATTAGAAAAATGGAAAATTTCAGTTTACCCCCACAATAGTGAATTAATTTCAGATTTCCCCTTAACTTTTTGAAATCTCACTAAGCCCCCAAGGGGGCAAAGTGAAGTTAAATTTGAAAGGCTAAAAGACCATTGTACCCTTAATGAATTTTAAAGGCAATAAATTGAATAAAAGGGCCTTGACCGAAGAGAAGGCGTACGTATGAAACAAACCTAAAAATTCTTCACACTATTGTTGCGTAGTGTCCCACCATTACCGCACCATCTCTCATCATCAATGCGTTGCCACACTGTCGATGTCACCACACTGTCACGGGTCTCCATGCCATTCCTACAGAATCATCTGGGCATCAACACCAATTTTAGTATTTCCCATCATCGCACGAATCAAAGGTGAGTTTGATTTTGCGAAATCAAAGAATGATGGGTAGTTCCAGAGTTTGCAGAGCTTGAAACGACTTTCGAGTTGTTGTTCGAGGTAACTCAGTTTTGGACATGTCATGAGTACTCTAATAGATTCTATTATTGGATAGCGGCAGAGTAACACAGCAATGAGTGATAATGGAGGAACCTAATAAGTATATATATGGACGAACCTAACTCATATGTGTCTTGTAGTGACGAATTTCCAACACTTATGTGTGTATTTCCAACATAAGTGTGTAGATTTCCAAGTCTCCAAATCATCCAATCTAATTGATTCATGCTTCCATTTCACATATGCATTTTCAAGACATATATGACGGATTTCCAATACATGTATGAAGGATTTCTAAAGTAACTTTCATAATTTTCCAAGTATCTGAAATCGTCCAATCTAACAATTCATGCTTCCATTTTATATATGTATTTCTAAGACAAATATGACGCATTTTCAGGACATATATGAAGAATTTCCAACATAACTATTGTAACTTTCCAAGTTTCCGAAATTGTCCAATCTAACTTATTCATGCTTTCATTTCACACATGCATTTCCAAGACACATATGACGGATTTCCAAGACAGATATAAAGAATTTCCAACATGACTATCGTAATTTTCCAAGTTTTTGAAATCGTCCAATCTAACTAATTCATGCTTCCATTTCATATATGCATTTCCAAGACACATATGACGGATTCTCAAGACATATATGGATGGTTTCCAACATGATTGTCATAATTTCGAAGTCTCTGGAATTGCCTAATCTAACACTACATGCTCCATTTCAAATTTGCATTTTCAAGACACATATGATTGATTTCCAGGACATAGATGAATAATTTCTGACATGATTGTTTTAATTTTGTAAGTCTCCAGAATTGTCCAATCTAACAATGCATGCTTCATTTCAAGATTGCATTTCCAAGACACATATGATGGGGTTCTAAGACATTTATAAATAATTTCCAACATGATTGTCTTAATTTTTCAAGTCTCCAAAATTGTCCAATCTAACACTGCATGCTTCATTTCAAGTTTGCATTTCTAAAACACATATGACAAATTTCTAAGATTTTTGTGCGTATTTACAATATGGTTGTCGGGATTTACTAGTAAAAAAATTGGACAAATTTAGGCTCATTGAATGATACATAGCTAAAAATTTTGGTATCAGAATTCATATCAAGGGAAACTTTTGGTAATGCAGGTTTTGATAATGTTGCCACAACTACCCAAGGGCCTCTAAAAAGAAAAATAATGTCATACTCATCAAATTTGTTATGATCTATATTTTTAAACTTCAACACTAAAGCTTTCAACAACACAAAAGATGTTATCTCATATAATTTACTTATCATATTCAAATAAGTCATGTACATTTACATAGTTTTGTGAAAATTTCACAACTGGCATTGTTCTTAGCAAACTCTCCACAATTAAATTATCTGCATTCAATGCTCTTTGTCCACTTTGTATAGCTATTGGAGGTGGCACACATTGTGTGGGAGATGGTGTGCTTAAGTTGTCTGCCTCAACTTCCCATATACTTGGAGATATTGATCTTCCAAATGAATGTACTGCCAAATCATCTATCCTGCAAACACAAGTCAAGCTTCATAAATTACAATTCACTTTGTTGAATATCACAACTTCTTGTTCCTTGAGCAAAATTTCATAAGAAGCTTCATAATGCTCTTCTATGTTATTCACTTGTGATGTTTGTTTCAACTCTTCCACATTCTTGTTGGTATTGTTATAGTCAATCAATTGTGTAACTCCAAAATCATCGACAAGGTCCAATAATGTGTCCCCAGCAAAAATAATTGTGTACTTCATGTTGAATCCACTACTTCCCGGCCATACATATGTTGCTATCAAACTTTTATGGTCTTCATATGAAATCCTTTTACTTATCATTCTTTCACCTACAATCCCACCATCATATATCATCTTTCCATCTAAGCTCTTAACATATTTCCCTCCCATATGGAAGATACAAAATAATTGTTTTGGACAACTGCTACTCATTCTCATAGTGTGTTGCTACACATAATTAATTTCCACATTTCAATCACATGGTAAAATTAAATCAATTAGAAATTTACAAGTGAAATAGACAATTTATCAACATAACAATTGCATTATATCAACTCAAAGTTTCATACTTTGTGGACAAAATATCTTAACATTGATTATACTCATCAACGTTACAATTTCATTTGGACTAACAATCACATGTGTTCATAATATATAGTCAATCAAGTGATACATTCTACTTTGAGTTTAGGACAAAGAATGGCATTCACCAGAACATATGTTTCATTTGCAACACACAAATGACAACCTTATTTACAATATTAGAGATAATGAGTACATGATCTCACACACATTCTAAGAATTTCTATTACAATAATTGAAATCACATGTACATTAGCTCCATTTGAACAACAATTATTTCAATAATACGTGTTACTTATCGTAGCCATAGGAATTCCTACACACATGACAAATGTCTAAGACACATATGTCAAATTTTCTAGATATATTTGACCAATTTGTAAGACATATATACTTTACTATTTCACAATTTCAGCTAATTCCAAGACACATATGACAAATTTTCTAGATATATATGACAAATTTTCCAGACATATTTCACGAATTTCTAAGACATAGTACAAGTCTTCAAAGGCTATATTTGGTACATACTTCATATTTTCAGCAAATTTCAAGACACATATGACATATTTCCAAGACACGTATCAAAAATTTTCTAGACACATTTGATGAGTTTATAAAACATAGTATAAGTCTTCAAAGGCTACTTCATATTTTCAGCGAATTCCAAGACATATACGACAGATTTTCAAGACACGTATGAAAAATTTCTTAGATACATTTAACGAATTTCTAAGATATAGTATAGGTTTTCAAAGGCTTAGATGAAAGAGATGAGAATTTCTACTTGGGGAAAAGCATTTACCTCTAATAGGATGTGATTCCAACAGCTTTATCACCCAACACTGATTTCCTTGCCTTCTAAAAGTCTTCAAAACATACATTCAAATGGAAACATTGATACTCAGGTGATTTCTAGAAATTATGGAATCCATCAGGGAATTGGTCGAAGTGAACTTAGTTGATTTCTACAAATTATGGAATAAGGGGGTCGGGGGTCGGATGGGTTGTGTAGAGCGAGGAAGAGAATGAGTGTGTGATTCGACCATTTAGAGAATAAGTGTGTGATTCAACAATTTAAGTCGTTTGCTCTTTCTATTTTAGGGGTAAAGTGGTCTTTTACCTTTCCAGATTTAACTTCACTTTGCCCCCTTAGGGGCTTAGTGAGATTTCAGAAAGTTAAGGGGGAATCTGATATTTATTCACTACTGTGGGGTAAACTGAAATTTTCCCTTAGTAAAAAGAGAGAGAAGAGTCACGAGGGCCAGAGACGAGAGTAAGTGAGATTAAATAAAATAACATTTCTCTATGTTGGAGGAGTAATGACTAATGAGGCATAGAGAGAGGGGGTAAAATGGGATTAAAGAACATTTTCCAATGAGAGAGGTAACAGATGACGTGGGGAAAGAGAGAGAAAGACTTTTTCAAATATGCTCCAGAAGAGAGAGAAAATGCACAATATTCTGAAAAATAATAAATGACAGTAGGCACCACATTAACAAAAAAAGACATGACTTGTCCCTTTTTAATTGGGCAGTGCACAAATGACGTGGTGCACCCAGTACATTCAAGAATTTCTCCAATGTTAGTACATGTATGTTAAACTGACAACCAGGTCTTAATCAAGATAAATAAACTTTGTTGTTAACCAATTATTTATCTGAAGGGAAGCAGCAACTACAAGCGATTTAATTACTTTTCAAGTGAATCGAATTCTTTCTCGGATTTGATATGCAAAGAATTGATGAATTGTCAAGCTTCCACTGCTGAAAATTTGATTTTGAACCACTTACTTTAGTGCGATTGTTGGACTATATGACGGAGGTCAGATTGTTGGAATGGAGCTAGGGAGATCAATCAGTAATAAAGTACTCCCTCCGTCTCATAATATAAGGTCTATTTTTTTGAATGACCTTGTCCCACAATATAAAGTCCTATTTGTCTTTGTTTGAGTAATAAATACTTTTTTTCCCATTTTACCCATGCATTAATTTTTCCACACATTCTCTTTCATCTTCTTTTCATAATTATTCCCTCTCATACTCATTCATAAATAAGGGCAATATGGTATATTTCCTACACATTTATTGTTTTTAATTAACTCTAACTAATTTTTTAGGAACCCGCAATTCGGTTAAAAGGACCTTATATTGTGGGACGGAGGGAGTAATAAATATTGAGAGTTAATCCAACCCATATTTATTGCTACTTGAAGTCGATTCCTTCATTTTGTTTAAAGGAAGACTAACAACAATTGCTTATTGGCAAATTATTTGATGTGCGTTTATGAGAGTGATATCTTTGACCGTGTTTACACTAAACGCTATAAATAGAAGATGTCCCCTCCTCTTGTTGTTCACCTAACCAAACATTTTTTTGGCTTTTCTTCCTCTTTTTATTTGTTCTGGCTATTTCTCATAGTAGACTTGAGTTAGCTTAACCCATTATATCTTTTACTCACTCCGTACATGATATAATGTCATTCTTTTATTGATATTGTTTCAAAACATAAGATCCTATTTGACTTTGAGTAATAAATGGGGTTTTCCTCAATTTTACCTATACATTAATTTAATTTCTTCCACACATTATTTTCATCTTCTATTAATAATTACCTTCTCTCTTATTCATAAATTAGGGTACTTTTGAAAAAGAAAAGGTATATTTTTTACAAATTTATTGTTATTAGCTAAATTTAATTTATTTTTTAGGAAATAACAATTCAACCAAAATGACCTTATATTTTGGGATGGAGGAGTACTTAAATTTTTAACTATTATTCCAATTAGTTCCTTACTTTAAACAGTGATAAAAGCCGTCATGTAAGACTTGAAGCTGTGCTGAAAAAGAGGATTTAGACTTTGGAGAATACATTCAATGCGAACATGAATTTATTACGTTGACATGATGAATAAAGTGCGTTTTGGCTAATGAAATGAAAGTGGTTGGATTAGGCATATGGGGATGATTTTCATTCTCCCAAGTTTTCTCCCATGGGGTCAACCAGAACCTATTGTGAAGTATGGTAGTGTAATTAATTAACTGATGATGATGATTTGTGATTTTAGATTTTATAAAAAGAAAAATTAATTACATGTGCCGTGTAAGAAATTTAATTAAAATGAGATCTCATAAAATCACTTAATTAATATTAGGTCCCTACCAGAAAATTATTATCGCATGCTTATTAAGTTGTTATTGGCAAGCCAAATAGTTGTAATCGTCTGGTCAAAAATTGTTATTGACCCATAATTAAATTTTTAGTCACTAACAACTTTTGATCAGACGATAACAACTTTTTGGCATGACAATAACAACTTTTGGTCAGAGATAATAACTTGGGGTATGATGATCACAACTTTTTAACTCTTGTTCAGTAAAAACTTTTGAGTTGCCGATAACAACTTCGAAAACCTGAGATTAATTATGTGATATCGTGAGACCTCATCTTAATTAAAGTTCCTTATACGGGACTTGTAATTAATTTTTCCTTTATAAAATTGGACTCCTATGTTCATAATAAATTCATGCTCACATTCTAAGATCGGTGACATGGATCTCACGACACCATTTTACTCTGTTAAAAATTTATATTTTTGGATAAATAATTAATCAAAACGTCTCAAAATTAATTTAACTTATCTATAAATTAATGTATATATAATCTAATTATATAGCACTTTGTTCTTTATTATGAGTCAAACTACCACAAATTTTTTGTTCCTAAATATAAGTCCAACTTAGAATCAATTAATGCTATTATGATTATTTTACCCTATGTTGGAAATAGGGAAGATGTGAGAGAATGTTTATAATGCATAAAATAATATTTTCACACATTCTTAAATAAGGGTAAAGTTGAAATTTTTTTAAAAAATAGGTCATTTTTTATGCTATAACTTCCGCTCCTTAGTACGTGAGAAGTAGTTAATGTGGACTTATAATAAGGAACATAATGGTATACCACTCTGTTCCTTATTATAAGTCAAACTACCACAAATTTTTTGTTCCTAAATATATGTCCACTTTGGGATCAATTAATGCTATTGTGACTATTTTATCCCTATGTTGGCAATAGGGAAGATAAGAGAGAATATTTATAATATATAAATATTATTTTAACACTTATTCTTAAATAATGGTAAAGTTGGATTTTTTTTAAATATGATATATTTAATGCTATAACTTCCACTCCTTAGTATGTGAAGAGTAGTTAGGGTAGACTTATAATAAAACACAAAATGATGCATATATAATAATTAAATGATCTATTTTACTTCTTGTATCTCTACAATAAAGATTAATTTAATCTTATATTTAGATTCAGAGCAAGCGAGAGCATGATAATAGAAACTTCCTCTGCAGCAGGTTTGAATAATATGAACAAAAACATTCACTACTTTCTTTGAATCTGAACTAGACAACAGCCTCTCTCTCTCTCTCTCTCTCTCTCTCTCTCTCTCTCTCTCTTAACGACAAACAGCTTCTCTAATCTCTATCTTACTATCAATCACTGGTTTATTCATGCGCTAAAATTCTGAACCCAATGCACCACTTCACAACCTTTAAAAAAGAAGAAGCACTAATTCTATTAATCATCCACTGCTCTACAAGGATGACGGATTCACTCCTTTTCTTTCTTACACTATAAAATAGGAGTAATTATTTGGAACAAAATTAAATAAATTCATCATCTGGACCTATCAACTGCGGCAAACGCAGAACATTCGAAGGTATCAACGGTCTTGATTCAGGAAACCAGAAAGTCCTCAATCTTAGATGTGGGAGCTCTTTTGTTAAATCCAACCCTAACCTTAAATACTGTTTAGCTGACAGACACAGAACGTAATGTCTTGAAGCCGACATGCCTGATCATGGTCGGTGTTGGCGTGCTCGAAAACGGCAACAAATCCAAATCTATACAATGTTCGGAGACAGACGATAGTACCGGGTCGGTGGTCGGTGCCAAGTCGGCAGGGACGGAGACAGATGATGGTACCGTTTGGGCGGATGGTATGGGGAAAGAACGAACGGGACTGGAACAGGGACGGGGGACGTATGGACGGCGGGTTGAATTTAATCGGCCGCGCCATTGAATGGTACTCCTTTGTCGGCGTCTAATCTCTGCGGCGGAGCGGAGATAGGGAACCATAAAAAAGCATATAACAAGGAAAGCCAGACCAAGGAAAAAGCTCTTCTTCATGACCCCAAGTACGAGACACGTTAGGAAGAAATTGGTCATACCCACCTCGAGTCCTGGTTGTACTTGAGTGGACAAGCTCACAGACATTAATGCAAATGACCCAAAAGATACCAGGCTCAATATGCTCTTGTATCCTTTCAACTCTTTTTTCCCGACGTCCTCATAATAGGAGTAAAGCGATGTGGACACCATAACTGAAAAGCTTATCATTAGTTTCAGCCAGAAAGCCTTTGGGAATCGCTGTCGGAAGTGGTTTGCATGGAGCATGAAAAGAGACAACATGGAGCTCAAAATCAAGTATACCATGATCTTCAACAAATTCCATCCTCCAAACAGTTTCTCGAAATGACCCAGAGCGAAACAGAAGGATCCAAATATGCTTGACCAAAATCCCACTTGTGTCCAGAAGTTTTGGTGGGAAAACAAATCTAAATCTAAACAGTTGGTGAGCATCCTGGTGAAATTCTGGTGGATTGATCAAATCTAACCTTCCGAATTTTTGGTGGTGAATTCATGTAAGCGTGGGTATCCTTTATTTTTAATTAGCAGGGCTGAAAGCAGTCTCCTCAGCCCGCCACGTCATCCTACCTCTCCCACAAATCTGTTGACCTATTCTCATGCTACCTCCTCCAACCTACTCCTACTTTTTATCAATAGAAGCATGAACGTGAAAAAGAATTCAAAGCATCGCATATGTTAAAAATCCAGAATTTAGGTACCGATTTCAAAATATATGTTAAGGTTAAAGAAATTAAAAAAAACCTAACATATTAAAAAAATTCAACGCAACCCATCTATTAAGAATTTGAAATAAAAAACTAAATTCCAGAATTTAGGAACCCTTTTTCAAAATATATGTTAAGGTTAAAGAAATTACAAAAAAAATCTAACAGCCTTTTTGAAATATTAATTCAAAACGCATCGCATCTGTTCAGGAAGATCACTGCCACGTCATCTACCAATAGAAGCATGAACGTGAAAAACAAATCCTCACGGCTTCATCAAAACACCTTTTAGCCTTTTAGAAATATTAATTAATTAATTTATTAATTATTAATTTATTAATTACTAATTAATAACTAACATCGCATCTGTTCAGGAAACAAATCCTCACGGCTTCATCAAAACACCTTTTAGCCTTTTAGAAATATTACTTCATTAATTAATCAATTAATTATTAATTAATAACTAAACTAAATATTTCAAGAAATTAAAAAAACGCATCTGCTAACAATTAATCAACGCATCTTTTTAAGTGAATGAACATGTTCCTGTTTGTTATATATCTCCCGTATTCTTTCTTTATCTTTCCCTTCTCACAATTTAAAATATAGAAAGTCCATTTCTCTCTTTAAATAGTTCTCTTTCCTTCTGTATCTCCCATATTCTGTCATTCTCTATATCTTCTACCAGTACAGTTTCATACTATCTTTCCTCTCCTCTACCCTTCTGTACTTGTCATGGCAAACGTCTTTCACGCAGTCAAATTGTTGCATCCATCCCGTCAAGATTGGAGCATTCGAGTTCGTATCATTCGCTTATGGAAAATGCCAACTAGAATTGGGACTGACTCATTATCTTCTCTTGATCTGGTCATGCAAGATCACAATGTGAGTTCCTTCTTCTACGCCTCCAAATTAAAATTTCGCACTTCACAACTGTCATGACATCTTATTAATCATGGATGTTGTTGATTTAGGGTGACCGAATTCATGGTAGTGTACGTGGGGCCTTTGTCAAAAGGCACGAGAAGAATTTAATCGAGGGTCGCATGATTGAATTATCTCGATTTGCCTTAGTCGCCAATTCTGGAAATTACAGACCAGCAGATCACCCTTACCGTATAAACTTCCAGTTTTCCACCATAGTCACCCTTGGAGAAGATGATGACCACATCCCGATTTACAGATTTGCTTTCAACTCCTTCTCTCACCTACAGTCTCACGCTTTTGATACACGATATCTTGTGGGTGCGTTTCATTCTACCTACTATATATTTTCATGATTTCATAATTTTCCTTTAAAATTTCACACTGTATTTTTATATTTTACATAGTTTCATTCTACCCACTTTATAAGTTTTTTCCACGTTCATGCTTCTGTTTTGTTGCTGAAATATTTAGTTTAGTTATTAATTAATTAAATATTAATTAATTACTATTTCTAAAATACTAAAAGATGTCAATTATTTATTTTTCTCCCTAAAGATAGAAACGGTTCCTAAATTTTGGAACTAGGTTTTTTTTATTTCAAATTCTTAACAGATTCATTGTTTCAGTTAAAAAAAAAACAGATGTATTGCGTTGAACTCTTTTTTACGTTCACGCTTTAATTTTATTTATTGATTTATTGATAAAAGGTAGGTTGGAGGAGGTATATTTAAATGTTTCTGTTATGTTTTTTTTAACCACTATATATTTTTTCATATTTGAGGGCATATATACATTAAAAAAGGGAAAACCATCTATTCTAACAGTAACACTCCTACGCTTACTTAAAATTTTAAAATCTTAATTTATTAAAAACAAGTTACTAACTCTATTATAATTTCCTTTTACTAATTCTATTATAATTTATAAGCTTTTATTATGTTTTTTTTTATTATCATACACTATATTTTCCCATATTTTTTTTAAAAATCTGATATATTTTTCCATATCTGAAAGCATGGACATTTAAAAATATCGTAATACCATCTAACAGTAACATCCATGTTTACTAAACATTTAAATAATTTATTAAAAAGTTTCTATTATTTTTGTTACAACAATTGCTTTTTAATAATATTAGAATATTTGGGTTATCAAGCAAACGATTTAAAAATATACTTACGCTAAATTGGACTACCATCTAACCGTTAATGTATATTTACTAAAATTTTAAAATATTAATTACTAACTAATTTATATGAAGTTGTTACTAATTCTGTTATATCTGACAGATATTATTGGTAAGGTCACATCAATTGGGGATCGTGTAAATTGTGGTTCTGAGGGGAGTGACCATTTCTGTGTTGACGTAGAGCTAATTAATGAGGAGTAATAATTATCCCTTCTATATTTATATAAATAAATATTATTATGGAGGAACAAACTAACTTCATGTTATTTAATATTTTAACTTTTTAGGATGCAACAACTAGAATGTACTTTGTGGGGTGTTTTTGCTGACCAACTTCTAACTTTCATGAAAGACTATACACGTGGACCTATTATCCTTATCATACAATGGTGTAAAGCAAAAGAATTTAATAGTGAGTATAGTTTTCCCATGTGGTAACTATGTTTACCTTTACTTTATTCATTATTAATTATATTCATTATTTCCTCATTTTTTGTTCCATACCATAGACAAAATCAAGGTTGCCAACTCCATGTTTGCTTCGCGTTTATTTATTCAACCAAACCTTCCAGAGGTTGTAGAGTTCATGAAAAAGCGTGTTCACTTTCTAACTTGATTAATTTTACATTAAATGTTTGGAATTACATGTTCACAATATGGACGTTCACTTTTTCATTAAATATATCTATAGGCTAGAGGCTGTTGGCGTAGACATTAACAAGTCTCCAGAACAAATAATTCCTCGTGAAATGTTAACAGTTGCTGATGAGTTACTAAGTGAAAAAGATAGGCGAAAGATTAGAGATCTGCGTTATGCACCCAAGGTTTGTGAAAAATTTAATCACTAACTGTTAATACCAATTTACTATTCATTGTTTTACATATCTTTGTCAAATTTTTAGATTCCATGTGACTCTAAAGATGTTTCGAAGGAATCTACGCCAGTGGTGTTGGTTGATTTTATTGACATACGTTCAGATCGTCCTTGGTTTTACAACTCATGTAAAATTGATGGCAAGAAGGTATTCCCTGATGGTGATGGTTTTTACTGTGAGAAGTGTCAAGGCATTGTGAAGTCTGTAATTCCTAGGTGATAATTCTATACCATTAATTTTTCCTTCTCTTAACTCATGTTCTTTGGGAAGCAAGTCCTTTGATCGGAGTTATTTTAGGTACATGGTGCACTTTTATGCAAGTGATGAAACAGGCACATGCACATTTGTCCTGTTCGATAAAGAATTTTCAAAATTGGTTAGCTGTTCAGCATCCCATATGAGGCAAAGAACAATTGCTTTAGTAAGTAATTAATTAGTATGTTCAAGTCAAGTAGTGTGTACTTGATGTTTTCGTTTTTCATGTTATATGTTATGAAAGAATCTTGCTGCGGAAATTTAAACATTTTTTTATGTATAGGATTTGAAGGATGGTGGTCTACCACCTGATGTTGTTGCCAATATTGTTGGGAGGAAGTATCTTTGCAAAGTCAAAATTCCTCCCGAATATATTGATGGAAAGTTCGGCTCCTGCATTGTTACCCGTCTTTCTCCTAACCAAGATATTATTGACGCTTTTTTATCTAATCAAACTAATGAATTAGGCTTATCCACTGAGAGTGATCCTATCCTTGGAGAAAATGATGTACGTTTTCAACATTTTATTAGATAGACCCTTTTTCAATTCTTATTTTATGTGCGTGCTCCATGCATTGATGAAAAATATCCATGCTCCTCCCTATTCACAGGATATTGATATGTCCCTTATAAATTCAGAGGAAGCGAATTCATCTGTTATTGAAAGTAATATTATTAAGACCTTTGAACAACCTGCCATTGACAATCACTCCAGTGACGATGTGTTGCGTACAGTGGGCCAGCCAACCAAAAAGATCAAGATTGAAGATGCTGCGGGAAATTCAATATCAGAAGGGACTGGTAGTACACGTACTTTGAGAGAAAACCATGGGAGGAAGAAAAAAAATTTACCATAGTTGAATAGGATATTTAAATGAAAAAATAGGGAATGGTTATGTTTATTTTAATTAGTATTAATATCATTGTGAATTTGCTTTGTCATGTTGGCTATTTCATTATTTGTTGTTAAGAAAATATTATCTATTGTTTTTTTTGGGCTAAATAATATTATCTATTGTTAAGAAAAAAAAATTTGTACACATGGCGTAATTTAATGTTGTTCAGAGTATATTGAAATGTGTTATATTCTAAGTTTATTTATAAGCATATTTAAGTGTACTTATATGCTGATTTAAATTTCAACAACTTACGTATCGGATCATTTTTATTATTAATATTAGATTCCATTCAATTTAAATTTAAATCAATACAAATAATAGCATTTAAATACATCAGTATAATATATCTTTAGGGTTAAAGACTTAAACCTTACTTCCAGATCATTCTTATTTTTTTAGAAAAACACTTAGACTATATTATATTAAGCCGGATATGATAGAATTTGATTTCAACATCATATAAATCTTAATAGATAGAGGGATAATTATTAATGGCAAATAAATGGCCCTAACATATAGCAAAAAATTATTTACTTTGAAACAAATGAAACAACCGAAAATTATGGAGAGAACAAGGAAAAAATTAATATCTCCTAAGGATATGTAAAAAAAATTATTTAAAAATGACCAAAAAATAAAATAAATACATAAAATTAATAAAATAACCCTCCTTATATCTTCTCCAGGTATCTTTTTCTAACCAATAATTGAATATCCCCCATTCTCTCCCCCTACCTTCTCTCCGGCTCTCTACAAGTTGAAGTTTAATTGATAAATCAGAAAATCATTTCATTTCATTTACTTTGTTATAGATTATTCAAAATTAAAATTTAATTATTTATTTCACCTAAAAATTTTAAGAAATCAATTAGGAGGACCACATCAATATTATTATGTTTTATTAATTTCGATAAAAAATACATTATAACCAATAAAAAAACTAAATGCAGCTTAAAAGAGTATATAGGGTGGGTTAATTAATTGTTTGAAAATATTCATTTTATTTCTTTATCGCCCTCAATATTTACTATTCCGTAAAAGGTTCCAAGGAGTAATTAATTTTTCGTCTTGGTCCTTCTCCAAAGGTTTCTGGTAAATAAATTAGTTGATATGTAGATATATAGATATACATCACTTTTCTTTTGTCTTATTATGAAATGTTAATTTTGTGAATTAAATTAAATTAAATTGATTAATATAATAATACGACAACCAATAAGGTTCCTGGTAAATAAATTAGTTGATATATAGATATATAGATATACATCACTTTTCTTTTGTCTTATTCTAAAATGTTAATTTTGTGAATTAAATTAAATTAAATTGATTAATATAATAATACGACAATCAATACACGTTTTTTTTTAACTTTGAAAAATAAAAAACACATATCAGTTCAAAAAAAAAAAAAAACTCACACCTAAGTGTATTTATACGTTTAAAAATTCACGCCTCTTCACACGTAAATGTTTAAACAACCGTTCGTTTTCTCATATAACCAATTTGATTTTTTTTTGTAACTGCTTACATAAATACAACCATTATCCTCTGGAAGATAAAATTGAAAAAGAAAATTACATGAATAAAACATCGGCCACAAAAGAATTGAAACTATTGTCGTACGTTGTCGCTGTTCATCCCATTTAAATAGCTACTCCTATAATGGTGGGTAGTTTTGCGCAACATGCAGATATATGGTTGCCCAATACTTCTGCAAAAAAAGGTATGTTCCACAAATTTTGGCTACAACACAATGATATGCATTCCATAAAAACAGTTTCTACATTTAATGAACTCAAGGCGGTTACAAAACGATAGATAAGCAAATGATTGCATGTCAATACTTTTTACATTTCCACGCTTCCTTTTCCCGAAATATGAAACTGCAATTTAACCCGTTGGTTACAGACAATTGATGATGCTTTTGAAAAAAATATGAAACTGCAGTTTAAACAGTTTGTTACAGAGAATTGATAATTGCCTGTTGCTTTAATTGCATATACATAACACCACCAAGATTATGCTTTGTCTTATGCTTTGTTTATTAATGAGTACAATTTACAATTTTATCTTTTTTACTTTAAATTTGGACTTATTAAACGATATTAGCACGAGTCAAAAGGTTAGATAAACGACGCCAGCAAAGGAAGGAGACACTGGATATTAGAAATCATGAATTTCGGTTAGATAAAGGCGATATTTAATCCATATATAATAATTTTTTTATTCCAATGCAGCAGCATTCTCATTTAGGGTCTGTTTGGTTCAACTGAGGGGAGGGAAGGGGAGGTTCATTAAAGTTAGGGGAGGGGAGGGTAAAACCTTGTTTGGTTGGAGGGGAGGGGAGAGGGAGGGGAGGGGATGTTTGATTTCTTGTTTGGTTCAGAAAGGGAGGGGAGGGGGGCAAATTAAAAGTTGACAATTATGCCCTTTACTCTTATAATATTATTTTATGGTGTACCTTTGATGATTATTTATTATAAAATAAATATTTCTTTAACAAAATTAATAAATGATTTACCTTTCATGATTATTTATTGTAAAATAATTATTTGTTTAACAAAATTAATGAATGCTTTACCTGTGATGATTATTTATTGTAAAATAATTGTTTGTTTAACAAAATTAATGAATGATTTACCTTTGATGATTATTTATTGTAAAATAATTATTTGTTTACCAATTATACATATGCTTAATAAATGTCTTAATACATATGACACTTCAAATATAAACCATTTCACCATGATAATCCAAAATATCAAAACATCACATAGTCACAGAAGTTCCATAGTCTAAATGCAATTCAATGTGGCATCACCATAAGCATTTCATAATGCCCAAAATAATAAACATCAACCACACCAACTAAGTAATCATAAACCATCTAGCCTTAAAAGATCTAAAACAATCTCAATTTGGTAATCCTAAACCATCTATCCTTAAAAGATCCAAAATAATAAACATCACATAGTCACAAAAGTTTCCATAGTCTCAAAGTAATAATTATCAAAAGTCTTCAACATCAACCACATGGCCAACCATCTAAGTAGATCCAAAGTCCTTTAGCATTTCATTCAGGAGATGTGCACGAGCTTCGGATGGACACTCCACGACTGCTGCAAGTTGATCAGCATCGCGCATAAGCACTCTATACAACTTTGTGGTATCATTTAGAGAGAAGCCACACTCGTTAATCGTCTTCCACACTTCTGCCCCTTCCATTCGTGGGGCCTTAAAGGTCTCTTTAATAACTTCATTTCCCTCTCTAAGTGCTGTTGTAAATTCAGTAATGATGTCCTTAAAGTGCATATGGTCAGAATCTTTTTCTTTGCTAGTTGTCACTCTTTGCTTCTTTTTAGATGTACCACTTGAAACCCCGGGTGAGTGCTCTTGATGGATACTAGCATCTAGTGCTTCATTCTGCTGCTCATTCTGTTGTGATTGCACTCCAGGTTGAGTTGTTCCATGGCTAATGTCATTAGCCACATTAGTGAAGACCTCCTCATTAACTGCTCGCATCTCATTAGTAGTACGAGTTCGCACCCCACCCGCTCTATTACTTCCATATAAAATAGCCATCTTGTCATAGTTTGGAAAAGGATTATATCTCCACATTGCAGCATTAGGCTTGGACTATACAAGACAATAAATCAATAATACGCATTAGTAATTAGTAATATATAAATATGCATTAGTAATCAACAAATCTATGAATGTAATGTGAACTAACCTCAATGAGTTGATCCCAAACTTGATCTTCAGCCTCCCAAAGTTGGGTTGTTGGGTTCCAAGCAAACCCACTCAATCCATTTTTAAAAATATCATAAACTTCCCCAAAATTTTTCTTTAATGTTTTCCATCTATTCTTTATCTTCTCTTTGTCAATATCCATATCTAGCAAAGCACGCATTTCTTTCACAATGTTCTCGTAAGCAAAGGGAGTGAATGTCCCTTTCACTTTGTTGCCATGATTATATTGATCCATAAAAGCATCAACTAAATAATCGTCCATAGCCCTTGTCCAATTCAAAGTTTGCTTTTCTTTGTTTGATGTTGGTGCCATGCTAATAGTGAAGATATTAATCAAAACACTAAGAAAATATTAGATCACATTTGATCCCACACATAACATAATACATTGAAAGTTGTTGGAAAGTAAGAAAACACATCCATGTTTAAACATAAAGTTTATTACAATACAAAGCATACTAGAAAACATACAGTAGTAAAACCCGAAAATAAGAAAACATGTCGATACCTAATCATGAAGTTTATTACAATACAAAGAACACTTGAAAACATAAAATCCAAACATCCAAACATTAAACAACAAATTCAATCACGGGGCATCCTATTTTGATAATCTAACCACATCTCATTTGCTATTGAATCTCTAATATGTTGTCCACGGGCAGCCTCCTCATTGTCACTGTGTTGGTCACGGTTATTATCATGTAACTCAGATTGTGATGCAAGCTCTTGGTCAACTTGTTCAATGAGATCTTCATCAGGGTCTATGCCTATTAAGTAATTATGAAGAATGCAACATGCTCCAATGATTAGGGTTTGAGCTTCTACTCCATAAGTTGGTTCAGATGAATTGGCTAATATGTCAAATCTCTTTTTCAATACACCAAAAGTTCTTTCAATTGCATTACGCAGTGATGCATGACGCAAATTGAACAATTCTCTATAATTTTGAGGAGGATTTCTTTCTGAATACTCTTTCAAATGATAACGTACCCCTCTATATGGTGTAATGAGTCCACTAGTTAGCATGAAACCAGCATCCACAAGGTAGTATTTACCTTCAGGAATTTTGAGCTTGTCTCCTCGTGTAAGTGCATCTTTAATAATCCTAGAGTCTGATGCGGTTCCTTCCCATCCAGCAAGCACATAAGTGAATTTTAAATCAAACGTGCAAGCTGCTAACACATTTTGTGTTGGGAATTCTTTTCTGCCACGATAACGAGGAGCATCTGCAGCAGATACTTTCACACGAATATGTGTTCCATCTATAGCACCGACACAATCCTTAAAAAATGGGTAGAACCTTCTATGGTTATGGATTTCCGGAGGGATTGTTGTTCCATCAGGTTGAACAATAAATTTACCTCCTATTGCAATGATGGATCGCAAAACATTATGGAGATGACGACTAACGGTCTCACCAGATCGTCTAAAGAAGAAATTTACGACACGATTTTTAGCTTTATGTCCTAGAATGTAAAGAGTTTTTGCCACTTGTTCTTCCACTGTTGCCCATCTTGTGGGTTTTAATCCCCCTTCTCTCTCCAACAAAGCACATAATGATAAGAAAGCTTGAGGATTCATTCGAATGATACTACGACTTTTTTCAGAATTGCTTAGTTGACTCATTATTTCTTCTCGTACTCTTTCCCTTTCAGAACTCATATTGTAACTTATTTTCCTTTTACGGGAGTTCCGAATATAAAAGTAGACTAAGATACATGTGAGCAGTGCAACAGCTTTTTGGCGCAAATTCCACCATTGGAGCAGGGCTAACTTTTTTTTGAAATCCAACTTCATCTAACAAACCAAATCAACATGCATCCAATAAATACAAAGCCACTTCATAAAAATTAATAACACAACAAGCATCAAGTAGGGGAAAAAATACAAATCATGCCCAACATACACAATGAGCCGGTCTGACAACATGCTTCAACCAGAAATCAGAGTCCAAAATATATCGTCACTGAGTTTAGATATCAGATAGTCCAGAAATCAGTAGCAACATGCTCCAACCAGCAAAAATCAGTTCAAAAGATGCCCAAAAATCACAAGTTCCAGAAAAGTACATAACCCAGAGTCAATTCTCAAGTTCCAGAAACAAAAACATATAGATAAGCACCGAAAAATACATCACTCAGTCAATTCTCAAGTTCCAGAAATCAATTATATCCAGAGTCAGAAAGTTCCAAGGAAACTATAAGCACCGAAAAAATATAAGCAATGAGATGGAAGAATATATCCAGCAATGAGATATATTCAAGGAAAAAATATATCCCCTTTCTCGTTGAAGCCAGCAATGAGATGGAAGAATAAAATATAAGCACCGAAAAATACAAATCATGCCCAACATACAGATCAGTCCAGATATCAGATAAATAGGGGGGAAATGGCGGTGGACAGGAAATAAAACAGAGCAAGAACGGCGAGGAAGAACCCAGAATTCCAACAAAACAGAGTTAATAAAATGAAGCAAGGAAAAACGCAGGAGAACAAGGTATAAGCAGAGGAAGAACGGCAAGGAAGAACCCTGAAATAAACAAGGTATAAAGTGAACAAGAGAACAAGAGAAGCTCACCTGAAATGGAAAAACGCAGACGCAAAATCACCACAGGCGAACGGTGGAAGGGAGGATAACAGACGAGCGGTGGACGGTGGACAGCGGCAGGCGACGCGAAGGTGGACGGCGCGATGATGAAGGACCACGGCGATGAAGGATGAGGGCGACCAGAGTGAGTGAGTGGTGATGAAGGATGAGGGGGACCAGAGTGAGTAGTGACGGCGCAGGGAACAAATGAAATGAGGAAGGAAGGGTTTTTAACTAATAAGAGTAGGATTGGAATATTAAAAATATGGTATGGGTATTTTAGTCCAAAATGAACAGAAAATTTCTCTCCCCTCCAAAAAACCCCAATTTTGGAGGGGAGCTGAAGGAGAGTGAGGGAGCACTACATGACAAAAATTCTCCCCTCCCCTCCCCTCCATGATATATTCCCAAACAAGGTTTTTTAACCTATATTCCTCCCCTCCCTCCACCTCCCCTCCAAATTCCCCCAACCAAACAGACCCTTATTATTTACAAATCATTTATCTGATTATTTTTATTTAATATGTAAAACAGAAAATGATCATGCAAATGGACTTAGAATCAAATCAAAGAGTGTTGCAGGGATTTGCCAACCACTTACTTCAATGTCTATATGTATGTAAATTTTTGTATTTCATATAGTGATTCAACATAAAAATGTTTTATTATTTTGGCAAGTACATTACTTAAGATATGCTCATATAATTATTAACAAATCATTTACAATTTGATAGTTTTTGAAAATAATACCAATTTCATTTCTTTCAATGCCATTCATTTTCTATTTATAGAATATTTTCATGAGCTGAGCGTTTTCCCCTGGGTTTTCATAAGTTAGCATGGTATAGTTGTTAAAGGTGATAAGCTAATTGAATTATAAATGTCATATGTTTTTCAAAATAAAAAAAAAATTTCCTAAAATATCTTCCTTTTCTCAATATTATTTATGTTAGTTAATTTTCTATTTGTTAGAGTTTGATTCATTTCTTTTGTGTATTTTTAATTTTTGCATCATCATTATTCAACATTTTCCATTATTTATTCCAGAAGGTTTTCCTTTTACAAGTTTAGATTTTGTATTTCATTAATTAAATATTTATATAGTGAAGTAATCAATACTAAGTCTATATTTAATGAGTCCCTTTTCATATTAATACAATATATAAAATTCATTCCACTTTTGGACTTACGGATTTGTTACTTTTAGTTACCATTGTTTCTCTATGATATACCATTTTATTTGCTACTTTTACAAAGTTTTCAATTTACATAACTCATATGTTAGTACATAATGTTTGTTCATTATTTATAAATATCCATAGCTCATGGAGTCTTCAAGCGTGCTTCTACCATAGATAATGCCTCAACATCATATGCGGCTGTTGATGGTAAGCTACCACATGTTATATCCTCTTAATTACCCTTCTACTCAATGAATCTACAAGTTCCTATGTCATTTTTTCTATCATTTTTTTGCCTTCTCAACACAATTGTTTGTGTTCTGTTATATAATGTAGGAATAACAAAATATGAGGATATTGGAGATCAGATTTATGAATGTCAACAATGTGGTGCACTAATGTGGTACGGTGAAAGACTTAAAAAAAACCAAAGTAATCGCGTATCAATGTTTGGTATGTGTTGCCTTCAGGGTAAGGTGAAGTTTGGTCTACCGCTAGAACCACCTCTTGAACTACAATCCTTGCTTTTAAGGCTTGATCAGCAGAGTAAGCTTTTCTGCAACAGCATACGCACCTATAACATGATGTTTGCGTTTACTTCAATGGGGGGACGAATTGATAGGGAAATAAACAATGGATGTGGGCCTTATGTTTATCGAATGGGTGGCCAAAATGTTCATATGATTGGTAGCATCCTACCGCCTGATGGAGCTCTGCCTACATTTTCCCAACTATACATATATGATACTGATAATGAAATCACAAATAGAGTTTCTGCTATTAGGTACTTTTTTCATTCATCTAAAACATTTAATTATATCTTCATTTTGCTAAGTGTCTTTATAATAACGCAATGACAAGTTATTCTTAAATATTGAGTAGGGGTGCAAATAGCAGTATGCCTCCAGTGAAATCTGATATTTTACTCATGCTTCAACGTATGCTTGATGAACATAACATTTTAGTTAAAACCTTTCGTGCTGCGCGTGATTTCATCAACTCTCATGTGGGTCAGGAAATCAAAATAAAATTGGTACATGGCAGAGGAATAGATGCTCGAACATACAATCTACCTACCTCAATCCCATAATGAAATAGCTGCTTTAATTGTTGGTGATATTGGTGACTCTGATGAAGGTAGAGACATTGTGGTGCAATATAAGTCAGGTTTGCTAGAGAGGATTGCTGAGACACATCCTGATTTTTTGCCTCTCCAATATCCATTATTATTCCCATACGGATCAGGCGGTTTCACAGATAAAATACCTCTTGTGAATCAATCGGAACATGGTTCAGGACAAAGAAAATATGTTTCAATGAGGGAGTATTTTGCTTACTTGATTCAAGATAGGAGCACCCATTTCTCCACCATTAAGCATGGCGGAAAATTATTTCAACAATTCCTTGTAGATGCGTACATGATGATTGAGTCATACAGGCTTCGATTTATAAGAAATAATCAGAAAAAGCTTCAAGCAGATATATATAAGGGATTGACTGATGCTATGTTGGTAGGAGAGACAGAGGCAGCAGCAAGGGGCAAGCGCATCATACTTCCATCATCATTTACAGGGGATCCACGCTATACCCATCAAAATTATCATGATGCATTGACTATATGTTGTTGGGCTGGCTATCCAGACCTTTTCATCACATTTACTTGCAACCCTAAGTGGCCGGAAATTACAAGATATTTAGAGGCAAACAATTTGAAGTTAGAAGATTGTACTGATGTTATTTCTCGTGTTTTTAAAGTCAAGCTAGATTCATTGATGAAAGATTTAGTGAAGCAAAAATTATTTGGTCCTGTCAAAGCAGGTTAGTATAACGATTTTGGGAAAGCCACATTTTACATTTATGCTATTTGTGTTGTTTAAAATGATTATTATTAGATGTTTCCACAATTATTAAATAATTAACATGCCTCATCTTTTTTGTAGCACTTTACACAATTGAATTCCAAACAAGAGGTCTCCCCCATGCACACATTCTACTATTTTTGTCTAATGATAGCAAGCTAAGAACTGCTCGTGATATTGATCGTGTAATTTCTGCCGAAATACCAAAATGAACATGAACAACCAGAACTTTTTGATGCTGTTAGCAATTTCATGATGCATGGCCCCTGTGGAATACCTAACCCTAAATCACCATGTATGAAGAATGGAAAGTGTACCAAGCATTTTCCAAAAACTTTCAATTCTAGCACAATTATTCATGAAGATGGATTCCCACGTTACAGAAGATTAGACAATGGTATGTCTGTTTTGAAGAATGGAGTTCCATTAGATAACATATTTGTCATCCCTTATAATTCATACTTGCTTTTGAAATATCAAGCACATATAAATATTGAGAGGTGCAATCAAAGTGAGTCCATCAAGTATTTGTTTAAGTATGTTAGCAAGGAACATGATCGCGCAACTGCAGCTTTCTATTCAACTTCTTCTTCAACAGACTATGGTGTTGTGCATGATGAGATAAAGATGTATTATGATGTTAGGTATTTGTCACCATGTGAGGCTGTTTGGAGAATATTTGGTTTCGACATTAACTATAGAAAGCCATCGGTTGAGAGGCTTACAT
The DNA here is from genome assembly GCA_037074515.1 of Mimosa bimucronata. Lineage (NCBI taxonomy): Eukaryota > Viridiplantae > Streptophyta > Magnoliopsida > Fabales > Fabaceae > Mimosa > Mimosa bimucronata. The sequence continues at coordinate 24,239,041 of CM073447.1, forward strand.
TCCATTTACCAAACCAACAAACAGTAATTTTTCAAGATAATGAAGAATTGGATGATGTGGTGACACGAAATTCATTCAAGCGAACCAAGTTTGAAGCCTGGATGGAAGCAAACAAGAAATTTACAAAAGCAAAAGGCTTAACTTACTCTGAATTCCCTACGAAATTTGTGTTCAATAAAGATACTCAAGAGTGGGATTTGCGTAAATCGGCTGCATTCTCTATTGGGAGATTATATTATGTTCCTCCAGGTTTTGGTGAGGCTTTTTACTTGCGTCTATTACTAACATCTATTAAGGGGCCAGAATCATTACGAGATATACGAATTGTAGATGGTATTGTGCACAACACTTTTCGTGATGCTTGCTATGCTAAGGGATTGCTAGATGATGACAAGGAATATATAGATGCTATCAGAGAAGCTAACCAATGGGCAACACCTTATTACTTACGGCGTCTATTCGGAACTTTACTATTTTGCAATTGCTTAGGACGTCCTGAAGTAGTGTGGCAACAAATTTGGCACTTAATGGCAGATGACATAGTTTACAGACAACGTCAGATAACAAGCCATCAAGGTAATTCTTTTGTTTCAAATTATATTTCCTTTAATTATTTCCTCATATAATTTAAAAACGTTGCTTTCTCCAAAATTTAATTAGTATTTTAATTTTAAAATGCCACATAAGAATTTTCATTATTCTAAATACATTTATATTAATTATGATATATATTAATAATTTCATGTAACTACTTTTCAATTAAAGTCAGCAATTTTTATCATATTACAATATCTAAGCAATAATTTCAATTAACACCTTTATAGCAATTTCCAATCATTATTTCCATTCATCAACTACAATATCTATCTACAAGTAACTTTTTAAAAATTCCACATGTTTCTACAACAAACCACAATATGTAAATAAATATTCCCATTAAAACATTTCACTTCACGCAATCATTTATCATTTTATTTAAAAATAATCAACAAAATATACATAAACATAATAGTTTTCTCTACTTACGCAACTATTTCGTTTTCATTACCCATAAATTTTAATTTCTCTGATACCTATAGTTTTTTTAAAAATGGATAGTTCTTTTATCCAAAAGATATTTAAGACTAATTTTTCCGCACTTTAATTATACATTTATCATTCAATACAAGCTACCTTAATGAGATTGTGGAATATGCCTCAATTTTTAACTTTATTTTCTCCTCTATTTAATTTTTCAATTAAATCTACTTTTAGTTGTAACATCAATATTCTTCCATTCATGCAAATATAACACTATTTCATTTTATACCTACCTTAGTTTTAAGTTTTATATACCACGCCTTTATTTCTTGCCGCTTTCATCTCATTATATTGTGTATATTTATTCCATAATTTTTTCAAACCCTTTAATATTTACTTTTTGAATTTTTTTTCCTTTCTTTTCATTCAAACTTCCACTTTTTCATATTGATACCTGATTTAATGTTTTGTTAGGGTTCAACTTAACTGAACCAGAACTACACAATCTTGCATTGATAGAGTTGGAAAATGTGATGAAAAACAATGGCAAAAGTTTGTGTGACTATCCAACAATGCCTTCTTTTGATGCTTCAACCGCAACTTTAGTTGGTAATCGATTCATACAACAAGAGATGAACTTTGACAAAAAAGCTTTGGCAGAACAATTATGTGAGTTAATGTGCAACCTCACACCAGAGCAAAAATCCATATTTGATCAAATAAGTACATCTATTACTGATTCTAAGGGAGGATTTTTCTTCATCCATGGATTTGGTGGTAGTGGGAAAACATATTTGTGGAAAACACTTTCTACTGCATTCATAGTGGAGGGTAAAATAGTTCTAAACGTTGCTAGCAGCAGTATAGCATCACTTCTCCTACCAAAAGGCAAAACAGCTCACTCCCAATTCGTGATTCCTCTCTCTATTAACGAAGATTCTGTTTGCAATATTAAGCAGGGTTCACATCTAGCAGAACTACTACTCCACACTTCTTTGATTATATGGGATGAGGCACCAATGGCTAATAAATATTGCTTCGAAGCCCTTGACAAGACATTGCGTGATATAAATGGTAGATTCGTGAATGGTGCAAGTGAACAGCCTTTCGGTGGCAAAGTTGTTGTGCTTGGAGGAGATTTCAGGCAAATATTACCAGTCGTTCCCAGAGGTACACGTGAAGATATTGTGTTTGCTGCTACTAATGCCTCATATTTATGGAAATTCTGCAAGGTGTTTATGTTGACACAGAATATGCGTTTGTTAACATCTGAATCTACAAGTACTACCACAGAGCTTGCTGAATTTGCAAAGTGGATTCTTGCAGTAGGTGATGGTATTGTGCCAATTGAAGATGATACTGATGATTTAATCACGATCCCAGATGAATTCCTCTTACAACCTACCACCAATGCATTGGAGTGCATTATTCATTCAACTTATCCTGACTTGCTTCTACACCTAAATGATAGTTGTTACTTTAGAGATAGAGCCATCCTAACATCTACATTATCAGTTGTAGAAGAAGTAAATAATGCTGTGCTTCATATGCTCCCTGGGGAAGAAAAAGTTTATTTGAGTGCAGATAGTGTATCTAAGCAAGATGGTGCAGTCACTGGTATTGAAGATATGCACTCAACTGAATTCTTAAACTCAATCTCTATGTCAGGACTTCCAAACCATGAGCTTCGACTCAAGGTCGGTGCCCCAATTATATTAATGAGGAACATTGATAAATCCATTGGCCTATGCAATGGAACTAGATTGATAGTCACTAGATTAGAAAAGTATGTCATTGAAGCAAACATTATATCCGGAGAGAGTCCATCACCTCGAGTGCTAATCCCACGCATCACCATCACACCTTCAGATTCTACCTTGCCTTTTACCTTGTGTAGGAGACAATTTCCTGTCATGCTTGCATTTGCATTGACAATCAACAAAAGTCAAGGTCAGAGCTTGCTTAATGTTGGATTATACCTCCCACGTCCAGTATTCACACATGGACAGTTGTATGTTGCAATCTCTCGAGTGAGAAGAAAAGAAGGCTTGAAGATTCTTATTCTAGATGGAGAAGGGAAACCGACAAATAAAACTTTTAATATTGTGTACAAGGAGGTTTTTTACAACCTTCTACCGTAGTCTTATATATAAATATTTTAATTGCATCTTTGTATGTTATTTAAACAACAATATGTTATATAATTTTGCTTGTGTGCCCGCGCCTGTACTAGTAATAGTGAATGGATTATGCCTTTCCTTTGTGATTGGCTAGCTGATAATAAACAAATTATGCTTTGAAGTCCAACCAACGGTGACATGCCACGTTCCTTCATGTGATTGGCTAACTCGTCATCATGACATAATCCTAGTGACGTCATTCTCTTCATACCACCTGCATGAAAGGGATTGTAATTTGTAACCTAACAAAAATTAATCCACCCCTGGAATTTTCTCTCTGGCCCATCGTTCCGGAGCATATGTCCAATATTAATTTTTTTTTATAAAATAAAAGAAGTAAGCAAACCCGTAATAGATGATGACCCAAGTTCGAATCCCAAAAACACTTTACAATTTAAATTTCAAAAGGAGTTAATCTTAGGCAAAAATCTTTTCAACTTTAAGTTTAAAAGGGAATTAGCTAGTCATATAAGACTAAGGTGATAGAGAATGCCCTCAATTCTTCAGTTAAAAAAAAAAAATAGCCTCAATTATAAGAACATAAAAATAAAAGAACCATTAAAAAAAGTGGGTAGCACCTTGCTAATATGCCATCTTATATAGGGCTACATAAAGATCGGATAGGACTGAATTAGACATATGCTCAAAGTTCTGTCCAAAAAAACTTCGGTCTTGTCTTTTTGGCATGATGCCTAGCTAGGTCCTGTTCGGCTTAAGACCAAGACTAGGCAGTACATGTCCCGGAAGTCATAGGGTTGGTCCTTAAATGAGTTAATGTTCTCTAACTGAAATAGGAAAATCGGAAATTAGAGGGTTTAGGAAATGATGAAAGAAATTGAAAAAAGAAAAGAAATTGGGAGAGAACAAAATTTAATAGATCAATTAGTCAAATAATTTTATATGGTGTCTTAAAAATAAATTATTATTTGTTAAAAAATAATAATATTTTTGGGCCAGGTCATTCCTCTGGTTCTAATGCCTATGTCTGAAATTTTGTCCTACCCTGTAATAGGGTTGGTTCTGTCCTGTTTTTTTATTGTTTCTAGCTTATTTTTCTAGGACCGTGCTTCGGGAGGGACCAGGTCTCACGGGTGAGCTACCGAGTTCTAGGTTGAGTGTACAACCCTAATCATATGAGTGTGCATACATATATATATATATATATTTACCCTCCTCCGCCTTCTCCTTCCCCTTTAAAACCGTTATATCTCCCCCCTCCTTCCCCCCCTCCACTCACAACACAGTCTAATACTCTATCTTCAACTTCTTCATCACCACCACCACTTAGTACTACCTCTCACGTTATAGTCTAAAATATAAAAGGGTTTTGTGTTATTATTGATCAGTGGTTTTTGTGAGATATATGGAGCATATGATGGCAGTGAAGGAACTAGAGAGAGGGAGAGAGTTTGCTAACCAGCTTCTAGGATTGATATTTCAACATGAGTATGTTTATGATGATAAGGTTAAGGCCCAAACCACGTCGTCTGCTGAGGATCTGGTGGCCAAAATTCTGTATACTTTCACCAACACACTCTCTCTCTTCAATCATAATCATCATAGTAATGTTTCTTCAGATTCCTCCATTTCTTCTTCCTCCTTCTCTCATCACTTTCCTTCCAACTCTGATGAATCTCATCATGTTGAGATCCCTAAGACAAGAATGAGGCCCACCTCCTCCACCATTAAAGATCCTACAAGATCCTCTCCAAAGAAAAGGTATTTTCATAAATATATATATATATATATATATATATATATATATGAACCACCAAAACACACACACACATCATTTCTTTCTTTCTCTCCGATAGATCAACTATTTCTTTACCCTATTTGATACATTAGATTTCACATCTTTCTTTTCTAACAGATTTTCAAGTCTAAGATTTCGTTAGGAGATGAAATGATATGGGGTTGTGTGTTATTTTATGTTGTGCGCGCGCGCGCTACGTTTGTTGTCAGTATTTGGATAAGTTTAATACTGAGTTCATGTTACGGTGCAGAATAATTAATTAAGGAGCTAATTAATTAATGGAGTTTATTAATCATTCAAGTTGCTAATAATTAATTAATTTTATGGTGGCAGGAAAGGTACAGTACAAACGTGGGTGGAGGACTCCAAAATGACTCCAAAAGAAGATGGGCATGCATGGAGGAAATATGGCCAAAACTAAACTACAGATTATAAACAAATTAAATCACCTTCTTAGCTTGTGTTTTTGTTAGCACAATGATGAACAGATTGCTGTTAATGGCCTTGCACCCTAATAATATGAAAACTTAGCTTCTTTTTTTTTTTTTGCCAACGAAAACTTAGCTTCTTTTTGAGTAGAATATCATGTCAAATTTTATTTGTAATCTTTAAACAATTTGTTTATGTTCCTATCATTCAAAAAGAAAAAGAATAAGAATGAACAAATTCATAATAAAATAATATTTGGCACAAAGTTCAGAGTTCATATGATGCACAGAGAGCAAGTTGCCTTATTTATATAATTTTCGTTATGGATGATTGCAAGTCTAAAAGAATCATCATCTTCAATAATATGAAGTTAAAAACAAGATAAATATATAGCTTAATTTTTTTCCCTATTACAACAACCTAGCTAGCGTTGATGGGGTTTCCAGAAAAAGGAAACGATATACTATTTCCTTAAATATTAGATCACATCCACTAATTTTCCTTCAGATGATTAAATTAATCATGTAATGATATAATTGCAGGAACTATTTTAGATGCACTCACAAGCATGATCAAGGATGTGAAGCAAAAAAACAAGTTCAGAAAATCCAAGAAAATCCTCCTATCTACAGGACCACTTATTTTGGCCTCCACACTTGCACCAACCTTCTCAATCCTCTCATCTTCCTTGATAATTCTCATGAACACCTTAATTCATCCTCTTCTTATATTCTCAGCTTCGACAATAGTTTCACCAACAATAATAATCTTATTACCACCTTTGACCCAAAAGTCAACAACAATTGCAATAATCTCTTTCTCTCGTTTGGCTCCACTTTAATTTCATCTTCTGGTTCTGTAAAAGACATGGAACAATGTCACAACATCAAGAAAAAGAAGAAGAACAATTACATAAATAATAAGGATAATATTATTAATGTTGTTGTTCCTTCAAGTTCATCCAATGATTGCCTTGTGTCTCCTCGTGATCAAGAAGCTGTTCTTCCTCCTTTTGGATCTGGTGGTGATGATCATGTGGACGTGGTTAATTCTTCTCTATTTTATGATCCTCTCGTGTTTGAAGATCTCTTACTTGGGATTATTTGATCAATGTATTTTGAATCATTTTTTGGTCCCAAATATATACTTAAATTAGTTAGTTAGGTGTGTGAGAGTGTCTACTGGAAATATTAAGAATAAATGTTTTTTTTTTGTCAAACACAGAGAAAAAAAACAAGAAGAATATATTTTATAAACTTGTAATTTTGTTCCTTCCATTGGACCTACAGTTAAGTGTCCATAAAATTATTTCCAGCCGGCCAAGCTATAGCCTATATGGTTTTTTTATAAATGTAAACCATAGATTTACGCCAAACCTTGCTGTCAGTGATTAGAAAAATATAGAATTAGTCAAGGTCCACGGTATGATTTAGTTAGTAGCTTAAACATGATGTGAAATAAAATGTTAGAATCAATATATGTATAAATTATTAAATAATATTTTCCAATAACTTATTTTTAAATAGTAGCGTAATCCCACAGTTCTCTAATTAACATAATTGCCCGTTCGTTTTCTCATATAACCAATCTGATTTTTTTTTTGTAACTGCTTACATAAATACTACCATTATCCTCCGGAAGATAGAATTGAAAAAGAAAATTACATGAATAAAACATCGGCCACAAAAGAATTGAAACTATTGTCGTACGTTGTCGCTGTTCATCCCATTTAAATAGCTACTCCTATAATGGTGTGTAGTTTTGCGCAACATGCAGATATATGGTTGCCCAATACTTCTGCAAATAAAGGTATGTTCCACAAATTTTGGCTACAACACAATGATATGCATTCCATAAAAACAGTTTCTACATTTAATGAACTCAAGGCGGTTACAAAACGATAGATAAGCAAATGATTGCATGTCAATACTTTTTACATTTCCACGCTTCCTTTTCCCGAAATATGAAACTGCAATTTAACCCGTTGGTTACAGACAATTGATGATGCTTTTGAAAAAAATATGAAACTGCAGTTTAAACAGTTTGTTACAGAGAATTGATAATTTCCTGTTGCTTAATTGCATATACATAACACCACCATGCTTTATCTTATGCTTTGTTTATTAATGAGTACAATTTACAATTTTGTCTTTTTTACTTTAAATCTGGACTTATTAAACGATATTAGCACGAGCCAAAAGGTTAGATAAACGACGCCAGCAAAGGAAGGAGACACTGGATATTAGAAATCATGAATTTCGGTTAGATAAAGGTGATATTTAATCCATATCTAATAATTTTTTTATTCCAATGCTGCAGCCTTCTCATTTATTATTTACAAATCATTTATCTGATTATTTTTATTTAATATGTAAAACAGAAAATGATCATGCAAATGGACGTAGAATCAAATCAAAGAGTGTTGCAGGGATTTGCCAACCACTTACTTCAGTGTTTCTGCTGACATTTTTTCCTCGATTTAGATAAATTGGGTTAATTAGATTTATTAAATTGCAGAAAAATAGGGATGAGCTGGCCGCAAAAATAGAAGATCTCAAGGCACAAGTCCTGGGTTCAGATGACTAGTCGTTCTGAAAGGATGAACTATGCTTCTATAGTTGCATTGCCATATAACTGTATAGGGATAATTGCTCCAATTGAGGGATCCGATATGCTTGAAAAATTTTCTTCCCCTTAGCACACAAGTTCGCTTGTAGTATGCATTGGGAATATATTCCAAAGAAGTTTTCTTCCCAAGAAATAGGCCCTGTGTCTCGGTGCATTTAGTGCACCTTGCTTTTGTTTATTTTGCTGTTTTGCACAAGAAAAATTTCCCAGTGCTGCATTACTAATCAGTTGATGGCTTTGACTCGGAAAATGAAAGAATTATAGCTGAGTTGGGTGTTTTAGTTGAAATGGTCTTGATTTTTCTTGTGCCTCTTCGCGGGAACTGAATTCAGTACACACGGTATCTGTGATTTTTAAAGCTGTCTAGTGTTATTATGTTGATCAATTGATTTAGTTGATCCAATTAAATGCGCAAGTAATCACTTGGTGTCTTGATCAGAAAGTTGGTCAATGTTTATGCATGTACATTAAACTGACTACCTGGTCTTAATCAAAATAAATATAACTTTGTTATCAACCAATTATTTAACTGAAGGGCAGCAGCAACTACAAGCCTTTTAATTACTTTTCAACCGAATCGAGTTCGAAATCGGATTTAATATGCAAAAGACTGATGCATTGCTGGGGTTTCAATGCTGAAAAATTGATTTTGAATCTTCTACAATTACTGTGATGGTAGGGGACTAATGTGTACGGATTATACATGGAGTCCAAAATTATGCAATATTCAGGTAGATCAGTCAATAATACAGTAAATATTGAGGAGTTGATTCAACAAACATTTATTACCAGTTGAAGTCAATTCCTTCCTTTTATGTCAAGGAAGACAAACAGCAATTGGCAAATTGTTTGAGGTGCCCACATGAGAGTGAAATCTTCTTTTACCATAGTAACTCTAAAAGCTATAAATAGGAGATGTCTTCTATTCTTGTTTTTCACCTAGCCAAACATTCTCCAGCTTTATCTCCCTTTCTTTTTATTTGTTCTAGTGATCTATCGTAGTAGACTTGAGTTTGAGCCCGTTATATCTTCTACTAAAATTTTTAAATATTATTCCAATTCATTCCTTAATTAATAACAGTGATAAAAGCCGTCATGTATGACCTGATGCTGTGCTGGAATAGAGGAAATTCAAATGTGAACACGTTGACATGATGAATAAAGCGCGTTTTGGCTAATGAAATGAAAGTAGTTGGATTTGGCATATAGTGATGATTTTGCTCTATCGCAGCTCCTCACTCATTCTCCCAAGTCTTCTCCAATGGGGTCAACCAAAAACCTCATTATTTAGTATGGCAGTGTGATTAATTAATTGATTTGTGATTTAAGTTTCATAAAATTGGACTCCTACGTTCATTAATAAATTCAAGTTCACATTCTGAGATGAAATCATTGAACGTGATCTAAACTTTAGCAAAATTAGCAAGTCATTTGCTCATTTTCAACGTAAGTTGAACGCGGTTTAGTTTATACTCCACAAAATGCCCAAAAAGCTAAACATATCTTTTAACATGAGAGGAATATAAAGTATCATAACCAATTCCCCAATAATACTCGTAACAAAGAAAATTCCCCAATACTCCCTATAGTACTAAATATGATCAAGTTGATTTTTATAGAGAGGTCAATTATGTTAAATTAATTACTTTAAGGTATTTATATTTATCACTTTTTTTTTCTCAAAACTAATTTACCTTACAAACTAATTTATCATCTGATTCCATATAATCTGTGTTATAATTAAGTCATCTAATTAGACTTCCTTAATTAAATAAAGTCAATTTGATCTTATTTTAAAATTGGAGGGAGTATAAAAATAGAAACTTCCTCTGCCATCACAGCGAGCAGATCTGAATAATTTGAACAGAAACATTCTCTACTTTATTTGACTATGAACCAGTCAACAGCTACTTCATCTTACACCTAACAATCACTGGTTTCTTCATGCGCTAAAACTCTAAGCACAATGCATCACCTTACAACCTCTGAAAAAAAAAAAAAAAACACCAGTTCAGTTAATTATATACTGCCCTACAAGGAAAAATGGGATCACTCATTTTCCTTTTCTTACACTATAAAATAATTATTTGGAACAAAATTAAATAAATTAATCATCTGGATCTGGACCCATCAACTGCGGCAAACGCATAACATTCGAAGGTATCGACGGTCTTGATTCAGGAAACCAGAAAGTACTCAATCTTAGATGTGGGAGCTCTCTTCTGAAATCCCATTCTGACGTTAACAAACTCGAATACTCTGTGGCTGACAAAGATACATAACATAATGTCTTGAAGCTGACATGTCTGATCATGATCGGTGATGGCGTGTTCAAAAACACCAACAATTGCAAATTTGTACAATGTTCATGGCAAGTCATCACAAGCTTCTGACTTTCTCGATTCAACGAAGAAGATGAATCTAAACTCACAGGCCTGCGTCTGAGAATGGAAAGAGAAGTAGAAGAATGGATTATATGGGGAAGTAGAGACAGATTCTCCGGCGTCTCGCCGACAACGGCAACGACATCATCTGGTTCGCCTTCTCCAGTACAATATTGTTGCAGCTGGCGGGAATCTGAATAGGAAAAGCTAGTCATAGCCATATAGAAAAGAACTGCTACAACCAGACCAACCATGAAGTTGGTTTTGATGATTGCGAGAACCAGAAATAGAAGAAGGAAATTTGATGTGTGAAGATTGAATTCAGGTTTTAACTGAATTGATAAGGTTAAGGACATTAATGTGAAGGCCTCAAAGTAAATCAATCTCAATGTACTCCTGTATCCTTTTTCCCCTGTTTCGTTCTGTTTACTTGATGTTTCATAATAACAGAACAGAGAGGTCAGAACAAGAACAAAAAATCCCACCTGTATTTTGACTTCTTTCAAGAAATTCCTTGGGAAGATGAAGAAGATGGATCTCACAATGCAGGATTCGATGATCTTTAACAGGATTTGGAGAGGAGGCATCAGAGAGATAGGACTCAATCCTCCAAAACTAGCAGATAATACGTTTGGGTTTATTACTGTATTTGAAAAGCAGGTGGTGGGCATGGTGATTGCCTTCTCGAGGTTAAGACTTAATAATGAGTGAACGCATTAGGTTTCAGAGATTTTGAAGAAGTTCGCAGATAGAGAGAAAATATGAAGACTTTTAATAATTGGGATTAGAAGTAAGGGAAAACACGGTTTGTTCGCTGGAGGGAAAGTGGATGGCATTGGCTACACAAGTTCTAGGAAATTGATAATCATCACGCTAACTTATGTTTCAAATCATTTTTAGATTTATTTTAAGGTTGATGGTAATAGGAAAGCGTTGGATGTTTCTTAGGTCCTGATGTTGTGCCCTTTTGATCAAAATCTAGAGTAATTTTCTCGAGTAATAATTTTCGTGAGTGATGGACTATATGTGCGGGTCCACCCTCGAAGGGCCAGATTATTCGAAAGGGATCTGACGGATGAGAGGCGTCTAGAGAGAGATTGGAGAAGTTGTCTGAACCAGCAATATTTCTTATTGAAGTCAAACATTTCCTTTTATATAAAAGAAAAAGGATCTGTCATAATTGCTGATTGACAGAAATAATTGATGGGCAATTAATAGAGTGTCATATTCCATTCTGGTGTTTGCTTTGAGCACTATAAATAGGAGGTGGCCCCTTCACTTGTTCCTCACCCAGCCAAACTTCTCTTGCTTTCTCTCTTTCTTTCCTATTTTAGGTGATCTGCTCGGGACATTGCGTGAGTTCGGAAGATTTGAATCGGCTCTGACCGGGTAAGTTTTCTTCTCCAATAGTCAAATATTATTTTTGGTCCTAATATTCTTACTATGAGAGTCTTATGTATTAGAAATTTCAAGAACACTGTAATTATTAGTCATGCAAAATATAGTTGTGGAGAGAAGATGCAACATCTCATCTTATGAGCAACAAAGTCAATAAACAATATTACCTTTTTTCTTTACTATAAGGCTATAGCATCTGTTTAATTAATTTGGTAAAATTAAGAAAGTTAATTAAATTAAATAATTGTAAAAGATGTGTGTTAGTTTTGTTATAATAGCCTCTTAAATTATTTGCATTGAAACTACCCCTAAATATAAACTCTTTGAACATATGCAATCGATGATGATAATTTTAAAAAATTTATATATAGGGGAACAAAATGCATTAATGTGTTATATTTATGGTAAAATCCAACTCCAACTGATTTGTGTAACAAGACTGTAGCATACAATTTGATTTTGTCACAGACTTTTGCTGAATAAAAGAATGCGTATCTAATTTAGCAAGCAGCACACATACACAAGTTTAGTTTTGACCTCTTAAAAAAACAAACACTTCAAACTAGCAACTTACGTTGTCTAGTGTCAAACATTGGAAGGTAACTTGTGTAGTGTTAACACAAGTTCTAATTGAATTCTTTGAAAAACCGAAGCTTACCCCCTAATCCAAACTTGGCATTTCGATGTGGCCAAGAGTCTGCATTTCACTGAGCTGACGGGCCATAATGATTGCGCGTTCTGTGTCTCTATCACCAATATGGGAATCCCAACAAGAGCGGATAGTGATAATCACATAGAACAAGGCTGATACCCCAAGCGCAATCTTAATGTTCATTTTCATGACCGATACGATGAGACAACCTAGGAAAAAATTGGACATACCCACATCGAACTCAGGCTGGATTTGCTTAGACAAACTCACCGACATAAATGCAAACGCTGCAAAGGAAATAAGGCTTAACATATTCCTTCGACGTCCCTTTTGGTCTTGTTCCCCACCATCATGTTGTTGACTTCGTTCTTCATAGAAAGAATAGAGAGAAGTGAGCATGAGAGCCAGAAACCCAACGTGTGCTTTCAACAAGAAATCTCTAGAGAACTTGGGGCACTTGTTTATGAAGAGCGTCAAGACGGAGATTATGATGCTTAGAATAGTGTAGAAAACGATCTTCATCGAAGTCCAGTGTCCAAACAGGTCGTGGAATGATGGACTCAAGGCATAACATATGAATCCAACTACACATGATATGAAGCCTAGGAATGTCCAAACTTTTTGATGGATACCAATGTTGAACATCATAATATATGGTGGCTGAGAAAGCAAAGCGAGATCAGATGATTAGTATTATGAGACTATGGAGAGTGCGAGAGAAGTAGTAATGGAAGGAGATAAGTAGGCTTTAAGGTGGGAGATGAAAGTTTTAGAAAACGCGTTTTGCGTAGTGAGACGAAAGTACTTGGTTATGTTCATGGTTTTGCTCCGAAATTGCTTTGGTAATTTTCTTTAACCTCACGGTGATAGAATTTGAATTAGATATGAGCTTGTATGCAGACTCTTTTTTAGATTCGGGTCGCCTTAAAAAGGTCTGAAGAAGTTTTTTAATGGATTATTTAAAAAGTAGCCCTTTAAATAGATTTAAAACATATATCTCCAAATTCATATACAATCTTCCAAACCGGCTTAAAAACCAATGTTACGTCTTAAAAGCTTAATAAGATTTATTGTTTACATGCGTTATCATAAGAGTTTATTAAAGAACACCTAGTGACCATAGTAGTTCGAACAAGTAGAAATACAAAAGCTAATCATCTATTAACTATTAACTAATTATAAAAAGATATATTGTCTAAAATCAACCAAACACAACAAATAGTTGCATGTTAAACTTTATTTCACCTATTTTACTTTTCCCGGATAAATTGAGAAAAGCTCCTTCTATTGATGTTATAATATTTCATTGTGGCATCCTAAAACAGACATGTAATAATTATGTTTCAGTGAACAAAAACGTTAGAACTTTTACACCATGAGTTAACTAATTTGTTTCAAAAAGTTAAATAAATTAATATAACGCCATAATTTTTTGCCACACTAAGGCATTTTTCGGGGTCAGATGTTCTTGAGTAACTCAATGATCTAGTGTCCCGAAAACCAGTCAATGCACTGAAGATGAAACAAATTAAATTAATTTATTTTATTAGGGTCATAAAATCACAAATACTATAACACGTTTGGATGTTGATAAGCACTTATTTATTGAACATGAATAAAAAATCAGGATGCTCTGATGGCTGACCATGTTTCATTGTATTCAAATAGTAAATATGGGACGTAAGAGTGCAGTCGGATTGATCACAATCAAAATCCAATGTACCCTAAAATAATTTAAAGAGTTATGATCAAAACCCAAGGGTGCATCTTTCGCATGATTAATTGTAAATCTAATAAACTCTTTTGCTCCATTTAAATATTCCCTGGAAAAGAACATCCATTTTTGACCCATGCTTCCAGCCTACTAAAGAAAAGTAGTAAGATATATGACTTACGTATTAGATAGTTACCTTACAATATTTGCTAATTTTCAAATTAAATCTGCAGCATAAAGGGTTAAAAATGAACGTTTATCGGGATCAAAGCCCTTTCTTTGACTATAAATTGATTAGTCAACCAAATACTAAGCATCAACTCAATAATTTTTCATAGTCCACAACAACGCAATTCACAAAGCATATTGAAGAGCTCATCGAATGGGGTTATGTCGAAGCAGTGTCTCCTTGGGCCCTCTCTTCAAGAAACTTAGGGACTAAGGAGATAGTGGGAGCTACCCCCGAGTGTCGTTCTCTTGAGGAACCTAAAAATGCAAATAGTTCCTAATAGCCAGATGCGAAACTAATTAGACGGAGAAACATTTTGTATTTGATTTTAAAGTGTAAAAGTTTGTGTAAAAAGTGTGATATGTTCAGGAATAAATTAAAATTGGATTTAAACGGGAGATTTGGATTCAAACGGGATAAAAATCTTTCTTGATAAGTGAGAGCTTAGGGAATCACAAAAGGTTTTTAGGGAGTTTTAGTTGATTTTCTAAAGAACCCTAGAGGAACCCCCTCTAGGCTAGGCTTATGTTAACTTAGTTAATACCAGAACCCCGCACATTACTTAATTTAACCTAAGTTGATTAAGTTCAAAATCAAGAAATAAGTAATTATGCAAGACTTTAAATCCACAATTTGGGCCACCCCACAATTGCTCTAAATTTTTCTCCAAACCCTAATTCATTAATGGCCACCCATACAATGAATTTTGGCCTAAAGAATGTTTTTCCCAATGTCTCACACAATGAATTACTTCTTATGCTATCTCCCTCAACCGAATAACTTAAAATTCTTAATCCACTAACCAAGTCACCTTGCATTAGCACATAATTTTCACAAAGAGAGTAATATAACTATAAACCCATAAATTTCATTAAACTCAAAGTTAATACATAGCAATGTCAAGCATTTGAACAAGAAGGAAATGACATAAACATAGTTTCTAATCCTATTGCAATATACATAAATCAAGGACACAACCAAATGCCATACATACACTCCTAGAACCCTAGAAATGCATAAATATAACAAATGGAAGAAGGATTAGAATTGATAAAACTCCCTTATTCAAGCTTCAAGCTCATCCCTTGGCTCCCACCACCAATAATGGTGGAGCCTAGCTGCTACCTTCCATGGAAGAACCAGCAACAAGAAAGAAAATGTTGGAAGTCATGGATGGAAGGAAGGAAGTGAGAAAGATGAAGATAGAGATGAGAGAATGAGAGAGCTAGGGTTTGGGGGTGTGTATGGTGGACCACATCTGCCTTCTAGGGTTTAGATTTTTGTATTTATAGATCCCTCAAGTCAGGTCTAATAGTGGGTATTGAGTTGAATCCGAATTAAAGGCCCAAAACGCGAGCTGAAATTTCTACAGAATGCTTAGCTTGCAGTGCCGAGGCCACGGCAAGCTAGCAATGCTTTTGGTCCTTTTATCTTAGCTCGCCGAGCCACAACAAACTAACTCCTTTTCTGCCTCTTCAGGGAATCTGCTCTCTGTGAGCTTGCAGCAGGCAGTGTTTCTGCCCCCTTTTAAAATCCTTTCTTCTTCACCTAGGATCCGACCTTTGGTCCTTGCATGACCTTACAAGTAGAAATAAGATAGAAAGAGGATCAAACAGCCTTATAAATCAATCAGTACAATTAATCTACAATTATGGATAATTAGTATTCAATTGAGCATTAATGGACCAATCATGCATCTCAATCATGTTAATTGCCTCAATTTAAGCACATTAAAACCATATAAATAAGAGATTTATCACATATATATAGAATTAACGAGCATAAAAACATAGTATCAGCTCACATATCCAGTTCCATGAAGCAATAATTCTATAAAAGTAAACTAACAGACCAGTTTTATCTTAGCACCTAACATAAAATGTATCTAAACGACTTTTCTGACTAGTCTTTGGTGGAGGATCAAAATGTGGATAAGGCAAATGTTTATTGAAATCCCTACAACATATAAACAAGTCTTTATAACTTTCTTAGCAGGTTGTTAGTTAAAAATGTAAACCATTTGTACCATGGTTCCCTTATTTGACTGTTTGCTTCTTTGAATTATCATTATTTGATCTAGCTGAAGAAACAATAATGTTATTATATATTATTTGATCTTTTTGTTCTTGAAGAGACAGCATCACTCCCATGGATCACTAGAAGCTATTCAGTCTGTATCTAATAATAAAGCGATTTTTATTGGACCTCCCTTGAACAGGGACGTTCACCTATGGCCAATCTTTCACATACAATGAGTCTAACTTCTTTGTCCAGTACTCACACTCCACTAACTGTAGCAGAGATAAAAAATGGAAACTTCAAACTTTTGGTATGAACTGCTTTGCAGCTAAACATCATAAATTTCATCATCATGATAGTACTAATCATGTTGATCTTTGCAGTCTTCAATTTGGGCATAGGGAAGCATTTAATTTCTGATCATTCTCCTATTCCACATCCTATAAATCGGAAGCGTAAGTTTCAGCCTATGTAGTTATGTGTTGAGAAATCTCAAGTAGAGCTATTAATTCCTAGGAAACGGACTAAATCTGTTAAGATGTCCAAAGATCATTGTCCCAAGTCTTCACCACACCACATTTACGATTCTTTAGGCGACATAAGCAACAAATAGAGGAATCACATTAGAGAAACATCTTTTCGGTAAAGCTGCTGATGAGAATCATCTCTCAATTAAATGTTCCAAGCTCATACCACTGGGAGGAATAATTGTTCAAGACTTTTCTGTGAGAAAATGGAGGCGTTCATGGGCCGATTCTCATTTGGATATTCTGGGTTCTGGCGGAGCTTATGCCAAAAAGCTTCACACATGCTCATGATAATGATAGGGACCTCTAAGTTGTTCAGCAACCATTTAGAGGGTTTGTCTTGTAGTGTTACTCCCTCATATAATGCATATATATATGTATATTATATTTTCAGTTGTGTTTGTGTGTTATTTTTCCTGTAGGTAGTTTATTACTTATATGGGTTTTCCAACTCTTTTGGAGCTCTCTGGTTAGCATGCATATCCAATGGAAGGGAGTTTTCTTTTACATCAAGGGTGCAGACAGTAACAAGCTTCAACTTAGTTTGAAGTTCCTTTACAACGCTTCTCTATTCTTCCTTCGGTTTGGAGCTAAAATATGGCAGTTGAACTGTGTGCCTCATTTTTCAACATTTTGGACAATTCGTTCTCAATTCTTAAGGAAGAAGATGATAGCCTATGGGCCTTTGTCATGCTATCCATTTCTCATAAGCTCATCATCGAAGATTATAACTATTTTAGCTTTTAGTGTTTGTTCTTATGAAAGCCCAATCTCTGGAACCATTAATGATCCAACCATATTTGTATTATAAAAATTTGAACGGGCCTCATGCATGTTAAAACTCATGACTGTATGTCTTTTTATCTAGTTATGAATTATGAATATATATTGACTTTTTATAAAAAAAAATATTCCACAAAATTCCCAAAAAGCTAAACATAACTTTTGACATGAGAGGAATATACAGTACCATAATTTCCCAATACTTCCTCCACTCCTAAAATAAGATCTAATTGACTTTTGTAGAAAGATTATAAATGCTAAATAAATCACTTTAAAATATTTATAATTATAGTTTTTCTTAAAACTAATTTACCTTATTTATAAACTAATGTATAATCTAATTACATGTATATGTGTTAGAATTAAGTTATTTATTTGACTTTCTTAATCATCACATGAAAAATATCAATTTGATCTTATATTTTATATTTAGAAGAAGACGGATTATAGTAATAGAAACTTCCTTTGCCATCACAGGGAGCAGATTTAAATAATTTGACTAGAAACACTCTCTACTTTCTTTGACTCTGAACCAGTCGACAGCTTCTTCATCTTACAGCTTAACAATCACTGGTTTCTTCATGCGCTGATCTATGAAATATGCACCACTTTACAACCTCTGAAAAAAGCGCTACTTCATTTAATTATCTGCCATGGATTCACTCATTTTGTTTTTCTTATAGTATGAAAAATTATTTGGAACAAAATTAAATAAATTCATCATCAGGACCCATCAACTGCAGGACACGTAAAACATTCGAAGGTATCGACGCTTTTGATTCAGGAAGCCAGAAATTCCTTAATCTTAGATATGGGAGCTCTTTTATGAAATCCCATTCTAACCTTAATAGACTCAAATAGTCTGCAGCTGACAAAGATACATAAATTAATGTCATGAAGCTGACATGTCTAATCATGATCGGTGACGGCGTGTTCCAAAACACCTACAATTCCAAATTTGTACAATGTGCATGGCAAGTCTTCACAAGCTTCTGACTTGATCTGCCCAAAGAATACGAATCTAAACTCAGAGACCTTCGTCTGAGAATGGAAAGAGAAGGAGAATAATGGATTGTATGGGGAAGTATAGACAGAATCTCCGGTGTCTTGCCGAGAACGGCAACGACGGCTTCTGGTTCGCCTCCTCCGGTACGACGTTGCTGCAGCCGGCGGGAATCTGAATAAGAGCTGTTAGTCATAGCCACATAGCAAAGAACTGCTACAACCAGACCAACCATGAAGTCGGTTTCGATAATTGCGAGAACCAGATATGGAAGAAGGAAATTTGAAGTATGAAGCTTGAATTCAGGTTTTGATTGAGTTGACAAGGTTAAGGACATTAATGTGAAGGCCTCAAAGTAAATCAGTCTCAGTGTACTCCTGTATCCCTTTTCCCCTGTTTCACTCTGTTTACTTGATATTTCATAATAACAGTCAACAGAATCCCTTTCCCCTGTTTCACTCTGTTTACTTGATACTCCTCCGTTCCTAAATATAAGATCATATTGATTTTTTTTTTTTGGAAGTTAAGAAAGCAAATTAGACCACTAAATTATAACATATGTCACATGTAATTAGATTATAGATAAGTTTATAAGCAGAATAAATTAATTTTGAGAAAAAAAGATAACTATAGATAATTTAAAGTGATTAATTTTGCATCCTTAATTTCTCCAAAAAAAATCAAAATGATCTTATAATTAGGACCGGAAGGAGTATTTCATAATATTAGAACAGGGAGGTCAGAACAAACAACAAAATCCCACCTGTGTTTTGACTTCTTTCAAGAAATTCCTTGGGAAGATGAAGAAGATGGATCTAACAATGCAGGATTCGATGATGTTTAACATGATTTGGAGCGGAGGCATCAGAGAGATAGGACTTAATCCTCCAAAACTAGCAGATAATACGTTTGGGTTGATTACTATATTTGAAAAGCATGTGGTGGGCATGGTGATTGCCTTCTCGAGGTTAAGACTTAATAACGAGTGAACGAATTAGGTTTAAGAGATTTTGAAGAAGTTTGCAGATAGAGAAAAAAGGTTGAGACTTTTAATAATTGGGATTAGAAGTATGGGAAAACACGGTTTGTCCGTGGGAGGGAAAGTAGATGGCATTGGCTACATAAGTTCTAGGAAACTAGATTTTTCTCCCCCGTGCGATGCACGGAAGTTAAAAATAAAAATAAAATAAAATAAAGAACAAATTTTTTTTGAGAAACTATTTCATGATTAAAAATGTTACTTGAAAACAATAAAAGTTGAATACATATGGATATAAATAATCTAAATCATTGATTACAATTTTTTTGATAAAAATATGAGTTATTTTTAAAAGGCTTATTGCAAAATTATGAATTATCAAAATACATATTTATATATTCCTTAGATATTCGAAGACAACAAAAGTTGACTTCATATGAATATAAATGATCTAAATATTTATTGCACTCATTTGAATCAAACAGAAAATATAAATTAATTTTATATGGCTTGATTGCCAAAATGTGTGAGTTATTACAATATAGATTTAGATGATCATTTAATTTTAATCATATAAAAACAAGATGGGCAACTGTTTGAGCAAGTTTGATTATTGAAAACAAACCAATAATATTGAAAATTCAATAATGATTTAAATCAGAAATAAATATGATTCAACATTAAATAACTTCTTAAAAGTAGATATATATGTATTTAATCATTTCTCAATATTAAATAACTTTCATACATTTATGTATTTGATCATTGCTTTAAATAGCTTTCAAAATTCAAAAAAATACCTTCCAAAAGTAGAAATATAAGATGAGTAATGATTAATTATTGGTAATGAAATTTGAAATTAAGAATAAAACTTTCCATTATGCCTTTGATTATGTCAACATGTGGACCAATAATTGAGTTAAGCAAAGATGATGTCATTGGACATGTGGACCAATAAGATTGTTGTTAGGAGTTTTCAAGAAATATATAGATTTCAAGAAATATATAGATTGATAATCATCATGCTAACTTATAAATCATTTTTAGATTTATTTTAAAGATGATGTTAATAGGGAAGCGTTGGATGTTTCTGAGGTGTTGATGTTGTGCCCTTTTGACCAAAATCTGGAGTAATTTTCGTGAGTGTCAGACATTGTGTCAGGTCCACCCTCGATGGGCCGGATTATTAGAAAGAAATCTGACGGATGTGGGGCGTATAGAGAGTGATTAGAGAAGTTGACTCAATCAACAATATTGCTTATTAAAGTCAAACATTTCCTTTTGTATAAAGGAAAATGATCTGTCATAATTGCTGATTGACATAATTAATTAAGGAGCAATTAATAGGGTGGCATCTTCCATTCTGGTGTTCGCTCTGAGCACTATAAATTGGAGATGCCCCCTTCACTTGTTCCTTACCCCCAGCCAGACTTCTCTGGCTTTCTCTCTTTCTTTCCTTGTTTAGGTGATCTTTTGTCGGGATATTGCGTGAGTTTAGAAGACTTGAATTGGCTCCGACCGGATAAGTCTTCTACTCCAATAGTCAAATATTATTTTTGGTCCTAATATTCTTACCATGAGAGTCTTGTGTATTAGAAATTTCAAGAACACTATAATTATTAGTCATGAAAAATATATTTGTGGAGAGAAGATGCAACATCTCATCTCATGAGCAACAAAGTCAATAAACAATATTATGTTTTTTCTTTACTATAAGTTTATAACATCTGTTTAATTAATTTGGGAAAATCAAGAAAGTTAATTAAATTAAATAATTGTAAAACATGTGTGTTAGTTTTGTTATAATAGCCTCTTAAATTATTTGTATTGAAACTACCCCTAAATATAAACTCCTTGAACATGTGAAATCGATGAGGGTAATTTAAAAAATTTATATAGAGGGGAACAAAATGGATTAACATGTTATATTTATGGTAAAATCCAACTCCAAAATTTTTATAACAAGACAGTAGCATACAATTTGATTTTATCATAAACTTTTCCTGAATTAGAGAATGCGTATTTAATTTAGCACGCACAAACACAATACATACGCTAGTTTAGTTTTGACCTCTTAAAAAAACAAGGGAAAATGGTCATTTTTAGCCCGGAAGTTTTAGTTTTGGAGCAATTTTGGCCCGGAAGTTTTTTGGACCAATTTTGACCTGGAAGTTTACAAAACGTAGCAATATAGACCAATTTTACAATATGGAGAGGCCTCAAAATGTCTATATTACTACGTTTTATAAACTTCCATGTCAAAATTGGTCCAAAAAAAAACTTTCGGACCAAAATTGCTCAAAAGTTAAAACTTCCGAGTTAAAAATGACCCTTCTCCCAAAAAAACAAACACTTTAAACTAGCAACTTGCGTTATCTAGTGTCAAACATTGGAAGGTAACTTGTCTAGAGTTAACACAAGCTCTAACTGAATACCCTGAAAAACCAAATGGTTACCCCTAATCCAAACTTGGCATTTCCATGTGGCCAAGAGTCTGCATTCTGTGTCATCGTGTGTTTGGATTGACTTTTGGAAAAGTGACTTATATATAAGTCAGATTGTGTAATGGGATTTATATTTGGATTAACTGTGAAAAAAATGACTTATAACTGACTTATTTTCCATAAGTTAGATTGTATAATGAAATTTATGTTTGGATTAGTTGTGAAAAATGACTTATAAGTGACTTTTTTGTCATAAATGACTTATAAATTATAAGTTATAAGTCATAAGCTGAAGTCTTCTCCTTCTACTTATTCCTACTTATAAGTTATAAGCCCTTACTTTTATAAGTTAAACCAAACATTTCAAAAATTGTTTTTCCCAGCTCTTTTGGGGGAAAATAAGCACTTCTTTGCAAAGGGAACAAGGCTTAACATATTTCTTGGACGTCCCTTTTGGTCTTGTGCCTCACCATCAAGTTGTTGACTTGGGTCTTCATAGAAAGAATAGAGAGAAGTGAGCGTGAGAGCCAGAAACCCAACGTGTGCTTTCAACAAGAAACCTCTAGAGAACTTGGGGCACTTGTTTATGAAGAGCTTCAAGACGGAGATTATGATGCTTAGAATAGTGTAGAAAACGATCTTCATCGAAGTCCAGTGTCCAAACAGGTCGTGGAATGATGGACTCAAGGCATAACATATGAATCTAACTACACATGACATGAAGCCTAGGAATGTCCAAACTTTTTGATGGATACCAATGTTGAACATCATAATATATGGTGGCTGAGAAAGCAAAGCGAGATCAGATGATTAGTATTATGAGACTATGGAGAGTGCGAGAGAAGTAGTAATGGAAGGAGGTGAGTAGGCTTTAAGGTGGGAGAGGAAGTTCGATAAGACGCATTTAGCGTAGTGAGACGAAAGTACTTGGGTTTGTGCATGCGGTTTTGCTCCGAAACTGCCTTGGTCATTTTCCTTAACCTCACGGTGACAGGCCTTCTATCGAGACTCAACCTGTATGCATTTTATTTTTAGACTTGGATCTAAAAAGAATTATTTTCCTTACTAAACATAAAGCTTAAAAAGAAAAGTTAGTCAAATCTGCACACCCTCCAGGGTCCAGATTTGATTATTTTTAAAAAGATTTTTTTGAATAAATAATTAGTTTTTGAAAAAAGTAATAGTTAAGATATTATCTTTATTTTATATTCTATACCCATTAAAATAATATTTTTTTGAAACATATAAATTTTATAAAATCAAATATGAATTATAAAAAAAAATTAAAGGCCTATATTTGATTAGCCTTTCCTACTAAGCTTTGTGCTTATTAGAGAAACTTGTTTTGGGTCGCTAAATATTTCCTGAAGCCTTTTTAGTGGCATGTTTAAAATGTAGGCCTTTAAATATGCTTATAACATATGTCTCTTAATTCATATACAATCTTTCAAACCACCGGTTTAAAAACCTATAATATGTTTTAAAAGCTTTAGATTTAGTTTTCACATGCAATATAATAAGACTTCATTAAAAAAAGTACACCTTGTGACCCTAGTTGCTTAAAGTAGGATTACAAAAACCAATCATATATAGACTAACAAGATATACTGTTTAGAATCAATCAAACACATGTAGTTGCATGTAAAACTTGATTATTTTACCTATTTTACTTTCCCGTATAAATTGAGAAAAAATCCTCCATAATATTTTAGTGTTGCATCACTAAAATAAACTTCTAACAATTACTATGTTTTCATGAACAATGCAAATCAAGATAACATGAGTGAGCTAGCATTGCCATCTTGAGCGATCAAATAGAAGATAAGTAAATGGGGTTGATTGATAAATAAAAGGTTGAGTTTGTGGGTGAATAATGGAATGTGAAATTTAAGATAAATATTAAGGGTCCGTTTGGTTCACAAAAAATATTCTGATAAAATGGAAAGGAAAGGAATGGAATGGAATGGAATAGAAAAGAATGGAAAAAAAAGGAAGGTCGACACGTTTAGTGCGCATAGGAAATGATAAAATTTTATGTTTAGTTGGTTGAAAATGGTAGTGAGAAAACTTAGGAATATATGCAAATGATCATATTGCCCTTAGTGAGTAGTATTTGTTAATTAAATTACTAATATAAAATTTTAAAATATTTTAAAATTAAATAATCATTAAAATAAATGAATACATTTTTTTACTAATTATATTAATATACCAAAATTCGAATTTGGTTTTCAAAATCCATTTTAAAGTTTCAAAATTGATTTTGAAACTTAATTTCACAGCAAAAATTAAAAAAGCTAAAAGGTCATACCTGTAAGCTATGCTTTAGGAAAATAGTTATGACATTGTTTACCTAAACATATTTTACAACAGATTTGAGCCCGAGTTTGGTCTACTTGCTAAATAAGCCAAGTTAAGCCTTAAGTAAGATAAGTCATATGCCCTTGATAAGAGCCGTCATTAGTAATGATTTTTTAAAAAAATCACTATGAGCATATTGTAATGTTCGGATGAAGTCAATGAATGATCTTAACTTTTAGCACAACCAGTCCGTGGCTCTCCCCAGTGAAATAAAGATCATTAATTGAACGCGATTTAATATATATTAATATATGATTATAATATATTAATATAATATATATTCTACAAAATGCCAAAAAGTCCGAATCTAACTATAATGCAGGGGAGGTTCTAAGAATGTTATCCTGCTAATTGAATCTGCTCACAATAATTGCAGAGGAGGTTTCTAAGACATTTCCACTTATTTATGAGCATGGTGTGAGAAGAAACATTCTCTACACTTCCTCAAGTTTCGTTTATTTCTACATTAGGTCCTGCTGCATAACCGAGAACGTCAACTTTGTTAATTCTTAATTAAGGACTTATTCCTTTACTCTGAAGAACTAATGATCTTCAAAACATTCCTTCCATATTCTCAATAGAATTAGTGGATTTTTGAGTCGAAGAGAAGAACTCAAAGTTTAATTTTCCTTTTACTTTGATCTATACTAATTTGCTCATCCATAACAAACTGACACAGCCATATGAGATTGCCTCATCACCAATTTAGAAGATGAAGACAGTTAAATTAGTTATTTGTAAAAATAATGTGTGTTTGTTTTACTTTGATAGTCTATTAAATTATTTGCATTGAAACTAACTCTTGATACAAATTATTTTAATATATACAAATCAATAGGGATAATTTAACGAAAAAATATTAAATATGTGGGAACAAAGTGGGTTAGGGTTTTGTGCTTAAGACCAAATCCAACTTTAAATAATTTATATTAGAGAGGGGAAGCAGTATAAAACTTAATTTAATCATAGACTTTTGCCGCATAAAAGAGTACATATAAGTTAAGCACAAGACACTAGTTTAATTGTGACCTCTTAAAAAATAGTTAGTTTAATCAAGTAACTTTGCGTTGTCTAGTGTCAAACAGTGAATGGTAACACAAGTCCTAATATTCTACTTCTAGCTTGGAACCTTATTGTGATGTTGGCTATGATTTAAAAACATGTTTACATTCTCCCAACCTCATCATTTGAATCTTTAACTTCGGTTTAATTTAAGACATATATGATACACACACCACCTCCTTGTCAGGTTTAGTTAGTGTTGATTTTTTATTCTAAATATAAGGTTTTTGATTTTATATCATTTTTTTAGAATAATTTGCCTCATATATAACCAATATATAATCTAATGATATACATTAGTTTGTAGAAATATTATCTAACATATACTACTAATCAGTAGTTTATTTAACTTTCTTAATTTTTCCAAATTTATTAAAACTAGCCTAATTTTAAAAAACAGGAATATATGGTATATTATACTTAGTTTATATTTGTTGACGACTTATACCATTATTATATTAGTGATATATAATTTTGACAATTCTATTTTTGGGCCCATGTAATTTTGACTATTCTAATAAGCACATCATTATCATGCATTACTTTATGAGAGCCAAGAAGGCGCAAATATGAAAAGCAAGAACAACATGTGCAAGTTGGTTTTGGAGTGAAGTGATTGAAACATATTTATTATGAGAGAGGAGAGATTGGGCTTGAAATTGCTACAAACTGAACGTCCTGGATTACTTTTAACTGAACGGCTACCACCACATCTTTAATCTAGATAGATTTATTTCCCTGCTAAGCGATTTGCTTACTTAAAAAAAATCTAATAAAATATAGAAGGTCTAAACTTATTATTTAAAAATGATGATTTTTAAATAGAAAATTCTTGCTTTGAAAATGATAACTAAGATATTATCTTCAATTCATATTATATACCAATTAAAATAATTTTTTATAATAATATAATTTTCTTAAATAAATTTAATCTAGATTGTCCAAACTAGATTTAGATAATTTTCATATCTAATAAACTTTTTCTACTAGGTGCTAATTAGGGAAATTGGTACTTTAAGTGGTCGCGTCCGGCTGAGCACTCTTAAAAGCTTGAAACCATATGTCCAATTCTTCATTATAGTTACATTTATAAGTTTCCTCCCGAATTTCCTTAATAGCATCCATTTCCCTATGGCCCTCGTTATCCAAACTTGGCATTTCGATGTGGCATTCTTCATCACCATTATTATCATCATGGGCAAGAGTCAGCATTATTTCACTAAGCTGACGGACCATGATTGCACGTTCTAAATCATTAGTATCATCAATCTGTATGGAACCCCAACAAGAAAGAACAGTGATGAGCACATAGAACAACGCTGACACACCAAGAGCAACCTTAATGTTCATTTTCATGACGGCCACGATGAGACATCCTATAAAAAAATTAGACATGCCCACATCAAATTCAGGTTGGATTTGTTTAGACAAGCTCACCGACATGAATGCGAATGCTGCGAAAGAAACAAGGCTTAATATGTTCCTCCGA
The DNA here is from genome assembly GCA_037074515.1 of Mimosa bimucronata. Taxonomy (NCBI): domain Eukaryota; kingdom Viridiplantae; phylum Streptophyta; class Magnoliopsida; order Fabales; family Fabaceae; genus Mimosa; species Mimosa bimucronata. The sequence continues at coordinate 24,266,098 of CM073447.1, forward strand.
AGTCCCTTCTCATCTATCACGTCGTGTGAATAGAAAGAGTAAAGAGAGGTAAGCATGAGAGCGAGAAACCCTACATGTGCTTTCAACAAGAAAGCCCCAGAGAACATGGGACACTTGTGTATGAAGAGTGTTAAAATGGAGAATATGGTGCTCATAATAAGGTAGAACACGAGCTTCCACAAAGTCCAGTGTCCAAAAAGGTCGTGGAATGAGGGACTTAAGGCATAACATATGAATCCAACTACACATGACATGAAGCCTAGGGGTCTCCAAACTTTTGGATGGATATCAACGTTAAGCATGATCGTATATGGTGTGGTTGAGAAAGTGAGATTATCAAATGTTTAGTATTATGAGACTGTGGAGAGTGGGGGGAAGGAGTAAAGGAAGGAGATGGTGTGGTTGGGAAAGTGAGATGATCAAATGATTAGTATTATGAGATTGTGGAGAGTGGGGGAAGGAGTAATGGAAGGAGATGGAAAGTATTTAAGGTGGCAATGGAAGTCCTAGAAGACGCGTTTTGCGTGATGAGACGAAAGTACTTGGGTATGTGCATGATTTTTTCTCTGAAGCTGCGTTTGTCATTTTCCTTTGTACCTCACGGTACGGTAACATGGTAATGGTATAAGCTGATTGGTTATTTGAATATCATGAATCCCTACGTTCATAAATTCTTTGTTCTTTTTTTCCATATCTTTGTCTCATGTATATGGTGACGTTCAGATGCAGCCAATGAGTGATATTTAACTTTTAGAAAAACCAGCTGCCCGTCGTTTTCCCAGATGAGTTGAACACGGTGTAATATTCGATATAATAATATAGTATATTCCTCGAAATGGCAAAAAAGCTGAACCCTCCGGTACCATAAATAAGCGAAACCACCTCTGCCTTATAGGGAGCAGATTTTGCAAGGACAACCTTCTTAGTAGCACATTTCATGCTAAAAGACAAGAGCATGGTATGTTCAACACAGGACCAGAAAACATTCAAACTTTTATGTTTCATTCTATTTTATCCTCTTTAGTTGACTTTTTTTTAGGGACTAAAGAAATAAAATAAGTTAATTAATTATAACATATATGTGATATATTTGTTGGAGAATAATTCAAAAGCTGATTTCAGTGTGTTTCTAGTTTTTTGAATTTGAATTTTAAAATTAAATTAGAAAGTTATTTTATGTTTATTTGAATAATTATGAAAAATCTATTTGGTGATATTTTATAGGATCTTTTGTTAGTTTGTTTTTTTTTAAATTATTTGTAATTTCTAAGTTGTAAGCCTATATATCTATATATTGGCTGTTGACAATTAATTAAATTGGGTCTTTTATTCTGACCTCTTTTTGTTTTCTCTCACTCTCTCCCGTCTCTCTTTTTTGTCAACAATATTATTATATTATGTATTAGTTTATAATTCGAACCAACCAATTTGAAGAAAAGGTTCAGGTAAATCAATTTAGGGATTTTTAAGTATATGGGGAAATATTTTTTTTTTGTAGCATTTTGGTAAATTGTTTTTTTTTTATAGTATTCTGGTAAAAATCCCATCAATTTATAAGTGACTTATTTAACTTTCTTAGGATTTTTAAAAAGGCCAACTAAATCTTATATTTAAGACTGGGAAATTATACATATAAAATTTAAATTAAATATAATATTATAAATGACACCTCTTAAAAAAATAAGCTTATCTTTGAAAAATTACAGATTTTATCACAGCAATGAGTACACAGAGCTTATAATTGTGATTGGTACATGGTGATGCTCATAACTGTTTTCAGTACTAACGAGGATCCTAATTAGTTTCTGACCATTAATCATTTGAGAAATGAGAAGAAACATTCTCTGTCAGTCTGTCTACTTGCTCAAGTTTCGTTTCTAGATTAATTAGGTCCTGCTACATATATAACCGACAATGTCAACTTGTTTATTCTTTATTAAGGCCTGATTTCTTTGACTTTAAAGAGCTAGTAATCTTCAAAACAATAATTCCCTGCAGGTGACTTTATAGAGACTTAGTAGAGTTGGGTCCTCGAGAAGACCTCAAAGTTTCCCTTTTATTTCGATCTAAGCTAATTCGCTCATCCATAACCACCTGACATATCGAGATGAAACTGTGTCACCAGCCATATTGAACAATTAAAAAAAAGGGACGATTGTCTTTGTGCTGTGGGTCTGATAACCGTTTCAAAACTCATCGCAATTATAAGCACCGAGAGCTCTTCACTGTGGTGAGATCTGCATAATTCAAATAAATTTCAACGATCTATATTTAAGATTTTTCATCTAATGATTTTTTAAAAAATAATCTTTTGAAAATTTTTAATTTACAAGATTATATTTATTTTAAATCCTGTAGCATTAAAACAATTCTTTTTTAAAAAAGTAAAAGTAAAATGATTCAATCTAAATTAGATCAAAACAATTTGCAGTGGTGAAGAGCTATTGGTATCACTGTGGCGCGAATCGAAACTAGCTCCTGGCCTATAACATGAGATCTACATAGATGAAGCTATGCAAAATGAAAAAGGAGGATGGAGGCTGACTTGCAAATCAATAAGAGGGAGTCTGTCTATATCGTTCAAGATATAATGAGTAAAGAATTGAAGATTTAAGCTTTATAAGGTTCCCACGGCATCTAGAATACTAGAGCTTGTTTAATTTATGACTACAATGAAAAACCACTCTTGTAATTAATATATAGTCTAAGAGTGCTAATTTTATTTGCATAAGCAAAGCTATGGTGATTCTTTCTACTAGAGTACGATTGGTTGCTAGTTGATATGAAGTCCTAAATAAATAATTTAAGGTGAGTTGTGTACGATATAACATTAATTTGAAGGAAAACTTGAGAAAAAAATCTACAGAATTGGTTTTTGAGATTTTATGACGAGTAGGATAAAATTTTGTAGTGTTCTACTTAATAGGATTAACGTATTTCTTTATATGTGTGGCTTTATTTGCTGTTTACATTTCAACGAACAAATCATACAAGTTGGCAGCTAACTAATTGGTATTGTGTGTTTTTTTTATTAAGAGATTATTTATTTACTAGGCATATTCAAATTCATCCACAAATTTAAGAATGCATAGAAGCCAAAGAAATCACAAAAATATTTTTTTTATACATAAAAAAAAGACTGAAATCACAAAAATATAGGTTGGCGTCTCCTCATCATTTATAGTCGGCACCAACACGAGAAAAGGCAAATGCTGCAAAGCAAAAACAGCTTAAGTAACTTTGTTCTGGTATTTAATATAGGAGTTGGTTGACTTTCTTTGAGGAGGTAATGCTTTAGAAGTGTTCAAATAGGTCGTAAAGTAGTTCAATCCAATTAAGTACATTTGATATGATCAATCCCCTCCCATACTTTTGGGCGGATGACCATGTTAATCGAAAACACGTGACTAAAATTACTAACATTTGATTTTGTCAGGCTGTTCGCCGTCAAGCGTTAACCGCAAGTGCACGTATTGCAAGTAGTATAAAATATCGTTCCCACGGAGATTTAGACTAAAATCTTGACCAAGCAAAAGACTAAGTGATTTCAATTAAGTTGAACTAAGAAAATATTTTTGGGTTATGTAAAGAAATGTTGAAAATCTATTTTTAAAAACTATAAAGTTACAAAAACAATGGTTCTTTTGACTTTGAGGATTAACTGGGATCTAGGATTATTTATCCCCTTTGCAGTTCATAAGACATGAAGGACTCCCTCTCAAATAGTATTTTTCATGAATATATGTGTTTGTCTAGGGTTCATATGCACTTGACTAAGCTCTCTCAAGTCAAAATCAAGTTTATCTTTCCATTAAAATGCACAATCTCTTGCTACAAATCATGAAAATCCGCTTTAAAAATAAACCCTGATGTGACAATGCAAGGTTAGCAAAGATATCTCTATTTTACCAACAAACTTTCCATTTATCATATAAACTTCAAGTCAAGCATGATTTTAACTAAGTTCTACACATGGATAAGCTCTCTCAAGTCAAACCCACATGAACAAATCAAACTAAATGGTGGCCAAACACTTAGAAGCATGAAGAAAGGGATAAAATCAACACATATATATCATTTACTACCAAAAGAGAGGAAGAATCAAGTCTTAATCTATACAAAGGTTCAAAATAATCCTAGAATAGAAGTTTAGCCACTCATGGAATGAAAACAACAAATCTAGAACATATACACAGCCATGGCAGAAATTTCAGTGAAGAAAGAGAGAAGAATAAGAAAAACCAAGGGAAATGAGGTTGAATATCTTCAAATCTTGAATCTTTACTTGAATCTCCTTGCAAATCCTCAAGCCCTAGCTCCCAAGTAGTCCCTAAAGAAAGCCCAAGTCAAAAGGATGTGTTTAAGTGTGTTTTTGGGGTGTTTTATAACCCTATTTTCGAGCTAAAAACTGTCCACTGTGCACTCTGTCAGCATTTTGGCCGCGGCCAAGAATTTCGCTTGCACTGGTTGGCTGCAGCCAATAACTCTCGGCCTGGAATTTTTTAGGAATTGGCTGTGGCCAGGAATTTTGCCTGTACTTTTGGCTGTGGCCAATAACTTTCTGCCTGCTACTTTTTCAGCTTTCTTGGTTGCTTTGAATCTTCTTTTCTACTTCTTGCTCCTTGATTTTAGCTTCAAATACAACTCAAATGTGGCTTAATTAATTGACTTCACCCACCTAACAAGCAATCAAATCTACAAAAGCCAAAGTTGATAAAAAGAGGGTAACATATATACATATAAATCAAGAATTCAATGACTTTAACCCAAATATCAACTTGACACATTTTCCTATCATATCTACACCAAAATGCATCTAAATCCAACCAAAAATTTGTATGAACTATAGGAAAATGTGCTAAAATGGTATGAATTTCATGAGGTTAACACACCCCCAAACTTGAACTTTTGCTAGTCCTCTAGTAAAACAAGTGATGTAAGAGTTAGATTCACTAATTATCCATTTAAGGTCCATGCATGATGATTTCCTCATTGGTTGCTCAAAATCATATAATCAATAGGAAAGAAGTGGAATAGATGCAAATACTATATTCGCAAATTAAAAACAAATTTCCTACCAATCTTCAAAAGTGTGTGTGTGAAGAGTCATAGAATAATCCTCTTGTAGTTATCAAGATCGGAAGCAACATTTCAACATGTATAAAGCAACATCAACATCAAGACTTCATAAGATCAAAATCTCCTCTCTCTCTCTCTCTCTCTCTCTCCACCACAAAATGATTCCACACAATTCAAAAATCAATGGGACTTTGTAAGCTTGTAATGTGGCTTAGGGGTAGGTTAGTGAAAGAAAGGTCAAGAGAGGAATTCTAACATCTTGAGATAAGTGACTATATGCATCTCTTCTAGTTTTCTTCACTTCACAAAATTTTCTCAAAAGAATCAACCACTCCCCCAAACTTGTTTCAAATTGACATCTTTGTACTCCAAGTATTATTGGCCATTGGGATAATTGAACCACCCCTTCTTTTTTTATCTCTCTCCTTTTTTTTATCATTTTCATTCATTCATTTTTTTTTAATTTTTTTTCTTGCCTTTGGAGTACAAGCTATTGAGAACATCATGTACCACTTATATTCCCCACACCAATTTTGTACCATCTTGCGCATTTAGCAACCGTCAAATACTTTCTACCAATGATTCATAAATTATCTCAAGATTTGGGTAATTCATGGTTTTTCAAATTGCTAAGGTTAAAGTCCATTGTGGGTTCCAAAGGAAAATTCATATGGTTTTTCATTATAAGGCTCAAAGAGGGTGCAAATGGATTTATGTCATGGGTTGGCTTGAAAGGCTCAAACTCATTTAAAAGAATGCCCAAATCATCTTTCAAAAATGTGTGAAAACATCCAATTGTTTCAAGAGATTCAAATAAAGATGATTTCTAAAGTTTTTCAATAGAGAAAGAAAATACATGCCAACTTGCTACAAGATCCCCCAACAAAAGCATTCAAATCATTCCATAATCTCATGTGCATGAATTTTGTTTCCAAAAATTGCTGGGAATTAAGCTTTAAAATGCAAATCAATCATCCACAAATATTGACCACAATTTCCTATCAAGCATATCACCAAAGCAACTTTTCTATCATTGGATCACACATTTACCATATGAGATAATTAATCAATCTAACTCAATTTTCAAACATTTAAATCACAAAATAGTCCAAATTTCCCAAAATTGAATTTCATGCCAAATTAGCCAAAAAATTCAGAAAATTCAAAATACCCTCACCCCCAAACTTAAAATTGACAGTGTCCTCACTGTTACAAGGGGAAAATGAGGGCCTTCTCTCATGCAAAATTGCATGAAAGGCTACAAAATCACCTGTAATTAATGCAGCATATATAAATCAAATCCACAAGTAACAAAGTAAAAGTTAGCCATATCATATACAAAATGAGCTAACTACAATAGCAGTTCACAATGTTAAGCAAGTCCATTCTAGTCAGGTATCAACAAAATATGAAAGCAAAGTAGTGCAACAATCACAGGTTGCCAAAAGCATTGCACTACAGGATGTTATCAACAAGTCCTAAGGTTTCTAACACCCAAAATATCAAGTTAGGACTAACTATCAAAATCTACCTACTCTCTATGGTCAAAAACACAATCAGGGCACTAGAATCAATTATGGTGGTCATGTTGAAACTGCTGAGCCATAAACGCCTCAATCCTTCCCAATCTTTCATCATAGCTATACAGAGTTGTCAAGCAGTGCCCAAATTGACCAGAAAGGTGTCCAATTTGCCCTGAAAGTATCTTAAGCCGGGCAAACAACTCCTGCATATGTGGCAGAGGCTGGGCAGAAGAAGAAGCTACATCAGGGGCTTTCTTCTTCTCATGGTGTTTGTTAGTCTTATATTGAAAAGCACCTTTTGGTTCAAAATGAGCATCATGTTCTTCATCTGGAACCCCAATGGATTGTAAGAATTCAGAAAGTAAGTGCGGGAGAATGATATCACAAGATTGCTCTTTGAAAGATGCTTTAAATGATTCCCACATTATAGCACAAAGATCAACGGGCTCTTTCCTTATTAATAAGAAGATTACAAGTGTTTGCTCCCTCGTGACCCGACTGCGATTGGATGAGGGGTAAATGTAATACTTGAGAAAATGCATCCAAATCCTCGCTTCCCTAGATAAACTACTGGCTAGTAAGTACTTTTGACCAGAATGCGGCGCAACCCAAGCATTGGCATCCTTGTTATCATCAAGTAATTCTGTAATATCTTTCTCCAGAATTTCAGAGCCATGTGCCATGTAGTAGTGGTATTTGCAGTTTGGAACAACCTTCATGTTGAGGTAAATACGCAGAGTACTGAGACTAAAATGTATGATAAGGCCCCTAAATCTGAAATTCCAACATGGTATATGAATGAGGTGAGCGTAGAAATGCTGAACCATTGTTGTGTTTCCTTTAACTTTAGGACCAATCAGCTTCGCACATTGATAGTGGTCAGTGGCAATATTTTCGAAGTCAGATTCGAATGTGATGGGGAACTCTTTCTCTTGCCAAAATGCTCTCTTGCGAATGTTCTCCAAAAGTTCAGCCAATTTTTCGGGAGATGGGTCATAGGAGTTTCGTTTTATGGAACAACCTGCAGCTGTATACTTCTACCTTTTTGTCCCTGCAATCCCACACAAACCAAGCCAACCACCAAGACATACAAGCAATTAATCAAAAGGGAAAACAAGCATATTCCTAAAAACAAGATAAAATCAAGATCCTAATCTAAAGTCTATCCTAGAAAGAAACAAAAGAGACCCCCCAAATTTAAACACCGTCTAATCCTAAAATGAACTTCCCTCCATTTAAACAAATTCACTATAAGCTTTCTACAAACAAGTGCGCTCTAAATCCACCAAATTTTAATATGTTCAGTCCTTAAAATTAGCATCCAAGAATTTTGTTGTGCTCCCCACTCTATTCAGATTAATCACAGGGTTTTTTTTCTAGCAAAATTGCTCTCATATCACAAAAATTTCAGCTGCAATTAATCAAGAAAATCTCTCTTAATGCTGTCCAAAGTTTAATCCTTTATCATGTGAAATGTATAACACATAATGATGCTTAATCTTCCCAGAAAAATACTACCAGATCAACTTCAATGAATCAGCCCAAGCTTTGATGTGAACCAAGAAATTCAGAATCATTGACAACCGAACTAATTACCTCACCCAAAACAAAATTAACACCTTGATTTGCAATTTATTTCCTACCCTTATCTTAATGCAATTCTGAAATCAAACAAAAGTTGCAAAAAATCTCACCAAGGGGATGCAAGAAAACCAATTAGGAGGGAGGGTTTCCATTTCCCAAATATAGAGCAATAGAGTGGGACGAACAGCTAACACACAAAGGGATAGGAAGAATCTCAAACGATGGGAAGTGGTGAGGAAGCCGAACAGCAAGCACGATGAACAGTAGTTATCAATGGTGACGAAGCTTCGTAGGAGGGTGTGATTCAAATGATTCGCTATCTGAAACAAAGAGATGAAGGGACACCTTGATCTGAAGCAAGACACGACCAGAAGAATGACGGATGGCAAGCAGTGAACGCGGCAAGTTTTGATGGTGGTGTCTGTGGAACGTGAACGACGGCGAGGAGATGTGAAGGGTTCTAATTTGAGTGGTTTGAGGAGGCTAATCGAAGAGAGAAAGAGAGAGCGAACAGGGCGAGAGAGCAAGAGGGAGGTCGGCGGAGATTAAGGAAGGCCGCCGGAGGTTTCACCGTTGCGGTGGCCTGGTGCTATGGTGGTGGTTTCATGGTGGAGGTTGGTGGGGTTTCATGGTGGAAGATGGTGGGGTTTGGGGGTGAGTGTTTGAGGTAAGGGAGAGTGACGGTGTGAAGGTAAGGAAGGAAGGGTTTATGGTGTGAAGAAGGGAAAATTGAATTTTGAATTTTTAATGTTTTTTTTAAAGGGTGTGTTCAGCACCCTGCAATTTTTTTTAAAAGAAGGTGCGTTAAGCACCCTGGGGTGCTCAATGCACCCTGGGGTGCTCAATGCACCCTGCGTTATATATATTTTTTTTTTCTTTTTTCTTTTTTTTGAAAGGAAGGTGTGCTGAGCACCCTGACATTTTTTTAGGGTGCGTCCAGCACCCTGTGTTTTTATATTTTGATTTTTTTTATATAAGATGCATTAAGCACCCTAAGTGAGTTTTAATTATTAAGATGCATTGAACACCCTAGATTATTTTATTATTAATATTATTATTTTCTTTTCTCTCTTGGCTGCAGTTAGAGCTGGGAAAATGGGCTCAACCCGCGGGTTCAACACGTCAGCCCGTGGGTTGAGCAGGGTTAGGGTTGGGAAAATCCCAACCCATTAAAGTACGGGCCGCACAGGCCCGCACCATTTAGCCCACGGGCTAAGGCGGGCTAGCCTGTGAGTTGGCGAGTCAGCCCGCCAAATATATTTTTTTATTAAAAAAAGAAAAACTCTATTTAATTCATTAAGGCATATTTTAGACACTTCACTAATATAAATTGTGGTTGACATAACAAATTGTGGTGTTTGTATAGTATAATCTAAACTTTTTTAATAATATTGTTAATACAATAAAATTAGGAAGATGTTTATACAAAAAAAATATATAATTGTGGAGTCCATATTTGTATACTACTTGGGGTATTCTATTTTATTTGAGCCAATTATGATATATTTTTGTTGATTTAGAATTTTTATTTGTTTATTATAGTATTTTTAAAACAAAAAAATTTTTTAAAAAAAACCTAGGGGGTTGGCGGTTTAGGGTTGGGGTTTTCCCAACGTGAGGCCCGCACCACTTAACCCGTCACTGGCCAGCCCGTAACCCTCGTGCTGGCCTGTTTTCCCAGCTATAGCTGCAGCCAAAAGTTACTGGCTTTTGGCTTGGCCATGACCAATTTCTTTGAGCCTAAAACAGAACACAGCAGACAGCAACATAGCAAACAACACAACACCAAAAGACAGCAAAATAGACAGATTTTTCAGCCCTTCCACCAACACAAACACCTCCAACACATCTAAAATAACATCTAACAGCACAAATCATTCCAAAATCACACCAAATCAATCTCCAAACAAAATTCATCACTAAAATCTATCATCTATATTCATGAGTTCACTGCATCATAAGCAAAATCTTGCTAAACTTGACACATTTTTTTTATATCAGCACAAATTCCACGCATTGAGAACATGATAATAACCTCAAAATTTTCAAGCATCTCACAACCTAACAAATACGTCAAGAGGGGTTTAAAACATAAAGAAACAGCTGTAAATTCTCAATATATTTAGAACATCCCAATGCATTCATTGAAATATCCAACTCATATATTAGTCCTAAAATCATCTAAGCATCGGGGTACCTCTTTCACCTACAAAAAGCAAAAGACCAAACATAAAACCTCTAAAACACCTAAAACACTACATAAACATAAAAATAAGGTTGAGAACTTGGGTTGCCTCCCAAGAAGCACTTGGTTTAGAGTCCTCCAACCTGACTCTTCAATCTTTCACATTGTTGTAGACAAGTAGAGGGTGGCCACTTAACCCTCCACATGTCCGCCCCAATAATGCTTCAACCGGTGGCCATTCACTTTGAATCTTTTGCCCTCCTCATTTCCTAGCTCCACAACACCAAAATTTGAGGCTTGAACAACAGTGAACGGTCCAGACCAACGGGATTTCAGCTTTCCCGAAAATAATTTGAGCTTGGAGTTGTACAAAAGCACTCTTTGACCAGGTTCAAAAGTCTTAGGATGAATTTTCTTGTCATGGTATCTCTTGGTCTTTTCTTTGTAAAGCATTGCATTCTCATAGGCACCAAGACAGAATTCCTCCAATTCAATGAGTTGAAGGAGTCTTTTTGCACCAACCGCCTCAAAATCAAAGTTGAGCTTTTTAATAGCCCAATAGGCTCTATGTTCAAGCTCCAATGGCAAATGACATGCCTTCCCATAGACAAGTCGATATGGAGACATTCCAATGGGGGTTTTGTAGGCAGTCCTATAGTCCCATAGTGCATCATCAAGCTTTGTAGACCAATCCTTCCTTGTTGCACAAACTACCTTCTCAAGGATATTCTTAATTTCCCGATTGGAAATTTCAGCTTGCCCATTAGACTATGGGTGGTAGGCCAATGCTACTTTATGCTTCACTCCATATTTCTTCATCAAGGCTTGGAATTGATGGTTGCAAAAGTGAGATCCACCATCACTAATAATTGCCCTTAGAGTCCCAAAACGAGTGAAAATGTGCTTTTTCAAGAACTTGAGCACCGTCTTCACATCACTATTTGCGCAAGCAATGGCTTCAACCCATTTTGACACATAATCTACTGCTACCAAGATATACTCACTGTTGAAGGACTTGGGAAATGGTCTCATGAAGTCAATCCCCCAAACATCAAAAAGCTCAACCTCTAACATGTTTGTCAAAGGCATTTCATTTCTTCTTGATATTGGTCACATTGAAGCACAAAGGCATAGGCGTCCTTGAACAACGTTGGCCAATAGAAACCACTTTGAAGGACTTTTGAAGTAGTTTTCTCACCTCCAAAATGACCACCATAGTCAGAAGAATGGCAACACCTCAGAATCTCTTGTTGCTCATTCTCGGGTACACATCTCCGAATCATTTGGTCAGCACATCTATGAAACAAATAAGGTTCTTCCCACAAGTAAAACTTGACGTCATGCAGAAATTTCCTTTGTTGGTGGTATTTCAAGTCCGGTGGCATTCTACCACAAACTAAGTAGTTTACAAAGTCTGCATACCACGAGGTGATGGAAACATCTACGGAGAATAGTTGCTCATTTGGAAAAGCTGTGATGATCTCTTGCATAGAATCTTGTTGAGCTTCAACAGTCAACCTTGATAAGTGGTCAGCAACTTGATTTTCTGTTCCTTTTCTGTCAACAATATCCAAGTGGAATTCTTGTAACAAGAGCACCCAACGAATCAAGCAAGCTTTAGAATCTTTCTTGTTGAAGAGATACTTGAGTGCAGAATGGTTCGTGTGAATGGTCACTTTAGTACCCATAATATATGCCCAGAACTTCTCACATGCAAACACCACTACTAGCAACTCTTTCTCAGTTGTGGTGTAGTTGAGTTGGGCATCATCAAGTGTTTTGCTAGCATAGTAGATGGGATGGAAAAGTTTGTCCTTTTTCTGACCAAGAGCAGCACCCACAGCATAATCACTAGCATCCGCCATAATGATGAAAGGCAAACTCCAATCTAGTGCTACTAAGATAGGTGCAGACACAAGCCTCTTCTTCAATTCTTCAAAGGCTTTCAGGAAATCCTCATCAAACTTAAATTCCACGTCTTTCTCAAGCAAGTTACACAAAGGTTTAGCAATTTTGGAGAAGCCTTTGATAAACCGGCGGTAAAACCCCGCGTGACCCAAGAAACTTCTAATGCCTTTAACATTTGTCGGTGGAGGCAACTACTCAATAATGGAGATCTTTGCCTTGTCTACTTCTAACCCTTGCTTTGAAACACGATGGCCTAAGACAATTCCTTCTTGCACCATGAAGTGACACTTCTCCCAATTTATGATTAGATTAGTTTCCTCACATCTTTGCAAAACTGCAGTAAGATTACCCAAGCAACCATCAAATGAATGGCCAAAAACCGAGAAATCATCAATGAACACCTCAATAGTCTTCTCGATCATGTCAGAGAAAATGGACATCATGCACCTCTGAAATGTTGCAAGAGCATTGCATAAACAAAAAGGCATCCTCTTGAATGTAAAGGTGCCATAGGGACAAGTAAAAGTTGTCGTCTCTTGATCTTCTGGAGCAATTGCAATCTGATTATAGCCTGAATAGCCATCAAGGAAGCAAAAGAACTCTTGCCCGGCCAACTTGTCAAGCATTTGATCAATGAATGGCAATGGAAAATGATCTTTCCTAGTAGACGCATTCAGCTTACAATAGTCCATGCATATTCTCCATCCCTTCACAGTACGAGTCGGAATCAATTCATTGTGGGTGTTAGCCACTACAGTCATCCCGCCCTTTTTGAGGACGCATTGGACTGGGCTCACCCAAGAACTATCGGATATAGGATGCACAATGCCTGCAGAAAGCCATTTCAAGATTTCTTTCTTCACCACATCTTTCATGATTGGATTCAACCTCCTTTGGTGTTCAATAGAGGTCTTGTGATTATCCTCCAAGAGAATCTTGTGCATGCAAATAGAAGGGCTTATTCCCTTAATGTCAGCTATAGACCATCCAATAGCTTTCTTATGTTCTCTCAAAACTCTAAGTAGCTTCTCCTCTTGCACTTGGGACAACTGAGAAAAGATTATATCCAGCAAGGTAGAAGAATTCCCAAGATAAGCATACTTGAAATTTGGAGGCTCTTCAATTGATGGCTTCAAAGGAGAGCTTAATGCATTAGACACATCTAATGGCTCAAATGGCTTAAATCTTGCATGACCATAAGTCTCCATAGAACACACTTCCATTAGCTATTCATCATGAACATCTTCAACACATTTCTCTCCCACCAGTACAGCTTCCAAAGGATCTTTAATCAATGAAGTATAAAATTCTTCTTGATAAACAGAGTCAAGTACATCCACAAAAGAACATTGAGGAGAGTCAGCTAAAAACTTTAAAGCTTTGTTCATGTTGAAATCACTTGTTCATCATTTACTCTCAAAGTGATTTCACCCTTTTCCACATCAATAAGGGTTCTGGCTGTAGCAATGAATGGTCTTTCAAGTATGATCGGAATGTTCCAATCCACCTCACAATCAAGAACAATAAAGTCAGCTAGAAAAATGAACTTGTCCACTGTCACCAAGACATATTCAATGACCCCTCTAGGCCGAGAAACACTACTGTCGGTAAAGAGCAATGTTACCGTAGTAGGCCTTACATCTCCCAAGCCTAGTTGATTAAATGCAGCAGAAGGCATAAGATTCACACTTGCCCCCAAATCACAAAGGGCTTTTCCTTGAAAGTTCTTGCCAATATTACATTGAATGTAGAAACTCCCCGGATCTTTCAACTTTTGTGGAAGCTTTCTTTGTAGGATAACACTACAATCTTCAGGCAAAGCAACAGTTTCAAATTCATTGAATCTCCTCTTCTTGGACAATACATCTTTCAAGAACTTTGCATATTTAGGCATTTGCTCAAGTGCCTCGACAAAAGGGATAGTGATATGCAATTGTTTGCACATCTCTAGAAATTTCTTGAATTGGCCATCTTCTTCTTTCTTCTTGAATCTTTGAGGAAATTGAAGTGGAGGCATATAAGCCGGAGGACCATTTGTCTTTGGCTTTATCTCTTGTACTTTTTCTTTAACCACATCATCATTAGCCTTCTCAAGTTTTTTCTTTTGCTTACCCTCATCATTGTCAACTAGAAGCTCTTCATCTCCTTCTCTTGCATCAAGAACAACATCATCTTGGACTTCTTTGCTCACTCCACTAGGATTAGACAATTTCTTACCACTCCTTAGAGTAATTGCCTTGCATTCCTCTTTACCATCCCTCTTTGGATTGGGAATTGTATCACTTGGGAGGATACCTCTTAACATTGCATTCATTTGAGATGCCAATTGCCCCATTTACACTTCAAGATTCTTGATTGCCGTCTTGTGGAGAGAAAGAGTGGATTTAGTCTCAACCCTTGTAGCTTCTTGATTAGCCAAGATCTGAGCAAGCAACTTTTCTGTTTTTGACTCTTCTTCCTTAATGGGAATTTGCCTTTGTTGAACGTGAAAGCCCGGTGGATGAGTAGGCTTAACACCGGAGGAAGAAGGTTGATTCAAAGATTGGCCTTAATTCCATGAGAAATTAGGATGATTTCTCCACCCGGATTATATGTTTGAGAATATGAGTTGTTTTGAGGGTTTTGAAACTTTCACATGTAGTTTACAGATTCAGAGGCCACATAAAGAGGACAATGATCCGAAAGATGAACACCATGGCATTGCTCACAAAGAACTGGAGTAGTATGGATATAGTGCACACCTTGAGAATTATTCTTATGCATTTGTGACTCCAACACATCAAACCGCTTATTTATTGCAGAAAGAATAGTTGCAAATTGTGAAGAGGAAGGAGCATCTTCCTTGGGAGTTGTCAATGGTTGTGAAGTCCTCCTATCAGTGCCTTGAGAATTGTTAGCAGATAGTTGATCTATTAGTCGAAACACTTCATTAATAGGGACATTTCTATATCCTCCATTTGTCATAGAGTCAACCATTGCCTTAAATTGAAGATTAAGGCGATTGCAAAAAATTTGGGCTATCACCCATTTGTCTACCCCATGATTAAGGCATTACTTCATTAACATTTTGTACCTCTCCCATGCCGCATAAAGGTGCTCATCAGGATGTTGCCTAAAGCTTAGAAATTCATCTCTTGCTTCTACAGAATTGTCATCAGAGAAAAAGCGGGCTTTAAATTTGCTTTCAAGATCATTCCATGAATTTATAGACCCCTCTAGTAGATTGTTGAACCATTCCCTAGCTTTGTCTTGTAGAGAAAAAGGGAATAACCGAAGTCTAAGAACATCATCAGGAACTCCATTTTGCTTGAAGGAACCACATACTTCCAAGAAGTACATCAAGTGCTTGTTAACATCCTCATTGTAAAGCCCATGGAACATCCCATGCAATTGAAGCATTGTGATCATCACCGGCTTGATCTCAAAAGTGTGAGCTTGTATTTCAGGCATCCGGATACAAGATTGAGTACCCCTCATGTTTCTGCTAGCAAAGTCATTCACAGTAGCTCTATCATACTCATCCTCTGTCATGGTTTCAGATTCAGTCTCACTTTCTTCAAAGAGGTTGGCTATTTCAAGAACTACCTCCAATCCGTCCGGATCCAATCTTTCCATAGACCAAGAAGGTACCTAGGAGAAAAACAACTTAAAGCAAGTATCAAACTAAAACAAAAGAAATAAGAAAACAAACTAGAAAGTGCAACTATAAACAATTTTTACAAGTTCAAGCGAAATTTAATATC
This sequence comes from Mimosa bimucronata, assembly GCA_037074515.1. Lineage (NCBI taxonomy): Eukaryota > Viridiplantae > Streptophyta > Magnoliopsida > Fabales > Fabaceae > Mimosa > Mimosa bimucronata. The sequence goes on from CM073447.1 coordinate 24,282,120, forward strand.
ACTAGCCCAGGGTTGGCCAAGGGATTTTTGCAAATCCCCGGCAACAACGCCAGGAACTTGTTCACCGTCAAGCGTTAACCGCAAGCGCACGGATTGCAAGTAGTATAAAATATCGTTCCTACGGGGATTTGGACTAAATTCTTGACCAAGCAAAAGACTAAGTGATTTCAATTAAGTTGAACTAAGAAAATATTTTTGGGTTATGTAAAGAAATTTTGAAAATCTATTTCTAAAAACTAGAAAGTTATAAAAACAATGGTTCTTTTGACTTTGATGATTAAATGGGATATAGGATTATTTATCCCCTTTGCAGTTCATAAGACATGAAGGACTCCCTCTCAAATAGTATTTTTCATGAATATATGTGTTTGTCTAGGGTTCATATGCACTTGACTAAGCTCTCTCAAGTCAAAATCAAGTTTATATTTCCATTAAAATGCACAATCTCTTGCTACAAATCATGAAAATCCCCTTTGAAAATAAACCCTGATGTGACAATGCAAGGTTAGCAAAGATATCTCTATTTTACCAACAAACTTTCCATTTATCATGTAAACTTCAAGTCAAGCATGATTTTAACCAAGTTTTACACATGGATAAGCTCTCTCAAGTCGAACCCACATAAACAAATCAAACTAAATGGTGGCCAAACACTTAGAAGCATGAACAAAGGGATAAAATCAACACATATATATCATTTACTACCAAAAGAGAGGAAGAATAGAAGTTTAGCCACTCATGGAATGAAAACAACAAATCTAGAACATATACACAGCCATGGCAAAAATTTCAGTGAAGAAAGAAAGAAGAACAAGAAAAACCAAGGGAAATGAGGTTGAATCTCTTCAAATCTTGAATCTCCACTTAAATCTCCTTGCAAATCCTCAAGCCCTAGCTCCCAAGTAGCCCCCAAAGAAAGCCCAAGTCAAAAGGATGTGTTTGAGTGTGTTTTTGGGGGTGTTTTATAACCCTATTTTCGAGCTGAAAACTGTCCACTGTGCACTCTGTCAGCATTTTGGCCGCGGCCAAGAATTTCGCTTGCACTGGTTGGCTGCGGCCAATAACTCTCGGCCTGGAATTTTTCAGGAATTGGCTGTGGCCAGGAATTTTGCCTGTACTTTTGGCTGTGGCCAATAACTTTCTGCCTGCTACTTTTTCAGCTTTCTTGGTTGCTTTGAATCTTCTTTTCTACTTCTTGCTCCTTGATTTTAGCTTCAAATACAACTCAAATGTGGCTTAATTAATTGACTTCACCCACCTAACAAGCAATCAAATCTACAAAAGCCAAAGTTGATAAAAAGAGGGTAACATATATACATATAAATCAAGAATTCAATGACTTTAACCCAAACAACAACTTGACACATTTTCCTATCATATCTACACCAAAATGCATCTAAATCCAACCAAAAAATTGTATGGACTATAGGAAAATGTGCTAAAATGACATAAATTTCATGAGGTTAACACAGGCCTAGAGATTGCGAATATGAGCAACTATTTAGTCGTGAGGTTCAAGAAGTCCCACTTGATGTGTTGGTGTGTTCATTATTTTTTGTCTCTTTCCTTGACGATGAGATGATTTAACAAGTACTATTAGATGTTTTTATGCAAAGTTATGGGATGTTATTGTGATTATTAGCAGTAATTTGTTTTAAGAATATTAAGCTGATGATTTATTATTCAGTTATTAAGAATGATGTTCGTTTCCTTTAAATTACTCCTCTGGTCCTATTTATAGGGCAGAGAGAGAAGGTTTTATTTGATCCTATATATAAGTCACCTCATTAAATATTTAGTGTGAATGTACAAGTTTATCCTTCATTTATTATGTGTTGACTTTATTTTCATGTGGTATAGTGGATATTTAATATGGGTAAAGTTGTAAATTTGTTGAATTTTAGTGGAAAATTAATGAGTTTTAAGGCTTTCCTTGGTCTGTGTGAAATATGCTGGAAGTGACTTATAAATAGGACCAGATGAGTATATAAAGATGAGAAGACGCGTTTTGGTAATATAACGAAACGGAAATAGTTGGGAAAGGGGAGGAGGGTTTTGGCCTAACATTCGCTTGTCATTTTCTTAAGTCTCCTTGGGGTCAACCAAAACTTCGTTGTAAATTAAGGTAATTAATTGTCTCATTTGTGATTTTCGTTTCATAATGAATTAGACCTCCCCGCGCGTCAGTTAAATTGAAATCAATTTGACAAATCACACATTTTATTTTTAAATAAATGACATCACGATATCCCAATTAACTTTAAATGACTGATAATCAATGTTTAAATTCTTATTGTTAACTAATTTTCTAATAAAAGGAGAATATCCAAAATTAAATGGAAGAAGATCTTCATTAATGTTGGAACAATAGCTCATACTGGCAACTCTATTTGGGTTTAACGTAAATCAATCCTTACACAAGAATCATGAATAACCCCATAACATATGAGGAATCTTGAGTTAGGAAACCCAAATTACCTTCCTCCTCTTTAGTTACATTTTCCCACGCACTGAAACATTGGGATATGGCCCATTATATAGACTTGGGTCACAAATCAACTCACACAAGATCTTAACCAATTAATTATGATCCTAATATCTGTAACACTTAATTCAAAATATATATATATATATATATATATATATATATATATATATATATCAGGATCCATTTCTTAACTCTACCCCACCCGCTTGATCCTTATTGTATCGAAAACGAACTCTGTATCTATAAGAAAACTTCGCCACATAATAGTCTGCCTGCCAAATCTGTCTGTCCTATCCATCCATCACAGAGGACAGGAAAAAATTGTGGGGCGCTGGAAAGCCTGAAACTATATGTCCAAATCATCTATACGGTCCCATATTCATCAGTTCCCTCTTGAATTTTCACAATTGCATCCGATTTCTTGTGGACCTCTTTATCCAAACTTGTCATCTCGATGTGGTCTTGTTCATCATCATCATTATGATTAATTTCTCAGGTTCACCAAGGAATCAATACTCATCATGGCCAAGAATAAAGGTCGTAAAACGATCTTTGGGCCTAAAGGCGCGGCCGGTGTAGGCCCTCTTCATTCGGCCCGCCCATATTACTGCTTCAATCTTAGAACAATCATGTATAGAAAAGTACCTGTAAAATTTTTAAAATGCTGCAAAAATGTCACGATTGTCAAGTCAACTAATATTGACAATTTTAAAAACATGTTTGTTAAGAAAATAGTGTAAAAATATCCATTAAGTTTCTAAAAATGTGCAAAGAATACCATGCCCATTAAATTAACTAGTGTCAACTATTTAACAAACAGTCTTCACAAGCAGAATAGCATTTTTGCTCCTTGTGGCCTTGTCCAACACTGGGGTATTCAACAAAACACACTGACTTTACAATCTGCTATATTTTTCTATAGTTTTTTTTTTGTCCTCATTAAATCTAATTAAGGAGTTAAAATACGTTTATCCATGAGATTGTCCACTCAAGCACAACCTCCTTTTCATCTCCTTCGTATGACTATTTTAAAGTGATAGTATCCTTGATTCGTAGCTCATTAGCTCCAAGGAAAAATCATGGACGATGAAATAAAATCAAATGTAAGAACGGTGGGTGAGGCAGTTGGGTAAGGAGCAGCTCTGGTATCTAGGAGGTGTAATCATTGTCATGTAGAAAACCTCGTAACAGCGAATATGGTTTCTGTAAGCCAAAATATTGTGCAATACGTGTGGTGACTGTCTGTCGATGGAAAAGATATATGAGCTGAAGATCATGTAACACATCTCACGAGGAAAAAATCTTAATTTTATCATAGACTTTTTCCTTATCATAGACTTTTTCCTAATAAAAGAATACACGTATATTTATTTAGAACAATACTTTATATTAGTTAATTGCGACCTTTTGAAAACAATCGGTTTAATCCATAGCAATTTGTATTGTCCAGTGTCAAACATTGAATGGTAACACAAGTTCTCGACGGTGTTGATTTACGTCTCGCTAGGAACCTGATTACAATGTTGACCATGGTTTATAAACATTTCAGCAACTTCTGCCAGCCTCATGATGGGGCACCAACTTCGGTTTAAAGCGTATAATACCATTATTATATTAGTGTTATATAATTTTGACTTTTATCATAAGCACATTATCATCTACCACCTCCAACCTTTAATAATCTACATGTCATTTGACTCTATTTAGGGAGATTAATAAAACTAAACAAGCTACTTAGTTATATATAGATATTAATTAATTTGAACTATACATAAGTTAATAAGTCCGACAAATTATTTTAAAAAAATAATAAGTATAAAAAAGTTAACTGAATTTTATATTAAAGAACAAAGGAATTCTTTTTTAATAATTAATGAATAATACTATAAACTAGTGGTTACAAAACCAAGCAATATCTCCTTCATCACTTTCCACGTTCTGACTTAAAAATGGGGGTTAATTAAGAATATAAAACTCCCTATCAGCATATGAGGAAACTTAGTCAGATCCTCTTTGTCTCTATGATGTATCAATATATACCAATATAATCCCTACGAATGAACTTCCGAGTCTCATTAATAATGTTCATACAAGGGTGAATACATTCACATCATCAGCAAGTGGAGGTTAATTTTTTGAATGAAATGTTCCACCTAACAAATTTAGAAGTATAAAGAACAAAAGAAAAACTCATTAAATAATGTACATGGACAAACCAAAACTATTGTATATAATCCCTGATCCCCATAATTAATTTAGATTAAACCCTTGTATAATTATAGGACCAAAAAGCAGTACAATTTTAAATTACAGGGTTGGGAGTAAAACAAACAATTCGATGAAATTATAATAATGACAATAATATAAACCCAAATGTTTATCATCAAAGAGAAGAAGAGATTGGGCTTCAAATTGCGGAATGGTTACGATGTTAACCTAGAAATGACGTCGCATCCATGATGGGTATTCGGTGCTCATCATCCCCCCGAGAACCCTTGAAAGCTTGAAACCATAATATTTATTAATTCCTCATGGCCCTCGTTATTCAAACTTGGCATTTCTATGTCCCCTTGTTCGTCGCCATTGTTATGATCAGGAGGAGTCTGCATTTCATTTAGCCGGACCATATGCATGATTGCACGTACAGTGATGATGAGCACATAGATTAACGCTAATACACAGAGAACAATCTTAATATTCAACTTCATGACCGCGACAATGAGACATCCTAGGAAAAAAATTGGACACACCTACATCAAATTTAGGTTGGATTTGCTTAGACAAGCTCACCGACATGAATGCAAATGCTGCAAAGGAAACAAGGCTTAACACATTCCTTCGTTGTCCCTTTTGATCTTCTTCCCCACCATCATGTTGTTGACTTCGGTCTTCATAAAAAGAATAGAGAGAAGTGAGTATGAGAACCAGAAACCCAACATGTGCCTTCAACAAGAGGCCCCTAGAGAACTTGGGGCACTTGTTTATGAAGAGAGTCAAGACGGAAAATATGATGCTCAGAATAGAGTAGAAAACGATCTTCAACGAAGTCCAGTGTCCAAAAAGGCCGTGGAATGAGGGGCTGAAGGCATAACACATGAATCCAACAACACTTGACACGAAGCCTAGGAATCTCCAAACTTTTGGATGGATTTGAAAGTTGGACATCATCATGGTAGAAAGCGAGATCTCAGCTGATTATCATTATCATGATATTATGGAGATGGTGAGAGAATTAATTATTGAGGGAGATGAGTAGACGCGCGCGTTTCTGCTTTGTGGTTCAACGGAATCAGCTTCCAACTCATCTTTTTTTTTTTGGATAGCAAGGCAAGCGTAATGCTTGAAAAATGTAACAAACTAACTAATCAGGATATAAATCCCAAAATAGCTTCGACCATGTCTTGCCTCAATAGTGCCAAGCAGAATCTTGGTGGTTCTTGGAGTATGACTAGATCTATATTTGTTTCATGAGCATCCCTTGCCAATGAATCTGCACATCTCAGCGCTTCTCGATGAGAATGATGTAATTCAATGTCCCAGTCATCCGCAAGAAGTGACCTAATTTCAGTAACCTCCTGTCTCAATGGGTGAGCCAATCCGCATTCCCCCATGAGAAGTCGCATTGCATCTAAAGAATCAGTAAACATTAAAATCTTTTTTAAATTCAACTGCTTACACATAAGCAAACCTTCTCTAATTGCAAATACTTCAGCAGCTGATGAAGGTGTATACCCCAGTTGCTTTTGGAAGCCACACACCCAAGCACCATTCTCATCCCGAATTACTCCCGCACACGTTGCACTTCCATTTCCTCTGGAGGAGCCATCAACATCCAATCTCACAAAATCCCTCGGAGGGAGGAACCACTTGCTGTCTGTTCTATCAGTTAACTGAAATATTTGGTGTTTATACTTTCCCTCTACTTCAGCTTCCATCAATTTGAATATACATCTCTGTTTAAGTGTCTCCGGTTGTTCAGCATCTCCGTCAAAGATTTTCTTACATCTGTTTTTCCACACAATCCAACAAACAAGGCTGAATATTTTGGGCCAATTCCATCGTGATAGGCCTCTTTTACTTGGGTCATTCCTTAGATTCCATTTCAACCATACCTGCAAATCACCACTAAAAAATATATGATGGTATAAGGGGTTAATCAATAATAACCACACTCTTCGAGCAACCTCACAATCTCTCAAAACATGTAATATGGTTTCCTCTCTGTCACACTCAAAGGGACACTCTGGGTTTGTGTTTATCACTCTTTTTTCTCTCACAAAGTTTGTAGGTAACCTCTCATGATAAACCTGCCACATAAAGTATTTAACTCTCTCAGGGCTATCCAGGTGCCAAATCTTCTGCCAGATGTGATCCCTATTATCGCCTTGCCAATTATACACTATCTGATATGCTGACTTAACATTGAAATTTCCATCCCTTGCATACCTCCAACAAAACATATCATCTCCAATTCGAGTAGGAGGCATCACCTTCCTGATGTTCTGAACGACCCATTCTGGAAGAAAGTTCTGCCATTGAACCATATCCCACACTCCACTAGCTGTCACAAATTTGTCCACTGTTGCTTCCACATCCACGTATTGGAAATTTTTGTCCACATACTCTAATAGGGGACGCTCGAGGGGTGTCCAAAGATCCTTCCATACCCTAGTAGTTACACCACTACATAATTTCCTACCAACCCCCTTTATAAAAGTTTCCCACACCGCCGATATTCCTCTCCATACTTCTGACTGATTGCTTTTCTTCGATACTGTAGGATACAAACCGTTACCACAATCATATTTAGACCGGAGACATTGAACCCACAATGCATTTGGTTTACACATGAGACCCCAACAAAGTTTCATCATAAAAGCTTTGTTTTGGCACTGAAGATCTTTAATCCCCAAACCCCCATATTCTTTATCCTCTTTTAAAGTGTTCCATGCAAGAAGGTGCATCTTCCTTGATTCAGGCCCTTGATTCCAGAAGAAATCTCTACTAAGCTTCTCAATATCCTTAAGCACTCCTATTGGAAGAAGCAGTGTTTGCATCTAGTAGTATGGTAAAGCGGTAAGGACTGATTTGATTAAGACAGTCCTACCTGCTAAGCTCAAAAAATTCCCTTTCCATTTGGCCAACTTGGATTGGACCCTTTGAATAAGTGGGGCATAAGTCATTCTCACAGCGCGTTTGTGAAGAAGGGGAACTCCTAGGTATTTTCCCAAGTCAGAAGTAATAGAGATACCTAAAAGCTGGCTGAATTCCATAGCTCTGTTGAAGTGTACATTACGTGAAATGAACATTTTTGATTTCTGGAGGTTGATACTATGTCCCGACACCCCACAAAAGAACTTCATCAACTCCCTTAATTCCTCCATTTGATCTTGAGATGCTTCACTAAACAGGATTAAGTCATCCGTAAAGAATAAATGAGAGATTTTAGGGCCTCCTTCATTAAGGTACATTGCCTTCCAATGACCTTCCTCTACCTCATGCTCTATAAGATGCCCTAGACGCTCCATAGCGAGAACAAACAGATATGGGCTTAGGGGATCTCCTTGTCGAATACCTCTAGTTGGATGGAAGATCTCCGATAGTTCTCCATTCCATGACACCCTCATCGATGCCGTGCGAACACAACTCATGAGGATCTCCACAAAATCATTTTGAAGATTAAGGCTCTTTAAGGTGAATTCAAGGAAGTCCCAATCCAACCTATCATACGCTTTCTCCATATCAACTTTTATTGCCACGAAGCCGACTCCTCTCCTTAGTGTTCGCATTGTGTGAATTGCCTCTTGTGCAATGATAATATTGTCACAACTTTGTCTTCCTCCCACAAAACTGCATTGGTTTGGCTTAACGAGATAGCTCATTACTCCTTTTAACCTGTTTGCTAGTACCTTGCTCATAATCTTATAACTTACATTGCATAAGGAGATTGGACGGAAATCCTTTAGATGGGAAGGATGATCTACCTTTGGGATAAGTGTAATACTAGTGAGGTTGATTTCTCGGAGACCTCTAGGATCATTAAAGAAACCACGGATCATATCAGACACTTTCTCTCCTACTACGTCCCAATGGGATTGGAAGAATTGAGCTTGTAAACCATCTGGCCCAGGAGCCTTAAAAGCCCCCATTTCAAAGGCAGCATTCTTGATCTCGATATTAGAAACTTCCCTTTGGATAAAGTTTAGTTGAGACGCACTTAGAGCAGGGAAATTAATTGGCCAATTCGAAGCTGGGAGCACCCTTGGGTCCTTTGTATAAAGACATTTGAAGAAATCATGTGCCCTAGATCTCAAGATTCTTTGATCATACTCCGATTCTCCATCCTCACCTTGCAAAGCTTCAATTCTATTTTTCTTTCTTCTTATAACTGTTGAGGTGTGAAAGAATTTAGAATTTTTATCCCCGAACTTTAACCATTTACACCGTGATTTTTGATACCATATCAGTTCCTCTTGATTATTCAGCTTAATATACTCTTCCCACAGTCTTCTCTCTAATCTGAACAGACCGTTGTAATTATTTCTCCTTCTTGCTCTGTCAATCCCTTCAAGCCTTCTCATAATTTCATTTTTCTTTTTGGGTATATTGCCTACCACATTTTTATTCCAGTCGGATGCAGTCTCTTCAAAAACCCGTCTTCCTTCCAACCACTGTTTCCCTTCCCACGAATCACGAACCAGTTGTGCAAAATCAGGTTCCAGATCCCATGCTGTTTGGTATTGGAAATGGTATGCAGGTCTTACCCTTCTCTCCTGACTCCCATTCGAGACCATAATCACACGGTGATCCGATTTAAACCGCAACTGATGATAGACTTTATAATCTGGATGAGCAAGTTCCCAATTAAAATTACAGAAAGCCCAATCCAACCTTTCTCTCACCCTTTCTCTTAAAAAAAAAGTCTATATCTATTTAAAAATTATTTTAACATGTATAAAATATAAAATAAAGATAATTTTTCAAGTATCATTGTTTAAAAAAACGATTTTTGTGCCTTGCTTCCTATTCCTTTGCCTATCCTTTGCTTTTTGGGTTTTCACTAGCTTTTTCCACTTGTCTTCCTCTTCCTACAATAAAGAGAGAGGGCTAATGAGTTTTTAAAAACAACACAAATTTATATATATAGCATAATCTTGTAAAAACATACGAATTTTACTCTATCCCATTAATTAATGTACAAGTACCAGAAAATGTGATTAAAATAAAATGTGATTAAAACAATATAAAATTGTAAAGTTTATCATTGGGTTTCCCTGCTGATAAAAAATATTAGTAGAGAGAGATAAACGTATTTTGATCTCATCTAGATGATTTAGATTTGATTTTTAAAAAGTAATAAAAAATGTTGTAATGGATATGAAGTCTAAATGTAAATCTATAACATCTAGATGGTCTAAATTAAATATGTTTAGCTCTCTATTTTCGTCTTTTTTATTACCATTTATGCTTCGCGTCTCCTTATCATGTAAGTTATATGTGGACAGAAGATGTAACATCTCATGAAGGATAAATAATACACAACTAATTTTATCATAAACAAATTTATCGACAGAAAGAGTACAAATGTGTGTGTGGGATTTTTTTTTTTTGGGCAGACTGTTTGCCTATATTAGTTTGGGATGAGCTGTGCTATATATACAAAAGCTCTGAAAGAAGGTTAATATAAGTTGTATAAAAATTTGGATGGCCCGTATATGTTGACCATGATGTTTGGGATGCTAGCTACATGAACTAATTGATCAAATTAATGTTATGAGATTTTGGAGAGAAAATGGGCCTTGGAAGAACCCAAATATCCAGTTGCCTGGAAAACTTCATGGACATTGGCGACACTATCCCTAGTCGTCTTCTTTCTACTTCAGGGAACTTGAAAGAACCCAATTGATAGTGTTGGATACTGGATACACAATAAAAGGACATATACTATCATTCTAATTAAGAGATTCTTTTTTTTTTTTTTAAGATAGTGAATGGAATGGGGTTTTTCCATTCTATCCTAACCGTCCGCTGATATAGGAATAATATGTTTCGTCTGTTTTGTCTTAGTCTGTTTTGTCTTAGTCTATTATCAGAATAAGACACACATACACCCTAATACATGTTCCTCCGTGCTGAGAGTATCCCCCAAGGGCAGGGAAGTGATGTTGACTTCCAAGGATGACTTTTTTTGTCAATTTCTAGAAACCTTGTAGAGGTGGTGACTCGGGCTTCTTTTTTTAAGAAAACATTAATGTTTTTCTTCTTGTTCAACTTTAAAAAGAAAAATATGTCTTATGGAATTTGGGTTAGTATTCGGTTTTCAGTTCGGTTAACTGAAATAAATGAATAACCGAAATGCTAAATTTTTCAAAACAAAACCGAAACCGATTATATAAAAGTAATCGAAATAATTCGGTTCGGTTTGCAACCGACCGAAATTTTTTACCTTTATAATTGCATTAGACTTTTTGGATTTTCAACAAGTAAAACTTAATAAAAATTATAAACCTAACAGCATCTACAAAATCCCAAATAAGATAATACAAAATATAAACTATAAACATAATATAAGATTTATAGGAAATACAAAATACAAACAAAATAAATGTATTTAACATTAATTCATAAAAAAAAAAAAGCATCATAAGAATTCACAAAACTAAATGTCAACGAATATATAACATATCATTCTTTTTTAAAATAACATAAGAAAAACAAGAAATACATTTTTAAATTTTAACTTTTAAAACTTAAATATATAAAAAGAAAAATATGAAAAAAATATGTATTTTTATTTTTTCGGTTTTTCGGTTTCAACCAAAATATTTTTTAAGGCACAGAACAGAAAACCAAATTAAAAAACCGAATAACCACCGAAAACAAAAAAACCGAATTTAATTCGGTACAGTTTTCGGTTTCAATTTTATTTTGCTCACCCTAAATGGCATCTACAATAGTTATATATATTTTTGTAGATGTTATTGGACACTAAATATGAGTAACTCTTCCGGTGAGTATTCGAACACTGAGGAAGTATTGTATGCTGCTATATTTTTGTTTACATTGCAAAGCATTTATTCACTTTGGACTGGGCTTGTATGAGTTTGAATAGGTGCCACTTACCTAGTTACCTTGCTGCCAGCACAGTTTTTCAGTCTGCTGGGACACTTTGTTGCCAGCCCAGTTTTTTAGTCTGCTGGGACAAAACATGTTGCTTTTGTTTATGGTTTTGTTGTTGAAAGGATATTGCATCCAACCAACTTCTAGCTAACGAACCCACTTCCAAGGTTTTTTTTAATGTAAAGGTGAGCAAACGGTTTTTTAGTTCAAAACCGAACCAAAAACTGGCAAAAAGAGAAATCGAAACCCAAAAACCGAATTGTTTTCGGTTCGGTTTATGGTTTTTCGGTTTTTTGGGCCTTTTTGTTGCAGATTTGGTGATGACTCCCAATTTTTAATTAGATTATATATATTTTTTAGTATATTTGGGGGAGTCATTGTTGTTAAATTAAAGGGATTTGTTAAGATTTTGACAAGATATCAACTTGGTAGGTCATTTGTGGGATTTAAATAAATATTATAGTTTTAAACTAAAATATAAAAGTTAAATTTAGGATGAAAAAGAAATAAAAACCTTTGAAAGTTGTTCGGTGTTGCATGGTATCAGTTTTATTCATGTTATTACTCCTCCGGTCCTAATTATAAGATCACTTTGACTATTTTGACTTTTTTTTCAGTCCAAAAAAACAGTAGTTTCAGTCCAAAAAAATCTTTTTTTCCTCAAAACTAATTTATTCTACTTATAAACTAACTTATAATCTAATTTCATATGACATATGTTATAATTTAGTGGTCTAATTTGCTTCCTTAACTTCCAAAAAAAATGTCAAAGTGGTCTTATATTTAGGACCGGAGGGAGTATTATATATTACTATTATTATTGATTAATGCCATTCCTTGCCTTTTAATTTTAATTTTGCAATCAGGTGAAGGCGTGAAAGTCATTTGATAAGAAGAGTGCCATTTGAGCTTGCAAATATAGACAAAACGCACCGTTTGCACTGAATGGAAGATCTAAAAGAAAAAAGAATAAAAGAGCATTCACGGGTGTGCAGGGAGACCAGCCGCATAATACTGTTCATCGTCCCAAAAATTCATCTTCTTAGACCGTCTTCTTCTTCCACAAGGGCGAGAGAGAAAAATCCAGAGAGAAGGAGAGAGAGGCCTGGGTTCGGTTTATCATCTCTACGGGAGGACGAGAAGACTGTGGAGGTGGTGGATCTAGGACCGGAGTGCCGTCATCAACACCACCGTTGGCGCCGCCACTGAAGGACATGACCGCCGCCGTTGCTTGGTTGGAGAGCTCGTGCAAGGAGATAAGTGGACTGTCTCAGATCTTTATCAGCTCCATCGGGAGGAATCAGAGGGGAGGAGGCTTTATTGTTGTTCTTTTGGCTGTCATATCTTTATCTCATTTCCCTTTGAGTTCTATCATGTTACTGAATCTGGAATTTTGGTGGTTGCTGATGGATGATTCTAGTTCTAGTATATGGATGGATGCTTAGGACTCTTTATCTGATGATGATTAATGATTATTAGGTTATGAATGTAATTTGTGTTTTATTCATCCTAAATGGTGGCCAACATTTAGCTCGTTAGCCTAATTAGTGGCTTGAGAGAGCATTAATTAAGCATAGAATTATGTTGAATTCAAGCTTGTCTTAAAATTCTAAATTGGAATTGAGAGTTTGTTAATGAGATAGAGATATTCATTAACCAAGTTTTGTAAAATTGAAGTGGGATGATTATAGAAACTAATTAACATAATATGTAGTAAGAGATTATACATATTAGAGTTAATTAAAGTTTGGGTAAGCTTGAGAGAGTTATTCAAATGCATATGACTTTAAATATTAACTTAGTATTCATTAATTGTCATTAGAGGAGGGTTAATCAAGCATCATGAAATACAAAGTGGATAAATAAACCTAGACTGCTCTTGTCTTGAATTAAAGTTTTAACTTAGTTTTTGTCAAATTATTTTCATATTCGGAACTTTAAAATTCAAAATATAAAAATTCTCACTCAACCTAATTGATAATATAATTGCGATAATTAATCCACTTTTGCCTTAGTCCTTGTTGGAACGACAACATTTTCTATACTATTCTTGACGACCCGTGCGCTTGCGGATATGTTAAACCTCGAACAAGTCATTTGGGCCATAAAAAATTCAACAAAAATCTGCTTCGACCATTTCTTCAACGCCTTCACTGACACAAAGAAATTATCAAAAGGCTGGTACAAATTGAAATTGAGGAATCAAAATCGAAAGCAATTTAGACCTAAAAACTTGGATTTAGCAAAAATTGAGGAAACAATTAGAGTGGATGATGATTCCCCATATTTAGTAAATTTTTAGAAATATTTTATTGTATTTGGGGAGTCATCAATTAAACAATTAAGAGATTTTGTTATGATTTAAAAGGACACCGATATAAGACATTATTTAGGGATTTCTTTTAGGAAAGTTAAAAAAAAAAAACTTAAAATCATTGAACATAAAAATAAAAGGTTTTAAGTTGATTTATCTTATTTTTTGTGGCATAAGATATTCTTGAATTTTAATTTCCTTTTTTGTTTTAATTGACAGCCGCTCATCATCAATCAATTATTATTATGCAAAAATAGGAAAGAAAAAAACGCACAGTTGCAAGGAAGAGAAGGAGAGACTAATTGATTATAAATTCATCATAGAGACAGAGCAATTGGGGGGCTAATTCTTTCAATCATTCAATACACACACGGACGCTGAACGCAAGGGGCGGCAATGGGTTCGAATCTGTCATAAGAGCAACGTTGGAAAAATCACAGCTTGGGAGGAGATTGTTTTGCAGCTGTTCATTCATCACCGTTTCAAAGGGAATCAAACTGAGCCATCATCTTCAATTGATTCTTCACATTTGGTGCTGATTGGAACAGTATTTTTAGTTTAAGTCATTCCTCGTTATTTTAGATCTTGTATTTTAAACATAATTTTGTTGAGATGATTTTGATAGAACCTATGTGTGGCTAGTTCTCTTTTACAACTTAGGGCACTATGAACTTGTTTATGATTTAGAGATTTTTCCCACTTATTAGTTATGCTTAATTTTAACTGACTTTATTTAATCTTGCTTTCAATTATTATTGTTTAGTGATTGGCCACCATTGAACATACTTTAGGAATTTATGATTGAACTCGACGGAGAGAATTTTAAATAGACCATAGGGTTAAATAATGTGGAATTAGATTTTTAATCTAAGATAGATTTTAATCTAATTTGCGGCTAGGATAGACATATACCTAGAAGTTCCGCATAGTGTTACCGATATAAATTATACCTAGTTAATTTGTGTGTGATATTGCATTAATTTGTGTGTGATATTGCATAATTAATCTAGGTAAGGATATAAGTGGAACGATAGGCACTTATAGACACCAGGACTCTAGATTAGCTGATTAAATTAAGGCATAATTAATTTAGTGGGAATAGAATCTAAGAAGCAAACAAGGGAATAGTGACTCTAGGTTATTCGTTTGACGCTTGAATTTAGTCCGTGTTAAAGTCCGTGTTTTTCTTAGTCAATTTTCTTTTACTCGTTTGAATCCAATTCTGTCTTGCTCAACTTAAACAAAAATAAGAGATTTAATGTTAGTTATCAATTATTTTGAGTCTTTGTGGGATTGAGGACTGAGGACGTACATTTGCGGGCGGAGCTTAATTAAAATTTTGGTAACATGAGTAGAGAAGCAAAATAGAGAATGTACACATTTGAAATTTGAAGATAAATCTGGTATAGAAATCAAGGATCAAATTCACAGCATCGCACCCACCAAAGCCTCAAAGTTAAGAATCGGTTATTTATGTTTCAGGTTTCTTCTCTTTAACAACGCAATACTACCTTTCCTCCAATCAAAACAGAAATCATGGGGAGGCAAAACAAAAGCATAAGTTGGGGACGTACCTCAAGACCGGAAGTGTCATGCCAGGAAGAAAGGGGTTCAACAGCAGAATCGGTGAGAAGGTTCTGACGAAAGGAAAGCTTATGAAGAAGGGAGAGGTGGGCGATGCGAAGATCCAAGGGGGATAAGTGATTGGAGGTGAGGTCTAAGTCGGTGAGATGAGGAGGCAACTCAACCGAGTCGAGATTATGAAGCTGAAAGCTGGTAAGATCAAGAACTGTGGAAGAAGCGGCTTGTGTGTGGAAGGAAGCCGAGCTCTGGCACCGACACCGGCGTCAAGGAAGGGGAAGCTCTTCTCAATCTTCATCTCTCTCAAACCCCTTGCGATTTCTTATTCCTCCTTCCCGAAAACCAGTCCGCCATCGCATTCTTCTTCCTCCTCCCTTCGCCAAACTCGACCTTCATCCTCTTCAGAGGCCGCAAGAATCGCGATGATGAGTGGTGATGGCCTGAGGAAGAGAGCAGAGAGGCCAAGAGATGATGAGTGGTGATGAGAGATGAGGGAGCTTGCTAGGGTTTGTGATTTGGGCTATTGGGCTTGCTGTGCTTTGGGCTTTTTAATTCTCCTTTAAAATAAACATTATTGGGTTTGGGGCTTTGGGCTATTTTTTTTAATAACCATATGCTTTTCGGTTTTTGGTTTCAAACCGAATTTTATTTTCCAGAAACCAAACCGAAAACCGATAATTTTTAAAATGGAAACCGAAACCACAAACCGAAAAACCAAAATCATTTGGTTTGGTTTGGTTTATGGTTCCGGATCGGTTTTGCTCAACCCTATTTTTATGGATATGACCATGCCTCTTCACCTCTCTCTTTCTATTTTAGGAGACATCACTTTCAATAATATATGGTATCTCATGATCAGTTTGAAACGTTCTTTTTTTTTTTTGCGATTTATTAAAATGAGAAAAACAAGCACGAAATGCAGTTTGTGGAATATTTATGGGGTAGCACTACCACTGCGACTCAAACGCTATTGTTAGGCATCATGATCATTCGCTAAAATTGGGTCCAAGAGGTAAAACGAGTCACACATATTATGCACAAGAATAGAATACTATATTTTCCAAAAATAATACAATGTTCCTTTTTTCTTCTTGGGAGTGAAATGTTCCACAAGATATTTACTACTATCAAAGAGAAGAGATTGGGCTTGAAGTGGCTGCAAATTGAATGAGGCCCAACCTTGAAATCCCATTCCTATCCCCATCCATCACGAAGGAGATGAGAAACTTGGCCCTGAAAAGCCTGAAACCACATGTCAAATTCATCAATTCGGTTACATTCATCAATTCCCTCTTGAATTTGCACAATTGCATTGGGTTCCTTATGGCCCTCCTTATCCAAACTTGACATTTCCATGTGGCCTCCTTTTTCTTCGTCACCATTACTATGAGCATCAAGAGTCTGCATTTCATTGAGCTGGGCCATGATTGCAAGTTGATCTGTATCATCAAGAATAGGCAGTTCTATCTGGGAATCCCAACAGGAAAGAACAATGATGAGCACATAGAACAAAGTTGATGCAGCAAGAGGAATCTTAAAGTTCATTTTCAATAAGGCCACGATGAGACATCCTAGGTAAGAATTGGACTTACCCACATCAAGTTCCGGTTGGATTTGTTTAGACAAGCAAACCGACATGAATGCAAATGCTGCAAATGAAACAAGGCTTAATATGTTCCTTGGTCGTCCCTTTTGGCCTTCTTTCCCACCATCATGTTGTTGACTTCGGTCTTCATAGAAATAATAGAGAGAAGTGAGCATGAGAGCCAGAAACCCAACATGTGCTTTCAACAAAAAACGTCTAGAGAACTGTGGGCACTTGTTTATGAAGAGAGTCAAAATGGAGAATGTGGTGCTCAGAACAGAGTAGAACATTATCTTGGACAAAGTCCAGTGTCCAAACAGGTCGTGGAATGAGGGGCTCAAGGCATAACATATAAATCCAACTACACATAACATAAATCCTAGGAATCTTCAAACTTTTGGATGGATATCAGAATTGACAACTAATCTCATAAAATTTATTACTAATTTGATGAAGAAAACGCGTTTTCTTATGCCAATTACTTCATTGACAATGGTTCTAAAAGTATTAACAATTTTAGTATAGGAAATTGACACATAATCACATGTAAGTTCTATAAGATTGATTGTCAATGCCCTATGCTTAAATTGTTAATTTCATTCACTAAAGTTGTTAATCTTTTATTGACAATCGTAATTAACAATTTTAGTATTGGAGATTGACAATTTTTTTTGGATTTATTCAGCGGTATCTGCACACTACTAGGAGATTGATAATTTTTTCAATTTATCCACAGGTATTCGCGCCACTAATAAAATGAATAATCTGATTCCCAATAATGTATGAACATAATGGGCGGATCTTTATTACCTTCAAGTAATTATCGCAATTGTATGTCTAGTGTTTGAACTCAAGGCCTCTTGTTAAGTTAGAACAACTCACCACAACTAGTTGATCAAAAGAGACTAAATAAAGTTCTTAAACAACAAAAATAGATCAAATTGCATCAACTAAAGTAGAATACTCCAAATACCATGAAAACATTAATTTTACTATTACATATTTTTTGTATTGACATCTTACTACTTTTATTTTTCCAATAGTATTATTAACAAAGGTTAAATTCTATTATACAAACACCATAATTTGTTGTGTCAGCCACAATTTATTTTAGTGAAGTGTCTAAAAAATAACATAATGAATTAAAATGATATTTTTCCTTTAAAAAAAATATATGGTGAGCCAGCCCGCCTCAACCACCGAGTACGTGGTGCGGGCTGCACTCTCATGGGTTGGGATGCTCTAGCCCGTGAGATATTACTGGCTCTATGACAAAGCTAACCGTTACAAATTAATTGTTTTGGGTGTGTTTGGATGGACTTATGAAAAAGTGACTTATATATAAGTCAAATTGAAAATAAGTCAGATTGTGTAATGAGATTTATGTTTGGGTTAGCTGTGAAAAAAAATGACTTATAAGTGACTTATTTTCCATTAGTCAGATTGTGTATGTTTGGATAAGTTGTGATTAGATGTGAAAAATAAGTCAGAATTTGTGGGCCTCACCTTATAAGTGACTTATGAGTCAGAAATAAGCTGTTTTAAACAGCTTATACTTATTTTGACTTATGAGCTATAAGTTACTTATAAGTCAGATTGACAATAAGCCAAAACAAATATGCAAAATAAGCTACCAACAAAATAAGTTACTTTTACCCCAAAATAAGCACTTATATCTCCGAAATAAATCCAACCAAACATAGCCTTTAACAGCTACAAAACCGCTTTTCGTAGTGTTACAACAATGATAAGACTAAGAGGGAGTAATTCAGTAAATCCTATTCTATAAATAAGAAAAAGGGAGTACAAAGACGATAAGAAGACGTGTTTTGGTAATGAAACGGAAATAGTAGGAAAAGGGGTGGGTTTTGGCCTAACATTCGCTTGTCATTTTCCTAAGTCTCCTTTGGGGTCAACCAAAACCCATAATGAGCTAGACTTACCAGCGTAGGAACTAGGAAGCCTCTTAATTTAGAGTTATTTCAGCTCAATCGAAATCAATATACTATAAAATTATAAATCACATAATGGCCTACTTTCAATTTCGTATGTAGATTATGGGAAATCTCCTTATAAATAACACTCCCTCCTGTTATAATTATAAGACCACTTTAACTTTTTTAACTTTTTTTTAATCCAAAAAAAAATAGTTTCAGTCCCAAAACAAATCTTTTTTCCTCAAAACTAATTTATTCTACGTATAAACTAACCTATAATCTAATTTCATGTGACATATGTTATAATTTAGTTGTCTAATTTGCTTCCTTAACTTCCACAAAAAAAGTTAAAGTGATATTATATTTAGGATCGAAGGGAGTATTAGTTAATAATTAATTGTAGATTGCCGGTTCACAAAAAGTGGATGATGACATGGAGAAATGATGAAGAAGAATAAATGTGAGAATTTTTTATTAGATTCTCCCTCTTAAATATATGACCTCTTTAGGGAGGTAAATTTCGTCCAAAATAGAAGACGTCTTTCCAGTTTTCTTTTAATTTTTTTTCAAATCATCCCTATTGATGCCCTTCAATAACAAATAAGCAAGGGAGGGAGGGTGAGAATAAGATAGATGTTTAGGGTGTTTTGGTAATATCATGTGAGCTTAACTAAATTAACTAACAACTTTAATATAATCAAATTAGGTAATTAGGTCTTATATTTAAGACTGGAAGGAGTAATAATTTTAAAATAATAATATGAGTTCACTAATTTATAAAAAATTTATATGAGTACTTTTACTACTTAAAAATGTGCATGTTGTCTGGGGCACATTTGAAAAAAATACGTGGATATTTTTACACCTCAGTCATGTAACATCTGACATTTCTATGCCAAATCAGCGTGCACATCAGCTTCTTCGGCCAACTTCATGGTCAAGGATAACGACCCATTTTAATGATGTAGACATTTTTTTCTCCATTTCTGGTGTTTATGGTTGTTTTTACACCCAAAATTTTTAAATCGTGTCAGGTTCACTTTTAAGAAATATATATGGGTATATTTGCACTTTCACTCTTTTACAACTTTTGGTTTAGAACCCCCCCCCCCGGTGGTCTTGCATATACTACCTAGTTTTATAAAGTCAATTTTAATCCTAAATATAAGGTCTATTTTCGTTTTAATTCCTATATGTAATATTTTTTAAACCAGTTTGTTAGACTTATGAACTGATATATAATTTAAGATGACAAATAAGTGTATGTGTGTGTGAAAGTGAAATCATCCAGCTACATAGAAGTCAACAGAAAACAAATTCAAATGACCCTACGGGGGAAGACAAACTTAGGCCCTTTGTCTCCTCTTCCAAAGGCAAAATGTCATGCCGGGTGCAAAGGAAGAACACATAGCATGAAAATGTCATGCCGGTGCGAAGGAAGACACCGGTACCGCGTGGAAATTTCCTATCTAATTAAAGTCTGTGTAAGAACTTCTTACTAAGAAGTCTCTCACACGGCATATTGCAAGATATGGTCAAGACTTAAAAGAGAAGATATAATGACCGTTTAGTCCTCATCTTGCTTATATAAAATACTTTTGTTCATCATCGAGATATCTGTAAGGGAGCTACGTACACACACACACACCGGACAATCGAGAATGAGGATGAATATGAAAACGAGGTTTGTGGTTGGTTCGATTGTGCTTTTATTGCATTTGGTAGAGGCATGTGCTTCGGTGAGGTGCATAGAGAAGGAGAGACTCTCACTTGTCTCTCTCAAGCAGGGTTTTGTAGATGTCAAGGGAAAACTTTCCTCTTGGGGTAACGGAGAGTCTCAGAAAGAATGTTGCAACTGGGAAGGTGTTCACTGTGACGGCCTAACAGGTCATGTGGATGGACTAATCCTTTCTTTCTCTGACTTGGAAGGTACACTCTCTCCATCCTTGGCTGAATTACATCACTTGACAGTATTGTACCTTAGGGGCAATAATCTCAACCAAACTCAATTCCCAAGCTTCATTACCTCTTTAAAGAAATTGGAATATCTTGACCTCGGTTACACAAATTTGGAAGGAAAAATACCTGAGGAATTGGGAAATTTGTCCTCCTTGCAAAGCTTGTTGCTTAGAGCAAACAAGCTTGAAGGTGGCATACCCAAATCCTTGGCTTCATTATGCAGCTTAAGAAAACTAGAACTGGCCAGCAACTTCTTGAGTGGTCAGATAGATGACTTTGTTGCATCATTCAGCCATAATTGTGGTAACAATTCACTACAAGAATTGGATTTATCTAGTAACCAATTTTCGGGGCCACTGCCAAGTTTTTCACAACTCTTATCTCTGCAAATTTTGCATCTTGATCATAATCAGCTTAATGGAACTCTGAATGATAGCATTGGACTGCTGTCAAACTTGAAAGAGTTGGCCATTAAGCACAATTCATTGGAAGGTGTCATATCTGAAAGTCACTTCTTGAGACTTTCTCAACTATATGTCTTGGACTTCTCTTTCAATCATTTTGTTTTTCAAATAAGTCAGGATTGGGTTCCCCCTTTCAATTAATTATACATTTTGTTAGCATCATGTAAGTTGGGCCCAGGTTTTCCTACATGGCTTCAAACCCAAACATCATGTGTGGGCTTAGATATTTCAAGCGCTGAAATTTCTGGTCCAATTCCAAGTTGGTTCTGGTATTTGCCATTCAAGTTGTTGAATGTTTCACACAACCGATTTACTGGTGAAATTCCGGAATTACCATTCACATATCCTCATTTGGATTTCAGGTCAAATTTGTTTGAAGGTTCCATTCCTTCAACTCTAGCATACGTAACAATAACCTTGTATCTATCCGATAACATGTTTACAGATGCCAGCTCTCTTTTATGTCCAAAAATGAACACATCGCTATCTGTTTTGGATCTTTCCAATAATCAATTATCTGGAACACTTCCAGATTGTTGGACACAATTTGACTATTTGGCTGTTCTTAATGTTGCAAATAATAGCCTCTTTGGACAAATTCCAGCGTCAATGGGTTCCTTAAGTAAACTCCAAGCATTGCATTTGGGTTACAACGGATTCACAGGTGAAATACCTCTGTTTTTGAATAAATGCAAGGAACTAACAACTTTGGATATTGTCCAAAACAACTTTTCGGGATCGGTCCCGAGTTGGATTGGCGGTGAACTTCAGAAGTTACGTGTCCTGATTTTGAGATCTAATATGTTCTCTGGAAGTTTGCCCTCTACTATCTGTCATCTATCTCAAGTTCAAATCCTGGATCTCTCTATGAATAATATTTCTGGAAGTTTGCCAAAATGCCTCAACCAACTTTCTGCTATAGCTAATCGAACAAATTCTGATGCGTCCATCACCTATTATCTCCCTCTCTCTCTCTACGATCGGGACTCCATTTTTGTAGTAGATATTGCATCATTGATATGGAAAGGCAGGGAGTCCAAATACCAAAACACATTGGGATTGGTTAAAAGTATTGATTTATCTAGTAACATGCTAGCAGGAGAAATTCCAAGTGAATTGATGGATCTTGTGGGATTAGTTTCCTTAAACATTTCAAGAAATATGATTAGTGGACAAATCCCTGCAACCATTGGACAACTTAAATCATTGGACTTTCTTGATCTGTCAAGGAATCACTTGTCTGGGAGAATTCCTTTTCAACTTTCACAAATAGATCGTCTCGGTGTGATGGACTTATCATCCAACGATTTGTCTGGAGAAATTCCAGTCGGCACTCAACTTCAAAGCTTTGATCCCTCTGTTTATATGGGAAATGTAGGACTCTGTGGTGACCCCCTTCCAAAATGTCCCAAAAAGACAACGTTGGGAAACCAAGATGATGGAAATGCTGAAGATGATAAACTCTTCGGTCAAGGTTTTTATATTAGTTTGTCAATCGGATTCAGTGCAGGATTTTGGGGAGTTTGCAGCTTATTATTTCTAAGTAAATCATGGAGACATGCTTATTTTAAATTAATGAACGATGCTTATGACAAAGTGTACGTTGTGGGTGTCATAAACATGGCCAAATTGCGCAGGTTTAATGATAGAGCTTGAACTTGAAGGTAATCAGCATTAGTCTTTAGTTATTTCTCATCTTTGAAATATATTTTACTTTTTCGGCATGCAAGTTGATGATTATGCATATCACTTATCCTTTGTTTACCAAAACTATCAAATATTATCCTTTCTAGCGAATTGGGACCCTCCCCCTTTCCTGGCTGAAAATGATCCTTGGTATATGAATTAGTTGAAGGATTGAATTTGGTCCTTAAAATAAGACATTAGTCCACTTATTTTTCTCCTATATTTATCAAGCTGTTCTTAAATTAATTTATCTAACTTATAATAAAATGATATGTAATATAATCTAATGTTATACTGGAGTATTTTAGAAAGATAAAGTCGTATTTATTTTAATTAACTGATTTATCTCATTTCATTAGCTTCTTCATTGTAAAGTTAAAACTTTAATTTCCAAAATGATTACATGCTACATGAGTGCATGTATGTTTAGCATACACTAGAAGCCCATGTTATAGTCTTCTTTTACTATAATAAAAAAGTTATATTAAATGGTGAAGTTTTAATTACCTCCCTGACAAGTTTATTTACCTTTGTTCTATATATCATATAGTTTGCGTGGAGGAGCTGCCGTGCCTGATCTTCTTCTTCGTCTGTCTCGGTTAAATCAGAAAAAAGGTATTTGCATGCTTTATCGGGGGTGTGTTTGCGTGAATTATTAGGGGAAAACTGTTAGAGCTTTAGTTTTGCAGTTTGGTTTGCAAAAATAACTCTCCTGTAAAATAATTAAATATCTGTGTTTGGAGGCCATGTTAAAACCATGAGCTTGTGGTCTGGCTCTGGGATTTTGTTTTTGGCTACAAAATTGATGACATACATAGAATGATTGTGCGAATTCAGTAAGATGACTTTTGAGGGGAAAACAATACAAGTCATATGTGGGAACTGAGCTTAATTATGGAATTGTTCATTGTACGAACGTGGTGGGATTTAGTGGAAAGCCTAATCCTTGACAACATAGGAAGCCAAAGTTAGATCCCGGTTAGTAGAGTGTTCCATATTTAATAACTTTACCACACTTTGAAATAATTAATAAGATTACTTTGATTAAAAGGATACACATGGGAAAAAATTCATTGATTAGAAGGCTTATAGACGTTGTCTATTCCCAAGGTAATTGTTTTATGTAAAAGTAATGAAAATGACAGTGAATAAACTTAGGTCATAAAAGCATTAATTACAAGAATTTGTATCCAAACAAACAAACAAAAAAACTACTGAAAAAATAAGTTAAGCTATTATTATTTTTTTATAAAAATATACAATGTTGTTTTTTTCTTAAGAGCACCCGATATAGAATAATAGGCCATCTTTCATATCAGGGAGAACTCAAAAAGCTTAGACTAATATAGATTCGGGGTTGTGAGATCCTTTTGGGTGGTGCCTTTACCACCAAAGTTTTACGTTATTGCATGTCTAAGCTCAAAGTCGATACTTTTATTAAAAAGGACAAACATTATTATCAGTTGATCTAAGCGTTAAATGATTACAATATTTATTCTTTTAATGAAATCTTCCTAAAAAATTAATCATCATAGAGAAGAGATTGGGCTTGAAATGGTTACAAACTTGACCAAAAATGAATATAATGAGGTTCAACTCAACTTTGGTTAGGATCACTTTATATCTCTTCAAAAGTGACTTTCAAATCATCAATGGGTTAGATCTAGCAGAAAAAGTTAATCCTTGTAACATATATATAGTAAATCAAGGTTTAAACATGGATAAAAACCAAAATCTAATGGAAATAAAAGAACTAACAATAGCATTAACCAAAAAATTTACGATCAAAGAGAAGAGATTGGGCTTGGAGTCGCTACAAACTGAACGGGTACAACCGCAGCTTTAAGCTAGAAACCACGTAGCATCCATGACGAGCATTCGGTGCTCATCATCTCCCTGAGCTCCCTGGAAAGCTTAAAACCATATGTCCAATTCATCAATAAGTTTCCTCTTGAAGTTCCAAAATTGCTTCCAATTTTCCATGGCCCTCGTTATCCAAACTTGGCATTTCCACGCGGCCTTCTTCGTCACCATTATTACCGCCAAGAGTACTCTGCATTTCACTTAGCTGACGGTCATGATTATTGCACGTTCTGTATCATCAGTGTCACCAATCCTCAGGGAATCCCAATAGGAGCGAACAGTGATGAGCACATAGAACAATCACCACTGACCCACCAAGAGCAACCTTAATATTCATTTTCATGACGTACGGCGACAATGAGACAGCCTAAGAAATAATTGGACATACCCACATCAAATTCAGGTTGGATTTGCTTACGATCAGACTAGCTCACCGACATAATGCGAATGCTGCAAAGGAAACAAGGCTTAATTTGTGTGTATAACGCGTTTGCAATGGTTATACACCACTTGTATTTTTTAAAAGCACTATATTACCTTACTTTGAAAATAATTATGAAGGACCAAGTCTTTCCTAAAACCAATTTCCCTACTCATTAATAAACAAGTAGAGGACCCTAGTCATATCTATGCCATCTATATCTTATCCGGACGGATTATATTTGATTTATTTGAAGTAATGATTTTTTAAATAAAAAATGTTTTTCATAAATACATAGTGTAAAATAAAGATAATCTCTTAATTATCATTTATTAAAAAAATAATTTTCATTTAAAAAATCATAAATTTAAATATATCAAATCTAAATTGTCTAAAATGAGATTTAAATGATTTGCATATGTTTAGCTCTCCCTAATATTTTTTGAATAGGTATACCAGTTACTGTTTTTCCACTGGCCACCAAGTCCTTGGTTGGCTGCAATAGTTATATCTGCCAACGTTGCAAAGCATTTATTCACTTTGTCTGGGTTTCTATTAGTTTAACTAGCTAGCTGCCAGTTACGAGTTACCTTGCTGTCAATACAACTTTTCATTCCCTATAATAAAAATATGTTTTTCCATTACTGCTCCCGTCTTTAATTAATATAACATTTCGTTAACTTTTTAAAAATGAATTAAGAAAAAAAAATTAATTTACATTAATGTATCTATATTTATCATTTTTTAAACTAATTTGTTTGAATTATAAACTAATCAATAAGTCTAATGATATACAACATATACTATGATTTAGTAATTTATTTAACTTGTTAAATCTATAAAAAATCAACTTTATTAGAGACTGCAGGAGGTAGTATCGTTTTGTATTTTTGTTGTTAGAAATGATATTGCATCCAAGCAACTTCTAGCTAAGGAACCCATTTCCATGGTCTTATTGGAAGTGGCTTCTACCATGCCTCTTCATATCTCTCTTTCTATTTCAGGAGACATCACTTTCAATAATATATGGTATCTTATGATCAGTTTGAAACCTTTTCTTTTTTGCAATTTACTAAAGTTTGGAGCTTTCTGATTAAGAGAGAGAAACTCTCTCTTGCTTTCCATGCTAACTGTAGCAACCCTTAAATTTTAATTTATTTAATTATTATATTTTTTTTTTGTATGAAAAGAAACTGTAAGAACAAAGCATAATTATAAATATAATTTATTCATTATCATATAATTCAACTTCTAATACATCAACTAAAAACCAACTATATAATATCCAAACTATATGTATAAAATCCAAACAACTGAAAGCCAAAACTTTTATTCTTTATAATATATATCTATCTAGCATGCGTCTCCTATGGGTTTCCAAGTGGCGGCTGATCATCAGTAGTTGCGGTAAGTTCGGAGGTAATGGTCTCAGAGGTCATGATAATGCTGTCGGTAGAAATAGATGCTAAAGGATCTTCTTCCGGAGCCAAATCGTTCTGATCATAATCATCGTAAATTATTATTGGGTTTGGAGGAGGGCTTGGTGGTGGTGGTGGTGGTGGAGGTATGTCATCCTGGTTAATGCTAATTATATGGATATTTTGGATGACCCGCATCGCCCCGACCCAAATTCACTCAATTATGATTCTCACTTCGGTAGTCGGCATCTGGAACATTACGATACAGTGAGTGATAATAAATTTTAACTAATAATGCCCAGCTGCTTATTAGCAGAGAACAAGATTTTTCTCCATAAAAATTTTAAAATAAACTAAAAGAGAAATTGCACCAGAAAATAATTTAAGGGAATATATCCCTTATATGAACATAACTAGGGCGTCCCCTAGTGTGGATCCACAATATCATATCACACAGAATTATTTTCCTCATCTGCACACAGCAGCCACACAGCTTGGCAATTCTCATTTAGTTAAATTATTTGGAGTAAAGTAGAAAGAAAATTTAGCAAATAAATTTTTATACATTTTTGTCTTTGAAATCGTCAAACAAAATAATTACAAGAAGACATGTCAACTTTTATGGTCATCTTCCTTATATAATAAGAATTACTATTGTTTCCTTATAAAATGAAGGAATAGGAAACGGAAATTAATCTATATGTCTACATGATTTAAGTCAAACAAGTCATGCATAGTAATAAAATTTATGTAGTAGAAGGCAGATATAAACATCAAGAGAGAGTGTTAAGTCAGAAACAATATGTGAGTATAAATATATGGGTCAAACCAAACAAGGCATGTGTATAATATAAGAGAAATAACTGAGTGTAGAGTAAATAGCCAGTGTTAAGAGAGAGAGTCAAGATAATAAGAGTATGAGTGTAAATATATATATGTATGAGTGTATGTGTATGTGCAGAATTAATTTATGTAGGTAGATATATATATATATATATGTGTGTGTGTGTGTGAGTACATGTGTGTGCACTCTGTATCAACCCATGTATGTAGAAATATATATATACAAGAGTACGTGTGTGTGCACTCTGAATCAACCCATGCATGTAGAAATATATATATATATATAAGAGTACGTGTGTGTATGTAGATATATATATATATATATATATGAGTGTGTGTAGACATAATTCACGTCTTGGCAATAAAGTCTCCTGTGTGGCAATATATATGTTTCAAGCAGAACAGAACAAAAGTCAAATACAAATAGAGAGAGAGAGACAAATATAATAATGATAAAGTATCCATAAAGTGAGGTAAGAAAGAGAGAGGTAAAACAAGTTTCTTTGTTCACTGACTTTATGCTCTTCTCACGCAGAATGAAAAAACATAGAGATGGAAAGTGAAAATATGAGTAATATAGATCAGGTATGTGGATATAGCATAAAACTTATGAGAGGAAGCGAAGGAATCAAGACTTTTAAACAATCACTCAGTAAGAAAAGTTTTCTTACTTTTTCTGAGATTTCAGAGGGCTTATCGGTGTATCTTTTGTTCTCTTTTTCTAAAATTGGGGTGACTTTTCCAGCTCTAACTAGGGCCTATTTATAGTATTTTCTGACCCTATATAATTAAGATTATTTATTATCATCCTATCAAGTTTTTAGTACCTCCTTATCTCTTTCTTTTCTTCCTCTTCAAGTCATATTATTCTTCCCACTCAGTGTACAGTCATCCTATTTATCTTTTTATCCTTCTAGAGTTCTCCATACCCTTTTAAATGCAACATAATTAACTAATATTATATATATCTGTACGGAGGACAAGGAAAAGTTCTTATATATTATCTTTATCTTTTATAAAAAAATAAATCATTAATATATATATATTTCAAAGTATATATATAAATATACATATTTTTTTTGGGATGTTACAGTTCTCCCTTCCTAAAAATAAAATTTCGTCCTCGAAATTTGGAAATACCTTGATTAAATAAATACGGATATTGTTGTCTCATGTCATCCTCTATTTCCCATGTAGCTTCTTCTGGGGTTAATCCTTCCCATGCAATTTTTACTAGCGATATAGTCTTGTGTCGGAGTTGCTTTTGATTCACATCCACAATTCTTGAAGGTTTTGGGTGGTACCTTAGGGTTTTATCTACTTGTATAGACTCACTAGCTATAATATGAGAAGGATCGTGAATATATCTTCGTAGTTGAGACACATGAAATACGGGGTGGATATTGGATAAGTTAGGTGGTAAAGCTATTTGATAAGCTACTAGCCCGATTCTTTTGATGATTTGAAAAGGTCCGATGTATCTTGGACTTAGCTTCTTGGTTCTAAGGGATCTACCTATCCCTGTTGTAACTTTAAGAAACACATGAGATCCTTCCTCAAATTCTATATTAGCTTTCTTCTTTAATCAGAGTAGCTCTTTTGCCTACTTTGTGCTGACAATATCTTTTCTTTAAACAATTTCAATTGTTTTGTTGTCTCTTGAACTAATTCAGGCCCTAATAATTTTCTTTCACCAACCTCAAACCAACATAAAGGTGATCTACATTTCCTACCATATAAAGCTTCATAAGGGGCCATCCCAATACTTGAATGGTAACTATTGTTGTATGCAAACTCAACTAGTGGTGCGTATTTTTCCCAATCTTCTCCTTGCTCAAGACTACAAGCTCTAAGCATATCTTCTAGAGTTTGGATGGTTCGTTCAGATTGACCATCTGTTTGGGGATGGTAAGCTGTACTAAATTGTAGTTTTGTACCAAAGGCTTCTTGTAAAGCACCCCAAAATCTAGATGTAAATCTAGGGTCTCTATCTGAAACTATGCTCAAAGGTGCTCCATGTAACTTCACTATTTCCCTTACATATAATTGGGCAAGTTGGTCAATAGAGTAATTAATCTTCATTGGTAAGAAATGAGCTGACTTAGTTAACCGATCTACAATTACCCAAATAGAGTCTTTATTTGACCTAGTCTTAGGTAGTCCTACTACAAAGTCCATGGTGACATGATCCCATTTCCATTCTGGGATTGATAATGGTTGGAGTAATCCAGAGGGTTTTTGGTGCTCTATTTTAACTTTCTGGCATATCAAGCATTTAGACACAAATTCTGCAATTTCCTTTTTCATTCCCGGCCACCAATACATTCTCTTTAGATCTTAATACATTTTTGTAGATCCAGGGTGAATGGTATAATTACTCTTATGTCCTTCTTCTAAAATTTTCCTTCTTATCTCATCTTCCTCTGGTACACATATTCTTCCTTGAAACAGAATGGTTTTGTCAGAGGCTTGAGAGAAACCTTCACGCCCTATTTGTTCTTGTAAAAACTTATCTTTTTGTTGGAATTCTTGGATTTGGGCTCTCAGATCATTGTTTATTCTTAATTCACTAAGTTGTAATCTATTAGGTAGGACGATCATTTGGAGTCTTAAATCCCTAAAGTATTCTATCATCTCAGCTTCTTTTATCATTAAGGAAGCAACTTGTAATGATTTCCTACTTAAGGCATCCATAACCTTATTTGCCTTTCCAGGGTGATAGCTAAGTTTAAAGTCATAATCCTTAATAAATTCCATCCACCTCCTTTGTCTCATATTTAATTCCTTTTGGTCAAAGAGACATTTAAGACTTTTATGATCACTAAATACTTCAAAGCTAGCCCCATATAAATAATGCCGCCAAATCTTTAGAGCAAATACTATTGCAGCTAATTCTAAATCATGAGTTGGGTAATTTTCTTCATGGGCTCTAAGTTGTCTAGAAGCATATGCCACCACTTTGTCTTCTTGCATTAATACACATCCTAAACCTTTCTTTGAGGCATCAGCGTACACCACAAAATTCCCTTGAGGATTTGGAAGAATTAGAACTGGAGAAGTGGTCAATTTTTCCTTTAGAATGTTAAAACTTTCCTCACATTCAGAGTTCCATATGAAGGAAATTCCCTTTCGGGTTAGCTTTGTTAAAGGTAATGCTATTTGGGAAAATCCTCGAATAAACCTTCGATAATAACCTGCTAAACCTAAGAAACTCCTTATTTCAGTGATAGTTTGGGGTCTTTTCCATTCTAGAACTGCTTTTACCTTATCCGTATCTACTGCCACACCTCCTCCTGATATAGTATGTCCTAAAAATTTTACTTTATTAAGCCAAAAGTCACACTTCTCAAATTTAGCAAATAGTTGATTTTCTCTAAGGACCTGCAAGACTATTTGAAGATGATTTTCATGTTCTTCTATTGATTGAGAAAATATCAAAATATCATCAATAAATACTACAACAAACTGATCTAGGTATGGCCTAAATATTCTATTCATGTAGTCCATAAATACTGCTGGTGCATTAGTTAATCCAAAAGGCATCACTAAGAACTCGTAATGCCCATAACGAGTTCTAAAGGCTGTCTTAGGTATATCTTCTTTCTTAACTCTTATTTGATGGTATCCAGACCTAAGGTCAATTTTTGAGAAAATTGAAGCTCCCCTTAATTGATCTAAAAGGTCATCTATTCTTGGTAAAGGGTGTTTATTCTTTATAGTTATTTTATTTAATTGACGGTAATCTATACATAATCGAAAGCTTCCATCTTTCTTTTTCACAAATAGTACAGGGGCTCCCCAGGGTGAGACACTAGGTCGAATAAATTTCTTTTCTAAGAGATCTTCTATCTGAACCTTTAGTTCCTTAAGTTCTAAAGGAGACATCCTATAAGGTGCAATTGATATAGGTCCCGTACCCGGGATTAAGTCTATTGAAAATTCAACTTCTCTTTCTGGTGGAAGAGAAACTACATCAGGAGGGAATACATCTAAAAATTCTTTAACTATGGGTATCTCTTTAATATCTACTTCTTCCTTTATACCCTCTTTTTCTAGTCCTATATTTTCATGAATCGCAGTAAGGTGATTAATTGTTGGTTTAAAATTGGAAGGTAGAATGGCAAGTTTTCTAGCACAATCTATTATAACTTGGTTTTCTATCAACCAATCCATTCCGAGTATAACATCCATCTTCCTAAGTGGTAAGCAGACTAAATGGCTAAGGTATGACTGTTCATTTATTTGTATGGGACAATTTGGACAAACAAATGTTGTGTTTACAGTTTCTCCAGTAGGGGTGGATACTAGAAGTTGGTAGGGTAATTCTGATTTATCTAGATTTAACTTCTGTACACAATCATTAGATATAAAAGAATGGGTAGCTCCAGAATCATATAATACAAGTAATGGAATATTTTGGATAAGGCACTTACCTTGTACCAGATTTGTGGATTCTTTTACATCTGCCCCATTCATGGTGTAAACTCTTCCGGTTGCTACCGGTTTCTGTCCCAACCTATTTTCTCCAATGATCTTTCTTTGATTTAATGGACAATTCCAAGAAAGGTGTCCAGGCTTCCTACAATTAAAACAAACCCTTGGTTCTAGAAAACAAGGTCGATTTCCATGAAACTTACCACACTTACTACAAGGAGTGATATAAGATCCATTCCCTTTTCCTTTGTCTATCGATGGTTTAAAATTCCTCCTTTGTACTCCCAAATTATTATTCTTGTCCCACCAATTCTTCTTCTTTTGTTTCTCTTTATCTACTTCCACTAGATGTTTTTCAACAGCACGACACTTGTTTACTAAGGTTGGAAAATCATGAATTTCCAGAGCTATCACTGCTTGACGGATTTCTGATCTCAATCCTGCTTCAAATTTTCTGGCTTTCCAAGTTTTGTCAGGATTATTAAGTAAACAAGATGAATATTTAGAAAGAGACTCGAACCTAGCAACATATTGATCTATGGACAAGGCTCATTGAACAAGGTGTAGAAACTCGATCTCTTTTTCATGCTTAACATTTTACGGAAAATATTTATCCAGAAAAGCTTTCCTAAAATCTTCCCAAGTTATCTTCATGTGATGGGATTCAGTTGCACGCCTAATTTCTTTCCACCAGTTGAGAGCATCTCCTACTAACATGTAGGTGGCAAAAGATACCTTTTGGTCATCTAAACATCCCAAAACTTCAAATATCTTCTCTATTTGTTCTAACCATTCATCTGCTATAGCTGGATTATATTTTCCTTTAAAGGTTGGTGGGTTAGTTTTTCTAAATTCACTATAAGATTTTAGACTAAGGTTTGGGTTGGAGTTATTTTGATTCCTTCCTAACGGTATTGGTTCCTCCAACTCCACTTCTTCTCCTTCCGGTTCTAGGTGTTCATATTCAGGTCCCTGCAGTAAATGAACTAGGTGTGCAGTAATTGTAGCTTGCTCTCTTAAGGCATGTGTGGTTGAATTAGCTTGTTCATGTATAGCTGTGGTCAGATGTCCTATAGCAAGAAATATTTGATTTCCTATGTGATTATCTTCATTACTAGATTGTCCCTGTTCTTCTGTTGTCATTTTTCTTTTATGCATAATAGAATAATTAACATTAGAGCCTATAATCTCCTATTTCCTCACAATTCAAATACTTACTTATAAAAAGGAATGATTATACATGAAGTACCAAACACAACGTACATAGCCACTGAAATGTACTTTATAAGAGCTCTCTTTAAGACATTAAGAAATGAAAAAAAATAAGAGTCAACTCATAAATTCTAAGTTCAGAAAGAAGGTATGGGGATAAAACATAAGTCAAAACAAAATAATGAAGGTCAAATCCATATAACCGTTATTCAACATTAAAGGAAATGGAATCTCACATAGATAATGATAATTGAAATATGGGCTTACTTATTACGTGTCCAAAAGAATAGGAAGTTGGAAAAGTAGAAGGAAGAAGATATATATATATATACAAGTAATAAATCGCTATGCATGTACCAGAATATTATTATAATAATATTGTAATGGAACCGCATCAACAAGATCATAGATGATCTTACAATATATTTAGCTTAGCAAATACTTTAGGATTAGGATCATTTTGCTCTGATACCAATTGTAGCAACCCTTAAATTTTAATTTATTTAATTATTATATATTTTTTTTGTATGAAAAGAAACTGTAAGAACAAAGCATAATTATAAATATAATTTATTCATTATCATATAATTCAACTTCTAATACATCAACTAAAAACCAACTATATAATATCCAAACTATATGTATAAAATCCAAACAACTGAAAGCTAAAACTTTTATTCTTTATAATATATATCTATCTAGCATGCGTCTCCTATGGGTTCCCAAGTGGCGGCTGATCATCAGTAGTTGCGGTAAGTTCGGAGGTAATGGTCTCAGAGGTCATGATAATGCTGTCGGTAGAAATAGATGCTAAAGGATCTTCTTCCGGAGCCAAATCGTTCTGATCATAATCATCGTAAATTATTATTGGGTTTGGAGGAGGGCTTGGTGGTGGTGGTGGTGGAGGTATGTCATCCTGGTTAATGCTAATTATATGGATATTTTGGATGACCCGCATCGCCCCGACCCAAATCCACTCAATTAGGATTCTCACTTCGGTAGTCGGCATCTGGAACATTACGATACAGTGAGTGATAATAAATTTTAACTAATAATGCCCAGCTGCTTATTAGCAGAAAACAAGATTTTTCTCCATAAAAATTTTAAAATAAACTAAAAGAGAAATTGCACCAGAAAATAATTTAAGGGAATATATCCCTTATATGAACATAACTAGGGCGTCCCCTAGTGTGGATCCACAATATCATATTACACAGAATTATTTTCCTCATCTGCACACAGCAGCCACACAGCTTGGCAATTCTCATTTAGTTAAATTATTTGGAGTAAAGTAGAAAGAAAATTTAGCAAATAAATTTTTATACATTTTTGTCTTTGAAATCGTCAAACAAAATCAAGGTTCAAAAAATCGGACCGGGTATCGAATCGGATGAGGCACTGGTTCAAGGGTTAAAGGTCCAACCGGGGGTCAGACCGGGTCAAACCGGTTTTATTAAAATAATAAAATTTTATTGATATTAACATTAATAATCACTAATATTAAAATGTAAATGTAGATAGGTATGCATAATTCATCAAATATGAATATTTTAATGTTTCTATATAGGGAAAAAAGAAAATATTAGTTGATTACACGTGAAAATAAATATTATTCTACAATTAACAAATTAAAATACAAACATTAAGAGTAACAATAATTAAATATTAAGTATATGCAAGTAAAATAGCATTTAAAGTATTATAGTTTCCTAATTTCTAAAATTGAGTGGAGTGAAAGTTAGTAATTAGGTGAATTATAATAAAATAAAATAAAAATTAAAAAAAGAAAAGATAACCGGTTCAACCCGGTTTGTGGCCGGGTCGGCCGGGTTGACCGGTTTTCCCCGGGTCTTGACCGGGTCAAAGGCTCTTCGTTTTTTTGTTCCAACCGGTCCGGACCAATGGCCGGTTCACGGTTGAACCGGCCGGTCCGGTCCGTTTTTTTGTTCACTGAACAAAATAATTACAAGAAGACATGTCAACTTTTATGGTCATCTTCCTTATATAATAAGAATTACTATTATTTCCTTATAAAATGAAGGAATAGGAAACGGAAATTAATCTATATGTCTACATGATTTAAGTCAAACAAGTCATGCATAGTAATAAAATTTATGTAGTAGAAGGCAGATATAAACATCAAGAGAGAGTGTTAAGTCAGAAACAATATGTGAGTATAAATATATGGGTCAAACCAAACAAGGCATGTGTATAATATAAGAGAAATAAATGAGTGTAGAGTAAATAGCCAGTGTTAAGAGAGAGAGTCAAGATAATAAGAGTATGAGTGTAAATATATATATGTATGAGTGTATGTGTATGTGCAGAATTAATTTATGTAGGTAGATATATATATATATATATATGTGTGTGTGTGAGTACGTGTGTGTGCACTCTGTATCAACCCATGTATGTAGAAATATATATATACAAGAGTACGTGTGTGTGCACTCTGAATCAACCCATGCATGTAGAAATATATATATATATATATATAAGAGTACGTGTGTGTATGTAGATATATATATATATATATATGAGTGTGTGTAGACATAATTCACGTCTTGGCAATAAAGTCTCCTGTGTGGCAATATATATGTTTCAAGCAGAACAGAACAAAAGTCAAATACAAATAGAGAGAGAGACAAATATAATAATGATAAAGTATCCATAAAGTGAGGTAAGAAAGAGAGAGGTAAAACAAGTTTCTTTGTTCACTGACTTTATGCTCTTCTCACGCAGAATGAAAAAACATAGAGATGGAAAGTGAAAATATGAGTAATATAGATCAGGTATGTGGATATAGCATAAAACTTATGAGAAGAAGCGAAGGAATCAAGACTTTTAAACAATCACTCAGTAAGAAAAGTTTTCTTACTTTTTCTGAGATTTCAGAGGGCTTATCGGTGTATCTTTTGTTCTCTTTTTCTAAAATTGGGGTGACTTTTCCAGCTCTAACTAGGGCCTATTTATAGTATTTTCTGACCCTATATAATTAAGATTATTTATTATCATCCTATCAAGTTTTTAGTACCTCCTTATCTCTTTCTTTTCTTCCTCTTCAAGTCATATTATTCTTCCCACTCAGTGTACAGTCATCCTATTTATCTTTTTATCCTTCTAGAGTTCTCCATACCCTTTTAAATGCAACATAATTAACTAATATTATATATATCTGTACGGAGGACAAGGAAAAGTTCTTATATATTATCTTTATCTTTTATAAAAAAATAAATCATTAATATATATATATATATAAATATACATATTTTTTTTTGGGATGTTACACTAACAATCAGAGCGTCTAGTGAGTTCGAGACCTCCGCTGCCCACTGCAGTGGAGGAGAAATTTCCAAGCAACCAGTGTGACTCTCGCCCCTCCTCGATTCTCAGGGATGGAAGAGAGAACTCTCAGCATCAAACTGAAGGAGAAGGCAGATCTACCGCCGGTAGACAACAACCACTCAACCAAGAAAGTGAAAATTAGGGATGACAACACCACGATCCTCCCAGGCATGATGGAGACACATGAGAACCACGGTGTTCCCCAGAAAATGCGAGTCAACTACCAAATGAGGAAATGATGATGGTGAGAGCCCTAGCCGTCAACACCCTCCTTCCTACAAGGACATATTAGTAGTAAACAATGGGGTAGAGCCACCTGTGCAAGAAGAGGAGCTAGAGCTAAATGAAAATATCCAAAGTCTTTAAGATCAAAGCCTTTAATATCCAAAGTCAATGTAGATAACAGAACCATTTATATAGAATATGAAGGCTTACCAACTATCTGCTACCACTGTGGGATCCATGGGCATCTAGAGGATGTATGCCCCAAAAATCGAAACACAGATTCAACCAGCGTCTAAGTGGATGGGATGCCGAAAAACTCTGAGAAACCCCTGACTGAACCAGCTCATGCAAAGGAAGCATTTGGTGAGTGGTTGTGCACTCCCTCACGTGGGAGAAGGTTTGAAAGGACACCTAAACAGAGCCTAGAGTGAGGACAACAGTCAAATGGCAGAAACAACAATAGATTTGACTTATTGGCAACAACATAACGGGGGAAGAACCAGCGAGTAATACCAGAGAGCACCAAAAGGAAGAAACTAACAAGGGGTCTGTTAACAACACATATAAAGTAGAAAAGTAAAGGTAGAGGAAGGAAAATGACAAGGCACCCAATAAGCAACAAACATAGACAAAGCCCTCCCTACCAGGGGCTGCAAAACAAAAAGCAACCCCAACCTCAGACACGATTTTCAACACACCAGCATCCATGAATGCCCAAGCCACGTCATCCATTGATAGCACCAAACATGGTGTTGTCATCATCCCCACCCCTGAAGAAAGCCAAAGGAAATCAAATGGACCCACAAACATGGTTGCCAAACTCAGACTGGACCGGCCCACCCAGCCTTTCAATTAGTCCGAGCGAGGGACCAACTCGGGCAGTCAGCAAACCAGTGTTAGCTCGGTCAACTCGGCCTAACCCGGGATTAACTCAGCTGACTCGTCGAGTTGGGCGAGTCTCACGGTTTAAATTTTTCCGACTTCGATGGCTGAAAACGGCCTGAAAACAACAGGTACAGCCAAAAAAATAAGAAGGAACGGAAGAAAAAAGAAGCTAAACTCAGTATCCAGATGGAAGAAGAAGAGCAAACTTAGTCTCTAAGATAGAACTTCACTCGTGCTGCTCGTGGCGTTGATGCCTTCACTTCTCGCCTCGCCTTGTGTTCACTTCCATCTTTAAGATCCGGCTTTATAGAAGGGAAAGATGGTAGAATGGAAGAAACAAAAGAGAGTTCACACAGGAGAGAAAGGAGTAATGTGACAACCTAACTCTGATTTACCTGCTGAATGAATGCACTCTCCAAGACTTGTCTTATCTCATAAGGACAAAGAGGGAAAAATAATAAAAAGTAAGGGCTAGAAAGTTGCTGGTACATGAAGGTGACAAGAATAAATCAATGAAAAAAGAGAAAAGATAAAAAAAAAAAAGAATTTCATATTAAAAATGTTGAGAGTTTGGTTCAATCAAATTGTTTTTTCTAATAAATTTTGTGGAACTAAAAAAGAATAAAAAAAGAGATGGAAATAAGATAAAAATATGAAAGAATTTTATATGTATAAATAATTTACATGAATATGTATTCAACAATTATTTTTTAGAATTAAAATATAAATATTATGATCCATAATAATCAAATTATATTATTTTAATTACTATCGGTATGGCTCCCGTGTCGATTCATAACTGACCCACTAACCCTTGACCCACTGACTTGCCCGGTCTGGACTCCGGTCAGGGATTAATTACCTTGCCCACAAGTCACACACCATCCAAGCCCAAAAAGGTAGCGGCCCAAACGGGGAAGGAAAATTTTCAACCCAAAGGGCTGGACAAGGAAGGAGGAACCTCTGGGGTTAAGATGCCCCCAGGTGTGAAAATTAAAGGGCTCAACCCGAAGCCGAAGGACGCTCACGCCAGCCTATCAAAGAAATTGATAAGGACCCTAGTCACAGAGCTGGACCAAGCCCAACAAGATTTCCAAATGGAACCAAGTGACGGAGATGATGCCACGATGGGCGGCCCCTGCCCAAGTTACCAATCTTAATCTATTTTTATGTCTATGTTTGTGTGGAACTGTCAGGGAGCAGCTGCAAATAAATTCCATGCTATTCTCAAATCCTTCCTCACAGAATTTCGTTCGCAATTGGTTGTTCTAGTGGAACTAAGAATTTCTGGTGCCCAAGCTGAAAAAGTAATAAAGAAAATTTGCTACCATTGGTCTCATAGGGTAGAGGCTAATGGATTCTCTGGTGGTATTTGGATATTATGGTCTTTACAAGTTGAGGTGGACATCCTAATCAACCACTATCAATTCATCCATGCATATGTAAACTAGAAAGACAGTGATAAAAGTATGCTATTCTCTGCTATTTATGGAAGCCCAGCTCCATCTTATCATAAGCAACTTTGGAGTGGGTTGACCAAAACCATGGATAATCATTCAGACCCGTGGCTCTTAGCTGGAGATTTTAATGCAACCTTGACTCCAGACGAAAGACAAGGAGGAGGTCACCACCAATCCTTGGGATGTAAGTCTTTCATTAAGTCCATTAATATATTAATCAGCTCCTTGACCTTAGTTTCTCAAGCCCTAAGTTCACTTGGCGGAGGAGGACCT
This sequence comes from Mimosa bimucronata, assembly GCA_037074515.1. Classification (NCBI taxonomy): domain Eukaryota; kingdom Viridiplantae; phylum Streptophyta; class Magnoliopsida; order Fabales; family Fabaceae; genus Mimosa; species Mimosa bimucronata. The sequence goes on from CM073447.1 coordinate 24,321,633, forward strand.
TATTACCAAGACTTGACCGTGCCTTAGTAATAATGTCCGGGTACAAGACTTCCCTAACTCCTCTATTCAACATTTGCCAAAAATTACAATGTGATCATAGACCTTTATTAATCAACATATACCTCCAATCAACTCCCACTGGGCCAAAATCGTTCAAATTCCTTGCTTCTTGGATCACTCACTCTAACTTTCCCAGGCTTATGAGTGAAACATGGATTGAGAATAATGATCTGAGCCATAATATCCGGTCTTTAAAGTAGGCTGTCGAAATTTGGAATCGTACCACTTTTGGCAATTCAGGGACACGTAAATGAAGATTGCTAACTAGGATTGTAGGCTTCAGAAAAAACTTGAAGAGTGTCCTACTATGCGACTTTTGGAGTTAGAGCAAGAATTGAACCTTGAATATGAAGATATATGCCTACAAGAGAAACTGTTGATGCAAAAATCAAGAAGTGAACAGATAAATCTTGGGGATAGGAATACCACATTATACCATGCTAAAGCCATCTCTCATAAACCACGCAACAAAATATTAACTCTGCAGGACTCCAATGAGGATTGGCAAACTAACCAACAAATCCTAACTCAAATGGCTTATTCTTCCTATTTTAGCCAACTATACATGGCTGATGAGGGAGTGTTACCTCTGTACCACATCAGGGGCCGCTTTCCTAGACTTAAGGCCTCTTCCATTGAAATTCTTTAAGCAGATGTTACAGCAACAAAAGTGCATGATGCAATATGTGACGTTAGCCCGCTCAAAGCGCCTGGTCCTGATGGACTACCTACCATCTTTTACCAAAGTTAATGGACCGTTGTGCAAGCTAAGACACAATCTTTTCCTATGTTAAAGATGTCTTTAATGGATCAGCCATTAGCCTTGAATATTAATAGCACCCTCCTTACTCTAATCCTAAAAGTGAACCACCCCAAGTGCCTAAAAGAATTCCGCCCCATTAGCTTATGTACAGTGGCCTACAAAATAGTGACTAAAATAATAGCCACCCTCCTCAAGAAGGTTATGTCAACACTGGTGCTTCCTTTCCAAACCAGCTTGGCAGCTTCACAAAAGGACGCAACATTACAGATAACATCATCATTTCCCAAGAAGTAATCCATTCAATGAAGAGGAAAACAGGCAAACAAGGCTGGCTTGCAATCAATGTCGATCTTGAGAAGACTTTGGACAGGCTACGGTGGGAATTCATAGAGGACACGGTGGACGTTGGGGTTCCACATCAATGCTAGTCCAACTAATTATGAGATGTATTACTTCTTCATCTATGCGAGTACTGTGGAATGGCTCAGCCATTAATCCTTTCCAACCCAGTAGAGGGATAAGGGAAGGTAATCCACTTAGTCCTTATATCTTTGTGCTTTGTATGGAAAGATTATCACAAGCGATTGCTAGGCAAACCATCATAATAGGTAGAAAAGGCCCTAAACTATCACATCTCTTTTTCGCGGACGACCTAATTCTATTTGGAACAACTTCTCAAGAACAAATAGATGTTATGCAAAGGGTGCTAAATGATTTTTACTACTCCTTCGGCCGCAAAATTAGTCAAGCTAAAACGAGGATTTTCTTCTCAAAAAATGTCCCTATCAACCAAGCCTCAAGCATATACTCACAGCTGGGGTACCAAAGGATATGAGACCCAGGAACCTACTTAGGTGTACCACTACTGCATGATTGCGTCACGGCTAATACCTATGGTTACATCATCACCAGGCTGCAGCAAAATCTTGCAGGATGGAAAGTTGAAACTTTGTCATTAGCCAGAAGAATAACTCTAGCAAAAAGTGTCCTTTGTGAAATCCCATACTACACCATGCAAACTTCGAAGCTTCCAAGCTCTTGCTTACGTCGAATTTATCAACAAATTTGAGATTTTGTGTGGGGACTAGAGGGAAATCACAAGAAAATGAGTTTGATGAAGTGGTCAGATTTGTGCCAACCCACCACAAATGGTGGATGTGGTCTTCGAATCATAGAGAAGCAAAACAATGCCTTTCTGTCCAAATTAGCCTACAAGCTTATGGCGAAGCCAAACGAGCTGTGGGTATAGGTTCTGATAGAATAATATGGCTAGAAGAATACACTTGACTATGCCTTCAACACCAAAACTGCCTCTCATGTTTGGAGAAGCATAGCTACAGTGTGGGAAGACACGAAGCTTAATGCTGTATGGACACCCCAGGATGCCATCGCACTGAATTGAGCTTTGGGATGGATAATTGGCTTGAAAAAGTAGGCCCACTTAAGAATCGTGCATTCACAACCATATCCAAAGAACAACTTAAACTTCCGATATGCCACTTTGTAGATCGTGATGGGAGGTGGGATATTTCTCAATTTGAAAATCTCCTTCCTCATTCAATTGTAGCAACAATATGCTCCATCAAACCGCCAGGACCTGAAGATGTGGGAAGACATGCTTCTTGAATTTGACCGCTAATGGGGAATTCACAGTCTCCTCGGCCTACCAAGCGAACCAGGAAATTTCATGGAATGACAAAGACAAGAGGCTGGAATGGATTTGAAAATGGCCAGGAAGCCAACGTGTAAAAACATTCCTGTGGCTAGCGGTTAAGGAAAGACTCCTAACAGTTGTTGAAAGGCAGCGTAGACATGTGACTACAAAAACCTCTGCGTGTTCTGCTGCATCGGAGGACATTGATCATGTTCTGCGGTCAGCCCTATAGCTGTTGAATGTTAGCTTCTACTTGGGTGCAACATGAACACCCCACATCACAGTTAGACTTCCTTTGTTTACTGGACATTCAAGAACCTCAATCCAGTGAACAACTGCCAAGTCTGGAAAGTGAAATTTGGGCTTTTATGTTGGAAACTATGGGAGAATAGGAACAAGCGCATTTTTCAAGATCAAGACATAGCACCTGATTCCATTGCTCATTCTGTTAATATATTGACTGACATACTATTAGAGCTAGGAATATTTTACTGCATCTTGAAAATACCTGACACTGATGATGCTTCTAAACATATTTTTGTAAACACTATGTAAATTTCTGATATATTAGTATACTCCATTTCATTAAAAAAAATGGCTTCTACCATGCCTCTTCATATCTCTCTTTCTATTTCAGGAGACATCACTTTCAATAATATATGGTATCTTATGATCGGTTTGAAACCTTTCCCTTTTTGCAATTTAATGGGGGGAAAACAAGTCTGAAATGTAGTTTCTGAAATTTTTGTGGGGTGGCACTGCGACTTCTCAAACGCTATTATTAGGCATTATGATCCTTCGCTGCAATTGGGTCTAAGAGGTAAAACGAGTCACACATATTATTCACAAGAATCTCACAAGAATACAATACAATATTTTCCAAAAATATTACAATATTCCTTTTTTTCTTTGGAGTGAAATATTCCAAAAGATATTTAAGATGAAAGAGAAGAAATTGGACTTGAAGGAGCTACAAACTGAATGCGGCCCAACCTTGAAATCCCATTCCTATATCTGTCCATCAGACCATCACAAACGAGATGAGAAACTTGCTGGGCCCTGAAAAGCCTGAAACCATATGTCCAATTCATCAATATGGTCGCATTCATCAATTCCTTCTTGAATTTCCATAACTGCATCCAATTCCTTGTGGCCCTCCTTATCCAAAATTGACATTTCAATGTGTCCTCGTTGATCTTCTTCACCATTAATATGAGCAGCAAGAGTCTGCATTTCGTTGAGCTGGACCATGATTGCAAGTTGATCTGTATCACCAAGAATGGGCAGTCCCATCTGGGAATCCCAACAGGAACGAACAGTGATGAGCACATAGAACAAAGCTGCTGCAGCAAGAGCAATCTTAACGTTCATTTTCATGACGGCCACGATGAGACATCCTAGGAAAAAATTGGACATACCCACATCAAATTCCGGTTGGATTTGTTTAGACGAGCTAACCAACATGAATGCAAATGCTGCAAACGAAACAAGGCTTAATATGTTCCTTGGTCGTCCATTTTGGTCTTCTCCCCCACCATCATGTTGTTGACTTCGGTCTTCATAGAAAGAATAGAGAGAAGTGAGTATGAGAGCCAGAAACCCAACATGTGCTTTCAACAAAAAACCTCTAGAGAACTGAGGGCACTTGTTAATGAAGAGAGTCAAGATGGAGAATATGGAGCTCACAATAGAGTAGAACACTATCTTGGCCAAAGTCCAGTGTCCAAACAGGTCTTGGAATTAGGGGCTCAAGGCATAACATATAAATCCAACTACACATGACATGAATCCAAGGAATCTCCAAACTTTTGGATGGATATGAATGGTAAACATCTTGGTGGCTGAGAAAGAGAGACGATCATATTAAAAAGAGAGAAGTGATTAACTAATGATAATGGAAGCTGGGAGATATGGGAGTGGAAGTACTAGACACGTTTTGGGTAGTGAGACGAAAGTACTTGGGTTTGGGTTGGGTATTGGGCATGGTTTTGCTCCGACATTGCTTTTGTCATTTTCCTCAAGTCTCCTATGAATGGGTCAACCAGAACCAATAACGGTGACGTTTGTATGTATGGATGTGTGGCCAATGAATCTTAACTTTTGGCAAAACGAGTTGGTTGTTTTCCCGGGTAAAATAAATTAAGATGGACGCGGTTTGATATTGTAACAACCCGAGAACTATTTGACTACCCTTAAAGAGAACATTAGATAAATGACTTAATAAGCTAATAAACCATTTAGAATTACGCATTTTATATCTAAGATTAAAATTTTGGCTTCTGTAAAAATTAGTAATATGTCATCTAGTCTGCGTGTATTATAAGGAAATCATATTTGGAAATATATATATATATATATAATATTAAAAATAACGAATTTAAGATAATGAAGGGGGAATAACTAATATTAATATCTCATTTTTATATTTAAATTTAGTTGAACCATATCAAATAAGAGTTTAAGGTTATAGGATAATACATATTATATTTGTAATGGTTTTGAAAATAATATGAAATTATTATTTAATTGTTGGATGACTTATCCGAGGTTCGGCATATTCGCAAACGCACGGGTCATCAAAAGTAGTATAGAAAAAGTTGTCGTTCCAACAGGGACTAAGGCAAAAGTAGATTAATTATCATAATTATGTTATCAATTAGGTTGGGTAAAATATTTTTTGTATTTTGAATTTCAAAAGTACCTATAATAAAAATAGCTTGACAGAAAAACTAAATTGAAACTTTAAATCAAAACAAAAGAGGTCTATGCTTATTTATCCACTTTGTATTTCATTATGCTTGATTGACCCTCCTCTAATGAAAATAAATGAATAATAAATTGATGTTTGAAGTCATATCTATTTGAATAACTCTCTCAAGCTTACACAAACCTTAATTAATACTAATATGCATAATCTCTTACTACATATTATGTTAACTAGTCTTTATAAACAACCCACTTCAATTTTACACAACTTGGTTAATGAATATCTCTATCTCACTAACAAACTCTCAATCCTAATTTGGAATCTCAAGACAAGTTTGGATTTAATAGTTCCTTACCTAATTAATGCTCTCTCAAGCCACTAATTAAGCAAACAATCTAAATGTTGGCCACCCACTTAAAAAATATTAAGCACAAATTAAATCTATAACATAATAATCACTAATCATCTAAAAGAAAAAGTGGTTCAAACATCAATCCATACAAAGCTTCAAAATAAACATAAAACAAATTAACTAGCTACTCATACTAGAATTAAAATCATCTCAGCGACATCACAAATTCAGAGTTTATACAAGAGAAATTAAAAATTAAAGAGAAATGAGAATGAAAGAGAGAAAACCATCAAGGAATCATGAAATCTCTAAGCCCCAAGTCTGGATCCCAATATCTCTCTAGCTTTCTCTTTCTCTCTAGATTTTGTTCACACCATCAAGAGGGAGACGAAGGCGTGAAGATGAATCTATACCCAATGAAGCTCGCCGCCTCTCGTCTCCCCTCACAAACTCTCGCTCTCACACTCACAGTCGCTGTGAAGACTGAAGAAGATGGTGTGAAGATGAATTCAATGTGTGCTACGCCGCTTCTCCTCTGTTCCAATTGTTCTCCAATGTTGCTTTTAGGTCTCCTTTACCTTTCATATAAAACGGTGTCGTGGCTAGTGGCTGAAGCTAAAGGCCAAAAATAGTGAGTAAAACATTTAAGTCTAATCAAAAGGAAAATGAATTCAAATAAAATAAGCAAAATTGATGCACCTACCAACTACGGTTTAAAAGGAACTTCATATATTTTTGTGTTTTCTTTTTGTTTATATTTATATATATATATATATATATATATATATTATTAATCCTAAGTTTAACCACTTCAACTTTTATTTAAAGCTAAAATTTTTACAATAAAATCCCCAAATGCACCCATTTGATATCTTATAAAATATTAAGAAAATCCATTTAATTTTGTAAATATGACTCCCCAAATATACCAAAATATATATCAAATCTAATTAAAATTGGGGAGTCATCATTAGGTAATAATTTATTATTATTAGAATCGAATCTTGAAAAAAAAAAAATCATGGAGCTGACGTAATGCAATCATATAGCTGATGCACAATCTCTGATTCATGAGTATTTACTACTATAGATATTTGGTACAGATTGAAGAGATCAAGTTAGATCTTTACATTTATTTGTTAAAAAAAAAAAAAAAAACTTTCCTATGTAAGATAATTGGTTGCATAATGGACCTTGAATCTTGATAGTTGCTTGGACTTGAGTCTTTGGTTCAAATAATCCTGTTTGTTTAAAAGGGTCTTTTTATGTTGTCTAGCTATTATAAAATTACTATAGAGTCCTTGCTTAAAACTAATTATGATATATAAAACCCCTCAAAATTTTCATAAACTCCATTGTTCTATCTGTTTTTTCCGTTGGATGAAGTTGATAGAGAGAGGAAGAAATTTCTAGAGTCTCATTTTGGGTCAGATGCATGCTTATTCCCTTCCCCTTCGTTTTCCCTCCTTGCTGACTGTGCCTATGCAGTTGCTTTAGTCCAGCTGAAAGGGTGTGTTCAAGAATGCTTTTATATGCTCTGTTTTGGTGGAGCTTTGCTCTTATGTTTTTCTTATGGCTAAATAGCTTTCCTTCTTCTGGTTAATTACTGTTATTCCAATCGTTGAGGTCTTCTTCCTTTGCCTGGTACAGTGCCGCCATGTGTGTATGTTTAAAGATCTTTCATCTTCTCTGTTTTTAGATTGCTGCTATTTTGTTCATGTAGTAAGGTGTGGGGTTTTTCCTCTATGGTCGGTCATGTGTATGGATTGGTAAATCTTATTGGTGTTAGATTTAGGTTTATCATGTTTAGGAGATTAAACAAGGTTAAATCTGTCTATATATTTCTTGAAAGCTCCTAACAACAATCCTATTGATCCACATGTCTAATAACATCATCTTCACTTAATTCAATTATTGGTCCACATGTTCACATAATCAAAATCATAATGGAAGTTTTATTCTTAATTTCAAATTTCATTGCCAATAATTAATCATTATTCATCATATATATCTACTTATGGGAATGTACTATTTTTAATTTTGAAAGTTATTTAAAATGAGCAAAGCAATAATGATTAAATACATAAATGTATAGAGGTTATTTAATAGTATTGGGTAATGATTAAATACATATATATCTGCTTTTAAAAAGGTATTCTATATTAATTATTTTTTTATCACATACATACCTTTTAGTGTAATATTGTTTATAGAAAAATCTATCTATATGTATTAATTTTTAATTTTTAATATTTGACTTTTCATACATACAAATTAATTATTATCTTCAAATAAGTCACTATTTTAGGCAACAATTAAAACATATATATATATGATTTAAAAATCAACACTACTAATTTTCTTATAAAATTTACAAAATAATTAATGTATTTAAATATGTCAGTAAATTAGACAACATGGTATAAAATAGTTACTCAAAAAAATTATGTTCTTTAGTTTATTTCATTTTTAATTTTAACTTCCGTGCATCGTACGGGGGAGAAAAATCTAGTTGTACCTATCATGCGTGACAATTTGAGGCTGTGATTTTATGGGGAGTATTTTTATAACTTGCAGAATTGAATGCACATGAGGTGTTTGTTAAAATTCTTGAAAGGGGAGTTTGAAGCAAATCATTTGTATTCAGCAGAATATTGATACTTGGGTTAAGGGTCAAAAGTATACATGTAATTTTGACAAAAGTTCATCTAGCACCAAACATTTTTTTTGGACCAAAAATACACATGAATTTTTGAATTTGATCAAAAATCACATTTATAGTTATATTCCAAAAGAAAGCGTTTAGTGCTAGACGAATCTTTTTTACAAAATCACCTATGTATGTATTTTTGATCCAATTTGAAAGTTCATCTGTACTTTTGATCCAAAAAAAATCATTCGGTGCTGGATGAACTTTTGACAAAATCATATGTGTATTTTTTATCCTTAACCCTTGATTTTTTTTGTGAAACTACTTTCATGCTTAAAGTTGTTTGGATGGAAATATAAGATTATGAGATTATTGTATAAGTTTATTGGTATATTCATATGAAATGGTTGATTGGATACTTTAGAAGGAAGCTTTGTGGGCTTGTATTTGAGATTCATTGAAATGTTGTTATGAGAGATAGAGAGAGATAAAAGAGTGAGGATTGTGAAATTGATTAAATGTGAACTATGAGAATTATGAGATGTTAGCAAGTAGTAAAGTGATTTTAAATTAAGTAGATTCTTGAATGGTTAGAATTTAAGTGACAAAAGGAAATGACAATGATATTATTTTGAGTAATAGGGAATTAAAGAACGGTATTGGGGCAAAAGCAGCTAGGTAACAGTAAGTTATACAAGTTGTAAATGTGACAGGTAAGTGCATAGCATCCCATTACAACTGTTATAATTGCTATTATTACTATTTGTCATATTTTTATAATAATTATCATATTTGTAGGCATGATTTCGTCAAGAAAACACACTTATTGGATATATCTTGTTTTCTTGTTGATATTGAAAGAAGTAACAGATAGTGATTTTATTTACTGTCATGAATTCTTCTATTGGTTCACACATGTTTATAGTTGGACATAATAAAGAAATCTTTCGGATATTGTTTGTGAAACATCATGCTGGGGTAAACCGTTATGAATTATGAAGTATTTGAGATACACTATGATTATGACAAAATAAAATATATATATATTCATTGATTTTAATCGATTGGGTCCGTGCTTGCTAAAAAAAATTTTAGGACTATATATAGAATGCTGGTTACTAACAACAGGGTTGCTAGTCCTTGGTATACCATGGCTAACCTCGAGATCGCTTGACATTCGTGGCCACAGTACTCACGCTTGATAATCGTTGGATTCATTCTCACATTTGTTATTTGTGGGTCTCGTACCTACACTTGTTTCGTGGCCTTGTACTGTGGTTACTTGGTTACTTACCCTAGTGAACTGTGTATCAACGCTTGTTATCCGTTATGTTAAAGTCCTTCAAAAAATGAGATTTGATATTTAATGCTTTAAAATGATTCGATTAAGTAAATTGTTTCATCATTACTTGATTTCATGCTCTTAATGATCTTATATTCAATTTCACTCATATTTATATTTATAATTGTATAATTAGAAGTTAAGTTTTAGTATTACGCTTTATCCTTCAAAGTTAAGTCTATTTAAATTATTTTGCTTAATGTTGCTCTTATTAATGTTGGTTTCAAATAATGTAGCTAACTAAGTACCTCCGGCAAAATTGAAGATAAAGCTTTTGGTGGATGGGTCATCATGATGATGTAAAACCCAAACTACGTTTATTTTGGAAATCTTATTTTAGGAGCTCCACGTAAACTATAGTTATGATCCTTACCTTCCTTATATATTATTGTATATATGTGTTGTTGTGGAACTTTTAGTAGGTCATGTATATATATTCGCAGGGAAGGGTTTGCTAAAATTTATATAGATATCTAATGGCTTTATTTATTTAAAATATATTTAACTTTATATTTTGTCTTTGAAGTAAGCCTACTAATATAAAATGAAGGAATTTTGACATAGATAAGGCTTAAAGGATGTGGATTTTCTCATATTCTGAGCCTGTCACACCTTGATTTTCGGGGCGTGACAGATATTTGATGATACTTGTCATATGTACAAGACATTTCCAGTATTTTTCACATAGACTAAGGAAATCTTTAAACCTCATTAATTATACATTGAAATTTAACAGCTTTCCAACTATACGCTTATTTAATATCCACTACACCACAAAAAAAATAAAGTCAACATGTAATAAATAAAGGATAAAATTGTAAATTCACATGAAAAATTTAATGAGGTGCCCATAAATAGGACTAAATGAAGTCTCTTCTCTCTAGAGCTGTACAAAGACCGACTAGGATCGGGCCAAGTATATGCCCTATGTCCCATCCTAAAAATTTTCGGGCTAGCTTTTTTGGCTCGATACCCGCCCAGTCATGTGTGACCCGGGACAAAGACCGGGTGGGACATGCCCTCAGGCCACAGGACATGTCCTGTTGGTCCTTCTCCCTTTTAAAAATAAAAAAATAATGAAATAAATATAAAATAAAAGAAATTTTAAAATAGAATTAATCAAATATTTTTATTTGGTGTATTAAGTATTAATTATTATATGATGTATTTTTAAATTAGGAAAATAAATTACTTTTTTATAAAAAATTATAATATTTCCGGTCTGGGCCGGGCCGATGGTCCAAGAGCTTATACCCTTGTCCTGTCCTACCCCATGGTTGAGTCTGGTCTTGTCCTAATTGTTATGGTTCTGAGCCAATTTGTCGTAGAACCAAATTGGCTTGGGGTTGGGTCGGGTTCGAGCGGGCCGTCGATTTTTGTGTAGCCCTATCTCTCTCTACCCTATAAATAGGATATAAAGTACTATTCCACAAAATGACAAAAAGGTGAAAAACCCAAACGTACAGATCTTTTGAGGTGAGAGATATCAAGTCTGATTCCACAACTTAGAAACCTCCTCGATGCCTTTACATACATAGAGCAGATTTAGGAGGATAAGCTTTTTCTCATGAATAATTTGAGCAGAAAAACTCTCTACATCCTCAACTTTCTTTTTAGCTAGATCAGGTCCTATTATATAATCGAGAATGTCAACATATTTAACTATGTTCCTAAATATAAAATTCATTGGACTTTTTTTGGAGAAATTAAAGAAGCTAAATAAGTCACTTAATCATAACGAATTTTTTGTATTATTAGATTATATGGTAACTTATAAGAAAAATAAACTAGTTTAGGAAAAAAATTTCAGAATTTATAGGTAACTTATTTAGCTTGCATCATATTTTCTCTAAAGGCTTGTTTGGTATGAGGGATTTAGAGGGGAGGGTATGGGAAAGAAAATTTTTGTGAGCTGAATTTAAAAAAATTGAAGAAGTGGAGTTATAATTATTAAACAAATATTAGATGTAAGATAAAAGAGTAAGAGAAAATGATTATAAAATTGTAACTCCACATCGCTAATTTTCTTAAATTCAACTAAAAAAAAATTTCCCTCCGCCCATTTTCCTTCCCCTCTCCTCATACCAAACAGACCCTAAAAGTTAACTAAGTCTTATATTAAGGAACATTGGGAGTATTAAGTATTTAGTACTACATTCGGTTTGGTTAGGAGCCTCTCCACTATATTGCATCTCCACTTCCTCTCCACTTAGTATCTCTATCATTAGATTTGTTTTCAATTACAGAGATCTATTACAGTGTTTGAATATTATCTATTTATTGTTGATTGTATAATATTTTTACAATGATAAAAATTTTAAGTGGAGACATTATACAGCTGAGACGCCCTTAATTCAAGTATTAATAAGAACGTCGCGGACTCGCAGTTATGTCCTCCACGCACTCAATCAGTGAATCCAGATGTGTGGAGAAATGGACAAATAGCCCGTTTTGTTGTCTCGGGCCTTGGTTTCATTTGCCCAAAAAGCGTAAAACAGACTTGCGAAGATAGGACCGACCAACATGCACTGCTTGAACACAGACGCTCTTGTATGATTAGTTGATATTGGTCCTTAATGAATGATTTATATCTAAATTTTATCAAATTTTTTAAATGTTGCTCCCTCAACATAATTAAGAGAGAGAGAGATATGAGAGGATTAAGAAAGATGATTAAAATGTTTTAAAAAAATATTAACTGATTTAATTAATATTCTAAATCTAATCAAATTAAATAGATGTGTCTTATATTTATAATCAGAGGAATGAATGCCAAACCTAAATCATGATTGCTAATGTTAGTGCAAAACAAAACATTCGCAAGATTGTATCCAAAAAGAAACCTTCCTAAGAGAAATGGATACTTCTACGTCGATGTAGCTCTTTAATAAGTTAGGAGTGCTATAAGAAAGGACATTTTGGAATCTTATCTAATTTGTTTTGGGGTTAAGCCTTTCTTGTTTATAAGAAAATTGTAAATAACTTTTGGTGTATGTTTACTTAAATGCCTTTAATTAAAAAAGTTCTCACCGCACCAGTAAAACACTTAGTTGTCGTACATTTAAGCGAATTATTGGTAAAAGATGGTCAGTGTAGGATTTGCCGTACACAACATTTTGGATCCCAAAAGATTACATAATTACTAAAGTTATTAACCTTTCATTGACAACTGTCCTATTTAGAATTGACAACTAATCTCATAAAATTTATTACTAATTTGATGAAGATCGAAAACGCGTTTTTTTTTTTTTTGTCAATCACTCCATTGACAATTGTTCTAAAAGTATTAACAATTAGTATAGGAAATTGACAATTGTTTTCTTGTGGCTGGTAGAATCAATGTGTACAATACAGGAGCTGGCATATGATTTTTACTAGAGGTATTGACTTCAATTAGAGGTATGAATCTTCTCGATTATGCTCTTTGAATTTGAAAATTGCTGAAGCTTTCTCTGGTTCAACAACAACAACAACAAAGCCTTATTCTATTAAGTGGGGTTGGTTACATGGATCGCACGACGCCATTGTACTCTATCAGTAACCAAATCTTTAGATATATTATTTAATAAAAGATCTCGCTCTACAACTTCATTGAGTGTAAGCCTCGGTCTCCCTCTTTCTCTGGTTCATGTGTTGAAATTTATTGGAAGGCTAATAGGTTAATAAGAGCAGGGCTAAGCATACAGGGCTATGATAGTAGAGCCATTGAAGCATCAAATGAAGGTTGCTTTGGTTGGTTTGGGATACCAAGTGCTTTTGATATGTTTGTGTTTTATGGAATTAATTGGTGGTATAATCTTGATTTGGAAATTAATTATGTCTATCCTCCACTTGTTCTTGTAGTTAACAAAGAGTTATGTTGCCTGGAATGGGAGATCTGGAATATGGTGGAGGAATTATTGAATCTTGGCAAAGCTCTTAGAGACGTTCTCTTTGAGTGGATCCCAAGTAGATGCATTCAAGCTGCAGATTGGTGTGCCTCTGCAGCTACGTGGGAGAAGAGCTCGAAAGATTGGGTGTTGCAACCCCCTTCTCTTTCTGCAAAAATCCTAGCAGATGAATCATGTAAGGCTAGGAGCCCTATGTTAGTTTTTGGTCTTTTTGATGATTTTGTTTCTTTTGTAGTTGCTGATTTCTAGTGTAGCTCTAAGACTTTTCTGGTTTTTGTTGCTCCCGAGTGGAGTTTATGGAGTCTTGATACTGTTCTCATGTTTGATCTTTAGAGGAATGAAATATGATGCAAAGTTTATGCCAAAAAAAAAAAGTATAGGAAATTGACACATAATCACATCTAAGTTCTATAAGATTGATTGTCAATGCCCCATATGGAAATTGTTAATTTCATTCACCAAAGTTGTCAATCTTTTATTGATAATCGTAATTAACAATTTTAGTATATAGGAGATTGACAATTTTCTTTTGGATTTATCCAACGGTATCCACACTCTACTAGGAAATGGATAATTTTTTCGATTTACCCATCGGTATTCGTGCCACTTATCAACTGAATAATTTTACACTATAGGAGATTGATACTTTTTTTTGATTTACCCATCGGTATTCATGCCACTGATCAACTGAATAATCCGTCACAGGAAGATAGGAACATAATAGATGGATCTTCACTACCTCCAAGCAATTATTACAACTGTATATCTAAGGTTCGAACTCGATACTTCTTGTTAAGAAGGAACAACCCACCACAACCAGTTGATCCAAGTGCTTAGTAGTAGGAGATTGACAATTTTAATATAAAATATTAACAACTACTCGTTTCGGTCTTTAATATAAGATCCATTTTAATTAATAAAAATTAAACAACAAATAGATTATAGATTAAGAGTTGATGTGAGTATTATTTTGCAATTATTAATAACACTGATCTCTTTTTATGCTTCAAGCCCAAACCAATAAGGTTCAAGTGGAGGAGGAGTCATTGTGAGTGAACTTGAATCCTTGTATTGGTATTGGAGTGAATGACTTACACTTATTAACTCTTTACTTCACCACTAATAATTTTTATAAATGTGTGTCGTGTGTAGTGGCCGGGAATTCTGGACCAATGTTTAAAAGACTCAAAAAGCGCACTTTCTGGGGGTCTCCTCTGCCGTCTGGCCCCATCCAAATCATGTCTACTTTGTTTGTGGCCATTGCCTGCATTTTAATTTTATACCTCCTTTTTCATTTTTATTTTCTAGGGCAATACAATACTCAATACATATGCTTTATCCTTATTTTGGTTTTAGTCTACATAACTTCAAATCATAAGTTTTGGTTGCCAAGTTTTTATTTGTTTAAAGTGTTAGTACTTGTAACTTAAGTATAACCTGGATCATTTTCCCCTTATTACCAAAACCTATACTTTGACATTATAGAAACCAAAACTACAATAAAGGTAAATTATACGCACTTAAAATTATTAATAAGACTTGTTCTCTTCTTAATCCTGGTTTGACCACATAAGTGCATAACTTGACCGACTTCTTAAATCGGCCTCCACAATTAATAATGAAGAAGGTAACTTTGTGACCGGCTTATCCCTTACATTATATTCCTTCCCACCACCACCCTCAACTGCCTTACTTAGCTTAGAAACTAAATCCGGCCGGCATACGATTCAGTTGAATAAATGGAAATTCGTATATACATACTCTTTTGAGTAAAGTCTCCAACTACTACGTTCTATGGATAGGTAAAACAAACATTTGAAAGTTTTATCTTTCGTGACCGACAAGTATTAATATTGATTATAATGAAAAGGATCATGATCTATATGCACACAAAAGGAATTTCATACGCACAACGCGAGCACATATACAATTTTGTCTGAATATAAAAACATGTTTAAAGAGCTACTCTATATAGAAAAAGAAGGCATACAAATTCTTATCTCTTGTTTGGAGCTCAATCTAATTTAGATTTAAATTAATCAATAATATGTAATAAAAATAGGTGAAAAGTCCATATTTTTAAAAAAATTAGGACAGAATGACCTGAAATATTTTACAATACAAAAAAATGTATCAGTACTCTGAAATTCATATATATAAAAATATCGATATTTGAATTTAGTTTCTCTTAACCAATAAAATTTTTAAATATAACCTTTTTACCTATTTTTTCTAATCATCATATCCAAATGCTTTTTTTTTTTAAAAAAAAAATCTTTAGACTGTCGATATGTCAAGATTTGGAAAACGGCAAGAGAGGGAAAGATCAAGTAACGAGACAGACACTGAAAATCCAAGAATGCCTTAATTTTATTGGGTTAAAGAAAAGTAAGGGCATAATTTAAAAAATGAAAAAAGCAATTGTGGTGACTAAGGGCATAATTTAAAAAATGAAAAAAGCAATTGTGGTGACTATGTGGTTGTCATTTAACACATGACCTGGACTAAGGACTTCGAAGGGTGCTGGATGGTCAATTCAACCATTGATTTTATATGTCTTTATATAAACTAAATCCAAAGAACCTCAATATGTTCCCTCCTATTCAATCATATTCATTGTTCTATGCATGTGGACCGTTCATCAACAACTTATATGTGGTATTCGT
Organism: Mimosa bimucronata; assembly: GCA_037074515.1. NCBI lineage: Eukaryota > Viridiplantae > Streptophyta > Magnoliopsida > Fabales > Fabaceae > Mimosa > Mimosa bimucronata. Next base: position 24,337,717 of record CM073447.1, read on the forward strand.
TATCCATCCTCCACGTAAGGTTTGCGTCCCATGACATTTACATACATGATGAACAATCGAATAACTTTTTTCAAAAACTAAAATATTATGTTTATGTTCTGATCATGAAAAATATTTTTAGTATAGTTTTATCAACTTTTATTAGCGTTAGTAGCATTTAGAGTTCTCAAATTTAGTTCTTAAAAAAAAAAAAAAGAGTTCTCAAAAATTTAAATAAATGGTTAAGCCATTTGATTCTTAAATAATTTTAGGTTTTTTTTTTTGGCCTTTTACAGAAAGGTTTGTGAATGATAACACCTAGTAGCCAATATGAATTCTAATATATATTTATATATATATATATAGATATATATTTAAACTATAAAGAGAAGTTTGATTGGGTCGGTCATGTATGTGAAAAGATTCTTAGGCTTTTTGTAGGTTGTGGTATTTGGAAGGAATGAAAGAGATGAGATGTGGAACAAAGCAATTCAATATATTGGTTATATAAAGTTAAGCATATATGCTCGAGGAGTAGAATGTTGGGTTCAACAGTTTCCTCCTTTTTTTTTTTTTTTTTTTGTGAAAAGAATGTGTGAGCAAGAATATCGGATGTGATGCATCAAAAAAGAGAGATGTATCAAAAAAATAATATCAGATGTGAATAAAGTGCATATTCCAATTTTTGGTGTAAAACGAGAAATTTATGGGAAAAAGATAAAAAAAGATTTTCCAATTTTTAAAAGGATAATTTGATATACCAAATTTTAAAAATGAATGATCAATACGATTGACCGAAATGTCTAATGTAAAATTAAAAGAAAAAGTCTAAAAAATTCTCAAAGATCTTCCTCTTCATTACTAAAATGGTATAAGGGAATACCAAATTCTTATAAAGGAATATTAATTTTGCCTAAAGGATTACCAACATTCTCTAACCACATTGGTATTCCCATATACCATTATGGTAACGAAGAGGAAGAATTTAGTATTCCTTTATATCATTCTGGTAATGAAGAATTTAGTATTCCCTTACACCATTTTGGTAAGAAGAGGAGGATCTTTAAGGGCTTTTGGACTTTTCCTTTTAATTTTGCATTGAATACTTCAGTCAATTATACTGATCCATTTTTTCTGAAATTCGGTGTATCAAATTGTCCTTTTGATAATTGGAAAGTCTTTATTTATGTTTTTCCCAACTTTTCCTATCTCTCCTCTTTTGGCTCTCTTGTCCTAGCAAAACTAAGGATTGAGTTGCATCTTCACAAGGCTTTTCAAATCATTGCAAACACAATCAATTACTAAAATTTTTATTGATATAAAATATCATAAAAAGTTAGAAAATATCCTATGAATATATATACACACTCTCTATGTTCCTTAATATAAGACATAGTTGGATTTTTTAGACATTAAAGAAAATAAATAAGTTACTTGATCATAATATATGTTATATATTATTAGATTATATGTTAGCGTATAAGTCAAATAAATTAGTTTAGAGAAAAAATTCAAGCAAATCAATTTACAAGTAGTTTATTTAACTTTCTTAGCATTTTGTTTTTAAAAAAAGTCAATTAAGGGAATATATAATATCATCATTTGGGACTAATGGTACATGGGTTAACAGTATATAATAAAGGTTAATTAAATATTAAAGGACTGAAATTATATTTTATAAATTTAAAAGAGCTTGATACTTTGTATGTCTATAATGAGGAGAACATCGCTACCTCCAAGTAATTATCACGGCTGCATACCCAAAGCTCGAAGTCTAGACCAAGTAATTATTATGACTGGATATCCAAGGCTCGAACTCAAGTTCACTGGATAAGTTGGAACAACCCACAACCAATTGATCCAAACATTTGTTGATAGCGATACTTTTATTACATACATTATTTTATATTTTTTCTTCATGATTTTTTGAACTAAAAGGGAAGTGACTTGATGATGGTTAGAATGTCTAAGCCGTAAAGAAACCCTTCATCCGGTATAAGTAGGAAGAATATCCAAACAAATTAAATGTTACTCTTACCTTTTTCATAAAATAAAGTCGACTTTATTTGAAGAAATTAAGATAAATATAAGTATTTGAAAGTAATTTATTTGCTAGCAGGTCCTAAAAAAATAATTTATTAGTTTTCTTAATCTCCTCAGATAAGCAAATGTGATTAAACATTCACATGAATGCGATTTGCTAGTTATGCCTTAAGATGGGTGCCACCAAGTCACAGGAGATTGAGTCAAATTGGAATTCGCCATTTGTATGATTGAAGGCTGAATAATACAGAGTTACATGTTACTTTTAAATGATGATGGCAAATGCTTATTTCATCAACAAACGCCTCATCCCATGTCTAGAGATTTGATGTTCTCCTTGAGAGTTTGTGGGTGTGTTTGGATTGCCGTTGGAGAAGTGATTTTTTTTAGAATGAATTTTTTATAAATGACTTTTGGATAAAAGTCATTTGTGTGAAGTGATTTATGTTTGGATTTATGATGATAGAAGTGACTTTTTTTCAATCTGGTTTTTAGAAATATGTTTGGATGATTATATTGAAAAGCACGTTTAGATAAAACATTACTAAAAAAGGCATCATTATCATTAAATAATACATATCTAATATGCATATATTCTTATTAAAGGCTTAGTTTCTCTCTTATTTTCAGGAAAATAATTTTAAAAAATAATATTTTTAGCTCAAAGGAGTATATTGTGGGAAAAAATAGTTAGAAATTGTTATGGTAAATTTTTGGAGATAAAAAGAAAATTTTAAATTAAAAGAAATTATCTTATTTGAGAATTTTAGGGGTCTAACAGTCTAATTTTCCTACCCACTTTATTAAATAATACATAACAAAAGGCATAGGATCCACTAGAAGTCAGAAGTCAGAAGCCAAAAGTCACTTTTTTTTGCTTCTGACTTTTCACGTTGCAGAAGTCATTTTGGACCAAAAGTCATTTTCAAAATAAGTGAGGCAAAACATAATTTTTTTTCTTAGAGACTTCTGATTTTGGGATCCACTTCTGGCCTCCAGAAGTGAGATCCAAACATGCCCTGTTTTGTCTCAAGGAATTTGATGAGGAACCACTCTTATGGATGAATTCCTATAGAAGCCAATTTGACAATTGTCTGGATTGTTGAAGCTATGTTGGATGGTCTTGCTCGACGGATGGAGTCATGCGACCTCCTCTTCAACTGCGCTGAAAAATGGTGCAAGGGGTTCATTTGGATACTAGTTGATGATCTCACTCTTTTTTTGTTTGATTTTCACTGTTGTATTGTCTTTTACTGATGCAAAATACAATAGTCTTTTGTTTTCGTTAGTCTCTTTTCCTGGTTGTTTCTGCTTTTTTTTTTTATTATTATTATTATTAAGAGATTGAAGACCTTCATTCACATGGAAACATCAAAATACAAAAATCCCTATCCTCCCTCATTAGCCTCCACCTTGCTAAGAGAAGATGGTGTTTGATCAAAGAGATTAAAGGAATGAACTTGATTGTGAGAGTTTCTGATTAAGTAATCAACTACAACAATGCTTTCTCTAAGAACATGTTTAATATGCATTTTCCATGTTTTTGTGTAAAATCGCTAATCTTGAACTTCGTTTCTATAAGGTATATAGGTATCACATTCTCTAACGGTCAAATTAATAGCTCCGATTGAATCAATAGACAAGATAACTCTTTAAAGTCCTTGTTCCATGACAAGTACAATCTATGAATGATACCTAAAATTTCTGTAATAGTGGAAGGCACATTAGTCAATTTACAGCCGAAACCACAAATCCATTTGTTTTACTTGCCTCTGATGATACCGTCACATCTTCTCCTCACATCTTGAAGAACTAAATCATCCACCTCCAAAAGAATGTAGTTATGTGGGAACACCTACATTCTTTGCTTGTTTGAAATATCCCCTGTGTATAATGCATAATGATCGAGCAAATCTGTCTAAACATTCCCTAAACAAATTATAATTGGCCCTTACAAACTTATCATCATGCATTGAATTAAAAACTTTGTTACATCAATCTACCTAGATCCCAAGCATATGTAGTCAAATAAGGTTGACCAATTAGTCTTCCTAGTATATGGTCTGCCCTTTTCATGTATGAGATTCCATTTAATCCGGCTAGCTCGCTCCCTGCATTGAGATAAAAAGAGACCACATTAAAGGTGAAACTACATCTTTCCACCTTCCAACAGAATAGGGCAATCGCGAATCAAATTCATTCAATCCTCCTCTTGAGCACAATTAAAAGGGCAATCTGTTGTAATAGTTAGCCCGTTTGTTTCCTTACTTCAGTTGTATGAACCCTACATAGGGTAAGTAATGACATAAAGGATTTAATCTTTTCTATTACCAGGTTTGCTATACGTTGGGTACCTACAAAAGAGTGATATGCAAATTTAACAATAAAAAAACTATTAGTGGATGACTTCCCATAAAATTTACCCTCTCCGATCCTCTCCTCATCGGGTGGGTAACTAAACACTGGTTATCCCACTCAATGGTATTTTTAGGGACAATCAGTTTCCAAGTTTGTCAGAAAAAAAAGGAGAAAATGTAATGTGATGGCCAATAAAAGTGTTTTATTGACAATCATATTATGAAATACATAACTTGTCGCAGTAATTTATGCGAGAAGAGGCTCTGACTTGTCTTAAAATAAAAATAATAATAAAGCATGGCTGTCGTCATTTTGGGACTAAAGAAATGGATCCATCGCTCTCTAGTCTGTTAGAATTTGCCTAGTTTGTAAGTGATCAATTTTATGCGTGTTCTTCTTATATACATCCCCCCACGTTTTGGGAGAAAAAATTATTAAATTAACATTGAAGAGACGTGATATTTTAGTCGTTTGCCATATGCCTCTCTCTCCTTTTGATCGCCAAGTTCATATTCTTCTGTTGCCACCAATATTTCATTCTTATTTCGAACGTTAAATCTCAACCTTATCAATTAATGTGGTTCTTAAGCATTTAAACAAAAAAAACACACAAGTGACAGAAAAGCAGAGAACACAAATTTTACGTCGTTTTAAAGCAGAATCTCGAGCCAAGAACACTCAACTTATCCCTTGTCTGTCGTCCACAATTTCTTGCCTTAAAAGAATTAACAAAAAACAGCAAGACTTCCTCAATTCAAACCCAATTCATTAAAATCATAAGACGAATACAGAGCTGACTTTTTCTTCATCTCAGACAGAAACATTCCCATACTGCAAAAAATGTAAAAAAAAAAAAAACAGAGCATAAATTCTGAAACATTCTAAGTCTCTTCGTCATCATCTTCCTAGCTCAGAAATCCTTCAACAACTTCCTCACCTGTTCAAGAGTCACAAACAGCACAACAGTAAAAGGCCCCTGCCTAGAAATCGTAGGAATAAAGCCCTTATACAGAGCCATAGGACCTTCAGCTTTAACAGTCTTCACAGCACAATCCAAAGCACCAGAATACGGCGGCGCCGCCCCGGGCTCCACCTTCATGTTCATCACCCTCGTCTTAATCACATCCACCGGGTTCGACGCGACGGCCGCCACGAAACCCGCCGTGAAACTCGCCGTCACGTGGGTCCCAAGCCCATCACTCATAACCCCCTTCTTCAAAATCGCCTCCTTCACCTGATCATATGTAGCCAATTGCGACGCCGTCACAAGCATCGCACGGTTCACAGTAAGAGACGACCCTCGCCATAAGCTGGTGACCCCTTCTTGCTTCGCCATCCTGCCAATTGCATCCACAACCGATGTGTAATTCCGGCGACTCGCCGCCGGCAGCCTGCCATCGGCCTGCATACGAACCATCGCTACATCCGCCGGGTTCCCTATCGCGGCACCGACCGCGCCGGAGATGAGACCCGCAGTAATCTTGCTTGATAACGGCATAGTGCCTGGAGAGTTAGATTGGTTAGTTAATCATAAAAAAAATTTTATATTTATGCATAGAGATCATGGTATTATGGTTATATATATATATATATATATGTATATTTATTTATGTGAATTTTCTTATGTCACAAAAAGCTGTCGGAAGACTCGACTCAACATTATATACCACTAATTCATCTATCAATCTCGTCTCAACATTATATGTCCTTGATTCAACTCTCAATCATTTGATGAGACAATAGTTCATATCAACTCAATATTATATATCATTAATTCATGTTTGTTCAGAGAGAGAGAGTGTATTGTGAACGTACCCTTTTGGGGATCGGACCATTTGGTCTTGAGGATTTCGTAGAGGCCCATGCGGGTGGTGGAGTAGAGGCACTGGCGGAGGACGGTGGCGGAGACGCCGGAGAAGAGGGCGGTTACGCCTTCTTGTTGGACGAGGCGGACGCCGACGGTGATGGGGCCCACGCGGGCGGGGACGGCCACCGCCGTGGCCGGCGCCGGAGGGATGACGTGGTGGAGGGAGGAATTAGGGTGGAAGGCGAGGGCAGGGCGGAGATTGTGAACGGCCGCCGTGTTGGGTTTGGGTGCAGCGTGATTTTCGCCTTGGAGTTGCATGCGAACCTTGATGAGGTCGAGTGGGTGGGTAGAACAGCCTGCAACAATGGAAGCTATGCCTCCTTCAACAAAACCTTTGACACCCATTTGATTTGATTTGATTTGGGGATTTAAGGAAGGGGAAAAGAATGTTAGATCTAATTAATGGGATTGATTGAAAGAATGGGTTAGATGGGGAGGGACAAAATTGGAAATTGAGGAAGAAGAAGGAATTAGGACCAGTTGGAGCTAGGGTTCATTTCACTGGAGATGAGGAGGTGGGAATGGAGGCCACAGGCTATGGAAGAAGAGTGAGGGACGGAGGGCCTCTGAGACATATGCTGGCGGCTATGAAGTATTTGAGAGAAAGGAATGATTTTAGGATGAGGAAAACTGGGAAGAGGGCAAAGGTATTTATATGGGGATGAAGAGGAAGGAAGGTCGAAGCTGGAGGGTATTGGTTATTGTATTGTCAGTGGGGCCCCACACTGATATGTCTCCCACGCGATTACGGACGCTGCAAATTAAATTAGGAGATGGATTGATATTGAAATACCCCTCCGTTCCCTATTTCACGCGCTTGTGGGGCCTCCTACATTCACTGGGTGGTCACTCTTGTGCCTTTTTCACACTTGCTGACAGGTTTTGTTCAGCTGTTTTACTTTTCATTTTTAAAAAAAAAAAACATCAAAAACAAACTTCTTTGTATGAGTCATAAGTGTAGATAAGAAGACCAACCGGTAAGCTCGTGGCAGCAATTTGATTTTTCTACGGCAAAAAAAAAAAAAACCAATTTGATTTTTTCAAAATTACTAATTCATCTAATTGATGAGTCCTCCTGCTAACTTCTTGCATTAGATGGGGGGATTTAGGTGTGATGATTGATATTGATATTAGGAAGATATTGTAGTTATTGTGCTGAAAATGATGGACACAAATCATTGCGGAGCAGATTTTTGTCAAGAAATAATTTTAATGGAAATGGAAATATAAATTTAATTTTTTTTATACATAAATTTTACTAAAAGAGTTTGACACTCTCACAAACCAAGAGCATGGCTCCTAACTTATGATCCACTGGGGTCTGTCTCTGAATCATAACAAACAAATCATTTCTTCTATCCATATAAGTATGTTTCGCTTAACTTCACTTAACTGAGAAGATGCTTTCCTAAGCACCGCTATTGAAACCAACGGACTATCGGTTATAAAATTTAATTTAATATTCTAGAATTAAGATATTTTCATTGCCTAATTTACCTTATAATATAGAGTAAAATAATTTAAATTTTAAATCACCACACAAATAATTTTTATTCAAAAATTTTAGGAAGATGTTATAAGGGCGATACCCCTAACTCATGACCCAGTGGAACATGTTCCTCTAGGCATTCTTGTGTGAATCCAGTTTGTCATGTCATTTAGGATCTTATCAATCATAAGCAAACATCTCATACATAATTTAATATGATGTGGCACTTAAATAAGGGGAAAATGAGTTTAAAAATATAATGTGCCCTTATGTTATGGATAAAAGATCAAGGTTTCATTTATTTTTTGTTTTCCAGAATAAATCAAAACTTTGTAGTACCAGATTATATTAAAATATATATTCAAAGTGTTTGTTTATTATTAATTAGATCACAAATTATGTGACAGACCTGGTTCACACAAGAATTTCTCATGTCATCGTGGGATTTAGAGCATGACAAGAAAACATTTTCTTCTTTTTATATATATATAGGCTTCGCCCAACTTTAATTAACTATATAAAGATGTCTTACCACCAAACATCACGACGGGAACCACAATAAAGTAGTCTTTCTCAAAAATCAAGCACTCATCAAATGGTCTATTATAATATCCAACCCTTTTGGCCACATGAGGGTATAACTACACAAAATTACCATTGCATTTAATTACTTATCTTTATAGAATATGTTTTATTTTTGTCCTTCTTTTTAAAAGCTAGATTATACAAAGTTCCCTTAAACTATATATTATATGTAAATAAATCCCCCAGCCTTTGAAATTTTTACAATCATGAAGTGTTGCATATATACGATTACACATGAGACTGTCATATTATTAAAGTTTGTTCATTATTTATAGGCAGATAGCTTAAATTTTATCTGTATATACCTGAATGTTTGATGGAGTTATATACATAAAAAATGAAAAAATTTAGGACTATAAATTGATAGTTCAAGAATATATACTAATCTACACAGGCATGAAAATTTATGGGTTTGTTATTAAGTTTTAAAGATTACATGCTTCTCAGAATGACTCAACCTGATCTAACCCCTCAAACAATTCAAATGTGAAAAAAAGGAAGTCATAAATGTTTTCCGTGGATGGTTCAGTTGTTTGGTTCGAATGATTTTACAACATCAACTTTTACACGAATCTACATTTTGTTTTTGGACTGAACACGAATCTACATTCAAAATAGAGTATCCGAGTTTTAAAAAGTTTTATGTAATCTAGCGTTACAAACCAAGTGGGAATGACATATAGTGGAGGACCAATTTAAGGCTAGATGTCTCATATGGATATCAAGTTGGATGTCTTAATATGTAGATCAAAGTGGCCGTCCTTATTTTGAAAAGTCTTTTTAATAATAATCAACTAGGTAATAAATACAATTTGACAAGTCACTTCAAAGAGAGATGACAGCAGCTCCACACTCATGAATCCTTAGGTTAAGGCACAATTTTGAGCAAATTAATTAAAAGGTTTAATGTTAAAGAGGTTGATGTTATGGATACATGGGATCAGCTTTTGACATGTACTTATAAATTACTATAATCACCATTTGGTTTAAGAAAAGTAATAATATTTGAAAAGTGAAGTGCTTCCAAAATGTTTAATGGTGGGAACTCCAGGAAGACGGGGAAGAGGGAATAGTATAATAATAGTTGAAGAGTGAGTCAAAATGGGGTGAGGTGGGCACGAGCCGGTCAACCATGACGGGGTTTGACTTTTAGTGTTTCTTCCCTAGCTTTGGGCTTTGGCTGAAAAAGCCAATGCCCTCAAGATAGGTTTGCTGACCACACTAATTAAACCGGACAGATCTGGTCGGGTCAATCTGAAACACGGCAACCTGACCATTGAACCAATATGAGTAGATCATTGACTCGGCAAGAGCATCTCAAAGTGACTCGATGATGACACGGTGCAACCCAGACTCCATTGGGACAACCCGACAAGTTGTTGGGTTGAGCCGGTTCCCCGTTTTTAAGAATATTTTTTATTTGTTTTTGATGCGTCATGGATTGTAAAAAGCAATATTAGTCAAAGCTGATAATAGTTTTGGTGTTAATAGTTATTAATTTTGTGATTAAATGATGGTATATATAAATATTTTGTTATCACTATCTATTTTGATATTTTACTATGAAGAATACTTAGTGATTATTAATTTTGGTATCATTGGATGGTGGGTTAATAACATAATGTTAACAAGTGAAAGAATTTGTAAAGAATGTTGAATAAATATATGATTATTTTATTAGTGATTCAAGGTATTGAGTAAATCTTTAAGGTATAACTTATTTTTGAATTTTTTTAATCCCTTCTGATCTAACCCTCTAGTTAACTTCGAACTGACTCACTAACCCTTGAACCAATGCATCGCGACCAGTCTATAGTCCGATCCGGGTGGGGTTGGTTACCTTGATGCTACCCCTTTTTCTTTTAAAATGCAGGTTTATAATCCTCAATTTGACTCTTAATAAAAGGTGAAATCAACTTATTTAAGAAAATTAAGGGAGTAAAATAAATTAGTTTTAGCATTATGAGTATCACTTTTTTATCAAAGTGATTTGTCAGATTTATAAACTGATATATGATCTCATGATTCACACAATTTTTTTCTTAAAAAAATATCATGTAAACTATATTATAATTAAGTAATTTAGTTTGCTTATTCAATATCTTTGAATTAACAACCAAGTGTTATACTAAGAATTGTGATGCTTAATCTGGTCATGAATATAAAATTTAATTGACTTTTTGGAAGAATAATGAAGCAAAATAAATTGTGATATTTGTCATTTTTTCAACAAAATAAATTATATGTAACATATGGTATCATTAAATGTTATATTTAATTTTTTTAATCTCTTTGGGGAAGGAGTAGCATTTAAAATAGAAGTAATACGATATTTTGGGGGGGAAACTTGGGAGGCCTGGCCCCGGCCCTTGCCAGCTTCAGGGGTTGCGATTTGACCATAAGCACAAGCCGTTAGTATTTATCTTTTATATGATTAAAGATTAAAGAATTAATATAAGAAGAAGGAGGAGGAGGAAGAGCCAAAGGAAGGAGAGTATGTAGAAGGGGTTGGGGGTAATTACGTAATTATCCACGTGTCCCTTAGTTAAGAAGTGTCCAGATGAGACCGCCTTCTTGTTTTCTTTTGCCTCCCATCCAGGTGCCTTCTGGGCAGGCTAAGCCATGGGCCCCACAATAGCGACCTTTTCTTTTAGTTATTGCGCAACTTCCCCTCAATTCCTGCTATTGTAGTACCTTTATCAATTAGTGCCATTACTTCCCAACTTCTCTCCTGATTAATTGCTCATTATCCAACTCCTGCCTATTCATTCCAATATTCTTGTTCTCCACCCACAATAGCCACAGCAATCTCCTCCGCACTTTATCCTCTTCTAATTTTACGTTAATAACCTAACCTAACAAAATGACATCATACTTTGCATTTTTTTTTTTTACGTAACGTCTCTAAGGTAAATACATATGCCATGGGGAGCTCTCAACTAGGCCAAGACTAATACTCCCTCGGTCATATTTATAAAAGTTTTTTAAGAAAACATGTAAAAATTAGTTGAGAGTTATAAATATGTCTGAAAAATAACTGTTTTTTTAATATTACCTTTCTTTATGATGAGACTGGAAAGAGAAATGTAAGTAAGAGTATTAATAAATAGGCTAAAGTATACTTTTGGTCCTTTATGTTTGCATCAAGTTTTATTTTAATCCTTTATGTTTGAAAAGTATACTTTTAGTCCTTTATGTTTGCTTGAAGTTTCATTTTAGTCCTTTATGTTTGAAAAGTACACTTTTAATCCTTTTTGTCTAACACCGTTAGTTTTATTTAACGGAAAATCCTAACTCATCAAATTTAAAAGGTAATTTTATAATTAATTGTGGACAAAAAATCCTTAAATTTAAATTTTTTTAGTATAATCATTCTTATATTTTAAAAATTAGTCATTTTTATCTACATTTAATTATAGAATCACTTTTTAGATTTGATGAGTCAGCATTTTCTGTTAAATGAAACTAACGGTGTTAGTAAAAAAAAGGACTAAAAGTGTACTTTTCAAACATAAATGACTAAAATGAAACTTAGTGTAAATATAAAGGACTAAAAGTGTACTTTTCAAACATAAAGGACTAAAAGTGTACTTTTCAAATATAAAGGATTAAAATGAAACTTGGTGTAAACATAAAGGACTAAAAGCATACTTTAGCCTAATAAATACTATGAAAGAGAGTGTTAATAAGTATGGGCAAAATAGGAAAAATGTCATTAAATGATGGTAGATTTTAAGGTGTGCTCTTATATTTTGAACTAAAACAATTCACATTTTGGGCTCAGTAAGGACCAAGGGGAGTATAGATTTGTGAGATGTGGAATACTTTTCGGGCGGCACTCTTATCACCAAGCTTTTAACATTGTTGCATGTTCAAACTTAAATGGACGCATTGGTTAAGCTAAACTAATATCTTTATCAGATATTATACAAGCACTCAGTGGCAATTCTCACTGCATCTTTGCACACACATTATTACATATTTATCCTCTGATTATATTTATAAGTAATTTCTAACATATTTTACAAAGATAAAAAATATTAAAATGAATTAACTCCTCCTTAAATCCCAATACAATTTTTCAATTTTATTTCTATTTAATATATATTAGACACTGTGAGAAGAAAGTCACATTAATAATAAATGAATAATAAAATTGTACATTCATATAAACTACTTATAAATAAGATACCGGAGAAATAATGAATACTTTTATTATATACTCCCTCCCTCCATGCCAAAACAGAAGACATATTTTTGAAGAAACTCTTGATCAATAATAATATGAGCCACCTGAACTCTATTACAGTTTATTAGGAAATGAATTAGTCCAATGAAAGGTGACATGATATTTTCTTTTCACTGAATTTATGTTTATACTCTCTTCTTTATTCTACATCTACTTCTACATTCTATCCAAACAAATTTTGAACACCCACGAATCACTTTATAGTTTATATTGACTCACAATTTTAGTTATGTTTTATATTTTTTTAAAAACATTTCAATAATTTCATGTTCATTAGGTATATTACAAAATTCTTTATCTAATACTCTTTATCTAAAGTTAAATCTCAATCAAATATTCAAATTTGATTTGTAACTTTACTATTTATAAATTATATAAAATAAAATCACAGTCTCTCAAGTAAAAATAACTAGTCGATTTTATCAGGTATATAATCTGGATTGACATATGAGCCTCAATATCTAGAAAGAATTTGACTTTTAATCAAATAACAATTTCTAACGTTCTTTACTATAAGTTTCCTTATTACACGTATTAAGATTATATTCTAGAATGCTTAGCATGTTTGAAATAAAACATACTATCTATAACTCATAAACAATGCCCCTTGCTGTAAAATTGATACTCACATCATTGTTTCAATGTATGAATGTAACGGCTCCATAACATTTTTGTTTGCAATAGAAAAAGAGATTTTTTATCTAATTAGAGAACAACATGTATCATGTATTTTATTTCTGTTATTTTTTAGTGTTTTATGTTTAAATATATTAAATATGTTTATATATTTTAACTCACAAATTTTTTTCAATAAAAATTATTTGACCGTGTATCGTGCAAAAAAGTAAATTCCTGGGAGGGTGGACGTCTCATCTGATTAAAACATGCTAGCGAGAAAAACCAAGATTTGACACGGAGATGGGAACAAGGAGGAGCTGTGGTGTCCTATTATAATACCGACAAGTATTTTCTAAATATTAATGCTTTAAAAATATCTTTCACAATTAAACTCTTTTAATCTATACGGCCGAAACAACTCTCTTAATAATTTCAAATTTCTAAAAAACAAAAGATAAAAATATATATTTGGTCCCCTAACTTTATAAACAATCTTAGTTTGGTCTTAATTTTATAACGTATTTTTCAGTTCTTTAATCTCAACATTGTAATATCAAATTATGAATTTTTTGATTCCATTATTATTATTATTGTTATTATTATTAAAAATTAAATCTAATATGGAACATTTTTTCGAAATAAAATTGGATTTATATGACTAAAAGTTTTGATAAAATTAAAGGATCAAAATGAAACCTTATATAAAATTAAAAGATTATATTTGCATTTTTGCCAAAATAAAAGGTTAGACAAATTAAATTATACATTAACTTTTCAAAAAGTCGACTTAAAAGATATTATTATTTATACCAAGTGATTACTACAATAATGCAAGAAGAATCACAAACATTCAATTCAAGATTTTTCCCGTTAATTTAAACGTAATGATATTGATTTAAGTACTCACTTGACATCGAATATACAAATGCAATTTGCAACATTATCGTTGGAATGCCACCAAAAGATGGATTCATAAAAAGAACTCCAGAGAGACACTAATTTTCTCACAAAAACAAATGCAATTTACAACACTATCGTTGGAATGCCACCAAAAGATGGATTCATAAAAAAAAACTCCAGAGAGACACTAATTTTCTCACAAAAACTTCAGTTCCTCTTTATTTGTTTAATTCAAGGGGTAGAAATTAACAACATGAGATTGCAAGTATAATCGAATCCGTGTCCTCCAATTCTCAAGCGATGTTTATGCCCCCAAGCTACAAGACTTTTAGACCTTTGTTCTATTACCTACTTGATTAAGACTCATGCAATAAAAAATACGAATATATATATTTAATTGGGAGAACAATGGCCGGTTCGTCAGCAAGAATCAGAATGTACAGATAAATCATCTTTGCATATCTTAACTTGAGTAATTGAGGCCTTAATTTCTACCCAAACTTTTTTGTATCATATGAACATATTTACAGGTTGCTTAAGAAATGCACGCACCGACTTAATTACACTCCCAGGCAAAACTGAAATAACTACCACTATGGGTTATGTTCCAGCGTTATGTTCTGACACAACCCACTATGATTTTATTATCAGCTTAACCTTTTATAGGTTATGTTCTAACATCTTTCGGTACACCCTGTTTTTCAAGCTCTCTAACCAGATCCTTTAGGGATGGAACCTTCATAGCCAAGGTCCTATACAGTCTAGAATACCGAGCTCTAGTTCCATCAGCTGTCCTTGCTAGGGCAAGCAAGCTAAGAGCCTCAGGTTGTTCAGCAAATACTTGTTTCATTTCCTCTAAGCTCATGTTTTCCAAAATTGATGGCCTAGGGGTAACCCTCACAATCTCACTGCCTTTAGGTTCTCGAACTCGGGAATCGGCCTTTATGACTAGTTCTGAATTTGAATTTGCTCCACATTTGATTATAAATGGGGAGGAAGTACCTGTATTAAATTGGAGGACATTCCACTGTGCCACATCAGTTTCGGATCCAGACTCCAGATCTGTTAAAGGTTTGTGAGCAAGTGATAGATCTTGTATATTGTCATCAACTTCAGTAATCGACTGCCTCATTAGACAAGAGAGAAGAAAGATTTAGGATTCACAATACTCGGCTAAAGGTAAGACCCAGGTGTCTATCTAGTAAATTCATGGGTCAAATGTTCTGATGTTTAAGGAATTCAGGGACATGACATCAAAGGCTAATCCTGTATGTATAATAATTTTGCAAAACTGGAACGGGACACATGGCCAGCCACTACACATAAAATACAATCCAGCCCTACAGGTGAACACATTTCATACCTCAACCAGGTGGCGAGCGCTTGCAATGTGACTCTGTGCACATGGATGGTCAATTTCAAGAAGCAAAGGCATCCGTTGTGTTCATTCATCCAGAGAAGCAAGCATTGCTCTTTTCTTACTTTTGCTCACAGCATTCAGCGTAGAATGTCTTGTCATATCCTGTTCAACTAATAACTTTAATTTTGATAACAACTAACTCAAATTTTAAAAATAGCTTTGAATAAGAAAGCAAGAACCTTGATTTCTTTCAACATGCCATCAAGTGAAATGAGAGATGCTAATCGAGCATCTTCAGCAGCAGTAAGGGGATTTCTGATAGGCGAACCACCATCATCCAATGTCAATAAAACAACGTCACCTCTTATTTGTTGCAGAATCTGATGAGAAAAAAAATCAAAGCAGAGGATGATATAGGTGTATGAAAAAAAATGCATTCGTGTATCAACATGAGAAGGAATTCTCTCACTTTGTTTTCCCCTAGATATAAACTACAAAATTCTTAAATGATGAAAATTCGATCTGTATTATGAAACACCCATTCTCATTAATAAGTAGTCATAGAAAGTTCACCGACTGAAGGCTTCACTATTTTGATATAAAATACAAACCGATCACATCAGGAACTAGAAGCAATATGAGAATTAAAAACCATATCAATTTTACCGGAATGAAAACCTGGAACTAAAGGCCCTTTAGCTTTCTTAACTTATGATTTCAGATTCTGGCTACTAAAAAAGGGGAAAATTCTTGCATTTTAGATCTTCCTCTTTAACCATACCAAGATGGCCTCCAGAAGCATTCAGAATATGCATTAAAAAAGAAGAATCACAATTGGAGTTTATATCAATATGTTGCTGATCACACCTCTAGGTAAATAATGAGTTAATGCTTTATCTCCCGGTGAAATCTTGACTGTAGGCAAATGAGAACTAATATATACGGTTTCAGGTAAAAAAAACGATAACAAACATGTATGACCTCTCTTCTTTTGTGATCAACAGATTCAAGAGCCGAACGCAACTTGGATGCTTGTGCTGCATCTTCCACTTCTTCTGCAGCCAAGGTACCAGCAATATCCTAAAAATCAATGTCCAAAAAGACACATACCTAACACATTAGTGTGCTCATTCTAAAGAGACAACCAAGAATAATATTACTTCAGGCATACCTTCAAATGTTGCAGCTGAGAAGTATACAGACGTGTTGCATACTCAAATAAAAGCTGACCAAGAGCATCAGTTTGAGGAGGCAATGCAGCCCCAAGTCCAGCCAACCAACCATCCATGATTGCAGTAGAAAGAAGCTCCAACTGACCAGTTGACCCTCCCAATGCATCATTGGCAGCAACAGAAAGAAATTCAAAGTTCTCAGCAAGCCAGGATGTAACTTGGCGCTGCAGCTCACCTGCTGGAGTATGTACAAAGAGTGCAGCAAGAGCCTTGTTTTGAATCGCAAAACTTCTGGCTTCCTCAGTTATTTCCCTTAACTTTCCACCAGTTACCTGCTGTCTCCAGGTCTCCTGTACATTTTTCCCCGATAAAAATTATAAAGAGAGCTAGGTGAAACGAAGACAAATCTACAGGACCCTGAAGTTCAAGCAATGGAGAATATCGGCCAGTATAGAGCCAGAAAAGAAATAAGGAACAAAAAGAAATTATGAATTACACAGGAATGAAGGGCAGATCATCAAACATTTGAGAATGATATATTACAGTCTAATTGACCTTGAGTTCTTCTGTATAGTTTTATGTTCAGTGAAAAGAGAGTAAATATCATTAGAGCAGCTACCTGATCAACTCCACGTATTTTTGATACAACAGTTGAAAATTTGGATTTCTTCTCTGGCTTTAGATTTACTTTAAATCCTTGGATTTGCTCATCAAAATATTGCACCGGAGATCTTCCAGGACTGCTTCCCCTGCTGGAACTTCTACTATGTCCAGTATTAGCTTTTTCTAGGAAGCACTCAACTGGCAAGACCTTCCAATTCAATGGGCAAGTGTTACCAACTTAACATCAGGAATACCTTTGAGTAGAATGAAAAACCATACTTTGTGAAAACCGCACCAGAACATAAAAAAAGCAGCATATGCTTGTTTGTTACCTTAATGGATTGCAGCTCTGGGGATTTAGCAAGCAAAGATCTTATATACAGGATTCTGACCCGGGAAACAAGCATGGTGTCCACTACTCTCTTTGGTTCCATTTTCCGAATAAAATAGAAAACAGCATCCCTAATTTCAGCAAGTATCTCATGTTCTCTAGAGGCACCAGCTTTGATGACAGCAGCTAGAACCTGATATTGTAAAGAATACCCTTAATAAATATCTAGCCTGAAGTGGATACCGTCATGCTGCAGCCATTTGAACTTGGTCAAGCCACTTTATAAATATGCAAAGTAATCAAACTCACTAGAACTCATACAAAACATTTAACAACTTCCTTCTAATTTTATAGTGTCATGTATTAGAAGAGATTACAGAATTCTGAACTTTTCACACAAAATAGACAAACAATTGAAACAATACAGATCAGGATTTTGAAAGCAACAACCCTCCCCCAAAGAAAAAACATAGCGTAAAAATGAAAAGAGAAACATTGCTTCATGTAAAATACAACTGCTTCAGCCTACTATACCATAATTCAATCACTATACATACCAGCATCAACAACTTGTTTGCACCATCAGAAATAGCAGCAAGGCTTTCATAGCGATCAGGCTCAAAGTCATTCAGTGCAGCAGTAAATATTCACCTGCAGGGGTAGACTGAACTTTCTCGGGATTAGATTTTACTAGAGCAGCTGTGCCATCATTCTTTTCTATGGCTAAAGGTGATGGAAGAGCACCCACAGATCGAGCTCTAGCGTTGTTGATGATTATATTCCTCTTTCAAGCCAAAAAGAATAAAGCCAATATTTACATGCCTGTAGACAAAACAGAAGTACCAGACTCAATAGAAATATAATAGAATTATACCTCCCTATATCCTGAGGCTGAACATTATCTGATCCAATGGATGATGGACTTGATAACTGATGATACAGCGTAAAATTTTTAAGTTGCACAATACATGGGAAAAGTACAAAAAAAGAGTGAGTATTGTAAATTACCCTTATAAAGGACGACATTGTACCATACAAATTAGGATGATTAATAAAATGTTTTAAAAAATAGGAAAAGGAAAATAAAAATCCATCTGTTCATGTAATGCAGATTGATATAATGGTTGCCAAAGTTATTCTCGTATGAAGTGAATTTTGTCTACCTGAGGCGATCCACCCAGAGATGATTTCCCAGTTAACCTATCAAACAATTTCTCATTTTCTTCATGCAACCTCTGCAAAACAGCATATTAAACTTCTTACAAAAGAAAATAGGACTATAGCAACCATATCAAAATACCAAACAATTAAAGCATTTAACAACATAAAAGTTAAGAATTTACATATTGCATCATATTTTTCAATACGTATTCCCAACTTGGGCATAATTATGCAGACATTTACAACCTAGAAAGGTTACTAGAAGATGCAAACCAAAGGGTCAACCCAACCTGTTTTGGCCATCCTCACCTTTTTTTCCCTTTACATACATGAACAGGTCCCAGATGATATCATCTCACAGATAATTTCCCCCAATTAGGGGTAGTCAAGCCACAAGACTGACCAGACATTTATCCAACCTATCCTCATTTCATTTTGACACATTAAAGACTTCATTGTTTCTTTAAATCATAATGGTCCAACTGTACCCAAAATGCACTCCCATATGTTAACCAAGTTATGTCTAAGAGATAAAATACAGAATTATTGCCATGGTTTTATGACAAGTTGTACTTGCTAAACTATAGATTCTGCAAATGGGAGATAAAAGCAAACCAATTATCCAATTAGAAGTGGAAGACTACTACAATCAGACATATCAAGTATTCCAAACCTCAATCAGAGCATCACGTTTCTTGAGTTCCTCTTCCAGTTTCTTGGTTACAGTAGAAGAATCCACGCCATCTCCGGCTGCCTTAGAATTGCATGAAGCTATGGAATCTGGCTCTGTGCCAAATGTTGATCCATCTTGGGATTTAATAGCTTCATGCAATTGTCTTTCAAGGGCTTTAATCTTATCCTGCATGAATGTGATAGAGCACCGATTTTTGTGGGATAATGGGTGATGAGGGGAGATCAAAAAAATTTAGGAATAGATATTTCAAGTTATTTTAGACATTTTATATTTAATAAACTATTTCAAGACACCATCTTGGCATCAATAACCTGAATTCCCCCAGACTGAAGGATTCAGGAAGGAATAGAATTGATGGGTGGTTCAATTACTGTTTGAGTGGTAGAATATCACTACACTGTATTAGGTGATGCATAGAATCTAGATTCATTTTTGGCTAGGTTCATTGTACTTCTTTTGTTCTACTATTGTACCTTAATATTTTTCACTGCTTTACATGGTATCAACACATTCTCCTATTCTCTTTCTCGAAAAGCTTTACATGGTATCAACATTTGGTTGGATCTAGGGAATTGTGGGTCACTGTTATATTCATAAAAATCTTGTTAGAATCAAGCACTAGTTTTAAGGGATTCAGGGTAATTATAGAAAATTAATTTATACCGCATTCTAATTCCACCAGAGACTCACTCCCTTACCTTGTCAGACGTTAATGAAATGGCACATCACAGGCTATTACACTCCATGCCTTTCTATTCTATCTCATTATCAAATAAAAGGAAAAGAATCCAAGAAACATTAAAAAAATTAGTAATGTTCGTATTTATCTCACTTTAAAGGTCAAATAGAATGCACAACCTGAAAACTTTGGATGGTTGAATCTTGCTGTTGGATCTGCAATTTTCGATCTTGCTCTGACTTTAACAGTTGAGCAACTTGATTTCTTAGTTGAGCATTTTGTTCCCTCTCAATTTTATGCTGATCTGTTAGCTTAATATGCTCTGACTGCAGCACATAAAAACAATAAGATTGTTTATCAAGAAGCTGTACGTCATCTTATGTTCAGAGCTTAGATCAAGTACTGACACTAGGTTAGTAGTTTGCAAAGAATCATCACTTCATATCTCATGGTGCAAAGTCTCTATATTTTTAAGTCTCAACAAATAACATATGACACCAGATTTTGCCTTTTTGGAGTAACAGAAAAAAGATAAATGTTGGGTCATGGGTCATGACAAAGAAAAGATAATCAATACCCATCCTGATGATTTAAATAAATATCATTCAATACACAGTGGGATTGACAAACCCTCTGGCTGTGGCTGTAAAATAAACACTCAAGATGCTCAACAGTGGCATAAATTTTCTCCTTCTAATTTGTGCAGCATGAAATATACATGAAGCACCCAAAAGACTGACATAATTAAAGCATGCCATGCAGAGTAAACAAGATTATCAAATCCATCAGTATTCCATCAATATATAGAATTTGAAAGTTATCCCAAACCACCTTTAAATCTGCCTGAAATGCAGAAGAAATCTTCCATGCTTTCTGCACTTCATTGAATAGTAAGACACACTGATCATTTGCATCTTTAATTGATTTCTTAAGCTCCAGTCCCTCATGTTTCAGATCATGGATTTCTTTCCCCTTCTCATACAATTCTTTACGTGCATCATTTGCCGGTAGTAACCACAACAAAGCAAATTCAGGACTTGAAATGGGAAATAGTAAATTGCCATCATGAAGGGATCAATGCAAAACTAGATATGAATTGCTCCAACATTATGTGTGTATACTGTATACCACTTTATATTATTTTTACTCAAACAAATCCCAGTTCAAGTCTTAATAAGTGCAAATTGGGATTTAACCACACGACAGCTAGCCTATCAACATAAAGTTATAAGAGTTCAACTTGTAAAAGTAATATTTCAAATCAGCACCACAATTCCTCAAACTGATGAACATAGAACAGATAGAAGATGGAAAACAAGTAGAGCTTAAAATCTATTTCCAAGCAAGGAAAAGGGTCAAAGAACTTACAGTATCTCGCCACTTCTTAATTGTATCTCGATTTCCTAGGCTTAATACAGAATTTCGAGCTCTAGCCGAGAAATTGAGAGATGATAAAGTCTCAGATAAATTTGAAATATGTGGACACACATTTACAATCATGAGAGTTTTTGAACTCCCACCTGCAATAATAAAAGATTTTTCATGCAAAAAAATGAAAAACTGTATCTGGAACCCCTCTGAGAACTATGAAGTCTTCAAAACATGGTAAGTATAATCCCATTGAATCAACTCTCTGGGCAGTAAGGGAAAATGGCTACCATAATTATTGGTGAAAAATACAACTAAATCTTCTCAAAGACACTTCACATTTGTACCCACAGATTGTCTACAATACACAGGATAGGATAGAGGAAATGTTGGTTAAATATAATTAACAGCTGACGAACCTTCAAGGGACGATCCCCTCAGTTTACTGGCACAGCAGAACCGTAATCAGGCTAAAAGTGTATCCTAATGATGGACTAGAAGATGGAAGTTCTATAGTACTCCCTCCGATCCACATTATAAGAGGTAATATGTAAAAGTCAAGATAATAAATGTATGATTTCCATTTTTGCCCTTGCATATTGAATGTAATGAGGGGAGAGAGAATTTGTATAAAAAATTATATGTGGGTAAAATAGGAAAACCACATTAAATTTAACTATAATAAATGACTCTACTATGTTTTCTTAGTTCGTATAAAATGGTTGACTACCTCTTATAATATGGATCAGAGGGAGTATAAATCTTGATGGTTCAGAGTCCGGCTTATATTTGTCCTAAAAATAGTTAATTCTGACTTAAAATGATGGTTAAGGATTTAGTATTTAGAGAATTTTTTGTACCCAATGTGAATTAATTTTAAAATTAATCCTATCGCAAGAATTCTGCGAATGACAGCAAGGCAAAAGAATTATACTTTGGCTTGATAGTTCATTCGCATGAAGGCCATTCAAAAATTATGATGCATTGGCATCCAAACGAGGACAAACAAACTTTTGTTATTCCACTTTTTTTTTTTTTTTTGCCAAAATATTTGTCTTTCCATTTATTCAACAAACTTTGTCAAATTGTTCTGGCAAATGCCACCAGAGCCCATAGATGCCACCATAAGATTATATATTACTGGAGAAAGGAGAAGATTAATACCAAGTGAATCTGCAAGCAATTTTGTCAGCACTGAATTTTCATATGGAATAACATCCTTCTTTGATGTCAAAGAAGACAGAACATCACCCAAACTGTAACATGTTAAAATACAGAATATGCTAAGTAAAGAGTTTTTAACTCAAAAATACACACATAATTTTAACGACAATTCAGACAGATGAGCAGATAGAAACAGAGAGCAGGAAGATCAAAATTAGAACTGAGTTTCCGTTTTGTGGATAAAAAGCAATAGATACCTTTTACTGCCACAAGAGAAACACGACCACAACTAGTTATTCACAACCAACTTTTTCAGTAATGTTTCCCCAAGCAGCATCAAGATATTTTAAGAACATTGTTAACCAAGTAAAAATCATACCAACTAAAGAAAATGAAGAAACCACAAAATATCTAAGGATAACATAAAAGAAACCTCAGATTGCATTGGCACGCCTAACTACAGGCTAGGCATTCTCCTGGTTGAGTTTCAAGCAGACATAATGAAATAAAAACTCACTAAAACAACATGCTGAATTCACCTAAGAAAGAGGAAACACAGGCAAAAACAAGGACATACACCGAAAGCGACTTCATAACATGAAGAAAATCTGTCACAGGTTCCCCATTATCATCTTCTTTTATTAAACCTTCACTTCCAGCCAAGTCAACCAAAGAAAGTTTGCTGTATGAGCTCTCACCAGTGATCAAATTGTTATATAATATGTGTATGGTGACAATCCTGTCAAGGCAAGACATCAAATTGTAATATGATATGTGTAATCAAATACAAAAACTGTTTCTAGTTGACATTAAGATTAAGATGTATTTTATCTTTTAACAGTATTTCCATGTTTCCAACAGTAATGGTGGTGAAAGCATGTTATTTAAGATATTTGTCATGTAATGTAGAGCAGAAGAAATAAAGTCACAGTATACTACAATCATGGATAACATGGGCAAGGAACTTGGACCATACAAATGAGAGACATTAAACTTCACTATATCATTTACACGACTCTGAAATGCGGCTTTCAAAACCTTAGAAAACTGCAGTGGATTATTAACTTTTTCCAACACTAGTTCAACAGAACATTCTGTTGATCCAAAGTGAAGCTTAGGCATGCTTTTCCCCACCTCCAATAGCAGATCCCTTGTCTGCAAGCACATAAGAAAAAGCCATGACAGCCTTAGCAATCCTATCTCAGAGAAAAAAAAAATATAAATAAGAACCAAACCACATTTTAAAAAAAAAAAAAAAAGATAGGGGGAAAATCCCAAAGTGACAAGAGAAAGATACCTGCTCATTATAAAGCTCAAAAACAGTAACTGAGAATTCGTAACGAGAAGTGCAAGTGGAATCTAAGTTGACCAAATCAAACAATTCCTCAAAACAACGAGCATATAAACCTCGATCATAGCTAGATCCTGCCTGCAAAGAAGAATAACATCAAATACGCAACTTTTCAGGCCAAACATCATTTTATCAATAAGTAAAAGAGTGTTAGTGAAAAATTTCTCATATAACAGACACAACAACTGTTAAGTCAACATTGAATTCAAGAGCCTCATCCAGCTCTTTTTACTTTCAAAAAGGAGGGGCAATGTTCTACACAGAGACTGAGTGAGTGAAAGGAAAAAAAAACAACCATAGTGTGTGTCTTTCCAGAATGGGTTTGTCCATAAGCAAATAATGAAACATTATATCCATCCAAAGCTGACTGAACCAGTGGCTGAACATCACTGAACAATTCAGCTGCAAACAGAAAACTAAAAAGGGTAAACACGCAAAAAACACACCTTCACCAAATTTCACAAACAAAAATGTAAGTAATATAAAACAAGATGATACCACCTTGTCCAACGTGAGGTCCATAAACTCGATCAAATTCAAAGTCTTTCTTGGGGTTGGACAAGGATTCATCACCAGTATCAACACAGATGGTATAATCATCTGGAAATTCAACAGCTGAGGGGCCTTCATATTCAAACAAAGGTCTAGCACGGCAAAATATACGAATGTTTCCTGCAAATAATGATATTAGTATCCATTTTATAGTTAAGTAACTACTTTCATCCGAGTGAAGCTATATATTTGGCCATAGGTAAAATATAAAAATTCCATTATCCGCTTGCCTTACACTCTAGATGATGTATGATATCAGGAAAAGTAAAATCAGTCTTACAAATAAAACGTCACTATAGAGAAGCTACAGCTAATAAAGAACAACTCCCGGATAGCAAATACCTTTGGATGTCAATAAGTCGTTGAACAATCTCCTCTTCTCATCAATAAGTGGTGATATTCTTGCTTCAGTTTCAAGGGCAGCCTGATCTAACATTCAAATAAGGAACAAAAATAAAAAGTTAAAACAAAATCATCAGCAGAAAGCCTTCCTAAGAACAGATCAAATCAACGTAAGAACTTATAATTTTCACTAACTTCATCCGCATAAGGAATAAAATATGTCTCAAACATTAGAATGCCACGTTTATTTGCACATAACATCAAAACAAATAACTATTTAGGAGAAAAAAAGGTTCCCAGTAACTTTAGAGAACAACTTGATGCTGCCACTCAAATTTAATGACAACATCAAACACAAGACTTGACAAGGGAAAAAAAAAGATAAAGCCTAAATCATTATGTGTATCTACCACAGAACTTTGGTTGTGGCAAATGAATTCTTACCTAGCTTGTGGGTTTTGGCAGCAAGAACACCAAGATATCGTGTAACTCGGTCAAGCTTAGCATTTGAATATTCCATAAGTTCACTCATTTCTTGTCTTAACTGTAAGTATTCTTCTCTAGCAAGCTGTCCAAAATATCTGATGTGATTGTTAAAAAAGGCATAAATATAGCATGATCCACAAAAGATCTGCTCGGACATAGTTCAAATCAATAGCTCAAAGCAACATGAATTGCTTCTAAGAATGCACGTAAAATTTAGATAGCATAAAAAGATATTCAACAGTAGCCTCTTCTGGCCATCACAAGCCTAACTCCCAAGCAAGAAACATTTTGAGTACTTTCTCATAATGTCCACCTCCAACAAGGTCTTATATACTACAACTAAATGGTTTCATAAGAACCTAATC
The DNA here is from genome assembly GCA_037074515.1 of Mimosa bimucronata. Classification (NCBI taxonomy): domain Eukaryota; kingdom Viridiplantae; phylum Streptophyta; class Magnoliopsida; order Fabales; family Fabaceae; genus Mimosa; species Mimosa bimucronata. The sequence continues at coordinate 24,363,433 of CM073447.1, forward strand.
ATTCGCCTTGAACAAGTGAAATTAAGAAATAAATAAAAGTAAATATGGAGCTGAATCTCATATGCACATTCAATCGCTGAAAGAAGTCATCACCTAGTACTGCAGATAAAATGCTAATACACTGACTTCATTAAGCATTCCATGAGAATTGAAGGCAGAGAATCTCTTCACTCCTTACTGTCTCATGCAAACTATTTTCTCAGAATAATTTAGTTGATACGGAACCACATATTTCTCAAGACACTATACAGCGCACCAAATGATAGGTAAAGCTAAAACTAACTCGCAGCATTCAGTCCAAATTCCTCACCACAGTAATCATATATACGAAACCGGAAGTCTCCTCTTATCATCATAGATAACCACCACATCTCTTGAATACAGACACTGCCATAAGAACACTGACATTGAAGAAGGAACATCAGAAACCTCTCACCAAAATTCCAATACATGGAAAGAAAACACATTACCTTGACTTTATCTCTTAATCGCTGAACCTTGGAAGCCATAGAGAGTCTGTAGAGCTCAGAATGTGGAAGAACCGAGGACGTAGAGATGGAGTACCTACTCGTCAGAGGTGAAGTAATTATCCGATCGTCACGGTCAAATGAAGGCGGAGGTGATGACTTCCATGGCTCAAATCCACCGACGTCCCAAATCCAACGGTTCTTTTGTTCCGCCATAGCCTTGGACCTTGGTCTTTGAAAGTTGAAACCCTGTGTTCAACTAGTTAGACTTCTTCTAAAATTTGAGACGAAAGAGTGAGCATTGAAAAGTGAAAAGTTAATTAAACATTCGTTGAACAAGTATTGTTGATGAATTTTTCGTCTAACTGGTTTTCCATGGATGGAACAGAAACAGAAGGGAGGAAGATGACGAAGCTTTGGAGAGAACGGCGTCGTTTAGAGGATGTGAGGCGTTATTTGGACAATGGACACCAAAATATTCTGCGCCTGTCGACGACTAATTTGAAGGTGGGCCAACTAATGATCAAGGAATAAATCTACCCTTTTCCTTCTTGACTTCCACGTGACGTTTAATTAATCATTAATGAATGATTAAAGAAAGAGTGTGCGAAAAATCTTCATTATCCAAATACACTTCCAAGTTTTCCCAACAACATTGCCAGAAACATCATATGACATCAATAATTCTAGTAATCTATCTACTTTGTATTTCTGTTGTTCCTGATCAATAATCTGTCTTGTTTTTTCGGGTAATTTTTCTACTAATTCCTCCAGGGTATAAACTTGTAATAAATCCTTTATCGGATATATTCTTATGCATAGAAAGTACTCATATTCAAATCCTTAAAACTAATGAACATATTTAAATATGGACTTCTCATTGATTTCCAAAATTGTTTCATTATAATTTACTTATGCAAATTTAAAGGTGCCTTGGAGTTTGGACACAGGTCCTGGACTCCTGGGGACATTTCAACTTCAAGTATATTTGGATAATATTTCTTTGCCAACTAGGAAAATCTTATAATTGAAACAAATGCTATCCAAAAGTCTTAGATACCCGAAAATCATGAAAGGAAAAGATAAAACATAACAAATATCAGTCATGAAAAGGTCAACCAAGATTGGGAAAAAAAATGAAAGATCAACCAAGATAATATCAAAATTTCTCATATCACTCTTCAAAATCTTCATCAACCAATTAGGAGGTCGCATTACCCTTTGAAAGGGAAAGATTATCCAAAAAAGCTTTATCAATCCAATCAGCTGCCAAATTTACTTTTCTATAAATCTAACAGCAAAGGCGGTTCCTTATTAACTTAAGGATCACATATCGGATATGAGGAATTTCTTTTGTTAACACAGTTTATAAGGACTTCATCATTGGACTTGGAAATAACATTCTCCAACTACTTGTTAGATACATAACGGATGGCATCTAAAAGAGTTCAAAGAAATATTATCCAAATATACTTGAAGTTGAAATGTCCCCAGGAGTCCAGGACCTGTGTCCAAACTCCAAGGCGCCTTTAAATTTGCATAGGTAAATTATAATGAAACAATTTTGGAAATCAATGAGAAGTCCATATTTAAATATGTTCATTAGTTTTAAGGATTTGAATATGAGTACTTTCTGTGTATAAAAATATATCCGATATTTTTAGAGGAATAATTTAACAAAAAAAGAAGAAGAAGAATATTACTTTTCACCATTTTCCCAAAATTTTTCAGAAATTTTTTAAAATCTTGTTTTCACAAATTTGCACTCCAACGGCTAACATGGATATATTTTTAGCAGAAAGGAAGACCATGATTTTAATCAGGTAACCTATAGGTTCTAAAACATGAGTAGCCAGCAAAATGAATGATGGTTGATAATGTGACACATGTAGCATGTTTGGTAAGACTTATTTTGTCAAAATAAGTCTTTATTTTCAATCAAAAGGATTTAAAATGAAAAAAGCCCATTTGTGTATGGTTGGCTGGACTTCAAAAATTTAAGAACTTATGAGAAATAAATCCAAATAAGCATAAGTTCATTTTTTCAGCTTATGGGTGACTTAGAAGACCTATTACTGTTGCAATCAGTTGAGCCACGAGAAACAATGCGCAGAAGGTCCATAACTTTCTTTTCCTTTCTTTTTGTGGAAATAAAACCTAAATGCGGAGAAGGTCCATAATATTGCAAATAATTTTGATTAAATTTCCATTTTATTTTGTTTGCAAATGATTGTAATTAAATTTTCATTTTAATTTTTTTTTCAGATTATTTTGATTTTTAACTCAAAATCATCATAATTTAAAGATTTAATGGATAATTTTAATTTAGTTCTATTATTCTCTAAAGTTCATGTCATTTTTAGTCATTTTCATCGTAACCTTACTTTTCAAGAAGTCAATCCAAACATGCATCAAAAGTTCAATTAATTTATAAATATTTTTTTCACAGCCTATCCAAACATAAAAGTCATAACACAATCTGACTTATATATAAGTCAATTTTTCAAAAGTCAATCCAAACACACTCATAACCTAAACACGTTTACAACGGTTTGGAAAATTTTGAACAAATCTTGGGCCCTATTTGGTTGTTTTTTTTTTTTTGAAGGGAGGGAACCCTTTACCTCTATAACTATCTACTAGAAAAATAATAATAAATATAATTAATTAAACATGAGGGAGCTGTTAAAAGAATTTTGAGATTAATATAAAATGTGTTCAAAATAATCTGCTTTTTAACTTGTTTTGATAATTTAATTAGATACATTGAAAATAATTTTTTCAGCTTATTTTCATAAACAGAATTAATTAGTTATGATGTATAACTTTTAAAAATCTTATACAAACCTGCCAAAATGAACCACAACATATTTTTTGCCTTATTGTCCGTTATGTGTTTTTTTTTTTTTCCCGAAGCATTAGTATAAATGTTTCATCAGTATTCAAGATCTCTCGTAGTATTACCCCAAACACCTCTCTAATAATTTTTTTTGGTGATGGGGTTCTGAGTTCCATAATGAAAATTTAAGCTATGGTAAAAAAAAAAAATCAGTAAAAACAATTCCATCTCCATTCAATTTCAGCATTTTTTTTAACGTTTGGATGCAGTGCATATGGGGCAGCTGTGCAAGCCACTATGTGGACAGTGACAGCTACATTTCATAAGGATATGAGCCCAATATTATCTTACACCTCCAATATTTGTTCTTGTATTGTGCATTTATTCAAAGTTTATTAGTCCATGGCATCACGCTTTTTCCTGGAGCATTAATGTGTGAAATGAAAATAAGCAAACAAGGAACCAAAACAAACTTGGACATAGATACAAGGACAAGGAAAGTTAATCACTATAAAGTCTCAAAAGGATTGATTAGCATGTAATGAAAAGCTCTAAAGCAAGAGATGACAACATCTCCATACTATTTTATTGTTTTTTTTTTTTTCTTTAGGATCACATAGTGATTTTCTCCCTAAATTACTTTCAGAATTCTAGCGATATCTCCTAATCGATAGCTATAGACTCCATACAAACGACGTGGCCTGGTTCGAACTCATGATTTTGCATTTAAGAGACCTATCACCTACCAAATAAGCCAGGCTTTGATGGTGATTTTCTCAATAATCTTTGTTATAATGAATTCAGAGAATGAAATTTCTTCTTTGGCTGGAAAACATAACAATTAGGTAGTGATTAAGACGACCCTCTAGGACTACTTCAAGTGGAAAATGCCCGAGTGTTTGTGAAAATGTGAAAAGTAATTTTTACACATTTTGAGGTGTTACTTCCTATAATCCTTATATTTAATTTAAGAGCCATGTAACTAATTCATGTACATTGTATATAATAAATGTGTGTTTGTGTACTTAAAATTCAACTTAAACTATCAAATGTTTAGATCAACTGGTTGTGAATTATTCTAATTTAACTAATAGTTTTGAGTTCAAACTTTGGGTACGAAGCTGCGATACTTACTTGGAGGTAGTGAGGCTTTTCCCATTATGTGCCTACATTCCTGCAAACTGGACTAATCGATTGCTAATAATGTCAGATACCGATAGATAAATTTGAAAAAATATCAACTTAATCGTTTGTATTTAAACTACCTTTGATGATACCCCATATGGAAGGAGGAAAATTATAAATTTGAGAGACAAAGAATGTTAAAATCTTATATTTAATTATTTAATTATGACAAAATTAAACTAAACTTTTTTTTATCTCTAATATTTAAAATTGGATCGGAGTAAAATTTTTTATCAATAAAACTGCAAATGCTAGAGTTAATAATATTTTGCATGATATTTAAGCTCTCTGGCTTTTTTCCCTAACTCGTATTGATTGAATAAGACCACAAAACGGCTGTTCAAAAAGAAAAAAAAAGACTCCAAAATAAAGAAATGAGTAACGTCCTTGTTTTCTTTTTAAATATCATGCATACAAGCATAGTCATAATTTATCCATGAGTAAAATACACCCACCTCCCTTCTATTTTACCTTAATTATTGAAAACTCTCCGTTATTTTGAAACATATAAACCTCCTTCAAAATTAGGATATATGTCACATAAACATCCATTCTATATTTGAGATTTTATTTCCATCAACCCTAAATATTAGTTGATCATTTAGTTTAACTTTTAAACTTTGTGTAGACCAAAATACCTTTTTAACATAATTATTTAAACATTTATATTTGTCAAAAATATTTTTTATAAAATAAAAAATAATTCTCGCACACACATTTTTTTCAATGGCACACAAAAATATTTTCAAAATTACTAATAAATTTATTAAATTTTATTTAAATAATGAGCTTTCATAATATAAATTTTTAAATATATTCATTTTAAAAAATATTTATTTTAAATTTCCAAAACATATTTCAGTAGGGGTGAGCAAAGTGCCCGCAACCCGCAGGGCCCGCCCGCTAAACCCGCAATTCAACCCGTGCCGGCCCGTCTATTTTGGGCCCGTGAAATAAACGGGCGGGGCCCGCACGTTTATTTGTATGCGGGTACAGGTAGGGTCACGGGTAGCCCGTTACCCGCATATTAAAAAAAAAGAAACTCTCCTTATCCTTAATTCCTTCCTGTCCTACACTGATGCACATGACACACACTCACATGACATCACACTCTCATGGGCCATCAGCAACCATTTCTTCCCTTTCTTCAATACCTTCGCCCAACTCCCTCACGTACAGTCTCACCGTTGCGTCGTGCGCTTTCACCTTCCTGTTCAAATCGTCCGTGCACCACCGCATATCCCTCGACACCACCTCCCCCGTCGTCGCATACATCGCTATGCTCTGTATCGCATTCCCGAAGTAGTACTCTCCCAATCTTGGCTCTAACCTGTGCCTACAGTTCACTGCCATCCTGAATGTCGTCTTCTTCGACGCCGGCATGTTCCTCGCTCGCGTCACCGCCCTCCAAAGGAGAGCGCAAAGCGACTGAAACGACGATATCTCCCCCGAACTCATCAACTTCATGCAGTTCGTTCTGGCCTTTAGCTTTCGAATTGCATCGCGGCTGAAGCTAAAAATTCACTCTCGCAACAGCGCGTTGGCGTTGAAGCCTTGAAGGTCACCTTGGGCCCACCTTCCGGCACAGGGAGCACCTCTTTGGATATGAGGACGGAGTCGCGGCGGAAGTCAGGTGGCGTGGTGAGTCCTCCTTTGGAGAGTTGGGCGAAGGTATTGAAGAAATGCCAGAAGGAGGTGCCGTCGGTGATAGCGTGGTTGACGAAGCAGCCGATGAAAACGCCATCGGCCAGGTGGGTGACCTGGACGGCCAGAAGGAGGCTGAAATGGCCGCTGTAACTGACTTGGGTGTGGAAAGGGAAGAAATGGTTGTTGAAAGAAGATGGTTGACAATGTTGAAAAAAAACAGCAGCTGCTTTTTCTTTTTATAAAAAAAGACATGGGCTAAACGGGCAAATGGGTCACCCGCCCGTTTAGCCCGTCTAAGTCTAGCCCATTTACTAACGGGCCAAACGGGTATTTGCACGGGTACGGGCTTACCCGTACCCGTGTATTTTAAACGGGGGGTAACAGGTAGGGCCACGGGCCACCCGTACCCGCCCGTTACTCTCCCATATATTTCAGTTATGTTTTTATTCATAGCATAGAAAAATTCAAGACAACATTTGCTAACTACTACATCTGAGGAAGGGCGGAAAAGATGAAACTCACATGATCTTGAATCAAGTATTGCATGGAGGAAAGGCGCTCATCATTGTCGGGATCGTCTTCACCGATGCTCGCCTATGCTGCAATGCGAGACGGAATAGAGAGAGAGAATTGAGAGGGAGGGATGATGATGGCCGATGATAAATGACGGGAAGCGATGGAAGAGGAAGTCAAATGATTTTTAAATAGCAAATCACGATTTTGCTCCTCTTATCATAACTAAAGATATTTTCAGTTAAGGGTGGGTATTGACATTTTCATTTCCTCCAATTTTTCTTCTTTCCCATTATACCCTCACTAAAAAAAATTTAATCTCTAAAATCAATTTTTAAGATATATTTTAATTCCTAAATTTATTTATAAGGTTTTTTAATATTAAAATAATACCCAAAATTCTTTATTGAAGTATTGGATGATGTGTACGAAGGCAGTGGTGGGTAAGTGAGATTGTCCAACGCGTGGCGTACTCTGTTTGTGTTTGATATGGCTTCTCATTCTCAGCCATTCCATTACAAATTAATCATAGCAGGACATGTCACCTTGTGTTCAGGGTAGCGAAACATTATCTGCACATTCCTCTATACAAATCACTCTTATTTTGGTCTTGTCTATGATGATGGCCTGATGGTATTGATGGAATACTGTTAATTTTTCATCCTCCTTCTCTTAAGTATATTTAGTATAGGAGGGAGTATTAGATGTTAGTGTTGGATTTTGACTGATAGGTAGCGATTTGTATCACTAGGAGTCGATTGAAAAACTCTGGTAGAGTTTGGATATGTTGGAGAGGGATGGGTCTGGAATGGCTGGGAAAGTGTGGAGGCGAGTTGAGGGAGATGCTGGAATCTGGATGTGAGGTCGCTGAGCTTTAAGTTGGAAGAATTTTTATTAGGGGTGTCCATGTTATCCCGGTCCCGGGAAGTTTAGGCCGGGAATTTCCCGTCCCGGAAAGTAGCGGGACCGGGACCGGGACGGGATCCGGGAAAGGGGCCGAGATTCCGGATCCCGGATATAATTTTTTTTTATGTTTTTTATGTGCCTCCGGATCTGCACTCTAAGAAAATAGAGTTTAGTGTTCTTGGCCCAGACCAAACATAGCCCAAATCTGTCCCCATTCTAACTCTCTCCGGCTGAAATCCCTTCTTCCAAAAATCCAATCTCACCTCGCCTCTCGCCCATGCCGCTACTAGGGGTGAGTATCAGTTTTTCGGTTCGGTTTTGGACCCGAAAACCGAAAACAAAAAATGGGGAAAAACGAAACCGAAACCGAAAAACCGAATTGTTTTCGGTTCGATTTTTCAGTTTTTTAGGCTTTTTTGTGTGCAGATTTGGCCCATACGAAATTCAACAAAAAAATGAAAAACAAATTTAATGTATCTAAATAGTTATACAAATTCTAGATCTTGCCCAAACAACTAAACTATTAATTCAACATGTCCAAAAACAAAGAAATGCTTAAAATTATACAAATTATACATCTTGTCCAAAGCAACTAAACTATTAATTTTTTTTTTGAATTACATTGGCAAGCGATTAGCTTGAAAACAAAAACGTGAGAATCAACCTCCTCCTAAGATTGCCGCGCCCATTGCAGGCCCTGCATCTTATCCCTCAAAAACAGTTCCCAACACCCATTCGGCACTCGTTCAACTCTAGATATTTCTGGTCCTCCATTATGTCCTTCCCTTGCTAGAAAATCAGCATATCCAATATTTTCCCTATGAGTTAGCATTAACCCTGCTTCCCAGTTGCCATACAACAGCTCCCTGATGTCGTCAATGAAATTCTGTAAGGGGTGGTCTAGACCAGCTTCCCTCATAATAAAATTAAAAGCATCAAAGGAATCAGTGTATATAAGTAGTTTGGAACAACTCATCTGCTGTGCCATTTGAAGTCCTACTCTTATAGCTGATAATTCCGCTTCTAGAATCGATCCGTCCCCCAATTTCTGGTGAAAGCCCATGATCTAATTTCCCAGGCTGTCCCGAAGGACTCCTCCACACACTGCTTGATTGGGGTGATGGACCGAAGCATCTACATCAATTCGGATATATCCGACTGGTGGTGGCCTCCATACGTCTTCTTGATCTTGTTCTTCTCTGAAAATTTGATGTTTAAATTCATTATTTGAGACGCATTCCAACAAGTTGTATAGACCATGATGTATGATCTCCCTCGTTGTATAGGTATGCTGCTCAAACACAGATTTACATCTAGATGTCCACAATAACCAACAAAACATGCTGAAGACTCTTGTCCAATTCCATTTTGCGAATCTGCCTCCTCCCGGGGAATGCTTCGAGTTCCATTGGAGCCATACCTGCAAGTCACCAGAAAAAAATCTAGAAACAAAGTTAGGGTGTAAAATGGTAAGCCATAGTGCTTTGGCTCTCTCACAGTCTCTCAAGGTGTGTATAATACTCTCCTCTCTCTGACACTCAAAAGGACACAGTCCTGAATTTGACAACCCTCTATGTGCTCTAAGTGAGTTGGTAGCTATTCTCTCATGGGTTACTTGCCACATGAACATCTTGACTTTTTCAGGAACTTGCCATCTCCAAATCTTTGCCCATAAGGGATTGTATGGTTCCCTTACATCACGCCCCAGGAAGTCATAAGCTGATTTAACGGTAAAAAAACCATCCGGATTTGGCCTCCACACAAAGCCATCCTCTCTTGAATTGCTTGGGGGTCTCATGGTCAATAAAGTTGCAATGATATGATCTGGGAGGATTCCTTGCCATTTTCCCACGTTCCAATTGCCACTTTCATGAACATGGTCCCTCACCATCTCCCAAACATCTATCTCCACATTCGGTCTAACAAAGCTAATAAGCGGCCGCTCTAACATTGACCACCTATCACACCAAAATCTGGTTTTTCTTCCATCTCCTACCCTCCTACCAATCCCTTCCAGGAATACATCCCATACCTTGGTTATCGCCTTCCAAGTAGCCGAACTATTCCCCTTTTTAACAACCAACGGAATTGGGTTATCGCTACATCCATACTTGTTTTTGAGGATTCTAACCCACAAAGAATCTGGAGTATTAACCATTCCCCAACACAATTTCAATATAAATGCCTCATTTTGCCGGCGAAGGTCTTTGATGCCTAGACCCCCATCTTTCCTACCTTTTTTGATGGAGTCCCAAGCCACTAAGTGCAACTTCCTCAAGGTCTCATCCTGACTCCATAAAAAGCTTCTGCTCACCTTCTCGATCTCATCAAGGATCCCTTTTGGAAGGAGTGTTGATTGCATTTGGTAACTTGGAAGCGCTGAGATTACCGACTTGATAAGGATAGATCTGCCTGCCATAGTTAGGAGCCGACTCTTCTATGAGGAAAGTCTCCTTTTGACCTTTTGCACAATCGGTGCATAGGTACCCTTTGTTACCCTGGTATGTAAAAGCGGAACTCCCAGATATTTCCCTAAATCAACCGTAAGTCCGATGCTAAGCTTTTGACTAAGCTCCATTGCTAGATGAAAATGAACATTTTTCGAGCAATACATTTTTTATTTTGTTAGGCTCACCCTATGTCCTGTAACAGAGCAAAAGTCTCTCATCACCTCATGAATAGTTTCCATTTGATCAAGGGAGGCTTCTGCAAACATAATTAGATCATCTGCAAAGAATAAATGGGATAAAGGGAGTCCCCCTCTCCTTAATCTCAGAGGTCTCCATGTCTTCGCTTGACATTCTGATCTAATTCGATGACTTAGCCGTTTCATACACAACACAAAGATGTATGGGCTTAACGAGTCTCCTTGCCTGATGCCCCTAGATGGGAGGAACTCTGAGCTCTCTTCTCCGTTCCATAGGACCCTCACAGCAGCCGTGGTGATGCATGCCATTATGAGCCTGATGAAGTTATTGTCTAAGCCTACTTTGATAAGGGTGTCTTGGATGAAGCCCCAGTCAAGCCTATCGTAAGCTTTCTCCATGTCCACTTTGATTGCTACATATCCCTTCTTCCTCTTCATGGACCTCACAGTGTGGATGGCCTCTTGAGCAATTATGACGTTATCACAGCTCGATCTCCCTGCGATAAAACTACTATGTTCTTCACCGATCAGCTTACCCATAATTCCTCTTAGCCTAATTCCTAGGAGCTTGGTGATGATCTTGAAACTTACATTGCATATAGAGATTGGCCGGAGATCTTTAACAAGGCTGGGGTTATCCACATTTGGGATAAGGACAATTTTGGTCTGATTAATCTCCCTCGTTTTGCTTGGATCAGATAAATAACTATCAATTTGATCACAAATCTTCCCTCCAATTAGAGACCAGTGAGTATGGAAAAAATGAGCCTGAATCCCGTCTGGACCTAGTGCTTTAGTGGCATTCATGGCAATCACAGCATTTTTAATGTCACCATGATCAATGTTCCTTGCTAGCCAGTTCAGATCCGCTTGTTGGAGGGTCGGAAAATTCGCTATCCACCCCTGAGGATTCCTCACTTCCTCATCTCTGGTATACAAGCTTCTGAAAAAATCACAAATCATTTGTTTTAAGGCTTCCGGATCCTCCACCCACTGCTCATTTTCATTTTTCAGACTGGTTATACGCTGTTTGTTTCTCTTGATTATTGTAGAGGCATGGAAGAAACGAGTGTTTCTGTCTCCCCATTGTAACCACTTGCATCTTGACTTTTGGAACCACATGAGTTCTGTAAGTGTTGGCTGTCACCCAAGAGGGGGGGTGAATTGGGTGATAGGATAAAAAACTTTAAAATTTTCTTTTATAAAGCACTGTGAAGGTACTCTTTAAAATCTCTTTCTGTTTATCACAGAGTATTTCAAAATTGTTAAATGCACAAGAGATATATAAAGTAGATATGCTGGAAACTAAGAGAGTTTAGGGAAGAGATAATGCAAACAGAATTTATCCTGGTTCGGTCAACCCTGACCTACATCCAGTCCTCAGGCTCCACCTGAGATTTCCACTATCCTCTTGTTTAAACCAGGCACAAGAGAAGCCTACCACATGTTTTATGAACACAGGTTCACCTGTCAACCTTTTCCACTGGTTTTACGAACACGGGATCACCAGCCAACATTTTCCACTGGTTTTACAACATGGGATCACCAGCCAACCTTTACAACAGAGCTTTAGACTCTCTCTAAACACTCCCCCTTACAACCTGTAAGGTTACAATCTGTTTCCCCACTCAAGATCTCCCAATCTTGAGTATCACTCACTAAGTATAGAGAATTATTACAAGGAAATCTAACTTCTCTCAAAGAAGGAATTTTGGTAATCACTTAAGTACAGATTCGTATATGATGAGGAAATACAAATTCTAGAGCTTAAAGATTTGAACTATGGTTGCTCTAGCTCTTCTATTCTAATGTGCTCAACTCATCGTTTTTGGGCTCACTGATATATAACTAACACTCTGTGCAGAGCCTCTGTTTTCATTGCTGTTAGCGTATATTCGTCTTTTTCGTTGTTCTCATGACGCTACTCTTTCACCAGATGTCTTCAAGTCTTTATATATGGTTTTGATAAGTTTCTGTCCGTTGGAGATTTGGAGAACTAGCCGTTGAGGATTTCTTTCTTCTTTTGCTTCGGCTAAGAGAAATGGAGACTCTGAGTAACGGTAACCTGCTGCTATCTACTCCTGTACTTGCATGTCAACTTTTTCATTAGCGCTAGCTCCCTTGGCTATCGCTATCTTGACAGAGTAAGTCCTGCACTTAGAGCTGTTAGCTAAACAAGTATTCATGCAGTGGATGTTATCGATAGTGCATTTCATTAGCTCAAAGAGATAGAGACAATATATCATCTAAAGAATTTCATCAAGCATTTTCTATCGATAGACATGAACATTATCGCTAGCATATTCTTTTAGTTCAATGTTCAGCGTACTAGCTATATCATCTTAATAAGCATTCTTCTATCGATAGCGAATCCCATTATCGCTAGTTACTTGATTGCTCATTAGCTTAAGGATACTGAGTTATATGTATATTCAAAATTATTTCAGGTATCCTGTTATCGATAACTAATCATGTTATCGCTAGCTAACTATGTTAACTGATCTAACATTCTTCCCCTTAAGTATTTATTCATGTTATCTGAGGGGCCTTAGCGATAGAGACAGAGTCTAGCGATAGGATCTACTCTTATTTGCTTAGGCTAGCTCAAATCACTCTATTAGCGATAGAGATATTGCTCTTTCAATGGATTACTGCTAAGTCCTCATTAGCCATTGTTACACTAAGCTTTTCATTTGTTATCAATAGCATCCAGCTTAGCGATAGAGAATCTGTTACCTATAAGATTTTACACATTCAAAGGTAACCTACACTCTTTTACTTAGTCATTTATTATGATTCTTATCTCAACTTATTCCAGACTAAGTTACATGCTCTTATGAATGCAATCTAAGCCTATGGACATATTATGTGATCATATATGTAATGCTTCAATCACAGTAAACACATAGCAAAACATGTAGTAGGAGATAAGCACTTTATCCATACTTTTTACTTCCTACATTTATCTCTATATTTGACATCATCAAAACTAAGCATATCCAACAAGTTCTTCTTTGGGCAGCCAATTTGTGGTATTCCTTCCAAAGTTTTTCCTCCATCCTCCTAAGACCATTTGGAATCCCTTGATTGATAGCCCGCTCAATGCCTTCAATTCTCCTAACAATCTCCCGCTTTTTCCGGGAGAAATTTCCAACTTGAGTCTTGTTCCACCTCATAGCTCTATCTCTGAAGTTCTCAACCCCATCGACCCAAGTTTTACCCTCCCAGGAGGAGGTAATAAGATCTTGAAATGAATCTTCTAGGTTCCATGCAACTTGGTACGAGAAGTGAGCTCTTTTAGGGACCACAAGAAGGCCTTCATGAGTGACTCCAATAAGTACTCGGTGGCCTGATTTAAAGCTGAGACCATGAACTGTCCTGAAGGATGGAAATGCCGAGATCCAAGAGTAGTTATGGAAAATCCAGTCCAGCCTTTCTCTAAGGTCATTTCTTGACCAGGTGAACTTGTCTCCTTCAAAGGATGGTTCTATTAGCCCAGAATCATTGAGACAGTCTTGAAAATCTAGCATAGATGCCCAATCAGGCTCTCCACCTCCGCTTTTATCACTTGGAGACAAGAAGGAGTTAAAATCTCCTAGCACAATCCATGGTTCTAACATTGATCGGCTTATGACCCTCAGGCTTTCCCATAGTGCTACGCGACCAGTTCTCCTTGTTTCCCCAAACACAACTGTCATACAAAGCACCGTATCTGTACCCACCTCCTTTACCCGACAATGAACCAACTGGGTATTAGAGAATTGGTATGTTACATCAAATTCTTCTTTATTCCATAAGACCCAAATGCCGCCTGCAAAGCCTGTCGCCTCAAGTCTTATCCAGTGATTAAATCCTAATTTCCTTACAACCCTCTCTGCTCGATCCCCACTTATTCTAGGCTCCAGTACACAGAGAATATCAATATGGTATTTAGCTATAATATCCCTAATTATTATTGGGAAGGCTCGGCCTCTGGCCCCCCTACAGTTCCATGAAGCAATTATCATTAAATTACTCATTGCAAGGCAAGCAGGAGCATTACCTTCATCGTCCTGTCGCAATATCCTGCTCTCTATCTTCAAACTGTGTCTCGGGCACCATTGTCCCATGTTCAACCTCTTGGGTCTCTACAATTTCTTCCACAACTGAGGTATTCAAGTCAGGGGGCTCTTCTTACTGATTAGCCTCCCTAGGATCATTCTGAGGCCGAGGAGAATCTGGTGGGTGGGAATGTTCACCGGGTGAGCTTGGTAACAAACTTACTCTATTCTGACTTTCTACCACCATTAATTGATTTTCTTGGGCTTCTCTTTGCTGATGATCTGCCCCGTCAAGTTGGACCACAACCACATAGTGAGACCTTGCACCTTTTTTTATTTTCGGATTACTTGAGTTCTGGCCCACCGCTACCATAGGCCCACTTCCAACTAACACCGTGCTTTTCACTTTAGTACTGGCCCAACTTGGTTTCTTGACTCATTTGAGGGCTTTAAATTCTCTTTCCCATTAGGTTTACCTCCCACATTTTTCCTGGCTTTGATAGCTGTCGAGATGTCACTTCTCCCTTTCTGCGAGTTGCCGCTCACCACAACCAAAGCATTATTATTGGAGGGTTCAACTCTGCCATGTTCCTCTTCTTCAGGTACCACAGTTACCAAATCCTTTCTAGTTCCTTCGTAATCCTCACCTTCTCATTCTTTTCCCAAGGATTGAAAAATTGAGAACCGAGACTTCTGAACAAAACTTGCTCCTACTTTTGTACTTTTCGCTGAGCTCTGCATACCTTTCTGCTGTCTCTTTTGCTCCCCCATTCTTAGGATATGCGTTTTGTTTGACTTCCCTGCTATCATCCATGCCCCAAACGGCTCTACTGACGTCATATTTTTTATTTCCGACGAGTTCGCCGGTCTTGTGGCCTGAGTTGCCATTTTTCCCGGTGATGAAGGTGCAGGACCCGAGCTGCTCTTCCAAGGGCAGGACTCCCTACGATGCCCAAATCGGCCACAGGTAAAACAGATCACTCCCAGTCCTTCATATTCCACGTTGAAGACTTGTCCCGCCGCTATGATACGAGGAACCAGGCGTTTCTGCAAATCTAGCTCCACACACAGTCGGGTAAATTTTCCTCGCTCCACTTTCGCTTCCGAGGAGTGAAAATCCGCTAAGGTGTTCAGGTCTACCTTCAATGTCCTCCCAATTTGGTCTCCTAGTCTCGACATGAAGTGATTATTGTAACAATGCATAGGCACATCTGGAATACGGACCCATGTTGCTATCCTCCCTAGAGGGTTTTTGTAGGGATCAAAATAGGGCGTCCATCTCTGAACTAGCACACAATGCTGTTGGATTACCCATGGCCCTTCATATAGGGCTTTCCTATACTGAGCTCTCCATATTTGGTCATCTTTGAATCTGACTACAAAATAGTTATTTGGCAGGTCGGTTAGTTCAAAGGTATTAAACCCCCACAGGCGACACAGATGCTCCTTCAGTCGATACACATTAAACTTTCTTCCCAAAACTGTCAGGATAAGTGCATAATTCCATGGCAGGCACCATTCATTAAATTCTTTCTGTGTGATTGGAACTATAGGGTACATTTTCATCATTTGTTTAATTTCTTCAGATTCTTCTGGAAGTTTCCATTCAATATCTTCCCCATCATTGAAAAGTTCATCTTCCTCCAGAGGCACTCCTCCTTGGGCTATTCCATTAAAGCCCATTAACGAAGCTTTATAACATGGGAACGCCTTGCTCTGAGGTAAAACTTTCCTCGTGCCTGAGCTACAACCCTCCTCGCACTTGTTTCCCGCAGGACTTTTTTCCTCCATCTGGTCATCCATCAGATCTTCAAAAGGTTCTTCTACCTTCTTTTTCTTGTTCCGCGTATCTACGTTTTCTGCCGGGGGTCTATCAGGTGGGACTTTCCGATGACTTGGATCAGGCATGATGCTAATAGGGGCACAGTTCCCAATAGAGAGAAAAAGCTACCAACTAATTACACCATTAAACTATTAATTTAACATGTCCAAAATAAGGAAAAGCTTAAAACATTCTCATTCCTTTCCTGTAATTTAAACACCGATTCAACATTCCTTGCAGAACATATAATAAAAGTCAACAAAACAGAACAGAAAAAAGAAACTGTAGAGGATAAACGATTCTAAAGTCTATCAAGAAATAAAATTTTGATAAATTCCCAAATTACTAAGAAATTATAGCGACAAAAACCATATTTAGTTGAAAGGAATTAAAGCCCTTAATTGATTCAATATATATGAATAGTTATACAAATTCAATATCTTGTCTAAATCAACTAAATTATTAATTTAGTATGTCTAAAAAAAATTATGCTTAAAATATAACAATATTGAATTTGTTCTTTATTTTTCAAAGCACATTCTGTAATTAATAAACATTCAGTGCTTTTTTGTCTTAATTTCACATGTTTAAAAAGTTTTTATTTTTCTTAGAAAGCATATTTTATTTGTTTGGATTTTGAGATATTTTTTTAGAATTACTTGTTATCCTATTTTAAAATAAAAATTCTAGACTTTTTTAATATAATTATTTTTTTTTCGGTTTTTCGGTTTCAAATCGGAACCGAAAAAACCGAAAATGGAAAAAAAATGAAACCGAAACGAAAACTGAAACCGAAAAACCGAAATGCATTCGGTTCGGTTCGGTTTTTACTCACCCCTAGCCGCTACCCACGCCCTTTAACCTTTCCTCATCTTCCTTAAGACCTTAACCACACCGTCGGCCACCGCACGTCAATCTTCTTCACCGACCTTCCTTATCCTTTGATCTGAAAGTCGAGCCTCTCAAAGATTTAAACCGTCTTCTCCGCTTTCAACTACGGTGTCGTCATATCCCAACCCCACCGTTCGCCGTCCAACATCTCAGGCTCAAACCTTGGCCATGCAAATACATGATGGTCAAGAGGATTGGTGTTTGATACTTCCAGTTTGTTTGTGAATCTTTCACCTGCAGCTACAACATTATTCAGGAAAAAGTAAATTATAAAGGTGAGATGTTGCAGATAGCTTTTAGAATCTTCCCTTCTAATTATTGACTTGATGTTGCTGCTGGTCGAATGAATTAAAAAAAAAAGAAAGGCCATATCAGTTTCTTTCTTCTTTGGTTTGTAGAAATGCTCTGAATTTCGATCATTGGGGTTCTCATATTTGTTCTTCTTTCTTAAATAATTTGATCTGTGGTGTATATACATGACTTTTTCTTAGACAGTGATCAATGTATAATTACTGGAATCAATTTGCTTCAACCTTATTTATTTATCCAGTTTGTGTGAATCGTGAGTTCATAGATTATAAAAAAAAGCTAACCAGGAATTCCCGGTCCTGGTGACCCCGGGAATTCCCGGGACCGGGACTAAAAACAACCCGGCCCTATCCGGGACCGGGACCGGGAATACCTATTCCCGGTCCCGGTCCCGGGTTTGGACACCCCTAATTTTTACCATGTGGAGTTGATTTGGAGGCAGTTTTTGTCACATATGATGTCTAAGAATTAAGTTATAAAAATATTAAAAGATGAGGGTTTGAATTATATCAGAGTTTAAAGTTCAGAGATTGAATAGTAATGAGTCATATTTTAGGGATTGCGTTATAAGTGAGTTGATAGATAGATGACTAAAAGAGTAATTTTCCCTAAGATATATTTAGTTAATTTGATTAGATTAATGCTGTTAGTTACATTAGTTAAAATCACATGATAGTATCAATGCACAATAACCATTCAACTGTATCCCCACACTTCACCTCTTACTTATTTATTAGGAGAATTACAACTAGGTCCCAAATTAGGGAATTAATTACAATCAGGTTCCAAAAAATATCAAATTTTATTAAAGTCCATAGGGACCTGGGTGATATTAAATGACTTTTTATTTACAACTCTTAAGCTGTCAATGACAACTCATTGAGCTGCATTGATAACTCATTGAGTTGTCAATAAGAAACCATTTAATATCACTCAAGTCCATAGGAACTTCAATGTAATTATATATTTTTGGGACCAGATCGTGATTAATTCTCTCATTTGGGACCTAGTTATAAGTTTTAATAATTAATGTGAGCCCACTCTTTCAGAAATAATATTACTTAGATCCTTAGAGATTTCAAATTAATTTCCCCATTTCATGGGACGAGTCAACATAGGACCTACAATTATAAAGGTTGCTGAAAAATTTTATATATTTTACTCTGTCTGTCCCAATTTATAAGGTCCTTTTAGCCAAATTACGGTTTTCTAAAAAATTAGTTAAATTTAGTTAAAAACAATAAATGGGTAGGAAATATACTATCCCGTCTCTATATATAAGCTTCAAATAACTGCTTTGTTGTATTCAAAATAACTGTTAAAAGTGGTTAAAAACAATTAATATGTCTTAAATATATTTTATTTCCCTACTTTACTCTTACCCTTATTTATAAAGAGTATAAGTGAGATAGTAGGTAAATGAGAAGAGAGAGAGAGAGAGAGAGAGTAGGAAAATAAGATGAGTGTGTACTAAATAAGAGAGAGAACACCATTTGCCTTCTCCACATGTGAGATTTATTTTTTCAGAACTTGTGCCGGTAACACTATACCTCTCTCTTGAAAAAGAGTCACTCCCTCCCTTAGTGAAAAAGAATCTTTATTGGTTCATTTAAGGCAATTTCCATCCCGAGTTTTTAGCAGTTGCTAGGGGTGTTCAAACCCGGGACCGGGACCAAGAATGGGCATTCCCGGATCCCATCCCGGAAGGAGGCCGGGACTGAGATTGAGTCCCAGAATAAAAAAAAGCCTTCTTTTCAATAAAGACGGCGGAGAAGGAGGGAAAATTTGTTTTAAAGCTCCATCACTTTCCTTCTTCACAACACAAGTTCAATCTTTACAACAATGTCCATACACACCGCCCACTCCAAATCAAACAAAAAAATCAAGATTAGAAATTGAAGCCTACCACAATTTCAACATCATCCTCCACCCAAATGGTTCTCATCTTCTCTGCATCATCCTCAGAGTTTGGGCTGGTTCTCGATTTTTGGAGTCTAGATCTCGACGGTGCTATCATTGGCTTCTTGCTTGGGGAGGGGAAGGGGACATGGCTTTGATTGAGGGTTCCTACGTGGGGAGGGAGGAAATTATTTTTGAGGGGTGGGTGACTGTGTGTTTCACGGGCTGTGGGTAAGGGGAAAAATTATATTGGGGGGTGTTTTGACTTTTGAGGCATAAGACATTATGTGTGTGGAGGAAGTAAAGCCACGTGTAAGGGGTTGGAGAGAAGGAGAAATAAAAATAATGTATAGGGCCATCAAATTGGTGGGCCTAAGGGGAGGTTTTTTTCTTAAAACTTAAAAGAACACTTTTGGGCTGAATTTCTTTGGGCTTATTAACTATTTTTTTTAAAAAAAATATCAGGCCGGGACAGGGATTCCCGGGGCCTTTCCCGGATCCCGGTCCCAGTCCCGGGATTTTTTCCCAGTATGTCCGGGACGGGAAATTCCCGGTCCCAACTTGCTGGGATCGAGACGGGAAGACTGGGACCGGGATTGTATGGACACCCCTAGCAGTTGCTTCACTCAAATGAAATATAGTGATTGGTCAAAAAATTATTCCACCCATTCACAGATTTTGAGACTTAAAAAAACGAAAAACACAATTGTAATCTATACGATCAATAAAGGGTAAAACTTGAAAAACAACAATAAATATTGAGACAAAAGAAAAGTGAAGCTTATATTTTAGGATATACCTATTCAAAAAAGTAAAGCTTATATTTAGGGACGGAGGGAGTACCATTTTTTCCAAAAGTGTCATTATTTATGAATGAGTAAGAGAGAGGGTAAAGAAGAAAGAGAATGTGTGGAGAAATTAATGTATGGGTATAATGAGGAAAAACATATTTATTACTCAAATAAAGTTAAATAGGACCTTATATTTTAAGATAAAATTATTAAAAAATGAACCTTATATTATATTACTCCCTCCGGTCCTAATTATAAGACCACTTTGACTTTTTTGACTTTTTTTTAGTCCAAAAAAAGTAATTTCAGTCCCAAAAATAATCTTTTTTCCTCAAAACTAATTTATTCTACTTATAAACTAATATATAATCTAATTTTATGTGACACATGTTATAATTTAATGGTCTAATTTGCTTCCTTAACTTCAAAATAAAAAGTTAAAATGATCTTATATTTAGGACCGGAGGGAGTATGAGACGAAAGGAATAGAAGGAATACGTGCAGTGTGTTTGGCTGGACTACTTTAGGCAAAATAAGTCCTTATTTTTAGGAAAAATGACTTATTTTCAGAAAGGACTTATTGAGCATGTTTGGCTGGATTTATAAAAATAAGTAACTTATAGCTTATAAGTCAAAATAAGTATAAATTCTTTTTTTCAACTTATAACTTATGACTTATGACTTATAAGTTACTTATGGAAGTGGACCCCACAATTCTGACTTATTTTACACATCCAATCACAACTAACCCAAATATAAATTACTTTTTTTAAAAATCCATCCAAACACACATCTAATTACAAAATATGACTTATGACTTATAAGTCATATTTTTAACAGCCCATTCAAACATAAATCTCATTACACAATCTGACTTATTTTCAATTTGACTTATATATAAGTCACTTTTCCAGAAATCCAAACAACTCCTTAAGTTAAGCATGTGATGCCGCATGTGATAAAGAGAGGATAAAAGGTGAAAGAGAGGAGATTACGCCACAGCAGCATCGTGGTGAAAGGGACTTGACATTCGAATTCCGACCCATTTGGCAAGGGTTCGGATTTCCTCAGCGGCAGCGTCCCTCAGCGTCCCTCAGCGGCGTGATTTCAGCCATCCAGATCAATCTGACATCTCAAAATGTGCCACCTCATCATGCTTTTTAAGCTAAAAAATTTAAAAATAAATCTGAACCATTTTTAGATATTTTTTACTCCCTCCTATTCTTATTTATAAGATTTAGTTGACTTTTTTTTAGAGATTAAGGAAATAAAATAAGTTAGCTACTCATAACATATATGATAAATTATTAGATTATATATTAGTTTATAAGTAATGCAAACTTGTTTGGAGAAAAAAATTCATGTAAATCAATTTATAAGTGACTTATTTAGCTTTTTTAGGACATTTAAAAAAGTCAACTAGGTCTTATAAATAAGAATAGGAGGGAGTAAAAAATATCTAAAAATGGTTCAGATTTATTTTTAAATTTTTTAGCTTAAAAAGCATGATGAGGTGGCACATTTTGAGATGTCAGATTGATCTGGATGGCTGAAATCACGCCGCTGAGGGACGCTTAGGGACGCTGCCGCTGAGGAAATCCGAACCCATTTGGCAAATACGGTGTTAGCTTCTGACTTCTGCCTCTACACTGCATCAAACAGTCAGACCTACCCCCTCCTTTGTACGGATTATTGGTATTTGCATTAATTTCACATTCGCTCCTTTTGGATTTCAACCAGATATCGCAAAACATTTCGTCCGCAAAGCCAGGCAAATTGCCAAATTCCACTTTCATACTCAATAAGTCAATATGTCAAAATATAAAATCAAGTCCTCTCTTTTTCATAGAAATCAAATACCCCTCTTAATTAATATATATGTTATATATAACTTGCTTATATGATAATTTATAAGTAAGAAGAATTAGTTTAATAAAAAATAATAAAAACAAATATAAATATTTTAAAGTGATTGATTTAATATATTAATCCTATATTTAAAATTTGAGGGAGTATTTATATAACATAAATTTTTGGATCTATATAATGTTAATCATTAAGCTTGTCCCCTTTTTTTTTATTTCCATAAATTTCAAACCATATATATCCATTGTTTAATAAACAAAATGTCTAGATTTTTATTGAAATATATGGACTAACGTTGTAGGTAAAAATTTTGAGGGACTAAAACTTATAATTTGAAAACATATGGACCAAAATTAAAATAAGGTTATGTGATGGGAACCAAACATTATAATTTTATGTTTCAAATATAGGACATATTTATTTATAAAATTTGATTAAATCAATGATGTTGGTTAAGTTAATTAGTATAAAATATTTTTTTTATAAAAATTTAATTATCTGTATTAATTTCTTCCTTCCTCTATGTTTCGGGAATATAAGCCTTGAAAATTTTAAGAAGCATGTTCTTTTATGAGTGATAAATAATAACATACTTTCTCGTATACTTAACATAAAACCTTAATAAATAATTTCTAAGGATTAAGAAAACTAAGTTAATAATTTGCAGAATAGATATATGTTGATGTTTCTAAAATATACTCTTTAATTATCATTTTCATTTGAGTTGTTCATTGATGAAAACATTCTTATTAATTATCTGCACAAAATATAGATTATTTAAGAAGAAATTATAGATTCGAGAAATAAAATTAACTAAGATCTTATCTAGAAGGGCAGTAACATTGTAATTATCTCTTATAGTTTATTTAGTTGTCAACTTTTGCATAACATGCAAAACTCAAGGGTTTTTAATTGGTTAGATATCTATTTATGTGTTTTATAAGAATAAAAAGATATTAGTTGTCATACAGAGGTTAAGACTGGCACCTCTTGTATTGATAGAATTTTGCTAGATGATGATGAAATATGACCTTTTGATTAGGTGATATTGCAACTTTCTAATTCTTATCTTTTTTGCATTTTCTATTTTAGATTAATGCTACATTAGATTACTCAAATTGCATCCACATTTTTAAAATCATTAAATCACATTAACATTTTTACATGCAAGAAGATTTTAGTAAATGGCCTTCTTTCAGCTTAGATTTTACTAACATCTTAGAAAAAGAGGCACATTCACTTCTTCAACCTTTTTTGGGTCACTCCCCATAAAAAACTGATTTTTTTTTTTTCATTTTATCATTTCCTGGAATATAATATACAAACTTCAGTTGTATAAACTTTTCATTTCATTTAAGGTTTAAGGTATAAACTTGTCTTAGAAGTAACCAACAAACAACGTTAGGTCTACAGAAGTTTTTTTTAGAAGCAATTTTACTCCGAAAGTGTTAAAAACAAAACAAATATGTCATAACTGTTTAAAAATTGAAATTAATGTTTACATATTTAACCATAACGGGTGGAATTGCTATGTTTTAGTTACCTCCAAGGTAAATTTGTTCCTTGAAAAACTTTCGGATAGCTAGTGCATTTAAGTGATAAGTGCAGATTTGTGCATTAACCCTTTCATCTTAATATAAATTATTTTTTTTTTATCAAAAAAGATGTTGAGTGCTAATACTAAAATAACACTAATGTACCACCAAACTCTTGAAACAATTGGTAAGAGTATTCCACCTTAATTAGGGGTCTCATCTTCAAGTAGTGCCTCCCAATATAAGTCTACATTCTCGTCAATCGTTAGTAGCACTTGATATTGGTCAATAAATCCAAAAGATATAACTAAATTAAAATTAATGTTAATACTACTTTTGAGTCTTAAACTCTCACTCTATTTTAGTTTTAATCAATAAACCTCAAATTCAACGATTTTGATTCTTCAACTTTAAGTCATTTATAATCGTTGGAGCTTTGAAAAGGATTTGGTGCGGATTTGATGGTACTAGTTTTGCCCTCATGACAATGACATTGTTAAATTGCTTATGATAATTGCAGAAGTTGAAAGACTAGTAATTGTAAATGACACAAAATTAAAGAAACAAAATCATCGAATTTAGAATTAAAGAATCGAAACCTAAATCGAGTGAAATTTTAAATATCAAAATAGTATCAACCCTTTAAATTTATTATCCACCCACATAATCTAGTGGCATGACATCTCCTCAAACAAGTGAAAAGTTATGAGTTGGATCCGATCTGTGACACGAAGAAGTTAATGTTTGGCCCTTTAATTTCTTTTTTAAAAAAAATTTACTAACTCACCCCCTTTCACGCACGGAGGAGTCACCGCATTGAGGGGTCTGAAAAGATAAAGGACTTTGCCTAACCAATTTCTTTTGTTTGTCTTTTTTTTTTAGTGAATTTTGTTTGTCTATTTTAATCCACCATTGAAAACATTTTCAATCTCATTTTTTCCCCAAACCCCCAGCAGCTTCTTATTCCCACAATCCCACACACTCTCTCTTCTGATTGGAGGCTTTTTGTGCTTTGTCTGTTTCCCCACTGAAAAGCTCAGTCACAAGCCACAAGCCTAACAGTCTAACACCACCAAGACCCCTCAATAAGGAAACAAATCTCTCCACCCAAATCCCCACCTTCTTTGTAAATTCGTCCTTATCCTCTTAATTTCTTCCTCCATTTTCTGTTCTTTCCATTTCCAACCCCCCAATTCCTTTGCTTCTTTCTTCTGTCTCCTTCCCAACACCCTCTTTTCGTAACTAGGTTTTCTTGTGACCTTCCTTTTCCAAATTTAGCTAAATGCCTTCAGATTTCCCTATTCCCTTGTCCCTCACCTATTAGTCCCCTCCCCTTTTCGCTTTTGTTTCTCTCCAATACACCAAAAGCTGCTCCTATTGTCAAATCTTTCCCTTCCCATTTTCCCTCTTTTAGGTGGGCTCCTTTTTTTTTTTTTTTTTTTTTTTGTTATTGCTTTGTCTCGTTTTAAACCCTTGAGGAACATGAAATGCTAAAACTCTTGTTTCGGTTACTTTTTTTTTTTTTCCCTTCCTTGGTTGCTAGTTTTTGCGAGTAGGAATCTGATGGCGAGGGAGAAGATTCAGATTAAGAAGATCGCTAACGCTACGGCGAGGCAAGTGACTTTCTCTAAGCGACGTAGAGGGCTTTTCAAGAAAGCTGAGGAGCTTTCTGTTCTCTGTGATGCCGATGTTGGCCTCATAGTCTTCTCCTCCACTGGCAAGCTCTTTGAGTACTCCTCCACAAGGTCTCTCTCTCTATCTCTCTCTCGCATTTCCCGTAGTTTGCCTTTCTTGCTAACATCTTAAGTCTTTAGAATAATCATAGAATAAATCTATATGAACGGAGAAGCAGTTTAACTATATCACCATCGTTAACTGGAAAAAAAACTAGATGATGTTAAAACGTTTACGGGGAAGACGATGAGTACTATTAGGCCATGATGGAACTCAGACTTTTCATTTTAATTGTTCGGCGATTAAAAATAGGTAAAGAGAGGTGTTCTGAAGCTATAAACAGTATGGCAGCTGGCAAATCTGGTAGCAGTGAACCCTTGAAGATTTGATCTGGGGTCTTAAGTTGGAATGCTAGTATAAAAAAAAAAAAAAAAAGCCATATTGTCAGGTCTAAGTTAAATTACTGCACGTTTGGAAAATGCTAAGAGAGATAGATATGTTACTTATAAATTGATTTACTTAAATTTTTTCTCAAAACTAGTTTATTTGATTTATAACCTAATACATAAAATAATAATACACAGAAAAACGTTATGATTAAGTGTTTCATTTAATTTCCGTAATTTCTTAAAAATTCAATTGAGTCTTATAGTTAGGATTGAAGGAGTTAATAATTTAATATACGAGGGTGCAAATATATTGCTAAGTTTTCCCTTAAGAGTAATATTGTTACAGAGATAAAACTGCCATGTAAGAACTAAAATACAGCAGTTTTGCCTTTGACTTTAATTTTCTATACCAATTTTCAAAAAAAAAAAAAAAATATTCCGGAGCAAAATTGTTTTTGGGCAAAATTTTCAGAGCTAATTTACGCTTTACCTGATTAATTAATAGTTATGCATTAATGCTTCTGAAACATCTTGGTGCAATTATTAATTACACGGCAATTACTAGTTTGTCTTACTTTATTTCAACTTTATTCTCATTCATTGCATCGTACTATTTTCTGCTTCATCGATTTGATTTTTTACATAAATACGTGGTGGTCGCGGCTGGATGAAGAAAAGAAAATGACAATAATATCGAATCATAATAATACATATTCGCGACTGCCAATAAGAGCTTGCCAGACAATATTCATTGAGTGTAGATAGCGAGGAACCAACCTGAATTAAATAACCTGTTATAAACTTTGATTAGGTTCACTATGATTTTTGCAGTTGGAGGAACTTTCATTACTTTGTTAAGATACATATCTTGTGTTTCTTGTTTGATACATTTAGAAGGTACACCATGATGCTTTGCTTTCATTTAAATCTGCCTTTAGTGGTTTGTCCGGTAGCAAAAAATAATTAGTGGTGGTCGTACGAAAGTTGCTATAGCTCAGCCATCTGCAATAATGATTCTCAACTTGGTTACCTTACCTTTATTCCATTTCTCTTTTTTTCCCCTTCTTGTTTGTGGTCCTGAGAGAATTTATATGGATCATTTGCTGTATAAAACAGGTGCCAATATTTTTATCAAGTGCTTAGAATGCTAAAAGCCATTCAAAAGAAATATTTTCTGACTGGAGCATTGAAAAATGTGATTATAAATATAGTGGGAACACTTATTGCACAGTGCCCTTATCGTTAGCATTGTTATGCATTATCAGCATATATGACGTGTGCAGGAAAAAAACATTCACCACCATTTAGTTAATTTAAATTTTTTTAGTGCATCTCTGTGGAGGTTTGAATCTACAGTTCTACACCTACAAACTATCTTCAGACCTTACGAACAGATCCGACTTGACAAAATGGCTTGCATTTTTCACCACTTCCAAAAATTCACGATCTTAACTTTAATATATAATGCAATTGAATGAATTCGAAGCGCTGGTCACTTAAGATGGCTTCCATAATGCCAAAGTTTGAGACCCAAGTGCTAAGAAAAATAGCTATGATTATGTCTTATTTGGATCTGAGGCACAGATGATTATTTCTCAAATAGATTGCCTAGAGTCTGTCATTATGTTATATTACCCTATTATTTGTATGACAAATATATTTGTTGGGAATTGATATTCATTTTGCTTTTGTGTCCCTCTTGGCTTAAGTGATTGTGCTTGATACTCGCAATTTCCCGCTGCCTAATTGTACGTTTATGATCTTAACCAGCAAATAAAGTGTCAAATTTTAATTATTTAACATATTGAAGTCACTTATAATAGATATAAATTAAGCAGTAAGTGTACCAAACGAATCTCATGGCATAAGGGGTTCAAAGAGAGGTTCAGTTTAGGTGTGGATTGAAGAAAATGCAGTTCACTCATACTCTAATTGTAAGACCTATTTGAGCTGTTGATCTTGGTCTTAAATGTGAGATTTATTTTTAATTTTTGTCAGTTTTTTTCCAAATCTATTGATGTTTCCTTAGCAATAATCAAGTAAGAGAGAGGGGAAGTGGATTTAAAAAAAAAGATGATTATTCTGTATTAGAAAAAAACATGTTATATTAACCAATATAATTAAGATTCTTAATTGAATCAAATGAAGTGAGTATGTCCTATATTTAAGAAGGGAGGGAGTATATCATAATAATTAAGCAAGCCATTCAGTCACACAATGGAGAGCTTGTGTCTCTGTGACTGGGTGTTCCAATGGAAAGCATGAATTTCGATATCTGTTCTCCTTTTTCTAGTTTTGTCTTTGCTGTATAAAGTATGGCTATATATTTCCGTTATGTTAAGGTGGCTTGGAGTAGTCAACATGCATCTAAACTTTGTATTCTCAGAAGTAGTGTACACTCCAGAGTGTGACTATGATTCTTTGTCTTTTGAAGCATGAAGGAGATACTCGACAGGTATAATTTGCAATCGAAGAACCTACCAAAACAGGAACTACTGTCTCTTGAATTGCAGGTCAGTGTTCTGTGCTCTGCTATTCATGTTTTATGCCAGCAGAATATGCTAGAAATTCGGGTTTGTCGAAAAACTGTAATGGTATTGGCCAAAAAAAGAAAAGAAAAACTGTAATGGTTATAATGGAGAGACTACCCGATTGCATTGCTTATTACGTTATTTATGGCTTATAATTGTCAAGCTTTATATATGGGTTGTTGGTTGATTTCCCTTTTGGGGTACATTTTGACAACTCTCTCAGCTTTGAGTTTCCTGCGTTCAATTCAAACTATACGGCTGTACCAAATAATGAAACTTCTTTTAGTTATATCGATTTCCTTTGAAACTATTTGTGCCTGGTATTTTTTGCTGAGCCAAATGCTACTTAATACTTCCTAATTATAGAAGCCAAGATGTTGGCCTTGGTACTTAATGCAAAATCACTATCGTTTTTATTTATGTTATTTATCATTTTTAGACTAATTTACTTCATTTATATATAAATTGATACATGTATATATAATTTAATGATGTACGAGGATATTTTAGAGGGATCTGATCATATTTGTTCTAATTGAGTAATCTTTTTATCTTCATCTACGAAATTAGTTAAATAGTTTATACTAAAGACCGAGGAATATTATTAATGATCGCTTATATTTTGTCTCAATGAAGTGTTGAATTCGATACAAGGGGAAACATGGGCCCCAAAAAAAGATACAAGGAGAGAATCCAACCCTCATAGTTATCGAAATAAATATGAAGCCTGAGATTACCAACATACCATAAGTACTGGCGGAGAAAATGAAAAAAGAAGGCAAAATGAGAATCTGGAAAATTACAGGAACTGAATCCATCATACTATTAACTCGTTGTAGGAGGGCCTTTTATTCATGATCCTCTTAAATTTGCCTGTTTTGCAGCTAGTTAAGAACAGTAATCACGCCAGCTTGAGCAAGGAAGTTGCTGAGAAGAGCCGTCAACTAAGGTATATTATCTCAATTCCTCAAAATAATTTCTTTGCCATGCTAATTTGAATCAATGTGTAATGCGAAACGTGTAGGCAGATGAGAGGAGAAGACCTGCAAGGTTTAAATATCCAGGATTTGCAGCAACTAGAGAAATCCCTCGAATCTGGGTTGGGCCGTATAATAGAAAAGAAGGTCTTTTACAATTATTCAACCTACATTGTCCTCCTTAAATCATTGCCTTGATTGCTGGTCAATTCTCGGTTTAAGCTAAAATCTTTAAAATGATTAACCTCAGGAAGAGAAGATAATGACCGAGATCAGTGATCTCAAGAGAAAGGTCAGAAACCGGTGATTTAGTTTTATATGAAGCCATTTATTGTTTCCTTGTTTATTATAACCTGGGAACTTATATTGTAACTGTGAAACTCAGGGAGTGGAATTGATGGAAGAGAACGAACTGTTAAAGCGTCAAGTATGAAATCCTTGTGTGGTCACTCTTTCATTCTAGCTTTTTATGGAGAGAGACTTGTGCTGGAGTTTCTTCTCTTTATCTTCTTCCCGTAAGTCTGGATTCTGCAATTTTTCTAAAAAATACCTATATTTTTGGCTCAAGGTGGAACAATTAGCTGATGGGATTAGGCAAGGTGGTGGGGAGCTGGAGATGCTGAATAATGAGGAAGGTCAGTCATCAGAATCTGTCACTGTCATCTGCAACTCATCGGGACCCCCTCAAGACTACGACAGCTCAGACACATCGCTCAAGCTGGGGTGAGCTCACTTCTACTAAATTTCAGAGAAATTATTTTTTGAGAATTTTTTAACTATACATGATGGGATTGCAATGTTTAACTACATGTAGTTAAGTTAGTGTTTAAGATCCATTCATCAAAAGATATATATATATATATATTTACTGAACCTAATAATCTATCATCATTTCATTGAAAACTGGGTATATAACAATGTTCGCGAGTGAATTGTTTTAGAATTTACTTCACATTAAGTACCCACCATTAACTCATTAAATATGTCCGAAACTTCAACATTTTGTCACTTTTGTTGTTGTTGAAGAATGTTAATTAATTACATAGGGAGAATATATTAAATAAAAAAATTGGAAAGGAGTATTAATTATAGGGACAATACTGAAAAACGAGAATTATCTTGTTAAGTGACTTATATTTTAGAAGCATCATATATTATGGAGCGGAGGGAGTATAATGTCTCAGCAATCCTGAAAAATCTGTAATCGAAAGCCATTTTATCAACTTGAGATAATAAACTGCTGTAATAAATTACTTTGCAGGTTACCGTTTTCTGGCTGAAGGGATCGCCTAGGATATCCTCATAAACCAAGAGAAAGAAAGATCAAGGTATAGGTTACGAAAATTTGGAGTTTTACTCGTAAATGAAAGTTCAGTTCCTCAGGATCTGTTAATATATCAAGTCACACCGACTTGAAAGTGGGTAAGAAAACCCAGTTTCACTGTACCAATTCGTGTTCTATATTGTGTTTATTACCAAAAATATTTCAAAAATACAAATTGTAATACAAGTCTTCATTACATTTTCCTCTCATGCCGTGCTTGTTACCGCATGATATCCCTGCCTTATAGATAGGAATAGTATATACAAGGAGTATAATCATGAAGACTATGGACCAAATATTTGCCGAGATTAATATTTCAAAAATATTATTGGGCACAAAAGTTTCAAGCAGTGATATGGGAATTGATATTTCAAGTAAGGGTGGTATGTAACAAGGACAAGTCCTTGGGAGAATCACACCCTAAAAGCTAGCTATTGGGGTTGGGTAGCCAATGATTTATAAGACCCCTCTTGTAAGGAAACCTCCCCGATGTGGGACTTGTGACAATGCACCCCCATCTAGAGCTGATGTCCCGGCGGCTACACTCTACAACACTTCACTCTGCCTTTCTGCCGGTCAGAACTCTTCGTAGGTAGCCCTTTCCGGTCTATCAGACGAGACGGCGTCTCGGCGGCTCCATTCTATGGCACTTTACTCTGTGCTTCACTCAGCCTTTTGTTGGTCAGCCCTTTCGGTCAGAACCCTTCTTAGGTAGCCCTTTCCGTTTAGCCGTCTCAATGAAAGCACCATTGTAACAAACACAAGTCCTTGGGAGAACCACACCCCAAAAGCTAGCCGTTGTGGTTGGGGAGCCAAGGACTTATAAGACCCCTTTTGCAAGGAAACACTCCCGATGTGGGACTTGTGACATGGTCATGGGTTGCGATAGGAAGGGTTTATTCCGTGTCCCCGTCCTGTAAAAGGCCTCTGAACAAAAAAGTTGTCCTATGTCCTATCCCATTCTCAGTCTTGTCCCGTCACATCGAGATCGGGACGGGATCAGGATGTTTCGCTTATTTTTTAAAGAAAAATATTGACTTGTTTAATGGATTTATTTTTACTCTTGTATTTTGAAAAATTGAAATATTGTTTGTTGACCTATTAATACTTGAATTATTAGTATCTCATAATAACAAATTATATTAAAATAAGATGATAAAAACCTAATAGTTCAAATAAGGATTTAAATAAATTATATTTTAAATATGAACATTAAATAATTATTGTTTTTCTTAAAATAGTATATTAAAAATTTTATGATTCGTTGCCAAGTAGTTTCATGCACGTAGTTACCTGTTTGGTAGTGTAGCGAGTAGGGGTGTCCAAATCCGGGAC
The DNA here is from genome assembly GCA_037074515.1 of Mimosa bimucronata. Taxonomy (NCBI): domain Eukaryota; kingdom Viridiplantae; phylum Streptophyta; class Magnoliopsida; order Fabales; family Fabaceae; genus Mimosa; species Mimosa bimucronata. Next base: position 24,395,020 of record CM073447.1, read on the forward strand.
CGGGACCGGGAATCCCCATTCCCGTGTCCCGTCCCGGAAAGTGGCCGGGACTGGATTGGTTCCCGGTCCCGGTCCTGGGATTTCCCGATCCCATTGGGGTCGGGAAATCCCGGGACCGGAACCGGGAATTCCCGCTTGTGTTTTTAAGAAAAATAAAGAGCACAAAAAAATCAAATCAGGAGGAGTTGGGTAGTGATATTGGAATGAGACTTCAATATTATTATTATTATAATTGTAACCAAGATTCTCCATGGGCAGAGCAACAAAATAGGAAGAGAGTATTACCCAGATGGAAAGATAAGTTAGGCCAATAGCTAGATCAAGAAGATCCAAAAGCCTCGCATCAGCGCTGTGTCTTCAATCGTCGGTGGCCGCTGCCATTGAACCCAAAAACCCAACATCGTTCAACAAAATCCCATTGTTAAATCTCTCTCTGCACGCTCTTAAACTGAAACCAAAGTCATGAATAAAAGCCTCCCACATTACTTATGTTTAGGAAGAGAAGATTTGCTTCTTGTGAGTTATCATGAGGGATGTCGGCATTTATGAGGGATGTCGGCATTTTTGCAGAGAGAGAGAATGAGAGGAGAAGACATAGGAGGGTTCTTTCTTTTTGAGGGTGGGCTTGGACTTTGTGCTTGGGGTATTTTTTATTAAAATTGTTGTAGGCTTTTTAAGAGGGATTTGAATGTGTTTTTTTTTTAAAAAAAATGTAAGAGTGGGCTGAAATGGCAGCAGGCCTTAATTTTTTTTTTTTTAAATATATAGCTGGGACCGGGACCGGGATTCCCGGGAGCTTTCCCGGATCCCGTCCCGGCCCCGGCCCTGGGAAATTTCCCGGTCCCGGTCTCGATACTTTCCAGGACGGGAGGGCCGGGACCGGGATAACATGGACACCCCTAGTAGCGAGCGAGAGAGATGCGCAGAGCGAACGACTGTGTGCCGCGTGTATCCCATGAACTTTGCACTTTTTAACATCTAATGCGAGATGGATTTATTCCTTTTGGAACAACATTTATCCTAAATTTTTTTTCTGAATATCCATAATTCCTACAAGAAAACATCCTAGGTAATATTGAAATTAACTCTTTTTAGAATGCTTTAATTTAATCTTGTGTTGTCTAATTTAATGTAGCCTTCTGTTTTTCTGGGATAGTTGGGACGTGTTCTTGTATATGAATTAATTATTAGTAAAACTTGTTTGGTTCAAATCGTCAAACAGTGAAGCATGGGTTCTTTCTTTCACTTGATTTGCATAACTAATTCCTCTGAACAAGAACTAAAGTGCCCTGTTGCCCAAACTTGGGATTGGGAGTGATTATACGCTTAATATGAGGTCGAGTTTTAAATAATTCTTTTATATGATTATGTATTGAGGATAAAATGGTAGAAAATTGTTCGAGGTGATTTGGACATATTCAAAGAATACTATTAGATGTATTAGTGAGAAGGGTTGATTAAGCAGTATGAAGTTAGTTAAAAAGAGGGAGACCAAAAAGTGGACACTTAATGAAGTTATTCAGCGTGACATTTTGATTAGTAAATTATCTATAAATATGATCTTTAATATAGTACAATGACGTCATGCCCTGCACCACCTAGTGGGAAAAACTGTTATTGTATTTAACTGGTGAGATTTGAGCATAATTAGCCTAATTGAAGATACTCCTAAGAATGTTTTCTACGTTCACATAGTTATCACGTTTAACTTATTTAGTCCTACTAGGAATAATGCGGGTTGGACAAATAGTGACTTCTAAGGTAAAAATGTTCTAAATAAGGTCATGAAAACATTAACTGGTTGACACAATGGTTTAATTTAATGGTTAGTGGGTCAAACCCGTCATTTAATCCAATAGTATAATTTAATTTTTTACAAGAAAATAATATAATATAATTAAAATATAAAAAATAGTTATATAATATTTAAATAAAAATGCATTAATTCACAAGAAACTAGAATATTCATGTATTCCCTCTAGTCCATATTATAAGAGATAATAAACCATTTTACACATAATAAGAAAATATAGTGGAGTCATTTATTATAGGTGAAATTAATGTGATTTTCCAATCTCACCGTTATAAAATTTATTATACAAACACTTTATTCCCCTCTTTACATTTAATATGTAATATAAAAAAAAGGAAGTAAATCATTTATTATTTTGACTTTTATATGTTACCTCTTACTTCCTCTGGTCCCTATTACAAGAGGTAATCAACATTTTTACACATACCAAAAAACATGTTTTAATAATTTATTATGGGTAGGTTTAATAAGGTTTTCCATTTTTACCTTCACTCATCTATTATACACCTTCTCTCCTTTCATATTACTAATATACAAGGATATAAATGAAAAACATGTATTTATTACCTTAACTTTTGCATATTATCTCTTATATTTTGGACAAAAAAATTTGCCATATTATCCCTTATATTTATGACCAGAGAGAGTATAATGTAAACAAAAAAAAAATCTCATATTACCTTTTATATTGTGGAGAGTGATTGTAAATTACACATAATCCAAAAAAATATTTAATAAAGCACAAACAAATGAGATGGGTTACTATTTCTCTTCTTTTTCGTCTTTTTTTTTAAACTCAGTCAGATGTTTTTTAACCTCAATAAGAAAAAAAAAAAAAAACGTAAAACCCAATTTGGCAAAGCAGTCAAAAACTCTTGACCGTATTGGTTAGACAACGGATTCACCGGTTCATTAGTTTAACCAACCAAACCGGGTTGAATTTCCATTCTATGGTTATAAATACTCTTTCTTCAATGCCAGATGGGGGAGAATGCAGGACGAAGATATCCATATTTGGTTTTCCTTCACTGTGTTTATGCAGTAATTTCGAATCATTCAAATGATCTATTAATGCATTAATTATTTTGTATTTTTAAAACCATAAAAAACAAACCATTGAATTCAATCTACAATCCATAAAATGCCGTCATCTCTCCACAAGTGGAGTGAAGCCACTTCCGCGATATTCCCCAAATTTCCTGTCAAAAATATTGTTTGCACTAAATGACTGAAAACACAATAATTTAATCGTTTTTTCTCCTATGTTGATTTTTCAATAAAGTACATGTATTGTCTAGAAGGGATACATTAATTGAACCCAAATGAAGGTACTCCTATACTTGGCCAATGACAGATAAAGACTTGATACAGATGGTTTACTCCCTTTTTGACTTTGAGAGGGCTTTCTTCCTCTGTGCAAGCATGTATCTATACAAGTGAGGACTACCTGCATATAATTAAGCCATCCAATTAATTACAGATACCAAGGGGAAATTACAAATCAGCCAAAAGATTTTTACTAGAAAGAAAGATACTGGCTTCGTGCCTGGAACATATATTCCTAATGCAACAATTGCAGCATAGAAGTAATCAAAAGAGAAGTTCCATTTGTTGGGCATCCTTACGCAAAACTTGTCAGAATTCTGCAAAATACTCCTCATCATTAACTTGAAATACAGGTCATAAGAAACCACCATATCACAGAGTTAAAAGCAACTATTAACATCATAAGAATAGGAAAAAAATCAACCAACATAAGCCAAGTAGATGAAGACAACAGAGAACCAGCAGACCTAGATCACCATAAAGAACTTGTGAACATGGCTTTCGAAATTTTTTACCTTAATAAATGGCAAGGCAATGTATATTAGACCAACTTCACTGCTGATGCCGGTAGGATACAGCAATAAGAAGGTGCTGTATCTGCAAGACAAAGAATGATGATGTAGTCAATAAAATATAACACATTTACTTGCTCACAACGACATTCTGTCCAGCAGGCAAACTCTATACCTGAGCCACAATAGCCATGAAGGGGCAAAACCAAATGCTTCTTTCATGCCAAAGAAAGAATAGCGGATTATCTGTAGTTGTAACAGCCAAAATGTAATCAATATTTATATTTATTAGGCATTCCCATAGAAAACAAAGGTATCTGGGCCATTATGAGAGGGGAAATTACAGGGGAAGATGGGGGAAGCAAGCAGTTTTGAATTTCATGATACACACAAGGTTTGTGCAATCAAATCAATGGAATGGCGCCTTATGAAAAGCAGGGATACTCAAGAAAAATTTAAAGATCACTATGAATTTGACTTTCAAGGTCTTGATTAAGAGAGAGCATCAAAAAGAGAAGATATGCATTTCAGGAAATGATAATTGGTCTCCTATATCATAGTTGCATTGTTTTGTTAATCTTTTTCGGCCATCATATTCGCTTGTCAGATATAGCATGAATTTATCAAACTATACGACAAGAAGGAAAAATATGGGACAGGTTCTGACTTGTTAACTGCATTACACAAACACACATCCTATGCTTTTATTGAACTGTAACAGCCAGCTCTTATAAGGAGAATTAATCCCATCACGAGTCATTTTCCTAATCACAAGTAATTGAGTATAATTAAGCATAATCATAGTTAATGATATGTAATAAATATAACGATTTTGGCACTATCTTTTCCATCGAGTCTGATAGCTGAAGTCATAAACCACTCAAACAACAAATGCAGCAATATCAAACCATGAGAGATCACTGGGGAAAAAAAAATCCCTATCCTATAGCTGTCAGTGGATGAGTTGTTTCCTAAGGTAAAATCAAACAGGCAAATAAAAAAAACACAGATTATGTGTGTACAACATTAAGCAGTAAACATGATTAACATACCTCAGTGAGAGACCAGCTGATTAACAGGGAGGTAACCAATACATGATTTCGAGTCTGTATAATGATCATCATGCAGTTAATGTTACGTTTAACAACAGTTTATGGTTGAAAGTTGAATAACCAACATTTATAAATGATTAAATTTGCACTAACCTCAGGGAAACTATATAAGATGCCCCAAACTAGGTATATTCTTGAAGCTATCTGTGGTAAGGTAGCAGAAACAGGAGAACGCACCAGCCCTTCATTAATGGAAAAAACAGAAATCCGTTAACAAACACACACTTCAAGTAAATCCCTATCCACATTAAACCAAGATAATGAGAATAGAGAACATTACTACTCACCCACTAAACCATGAAGAATCTATCACGCCAAGTAAATTCAACACCGCACCCAAAGAAGAGGAAAGAACAAGAAATGAAGATCAAGTTCATTGCACAAAGAAATTAAATATTTTCTACAGGTAAAAGAAATTGTAGTTCTTCGAGGCAAAAAAATACCTCTAACACAGCAGCGGTTTGAGCAAATTGCAAGGGCTTTTCAGCCGCATCATAAACATGTTCATGACCTGATTCCTTCAATGTCTTCAAAACTTGATACAAAACTTGAACCCTGCGCAAATTTTGGGAAAGTTAGGAACTTTATAAACAAATGAGACAATGGGTAAAGAGATCTGTGAATACCATCCAAAGAAAACAGCCCAGTTGTAAACGGAGAGATAAAGGCGCCTGAGAAGAGAGAGAAATCCCGCCATTGAAGAACAAATAGTTTCAAAGATCTGTATCTGAATGGGGGATATTGATAGAATGGCAATTATAGAAAAACAGAAGATAAATATATATTAAATAGAAGATTGTGATGAGGTAATAATTGTGGGAGAAGAAGCTGGTTTCTGGTTGCTGAATTTAAATGGGTAGCTCAACGCCTCAACTACCTCACTTCCTTCGGACATCGACGATATCGAAGGCCGAAGGCCTGCCGGAAATTAAAAAACACACCTTTTTTTTTTTTTTTTTTTTACTTTTTAATTCGGTGCCCTAGACAAGCCATCTTTCAAGCGGTTAACGGCCAGACTAATCCAGATCCATCAAATTACAGCCACCTCAAAGGGTGGGATGGCTGGCCAGAGGATTTAAAAATTTTTCATATGAGGATCGAACCCTCAACTTTAGTTAAGGGAGAAAGAGCCCTTACCACTCTACCACATGCCTATGGTTTAAAAAAAAATTATTTTGGGTATAAAGCAAGTTTTAATGGTTATTAATAATTAAGAAAATTCATCGGCTAAAAAATTTAAGAAAAATCCCACAAAAATACAGAAAAGGATGAATCAGGACTTTAAATTTTAAGCCAAATTTACGAAATCATTCACTGAAAAATAGTTAGAGCCAGTGAACAATAGGTGGTTTATATTATGAATAGACAAAAATGCACATGTAATTGTCACATCATGAGTATTCATAAGTTTGATATATATTTTTAACTTGATTATACCAATTTTCAAACCCATATTAACAATTTACATCTCCATTTTTTTGTGTTAGGGATTGATAAGGTATAGTATATGGGTTCACAACTTTAACATAGAAATTTTCAATTTAATTCTAACGATTTTAAAGTTCGTTATCAACAATTCACAACTCCACTTTTTTTATTAGAAATTAACAAGGCACACATCGGGAAATCATTCACAAATTCGGCATAGAAATTTTTAACATAATCAATTATGATTTTCAAGTCTTGTTAACAATTCACAACTTTAACTATGGATGGCATTTGTGTCTTTTGGTAATATATGAAAATATTAAATTCCCCTCAATGTCTTACTTGAATGACTGATTTGTCATTTTCTATTTTTTCGGATTATTCGTGGGATTGTCCCAATATTACCACATCCTAAATATAAATTCAGGATAATATTCAACTTAGATGAAGTAATTTAAGGCAAAAAAAAAAAAAAAAAAGTTGGTCAAAAAAATATTGTTCGATGATTTTTTTTTTTTTTTTTTTTTTTGCCAATTCGATGACTTTACTTTGGAACAACTCATAGACCGTTAATCTATGCTCTTGGTAGTATGAATTACTTCTAATTATAACTAACAATTTTTGTATTTAATTGGATAAAATATAATTTATTTTATATTTAAAAAGAAAAGGAATATGAGTTGCAATTACTAGGTACTCATAAATCATAATAGCGTACTTTTTCCCCGAATTCATGAATTAACTAGACCTTGCTTAAACGCTGGACTTGTTTAGTTGGCTTGAAAACTTTTTTTTTAAAACTTTTTTTAAATATATAAAAAATGTAAACTTCACACTCATTATTTCGACCGAATGTGAAATAAAAATAAAAGAAAAATACAGTAATGGTCTATGAATAGTTCATAGTAGTAATGTATTTCCTTCAAAATGTAATGAATGTATAAAAATGAGTAAATGTTCATTACAGAATTTTAATTGCTTTAATTTTATAAAAAATATTTTTCTTAATATTGTCGTAAAATTGAAGCTTAACACTGTTGATTGTAAGATAAATATTTAGGAATCTGAGTGAAAAATAAACTTGCAACATTACATTTCTAAACATACCATTCAAGTTTGCGGCAAAGAAAAAATATACCTAAAGCATGCTTATTTGTTAAAACAATGAGTTTTAGATTAAGTTGCATGTTTGAATATTTGCATTTAATTTTTCATATTTAGTTGACCGCACATAATAGGATAAGGTTTTGTTATTCTTATTGTTGACTCCTCAAAAGCCTATACAATTTTTTGTGATAAAAATAAATAACTTTTACTAAATAGAGTTTTGAAATGTATGTTTGGTTTGGCTACTATAAATTTTCCATGTTGGTATGCGTATTAATATTACCTAAAAATAACAGGTATGTACAGGTAAACCATGTGGCCCAAAAAAAGAAGGCAGCTTAACAAACATGTACAAATCATATGGCCTACACGAGAAATTGAGAATAGAGATTGTGATTTGTGGGGTTATAATTTCCATAATTGCTTAACTATACTATTTTTTGGTCAAGCGATAATTTCTCTTCAGCAGACTCTTGTTCTTATAACTTCGGCTCATATATGATTTTCATCAGTCACCTCTCCTCAAGAGAGAAGCAGTAAATGCTCGCCTGTCTCTACTTAGGTTTTTTGACAAGTTCACAATATTAACAGTGTAAAGCATGGACCTTTCTGTATTTATGGATACCAGTTTCTCAGTCTTTTTTCAATGTTTTTCATTTGTTTAGTTACTTATGCTATGTTATTATTTAATGAAATTTGTCTTTATAAAAAAAAAAAAACTATATCTTATGTCCACTAATTTATAAGCAGAAAAATGTTATCCTTTGTATTTTTTTTCAGATCAATCATGTTTTAGTCCTAATCTCTTATCATTCACGTAGAAGTTAACACTAATTTAATAATTTGTTGACCTAATCTAGGTTTATCTACTCGGTAACTTTAGATTTGATATAAAAATCAATAATTGACAGATTTAATATTAAAGTTCAATGGGAAAATTGGTGGATGGAGTTACTTATCATATCTATTATGTTAAGTTCGTATCACAAGTGGTTATTTATCATATTTTTGAAGTATAATTAAGTCTATTGACGCCTCCAAACAGCATTAAGAGATGATTTTGTCTATGGATTTCATGTTATGAACTCTGGTAGTGCTACAGAGTAGTCGGTGTTTTTATGATTATAAAAAAAAAAAAGTATAATTATTTTACTATAAAATAATATTGAAAAATGGAGCATATATACACTTGTGATTAGAGAATTTGACATAAAAATATAAAAAATTTAATATAAGTATGATTATTTCAGATTAAGTAGACAGGAGGAAAAATTGAATGATTTAAAGATAATTTTTTTTTGGGGCCAAACAATGATTTAAATTTTAAAGATATAAAACAACGTATTTTAAATAAATTATCAAAATAACCACTTACTATAGTTTTGAATTGTAAGTGGACTACAATCCATGGACTTGAAGTCAATCAGATTGGCCCAGAAGATGTGGTCTCATTTAGGTCCATGTCTTTAGATCTAGCTTCCTCTTTGATTTGGCAATTTAGTTGACAATAAGTCCAGGCTCAAAAAAATGTTGGCAAAAATTGGCAATGAGCCCATGCCTTTTTTTTTTTTTCCCTACGAAAAGTTGCCAACAAATGTCTCATGTTTGCCAAGTGCCAACGAAGTTGGTCCTCATTAGTTGATTCATAACCTAAAAAGTCATTAGTTCAAATTCTATTACCGGGCAATCTGTAACAAACAACTAACCTAAACTTTCACTTAAAAAAAGAGGGAACATGTTCTACTTTCATTCTTTCAATAATCAGCACTAGGGCAAATCACCAGCCACTTGTTTTTGCCCTGCATTTACGAACATTCGAAATTCATTTATATAAATTTACATTTTTTATTTTTTTAAAAATAAAAAATACATATCAAAATAATATTTTAATTATTAATTTTTAAAAATTAATTAATTATACAATTAAGATAAAAGAGAAATAAACAATTTAAAACTAGCTAGAATGTGTTAATATAATATTTGGTCCCTCATGTTTGTTCTCATTTTGATTTGAATGCCCTAAGAAGTTTTAGATAAAAGATTTTAGTCATTCCAAGGACAAAATGATTTGGTTTTTTAATAAAGTTTAGACACCAATATTTCAAACAAAATGAAGCTTAGTGAATCAAAACCTATTGTTCAAAACTTAAAAGACTAAAACCAAAATAAGTGTACCAACACATAGTTGATCCAGCAGTGTTAAATCCCGCTAAATTTTAGACACCAATATTTCAAACAAAATGAAACTTAGTGAATCAAAATCTATTGTTCAAAACTTAAATGACTAAAACCAAAATACGTGTACCAACACATAGTTGATCCAGCAGTGTTAAGTCCTGCTGGATTTATTGGAGCCTCAAGTTTGAATCTTAGAGGAGACATTTGTGTTGGGAAGGGAAGTCATGAACCCCGAATCTTGAGTAATTAGTTGATCAGATGTCTGAAAATATGATCCAGAAAAAACGTTGATTCCCAGTTAATATATAAAAAACCAAAATAAGTGTAAATTTGAGTAACCAAATATTATATTAACCAATACCAAAATGCCTTATAGTCTAGTTAGATGACATCTCTCGAATATATGGGAAGTGCAAGTTCATTCCCATCTTCACCGTAAGATTGTTAGTGCTTACCCTTTAATTCATAGAAAAGATTATATTAACTCAACTACATCTTTTTCTAGAAAACAAAGCATTGCTGGTATTTGCTATGATTTTATTTTGAAGGAGGGTTACAGCAGTCATGTAAAATTGAACTCATTGCCACCATATACTTATCAAGTGCCAACTTTGTCCGCTATGCACTTGAATACTTGAGGCATCTTGCTTCTATTTTTTTTTTCTTTTAGAGAAACTGCATTTCAGTAAACAAAGAACAGGGAGAGAAATTGGTAATTACTTCCTACGATCATAAATATAAGATCACTTTGAATTTTTTTATGAAGATTAAGGAAGACAAATAAACTACTTAATTTTAACATATCTTATATGTAATAATATTATACGATAATTTAAAAGTAAGGTTAATTAGTTTCTTATTAAAAAAAGATAAATATAGATATTTTAAAATGATTAATTTTGCATCCTTAATTTTTCCGAAGAAAAATTAAGATGATTCTATAATTTGGAATGGAGGGAGTAGCAATATAGGGAAAGGGTCTGATCACTATGACACGTGGAACTAAGGTATGTAATAATTAATAAAAGAAAACATGTAAAGTAGAGCCATATGTCATCTTTTTGAACTAACAGCACGTCGTTTCATATATTTTTGAAGTCAAAGATCCCTTTAGCCTTTTACATTGACGGGTTCAAAAATAAAGAAACGCAGAGAGAAAGAAAGAAATTAAGAAAAAATGCAAAGCTCATGATTTGAGTGGGTAGAGGTTGAAGTTGAAGGAAGAACAATCAAAAGCCGCTATTTACTGCATCCTCCAAGCAACTAACATACCCTGCCTTCAACGTCCTGTCTCTCCGTCCTTTATTATAAGATAGGAATAACCCATTTACATTGCTCAAAGTGTTAGATGAAATTAGTATGTTACAATATGTCAAAAATGCCAATTGTTTTTTTTTTTAAAAAAAAATGCCCTCATTTTATGTGGAAGATAGAATATATAGGGGAGAATGGATGTGGAATGGAGAGAGAAAATTTAGACATCTGTCAATCCTATCATGTAATAAAGAATATGACATAACAAATATTCCCATCTTATAATAGGGGTTGGAGGGAGTATCTAAATGATTTTTTTTTTTTTTAACCAACTGAAGCATCTAAATGATGAGTAATCAGTAATTAGTGGTTTTCTTTTTCAGGGACGACGTATTAGTAATTAGTGGTTGTTCACGTCACACCTCTTTCTCTGCTTTGTTAAGGTTACGCACCAAAACTAAAGTTATGATGCTTATTAAGGCATCTTTCACGCACAAACAGATAATCCCACCTTTTTCTTTTCATAAAAGTAAAATAAAGTGACTTGTTGGGTTATAGTCATTTCCTGTTACACAAATTAACTAATGTTATTTATTTAATTTATTCATTCATTAGAATCCTTCTTTTGCAAATAAACTTTTTAAGTAAACTTACTTGCTGGGTTTTAATCATTTCCTGCTAGACAAATTAACTAATGTTATTTATTTGCAGATAAACTTTTTTTTGATTTCCCCCGGTCCCAAGAGATCATTCGCTCCGTTCGTTTATTTATACATGTACTGTTACAAGAAAACAAATTGTTTCTTGTATCAAAATTCAAAAGAAAGAAAGAAAGAAAATTTGTTTCTAATTATGTTAGACTTTTTAAAAATTGAAGACAACATTTGCTAATCACCACGCCAGCACTTATATCTTACGATTAAACGATTTAATAGAAAGTATTTCTTTTTTCTTTTTTTATACAAGGGAACTTGATAGATACCCAAGGGGGATGGAGCCCTTTTTCTGTAAACAGGCCTATATTTAGGTAAATATGTTAGATTTATATTCAGGCCTATTTAAGCAAACAGACCAAACCTTTTTCTGTAAAGCTTAGCTTCCAAGCCTACGGGTCTGACCTATTTAATTATTTTATAATTTCTATTATCATATATAATTTATAATAAATAAAGTATATAAATTACTTATAATATTACCAATTATCTTTAGCTCTCTAAGTTTCACATCTCATTATTCATACATCAACTCTTTCATTTATTAGTTGTTCATCTCTTTTTGATCTTTTTCAATAACTTAACATGCATTGCTAACTTGTTACTCTTCTCTAATTTTTATGATTTTTTGAGCCTGTCTGTAAGCGTTTTTTTTTTAGCCTGAGCTTGAGTTTTCAAAAGGCCTGATAAGGCCTGGAACCTATTTAAAAGTCTACTTAAAATGTAGACTCTTAATTTATACCTTTAATTCCATATATTACCCTTTAAACCTATTAAAATGCATATGCATGTCTCAAAAAGATTTTATAGTTATAAAACTATATTTTTTCTATTACTTTTATTGTATAAACTATGATTGATTATTCCTTTTGATATTATAATATTTTATATATGCACAATTGGAATAAACTTATTAGTTACAACAATTATTATGCTTAAGTTTTACATTTTTAATGCAGGCCCAGACCTATTTAGTTGAAACCCACATCGGCCTAACCTATTTCCACCCCAAAAAAAGGGTAATACTGATTTAATAAAGTTATTATCATTTTAGTTTCACTGAATTTGTAATTCAATTCTAATATATTTAACTTGTCGCAACCTACTCCTTGACACTGTTAAATTTGTTTAGCTAAGTGTCACGTCATTGACTCATCTAATTAAATAAATATTCATTCCAATCCTAAATATGCCCTAATTTGATTATATTAAATATGTTAGTTAAATAAGTTAATATTACATATTTTTCCCAAAACACTCTAACCATTTTCCTTCATTGCTTCCCTCCTTTTTTATTTGATTATTGTTGAGGGATAACCAACAAGAGTAATTTTCAAAAATATTGATAGAAAACTAGAAATATATCTTACATTTTAGATCAAAATTAACTCGACAAATAGATCAAATATATTGAATAATACTGAAGAGAGTAAGATTTTATAATGGCTGCCATATCACGCTGCTGCGAGACTCCACCTCCTCCCTGCATCATCACTATCGGCAACACTTTTGAACCAAAACCAGGGTGTCTCCAGTCACAACAAGCTCGTTCATTCGTTTTTTCCATGTTCAATTCTTCATGACTTCATCTACCTTCTCCAATCATTTAATTTGCACCCAAGCTTTTCTGTTTAATAGAAAAATAAAATAGCATATGCATCACATAATAATCAACTATCATTGCTGCCCTTTTTTATAATGAGTCATTCTAAACGAGTCTTTACTGGGATATGATGAATTATAAAGTAAAAGTATAACTGTAAAGTATAATATAATATAATATAATATAATATATATTTGATATAATATCAATATCGAATTATATCGTATCTCAACACTCTTAACTGTAAAATAATGAAAATTTATTAAATTTATAACATTTGATTAGCAACAAAATAATGAAATATAGATCATCACATAATCAACCTCTATAATATGTATATATATATATGTACACACATACATACCTACATATGTGTGTAAATTACAGAAAATCCCTTAAACTTTGGGTCAGTTACACATAATATTTTTAACCTTTGAAAGTTTAAATTAAGTATTATAGCATTCCATATTTTGGCTTTCAACTCTCTAATCAATAAAATTACCTTAACAGTTTTTGTTACTTACAATTCTAATATTTTTTTTTAATTATATACCATGTCATTTTAAAACAATAACCCTAGACTTTTAACATACAATTTTTCGTATTTTTAAATACATAAAAATATAAAATATTTTGAAAAAAGGACTATAAATTGTCTTAAAAATATAAATACTTAAAATGCATGTAAAATATTTATTTGATCATGCATTTCTTTAATAAAAATTATAATATACTTAAATTATATATCAAATGAAGATATTTATTTTTTAAATGACATAGTATATAATAAAAAAATAAAAAAATTATGATAGGACAAAAACCTTTAACTTTATCTGTAGTCTTAATGGCAGGGGGTTGTAAGTCAAAAAATGAAACATTATTGTCACTAAAAAAGTTACAAATGTTGAGAGGTTACGAACAATTAGACCAAAGTTCAGGGGATTTATTTAATTTAGTGCGCACACAAATACATACATATATATATATATCAAAATTATAATATTTCTATGCTTCTGTATAAGGAGACAATCTAGTATTTTAATAGAAAAATAATCTAATATATGTATGGATAACAGAATCAACCAATATATAAAGTTTAACCTTATAATATACTCCCTCCGTCCTTATATATAAGAGAAAAAAATTTGAATGGTTTTATCCATTTTTATAAGAGCCTGTCATAATTTGTCAAAGCATTTAATGAACTTTTTCTCATTTTACCCATTATTGTTCTCTCTATTCACATTTTCTTTCATACTCATTTATAACATTATTATCACATTTCTCTCTCTTACATAAATAAGGGCAAACTTGAGAAAACAAAATCATTTCAGACATATTTATCACTCTCAACTACTTCCTTAATTTATGTGATTTTACCTATTTAGCTCTTATAATAAGGGACGGAGGGAGTACCTTTTATTTTTTAGAAGGAGCCACTGCCAGTCTAGTGTTGTAAGCAAAGCTGATTCACTTCACTTGATTCTGAACTCTAAAACTGTTGCAATGCAGGCCAAGTTTTCTTCTATTGTCCCCCGCGTTACCCTACAAGTGCTTTGCTTACATGAAAAAGAGCTTCATTGAAAGTTTCCTGAATTGCTTGAGCATTAATTAAGCTCAGACTTGATGGTATGTTTACTTGTTTAATACGATGTTGACAAGCTTTTTAATACATATAATTAAAAGTTAAATGAAAAAGGTACAGAATATTTGTCCCTAAACCTTAACTAGATGTAACCTAGTAATTATGATTCACTACAATTAAGTTATTACAGTTTAACCATTTGAAAATACGGTCCTTGTGTTTTAAAAATTAAATTATAAATTTAATAAAACCTAGCAACTAAAGTTTTAAATTATTAAACTATAGATATCATAAGATTATTTTTTTCTTGTGAGAAAACACAATACTACCGAGAACGTTGGGTGTGATACAATTAAAAAGTAAAAAAAAAAAAAAAACAACCAAGATTAATATTTAAAAAAAAAAAATAAGTTTTCGCAACTTGTTACCATCCCAAGATTTTTACCAGGGTGTGTGATATCTTTCCAGGGCTATCTAGTAATTAGTATAATTTTCAAGTCGATTTATTTATTAAAAAATAGAGGTTAGAAAGAAGATTTTCTATCATAGACCAAGGGACTCTCATTTTTTTTTTTTTTTATATAAGGCATAATAATGAACTTGCCTTCTCTTCATTTAGCTTCCTTTTCCCTCTTTTTTTCATCGTACATCTAAATTATTATTAGATTATTAAGTCTTTGGCTATATTATTATCAAAATATAAAATTATAATGGATCTCATAATAAAATGGTGCCCAAATAGTAAGGTCAATTTACCCACTGGTCACTGCCTTCAAAGTTCAAAGTGATTCTTCCTCACAAGACAAAAGTCAATCAGTGTTGCTCTACTAGTTAAAACCCTCACCTCTTTTTGAAGGTTGACCTCTATAAAGTCTTTATGATTATTAATATAATTCCCCTTTCTTTAAAAAAAAAAAAGTCAATCAGTGTTTTTTTGCTATGAAAAATTAGGGAGAATCCAAAAACAAAGAGAGCTTTACTGCTTATTTGTCGGCTTTTAGTTATAACTATAAGTGGAGTTCATTGTATGTAAAGATTATTTTATTTTTATACATATATTTCAAATTTTCACCCACAACATTATTAGCTTACTTTGGAATAGAATTATAAATTATATCACACACCCTAAATTTGAAAATGATTGTGATAATTTCAAATGCTCTATGTGTGTATAAGGATGATACAAAGTAAAAATATGTAAATAATTTGTTATGATTTACTTCGGATAATTTAAAATTTATTTTTAAGGTTAAAGTATACTTTTAGTCTTTTATATTTGTATCATATCTTTTTTTGGTTCCTTAACTTTGAAGAGTGCACTTTTAGTCATTTTTCGTTAATATCGTTAGTTTCATTTAAGGGTAAAGGCTCTTAAATACCTAGGAAGTTATATCTAAGGAGCTGCCAGCACTAGAAATTTTTTTGGGACCTTAAATACCATGGAAGTTAATTTTGGTAGCTATGCCGACCATATTTAACGGTGACAACTTAATTGGTGTTAAGTGGACACTCTGGCATGACACATAATGGACTCGTGGCTTGGGTTAAGGTTCTTAAATGCCCCAGAAGTTTTCTCGAATGAGCATATAGCACCCGGAAGTTTTACTTTGGTTCTTAAATGTCTCGGAAGTTTTCTCGAATGTGCTCCTTAACCCAAGCCACGTCATCATTCATTTAGTTTGACGTGGCATTCAGTCTGACATGGCAAACGTCCATTTTCCTCTCCGTTCACTTTGGGCATTAATGCTATGAAAATAATACTTCACGGGCACTTAAGGTCCCAAAAAAACTTCCTGGTACTAGCAGCTCATTGGGTATAATTTCCTAGGTATTTAAGAGCCTTTGCCCTTTCATTTAACAAAAAGTGCTGATTCAACAAATTTAAACGATGATTTTACATTTATATGCTAACAAAATATGTTTAAATTATATTATAATTATATAGTATAATAATTATTATATTTGAAAATTTGGCTATTTTTTGTTAATATTTAATGATAAAATTACTCTTTTTGCAATTTTTAAAGTTAAGGGACTAAAAGAAGACTTAATATAAAGATAAATGAGTAAAAGTATACTTTAACCTATTTTTAAATAAACATTACTTATTTTTATTAAAGTAAACCAATTTAGGCCTAAGTAACTGCCATCACATGTATATTCGTTCATTTCCAAACATTTACGTGTGGCCAAAGGTTTTGTTTCATTCTTTAATACCAAAACTGCTTATGGTCTTCTGAATTTTATGCATTCAAGTTTTCCAATATCAGCATTGAACTTTTTTAACAAGCCATCACTTTGTGGTTAAAGTGTCTATTTTTAATTAAATAAAGATATATGTTAATACTTTCGTACCCTAGTGGTATGTAAGTTTTTCAATAAATAAGAGGCATCAACATATTTTTAATACTAAAAAAGTTTAGATGAGTTGGGTTTTGAGGCTCATTAGGGTTAAGGTAGGCATATCGATTCAAAGAGTGTTTACAGATATACTTATCAATTGCTTACCAATAAAGTTTTCATATTAATGAAATTCAAACACACAACTTTATGGTTCTAAGCCAACAACTTTATTACCTGGATTAACTTTTGTTGTTGAGAGCGCGAGTATTTTAATAACTACTAATATCATAATAACAATTATAAGTACACATAATAAGTACATATAATAATAATCAATATCATGACAAAATAACATGTGTACATGATCAGTAGATCACAAGATCAATCAATATGTGTATATATTGATGCATTTATAAGTAAACATTATAACAATCAACCATGACAAAATAACATGTGTATATCATCAGTAGATGACAAGATCAATCAATATGTGTGTCTATATATATATATATTGATGAAAAGGAAAATCATATTTTTTCCTTTAAATTTTGTAGTATGAAGGTCAGAAAAGAAAGGTTAATGGAAAGGCCCGTGAGCTGCTTATTTGCCACCATGGAGTCTGTGAGAGTTTGCCACTTTCTCTGACATCAAAATACCAATCCTTGTTCTTTTTAAGTTTTTAGCCATGTGATCTGCTCTTACTCCCCCGGGGCGAGGTCGCCTTCTTCAATTTCCTTATATAAAGGTTATATATACCTTGAAAGTATGTAAGGTGTATCATATTTATCCCGTAAGTATTTTTAGGTTCAATTTTACCCCAGAAATGTGTAAGGTGTATCATATTTACCCTTTACCTTTAAAATATTAACGATTAATGTTAACTATTTAACAATCAACGTGGGTTTTTTAACGATAAAGGGCGAATATGATACATCTTGCACACTTTTGAGGCAAAATTGTACAAAAAAATACTTTTAAGACAGACATGATATATTTTGTACACTTTCGGAGCAAATATGACTTTTAACCCAATTTCCTTCCCTCTTTCTCCCACACATTCTTTTCACTATTCCCTAAACATGGAAACTAGGATCATCCATCATTAATTCCTAAAACGATAATGTGGTCTCTTATATATATATAGATATTAACTGCTAATTAGTGCATTTTCTAAATCATATTAACAGGTATCCGAACAATTGATTACTTAAGTTTCAGGGTTTGTGGCTTCACCCAAGACAAGTGTCTCTTCTATAGCCCGAACTTGAGACTTCAAACGATCTAGCGAGGCTTTACACACTAGACCAACTATGTGTTGGTAGTGTTCTCTATAGTATCCACATGAAAATAAGAGGCACATAATATACCAATTTTATCCCGAGCTGTGTGAAGTAAAATTTTAACTAAGCTGGGATTGCTAGAAAATTAGAGTTCAAATGAGTATGACACAGCTGAACACCACTATTTGATAGAGCAAGAAAACTCAAACAATTGATAAGAGAATAAAAGTCATGAGAAGGCCATAATAGTGAGCTATGATATTTTGGGATATTTTGAAAACTATTAATATTAATATATTCGCAATAAAAATTATCCCTCCAATCCTAAATAGAAGATATATTTATCTACTTTGCTTAGATTAATGATATTAGTTTAATTAGTTAAAATCACATAATATTACCAAAGCACCTTAACCATCTAACTTTGTTCTTACCTTCCTCTTTTGTTTGTTTATTATTGAGGAGTATCAATAGGGATAATTTAGAAAAATGTTGGGAAAAATTAGAAAGAGGTTATATATTCAAGACCAAACCCACCTCCTCAAGTAGGCCCTATATTTAGGATCGAAGGGAGTAGTAGAGAGATTTTCTCAACCTTTCCCTTGATTTAGTTAGTAAGAACATAAATTAAATGACCCATTTTCCATGGGCTCAGTTGGTGAAATGGTGAGACATTCGACAATTTGGTGTGTGATCTCCACAGTTAAGTGAATGTAAGTAAAATCTACCTATGTAGACATAAAGGATAGGGGTGTTCACTTTCGTTCCGTTCCGACCGTACCGTTCCGATCCCGATCATTTTGGGACGGAATTTTCTCGTACCGAAAATATATGGGACGGGACAAAAGCGGGACGGGACAAAATTATTAATGGGACGGGAAGGGACACGGAATGAGCACTGTTCCGTACTGTCTTTTTGCCCCGTCCCTAATATTTATTTTTAAAAGATATAATAATTATTTTTTTGTATAGGTTCCTCCCACCTACTGATAAAAAATATTAATTATTTTCTAATTAGAATTTATTCAATAAATCCAAGCTCATATGTAATTTAATATTTAACCGATAAAGTAGGTCAAATAGTTGAGATGCATAAAATTTATAATAGATTTAAAAAACAATAATTATTCAATGTTCGTCTTTGAAATATAATCTTATTTAAATCTAGATTTGAACTATTAGTTTTTTTATTCAGATAAAAAAAACTATTAGTTTTTTATCATCTTATTTTAGTATAATCTGTTATTATGAGATATTATTAGTTGGAGTATTAATAGGTCAACAAACAATATCTCAAATTTTTCAAAACACAATTAATCATTATAAATTTTTATTAATTAGAATATTAGTATATTTCTTATGCAGCAGTGCATTCCACATGGGTAGAAAATTATAGTTATTTGTATAATAAAATATTCTCATATTAAATTTAGTTTTATCTTTAATACAAAATAACAGAAATATTTAATACCCTAAAATATCTCATATACCTTAACAAAATTTTATCAAAATATCTAACTTTTTTATTAATGACACAACTAATTTATTTTAATATAGATATTATTTAAATGAAAATATATTATATTTTAAATACAAAATAAATATCTAAGTAACACATCAAACAAGTCAATGTTTTTTTTTAAAAAGCGGGACATCCCGATTCCGTTCCGATCCCTATGGGACGAGACAAGACAGGTAATGAGACGAAACATGGGACAACTTTACTCTCCCGATGCCTTTTACGGGACGGGACACAGAACAAGCCCGTCCCGTCCCGTTCTGACCCATGAACACCCCTAATAAAGGATAGGGGTGGGCATCAGTAGGGGTTGGCATGGCGATGTCCCTGCCTGATGCCTAGCTAGAAGAATAAATGGGCTGCATTTTGTATCGCGATGCCCTTCCCTACTTAGTAAAAGCCTTAACCATTTTGAGTTGGGTAAGAGAGGGCTGGACTGGATGGGCGCTTCCTTGCCTAAATTGTGATTTTCTACTTATATCATATTAGAAAATGTACATATCAATAATTAACTAGATATATATTTTAGGATATATTAGATCAAATATTTAAATATTTTATGTATATTTTTATTAAAATAATATATATTGAATAATTTTTTATTAAAATAATATATATTGAATAATATGTGTTTCATATAAAAATAATACATAATGAATATTATATATTTTAAATAAATGTCATATAATTTTTGGGCTGGGCCAAATGGGCAAGGCAGCACCCCCTGCCCGAAATTTTCAGAGCTACTTTTTTTGGACTGGGTTGAGCAATTTTAGTCTGGGCTTTGGTGGACACACAGAGAGGCTGGGCACCATATTCATCCTTACACAAAAATGCCTCGTGTTAGGGGTATACCTTTGGATTGTGGGTGAGTCCAACCCCCTTCCTAAAAATTTGTGATAAAAAAAAAGAATATAAATTAAATGGATAATTTAAATAATATAAATTAGATATCCCTATTTAATTTATAATTTAAACATATAACTGCTTACTCAACAGATGAGTTAGGATATCTGATTCTTTAATTAATTCATCATAGTTAATCGATTAATCAGGAAATATTTGATCTCCCAATTATCTCGGACAAAAAAAAAAAAAAATCCAAGAGTATCCTTCCCCTTCTTTTCCGACTCTTTCTCCTTTAATTCTCTCTTTTCAGTTATCACACAACCTGATTACTGTTGGATGGAACATCATTAAACTTACAAGTCACTTTCCGAATCCGAGGTCGAGCTCTTCTGCTGACAATGGAGCTTATGAACCAGAATCACTTTCTTCCTCATGGACGTTCTGCATTTTATTGCTTTTCCTTTCTGTTCTTCTTAATGTTCTTGGCGAGTTCATTCACTGAGTTGACTCATGCCTCGCCTTCAATGTACCTGGTATGTTACACATGATCGTTTTAGTTTTATCGTCTCCTTAGTTTTGATTTACTGCTTCAAAGTTTCTTTTTTTCTTCTCAATTCTTCTTTTGGATGTATATGAAGCATTCCCCTGTTTTTGTAACTGAAGACCAGCCGTATTTAGCTTTTTTCTTTTTTCTCTTGTGGACTCTGAAGTTTTTTTTTTTTTGTTGATGTTTCTTACTGTACGGAAATTGAAGTTTGATGATCACCATTCATGTGAGAGAACTCGTGGTTTCAGATGATTTATTATTCTTTAAAAGAAAATATGAAACGAACAAAAGAAAAGCTTTTTGACGTTTAGAATTTACAGTTATGGTGATGGTGATTTTTTTTTTTTTAGCAATAAAGCTGGAAACTGAAGTGTATTTTTAAGTTCATTAATTTAATTCTTTTGACGAACAATGGTTGATTAACTCATTAAGAATGACTCGATAAAAAAGTTTAGATCACGTGTTGATTTAACAAATAGATTTATATTATTTGGTGAAATTGTTTTTTTTTTTTTTTTTAAATTTTTGGTCTTATAACTTGCAACCTCCTTTATGCAGGAAGAGGGAGCTATAAAACCTAGGCACTTGCGTCTACTAAATAGAGCATTAGAACGTGAAATAGTAAGACTTGATTCTGCAGCCTGTATACATTATATTATGAATTTCTGGATTCTTCAAACTCCTTCTCTTTGTACATTATATTATTTATAACCATTGTTTTCCTACTTGTGTAGCTAACATCACAGATTACTGAGCTGTGGACTCCTCTGGAAAACCAAGGTTGGAGACCTTGTGTTGAATGTGGAAGTGAATCATGTGAGTCAAAATACTAAGATACATAGTCTTATGTTTTTTTCCCCCTTAAAAGAACTCTGCTTTATTACTAAGTTATGATTGGTTCATGGTATCTTTGAAATCTGAGTAGCATTACCAGAGAAATCAGAGGGATACATGCAGGTATTTCTTGATGGTGGGTTAAACCAGCAAAGGATGGGGGTAGGTATTTATATTTATCTTTGAAGCACATACATTCTTGACATCAAAATTGTTGTCATTTATGGATGTATAAAAGTGTTTTATTTGTACTTTTGCATCTTTGAAGATATGTGATGCAGTTGTTATTGCAAAGATGCTGAATGCAACTCTTGTTATTCCACACCTTCAAGTGAATCCTGTTTGGCGAGATTCAAGGTACTTGCACTAGTTATCCTTCCATATTTTCTCCACATTTTTTACAAGAAAAATTATTCTTTTAGTCCTTATAGTTTTGACTTGGTTAGAACTTAGTCTTTAAACTTTGACTCATTGCAACTCAATCCCCGTATAGTTTTGACTTAGTTGAAACAGTGGTTCCTAATCTTTTACACACTGTTATTCAGTCCGTATGATTTTAACCATTAAAACTTTTATCTCCTAAACTTCATGGAATATATAAATTTATTTTCTAAAATATTAGGCTAATATTTTAAATGGTTAAATTATAGGGATTGCGTTATAACCGGGTTCAAACAATAGGGGTTGAATTACAATGTATTATTTCCTTTCTTATATTTATCTGATGGATTGTGCATGATGTAAATTCTGATGTCTTCTCTATCTACAGCACCTTCAAGGATATATTTGATGTGGATCACTTCATTGATGTATTAAAGGATGATGTTTCTATAGTTAAAGAGTTACCTAAAGAATTTGCTTGGAGCACAAGGAGGTATTACGCTGCTGGGACCCGAGATAACAGAATCAAGGGTGCACCTATACATGCTTCTGCCGATTGGTACCTGAGAAATGTTTTGCCTGTTCTTCGGAGGTTAGTAGTTAGTTACCTGAACCTGTCACTTTATATTTGCCAATGATTGAGTTGTTTCTGGGTCACAGCACCTGCCAATTGGTATCTGGAAAATGTTATTGCCTGTTCTACGGAGGTTGGTATGGCTACCTTAACCTGTCACTTTATATTTGCCAATCAATTAGTTGTTTTCAGGGTTGTGTGTGTTTGATTGAGGACAAACTTTTTTAGACATGGTTAAAACCATTTTGGCATTTTCCAAGTGAAATCATCAATCTGAGAATCTTTGCAGAAATCTGTTGTGGAAATCTGTACTTGATTATTCTCTGAAAACACCTTGCACAAGCCTTCAGTGCTCAGTAGTCAATCATCATCACTTTCTTTTAGCTTCACCTTCAAATAAATAATAAAAAGTAGGATATGTACTTTCAGAGTTTAATTATTGTTCAGATGCTGAGATGTAAACGACTTACATTAATGTTCACAAGCATAGTTAAACTTCTCTACAAATCATGGCTTGTTAGATTCATGAGATCAGAGTCTAAGACAGTAATATTTTCACTATTGGTCCTAATCATGGCCTCCTTTGATCTTTCTCATTGGTGCAACTGAACTGCATGTAGAATTGTTTGTTTTTTATTGTTCATTTGAAGAACATAGAGTTGGGACAAATAACAAGTTAAATGTGTGAGATGAGACAGAACATCATATTGGAAGGCAAGTAGTTGGACATGATTAACATTTATGCTCTACTTTGAGGATATGTGTTAAAAAAAGAAGAAGCTTATTTTAGTCTGATCATCCTTTGTAAACCCCATAATTATGTACATAACTGAGTTCCCAAGTCAATTACAGGTTGCTACTTCACAAAGTTTTCTGCTCATCATTATTCTACAAAACTGATCTTGATATTCTAAAATCTTTTATTTGGTGCAGTCATGGTATAGCTGCAATTGCTCCATTTACTCACCGCCTGACATTTGACAACTTGCCAATGGAAACTCAACGACTACGCTGTAAAGTCAACTTCGAAGCATTACGTTTTGTTCCTCAAATCAGAAAACTTGGTGATGCTCTTATCAGCCGTCTTCGCTATCCTCAAGAGTATGTCGGAGAAATGGGCACCAACTACCTCCAAGAGGTAACTGACGCAGGCGATAAGAGAAGGGCAGAGAAATTTGTTGTGCTTCATCTACGCTTTGATAAGGTATTGCTTTAATCTATTTGTTGATGATCCTATATCAACATGAGGTTAAAATGTCAATATTCTACTGTCATGTTGGTTTTGAGGAAGAGGGTTCTCCCACTTTTCACTTGTTCAAATCAACATTGAGAACACGAGGCTTAAGTATTACCCTTGCTCTTTTCCTTTATTTTGGTGGGGCAACATACCAAAAATTCCTTATGTGCTTGGGTTGCATATCACTTCTCAAAAAAGGTGAATATTTCAGGAAGTAAATGAATAATTGTAACAAGAGTTGCAGCCTTTAAAATTATGTAAATATGCCTACTTTCACTTGCATGTTTCAAAGAACAAAAGGATGTGTTTCATTTTGCATGCATTAACAAGTGCTTAGACAACCTTTCCTTAATGATGAAGCAACAGATTAATAAAGCATTGCTATCAGTTGACTTTTATCACTTGGTACATTAACTCGTCCTTCCATTTGAATGCAATATCCTGTTCAAGTGAAGGAATTGCTTCACTCTCAACCAAAGTACAAAAAAAAAATATAATCACCGAAAAGTCCCAATAACAAGTGGCAGCACGTACATGTTATCAGTTTCTGCTCTAGAAATTGTTATTGTATGTTGCTAACTTGTTGTAAGACTTTTTGGTTATTACGTTTCTTCTTTGGGACCTCAGTGGTTTTTGCAAGATATTTCAACTTAGGCCGACAAAACTATTGGCTATTTGCAGGATATGGCAGCACATTCAGCCTGTGACTTTGGTGGAGGCTTAGCTGAAAATTTGGCTCTTGCTAAGTATAGGCAAAAGATTTGGCAGGGAAGGGTTATTAATTCACAGTTCACAGATGAAGAGTTGAGGAGTCAGGGCCGTTGTCCATTGACTCCAGAAGAGATTGGAATACTTCTAGCAGCTTTGGGGTTTGACTATAACACTCGTTTATATCTTGCCTCTCACAAGGTCTTTTATTTTGCTTTTATTGGCTTGATAATTTTCACATTTGTGTGTTCCCAGTTGTTTAAGTGAAGTGGTTGTATTTTCTAGGTGTATGGTGGGCAAGCAAGGATTTCATCTCTGAATGATTTGTTTCCTCTAATGGAGAGCAAAAAGAGCCTTGCTTCGGCTGATGAACTTTCACAGTTTAAGGGAAAGGCTTCTTTATTGGCAGCAGTTGATTATTATGTTGCCATGCATAGCGACATCTTCATCTCTGCTTCCCCGGGAAATATGCACAACGCATTGGTGAGTAGTGTTAGATGCTTTTCAAATTACATAAGAAAAATTTCAGAGATAACTAATCTGCAAGTCCTTACATAGTTTAATAAGGTTCTTATAAACTTTTCTTTTTCTATTAGGTATTTATAGTTTCACTTGTTTTCAAATAAATTTATGTATTATTTTTTTCGTTTAACCGCATAGTTTCACTCGATTTTTAGTCACTTATCTATAATTTCAAGTGATCCATAAAAATTTACAAAAGTTTTTAAAAAAACTAGAGGGACTTGATCAAATATCAAATTAAACTATAAGGTACTAATACAATTTTTTTAAAAAATAATAGGAGTTAGATTTAAAGTATGTGAAACTATAAGGACTTGATAAAAAGAGAAAAAACAAACATGACTGAAAATATATGAAACTATAAGAGCCTAATAAAAAAAATAAAAAATAACGGGACCTGTTTATTAGGTGAAGTTATAGGGACTTGTAAATTAATTATTCCAAAAATTTAATATTCAAAACTTTCAAAATAAGTGGTAGGGATAAATATGAATGTTAAGATTCCAGATTATATTAAGAATGTCTCAATGACATTAAGCTTATACAGCTTTCTTACAAGTTAGAGATTGAGAAATTCTTGATTCTTTTCCCTCATAAAGGAAAGGAAAAGGCAAATGGAGTCTTAAAATTCTCCAAATTAGATCAAAAAATTTATAAGGAGTCTGTTCATGATTGGTTTGATCACAAATAAATAACCTGACAAACTAAGTTCACCTAAGAATTTCTCATGAGAGGTTACCGGTTGATCCAATTTGAAATATCAAATCATTGATGGCTGCTGTTTTTAATTAAAAAAAGACTATTAAAAAATCAATTAATACAGCATTTTTTTGGGTAATATATATATTATACTATTCTAATTATCATACACTTTATTACATAGCAAAGGAGTTAACATAGAACTTGAAGTCAGAATAATGGCATGTGCTGATTATGATCAATGTTGTGATGCTGTCAGGTTGGACATCGAACTTATCTGAATTTAAAGACCATTAGACCAAACATGGTACTGATGGGTCAACTCTTCATGAACAAAACCATAAGTTGGTCGGAGTTCCGGCGAGCGGTGGTTGCAGGTCACCAGAACAGACAAGGTCAAGTTAGGCTGAGAATGCCAAAACAGTCCATATATACATATCCTCTTCCTGATTGCATGTGCCAAGCTTAGTATGTGTACATATATGTAAGTTGCTCACGGATGACTAGCCACTGTCTGCTAGAGTTCATTGGCTTATTGTTTATAACATTGGTATCTTG
This sequence comes from Mimosa bimucronata, assembly GCA_037074515.1. Classification (NCBI taxonomy): domain Eukaryota; kingdom Viridiplantae; phylum Streptophyta; class Magnoliopsida; order Fabales; family Fabaceae; genus Mimosa; species Mimosa bimucronata. The sequence continues at coordinate 24,421,702 of CM073447.1, forward strand.
ATGAATAAAAAGGCATTGCCATTCTCATTCTCCCCATGTTCTTGATAAGGTTACTACAGGGTGTGTATTGTGGAGCCATATTTTATTTTTTTCTTAATAAAAGAAACGTGAGAAAATGTGTAGGGGCTAGCTAAGTTAAAGGAAGCCAATGGCTAAAATCTTCTAAAAGAGTGAATCTACTCTGCAAGAGTATCATTCATGATGTGAGATTCAATATCCATATTATGTCATTGACAAGCTAGAGAATCCAGCACAACAGTTGGCATTTCTTGAAGCCATATTTATTTATTCGATTAGCTCTATAACCAGAGCAATATTGCTCTATAATAATTTCAGTTTAAATTATAAGGTTAAAATAACCTATTTGTGTTAATCGAGAAATCACTTAACATTACTTAAAAAATTAAATATATAAGATATATCATTTTTAAATATATCCTTATTTATAAAAAAAACTCAGTGAGAGAAAATAAGTGAGAAAAAGGATGAAAAAAACATGAGAGAAAAAGTAACGAGAGTGTGGCAAAATTAGTGAAAACTAACTAAATGATTAGACAAGTCCAATCTTTAACTGGTATAAAAAATCTGATCCCATAACATGTTTAACCTCGTAATGCGAACCATCCATCCATCCTCGAAGAGCCATGTAAATAGTAAGTTCTGTTACTGGGAGGCGATAAATGCATATCTGCTGTATAAAGTAAAAGGCCCAAACTATTTCTTCTTTTTTTAAAATAACAAGGCCAAGGAGATTACAAACTAACCAGGACATGTCCGAAAGCAAATTTTATTAAGTATCGAAAAAAATATATGTTTACAAATATATAGTATGTGCTGTCTCATAGTCATGCATCAGCCTGCCTTGATCCATGATTTAATTGAAGAGGACGCTTCATTTTGAGAAGATGGGACAAACCTGATATTACATGCAAACGACTGTGTGGAACACTTGTTTTTGCAAGGGCCCTTCCATTTTTGTCAACAAGCACAAAGCATGGAACATATCTTACATCATAATTAAGGAGCTGCAAATCATACAATTTCATTATAAGTCACAGCATGAAGATGACATGTTAGACTAGCTTCGCCTTCAGAGGAGGCTAATGAGTACTTGAGTAGAGCATGAACACCATAAAAATCAATCGTTCACAAACAACACCATTGCCACTCACATTAAAAAAAAAAAAGCCGACCACAAAACTACATCACTCATAGATTTAGACAGCTTATTCTTTAAAAAGCCCTAAAGATGTACTTTCAATATGGGAGACAAACTGTTATTCCCCGACTGCCAGATCATACCAGGAACAAAACGTGAAGGACCTTCCAAATTGTATCTCATACAATATTTAGTTGACTCAATAAAAACAAAACTGTTTTACAAGCATCATTATCTGTCAAGCTCTACATATGAAGACACTAAAAGTGGAAATTTTTATGTCTAAAAGGGCTCGGGGAATAAATGAACAATTATCTGACAACAGGCCCAAAGTCGAATGGCTTGAGCTTTAAATAGAAGTGTGAGACTAAGCAATGCTCATTCCATCCAAAGATGCAAGAATGAGAACACCTACTTGAGAACCACAAAAAAATGACACAAATGTCACAAATTCAAAGTGTTTTCTGGATCTCTTGTTCATATGATTTTTGGTGTTTTCTGGGCTGTTGTACGCTGATAATGAAAAATAATTAGCAAAGCAACAAGAGTTTTCATCAATATACTCAACAGAAAGTAAGATACCTCTGGCAGCCATTTCTCATTCTCAGCATCAGCCATGACAATGTTGAGCCAACCAGAATTCCTTGTCTCTACCTCAGAAACAAATTTAAGCAAAGAATTGCAAAGCGTACATTTGGGTGAGTAGAACTCAATCACTGTAGCCTCCTTCCCACTGGCTAGAGCAGAAGCAAAAGCTCTCTGCTCAGCCTCCCCCTGCTCAATTGGAGTCATTTTCTGCCTCCCCTTGGTTTTCTCATCCAACCGCAAGGGATTGAGAGAATTCATCCGAGAACTTGAAGATTTTGAAAGTGAATTGGCAAAATTGAAAGCAATTGATCCAAGATTTTGGATTGACTTGAATAGCCAAGGACCATCAAAGTTGCAAGGGCCAGAAGTTTTGTTACTTTGATTGACATCCCATGGCCATTTTAGGCAAAACACAGGTCCCTTAGGAATCAAACCCATTTCCTGCCCAGTATCAGGGTCAGTTTAGAATGAAAAAACACAACAACAACAACAACAACAAAGCCTTATCCCACTAAGTGGGGTCGGCTACATGGATCGCACGACGCCATTGTGCTCTTTTAGAATGAACAAATGCGAATGAAAATTACCAAAATGCTACCATAGGAAGACCTATATTACACAAAATAGTAGTATCAGCCCCCACTGAAATCTTCAAAATATGCATAATTCATATAACATACTTTTGAATTTTTGTTCCAGATACTTTGACACAACTCGAGCCAATTCAGCAAGTCATTAACAAAATCATACATCACAAATACCTTAAGAATTTTCTAAATCGATGATTGTATAAAGATATAAATAGAAACAGGATGCGAAACTAGAATGAAAAATGTGAAACAAAGCAAAAACAAGCACGCAGGTAAACAAATTCGAATATGAATTCAAAGGCAGGTTGAAGAAATCAAACTCACAAGATTTTGGGAGTAGACAAAAGCCCTTGGAACTTCCTTCACTACTTGAACAACTACGAAGGGGTGACAAGTGACAACGGTGGACGGCGTTCGTCGAACAACAAAAATGAGCCGCCACTTCCTAAGACAGGATTATGTTTTTTGTCGGATTGATGATGATTAAGGCAAAAGTACGTTTTGGTATTCATAGGCTTTTGAGTTTTCAATCTCACGCTTCAGTGATACCACCGGGACCGGGACCGGGAAATCCCGGCAAAAAAGATTTAAGTGTTTTGTGAGAAGAAGCTAGGCAAATTTTTCTGAAAAAAGCAAACTGCAATTATAATTTTGAACAAGTAGCAATTTACAACAAACCGACGTGCTTGAGAAGGGAAACCAGTAGCGCGAATTACCTTCACTTTGATTTTCACTTCATAGCTTGAATTTGAAGAAGATGAAGAAGGTGATGTAATGGTCCTTACCCGGCGCCTCTCAATTGGGGAGTGGGGTGAAAGTGAATTAAATGGTTGGGCACTTGGTTGGGCCCTTCAATTGGGTCAATTGTGCAGCCATCCATTCTCTAAAAAAAGAACATGAATTAAAGAGTTGGGTTGGGCACTTGGGCCCTTAATAATTTTATATAAAAAAAAAATACATGACTGGGACCGGGATTCCCGGGGCCTTTCTCGCTTCCCGATCCCGGTCCCGGTCATTTCCCGGTTCCGGAAGGCTGAGACTGGGACCGGATGGACACCCCTAGATGCAAGTTAGCGAGTATGCAACATCGCAACCTAACACTGTAGCTCTAGTGGTTATTTTTTTGTGTGATAAATATTATTGTTTTAAAAATTAAAAATTAATATCTAAACATGGTTTTTTCGTACTGAAAATTTTAATATAATCAATTTTTATTATTCACATTAACCATGTTTGAGTTAATTGACCAAAAAAATCTTTATATAATTACTTTTCCCAAAAAAAATCCAAAATTTAAGGAAGCATACTAAAATATAAAAAGGGTAAAATATACTGACTTTCCTTCTTTTTTACCTTAATTACATAAAACTCCATTCTATTTTGAAAACATACAATTCAGTCTAATTCTTTAACACCATTAGGAATATTCTGAAAAGATTCTAAAAATATGATTTTCAACTTTAATTAATATTTTTTCCTAAAAAAATAACTTTAAATAATATTTAATTTACTATTTTACCTTTCATTCAAATAAATCCCTAAACTATAGGGGTATTTAAGTTTCTTTAGTTTCAAAAATTTCATTCCTCGTAGATAATGTAAAATTAAGTAATTAAACTTAATTAGAAATTCAATTTTTTCTTTTAATAAATGTGTTACTTGTTTTTACAATTTGTAACAAAAATTATGTTTTATTTCGGGCAGAAAATATCTGTTTAAAAATTTTGATTTATTTACCAAAACAAGAATCTTGAATATAAATTTAAATGAATTATAAATCTAAATTTTTTATAATTTTTACTATACTATGAATACAAAAATAACTGAAATATTTTTTAGAGATTTAAAATACATCAAAATAAATATTTTTTAATGAATATATTTAAAAATTTCAATTATGAAAGTTCATTATTTGAATAAAATTTAATAAATTATTAGAAAATTTGAAAATATTTTTGTGTGCTGTTGAAAAAAATGTGTATGCAAGAATTATTTTTTATTTTATAAAAAATGTTTTTGATAAATATAATATTTAAATAATTAAAAATAGTATTTTATTTCACACAAAGTTTTAAAAGTCAAATTTAACAATCAACTAACAGTTTGGGTGAATGGAAATAAAATCAAGGGAGACTTATATAACATATATCTTAATTTTGAGTGAGGTTTATATACATTTTCAAAATACAGGGGTATTTCTGTAATTAAGGTAAAATAAAGCTTAGGTGAGCGTATTTTACTCATAAAAAAAAATACTTTTCCCTCTTTTTAATTTTAGGAAGAATTAGGGATAAGTCAGGAATAATAAAATTCACTATATAAATTAATTTATATAAAAGTATTATTATCTATACTCAAATGTTCCATAGCAATTCCCAAATATTGTATTAATAGGTACATGTATGTGCATATGTTTGTGAACAATGTTGTATGTACATATGTTTGTGAAAAAGTTTTTTTCACAAGATTTCTGCAATAATTTTATTTAAACATTTAGTTTTACTGAGGGTTAAGGGTAAAAAATGTAATATACTTTTTTTTAAAAGTGTGTCTGACACCATATAATATTTTTAGGTAAAAAAATACCCATAAACTTCTTTGAATAGGATAAAAAAGCCACCTCCTTTAACTTGGGTGAAATGCCGTTAGTGTTTCACCTTAAGGGCCCATATCATTATTTTAAAATTATTTTTAAAGAAATTCATGGGTATTTTCAGACCTAAAATATATGGTGCCAAATGCACTTTTGTAAAAAAAGCTCATGGGCATTTTTTTACAATTAACCCTTAATAAAATAATTATATAAAAATATAACATGGGACTCACTAACTTAGAAAGTAATAGCCTTTTGTAGCATTTAACATGGGTGACATTTTTGTTCCATTTAAAAATGGGGTAAAGGGGCAACTAGCACCCCAAACTAATTTTGGAGGTGTAATAAACACCCTAAAGCATTAACGGAACATGAGCATCCGTTTACCACCTTTCACTACAAAAAAACACGGAATTATCGACGGAATTTACCGAAGGAATTCCGTCGGAAAAAAAATTACCGACGGAAATTTTTTCGTAGGTAATTTCTCCGTTGCTAATTAAATTAGCGACGGAAATTTTATTTTGTCATAATCACTGGCGGAATTCCGTGGCTAATTTAGCGACGGTTTTCGCCGGTAATTTTTTAAAAACTTTTTTTAATTTATGCCACGTGTCCTTCCTAACATGTGTCCCCTCTCACAGTCCGTCACGTGTCGCTGCCGCACGCCGCCATGTGTCACTCTCACAAATTGTGAGAAATGTGGCGTTGCTGCGATTTGAACCCGTGACCTCATGTGTGTGCGCTCATGCCTTAACCAGTTGAGCTATGAAGACCTTGTGATATTATTTGCAAACAATTATATTTATATATACTTTACATTATATTTAAATTAATACATTATGAAATATATTTAATTATTAATATATAATTTACATATTAATAATTATTATTTTATTATATATATTATTAAAAAAATTAAATTAAATTTGTAATAAATAACATATTCCTTAATTAAAATTCAAAATTAAATTATAATAAATATATATGTACGAATTAATATTTATAAAATATATTTATTAATTATTATATATATAAAATAGTTAATAAATTAAAATAAATAATCTTATTTTTTAATATTTTTTTATAAATTACCTACGAAATTCCGTCAGTAATTTTTTATTAAATAATTAATTTTTTAATATTTTTTTTATAAATTACCAACGGAATTCCGTCTGTAATTTTTTATTAAATAATTGATTTTTTATTTTTTTAAAAAAATTACCTACGGAATTCCGTCGGTAATTTTTTATTAAATAATTAATTTTTTAATATTTTTTTATAAATTACCGATGGAATTCCGTCGGTAATTTTTTATTAAATAATTATTTTTTTTAATTTTTTAAATAAATTACGACGGAATTCCGTCGGTAATTATTACCTAAGGAATTCCATCGGTAAATTTACCCACGGAAATTCCGCCGAAAATTACCGACGGAATTGATTCCGTTGGTAAATTCCGTCGGAAATTATCCGTTTTTTTGTAGTGTTTATTATCTTCCATTGAATTTTAATAAAAGTGCCTCCGTGTTAATGGACATTGGATGCAAGTTAAATTTGGGTTATTCCCATCGTGTTAACGGATGTTGGATGCAAGTTAAATTTGGGAGAAATTGCACCAAATTAAAAAAAAAATCATGGTTGAAATTGCACCAATAAAAAGATTAGAATAATCAACGCAACTGAAAAATAAGATCAGGATACTGAACGCTGTTTTACCCTAAATAGTACTCATCTAATCTTAATTTAAGTCACATCATTAGATTTTGTGTATGGATGTACAGTTATAACCATAATTTATTGTTTTTGGACTCCTCATTTCTTATTCATTCTTTTTTCATATTAAATGGTGGTAGTAAAGTTAAAAAACTAATAAATTTTAGGATAAAGATGGCAAAGTTTAAGATTTTTCTTAGTTAAAATAAAACATATATTAGAAGACTACTTCAACATCAACATATATTAGAAGACTATACTTCATAAGTAAGACGGTATGAGTATTTATTAAGATAACAAATAGTAATAACTTGACCTGCTGCGGTTCCCATGACGTTCTGACAAAGGGCAATGAAATTTGAAAACTTAGCTTTCACCGATTGAAACTTAAATATATACACATACCGATTTATAAGTCTATCTTATCTAATTCATACATACCAATAAAAATGTTCATAATTGATAAATCTTTTCAATTCTACCACATCTAAGAATGAACATTACATTTTCTTTCTGCATTTATTAACATTCTCTTTCATATTAATTGCCCCTAAGATTGACTTATAATAAGGATTTTTTTTTACACAAACTTGACTTATAAATAGGAAAAGAGTGGTATATACCTATACCCTTCATAGATGTAAATATATATACACATATAGTTATCTACTTTCCAAAACTAAAGAATCGTGAAAGCAATCACAATATGGCTCTTCTCTCAGTCTCACTCGTCGAACACCACTTTCCCTTGGTGCTAAAGAATCCACTCTTATCTATTTCATGCTTCATCATTTCTATCCTGTTTTTCTTTAATCTCAGAAGATGTAGAACAACAAGCAAATCCAATAACTCCAATCTGAATCTTCCTCCTTCCCCACCAAAGTTACCCATCATTAGGAAATCTTCATCAACTAGGAATACTTCCACACCATTCATTTCGATCCCTCTCCAAAAAATACGGTCCTTTAATGTTCTTACAGTTGGGTCAGAATCCAGCTGTGGTAGTTTCTTTCTACAGAAATCGCCTGTGAATTCATGAAAACATATGATCTTACAATCGCAGATCGACCCCAAGGTATCTATCCTCAGACCTTGCTTTATGGATGTATGGACGTTGGATTTGGGAGCTATGGTAGTGAGAACTGGAAGCAGAAGAGGAAAATATGTGTCAATGAACTTCTTAACATGAGAAGGGTTCAACAGTTCAAGAGCATAAGACAAGAAGAAGGGATTTGGTGAATAAGATTCGTGATTTGTGCTTGAGTGGTAAAGACTGTGTGAATCTTAGTGAGTTGCTTATTGCTACATCGAATGATATAGTGTAGTAAGTGTGTTCTTGGGGATAAGTTTAACACGGAGAAGAATACAAGGATTGGACAGCTAGTGAGGAAGGTGATGATAAACCTTATGGCTCTTAGTGTTGGAGATTATTTCCGTTCACTTCGTTGGGTTGATGCTCTCACTGGTTTGGTTCCGAGGTTGAAAGCCATCTTTGGAGAGTTGGATGATTTCTTTGATCATGTCATTGAAGAACGGAGGAGTGTGATGAAGAAAAGCGATGAACAATACTCCAAAAGGAAAAGCTTGCTCGATATTCTACTTCAATTTCAAGATGATGGTGGCATGCTTGACTATAGTTTCTCCCAAAACGACATCAAATCAATCATAATTAATGGTCTCTTTCTCTTCCCCTCTCCCCCCCCCCCCCCCTCAATAGTTTTAATTCCCATTGCAATGATGAATATTCATTAAGTGCTCATCACCACAGCAAGCCCTTCAGGCGCTTCAGGTCTAATTTGGATTGTTCATATTTAAGTTTTTTTGTTTACTTTTACTTTTTTTCAATTTTTTCTTAGAAATTTATTCTGATCTAACAAAGATAATTTCTGGAACTTCATATTTTCTAAACAAAATAGTTTTTCATTTAAAAATCTTAAATCTAGATCATTGAATTTTATTTGAACTGTGTGTAGATCACATTGATAATTCACAAATTGATCTTATCAAAGTGTGCATTTTTGGGCTCAAACTAGTGAATTAATTGGTTGATAGTTTCACTATAGTTTAATTAATTTAGATGTGCACTTGATTAATAAAATTTGGAATTAAATATATGGTTCTTATAGGTATATTTTGAAAGTTGCAGTTTAGTCCTTTCACTTCTTGTTATTATTTCTCTGTCACGGAGGCAAAGTGGGAATTTGCACAAAATGAAATATAAAAAAAAAGAAGAAAGGAAGAAGAGTCAGCTGGTGGAACACGAAGCAGAGAGAGTAAGTTTGAAGGTGAAACACGAAGCAGAAGGAAGTGCTCTGTGAAGCTGAAGTGGAATTTCAGTATGATCGGCCGGCGGAGAACTAGAGGCTGAAGGGAGAATTAGTTACAGAGTGGTGCTAGCGTGGATTCTGTGAGAAGAATTAGTGTGGTGAATCAGAGGCAAGAGGATTGGGAAGTATATATACCCATTGATTGAGAGAGGAAATGCTATTCCTACACTTCATCTCACCTTCCATTTCTTTTCTCCCATCTCCTTCACCACTTCCACCATTTCTCCAACCTCGCCATTCCGTAGTTGCAAGTCTGTCCCATCTTCATCGTGTTGAGCTACTTGTTATTCAGCTATGCTTTCTTCAATTTCGGATTATATTGTGGCTGATTTTCAAGGAATGCTTGGCTAGAATATGAGATTTCTCTTGAGAGGAAACCTTATCTTGAGCCATAATTCTTCAATGAGGGAGTTTCTTATCCTTCTACCTTGTTCTTGCACGATTCTTGGTCTAGTTGATTCTTGAAGTATATATGTGTAGAGGATGTTTGAGCAACTGAGTTGTTCTTCAACCGAGTTGTTCCTGGATTGATTCTTTGTAATCTGATCTTTGATTTTCATCTAGTTGTTTGGAACTCATTGATTGAATGAATGATATAGGAGCATTTCTAGTTGAAGTGTTGTTTGTCCAGATTGTTGAATAGTAATTATAAGCTCACTTATCTGTGATTGTTTCATTTTCTAGTTTAATTGATTACCTTAGTTAGGAATTCAATTAAGTTAGAGATTGAGACTTACGTGATTTCTGTGATAATCATTTTCCTTAGTTAGGAATGTGAATAATGCAGAGATTGTGATTAGGATCAAGATAGACTCTTATATCTTTTCACTGGCAAGGAAGAATACGGTATAATCTCAAGGGAAATCATCATCACTGTCATATTTTCTTCTTACAGTTTCACACTTCATTTCGGTTTTAATCATTCTCATTCACAGAAAAAGAAAATATAAAAATCATAGGTTAGAATTTAATAGTTCACTTCAATGAAATTGGATTTAATTTATTCTTGCTTTACATTTTGATTACACATTGTGCCGAGAAACGAGGAAAATGACTTAGGTTCTTCCCTATTCTATAGGAATTAATCTAACTAAGTTTTGATATCCTAACGACAAGGTTAATCACACATGATAGTGATGAACTTTTTGTGTTCATGTGATGAGCATTGGAATGAGTTCCCTCCCCCCCCCCCTCTCTCTCACTGTGTGTAATTTATTTTCTAAGATATAAGTTTAAGACTTAAGTAGTGAGATTTTCGAGGTTTTCAGCAACTTATAATTTTAAGAAAGCTATTAATTTACATTATGTGTGGTGTAAGTTGTCCAATCTTGCCTCATGGGAATCTTAATCACATGTAAATTGATGTTTCTTTCCTATTAATTCTGTAACATAGGATATGTTTGTTTTTTTGGGGAATGATGAATCCGACGAAAATGCAGAAAACACAGGAAGAGATAAGACGAAGGGAGGGGGTGTCGCCTGCCCCCTTCAGCTGCCCCAATGATTTGGGGCAGTAATCTTATATATTTTTTTATACCAATAAATTCTACATTAAAATAGTGACATTTTGATATATTATGGGTAAAAAAGAACATGTTTTCAATTTGTTATGATTTTTCAAAGATTAGGCACCCTTAATAAAAAAAATACAGCCTTATTTTGGAGTGCCTAATCTTTGAAAAATCATAACAAATTGAAAACATATCCATTTTTTGCCCATAATATATCAAAATGTCACTCTTTTAATGTAGAATTTAATAGTATAAAAAAATTAAAAAAAATATAAGGTTACTACCCCAAAATTTTGGGGCAGCCTAGAGGGGGGCAGCCAAGAACCCCCCTCCGTGACGAGTGGTGGGGAACAAGTCAAAGGTTGAAGAAGAAGACATTAATCAAATGAATTACCTAAAATGTGTCATCAAAGAAGTTCTAAGATTGCATCCACCAACGGGTCTGATTCCTCCAAGATTAACAAGATCAAGATTGAACTTCAGAGGCTACACTATCCCAGATAAAACAATGGTGTACAGTAATGCATGGGGAATTCGAAGAGATCTTGAGTTTTGGGAAAGACCTGAAGAGTTTGTTCCTGAGAGATTTGAGAAGAACGATGTTGAATTCAAAGGACAAGACTTTCATTTCATACCCTTTGGTTCAGGAAGAAGAATATGTCTTGGAATGTTGTTTGGGGTTGCTGCTGTGGAATCCATGCTCGCCAATCTCTTGTATTGGTTTGATTGGAAGCTGCATACTATAAATGGTGTCACAGTTCAGCACATTGATATGGAGGAGACATTTGGGCTCACCGTCAGCAAAAAATTCCCACTTTATATCAAACCAATACCCTACTACTCTTAATTCAGAAATAATCTATATATATATAAAGATATATCCTAGTTGAAAAATTAAATGTGATGGATTCTCTATTTGAGTGTGTGATTTGTTAAGTTGTGGTATAGTAGATCATAGTAATATTTATGGTTCAAGTTTGGTTGCATGTTAAGACTGTGATTATATGATTGTACTGTTGGTTACGTTGTTGAAAAATTAAAAATTTGTAGATTGATTATTGGTGGGTGAGATTAGTACGTGATTCAATTGGACAAATGCATCATTCTCAGATTGATTATTGTTGTTGTTGTTATAAAATAGGACTAAATGGAATAATTGGCGGTTGTGGAATGAAAGAGCAACCATTGAATTCCCAAATATGGCAACGCATCATTGTTTATTATTATTGTTGATTATTGATGAGGTTATATAGCCTTAAGAACGGTTTAACTTTTTATATAAAAAATGAGTGTATGGTTGAGGAAGTGGTTTATTTATTATTTATTTTTTGGATTTATTCACAGGTATCCGATGTTACTAACAAACGACTAATCTGGTTCGTGGAAATATAGGCCCACATTGGGGGGGAAGTTCGCTATCTCCAAATAATTATCGCAGCTACATACATACATATATATATATATATATATATATATATATAAATTTAAGCCAATAGCCAATGGCTTTGATGATGGGTCCACTAACTTGTTGCTTTTTAAGGATGAAATTCATGCGATTTCATCACAATTCTAACATCTTATTTTATGTGAAAAACACTTTGATACATCTACACATACACTAATTAATGATTTTTTTTTTTGTCGTTCTATGAGAATAAGAGAATTGAAAATTTATTTCAACTTAATGAAAAAATATAGAGAAAATTAGCAAACCAAAGTGTAAATATATCTTCAACAATATAACTCCTTTTAATTAACTATGTGTAACATTTTCAAGGGAAAATGACTTATAAATATACCTTATGAATTTCAAAATAATTTATAGAGATTTTCACTAGTTATTTCTTATCAAAGAGATTTTCACTAATTGAGTAACGATATTCACAACTGTAAATCACATTCTCATAAATGTTCTCTTTTGTACAGTTTTGGCACCAACCGTAACATTGTGCAAACTGCTAATAAACTTGTTTTTCTCAGCCTTTGACTTGATCTCTCTGCTTGCTTTTCTCCAAGTGTGTAGCACTTTCCCAACTTTACTCTAGATATCCACCTCTGCACAATTTACAACACTGGTCCAAAACAACATAATGGCCTGCAATAAGAAAACAAATTTTTTAAAGCTGAAAATGAGAGAAGATGAAAATAAAGTTCAAATGACAAATAAAGTTCAAATGACTCGAAGGTCTGCAGAAAAATTGGGAGAAATCCATGAAATTCCACCCATTTTCATCATGGCTAATGCCCACAAACAAAGTAAAACATACCAACCAAACCTTTGTTTACAAATTAAAAATCTCTCATTTTCGTTAAAAACATATATAACCCTCTTTTAAAATTAAAATGCATATTATACAATAACCCCACTTGTGGTCCTGTGTTATGAATTTTCTTTCCTTTTCTGATTTGATTTTCTGCACTTATTGATGTGCATCGGTTTTGATAGCTTGAATTTTATTTTGTTTCAAGTGATTTATTGTTGAATGTTTCTATTACTTGTATGTCCCATCAAATTATCGTCGATTTTTATTTGGTCACTGTTGGCTTAGAGATTCAATTCATGTGACATCCTGAACATCATATCGGGACCTTTCTAACACACCATAAGACTGAAACACATATTCTTCTTATTACCTAATAATTATCTCTTTACTTAGGATTGAGAATCTTGTTTTAAGACTAATTAAGAATATGATGCTTGGTTGTGCAAATACAGTATCAACCCTCACTAGATGAACATATTTCTTGAATTTGTTGAAATTATTGGCTAATTTGTCCCGCTTTTATTAATGCCCCAAACCTTATTTTCTTTTCCTTTTAATTTGTATTACTCTACGTTATCATTTAAAATAAGCACCTTTTTCTGTTTTGGTTATTATAAAAAAATTAACACTGACACCACCGACTTTAAACCCAATTTTTATTTTATAATTCCGATTGATTCCATCTGACCCACATATCCTAGTTGCCATTTTTTATACCTAAAAAATAATTTAAAAATTAAAAAATAATTACTGCTTCATTGAAATGGTAAAGTTCCAATGACTATTGTAAGAAAAAAATAGAGTAACTTTTTTTTTGTATTAAAGGTAATTATCTTTAAAACGAAAAATAGTGTGACTTTAACACAAAATAAATACAACATATTTCATTACATCAAATTTTCGCTACAGTTCAAACATAAATCATATTAAACATTTCCTAGTAAAGGAAAAGTAGAATCCAGATACAGAAACTCTACAGCAAGTTTTATTCAAAATAAACTGCCACAATAACTTGAGCCCACAAATTTGGAATATCATTCATGAGCTTTGGCATCAAAAATTAAGATGCTGTAAGGTACGGTACCGGTGTTGGCTGAACACAAATTGGTTGTTTCTTAACGACAGTGAGCCCATAAGTCTCACTCATATTTATGTTTCTTGTTTCTTCAGGAAGCTTCCAATCGAACCAATACAAAAGATTAGCCAACACATACTCAAGTGATATAAGCCCAAATGAAATTCCTGGGCAACCCCTTCTTCCACTACCAAAATTAAAGGAACAAATTCGAAGTCTTGACCTTTGAAATCAACTTGGTTGTTCTCAAATCTCTCAGGCACAAACTCTTCTGGTGTCTCCCATAATTCAGGATCTCTCTGAATTGCCCATGCATTCACAAGTAGAGTTGTTTTTGGGGGAATATAGTACCCTCTCCTAGTGTCACACTTGATATTGTTTCTCTTGGGACGGAAAGAGGTAAAGGTGGATGTAATCTTTAAGTTTCTTTGATTACACATTCCAAATACTTCATTTGTCTCACATCATCTTCTTTCACTTTTGACTTTTTCCCAACCACTCTTCTCACCTCTTCCTGCGCTTTTTTCATTGTTCTTGGATTCCTCATGAGCTCTGCAAAAGCCCACTCTAAAGCAGTTGAAGTTGTTTCACTTCCTCCTACAAACAAATCCTGATGCAATTGTGAAAATACAACATGTTCAATATGGTGTAAACTTGATTTAACGTTTTATCCTATATATATATATATAAATTCATTCCAACCCTAATTATAACATCAAGTCGACTTTTTTTGTGGAGATTAAGGAAGCAAAATATACCATTAAATTTTAATATATATCACATATAATTAGATTATACTCCTATGGTTCTAAATATAGGACCTATTTGGGGAGTTAGCTTTGCTCTCGAATATAGGATCTAATTCCAATTTTTGTCATATCATTCCCAAATTGCCCTTATTAGTACTCCAACGATAATCAAGTAAGAGATGTGGAAGGAAAAGGGAATATGATTGGGGTATTTTAGAAAAAATATAACATACTAACTAATTTAACTAACATCCTTAATTAAATCAAATTAGTTTAATAGGTCCTACATTTAGGACCGAAGGAAGTGCATTAGTTTATAAGTAATATAAATTAGTTTTAACAAAAAAAAATATAAATATGAACAATTTAAAGCGTTTCGTTGTGTATCATTAATTTTTATAAAAAAATCAATTTGATCTTATAATAAGGATTGGAGGGAGTATATGATAACTTTTTTTAAAAAAAAAAAATTAGAGAAAAGGAGTGATATATACCAGTACCACTATCATTGCTCAACTTCTGTGAGCTCGAAGTCAAGCATATGATCTTGCTGAAGTTGGTGGAGAATATCAACAAAGTCTCTTTTTTCTTCATTCCTTTTGGGTTGCTTGTGCTGAGCAAGCACATGATCGAAGAAAACATCTAATTCTCTTAACGTAGCATTCACCTTTGGAATTAATCCAGTAACAACATCCATCCATCTCAATGAAGGGAAGAAGTTTCCAAAACTGAAAGCTACCATATGGGTCATCACTTTCCTGGCTACTTCGCCAAACCTGGTTTTACCATCTTCTGCATCAAACTTCTGCCCAAGAAGGCATATGCTCACAATGTTATTTGAAGTTGCAATAATCAACTTAGACATATTAATGAGAACCCATGATTTTCCTGAGATGTACATGCTTGACGTATCTTGCTGACCAAATCTGAAACTTCCTCTTCTCTGATGTACTGAAAGGATTGAACCCTTTTCAGGCTAAGAAGTTCAAGAACACATATTTTCCTTTTGAGCCTCCACTCTTCACCACAAGGTAAGAAAGCGACATCTTTGCATCCATAAGTAATTATTTTTGCTGCTGTTTGAGGCCTGTCTGAGAAAACGACGTCGTGGGATTTGACTATTTCTCTTGCGTAGTGTGCAGAAGAAACCACAAGAGTTGGAGTTTGGCCTAATCGGAGAAACATGAGAGGGCCATACTTGTTGGAAAGTGCTGTGAGAGAATGGTGAGGAAGAGTGCCAAGCTGATGAAGGTTTCCTATAAATGGAAATTTGGTTGGGGAAGGAGGAAGTTTGGCCTCATTTCTTGTGGTTTTTTGGAGTTTGAGAAGCACAAAGATGAGGATGATGAAGCAGAAGAGAGAGACGAAGAAGGTTGGGTTTAGCTCAAATGGCAAATGTATGAGTTTGAGAATCGCCTGGAGAGTTGGGGTGTGTTTGGATGCCACTTCTGGCACCCAGAAGTGGATCCTAGAAGTAAAAGCAAAATTTCAAGAATTAAACATGTTTGGTTTGCCTTATTTTCAGAATGACTTTTGGTCCAAAATGACTTCTACAACGTGAAAAGTCAGAAGTAAAAAAAAGTTACTTCTGGCTTCTGACTTCTGACTTCTGGTGGGTCCCACACCTTTTGTTATGTATTATTTAATAAAGTGGGTAGGAAAATTAGACTGTTAGACCCCTAAAATTCTCAAATAAGATAATTTCTTTTAATATAAAATTTTCTTTTTATCTCCAAAAATTTACCATAACAATTTCTAACTACTTTCTCCCACAATATACTCCATTGAGCGAAAAATATTATTTTTTAAAATTATTTTCCTGAAGATAAGGGAGAAACTAAGCCTTTAATAAGAATATATGCATATTATATATGTATTATTTAATGAAAATAATGCCATTTTTAGTAATTTTTCATCTAAACGTGATTTTCAATATTATCATCCAAACATGTTTCTAAAAGTCATATTGAAAAAAAGTCACTTCTATCATCACAAATCCAAACATAAATCACTTCACACAAATGACTTTTATCCAAAAGTCACTTCTAAAAAAAGTCACTTCTCCAACGGTAATCCAAACACACCCTTATTCTTGTTGTTCTTTCCATGGCGATTTAATGAAGGGAAAGGCCTATAGAACCAAGCATAGTTAAAGAGGTGTCAGTGTATATGGAGAACTCAGGTGATGGTATATGTATATATATTGTATATATGTATTGTACAATTGGTGTATTTTCTACTTCCTTCAATTATTCAATCGTTGGTAATAGACTCAATTGATTCATTTACATATATAAAGGAAACTAGATAAATTATTTTAAAGTATACCTCTCCGATCTTTTTTTATAAATCTTTATTGTCTAATTCTCACGTATAAGTACAAATGAAGGTAGTTAACTTTTTAAGTATGTCATAATTTAATAAGTCTTTCTAATTTTACCCTTATTTAAAGATTGTGTGTTTAAACAATATTTTATACGTTATGTTTCATTTCTTATTTCTCTCTCTACATTTATTAACAAAGAAAAAAAATTGTAAATTACTCATTAATTACACACAAAATAGACTTATAATAATTATAAGGATGAAAAATTTCTCACTAAATAGACTTATAAAAAAACCTAGTGGTATGTATTTATAATTTTTTTTCAAACTAATTTGCATGATATATAATGTAATTATCTATGCATACATAAGAGTTTCACACACAGAGAGAGAGAGAGAGAGAGAGAGAGAGAGAGAGAGAGAGAGAGAGAGAGAGAGAGAGAGAGAGAGAGAGAGAGAGAGAGAGAGAGAGAGAGAGAGAGAGTATTTACTTTCCTAATCTTTAAAGAGCAGATGTAATATTATTTTAATTTTGTTCGACAATGATAATAGAGTAGTTCATAACAAATTAGAAATTAATAGAGTGGTTAATACTCCAATGATAATGTCATTATCGAAGGAGGCTCAAGCATATGAATAAAAATTTAAAATTATGGAGATCTCCGACAGTATCTCCAGATGATGAAGATATATTTTATTTTTCTGCAACTTTCGTTAATGTGCGCATACACAAGGGAGTTTGAAAGAAGTGCGGTAAAGCTCTTAAAAGTAAGTGTGAGATTGAAGGCATGCTTTTGATTATGAGGGAAAAATTTTGACACAAGAAAAAGAGTATGAGTGAAAAGTTGTGAAGAATGGTAAAAAAATAAAAATAAATAAAACAAAAAGCAAAACTCTTTTAAAGTTTCTATGAAGATTGCTGAAGGGGGCAAAAACTTGAAAATTAAAGGTGTGTTTGGATTTATGGTTACTCTTATATAGTTATTTTGAAGGTATGTTTGGATTTATGACAAAATTAAACATATGCTCTTATAGTTTAATCTCATCTGTTGCATCTTTCCCGTGAAAATTTGTCATCTCTCTCTCATCCCAATCAAAACTTTGAGATCATTGATTTGAGGTGGAGCAGTAGATTATAGTCTATTATTTCTAAATATATACCACTTTATACTCTTTTTTAAAGTTTAAGAAATGATCTATGTATCAGTCAAAGTTTGAAGGGTTATATACATTAAAAAAAATAAAGTTCAAGAAGTATGTAATTTATAATTAGGGGTTAACTTGAAAGCTCACATAGATTAATTATTAAGTTGGAAAAGTAAAGGGATTATTTATATAATTCAATTTTTAGAAAATCTTAATGTAACTCAACCAAAATAAATATTCAGTTCAAAAAAAAAAAAAACTCAACCAAAATAAATAAATAACTAATATTTTCTTTAAACAATATATATATGTACTCATTCTTGGGAAGCGATATTACAAATAGCAATTTGATCGCATCTCATGATAGATGATGCTCTTGGTAAAGATAAGCCTTGGGCAAAAATGGCAAAGAAAATATATATGATACTCATTCCTATTGATGACAAAATATTTTAATGGTAAATTTACACCAACAATTATTTCAAAATAATGAATGCTATTAAAAAATGATTTAAAATGTTGAATACATAAAAAACGCCTTAAGATACTTAGTAATATTTAAAAATTATTTTTTTTATCAATTTAAAAATTAATTTAGCATGCATAAATTATTGAAACAAATATCTCAAAAGTTGCATAAATTTATTAAAATTATTCTATATTAAAAATGAGGGGGTACTCAAGAATGAAGGAACATTTTATTTATACAAGAAAAGCTAACAAAAACTTACCTAACTAATATTATAGAATAAATTGCGTGAAACGTTTTAGTTTTAATTTCATTAATATTCTATATAGAGACAACGACTATGATAATCTTTAAAGATCTCGTAATCTTGACGGAAAAAAAATGGATTACGTGTATGATAAAACGACGCACATGATATGCATGTAGATTTTAAAGATTAAGAAATATAAAATGGGGAAAATTAATTGTTTAGTCCTTATAGTTTGACCGAGTTTGCGACTCAGTCCTTACAGTTTGACTCATCGTAACTCAGTCCTTATAGTTTCATATTTTTATAAAAAAAAATCTGAGCATATTACAACCAATAATATGTGACACATACAGGACAAAAATGAGCTTATTTGGAATTCTTTCTCATGCCACGTAAGGGAGAAAAGTCATCTCCCTCCTCCCTTTCTCTCTCTTCTCCGTACTTCCCCTTCTCCTGACCAATTTTTTCTTCTTCACTTCCCTTGTTCTAAGTAGAAGCAGCGACCCAGTTGGGTTCTCTCCCTCCCCGTGCCACATATTATTGGTCGTAATATGCTCAGATTTCTTTATAAAAATATGAAAATATAAGGGTTGAGTCTCAATGAGTCAAACTATAAGGACTGAGTCGCAAACTCGATCAAACTATAAGGACTAAACAATTAATTTTCCCCATTTTATATTTCTTAATCTTTAAAATCTACATGCATATCATGTGCGTCGTTTTATCATACACGTAATCCATCTTTTTAGTATTTCGTCAAGATTACGAGATCTTTAAAGATTATCATGGTCGTTGTCTCTATATGCTTTCTCTCCCTGCCTAATGCCTAGGCCATTGTCATGGGGTGCCTACATGCTTAATACATTCCTAATAATTCATAATTTTTTTTGGACCTTGTTCCTAATAATTCATAATTGAAAATTGTGTATTAATACTCGTTTGGTACAATAGAAGAGATTTTAGTAGAAGTGGAGGTGGAGGTGGAACTAGAAGTAGAAATGGAAGTGGAAGTGAGCTCTAAATTATGTTTGGTATGATGATGGAAGTGACATTTAATTTTTAATCAATATGTTTATTTTTCTTGTGAAAAGACCAAAAGGCCATTGTCCTTAAAAATGAAATAGCCTCCCCCCAACCCCCCCCGGCGGAAAACAACTACCACTGCCAGGGAACATCCACCGCCTCCTTTTACTGCCTCAACCCACCATCTCCTCTTACTCCATTCTTCCGCCAAAACCTTTGCCCAAAAATCAAACAAAAAAAAGTAGTTTCTATGAAATCAAACTAGAAACTAAGTCATGGAGCATGCGAGTTATGAAGCCTCATTTGGCTAGCAAATATGAGATTGGTAAGTTCCAGTCTGAGCAACCATATAAGAATTTTGAAACAATGAAGAAAGGAATCACTAAAACAGTCATTTGTAAGGTAGAGGAAGATGAGATCTGACGACCGTTTGCGGTGGCGGTGACGATCGGACTTGCATCAGAGAGAACATATGTGGTTTTTTAGGAGAGAGAACAGCGTCACCCTGTTAGCGGTGGAGATGAGGGTGACTAGAAGGAACAGTGCTCATGCCATCGACTGTGGTTGAAGATGAAGGAAACAAGGAAGAGGGGCAAATATCATAATGGAGCGTGATCCACCATCCTTGCAGTCACTGGACCTTGCTGTTGCCGGACCTTACTATCATAGTAAGAGGTGAAGATGGAGGTTGGGGTCTGGAGGTTGAAGATGAAGGAAAGGGGTAAAGTTGTCTATTCATAAATCATATGGGGTGAAATGGTTAACGAATTTCACTTCCATGGAGTGAGGCCAGTTCCATTGGAGCTTTGATGGAAGTGGGTTCCCTAGTGAAGTGACTTCTATCATACCAAACACATAAAAATCCTAATTTCACTTCCACTTTCACTTCCCCTTGTCATCTCTCATTCCCATCCAACCAAACGCGGCATAATGGTTTTATAACCTGATAGCAGTTAGTGTATTCTGTGTATATATATATAGCTGCTCCTTTAATTATTTTTGTTTTGGATTTGATGCTATGAAATTAATTAATCCATTTCAATCCAAAAAAAAAAAAATTAATTAATCCATCCACAATTAAAAAACGGTGGTCCCAAGATATAATTATTGTTCTCAAAAGGTCTCTAAAGTGTATATATATCTGCTCCTTTAATTACTTTTTTTTGGATTTGATGCTATGAAATTAATTAATCCATCGGCCACGATTAAAAAACGGTGGTCCGAGATATAATTATTATTCTCAAAAGGTCTCTAAATAGTTTATCAGAAAAAAAAAGGTCTCTAAATATTATTTTTCTCTTATTCTTTTCCTTTCTAATATTTTTTCCTCAATGATTTAATCAAAAGATAGCTAAACATACATACAAGTGAATATGCATAACTCATTATTTTAATTAGTTTATTTTAAACAATTTGTTAGTGTATAAATATGGGAGGGAAATTTTCAACGAAGCTTAAGATATTTTCTACTTTCAATTATTATGAAATAAAATAAAGGCTTAAGATATTTTAACAAAAAGATAAAGTAACTTTAACACTAAATAGATATAATATATTTCACTACAATAATATAATGCAGTTCACAATACAAATACCATAACATCCAATTTTCACGATGGTCATCACAATCATAAACCAAATTAAACATCACTGCTAGTAGTGGAAACGTAGAATCCTAACATAGAAACCTAGCAGGAAACTTTATTCATAATATTGAAACACACAATGCATGAGCTTATTGACTATTATACGGAATTGGTTGGACCCAAATTGGTTGTTTCTTAATGACTGTAAGAATGAATGTCTCACTCATGTCTATGTCTTGAGCAGATTTAGCCGATTCATTTGGAAGCTTCCAATCGAACCAATACAAAACATTAGCTAACACATACTCAATTGATGCAAGCCCAAATGTTCCACCTGGGCATCCCCTTCTTCCAACACCAAAAGGAGCAAATCCAAAGTCTAGACCTTTGTAATCAATTTGGTTGTTTTCAAATCTCTCTGGTTCAAACTCTTCTGGTCTTTCCCAAAATTCAGGATCTCTCTGGATTCCCCATAGATTAAAAAATACTGCTGTTTTTGGAGGAACATAGTACTCTCCCAAAGTCACGCTTGATATTGTTTCTCTTGGGACTGAAAGAGCGAAAGGTGGATGTAGTCTTAAAGTTTCTTTGATTACACATTCCAAGTACTTCATTTGCCTCAAATCATTTTCTTCCACTTTTGACTTATTTCCCATCACTCTTCTCACCTCTTCCTGTGCTTTCCTCATTGTTCTTGGATTCCTCATGAGCTCTACAAAAGCCCATTCCAGAGCTGCTGTAGTAGTGTCACTTCCTCCAATGAACAAATCCTGATCCAATTGTGAAAACGAAATATGTTTATGATGCATTGTAAACTAGCGTGAGAGATTTAATATATATATATATATATAACATATAAAAGCGGGTTAGTGCATACGGCTCCCACCAAATGGGATATGAAAAGGGTCGATTTATGCAATTTTACAATCACAAGTAGATAGATTGTTTTTTGAATTTAAAACTCGTAACATTTTAGTCACATGACAACAACATCTACCGTTACTTCAAGGTTGACCCACTTATATATAATATATAATAGGTGATCTAATGCACAAGGCTTCCACTAGGTGGAATCTAGGGATGGTTAAATATATATAGCCTTAACTCTGCAACATTTGACGTTGCTCTAAATAAGGCTCACACTCTTTTTATATAAAACATAAATATAGAGAATTTTATCAAGGGAAAAAGAGAGATACATACAAGTATCATGGCTTTATGGTCAGATTGGGTTAGCTCAGAGTCAAGATCATCCTTTTGAAGTTGGTGGAGAGTATCGACAAAGTCTTTTTTTTCTAATTTGTGATCATCATCACCCTCCTCATCCCTTTTATCTGCCTTATGCTGAGCAAGCACATCATCGAAGAAAGCATCTACTTCTCTAAACGTAGCATTCCACTTTGGGATTAATCCAGTAACAGCATCCATCCATCCCAATGAAGGGAAGAAGTTTCCAAAGCTGAAAGCTGTCAAATGGGCCATCACTTTCCTTGCTAAGTCTTCAAACTTGCCTTTGCCATCTTCCGCCTCAAACTTATGTCCAAGAAGGCTTCTGGTCACTATGTTGTGTGAAGCTGCAATAATAATCTCAGACATATTCACTAAGAACTTATCTTCATGCTTGTGATGAGCACATTCTTGACGGATCTTGTTAACCATATCCTCGACTTCCTCCTCTCTTATGTACTGAAAGGATTGAACCCTTTTAGGGCTGAGAAATTCATGAACACAAATTTTCCTCTTGAGCCTCCACTCTTCACCAAAGGGTAAGAAACCCACATCTGTACATCCGTAGAAAAGTGCTTTTGCAGCTGCAGTATGAGGCCTATCTGAGAAAAAGATGTCATGGGATTTGGCTATTTCTTTGGCATAGAGTGCAGAAGAAATCACAAGAGTTGGAGTTTGACCTAATCGGAGCAGCAAAAGAGGGCCATACTTTTGGGATAAAGATGTGATAGAACGATGGGGAAGAGAACTAAGCTGGTGGAGATTGCCTATAAATGGCAATCGAGGTGGGGAAGGAGGAAGATTTGGCTCATTTCTTGTGGTTCTTAAGGGTTTGATAAGCTTGAAGATGAAGATAATGAAGCACAAGAGAGAGACAAAGAAGGTTGGGTTTAGCTCAAAAGACAAGTGCTTGGGAATAGTATGGAGCATAGTTCTTGTTGTTGCTTCCATGGTGTTATAATATTGAAGGGAAAGGCCTGTGGAAATAAGCATAGATAAAGAGACATATATATAGATGGAGAGTTGAGGTGGTGGTGTATATATGCTGTATTTTCTATTATTTTCTTTTTCCGTCCGAGGAGTGCAAAACAATTTAGAAATATAACTGATGGGTAGCACAACGGTTAATTGTCCACTTACGTGCTCATGCTTGTGTCGTTTTTATGAGCTTCAATTTTTCAAATGTAGTTGATCCTTTTATAAATTTTACTCGATGTTTGAATAGTTAATTCATTTTTCCTATTTTTTCTAATTAATTTCATGTTTCTCTGCTCTCTTTGATTTATTCATTCTTCCTTATCTCCTTTTGATTTCCACACATTACTTCCCCCCGCTCATTTGCTAGATCTTCATAAATAAAAGTTGTTTTGAGAAAATAAGTTATACTTCGTCAGTTCTTAAATATAAGATATATTTATCTAATTTAATTTAGAAGAAGGATATTAGTTAAGTTAGTTAGAATCACAATATATTATCAAAACATGCTAACACATTCCTTTATTCCCACCATTCCTCTCTTATTTGTTTATTGTTGAGGAGTATTAATAGGAATAATTTAGAAAAATTTTAAGAAAAAATAGGAAGATGTCTAATATTTAAGAATAAATTTATCTTCCCAAATAAGTCATATAAGGAAATACCTTTTAAACTTTGTAACCGAGTTATTTGAAGTTTATAGAAAAGAATGAAAAGCGTATTATTTATTGTTTATAAAACTGGTTGCTTTATTTATTGTTCATAAATGATAAAACTGGTTGCTTCTAAATGCTGTACTATTCATCATGTCATTATCGAGGGTGGCTTTCATATTTTTCACGCGATATGCCTATTTTTTCACGTGCTCACTTTTGGTGCTCATATTTTAACTTTAATCATTAAAATGATTATAGTAAACTATTTTTTTAATAAAGTAGTGAATTAATTTATTGACTTTTAAATTTTTTTAATAAATTAAAGTATATCAAACATATGCAACTCCCAGCTAATAAGGGAAACTATTATGCTACTAAAATATAGCCATTGACAAGCCAAGTTTCATATTAATTCCTTAATTTCATGAAGGGTACTTTTTTGTCAAATATAAAGTGTATTGTTGGTTCTAAAAGAACAAAGGGAGCAAGTAAATTTGATAGTAATACCTCCGATCCTTGATATAGGAGCTAGTTAAGGGTGCAATTTGATCTTAAATATGATGCTTGTCATTTTTTCACCTGAAAAAAGGGGAAAAGAAGTATCATATTTCTTTTCACTTTGTCACCTTTAATTTACAATTCTTTCTTTAAGGTATTTATATTGCTTATACATATTAAAGGATTTCATCTAAAAGTAATTATGAATAAAAATGATAACTTTAGAAAAATCAATTCATTATTATTATAAGATTATTTTTCATCAAATATGAAGTGTACTTCTATAAGAATAAATGGAGTACGTAAATATGATAATCATGTCTCTAATTCTTTATAGGGTAAGATCCATTTTAACCCTGAAAGTAACCGCAATAGAGTATTGAGTATTTGGTTGTAAATTGAGGAGCATATTTGCCTCGGAAATTTCTAAATCGTAGTAAATTTACTCCCACCATTTAAAACGTTAACTTTGACTGTTAAATCATATTTTTTGACCCACCGATGCTGATGTGGCACTGTTAACATGTATATGTCATCATTTAAGGTCCATTTTAGCCCTGAAAGTAACCACCAAGGATTGTTTTTGCCCTGGAAGTAGCCAAATCATAGCAAATTTTTCTGGACCATTATTCAAAGTTATATTTAACTATTTAATGACACTGACATTCTACATTGTACTCAATAATTAATCTCATCATGCATCACAGCACCATAAGGTAGTTTAAAAATTGAACTGTGATGAAAGATAATCAAATTATGGGATTATGTAAAATTGACACTTTTATTGTTCAAAAAATAATGTAAATGAAATAAATGTCAATGTCTAATTTTGTTGTTTCTTGTAGTGAGAGAGGAATGTGATCATAATGAAGCTAGTCTATGTGGGGAGGGACAATGTGGGTGACGCTTTTATTTTTTATTTTATTATTTTTTTTAATTTTTCTAGATGTAATTTAAACGACTTGTGGTAATGAGATGGATTATTAGGTGCAATATAGAGTACCACATGTCATTCAATGATCAAACTTAATTTTGAATAGTGGTCCAGACAAATTTGCTTCGATTTGGATACTTCCGGGGCAAAATTGCTCATTAGTGGTTACTTCCGAGGCAAAAATGGATCTTAAAATGATGACATGTATATGGTGACAATGTCACGTCAACATCGATAGGTCAAAAAGTATGATTTAACGGTCAAAGTTAACTTTTAAACAGTGGGGTTAAATTTGCTACGATTTAGAAACTTCTACGGCAAATATACTCATCAAGTTACTTCCAGATACTCAATGCTCCATTGCGGTTACTTTCGGGGTAAAAATGGACATTTACCCTTCTTAATATAAGAGCCACTTATGAGTTCAATATTTAATCTTAAATGTGAAATTTCTTATCACATTGTCACCTACAAATTTACAATTCTTTCTTCAAGGTATCTATATTTGCTACACATAAGGGATTTCATCTAAAAGTAACCATGATTAAGATGGTAACTTTATAAAAATCAACTCATACTTATTATAAATATATAATTAACCCAATTTCTTTAATCCACTTGAATTAGTTAAGTATCTCTTGCATATTTAAAGCTCGGAGACAATATTTTAAAATTCCCACAAAAATGGCGGAACGGTTTCACTACTAGGCACAAAGTTTAATAGAGAGAGCTAAACAAATATGAAATCTCCAGTATAGATGGGAATAGACCAGGCCTTTATCAAGGGGCGACAATAAGCCTAACCTAGCCTATTTAGTAAATAAGTCAGGCTCACATTCAAGCCTATTGTTATGCCTATTTAGGTAAACAGGCCAAACCTTTTTTTTCTAAGACCTAGCCTATAAGCCTACAAGTTTAGCCTATTTAATTTGTTCATAATTTTTATTATGATATATAATATAAGATAAACAAATTGCATAAATTAATTATAACATTACCAACTTATTTTAGCTCTAAATTTCACATCTTATCATTCGTACACAAAGTTCAACCATTTCACTCGTTAATCGTCCACCTCTTTTTGATCCATTTCAAATACTTAAAATGCATTGTTAACTCACCACTCTTCTATAATTTCTATGTTTTTCTCAAGCATAATAATTGTTGCATTGCAACTAGCAAATTTATTACAATTGTACCTATATGAAATATTAAAATCTCAAAAAGCATAATTTTTTTTAGTTTCTACAATAAAAGTAATAGGAAAAATCTAGTTTTATAGTTATAAAATCTTTTTGAGACATACATATGCGTTTTAATAGGTTTAGAGGGTAATATATGAAATTAGAAATACAGACATTTAAGTCTATTTAAGAGCCTACATTTTAAGTAGGCTTTTAAATAGGCTTTCAGGCCTTTTGAAGGCTTAGAGTCAGGCCTAAAATAAAATTTATATACAAGCTCAGGCCTAAAATGAAATTTATATGCAGGCTCAGGTCCAAGTTTAAGTTTTACATTTTTAAACAAGCTTAGGCCTATCTAGTTTAAGTCTACATAAGCCTAGCCTATTTTCACCCTTACCCTCCAGATTAGATTTGGATGGTTCAGATTTGATTATTTTTAAAAATATTTTTTTGAGTATAAAATTAGTTTTTTGAAAAAGTGATAGTTAAGAGATTATTTTTATTTTTTATTCTATACCCATTTAAATAATATTTTTCAAAAAATATAAAATTTTATAAAATCATTTTTTGGACCATACAAATCAAATCTAAAAATCCAAATTTGATTAGCTCTCTCTACTAAATTTTGTGTTTAGTAGGGAAGCTGTTCCCCAAATTGAACAAGAGTTTGAGGCCGTCAAGAACTTCGTTCATATTGTTGCTTCCATGTGGCGTGGCAACGAGGAAAAGGCCTATTGAAGTATAGATAAAAAGGTATATGTGGAGCATCTTATGTAAGTTGTTATTAAGTTTTAAAAGCCAAGAGGGCTATTTATAAAGTAACACACAGTTGAGAAGAGTTTTGTGTAATTAAATCAATAAGTAATTAATATTTTTTGAAATACTAAATAAAATCAGTTAATTGCTTGTTTGGTTCAAGGGAAAGAATTTTATGACTTCACTTTAATGAAAAGAGAGTTGAGGTAAAATTTTTAACAAAATATAAGTTAAGCTGATTATATTTATTAGGTCAAGTTTTCCAATCACACTAGTTATTTTTCTATTTTTAATTGTGAAAATATGTATCTACACTTATAAAATTTTAAGTTGTAAATTTTCTTAAAACCTTTTTTTTTCAATTTTGTTAAGATTTTATTGATTTCTTAATCTCTAAAATTAACATGCATATCATGCTCGTACTGTGATACAAGTGGTCCCATTTTTTAATCATTTGTTTTTTTGTCTGTTTGAATCATTTGGTTTCGATTCATTAAGATTTATAGATTTTTTTTAGGGAAAATCCCAAAAAAATCCCCTCCAATAAGGGAAAGGACAAATCACTCCCCAATCATTTCATAATCCCATGTCAGTCTCTAGGGATCAATTTGGGATTTGTATATGTTTGTAAAAGACAAATTTGCCCCATCCTCACACACCCTACCATCTCACTCTCACAAACCCAACCCTCTCTCTCAGGCTCTCACAGATCCAACCCTCCCACACTCAAAGAAACCTACCCTCTCGTTCGAAATCATCGGCCTCACCTTGGCGGAATCCCCTTCGGCGCTCGAAATCTCCACGTGGTCAAAGAAGTGACCCCTCCTCATGAAAAACTGGTCTACTTTCTTCACTTTGTTTGCCACTCTGCTCTTTGTTCTGCTGCTGTTGCTTTCTTTTTGTGTTAAATCCTTAATTGTAGTTTCTCCCTCCTAATATCTTAAGCTGGTACCAGCTTAAGAGAACTTTGTTGAATACAGCCACCATCTTCAAGATGCTAAAAATGGAGGAGGATTATGCAAAAAAGATTTGGATTATTTATTTGATAGAATTAAGTAGTTGATCTTTGATCTGGACAGATTTTATGCATATATTTATATTTCATTGATGAAGTGTGAACAACCCTGTTGACTTTATTGTGGAATATAAATTGGCAACAGAGGATGATAATGAGCATCTTCAAGAAGCACATGACCAACTCAATTGCTAATTAATTTCCTCATTAATTTTGGGAATATGATCACACTACACACACACATAATTTACTTTATTTGGGGATATGACTCTTTCCTGAAGACATTTTGAAAGATGGGTTTAGTTTGAATATTATTGATACGCCACTTTGTCCCTTGAAAGTGGTCACAAACTTGCAGGAAGTGTTTGGAATGATGATTAAGTGGTTAATGACATGCCTTTCACTGAAACCAGGGAGATTTTTTAACAGATTAGCAAGTATTGGAAGGAGGGAATAACAATTCCTATTATGATCTCTTTGTCCAAGGGTATAGAGGCAGCTTTGGATTTTTTTCCCTTCCAAGATAATTAATTAAGCCAGTAAGATCTCTCCTGTCTTCTTTACCTACCATGTCAATAAATCCCCTTTTGATGACATTGTAGTCTATGAACTATTCACAATTTATCTAATTTTTTATATGGTTTAGAGTACAATGTCATACTTCTATTTAGTGTTAATGTGGTTCATAGAGCTATTACATTCTTCAACAATTAATCTGCAACTTAAGGTGAATACAGTTGGAAATTCATTGCAGCAAAGAAACTTAGAGCACAATGCTATTTACATGTAATTACGGAGATTTAAATATTAAAATAAATTCATTGTAGGGATAAAAAAAATTTGTCATCTTTTGTAATGATGTTGCTTTTTTCTCATTGCTTTTCATCTAGTAAGAAATTTTTCACAAGATTGGCATGTTGTTTAGAAAGCCACGTCCTGTTTTGATGCCTTTGGACCTTTGAGTTAAAACTTAAAAGTCCAATAGCTTGTCTGGTGTACAAAAAGTAGTTAAGAAGAATAATTAAGGACACTCATTATAGTGTCTAATGTTGTGTTCAATCCCAAAAGCTAGCCTATCGGGGGAGAAGGGAGAGTCCTTAAAATTATGAATCAGTGCATGTGTCCATAGAGAGTCAATGATCAATATCTTACCAATGTGTTATTAAAAATCAATGCTAAGGTAATTACATACTCTTTGGATGTTTTTCTTCGAGTCATTCTTTTCAATGCTGTAACTTACGGAAGTTTATTTTGTTGTCACTGGTTGTTGTTTCAGTTGTTGGACTGTTAGAAGCATGCTTTATGATGTGGGTCTTATCATTGTTGTGCTATCTTTATAAACTCTAGACAAAGCTGGGTTTATACCTCTCCTGTAATAGTTGGCAGAATGTTCTATCGTTGAATTCTCAAGATAATGCAACTAGTTTATATTAATTTGCATGACTTTAATTTTTTGTTTATGAAATTGTCTTAAATACTCAAGGAGAGGAAGAAATGATTATACATTTTCAACTTCCTAATGAATATTATAGCCTATTCTACAGCAAGCAATATTAAATTTTGCTATTGTTTTTAGATGTCCTACTTATATCACAAGTTCTATCTCTCTTTATAGTTCCTCCATGGTTAACAAACCTCATCGAAAAAGTATATGAACAATCAACCATCAATCATGTTCTCATTAATGAATATCTTCCTAACAAAGGCATAATGATTTGTGCTAAGCCTTAAGCCCTTCTTTTAGCCATTCATTTGTATTCCCCCTCCTCTTTCTTTCTGCATTGAATTATACATTACAAGTTTGCATTAAAAGTTCCATTGATGATTGTCTAACCTTAATTTTCATTTTGAAGATTCTTGCACTCATTTGTCCAACAATTTTCCATCTTTTGCCTCAATCTGATTGGGTCATATTATCCATAGTTTTATGAGTTATCGGTTTATCTCCTTTAAGCTATTATCCTTCTGGATTTTGATATTTTTGTTTAGTTCTTGACTTGTTGCTAATACGATTAACATAAATGCTACTTTTTGTGACATTGAACACATTCTTCCTTTTTTGTGCTTTTATTCTCTTGCAGTTAGGTGGGATGAACTCATTTTAATCTATTGAGAACATTCCCATTGTTTCCAAAGCTCCCACCATTATCCTTGTGATGGACGTGTCTCATGGTTCACCTTGGCAGACAGATATTTCTTCCATTGCATTGGGTCTTCTTGAAAAACCAACCACTAAGAAGCAAATTAAATGAGCCTGATTGTTGATCTTCTCAATTGTAAATTGAGACAATTTGTAATCGTTTCATTCTTTGTATGTTGCATGAAATGTTTAACAAAGATCTATTTTGGTATATTGTATGGAATGTTGAACAAAGTTCCCTTTTGGTACATTGCACGAAAGGTTGAATAAAGTTTCCTTTATGTACAATGTATGGAATGTGTTTACAATTTGTCATTTGGCTTATTTTGTGGTCTACTCACAGGTCTCTTCGAATATAATTATTTAAAAGCAAACATTATAATTTTAACATCATTTGGACATTCGCAACTGCAAACATCAGAGTTGTTAATTGCTATGCAGAAGTTGTTAATCGCTATGATAGAGTTGTTAATGCCTATGAATAAGTTGTTAACGCTGACAGCAAGTGTGCTTATTTTAAATGACATTTTTGGGTTAGTGACAAGGAAATATTAAGTGTTAGGGTGATCTTAATGTTTATTTGTCATTAAATATGTAAAAAAAAACTCTATGTCAATGGAGAATGTGGTTTAATGTTGGTACTTTAATTTCATTTGGATAATCACAAATGTAAACATTAAAGTTGTTAATCGCTATGCAGAAGTTGTTAATCGCTATGATATAGTTGTTAATACCTATGAATAAGTTGTTAACACTGACAGCAATTGTGCTGATTGTAAATGACATTTTTGGGTTAGTGACAAGGAAACATTAAGTGGCACGATGATCTTAATGTTTACTTATCATTGAATATGTAAAAAAACTCCATGTCAATGGAGAATGTGGTTTAATGTTGGTACTTTAATTTCATTTGAACATTCGCAATTGTAAACATCAAAGTTGTTAATCGCTACGTAAGAGTTGTTAATCACTATGATAGAGTTGTTAATGCCTATGAATAAGTTGTTAAAGTTACCGGCAAGTGGTGCTGATTGTAAATGACATTTTTGTTGTTACTAGAGAATGTGTTTGTTGTTAATCACTACGGAAAAGCTATTAATTCCTAAGATAAAGTTGTTAATGCTTACGAAGAAGTTGTCAACGCTTGGAGTGTTAATCTCATTGACATTGCCAGCAACAAAGTTGTTTGCTGTTAATCACTATTCAAACGTTAATTCATATGATGTAGTTGTTAATGCTTACAGAAAAAATGGTAAAAGTTGTCTGTTTTTTAATAAATATATTCAAATACACCTGCGAATAGACCACCAAAAAACATAGAGAAAAGAGAACTTTCTCCCATACTCCATGAAACATAGAAATTCAATCGTCCATACAACATACATCAAGGGAACTTTGTCCCATACTCCATGCAACATACAAAAAGTAGAACGACTACAACTTATCAAATTGTCTCAAAACATGTTAACTTTACAATAACACAAATAAAAGTCCTAGAGTAACATTGATGCAGTCCATCTATAATCGGGCTCGTCTAAACCGCTTTGAAGTGGTTGGTTGTTGAAGAAGACCCAATGCTTTATCCTTTGTAACATTGCGATTGTAATGTGCAGAAAGTTTAATTCACCTGCCAACCAGAAACAAGTGTAGCAACTTAACAAACCCAATTCCAAAGACAATGATGGACGAAACATTATATACAAATCAGTTCAAATGAATTTCACAAATTTTAGAGGTTAAACACAACTAGGAGTAAGAGCATAAGTAGATTCATAATTTTTTATCTCTAAAAACTAGTGATTGTGCAGCATGTACTCAGGAAGAACAACAACATCAGAACCAAAATGTCGAATAAAAAATTAGCAACAATAATATGCCATAATTTCCAATCAACAATATCAGCAATTTCTAATCAGAATAGCATTGTTAATAATCAAAGTCCTGTTTGATTCCAATGCTGCACATTTTTTTGTTGGGGTTGTAGAACTTAGGATAATCACCTTGATATGTGGGACTTGCTCATTATAAGAAGGTATTATAAGAATTACACCCAAATTTTGTTCGCAATTGTCACATTATATTATAATAGCTAACAGTATTAAATGAAAGGTGGCCCTTGAGGGGGTTGCTTCAAATGACACAACACACTGCCTCGGCTTATGGACTTCTCTTAGTAACATCACCTACAGTAGTTTTTGGCTATAAAACAAGTTACATGGCCCAACTAGTTGTTGTAAATAATAGTTTGCTGCTGGTAATAATGGCATCTCCCTTGTATATATTGCTATCAACTACTTCAGTTAAATAGTGAGATATTCAATGACAAATGTAAAATATCAAAATCTGACATTATAAGAAAACAAAGACATAATCATCTGCAAGATAATCAAATGAAAAATGTCAAAATCTGACATTATAAGAAAACAAAGATTTTTCTTAGATAAATCTTTTAACAAGAAATTTACCATAAATATTTCCCATCAAAGAGCTAGCTTTAGGATTAAATGTGGGAGACATAGAGCCATCACGAATTGGAACAATCATCACAAAATGATCTCTTACTGTGACAGTAATGAGCCCAAATGCGTAAATTTCTTTGTAAAACTCCACAAAAAGCTTCTTGTTCCCATTTATTGGCCCCACGTTTACGTGCATATCTACTTCAAGTTGAAACCATGTCCAGCTCAGTTTACTAGAACCATGAATCAAAACAGTGGAGCTGAGAGTGAAACAAACATAAGACACATTTAGTTAATGATTTTAGACTGCCTATGTATCAAAATGTGTACAAAAGTAAAGACAAATAAAAAAATACCAGCACTTAAACACCCCTTTAGTCTTGAATTACTCCAAGGAAAAAGGCATAATTCTTTTACATACTACAAAACTTTAATCTTTTAATTCTCA
Source organism: Mimosa bimucronata (assembly GCA_037074515.1). Lineage (NCBI taxonomy): Eukaryota > Viridiplantae > Streptophyta > Magnoliopsida > Fabales > Fabaceae > Mimosa > Mimosa bimucronata. Next base: position 24,455,365 of record CM073447.1, read on the forward strand.
CTCCAAAATCATATACTCCATCCATAAATCAACATAAGCCCACGAGAAGGCTAAAATTATTGGCATGGATTACCTTGTAACATACAATAATCAATCAAAACCTTTCCCAAATTCTTGAGTTACATATTGCAACCCTCTCTGCATCATCTAGATCATTACCACTCAAGGCTAAGAAGAGTTGCTTATCATTATCGTTACTTTCATGTACATATTTAAGCAAACTTCTCAACTTCAAGTTCTAACATGTAACTCAACTCCATTTACGATTTTTGATCCATAATTGTCTGGAGTTATAAAGAAAAAAACCCCACTTCCAATAACAAAATATGAAAATCAAATAAATTTACACACTATAATTACCCCCATATTACTTTAGTCACAATTAACTACTCACTTCATTATTGTTTCCTCTCAAGCCTTTTAACAAACACCTTGTCTGCATTCTAAAAATCAAATTTTAAAACAATCACAATCATCTCATATTGCTAACCCAACAACTTCAAACATCCACAATAGATCACAAAGTCTCCTAAATTAAATTTCTTAACACATTTAACTAGGAAACACACACACAACAGCATCTCACAGAAGCAAGAAACACTACTACAGAAATACCCTATAGCAGCGCTTTTTTTGACCCAATAGCAGCGCTTTTTAAGCGCTGCTATAGCCAGTGCTGCGATAGGTCATTTGACCTATCGCAGCGCTTTTTATGTGTTATAAGAGCTGCTATAGGTTACCCTGTAGCAGCGCTTATTACATAATAAGCGCCGCTATAGGTGCTTTATTTTTTTTAAATTTCTACAGGGCCTATCCCAGCGCTTATTAGGTAAAAAGCGCCGGGATAGGCTGCCTTTTTTTAAAAAAATACATACCTATCGCAGCGCTTACATTAAAAAAAGCGCCGCGATAGGTTGTATTTTTTTTAAAAAATTAGATTTTTAATATTGTTCTTGTCTTGTCTGCACCAATCAAAAAATCATATCTAAACAATGCAAACTTTGTAAAGAAGTTAGATACAGCTTAATCAATCAAAAGGATCTGATTTTTCATAGTAGATTCAAGAAACATACATTAAGTAATCATGTTCTTTGAACTAGTTTTTCGTAGTTGCATCACACCAAGCCAAAAAAAACGTAAACATAAGGTATGTTTTCAATAAATAGTGCAAGCTGCCAAAACCAATCAGTAAATAAAAAACTTCACCATTATCAGAATTAACAACCCACAATTTACAATGCAGAATCAAGTGTACTTACTGAGGAAGCTGAGGACAAGTTAATTCACATGTTCAGGGAATTGTTCATGAATAATCTTTCTTTTCTATCCTAATGACAATGTAGCAGTGTCGCCCACCAAGTCACTAGATAGTGGTGAAGCATACATGTTCAAGAAGAGTGACAGCAAATATTAGATAAAAATCCAAGATTTCTCAGCCTTATTTCCAAATTTCACTTCTTTTCTCGGGATGAAATATAACCCAACCCCATTAAAAGCCCAGAATACAGCTGCAAAGTATTTTCTTTTATCTGCAGGAATAGTCTCAATCAGAAATTATTACTAGTGACGGGAATAAAAATGACAAGTTACATAGCTGAGTTAAAGCCTGTAGACAAAGACAAAATAAACCAAAGGAAGAAATTGTTTTACCTCCCCAAATTTGGAATACTCCATCGTACAATGTTGGGTTATTCCAAATCTATGTTCCAAAGAGAAGGCCTTAAAATTCATGAAACTTCAAAAGATGTAGAGCAGATAATGATGACTGATTCAAATAAATAAATTACTGGCCTAGAACAAATAATGATACTGATAATGTAAACAGGGGTAAGGAAGCTTACATTGCCTACAAAGATTGACAGAGCAAAGTCCAGAAACTAGAAAGGAACCCAGACAAATAACTTTAAAGACCAAGGTTGTCACATAAGCAGAATTGTATATGTAAACAATTCACAAATGAAAGAAAGACAGAATATATGAACGGATGGTGCTTGAGCAAATGTACTAAGGAACTTCTTTTCCTTAATTTAAATCAGGCATATAAATACTGGTCCCATTTACATTCAAATTAACAGAACCAAGGGCCACTTAAAACTTGTCTACCAGTGTTTCTAGTTTGGTATAATCAGACTCCTCTGCTATTAAATGTTGTGCAACAACTAAATTTAAACACAATTCAAGTAATCATATCATAAGATAAATTCTATCAACATTCATAACCGATTCAAGAAAATATTAAAACTGCAACTCCAGAAACTATCCACCAAAATTAAACCAAATGAACCAAAAATTCACCTTGAACCCTCTTCATTAAATTGCCCCAATGCCACATATTGCCCAGAATCATCCCTAGAAAACTCAGATTCCCACCACTACCCAGCACATTTAAACCTGACACACAATCCAGATTTTTCTTTAGGAGGGGATGTTGAAAGTAAAGTTAGCAAAAGTACAAAATAATAGTTCATCATCAACCATGGAAAGGCTCAATCACTAAACCAAGAGCAATGATAGCAACCAAGTCAAAATATCATTTCCAAATTTCAGTAGCAAAGGGCCAAGTATAATCTGAGCTGAAAGCACAAGAATTTCATCAAGAACTTCAATGATCAAACAACGTAGGATAAACTCAATTGCAGCCCAACTGGTTTAGCTGGACAAGTTCTTGCAGTGAAGAAATGAAAAAAAAAATAGTACAGAGAAACAGTTTCTAAAAGTTCTTGAAAATTGCTCAAAAATAAAACACCAACACAACAGAACTTCGAAGATCAAGTCTCGAGAGGGAACATACATAGTTAATAAAATTCACATCCTCGGTTGATATCTAAAATTTGAAAAAAAAAATTGAAGAAAACTCACCAAAATAACAACAAAACATATAATTAGAAACAAAATGTTCTCAATCCAAAACTCACCACTAAATCTGAGAACTTTCAACATGGGTACAAACCAGAAAATCGCAGGAGGTCAAATATGCGTTGTTCTGCATCAAAGAACCATCAAAAGAGAGCGAAAAAGATAGATCAGAGTAAGATTGGGAAGAAGAACTTAGGGCGTTGGAGCAACGGCGGCTCTGAAACCTTCCAGTGACCTCCGATGACGATCCTCCCTCTTCCTCTCTCTACTTCTGGATGATGAAGGAGCACGGCGATGGGGAAACCTCCGATGGCTTCTTTCCCTCTTCCTCAGCTGGATGCTCGAAGGTGATGGATAAATGAAGACGAAGATGAAGAACGAACCGAGGAGGAAGAAGAATGGTGGTGGATCGGAGCCAGAAGGGGAGAGATCGGTGGTGATGGTGAGGAAAGAAGAGATGAGAATTGAGAGGAATGGTGACAGTGAGGAATGGTTGTATTAGGGTTTGGTTGGGTGAGGCGGCTGAGGAGAGGAGGGATGGATCTGAAGGAGAGAGCAAAGAGGGATTAGGGTAAAATGGAAAGAGAGAACGAGGAAAAATGTAAAATGGGAGCCAAATGGGAAAAATGGCGCGGAATGAAAATATTGGGCCTAATTCCGGTGCTTAAGCGCCGGGATAGGCCTAAAACAAATTAAAAAAAAAATAAAAGAAGAGGACCTATCCCGGCGCTTAGTATATAATAAGCGCCGGGATAGGCACCTAGAATTAAAAAAATTATTTTAAGACCTATCCCGGCGCTTATTTATATTAAGCGCCGGGATAGGTCCCAAATATATAAAAAAATTTAAAAAAATCTGGAAGCCTATCCCAGCGCTTACTAATATTAAGCGCCGGGATAGGCCTCACTGATTAAAAAAATTATATTTAAAAAATTGGAAGACATATCCCGGCGCTTAAAATTGACCTATCCCGGCGCTTAAAATAAATAAGCGCTGGGATAGGCTATCCCAGCGCTTAAAATAAAAAAGCGCAGGAATTGGTGTGCTGCAATATCCTATTTTTGTAGTAGTGAAAGGAGAGAGATTTTTGGAACATACCCACACAATCAAAGCCCCGAAAAACCGATTCAAAGTTCTGCTCACACACACCCACGAGATAGAGTCATTTGACATAGAGGAAGAAGAAGTTTGACAGAGGGAGGAAGTGCACTAATTAAATAGAGAGATGATGGCACTAAAAAATAAAGTAAGAAGAAGAAGAACTTGATAGAGGGGGAATGGCGGGTGAACGAGAAGAAACATTGCAACAATGAGAAAATGACCATAACATGATTTGTTCCTCACTGAACCTTTTCTTGTTGTTATGGCTGCTGTTCTGGCCCTGCTCTTTGATGCTTGTGATGAGGACGAGCTTGCGAGATGAAGAGCGGCGAGAGAAACGAAGCTTAATGAGAGTAGCAAGGAACCTCCCACTAATGCACATGACCTAGCATTTTTCCTTACTAGCAAATAAGGGCAAAAAAGTCTTTTACAAACATTTCAAAATCCCATATTCATCCCCAGGATCTGATTTGGGATTTTCAATTTTTGAGGGACTGAATTGTCCTTTATCACATTCAGAGGGATTTTACTGTCTTTTTCCCTTTTTTTTTAATCTCTATAATGTACATACAAATCATGCCTGTCCTTTTGATACAAGTTGGTTCATTTTTTTAATGATGTTAAGATTACGTGTTCTGTAGATCTCACTGCCTAATGAAGGCGGTCATGTGATAAGACATGCTTTACATTTTGCTTTCTTTTTTTTTTGCCAACATGCTTTACATATTGCTAAACTATGCTCATCATATAATCGAATCTCTTGTTGCTGTAACATCCTAAAAATTAATTAAGGATTTATGGGGGTAAATAGGAATTGATTAATGAGAAATGATGGATTATGAGAATTTTTGAGGAATTTTTGAGGTATTTTGATGATCTGAAAGACTTTATTTCTCCCTTATTTTAAGGAAAATAAATTTGGAAAAAATTATTCTTAGGTTCAAAGGAGGTTATTGTGGGAGAGAATAATTAAGAGGTTTGGTAGGTAAATTTTTGAAAATAAAAGGAATTTTTATGGCTCAAAATAAATTTTAAAAATTTTGGGTTCAATAGTGTAATTTTCCCCTTCTCCTTTATTTAATCTCCCCCTCCCCAATCATTCAGACTCCCCCTCGTCTTCTTCCTCATTCATTTTCTCTCTCCTTCTGCAAGCTCTCTGTCTCTCGTCTCGCTCTCTCTTTCTCGCCTTCTTTCCACCGCTTAACCAATACCATCGCCAGAAACCACCATCTAACACCACTATTAAACTCATCTCACTTCCTACTTCTTTCCTCTACTTGTTTTTGTTCCGATCCGTGCCTAAATAAGGAGATAAAAATAGCCCTTTGCCGGACCTATCGGAGCTCACCGGTGCCGGAATAGTGGTTTTTCCGGTCAACTAAGTACATTTTTGGAATCCCGTAAGTCTCCTCTACATCCCTATGTCTTTAGTTTTTCGTTTTGATATACTTGAAAAATTAGGCATTGCCTAAATTGATATTTCTGAGAGTTCTAAGCTTAATAAATTGAACCTTGGACCTTGATTATGAGTTTCTCTAAGTAGATTTTTCATTGTTGGAGGTTTTCCTAATTATTAGGAATTTTTGGATTTTTGGATATATTAAAAATAGGGCTTATGATGATCTGAGGTGTCTACAGCTAAATTAATAATTTTGAGATGTTTATTAAGTTTTGGAAAATAAATTGTGGATCAAAGAATGGATTTTTGAGGTTGAGAAATAATTTAGGGATGTAAGGTTTAATTTTATTTAGGCTTGAATTTTTATAAATAGTTATTGGAAAGATAAATAATTTTGGATATATGTATAAATGGAGTAGAGATAAATTTTAGAGATAGAAAGGGAGAATAAATGTTAAATAGAAATTTAAAATAAGTAAGGACAAAGAAAGGGTAGTAAGTAATTTATTTTCCAACATGTAAAATTGTTGGATAAATAATTAATTGTGGTTGTATGTATGGTTGTGTAGTGCTTGAATTGCACTAAGTTAGCACGGGGGAGCTGCACTATTGTGAGATTGGTGCCAGCTATCAGGTAACCGCTTTCTGCTTGTTTTTATGTGTGTGGTGTTAGTAAGTAATTTGAAATATTATTATTTGACAATTATGATGTTATATGGAGATGAGATTTTGAATCACAGTTGAGATATGATTATCAATTGATGATTGATGAGATACGGAAATGAGATATTGGAATATTAATATTTTTCATAATATAATGTCATGTGGAATATTATTTTGAAATGGCATAAATTTGTGATTTGAAATATTTGGAACTGAAATATATATGATTTTGGAAACTATTTCATATATATGTATATTCTGAAAATACTGGAAGGCCTGGTGCCTGATTGTGGTGTTGCATATCTATGTGTTATTTGTGAGAAATTATTTGGGTATGTGACACCGGTGAATTGGAAATTGTGACATCACGTGATGAGGTATCCTGTTGCGCCACAGGGACTAATTGATATATTATGGGAAATAATGGAGAGAAAGACGAAAGAGGGGATATCGCCCCTCACGGATTCAGAAAGGACTGGGATCCTTCTAATCTGTGGTACTATTCAGGGAGGGTAGAAAGTCCCTCGTGAACTGTACCGTGGTGATCAGGGGCGGGTGGAAGGTCCCGACTGGTCCCACGTGTTTACCCAACGTTTCTAGTAAGATTCGTTTGGGTTGATTGTAATTATCAATGATATATATACTATTCTTGAGGATGAATTGTGATGGGTTATTCCACAATTATAAACGATGAAAAGAGATTTTTTGAATAAGACGTGCATTATATGTGAATACCTGAGCATGTTTATGAATTGATATATATATGTATTCCACTGGACACCTTGTTAGCACACACCACACGTAGATGAGTAGTCAGTGGTTGCGTTTTGGGGCTACCCCCCGTTGATCTCACTTTTGCAGGTCCTAGGAGCGGTACGGTATAGACGGTCAAGGGAAGGATCCGGGAACTTCTCACTGATATCGTGAGATATTCTGGACCAGAAGGACAGGAGGTATTGCCACATTTAGGATCATATTTTGTATAGTGCTTCCGCTGAACCTTGCTATTATTCTGGGGAAAAATTATTGAATAATACCTATTATGGTATGGTATTTTGTGGATGATGGGTGGAGATTAATCATGGATATGGAAATTTTCTGTGATTGTACTGGGGAGAAAATTATATTGTGATGACGGAGATTGGAGTTGAGATTTGAATTAAAAAGATAATATCTAAATATTATGGAAATTCTTTTTCTAACTATGTTAGTTGTTTTACTCAGCAAGTTCCTTTTCCAACAAAGTGAGTGTTTATATTATGAGTTAAGTTGATTAAGTGTACTTAAAAAGTGTATTTGGGAGTAATTGTTACAGTTGGTATCAGTTTTATCGTCTAAAGACCTGGAAGGTGCTGTGCATGCGATTGTTTATGTTTATGTCATGCATTGCATGTGCATTAGTGATATTGTGGCAATACATTCCCCGATCCTTTCCCTTTCAGTTTTGTATTGTATGACTAGTTCTAATCAGTGTAACTTCCATCCGTAGGTGGGTGGGAGAGTATACCTCGTACTGTTAAGGGTTCGTTGATTACATAGTTGTAGCTATATTGTTATGTGGTATGTCTTCCATCCCGTGGTGGGGAGGATATTAAGGTCGGCAATGACATATTGAAAAGATATAACAGGGTGAGTTGGGAAACAGTAATTGCTTTGTTCAATGATTAGAATTGATGGGCTAATGTTTTGAGGATATGATGAGTAAATAAAATGACCTTTTGCAACGATCGGGAAGCTGAAAATATGATTCAAATTTTAAATGGTGTGGAGTATAATGTTTTGAAGGTTGTTGTTTTGATTTCTGAATCATTCATATTATTTAACCGATTTAAAAATATGTCTTGAGGATACTAAGGAATGATTGATTAATACAAGATAAGTCGATGTTGCTTATATTTATATAGGTTCGAAGAGTTATGAGTGGTTAGGTTCCTGGGAGATTGTTTTGAAGCCTGGTATTAAAGGTGGAATAAATATGTTAAGATGTTCGATCGTGGGTAAGCTTTGGTTGGAATGGACGTCATAATGAAGAGGGTGATCAATATAATTGTTTAAAGGATTTAAAGGGTTAGACAATGCTGAACTAAAAGGAGATCATGACAGATGAAGGTATGACTAGAATAGGATTTTAAGTTATGTTGGAAGGTTAACATGCTGATTATTAATGGATTCTTAAGATTATTAAACAGAAAAAAAAAATTACTACTACGAGGTTTATGGTATGCCTAGGGTTATTCCTCTTGGTATAGCTCTAGTTAAAGTCTAATGCTGAGATAAGATGAGAATTAGTGGGTAATCGAATGATTAATTTCGTTGTCTTGTATAAATGCTAGTTGGTATAGAAATAAATGGTAAATAAGCTGGGTGAAAAGAGTTCTGTTTAGAATTGGAAAATATGCCCAAGCTAAGTGCATGAGAAATGTTCAGGATTGTTCATGTAATGTTATGAAATTGGGTACTATGAAAAGAATTGAGGACTTTCTGGAAAATAGTCAGTTTTGGTCTAGCAAGATAAGGAATAATAGTGGTTAAATTCTTGCTTCTTTCAAAAAAAATATGGATGACTATGTACGTGCCTTAGGTATGAGGATTTGGTTAAAGTGTGAATATTTAAAGCTACAGTCTATTGGGGCTTCGAAGTTTTGAAGACCTTCTGAAATTTAATGATTGCCTTAGTCCCATAAGTGCTTAGGAAGGTTTCTGCTCAATTTGATTATGGATGTCGACTTGAAAAGGGATTTTAATAGATTCAAGGTCGTGAATATTGGGATTAATATGGATTTTGAGAATTGGGAGGAATTTGAGGTTTTCTTTAGGCATATTGACAAATATATATGTTATTGGTCAAACCACTGGGAAGTGAGACGGATGAAGTTAGAGTCTCGTATGGAGTTTGAGATTTGAAGGAAATGTTGAGGTTTCTTGTCCATTAGAAATGTTGGTTCTAACGAGAAGATTCTACTAGTTTAAATTGTTAAGGATTAATATGGATGAAATTGTAGAATTAAGGCATGATCATTGAGGCTAAATCGATTGAGTTGGATTGACTTGAGGTATAGTCACGATTTTGAATATGTGAAAATTCTTTAATGGATATGAATTAATGGATGATGAACAGAGAATTTACTTAAATTCGAAATGGGAAAATGACGTTATATGATTGAAGTTTAAGTAAAGTGATTATTTGGGACTATATGGTAGTTTTAATGATTTGAACGCTTTATATTGATCTCAAATTGAGGATGGTTGGATAGAATTTTCTATGTAGACTTGTTATTGGAAGTAGTGCATATGTTAAAGACCTATCTATTAATCTAGATAGGTAGGGAGTGATCCCATGGATTGTTACCACTCTAGGTTGGAAGTGACCCCATAGCCTGTCAATGATTAAGTAAATAAATTATGCATATAAATAGGTTATGATTAGCTAAAGTGTTAGTGAATCAAAATAAGGAATTTGGTTTTTGGTGGATTCTTATTAGTAGCTAAGAAGTTAGAAAATAAGAAAATATGACCGATGAGCATTAGGATTTAGGCAATGAGATTGGAAGTTTAAATTCGATATGGTGTGATGCTTTTAGACGTATAGTATTCGTTGTGATTAATTTAATTAAAGGTCTAAAGCTTGATAAGAATGATTGAGGTGTTATGGATTTCAGGATTGGATTAAGAAAGCTTAAGTGTGGATTTATATTTGGGAGACACGTATAGGTTAAAAGTTTATGATTTTCAAAAGAAATGGATTTTTTTAGAATTGAGGTGTCATATTCTAGGAAAATTGTTCTAAGAATATTGAGATTGCTTGGTGATATGTAGTTATAGGTGGTATTAAGTCTTGAAAATAGCTAAAAGTATGATCTTCCTTCACTAAAATTAAGGAAATAATATATCCATGATGTACCAAAATATGATATTTTAAGGATTATAAGAGCAAGATTTGGGTTATCATTTCTAGTAGTGGGTTGCCTTTGAATTAATATAGCTGTCGAATGGCATCAAGAGGATGTATTAGTGACCAAAAAGGGGCAAATAATTTGATAAGTTGTGATTTTCACAATGATGATAGACTTTTACCTTAGTGTGTGAGTGGTATGATGGTATAATTATTGAGGATAATCCATTTGTGGGCAAATAAGACCTTAGAAAGCTAGTATGTAGCTTAGAAATTTTGAGAAAGCCATAGAAATGAGGTTCCATAGTGTATCATTTCAATTAAATTTTAAATTCCTTTCACCAATTAGAGCTTTGATAGACGTGCCGAATGGACCCTGTTATGTATTATATCTCAGAGTTGTACGATTTAGGGAATTTTGGGCTCTAGTTGAGATTAAATTCAAACCTTAAAATCTGATTATGAAGGAGAAATTGAAGCATGTGTCGTTTAGAATTTAGATTAATTGGAAGCAAAAGCTAGAAGCGGCAGAGTTGAGATGTTTGGGAATTTTAAAGGAGGAAGAAGTTAGTTATTAATGTTGTTTGACTAGGGAAGATGAAGAGTCAAAGAGTATTGGAATTCCTTAATTGCTAACTAATAAATTTCAATTTAGAGTATAACTTATGTTTGGGGTATCTAAGTGAGGTTATAAGAGGAGTCAAAGGATGTTTGAGAAATTGGAATAAGTGTCAAATATTTAAAGTCTTTAAATAAAATGGAGTAATAGTTAGTGTTGATTGATTTCTAAGCCCTAATAAATGTCCCAAATATGTTCAAGTGGGAAACATAGCTTAAATTGCTGTTTTAAAGTCCAATTAATTTCAAAGTTGAAGTATAACCTTTCAAGTGAACCAGGCTGAGGATTGTGAAAATGGTGATTGCTGAGTTGGGTAAAAGGAACTTAGGGGAGGTATAATGAATATTAGTGAAGGATATTAAGATGGCAAGTCAAATAATTGACTAGGAACCTGATGTTAATGGTTATGTAGAAATTACACGTGTGAAGATTGTTGGGTTGATGGTTTCATTTCGAGTTCTAATAAGTAAGATAAGTAGAGCATATTTTGTATTAAGGGTTGTTTTCTGTGGGATTAAATTTTCAAGATCTTGAGGTCCATCAGAGCTAAGAAGCTCACTTCCCGGTTTATGGGTCCGTTCGATATCATTGAACGGGTCGGATCAGTGGCGTATAGAGTGGCATTGCCTCCGCAGTTATCGAATCTTCATGATGTTTTTCATGTTTCTCAGTTGAAGAAATATCATCCAGACCCTTCGCATGTGATTGAGCCGGAGGAGGTCGAGTTAAGAGAAAACTTGACATATAAAGCTGAGCCGGAAAAGATTTTAGACGTTAAGGATAAGCAGTTGAGGAATAAAACGATTAGATTAGTTAAGGTGTTTTGGAGAGGTATGACTCCAGGGGATGCAACTTGGGAGACTGAAGAGCGTATGCGATGAGAATACCTTTACTTATTCCCAGGGTAAGTTCGCTTTATTGAGTGATTTTATACGTTATAAATGTTGTGTTTGCTTGTTTGGGGATATGTTAGCAGAATTTTGGGGACAAAATTCTTAAAAAGGTGGGGAGAGTTGTAACATCCTAAAAATTAATTAAGGATTTATGGGGGTAAATAGGAATTGATTAATGAGAAATGATGGATTATGAGAATTTTTGAGGAATTTTTGAGGTATTTTGATGATCTGACTTTATTTCTCCCTTATTTTAAGGAAAATAAATTTGGAAAAAATTATTCTTATGTTCAAAGGAGGTTATTGTGGGAGAGAATAATTAAGAGGTTTGGTAGGTAAATTTTTGAAAATAAAAGGAATTTTTATGGCTCAAAATAAATTTTAAAAATTTTGGGTTCAATAGTGTAATTTTCCCCTTCTACTTTATTTAATCTCCCCCTCCCCAATCATTCAGACTCCCCCTCGTCTTCTTCCTCATTCATTTTCTCTCTCCTTCTGCAAGCTCTCTGTCTCTCGTCTCGCTCTCTCTTTCTCGCCTTCTTTCCACCGCTTAACCACCACCATCGCCAGAAACCACCATCTAACACCACTATTAAACTCATCTCACTTCATACTTCTTTCCTCTACTTGTTTTTGTTCCGATCCGTGCCTAAATAAGGAGATAAAAATAGCCCTTTGCCGGACCTATCGGAGCTCACCGGTGCCGGAATAGTGGTTTTTCCGGTCAACTAAGTACATTTTTGGAATCCCGTAAGTCTCCTCTACATCCCTATGTCTTTAGTTTTTCGTTTTGATATACTTGAAAAATTAGGCATTGCCTAAATTGATATTTCTGAGAGTTCTAAGCTTAATAAATTGAACCTTGGACCTTGATTATGAGTTTCTCTAAGTAGATTTTTCATTGTTGGAGGTTTTCCTAATTATTGGGAATTTTTGGATTTTTGGATATATTAAAAATATGGCTTATGATGATCTGAGGTGTCTACAGCTAAATTAATAATTTTGAGATGTTTATTAAGTTTTGGAAAATAAATTGTGGATCAAAGAATGGATTTTTGAGGTTGAGAAATAATTTAGGGATGTAAGGTTTAATTTTATTTAGGCTTGAATTTTTATAAATAGTTATTGGAAAGATAAATAATTTTGGATATATGTATAAATGGAGTAGAGATAAATTTTAGAGATAGAAAGGGAGAATAAATGTTAAATAGAAATTTAAAATAAGTAAGGACAAAGAAAGGGTAGTAAGTAATTTATTTTCTAACATGTAAAATTGTTGGATAAATAATTAATTGTGGTTGTATGTATGGTTGTGTAGTGCTTGAATTGCACTAAGTTAGCACGGGGGAGCTGCACTATTGTGAGATTGGTGCCAGCTATCAGGTAACCGCTTTCTGCTTGTTTTTGTGTGTGTGGTGTTAGTAAGTAATTTGAAATATTATTATTTGACAATTATGATGTTATATGGAGATGAGATTTTGAATCACAGTTGAGATATGATTATCAATTGATGATTGATGAGATACGGAAATGAGATATTGGAATATTAATATTTTTCATAATATAATGTCCTGTGGAATATTATTTTGAAATGGCATAAATTTGTGATTTGAAATATTTGGAACTGAAATATATATGATTTTGGAAACTATTTCATATATATGTATATTCTGAAAATACTGGAAGGCCTGGTGCCTGATTGTGGTGTTGCATATCTATGTGTTGTTTGTGAGAAATTATTTGGGTATGTGACACCGGTGAATTGGAAATTGTGACATCACGTGATGAGGTATCCTGTTGCGCCACAGGGACTAATTGATATATTATGGGAAATAATGGAGAGAAAGACGAAAGAGGGGATATCGCCCCTCACGGATTCAGAAAGGACTGGGATCCTTCTAATCTGTGGTACTATTCAGGGAGGGTAGAAAGTCCCTCGTGAACTGTACCGTGGTGATCAGGGGCGGGTGGAAGGTCCCGACTGGTCCCACGTGTTTACCCAACGTTTCTAGTAAGATTCGTTTGGGTTGATTGTAATTATCAATGATATATATACTATTCTTGAGGATGAATTGTGATGGGTTATTCCACAATTATAAACGATGAAAAGAGATTTTTTGAATAAGACGTGCATTATATGTGAATACCTGAGCATGTTTATGAATTGATATATATATGTATTCCACTGGACACCTTGTTAGCACACACCACACGTAGATGAGTAGTCAGTGGTTGCGTTTTGGGGCTACCCCCCGTTGATCTCACTTTTGCAGGTCCTAGGAGCGGTACGGTATAGACGGTCAAGGGAAGGATCCGGGAACTTCTCACTGATATCGTGAGATATTCTGGACCAGAAGGACAGGAGGTATTGCCACATTTAGGATCATATTTTGTATAGTGCTTCCGCTGAACCTTGCTATTATTCTGGGGAAAAATTATTGAATAATACATATTATGGTATGGTATTTTGTGGATGATGGGTGGAGATTAATCATGGATATGGAAATTTTCTGTGATTGTACTGGGGAGAAAATTATATTGTGATGACGGAGATTGGAGTTGAGATTTGAATTAAAAAGATAATATCTAAATATTATGGAAATTCCTTTTCTAACTATGTTAGCTGTTTTACTCAGCAAGTTCCTTTTCCAACAAAGTGAGTGTTTATATTATGAGTTAAGTTGATTAAGTGTACTTAAAAAGTGTATTTGGGAGTAATTGTTACAGTTGCTACATTAATTAATTCATCCATTTACTCTATAATAATATGACATTGAGGTCTTTTCTGAACTACTTTGCATTTTACTCTTTCATGGTTTAATATAGTGCTTGAGTCTTTGATTTTCTTTATTCCTGAAAAATAAAATTAAATAAAAATTTTGAAAGAATGAAAAAGATGACTAAAAAATTATTAAGATTGGATACTAAAAGAATTGAAGATCATATCGTCAGTCCCTAAAAAATGCTTATGAAAAAAAGGGATGGGCATGGTTAATGTCAACCCACAAATCCTAAGATTTGCAAATATTTCATATCATTTTGGAGATATTTTATCATGTTATATGGGCATTATTGCATATATTGTGAAGAAATTAAGAGTAATTACATGTACTTAGTGGTAAAAAGGGGCATTTTTGAAATGTTTTTGTGATTACTCTTGATTTGAATGTTTATTTGGAGCTATTCATATTTCTTGATGTTATTTTGTATTGTAGAAAATTTGAAAATGGGAGAAATTGGGGCAATAAGTTGAAAATTCAAGAAAAAAGACAAAATACAAGTTTCTGGATAAATTATGAAAATTACATAAAGGACCCAGAACTTTCTAAAAACTGCAGAAAAGTCCCTCTTAGCCATGGGACCCTACAGTGAAGGCCATAGCGATCCCACAGTGAGGTCCCGCGACAAAAACTCTGAAAATGTGATTTTTTTTACCCAGATTCGACCCAAATTAACTCTAACCCGTACCCACTTGTTCTAAACTTAAAATGGTCGAACCCTAGCCATTTCTAACAACTTCCTTCTCTTCATTTCCATATCCACTTTCTTCCTCTTTCATTTTCTCCATCCCAACCTCCATTTCTTCCATTTTCTTCTACTTCTTCCATCTAACTTTCATTTCTTCCACTTTCTTCCATACCCAACCTATATGGCCGAAATTTCTCCTCCATTTGTAGATGTTATTAATGTCATGGGAGACTAGGGTTTCCAACTCTTGAAGATGGGTGAAGAGGCATGAGTTCCGAGCTTCAAATGGGAGTTTTCTATGTTTTATCATTTGTTCTAGCTATAAGTTTTTCAATTCCTAGGTTTAGGTTTTGTAATTTGTAGTTGGACTCATTTGAATATGTTTGTAATCAATGTTGGAGGCTAATTTGTGGATTGAATTTGTGATGAAGATTTGTGCTCCTCAATGTATATGATATTATATATGTTTCATTATAGTTTCATTGATTTCTCTCTATTAAACATATTTACTACGTAGTTTGATTAAGTGAGATTGTAATTGAACTTAAAGCATTGCTAATCGATAATCACACTCTAAGAGGTTTTAATAATGCTTAAATGAATGGATCCATAAGTTTAGGCATTAGACTTGCCGGTTGGTGATGTTTGGTATATTAGAGAACTTAGAGAAAACCCAATTTTATTAAGTGGTGATTAACAATGTCTAATGATATGGGTGGCCATTAATTAGACATTGGATTTAAGGGTATCCTTGAGGTTTAGCATATTGAGGGACTTAGTTGTAATTGGTTGAAAATGAACCGATTAGTTGTATGAAAGCATTGGACATCATCTCTTTAGTCCTAATTCATTGCTTGGGTTGCCAACAATGTGTTAGAACTCTAGAGGAAATCAAGTAGCAATGCGGGGTGGCCTGGTTGTGGGACTAAGAGCTTTATACAATTAATAGGTCCATTGGTTGGCTAAAATGCTTAATCAACTTGAATTGGAAGGATTAATATGCAGGGTTCCAGTATTGATCATTCGAATTCAAGCCTAACTTAGAGAGGTTCCTCTAGGGTTAATTTGATAATTAGCCATATTTTAACTCTCTTTATCCTAAGAAAACAATGATTTTACCTAATCCATTTTCAAGATATTCACTTCATCCATTTTTCATTCACTATCTTATCTTTATAAAAATACCAAAAATAAGTACTTTAGGATTTCTATTTTCATTATTGCATTCACACTCATATATAAGAAAACTAAAATTGTTTCTCCTTGTTCATATTGCATTTCATAGCCTTTAGATCACTTATAAACCAATAAAAGGCTCCTTGAGAGAGAGAATGGCCCGAGGTTGTGCCCTGTAACACAATCCTTGGTTTATTTTTCATTTAACTCCAAGGCGATAAGACGACGGTTAAATCAGATAGGTATAAAAAAAAATGGTTGTCATTTTTTTTAATAAAAAGATAAAATGACATAAATTAAAATAATGTTTACAAATTACATGTAGACAAAATTCATAATGTACAACTTAAGAAAATATAGTATGCACACTTTGAAATAACCCTAATGCTAACAACAGAAAATTCAAAAAGTAGTGCTAAAATTTTCTGCCAGGTGACATTATAAGGTGTGATGAGTGTGATTCCAAGGGAGGCTTGAGAGAACTTTTTCCACACAGTGAATAATCAAAGACAATGAAGAACCAAAGTGCGTAAGTCCTGAATTATGGATCCAAAAGAGTGTTGCAAGATAGCATTTAGAGAGGAAGGTGTTTCCTGGTGTTTAGAAATAGAGAGAGTAATATAATATCAAATTATCAACTATCAAGAGCATGCTGGTTTTTGGGCCCATAATGTATCTGGGCCAATTTGTTGCCTGGCTGCCCAATGTTTGGTTCAACACTGTTTTGAGGATTTTTGGAGCTTTTAAAGGTGTCATTCTCACCACCTTTTGTTTTCCGGGATGAGATCCAGCACTGTATCTCGTAACTTCTTTTTCAATTTGGCAAATTCACTTTCATCGCTAAATCCTTGTGAGTCTTATTCATTGTTAACTGGTAAGCATCTTTTCTTCCTACTTTTTCTTTTTCGATCATCAACATCTAACTTTTGTCACCAGAGCAAGCGTTGTAACCCAATAATTAGTTCAGAGAAACTATGTTGGGCTTTTGATACAGTGGCCTATAACCTCAGATGGGCGTCCATGTATAATTATACCACCACACATTGTAATATATTTTTATAGGTTGGGAGATATACTCATATTTAGTACTGAACATTATTTCAAATAGGATTGTCTCTAATAAAAGGATTCATATACTTAGTAAAAGAAGATATTTGTTCATGGCAAGATAGAGAAACTTATTTGAGATTATATCCCTTATATTTATCAATCTTATTTGATTGATCCATATCTAATTGGAGAAGAAAGAAAATATCATTCTACAGAATAAGGTGGTTACTTAAATTTCATATATTGTAGCCCAAATTTTTTCAAAAAAATATTATATCCAAACATTTCTTTTCCAAAAAGGTTAAAAAAAAACATTTCTCCTCCAAAACTCCTCTGACGTGACTTATGAGTAAAAAAAAAAAAATTCATAAATCAGGACAGAATAACTTTTTTCATATACTTGCTTCCAACATTGTAAACCCAAAACACATAACCTCCCCTAACCCCTAATAATAGTGGTTCATTTCACTCAAAAAAAAAATAATAATAGTGGTTCATTATGAAGGGAAAGACACAAAACGTTCATTGGAGTTTGTTATTTAAACTTGACTAAATTATAGAAAAACCCCCTGAACTTTGGGACGGTTGCACAGAACCTCCCCGACCTTTGAAAATTTAAATTAAGAACCCCTAACATTTCATATTTTGACTCTCAACTCCCCTACCGTTAAAATTTCCGTTAAAGTTAACGGTTTTTATCTTATCCAATTTTTTCACATTTTGTTTTGTATAATATATCATTAAAAATAAGTCTTTTCATTTAATATAAACAATAGTAAGTATATTATAATTTTTCATTGAAAAAAACACATGATCAAATAAATATTTTGCATTCATTTTAAGTACTTTTATTTTTAAGACATTCTATTTATAAAGTGTATGGTCAAGAAAATATTTTAAACCCTTTCTGTTAAATATTTTATATTTTTAAAATACTTAAAATTATATGTCAGTTGTTACTAGTTATTTTTAGAATGACATGGTATATAATAAAATAACGTCAAAAAGTGTAAATTACAAAAACCGTTAACTTTAACTGTAATTTTAACGGTAGGGAAGTTAATAGTCAAAATATGAAACGTCAGGGATACTTAATTTAAACTATAAAAGGTCGGGGAGGTTATGTGCAACTGAGCTAAAGTTCAGGGGGGTTTTCTATAATTTAGCCTTTAAACTTTGCTAACTAGGATTTTAATTGAGTTTAATAATATTTGAATATGACGTAATTAATGAAATTGTCATATAAAACACCTCACTTACCTTTTAAAATTCATTCTTACCTTTTAAAATTCATTTAAACAATGGGGTTATGGTCTTTTTTTAAAAAAAAAAAAAATTAAGCTTAAGAAAAATCTCTAAATCACAAATAAGTTCATAGTATTGTAAAAGAAAATTAGTCACACATGAGTTTCATTAAAATCATCTTACTCATCTGGTCCTATTTATAACTCACTTCCAGCATATTTCACACAGACCAAGGAAAGCCTTAAAACTTATTAATTTTCCACTAAAATCCAACAAATTTATAACTTTACCCATATTAAATATGCACTATACCACATGAAAATAATGTCAAAACATAATAAATAAAGGGTAAACTTGTACATTCACACTAAATATTTAATGAGGTGATTTATATATAAGATCAAATAAAACATTTTCTCTCTGCCCTATAAATAAGACCAGAGGAGTAATAAATAAGAGTTCAGAATCCCAAATCACAGGGAAAAAGAAGAACCACATTTAATTTTACTGCTGCCTCTCTCCTTCTCCTTTACGCGAGATGATGTGCAAAACTCTTCTACTGTACGGCGTTGAATAGTCTAGATCAATAGCGTGTGCCTTTCCTCTTTTCCTCTCGTCAAGATGTGATGTTTTTTTTTTTTTCTTTCATTCATTTTTTTTTTTAAAGAATAGTAAGTGAAGAAGATGATGATTCCCTGTGCACCGCCTGCTTCTTTTTATTTTTCCTCCTGTGCGTGCTGCTCCGTGTGCGTGTGTGGATCCAATAGGGAGTGAAGATGATGCCATGATGGTGAATAAAACAAAATGGTGCCGCCCTCCCCTCTTCCTGTGTGCGCATGATGCTTATGGCGTAGTAGAGTGGCTGCCAAGAGAAAAAACAAAAAGAGATATAAATAAATACTATTCAATTATTAAAAGGATAATTTGATACACAAAATTTTAGAAATGAATTATTAGTATAATTGACTGAAGTGTCCAATACAAAATTAAAATGAAAAGTCTAAAAAGCCCTCAAAGATATTCCTCTTCCTTACCAGAATTATATAAAGGAATACTAAATTCTTATAAGCAAAAACCAAATTCTTCGTTACCAAAATAGTATAAGGGAATACCAAATAACTTCCTCTTCATTACCAAAATGGTATAAGGGAATACCAACGTGGTTAGAGCATATTGGGAATCCTTTAGCCGAACTTGGTATTCCCTTATACAATTCTGGTAAAGAAGAGGAAGATCTTTGAGAGTTTTTTGTACTTTTCTTTTTAATTTTGCATTGAATACTTCAGCCAACTGTACTAATCCGTTCTTTTTGAAGTTCGGGTCATCAAATTGTTCTTTTAATAATTGGATAGTCTTTATTTGTCTTTTTCCCTAAAATCAAATATTACTAATATTAATAAAATAAATTGAAACTTATTTCTTTCCTTTTTCAAATATTCTTATTTTTTTTATGGGTTAATATAACTTTTGGTCCCTGAACTTTCACTCAATTTTGGTTTTGGTCCCTGAACTTTAAAATTTTTTGTTTTGGTCCCTGAACTTTCGGTTAATTTTGGTTTTGGTCCCTGAACTTTGAAATTTTTGGTGTTAGTCCCTGAACTTTGGGTCAATTTTGGTCTTGATCCCTGAACTTTCAGTAATTTTTGTTTTGGTCCCTCAACTTTAATTTTTTTTTTTGAAGTTTTTTTTAAACTGAGGGACCAAAACCAAAATTACTGAAAGTTTAGGGACCAAGACCAAAATTGACCCAAAGTTCAGGGACCAAAACCAAAATTGACCGAAAGTTCAGGGACCAAAACCAAAAATTTTAAAGTTTAGGGACCAAAACCAAAATTGAGTGAAAGTTCAGGGACCAAAAGTTATATTAACCCTTTTTTTATTTTTGTTAACTTTCCTATTCCAATTCAAGATAGAATATTTCGAAAGAAATCCCCAAATAATGTGTCAAATTGATATATTATCGAATCCCAACAAAATTTCTTAATTTTTGAATTGATGATTCCCCAAATATAATAAAATATTTCTAAAAATCTACAGTAATAACTAGTCATCACTCAGTCATTGCTACAAAATTCAACAGACTAGTCCCATTATTTTATTTATCCGTCAACAGATTAATTCCATTTAACTTTCGCACTCAACTTGCCATTATTTCTTATTGAGTTTCAATTTTTTTGAGTGCTAAAATGAAAGCTTCTTTACATATTTATAGAATAATATTAAATAACTTTGACGATAAATAAAAATATTATATTTCACTGCCGTACCAATATACAAGTATCACATCATTCAATTTCAATTTCACTACAATTCAAGCATAAACCAAATTAAACATCCCTAGTAATGGACGAGTAGAATCCAAACAGAAACTTAGCAACAAATTTTATTCAAAATAAACTTCCACAACAACTTGAAAACTCGAATTTGAAACACAATTCATGAGCATATTGGTTATATACCAAAACTAGGATGCTCTCATATAAGGTATTGGTTGGACACAAATTGGTACTTTCTTAACGACAGTAAGCCCGAATGACTCACTCATATCTATGTTTCCTGTTTCATTTGGAAGCTTCCAATCGAACCAATATAAAAGATTAGCTAACAGATACTCAAGAGATGCAACCCCAAATGAAATTCCTGGGCATCCCCTCCTCCCAACACCAAAAGGAATAAATTCAAAGTCTTGACCTTTGAAATCGATTTGGTTGTTTTCAAATCTCTCTGGGACAAACTCTTCTGGTCTTTCCCAAAATTCAGGATCTCTCTGAATTCCCCATGCATTTACAAATACAGTTGTTTTTGGAGGAATATAGTACCCTCCCAATTTCACACTTGATCTTGTTTCTCTTGGAACCAAAAGTGCAACTGGAGGATGTAATCTTAAAGCTTCTTTGACTACACATTCCATATATTTCATTTGCCTCACATCGTCTTCTTCCACTTTTGACTTGTGCCCAACCACGCTTCTCACCTCTTCCTGCGCTTTCTTCATTGCTCTTGGATTCTTCAAAAGCTCTGCAAAAGCCCATTCTAGAGATGTTGAAGTAGTGTCACTTCCTCCTATGAACAAATCCTAATCCAATATGTAAAAATGAAATGTTCAAGCTCGTGTTCACTGGATTTAATCCTATACACACACACACACAACACACAAATGTATGTGATAATTTTTTTTTCTTTTTTTTAATTTAGAGAAAAGGAGAGATACCACTATCATTGCTTTGAGATCAGCTTGTGTGAGCTTGAAGTCAACGTGATCATCTTGTTGAAGTTGGTGGAGAATATCAACGAAGTCTTTCTTTTTTGACTTGTGATCTTCATCTTCATTGATTCTAGCTGATTTATGTTGAGCAAGCACATCATCGAAGAAATCATCTAATTCTCTATACGTTGCATTCAACTTTGGAATTAATCCAGTAACAACATCCATCCATCCCAATGAAGGGAAGAAGTTTCCAAAACTGAAAGTTGTCATAAGAACCATCACTTTCCTTGCTACTTCCCCAAAATTTCTTTTACCATCTGCAGTTTCAAACTTCTGTCCAAGAAGACATCTACTCACAATGTTGTTTGAAGCTGCAATAATCAACTTAGACATATTAATGGAGAGATTATCATTTTTATGAGCAGTACTTGCTTGAAGGATCTTGTTCACCAAATCTGAAACTTCCTCTTCTCTGATGTAATGAAAGGATTGAACCCTTTTAAGGCTGAGAAGTTCAAGAACACATATTTTCCTCTTGAGCCTCCACTCTTCACCATAGGGTAAAAAACCCACATCTATGCATCCATAAAGAAGTTTTTTTGCAGCTGTGGTTTGAGGCCGGTCTGAGAAAACAACGTCATGGGATTTGACTATTTCTCTAGCGTAATATGCAGAAGAAACTACAAGGGTTGGTGTTTGACCTAATCGGAGCAACATGAGAGGACCATACTTGTGCGAGAGAGATGTGAGAGAACGGTGAGGCAGAGAGCCAAGATTGTGAAGATTGCCTATAAATGGAAATTTGGGTGGGGATGGAGGAAAATTGGGCTCATAATTTTTTGTTCTTCTTTGGAGTTTGAGAATCACAAAGAAGATGAAGAAGATGGAGCAGAAGAGAGAAACGTACAAGGTTGTTTTTTCTTCCAAAACACCGTAATGAATGAAAAGGCCTATCAACTGGGCTTAGACAAATAGGTATATATAATATAATTGATTATATATAGATGGAGAGCTGAAGCAGTGGTGTACTTATCGAGAATAAGTCAGATCTTATCATAGCAGTGAGTTCTCGGTGAATGCAACAAAATTGAAAATTTAAGGGTAAAGTAGCAATTCTAGTAATAAGGTTTCATCAAAGGAGCATATGGCATCATAATGTTTGATAAGGTGTAAAAATACTCATAAACTTTATAAAACAGTTCAATTTTAACACAATCGTTAATATCGTCAAATTCTCCGTCACTTTATGGTTAGAGGGTCCCACTTTATTAATTTAAAATGATTATATTTTAAACTTTAGGGTAAAGATGCAATTATAACAATAAAGCTTTTCATCAGAAGCATTTGGTACCATTAAGTTTACATAAGTGCAAAAAAATAACAATAAAGTTTAAAATTTGGTGCAATTATCACATTTCTGTCAAAAACTTCAAACTGTCGTTATATGGGTCCTACGTAGATTCTAAGTGTCCATACTTTGACTAGTAGAAAAATGAAAAGTAGGTCCCTCCACTTTACTTACTTTCAAAAATTACAGGATTACCCTCTCCCCCTTCTTCCTAGGTTTTTCCTCTCACAAATGCACTAGCACCAACGTCTCTCTTCTTCTTCCTTCTTTTTTCTTCTTTCCCACTCTCTCCCTTCAATGGTGTTAACGTCTGTGGTGTTAGTACAGGTGCGATTAGGTACAGGTGTTGGTGCTAAAGCTATTGCGGGCTGAAATGTGAGAGGATTGAAAAGGGTAATGTTGTTTGTTGTTGACGGTGGTTATTGTTGGTCAAGAAGGGGGAGACACGATGACCTTGGGGTTGGTGAATATCCTAGGTTGGGACAACAGTTTTGACAAGGATGAGAGACAGTGAATGGGAAAGAAGAGGGAGGGAGGGAGGAGTGAGAAAAAAATTATTTTTATGAAATAATCATTTTAAATTAATAAGGTGGGGCCCACAAACTATAAAGTGACAGAGAATTTGACACTATTAACAGCTGTGTTAAAATTGCACCGTTTTGTAAAGTTTATGTGCATTTTTTAACCTTAACAAACTTTATGGTGCTACATGCTCCTAAGCAAAAACTTCGTTATTAGATTTGCACATTTACCCTTTAATATAATTATTTTAAATTAATAAAGTGGGGCCTACTAACCATAAAGTGACGGAGAATTTAACACAATTAACGGCTGTATTAAAATTGCACCGTTTTGTAAAGTTTATGGGCATTTTTGCAACTTATCAAACATTATGGTGCCACATGTTCCTTTGACGAAACATTATTGCTAAAATTGCTACTTTACCCAAAATTTAATGAGAAGAGAAAAGAGGTAATAAATTAAGAATTCAAGAAAATTATAGGTATTTTATTAGGAATGGGTTTTCGTTATTACTCCCTCCAGTCCTATTTATAAGAATTCAGCTGCCAAATAACACTTCTTAAGAAAACATGTAAAAGTTAGTTAGGAGTTATAAATATGTCTGAAAAATAACTGTTTTTCCAATATTACCCTTATTTATGATGAAACTAGAGAGAGAAATGTAGGTAGAAGTATTAATAAATACTATGAAAGAGAGTGTTAATAAGTAGGGGCAAAATAGGAAAAATGGCATTAAATGTGACAGATTCCAATGCGAGTTCTTATATTTTGGACCAAAACAATTCAAATTTCGGGCTCTTATAATAAGGACCGGAGGGAGTATTAGTTATAAAAAATGGTTGCTAATAAATGTTAGGGTGAACAAAAATTGAAATGATGGAGATATGAGTTTGAGAAGCATTCCATCTGTATTCAGACAATGAAAACATTTCGTTTTTGGCTGCACATTTCTTAAGGAGCGTGTGGGTCTATTTTTTACGGCGATTGATGCTCATAAGCAAGGTAATTAAACCCGGATCGGAGACTAGACCGGATGGAGCAGTGGGTTAAGGGTTAGTGGGTCAGTCATGAATCAACTCGGGAGCCAGACCGGTAGTATTTAAAAAAATATAATTTAATTATAATGGATTATAATATATATTTTTTAATAATACAAAAATAATTGTTGAATATATATATCCATGTTTTATAAGTATTCAATTATTTATACATATAAAATTGAAAATTCTTTCATATTTTTGTTTTATTTCTTTCTCTTCCTCTTTTCACTCTTTTAGTAGTTCACACTTCACAGATTCATTGGCAAAAATAAAAAATGACTCATTCATATTCTTTCTCTTTTTTTTATATGTATATTCCCTCTCTTCTCTCTCCCACGTGATCTTGCCTTTCTCCTTCAACAGTCAACACTACCTAATGCCTTTCACACTCACTTGTCAGACACGCATCACGAGAACCCAAAGGCAAAAAGACAAAAACTCTTTTTGTAAGAGACCTTCCTCTTCAGTTCTTCATTGTTTCAATTTTTCTTCATCTCTTCAACCTTCAAACACAGCATCAGGCTTAAGCACGGGCTACAGGGCATCTGCTTCTTCCTTCTATCGAGCAAATAAAGAAGATCGATGTCTTGCCTTCTCCCGTTCCCCGGCGACCGATGAATCTCAGATCTCAACATTTGGCCAAGTGATACACCCTTCTTATCTTCATCTCTCATTTTTATCTTCTTGGCCTCTCGTACAGATCAGGTTTGAGTTTGAAATGCTCAGCTCGGTGACTCGCAAAACCCGACGAGTCACCCGAGTTAATAACGGGTCACTCCGGGTTTGCTGGGTTGTGGCCGAGTCTCTTCTTTCCCGAGTCATGTACCAAACCGGACCGGTCGCGTGTTGTTGATGTCTGGGATGTTTTTGAGTAGGAATTATGGATGTTCAGGGAAAAAAATATCAGGATCAATGTTGTTGCAAAAAGTAATAAAGTTAGAGCAATCTGGCACTTGCTGCTAAATTGACTTTTCATAAAAATTTCTCAAATAGGAGTATAAATTACATTCAATAATTGGTCAATACAAAATCAAAATTTTCAACGATAATCTAAAGAATATTTGTCGTGTTGTTTGCGAGTTGTTATTATATATTCTCAAAGCCATCGCTGAGTCAACAATAGAGACTGATTTGTCGTGGTCTGTGAGATTATTATCAGAGACATCAACAACAGAGATTGAGCTATGATCAACAACAGATTATTATGATCATCATAGCTCAATCTCTGTTGTTGATGTCTCTGATAATAATCTCACAGACCACGACAAATCAGTCTCTATTGTTGACTCAGCGATGGCTTTGAGAATATATAATAACAACTCGCAAACAACACGACAAATATTCTTTAGATTATCGTTGAAAATTTTGATTTTGTATTGATCAATTATTGAATGTAATTTATACTCCTATTTGAGAAATTTTTATGAAAAGTCAATTTAGCAGCAAGTGCCAGATTGCTCTAACTTTATTACTTTTTGCAACAACATTGATCCTGATATTTTTTTCCCTGAACATCCATAATTCCTACTCAAAAACATCCCAGGCAACACTGAAGTTAACTCTTTTTTTTTTCAAAATACTTCGATTTTGAATTGTCCGGTTTAATACAGCCTTCTATTTTTCTGGAATAGTTGCGAGTTGCGACGTGTTCTTATGTATGAATTTTTTTGAACTGAAGTTCTTATGTATGAATTACTTCCAGTTTTCATTAAAAAAACAAAGTGTGATTAAATGATAACTAGACAAGTTAGTTTTAAAAATGTTTAAATATGATAAAAAACTTATTAGTCAAAAGGTTAGAAAATTTGTTCCGTCTTAGTTGAAACCCAATCACTTCCAAAATCATTTCAATCATTATTTTGACTTAAACAAGACAAATATCCCAGTACAATATATTGCTGAAGAGCTCAGAAATTGCGGGTTATCGGTGCAGTGCCGCCTCGAGCTCACCCTTCAAGAAAATTAGATATCAAGGGGATAGTGGAAGCTACCCCAGGTGTCGTTCTCTTGAGGAGCCTAATGCAAAAGTAATATAATAATTAGATGCAAAATAAGTGGACCGGGGTAAAGCATTTTTGTTTGATTTTAATATAAAAGTTGTGTGAAAAGTGTGATATGTTCAAAAATAAATTGAGATTGGACGAAAAGGGATATTTGGATTAAATGGGATGATTATTCTTGGTAAATGGGACTTTTGGGAATCATTGCTTCTAAAGATTTTTTGGAGATAAAAATGGTCAATTTTCTAAAATCCCTAGAGAAACTTCTCTAGGCTAGACTTAGATTAATCTAACTGACGTCGGAACCCCGCATGTTAGCTAACTTAACCTAAGTTGTTTAAGCACTTGACCCAATTAAACCTACTAATCGTAAGGAACTATTAATCCTACAACCGGAACCCTGAATTGTAACAAAATTAACCTATTAATTCCAACTCATTGGTGGAACCCCAACCAATCAATTGAACCAATAGATTGAAGTCCAATGCCACTCAAACAGTTAGTAGATTTACTTGCTAATTTCTAAACACAAACACTTGCCACCATAATTTACCAAGCAAGAACCCTCACTTAGCACAAGATTTTAACAAGAAAACATATATTAAATGATGAACCTGTACAAATAAAATATGTTCAAGTAAAGTGCAATGTCAATCATCCATACAAAGAAAATAAATAAGATAAGTTGTTTCTACGACTCTCATACAAAGATATAGAATGAAATTACAATCAAATGCATATAACAATTCATAAAACTCTAGATAAATTGAAATACACAAGAGAAAGAGAGCAACACTCCCCTTTGAAGCTTCAAGCTTCTCCCTAAAGCTCCATCACCAAGAATAAGAGAGCTTAGTTGCTACTCTTCATAGGAGGAACATCAACCAAGGTGGAAGGAATGGGGGCCATGGAGATTTGGGAAAGAGAAGGGTGGAAGATGAAGAGATGAAGTTGAGAGAGAATGGAGGAATTATGGTTTGTGGTAAGCCAAATCTGTGTCAAATGAGGCTAAAATTTTGACCTAATATTTCCCCAAAGTCGGGTCATGAGTGGGTATTAAGTTTGGATCAGGGTGAGGCCCAAAACTAGAATTTGATGCAGTCTGATTTCGCACGCTCGTCGTGAGCTTGCCGTGGCCTGTGTGCCTTTGCCTCTTTAGTAGTGCACTTGACATGGCGAGGCCACAGCGAGTGACAGATTCTTCTGCCCCCTTGACTTGCTGCTTTCTTCATCCGAGATCCTGATCTTTTGGTCTTTGAGTGACCCTACAAGTAGAAACAAGAGAGAACAAGGATCAAATAGCCCTATTAATTAATTAATAAATACTAACCTACAATTATGGTTAATTAATCATAATCTCAAGCTATTTTTCACCTAAGAGCTTAAGATATTGAATAAACACAATTGGACCAAATTTGCACTTTATTCATGTTATAAGCCTCAATTTAAACACATAAAAAACATACAAATCCAATGATTTGTCAGTTGCACGGATTGTTGATTTTGTGTACGGTTAATTTTTCTTTCTTATTATATATTTTTTTGTACTACGACAAAATATACACCTTTACACAAAGAAAATATTTTATTTAATGTGTAGGATGGTAGATATAGATTATTGCATGTAGCTTTTTAAAGAAAATATAGAGGGGAAAATGGGCATGTGTTGAGAGTTATTTTTCTTCGAGTACATTTATTCCAACATTGTGTGGAGTCCATTACGTTTTAGGTTTCTTTTGAGTAGGATATCCCTCTGTCTGCATAGTTGAAGTGAATCTTTGTGTGTTACTCGTAATTTGTGAAATAAGTGTATCATGTATTTTATGCATCATTAAAATTTTGATGGAAGCAAATGAATTCTAATAACTTGTGAACGTACTAATTATTGTGTCTATTTTAATCTTCTGTAAAACTATGATTCAGATGTTCTTGTCTTTGAGTTATGCATATTTTGCCTCGGGCTCCTCTCATTGCTTGGGAGTTTACGGTTTGATGTTCTATTTCACTCCCCGATGGGGGTTCTTTTCACCCTAATTTTTTTTTAAAAAAAAGAGTTATAAGTTCTAATAAATCGAAAGATAATTTGATTCTTCGTCGCCGTAGTAAATAGCAGAGTAGAGAAAATAGAATAGAATTTGTTTATTTGTCTTTCCAAAAAAATTAGGAATATTGGATTGTGATCCGTTAACTTAAAAAAATCATTTTGTAGCGAATCGTTTATTAAGAAAAATAAATAAACTTAATACAAAAGTAGAAAAAGAAATGATAGTAACTTGGTCCAGAGCATCTACCATTATATACCTACAATGATTGGTCATACGATTGATATCATTACTGGAAAAGAGCATTCACCTATTTATATAACAGATCGTATAGTATGACATAAATTGGGAGAATTTTCACCTATAAACTTCCAAGGCATCCAAAAAATACTTCTTAAACAGTTAGGTCCTCCCTATAAACCAGAGCCTCTTGCCTCATTTTATCAATAGGGCCCAATAGGCTGAAGAACCATTTAATACGATACAATAGAAATTGTCCCTATTGTAAGCAGTTTTGTGAGAAGGTCTAGTTTTTGTTGTGTTTTTTGTTTGTTGATATTTGAATTGAAGACAATAGTAGTTGCATCAAAGAAGATATCGAGATGTCCATAGCTTGCTTGGAGGAGACTTGTTACAACTAAATCAATCATGAATCGTAGAAGCAAAATGATAGGGGGCTTTCGATTACTTGTCTTGCTCGAAAATGTTGAAGTCGCACAATCACAAAACAAAACAATGTTTGCAAAATTCTCACCCTTATACGAAAAGTAAATATGATTAGATATTAGATAAGATATTAAAGCAAAACAATTTTTACACAATAATAGAGCAAGATGAGTAACTACTCTCAGTCTGTAATAGTTGGATTTAGTCCCTTCACAACATAGATTTAGTCTCTTCACAACATCTAATTCCCTATTCTGGTTAAGAAGATTCCCAAAAGCATGTAATAATCCAATAACATCTGCAACGTTAATCCTAAGATAGCAATCCACATGAAATCTTTCCCAAATGAGAGAAAATAGATAATTCAAAGACCAATCAAATCGTTGTTGTGAGCAGTGTAATCAGCAATTTCTTTAATATATACAAAGTTGAAGGCATTCGTAGGAACTCTTACATTGGACTCCTCACAGAAGGTATAAGAATGGAAAAATATCTTCCATGAATTTGAATTGACTTTATGAATTCCTGTATTTAATAAGACCTCAAAGTTTGCACTTTGCCTTCAGCCGGGAAGGACATGTAGCGATCAATCAACTTTTTTTTTAATCACAGATGCCTCAATCTTAGAACACTAAAAAGGGAAATAAAACTGTAATTAGTAAACTATATTTCACAGGTGAAATAGAACTTAAAATTTGCTGAAATAATTTATGAATGTTTTTAACGAAACACAACTATATTGTTTGCTCTGAAACAACTACAAACATTTTCATCAACCATAATTATGCCTATCTTCAATATCGGACACCTGGTTGGCTTTTCTCCAAACAACCCACTTTCTACGCACACGAGCAACAATCACCCAAATATCTTTGTCATCATTGACATCCTCAATCATATCATGACAAATGTTAGACATGTTGGCTTCGAATCAAGTATCAAGAATGGAAAATAAAAAACTAGACATTAGAGAGAAAAGGTGAAAAGATGTGGTGAGGGTGTGATTAACTTTTTCACACACACACGCATATATAGAACCACTGAAGGAATATTGAAGGAAGAATATGGAAGCATTATGGGGGGAGTGGAAGCATTTTCTTGTAAAGGGAATTGAGAGAGGCGCATTGTAAAGGGAAGTGGAAGCATTTTTTTGTAAGGGAACGTGGGAGTGGGAGAGGCTGAACAATTTAAACCCTTGTGCATGTGTGTGATCACTGTATAATTTTGTTTAAAGTATCATAATGCAAAATATATCATAACTTTAAACATATTGACAATTGACAATTTAAGACAAAAATAAAAATAAGTTTATATAGACCACATACATATTTCATATGAAAATATATTTGGTCTTGGTATTGCGATTTGGAAGTGCAGCAGGAACTTGTGACGGAAATGAATCCAAAACCTCCACCGCTATAGATTGTGGCAAACAAAGAAATAAGATATCTAATGGAGATCGATAAACATGTGATGATAAAGCTCAATGGTTGACAGATCTTGCTGAGAACGATCTGAGTAGATTCTCGAACATGCTCAAATCGCAAGCGCAAAGGGTTTTTTTTTTTTTTTTTTTTTTTTTTTTTTTTTTTTTTTTTAATGAAAAACCTTGAGGGACGTTCATGTTCTGTTAGCCAAGGGTGCTAATTGATCCAATTTAAATACTTTAGGGTGCAATACTTGGGATGTTTAATACACCTCCAAAATTAGCTTGAAGCGCTGGTTGCCCCTTTATCCTTAAAAATGTTCATGGGCATTTTTAGACTTAAAAATAATATATAATGCCACATGCACATTTGAGGAAGAGCACATAGGTATTTTTGACCATTAACCCATTTATCAAATACTCCCACCATTTTTTTTTTCTAGTGCCGCCGCTGAATGCATATATGATTGGAGAAGACTAACTTTCCATCCAGCAAACTGAGATAAAAGATGCCTATCATTTAGAACAATGTTCTCTTAAGGTTTTTTTTCTTTTTCTTTTTCTTTTTTAGTGATTTTGAAAAATACAATAAGAAGAACAAGCATTGACATATATTTTGTATTTGTAGCTTCAGATAAATAGAGCTCCTCGTATCATAATACCTAGGCTAGAGAAAATATGTACAGCTCATTTGGGTCGGTTTCTGAATGGAAATCAACATTGTACAGAAGCGAGCCGAAAGTTCTAAAACAATCAACTATAAACCTGAAGCACTAAACAATATATCTATCT
This sequence comes from Mimosa bimucronata, assembly GCA_037074515.1. Lineage (NCBI taxonomy): Eukaryota > Viridiplantae > Streptophyta > Magnoliopsida > Fabales > Fabaceae > Mimosa > Mimosa bimucronata. The sequence continues at coordinate 24,486,771 of CM073447.1, forward strand.
TTGCCCCACTAAAAAAGTCCTATCTATCTATCCCACATTCAGCCGTTGAAGGTTTCTTTCCATCCTGACATCCAAATCATATCCTTTGCCTCTTTCTTGGAAGTGCCTATCCCCTCCTCAATAATCAATAGGAAGGGTTCTCTTTGATCCCTCCAATGCAACACCAAGCACCATATTCTCTTCAACATCATGCCTGGGTGTAGCAGGCTGTTCAGCTGGTTTCCTTTCGTCTTGTTTTAATGGTTTATCCAAAGGATGCACAAGTGTTGTGTCAGCATTACTTGAAGCTGAAGATGACATTATATTGTCATGGTCAACTTTCTGCTTATGGTTCAGGTCCTTGGTTAAATTTGCTTTGGAATTGGAAGCAGAGATATCTTGCAACCCAATATTTCCCTTGGTATTTGAATCAGGTTTCGGTGGATCATTTTCAAGTACAGCTGGATGGACAACCGATGATGTGGCATTTTCGGATTTTCCATTCACATCAGAGGAAGGCATCACAGCTTTGGAACCTGACTTGGAGTTTGAAGGAGTTTCTCCAACATTAGAATCTGGAACTACTGTTGATCCAGACTTGCCATCAGTCTTTGCAGATTGTTTGGTTTGTGTTTTGGGGCTTCTTGTTTTGTCTTCAGAGTTGATTTTGTAAGGTGGCTCAATCAATAATAATGGACGGTTACGTGCTGTTCTAGCACCACCAACAGAAGAATCTGAATAGGGTATGTTCTCCAAGTCATCATCACTATATCTACTTTGGAGAGTACGAAAAGGTGTTGCAAGGCGAGCCCCATGATGACCAATGACTCTAAGAAGATCTAATAGTATAACTTCCTGTTTTGAAAGACCAATTGATTAAAAATTAGCTGAATACTTGACTAGTAGTATATCAATATAACTTGAATTAGATTATACTTCTATGAACTAAGAAACAGTATACTCATTTAAATAACATGACAATTATTAGATGCACAAGAAGCCGGGGTTTTTCTTTCTTTTTTTTTAGGGGGGCGGGGGGAATGCCAAAATATTAACAAAAAAAAAAAAAAAAAAAAGAGCTACAGACGTAGTCATTATAGATAAAGCCTCACTTAAATTTTTCCACAGGGAGGTTATCCCACACAGGATGCACGTACCTCTTGAGTTCAGGTCAGGTGAGATTTATGACTTCATTAGAACATAATCACTTACTAGATGGACAGATTCAAGGATAAAGTGACACAGACTAAAGTATCCTTACCTTAACACGAAAATACTCTTCATGACGCGAAGTCTTGACAAAACAAGACACCAGTATCTGTGAAATACATAGCAAGAATATAAGAAAATAAAATACATAGACAAGTAAAAGTGACCATGAAGAGAAACATTGTCAATAATGACATTACAGTGTAAATCCCAGGCTAAGATATTGAATATGTATATCTAATTGCAACAAAGTGAAGGAAATGAGTGGATGTAATTTCAATTATGGAAATTGACAAGTAACTATATATATATATATATTGAACTCGCTACGAACTGTATGAGCTTGCTCACTCAGATCCTCTATGAGAATATAATATTCAGATGCGTGCTGTATGTCCTTTGAATGACTTCTACTATTTTTTTCCATGGTCTTTGGTTGATTCTTGAAACAGTTCATTGCTAACGAGATCCAGTAGTATGATCAAAGCACAGCTCAAAATAGCACTTTCAAGTTTCAAGACAAACAAAATGACCACAGTATTTTGTCACATTGATCCAAGAGCTGAGATCTAATAATTATCTGCACTGGCTCAAGTGGCCATCATGTGCACTGATGACCAACACACACAGAATAATCTTTTGCTTCCAAGATCCTTGTCAACCAAAGCTCACAAAATCATTTAAGACATTCTGAGGACTCCATACTAACCATAAGAGATTGATTTTCAGTATTTACATCCTCCAGAAACACTCTCCGGTGCAGCAGCCGCTGCTCCACCTGAGGATTTTTTGCCAAGACTTTCCGCATGTCAGCAACAATATTCTGTAGAGGCAATAAACCCTTTGTTTCAGAAGGAAAACATAATATACTTCATGGAGTTGAAAAGCCTACAGATTTCAAGAAAATGCAGCTCACATTAATCTTGCTGACATCCAAATGACTGATGCATAAGTGGGTTTTGATCCTCCAATGTGTTTTCTGAGTAAGGTTTCTCACAACACTCATTGTAAATTTGTGGTTTGGAATATGAACAGCCTCACGATCTTCACCTCTTATGATTGTAGGCGACCACCAGCCGACACGCTGTGCATCATATAAACATCAGTGCCCAAAAAGGAGTATTAAAAGATGGGATCCAAAAGCACCAGCATATGTTTTAAACTTGTCTTTTTTAGTATTACATGGAAATTAAATGGCCCGCATGCAGTAAATTCTGGTGTGCAGTGGAGCTGTAATCACTGCTGTTATTATAATCCCTACCTTGAGGGATAGCTGTAATTGTAATCTTTGGCTTTAGGCAATAGCTGTAATTTCTAAATTTCAGGAATTAGTTCTTTTATTTATTTATTTATTTATTTGACTTGGATGGTTTTCTGATACAACTTCTCTTTGCCATAGTTTATAGTTCCCATATTTAATTGTAAAAGGGTGCAACTGAACACACTAGCACGGACCTCTACAGTACCAGAGACTTCATATCCTTCAATTTTTGTTTGAATCCATTCGTTCTCCACAAAAGGTCTAGTTGCGTGAATCATCAAGCTGGAAAGGAAGTTTGTAAATATCTGAACACAGAACACTTAATATCAATATGTGCCACGATATTGTTGCTATCACCAAAAAGTGGGAAAATTAAAAGCAACAAATAAATCCCACACCTCACGACCAGCAAGAGTAAGCAAAACTGTCCCGAGACCTCCGGCAGTAAGCCATTTCTGAGTAGAGAAACCCAGCAATTCCATGAACAATGAAAATGCAGCAATCCATACTGCAGAGTACACAGCATTGCCCGCAAATTGGAATCCCATCTGAAAAATGAAGATATCTCATAATATCATTGACATTTAACCAGAGCTAATAATTCTTCGAAGGAAAACACAATGAGATCCAGGATTTAACAAACATTATCTTTGAAAAACAGTGTACAAGCCACTAGTCTCCCACAAATGATTAATTTATAAATCCATGATTTATACAGCCACACATAAATTCTTGCACCCCAGTTTTACTTTTTCTTTTTTTTTTCTTTTCTTTTTTTTGTATAATAACAAACCTAGTGGATAACTAATCTTCATCTGTTTTAGAAAAATCAACAACAATCCAAAACCCAAAATGTGACATCAAGAAATTAATTTGGAAATCATGCTTCAACACAGTTACAACAGCAATTAAATCAAAGACAGGTAACTAAAATTGAGTTGCTGTTGTAATAATAATAGCAATAACAATTTTATTGCTAAGCTATTTGTGTTTTCCTAATGCAAGTATACTTACATTTCTTGCCTCACTGGCATCAGCACTCTGAACAAAAAATCTCTGTGCTTGTTGAATCACACTGCATAAGAATATCGCATGTTAGAACTTTGGATTGATGGAAGTAACCCATAGCAAGCTGCAAGAACTATAACTTAAAAACAAATATCAGATTGATAAGGTCAAGCTGGCTTCAAAATCATGTGTCTTTAAAAGACTACGACTAAGAGGTCTGATAAAGCTATGGCAAAGCAGCATGACAGAATGTATGTAAGGTACCAAAGTTTTATATAAAAGTAAGCAAGCTTGTACTCCTAGAAAGGATTGGCTGCAGTATTAACTTAAGTGATCAAAATTCAAAACTGTTAAATACTTTCAGAAGATAATAAGGAAGAGCAGGAAATAACGAACCTTGATAAACAATATGCGAATGAAAGCACGGTTGACAATGATCTTACAAAATTCAAAAGCCTTTCCTTAACAATCTGGCCAGCTTCTGTGGGTAGAACTACTGACTCCAAAGCTCTACAATTATTGTATTAAGTGCATTGAGAATGGTTGCATAAAAAATATAGTGCATACATAGGGTAGAGTTATTAAGTCATGACAGTGAAACCTGCACATAAGTATAGCACCAATCCATAACATTATTGGCCGAACATAAGAAGTTACTATATAATTTGTGCTGCTTTTCTTCCAATTGCTATCCCTCTGTAGAAAAATTTGCAATGATAACATGTTAGTAACATGCAGAAAGGCAGTCAAATATAAGTGGAAGCAATCAGAGTGAAAATGAAAAGTGAATAAACACACCATACCTGAAGGATCAGTTTTCTTGTTAGATATAGTAATGGGCCGACACCCCATAGAGCAAACGTGATTACACCAAGTGCTGGAATTAACTTTGCTATGACAGGATTACCTTGTACAACATTACAAGACCTGCTTGAAACTTTTAATAAGGGCTATCACTAAAAAAAAAAAACAAAGACCTATGAAAGTGACTTGCTTTAAGTAGATTATGTCGGTAAACAAAGCAATTGAACACCAAAGCTGCAAAGCTCCAGATGCAAAACAGGGGAATACAGTAAATTATACACAGAAACAAGGAAGATGGATCACTTAAATCTGTAGACAAGCTAATGCTGACTAGAAAAACCCAAAATTTACCTTTTTAGTGCTGTGACAGCCACCTTAACAACAGGTAACTCACTTGGTCGACCAGGTGCTAGAAAAGAATGACACTTGAAAGACTGGGATTTGAGAGATAAGGCATGAATTGGCCTGCTTATATTGCAAGAATGTCTAAGTCGCCAACATTCTTGTTTCAGGAGCTGCAATATAATAATGTATCAAATAGCTTTCTAGTATGTCTCAAACAATAATCAAAAGCACACAGCCAGATAACTTCTTGAAGGGTTTTAACCTTGAAATAGCCATATGCTTAAAACAGTCTAAAACTACATATACAAAAGAAAAAAGAAAAAAAAAGGAAGCACGTCCTGGATTCCGGGTCTTGAATATGGAGATTTACTGTTACCAATTTCATTATTACCTGAAGATTCAACTACCTGTGAATCCAGGCTTTCTGAAGCAGGAGGATTTCTCATTACTGAATCATTTTTTCAAGGCACAGTAATATAAATAAAAGATCTTCTCTTATACCAGCTGTTTAAAATAGAAAAAGTATTTCAGACAGTCTTAAATGAAAAGAAAGACAAGATATTCTATAAAATGAAAGTTACCAGAGAAAATGAAGAGTGTGGCATTTAGTTATAATGAAGTACAAGAATGCAACATTTCCTTGCACACTAACTTAACCTTTAGCAATAACTAATAAGCAACAAGAGAACATGACAACATTTTAAATAGACCAAAAGGGGGGAAATGAAGGATCTGGGCATGATTAAAAAATTACATGCTTGTAAACCAGGAAGCAAGTGGTATCAACATGAGACAAAAATCATATATAATGAACCTCGAACAGAAACTGCAATAAAGAACAATTAATGATACCAGAGGGTGTTTATTGTAATTCTGGTTCCTACAAGGTCCCAACCCACGGGACAACTGAAGAGAACCAGGAAGAGCCATCATTGAATAAAACTGAGCAGCCAGCGAACAAAAAACGAGAAGTTGTAATCTGGCAAACTTTGACCCAATTCAATACAGATCCAAAAGATGATCTGATGATTTTCCAACTTCACAGCCTGCACTAAAACTAATTTTTCGTCACCATGTGAAGGTTAAAGTTAGATACCAAAATTAGATATTTCGTTAATTCCGCAAAGCAAAGATTACCCATTAATCAACCTCAAAGACTGTAAACCTCAGATAGATGAAATCAGAAGAGTTGACAACTGATTCGATATAAGCACTAATAGGAATAGCGAAGCTTGTTGATCATAAGCAAGCCCTAATTGATTTATAACATAATTATTTTAAGCAAAAAAAAAAAAAAAAACAGAAAAACATCAAGTTGTTGAGGTTCAATAGTTTAATAATACTAATACATTATTTTTAAAAAAGGCGTTTGACTTGGGCAAGAAATGGAAGATCACACTAAAGCGGTCTTACAAATAGAAATGAAGATAAACATCGAACAAATGAAACTGCAGGTATTCGATTTGATCGGGGAAATGCAGGTATGTGTAAAAAATACAAAAATTTGCAGGTATGGCACATGAATTGAATATAAAATTTGAAAAAGGATGTGTTATGGATCACCAGAAACGAACGGAGTTGGAAGAAGTTCGAAGGAATCAAGAATCAGAAAATTGAGGATGGTTTTGTGTTGTCGCCATCCTCGTCGAGATTCCGCGGCGCAGGGAAGAAGTTCTTCTTCTCCACAACGTGATGTGTATGCTGAAGGTATGAAATAAGCGCGAGAAATTTTCTCCCAGTCGCCATTAGGGAGGACCCCACGTATACTTCTGTCTTTGCTTTGTCGTTTCAAGCAAACTTCCTCTTCACTCTTTTTGTCTTTTTTTTATTTATTATTATTACAAAATTTTAGAAAAGGGGCTGGTTTCACCCACAATCTAAGGGTATAGCTCCTAACTCATTATTTATTGGGTTTGTCCCTATAGGCTTTGGAGCATGTCAAGTAAGCCTTTTTCTATTTACACAGATAGGTTTTGCCTAGTTTCATTTAGCTGTGGAGATGCCTCCCCAAACTCCCCGACTGGAACTAAGTGATACTCCCTAAGAATCAAACACTCACTAAGATGATGAAATGTCCAATCCTTTCATCAGTCGGACCCTTAGACGATGGGTTCCTCTTCACTCTCTTCCCCCATATATAAGACCACAAAACTCTGTTGCGTGAGTTTTTTTTTTTAAAAAAAACACTTTTTAAAGGTAATCCATGGTTTTATAGAAGAATACCCTACCACCTGTCAAAATGGAAAAAAGTGTTTGTTACCATGAAACCATGGTTTCATTAAGAAAAATTGTCTTTGAAGAAGCAAAATTTTTTAAGCTATGGTGGGATGTATGAACTGAAAAATGTCATTCCACAACTTCGAGTAAATCATAGTAAGACTTATTGTAAATTTTATTATATATTATATGATATAATATAGGGGTAATTCATTATAGGACCCATGAAATGTGATAATTAATTTGAAGTTCCAAACGATCTAGGTAATAATATTCATGAAAGAGTGGGTCCCACATTAATCAATAAAAAATTCCATCACCTCACCCTTCTTCACGTTCATAATGGCTCCCCATTCCCACCACCCTCAACTCTCCCTCTCCCCTTGGTGCCCCCGTACACCAACCCCAACCTCATCACTTTCAACTTCTTCATAACAGCCGTAGCCAATAGCCTATTCGTAACGGAATCCCTCCAAAACACCACTGCCTTCGTTGTCGGCCTCCCGTTCCCAGCAGTGATCCCCGACATCCCGAGCAGCGTAGAGAGCAACTATAAACTTCCTTTTATGTCTCTTCCATGGCTGCTGCTGCCTCAACAAGATACACAACCGACACTCGTCATGGGTATATCTGTAACCGTTGTCGGTTGGCTGCAGTGGTTAAGAAGAAGTTGAGAGAGAGAGAGAGAGTTGAGAGAGAGAAGGGTGGGGTGAGGGAATTTTTTATTAATTAATGGGGGACCCACTTTTTCAGAAATAAATATTAAGTAGATCCCTCGGATTTCAAATTAATTACCACATTTGTGGGACCTGTTCTTAATTATCTCATTTACATGTGACCTATAATTAATTATCCCTATAATATAACCATAAATAAACTATATTAAAAATGGAGAGCGTTTACAAGCACAACTTTGGTCATGCTTTATTTGTTGGTCTTGGAAAGATATTAAATTAGAATTATAGATAAGTTGAATTGAAAATCGATTCTTTGAATGCCATCAAGCTCATGAAGGACGTGAGCAAATGACCTTCATAAAAATAAAAATTGGAATTTGATAATTTAAAATCATTAAATTTTTAAATGGGATTTGTCAGTTGATATTCAAGATGTCAATTGAGAGAACAACTTTAAAGCTGATTTGTCCGTCCAATTTCATTTAATACCTTCAGATAATTTAAGTTTATTTATTTCTCATTATGTAGCGTAAATTTATGGTGTTTTTTTATTAAAAAAATATGAGTCATATAAATAAGTTTTATCTTTGTTAGTTGGTAGGTATAAGACCGTTCCTAAATATAAGATTTAGTTGACTTATAAATTGATTCGTCTGAATTTTTCTCTAAATTAATTTATTTGACTTATAAACTAACATATAATCTAATAATACACAAAATCACTTATGATTAAGTGGTTCATTTCACTTCCTTAATCTCTAAAAAAAAGTCAATTAGGTCTTATATTTAGAAAATGATAAATAATTTTGGTAATTCATGCTAGAAAAATGAGACAATTGCACTCAGGTCCTAAATAAGAGATTCAATATTAGATAAGCCCCAATGAATTGTCAATGGCAATTGAAATAGCCATTGTTAACGAGCGAAAAGTTGTTAATGAATTCAGTTAATATTAAATCTTTTGCTTAGATTATGATTTGAGTACAATCGTCCCTTGTACCTGTAAAAATTGTCGTTGCCCTTGGAAAACCCATTTTTTTTATTGGGAGAATTGTATATAGGTCCCAAGTAAAAGAATTAATTTTAGATAGATCCATTGATAACTTCTTCACTTATTAACTAAAACTATTACAATTATTAATAGTTATGGCCTTGAAACCTATCTTAAATTAATGGGTTAATATAATTTTTGATCCCTGAACTTTCACTCAATTTTGGTTTTGGTCCCTGAACTTTAAAATTTTTGGTTTTGGTCCCTGAACTTTCGGTCAATTTTGGTTTTGGTCCCTAAGCTTTGAAAGTTTTGGTTTTGGTCCCTGAACTTTGGGTCAATTTTGGTCTTGGTCCCTGAACTTTGAAAGTTTTGGTTTTGGTCCCTCAGTTTAAAAAAACTTCAAAAAAAAAAAATAAAGTTGAGGGACCAAAACCAAAATTGCTGAAAGTTGAGGGACCAAAACCAAAATTGACCCAAAGTTTAGGGACCAAAACCAAAACTTTCAAAGTTCAGGGACCAAAACCAAAATTGACCGAAAGTTCAGGGACCAAAACCAAAAATTTTAAAGTTCAGGGACCAAAACCAAAATTGAGTGAAAGTTCAGGGACCAAAAGTTATATTAACCCTAAATTAATTCTCTTTGCTTGTGCCCTAACTGCAATTGTGCCTTTTTTATTCACCATAGGATTGTGGTTGAAAAACAAAGGCTTGGTTGGGCGAGTTAGGTGGAGAAGAAAGAAACGAGATGGGAGACGACGAGACTGTGAAGAAGGAGGCGCTTCAGATAATTGGCCATTTTCAGAACCTCCCTCGTCTCGTCGTCTTCGATCTCGATTACACACTTTGGCCTTTCTATTGGTATTAGTCTCTCACATATTGCTTTACTGTTATCATTCCATCAATTGTCTGAATTTTCCTTTTCTCACGTTTACATTTATTCAATAGTGGACATTCTCTATTCAATAATTTCGTAGTTCATGACTTTCTTTTCCTGCTGAATCTGGTTCTGCCCTACGAATTTGGGTCTTCTCAGAGAGAAATTGAAAAGATATTGATGGTATTAATTTAATGCGGTATGTTGTTGAAATGAAGTAATTATACGGTTCATAGGTAAAAGACCAATTCTTTTTTACTTCCTTTAGAACTGCCCTTGTAATATTAAGTTGGTTCTGGTCATTGGATTTCTCTATAGTTCTTGTTGATGTTAGTCTGCTCAGCTTCCACCCTCTGAGAATATTATAAGGGACAATTGCACATAGATCCCAAGTAAGAAAATTAATTTCAGAGAGGTTCCAAGGAGTTGTTAATAATAACTATTAACAATTGCAATAAGCTTAGTTAACAAGTGAAGAAGTTGTTAATGGACCTGTCTGAAATTAATTCTCTTGTTTGGGACCTATATGCAATTCTCCCATATTATAATCATGGAAAAGAATGGTAGAATATTAACTATTTTTTTTTTAATAAGTGGCAGAATATTAACTATTCACTTTGCTGTTCATGGACTTCAAGATTGAATTTTTTTATGTTTTATAAGTGGTTCTTAGTTCTTAATTTCTTATGTCCTGTGTTGAACATGTTGAATGGCTCATTCATGGTCATCAAACTTTTGCAACCCCCATCTCAAAGGTGTAATGGTATTTTTAAAATATATATAAGTACATATAGAATCTGGGGAAGGTGAACCATAGTTAGTTGTTTTAAAGATCACTTACGATTTTGGTTTGATGTGGTTTCAGTTGTCCAGGGTACTAAGTTTTTAATTGTTTTTGTCAGCGAGTGCTATTATGAAGATGACATGCCTTACCTTTATCCACAAGCAAGAGGAATATTATACGCACTTAAGGAGAAGGGGATAGATATGGCAATTGCTTCTAGATCTCCAACTTCACATATAGCTAAAACTTTTCTTGACCAGTTGGGTATCCAGAATATGTTTGTGGCGCAGGTGAGCAAATGACATAGTTGCGCTGCATCGTCTCCCTCTCTTTGGAAACATTATTCTCACATAAGTGATACGTCTTTCTTTTATTTATTTATATGGTTGTGTCCTTGCAGGAAATTTTCTCCAGTTGGACTCATAAAACTGATCATTTTCAGAGAATTCATAGAAAAACCGGGGTTTCTTACAGTTCAATGCTATTCTTTGATGATGAGGATCGGAATATTGGAGCTGTAAATATTGTCCCTATTCTATCATCATGTTTTTTTTCTCTCCTAATTTTCTTACAAGGCAGCGAACCACTGTTCTGTTTTCAATTGTCAGATCGTTGGGACATCTATCTACTCACTTGGAAATCAAGAAAATAAAATGTTTTTTTTTTTTTTTAGTGTTGAAAGACATAATTCTACAGTAAGGTTTCTTTTGATCCATCTGATGTATTCGCAGGTTTCTAAAATGGGTGTGACAAGTATTCTGGTTGGCGACGGAGTTAACCTTGCAGCCTTGAGGAACGGATTGTTGCAGTTTTCTCGAAGCTCAGGCTCATCAAGCAGCAGCTAATAAATTTTTGTTGCGTCCAGGCACTGAGCTTGTGCCTTGTATCGTCCTAAATATAAAATTAGGTTTATCAGTGGAGAGATTCTGGTTGAAGCATTGTTGTCTATGGTGAATCCATAATAATTTAACTTGATTCATTTGCAATCCCTTTCCAGATACAAATATGACAATATTGCATTTATTATTGTAAGATAATTAACAATGCTGGTTAAAAGTTTCTCTGCAAATACTTAGGTACAAGATGCAGTTTATTCTTAACTCCGTATAAATGGAGTGATTATTGAAGGAGATCGTTGGACTTCGTCTATAAATTGACCATTTTCAGTCTCTGGACAAAAGCATCAAAACAGAACAAATATTAGCTTCATCATTCAAAAGAAATGGGAATAACTTGAGGAGCAGTCATTGGAAATTTATAAAATCTTCATACACAAGAGGATACAAATCAATCTAATAAAACATATACATCGTCATGCTAAAAACCATGACATTTTTTTGGCAAAATCTGCAAGCAGATATATGTTACCATTTTCCCAAGCTCTACTAATTGTTGAGCTCCTTAAATGGTGGCCTTACATCAGAAACGACCTCCAATTTTCTTGTCCCCGCAGGAGAATGCATTTTTATATTCTCTGTAGTGAGAAACTCACCCTCCTTTGAATAATTTATCCCTGGACAATCATTCTCAAATGAATGTGCCGTGCTTCCCAATTTATCCATAAGTTGAGTGTCTGTGGTTGAAAATTCACATATCTTTTCCTCCAGTCCCATAATGAAGCCTAACAAATTTTCCCTTTCTGACAACAATTTATTGACATTTTCAAGTAGATTTCTATTCTCCATCTTGAGTTTATGATACGAGGCATCTGAGCTTTTGAGCCTAGTCTCTATTTGATCAGTCAACCCCTTCAATGTCAACTGCTTCAATTCCATTTCTGCTTCGATTTCAGATGCAAGTTGTTCAGAGTGGCTCAATCTTTCCTCCTGCAATTTCAGTTTCTGCTCAAGATCGTGGATATCATCCTCAAGTTCTGCTATCATCAACTTCCTCTCTTCAGTTTCAAGAATGGCTATAATCTCAGCTGCTGCAATCTTATCACAAGCTTCCTGGACCAAATTAATCTCAGCCTGCTTCTCGGAAAGCTGTGAAGAGAAGGAAACCCATGAGGTCGAGAATTGATGTCCCAGTGAAGCCTCTCGGTCCATGAGTTTCTCTAAATGTAGCTCTTTCTCTTGCCCAACTTCTCCTCTGCGTGATTTCTGTTCCAGACAAAGAACCTCTTTCTGGAGATATCTCAACTTATCTGTCTCAGAGGGCACTGCATTTTGCCACCTTGCTGGAGAAGAAGTTTGTGACTGCCTTCTTTCTAGCTTTTGTTCCAGTAAGATAACCTGTTGCCGAAGATCATCTAGTTTTATCTCATTCTCTTGCAACTTATGAATTAAGCTATCTTTCTCTTGTTTGAGGGTTACACCAAAGTCTACTTGTTCAATAAGTGAGTTTTCCAGTTCCTTACGTATCACATGGTTTTCTTCAAGATCATTCTTCAGCCGTTCAACAATTGACATCCATATTTGCAATTCAAATTCCAATTCATTTACTTCATATATTTTCACATCCAACTCAGTATTTGCTCTGTCTAAAGCTTCAGAAACTTCTTTCAGCTTTTCTATTGAGTCACTTTCCATCTGTAAAGTCTTCTCTTTGAGAAGAAGTTGACACTTTGTGGACTCCTCTAGCATTTCCTTGTGCCTATCAAGTTCATTTTGCAGTGAATGGAGCTGTTCCTTGGTGACACTTAGGGAATCAACCTCCTTCATGACACTTGCTGCTTTCTCACGTTCTTCGTTGATCTCTTTCTGGGCCCTGATCAATGCTGCATCCTTCATCTTCAACAAATTCATCATTTCAGAGCACTTCTCTTCTTTTTCTTTGTTAACTAGGTCCAGCTCTTCCTTATTGTATTTCTGGGCTTCAATCAAAGCAGCATTTTTCATCTCCAACTGCTTCATCAGTTCAAAACATTTAACTTCTCTTTCCTTGTTGATCATGTTCATCTCCTCCTTATCATTGACCAGCTTCATTTGAGCCTCAGAAATTCCCTGCTTAAGAATGAGTAGCAACAAAGACGTCTCCTCCTTCAGCAAATCCAGTTCCATAGTTAAAGAATGAGAATTTTTCAACTCCCTTTTGAGCTCTTCCATTGCTTCTGTCTTATTTTCCAACTCCATCTTGAGCCCTTCTGTTGCTTCTTTATTATTTTCCAATTCAGACCGATAGCCACTCAGTGCTCTTTTTAATTTTTCAATCTGCAACTTCCATTCAGCTTCTTTAGCTTGTAGAGTTGAGGCGCACTCTCTATGGATGGTTTCCAAATTTTTGAGCTTAGATCGCAACTTTGACTGCGAAAATGAAGCTCCTGCTTCTTGAATTTGAGCTTCTTGGAATTCTTTCAGTGATGCCATCAATTCTTTATTTTCTTGCTCCAGCTTCTGAATAGTGTATTTTAATTCTTTACAATATGCTTCTTTTGCTTTCAGTGAATATCTCATATCTCCAACATCCTTGTCCCGCTGAGAATCAAATTGGTCCAGTTCGAACCTAGCATTCTCATAGTCACTACTGACATTTTCAAAGCGTTCTTTATATTCAGAAACTTGAACTTCAAGGCGTTTTCTCCGGCTTTCTTCATGAGCAAGGGCTTGGCTACACATCTGCAACTTGTTTTGCAGATTCTCTGATATTCTGATCTGAGAATCTAACTTCATCTGCAGTGAAGACATCTCATCTAGCAATGATGATTTTTCCAGCTCCCATTCCTTCTTACTAGACTTGAACTGTTCTCTAACCTTCTCATGTGCTTCTTCTAAATGTTTAAACTGCTCCTTCTTCCATTTCAATTGTTCTGCCACCTTCCTGTTTTCATCTTCCAAGTTCTGCAATATGTCATCACTTTTTCTCAGCTCTTCGGATGCTTCTGATTTTTTCTCTACTGCCAAAGACCTCTTTGAAGCTGAAAGACAACCTTTCAGGCTTTCAATCTCTTGTTTGTACACATGAATCTGCTTATCTTGATTCTCGGCCTGTTCAACCGCCTCCTCTAACGCCAATACCAACCCTATCTTCTCATCCTCCCATTTTTTAAACTTCTCATCAAAATCCCCTCTAAGTTTATCATTTGCAGCACTGAGATGTTTGATGATGGATTCTTTTTTATTCAAATCCCCCTTGAGATCTTCACAGTTCTGCTTTACCTCAATGATTTCATCTTCCTTTTGAAGCAGCTCCTGCTCCAGTTTCTCATTTTTGAGCTTTGCTTCCCGTATCTGATTGACCTGTGCATTTTGGAATTGCTTCAAGCTCTCAAGCGAATCTGTCTTGCTTCTTAGTTCAGTCTTGAGTCTCTCAATTTCAGCCTTAGCATTATCAAGCTCTTCATAAGCCTTGTCCATGTCTTGTATTTCATATGTGACTTTCAAAGCACCTATTTATTTAGAAGCAATACACAGTCACAAACTAAGACAAGAAGCGTTGCATTTAGGATGCCAAAACCAGAAACCAGAGCAGAACAAGTGACATAAATTGGAGTAGGAACACAAACTTGCCATTTCAGTTTAGGCTTAGAAGTTAGAACATCTTTTGTGTGTGTTTGGACAGGCTATGAGCAAGACTATATTTCATCATTTGCAAGTGCTTTCTGGAAAAGTCATATGATCACTAATTGGAGTTGTCTTCCATATACATGGTAAGGAAATGTCTAATTGCCTATTATTTAGGGTCTCAGCAGAAAACTGGTCAATATAATATATTGTATAATGCTATGATTATATTATTTCAGGCTACTAAATTCCCCTTGGTAAGTAGCTAATCTTTACAGTGAATACCCAGTGTTCACAGAACGCAAACGGTTATAACAGTCCAAACTCCAAACTAGAAATTTCATTTACTACACTAGTTGCGTTGCTTTGTTAACATAAAATTGAGAAAAGGAAAATGTATTCTTATCCTGGAAAACATTTCAATACTAAGTGTCATTCCCCGGTTTGGAGTTGTTCAGCCATAACATAATGTCAACTTCCAATTTCCTAACTTTTTATACGCTTTTTTTTTGTTACATTATATGTCCTGTGAAACCAAATGGGTTTCCAATTTTCTCTACAATTTACTTAATCTAATCCCAATTAACAAATAATGTCCTCAAAATTTGACTATAATGACCCAAAAGGAAGCTAGCATTAATTTTCTAACCGAACAAAAAAAAAAAAAAAAAAAGAGCAAAAAGAAGAAGAAAAACTGGTTTCAGGCAAAGCATAAGATAAAAATCAAACCTCAACAGTGAAGTATCCATAACAGCAACTAAAAAAATTCTTAACCAAGCTAGTTAAAGAAACCCAGAAACGCACCTGATTTGAGGAAAGCAAATATCAAAACTTTAGGAGAGGTGTGACGCAATTTGCTTTATGAAGAAGAAGAAGAAGAAGAAGAAGAAGAAGAAGAGAGAGAGTGATGGGTAAGAAGATAGCCGTTAAACTTAAGATTTGAAGATCACTTCTTGTTTTTTTTTTTTTTAACCCTTTGGATTCGTCATCAACCGCTTTTGTCTCTGCGAAATATGATGGTTATTATGTTTTTTAAAAGGGAGAACTAGCCGTTGCGTTTTTTTTTTTTTTTAATATCTGCCGGAACTTTTGGAAGAACTCGCCAATCACCGACGTTTCTCCAAGTGGGCCTGTAAATTTTGAGTGTTGGCCCAATTTTTGTAGATCGGTTAAATATGCACATTTTATTATATTTTTATATTATTTAATTGTAGTTATTTATTTTTATTACCCTTATTTTTTAATAAAAAAGGCATGAATGATATATTCTATGTTTAAATAATTACTTTTGATTCTATTTTAAAAAACATTGGTTGAATAAAAAAGTGGCCTAAAATGAAATTCATTTTTTGGTCACAACTCAAAATAAATTTAACTAAAAAGTTAATCACTTTCTTTGTCCCATTCCCTTACTTCATAATAACACGCCACCTAAACTTCAAACCAATCAAAACATAATAAGTCAATTGATTTTAATTATAGTAAGTTGACTAGGGAGTAACTCGTAAAACAATTGACATTTTATTTCTTTTATAAGAGGAACTTCTCTTTTGTAGTATAAGGTAAATAGGCTTATTTTTCTTAACAATTAAATAAATGTGAATTGTTTACTGGGTGGATATGAAGTTATAATAGGCCAAAAAGGGTTTCATGGACATCTGAAAATAAATTAATAAACAATTTAAAAATGATTTTTCTGAAAATTCCATTATTATTTACATTAAAAAAAATTCAGAAACCTAATATAATTTATTTATTGAAGAAAATTATAAAGAATGTTTTCTCAATATTAATAATCAACAAAAAAAATTAGTAGTTAATAAAAAAGCATGCGCTATTTTTATCTTTATTCTTTCAACAGAAAAATTCTCATACAATGAATATGTTCACTTGTTGTAGTAATTCTTTTGAACCTTTTGAATTTTTAATTTTAGAAACATCTTTGAGGTTTATAAGTAAATTAAATTCATGATTCTCCAGGCTTCTTTCGACCCTTGGTTTATTGGTTTTTGCTTAAAGTTTCTCTTTCTGGCCCACATTCGGGCTCCTTTTTTTTACCTAATGTAGGTCAATTTCATTGACCTCACAACCGCACACGTGGCAATTCTAGTGAGAAACAAGAAAATGGCTGTTTGTAAAAACTAGATTGTACCATGAGAATTTGGATGACAATTTCTAGGGAAAGTATGGCAACCACAAACACAAAATAACATAAGTTTTTTGGAATTTGCTAGACAAGACATTTGGCCACGTCAAGCCTCAATCATTGAATAGAATTAAAATTAAAAATACAACAGCCAGAAATCCCTTTTCACTGCAACACACGCATATTTGTTATACAGCTTAATTCGTGGGCCAAAATCGATCTCCTGAGAAAGGGACCTGTTTCATGAGTTTACGGATTGAACATAAACCTAAACCATATTTGTGAAAATACTTGAAGATTGTCAACTGTTCAGATTATCTATATAGAGTAGTAAGGAGATCCCTTTCTATAAAAGGCAAAAGTTTTTTTAATAAAAATCAATTAACAGATTTGTTTATAAAGAAATATGTTTCCCTAGTCCATACAGATGAAAAAAATATTAATTATACGTGTTTTAAATTGATAAAATTTACATATTTTCCCTTGGGTAAAAATGTGATTTTCAAATATAAATTTTATAGCCATCACTTTTTCTCTCTCATAGAGGAGGCAAAAGTAAAAAATAAATATTAATTATCTTGTCAACATCTTATATTACAGATTAAATTATCCTTTTGAAAAATACTTCTTATAATATGGATTGATAGAGCAATTTATATTGTAAATTGCATTAGAAACTAAATATTATATTTAGGATTAAAGTAAGTAACATCAAAGCAAAAATTTCAACTAACTCTTATACTACATATCTCTTATACTACATATGTGAGCTAAGTAGTCAGCAATGCTGCATTACAACCATTGATTTTCTTATGATATAGGGCTTATTTTTTTAAATCATTTTGTATTGGACTTATTCACTTTGATAGGGAAAATGATAAAAAAAAAACCTTTCAAATTTCAAAATCTTAAATAAGTGATTTGCAATTGTTAATACCTATACTCAAATAGTTATTAGAATTTTAAAATTTAAAAGGTATTTTTCTTTTTTTTGTCATTTACCGCCTACGAAAATTGTCATCCCTTTGTCGAAATTTCAAGGAAAGTAAAAAAGAATCTCTACACCTTATCTTTATCAACCACTTCATAGCAGCGGTTTTGGATGCTAGCAGAGATCGAACTATCAACATGACAACAAGTATATTTTCTAATTTTAAGGTTGATTTTATAAAATACATTTTTAAAAATAAGTGTAAAATAATAAAACAGGCCTTGTGACTCAATGCAAAAGTGGAAGGGCGTATTTGATTTTCACACAGTGGCCACAGCTTTTGACAACAAGACAAACAATGCATCCTAGTGAAGATTTATAATTGAATACATAATAATTAAGTTCCAACACTAAATTTAATAACAGACAATTTTTTAAAGAATAATAGTTCAAAGATAACTGCAAATAATTAACATATATATACACATATATCGATTTGAATAATTAAATCAAATAAACTAGTAGTGGTGTGGTTGAGTGTGTTGAGTTACTGAAAAGGCTACTTTACAGTTTACATACAAATAATATAAAGTGTTAATATAACTTTTGGTCCTTGAAGTTTCACCCAATTTTGCTTTTAGTCCCTGAAGTTTGAAACATGTGTTTTTGGTCCTTTAAGTTTGTGCCGTTTATAACAGTTAGTCCCTGAACTTTGAAAAGGACTTAATGATGCACTTAACGGCATTAAATCATCCTAGGTGGCACTAACTCTGTTAATTATCTTCACGTGGCAGCTGATTTGTAAATATGACCGGATAATTAAATACTAAAAAAAGAATAAAAAAAGGAGGAGATAAATCTGGACACATATTGCGCACATGAGTAGCTCACTGGAAGGTAAATTTGTCCCTGTTCAATTTAGAACCCTCCAATCTTCACCCTCTCAAAGGAAATTTCAAAAGCTTCAATGGCAGAAAAACTCTGAAGCCAATCTTTTCTCTCTCAACGGAAATCCCAAAATGGGCGTGATCTTCAGAAAATTTCTTTGTTTTCACTTCACCCTTCGTTTTTTTATTTCTTTGTTTTCACTTCACCCTTCGTTTTTTTATCTTCAGAAAATCTTTTCATCTTTCCACCCTGTGATTATTTCTTTGTTTTCACTTCACCCTTCGTTTTTTTATCTTCCATTTTCGCAGAGAGAGGGAGAGAAGACACAGAGAAAGAAAGAAGAAAACACAGTTTTAGAGAGAGAGAGAGAGAGAGAGAGTGAACTTGAGGAGACTCTCATTGGGAAGAAAAAATGCCGGAAACGGTGGGGATTTGCTGCAGCGGCGGCGGTGAGAGTTGAATTTCTTGTTGGAGTTGGTGGTGGTGCTCCGGTGACGGCGAATGGGTTCTTGCCAGATTAGCGGTGGAGGGGTTAACAATGGTGGTGGTAATGGAGGTTGTTTTGATATAAGTTTAAAGTGTTGGTATAAGTGGAGATTAGAGAACCGCGCAATACGTATCCAGATTCATCTCCTACTTTTTTTTATTTTTATTTCTATTTTTTTATTATTTAAATATCCAGTCAGATTTACAAATCAGATGCCATGTCAGGAGAATTAACGGAGTTAGTGCCACTTAGGATGATTTCACGCCGTTAAGTGCATCATTAAGTCCTTTTTAAAGTTCAGGGACTAACTGCTATAAACGGCACAAACTTAAAGGGCTAAAAGCACATGTTTCAAACTTCAAAGACTAAAAGCAAAATTGGGTGAAACTTCAAGGATCAAAAGATATATTAACCCTAATATAAATCTAATTAAAGAAGGAACAAGATGTTCTGGCAAAAAAAAAAAAAAAAAAAAAGGGAACAAGATGCAATACTAGCGGATGGGCCTAAAAGACTATACCATGCCTATATGGCTATACCTTTCAAAAAGCACACAAATGGTCAACAATAAAATTTCAATTCATTAATTAATTATAAAATATTTGGAAACGAATATAAATTAATCAAGGATTTGTCCTGTTGCTTCCCTGATTGAATATTACAATTATTTTAGTTTGAGGATCGAAAACAAGTGGCAAAAGAATGAAAGAAAGGTAAACAATATGTTAGATTATTATTAGATATTAGATATATTATTAATATCATTAATATTATTATAATATCACAATAGATATGTTTAGGATAATAATAATATCTTTAGGTGGCCCGTAGTCAACATTAGGCCCAATAGTCAATGTTAGGGTTTCATATCTAGGTTATCTATATAAATGGGGTTTTCTGATGGGGAAAACACACCAACACCGATCATATTTTGATACGGCAGATAACCACATTAAGAGAGCGTTTCTTCTCTCTGAATTCCGGGTTCCCTAACTGGTTAAGGCTATCACAAACAGATACCATCACTGTGCCGGACTCCAGTTAGAAGAGCCTTTGGGTTATTTCTGACAGTTTCTGTTTTGCAGTTACAAGTAGATTCTTCTCTGATCAAACAATAGCAATGGCAAGAGGTATATCGACTTCCGCTGTATTTATTATTCTGATTAGATAGCATATTTGATTGTTATATATCATATCTAAGGCTATCATAATCTCACATGTGGCATCAGAGCCATTAATTTTCTCTACCTTGCTTTTTGTTGTTGATCATATGAAATTAATTTCTGTATCGTAATTTCGTTTAAGGATATGCTTATGCATGAGAATTATTGTCTTAATTTTTCTCATCGGGTTTTGTTCATAATTTTTGTTGTGTGTTCTCTCATCTTGCTTTTATATATATTTTTGTTTAATATCATATATAAAGAATTTGGGAAGAACCTTTACAGATTCGGCTTATATTTTTCTCGTTTGGTTTTGATTTGGATCTGATAGTTATTAACCAAATTTTGGAAACTAATGTTTTCTTCTGGAGAGAAAAATCTGTCGATGATTAGCAAATATTTTGGATCTGAAAATTTTCAAAAATCATGAAACAAAGAACCAGATTTTCGTTTGAATTTCCGTTTGGTTTTTCGAATTTTTTCGCGTTGAATTCATGATGGAATCAAGGAGATGAGATCTCCATTAAGTTGTGCGCATGAACCCACATTTTTCTGGGCATAAAGGACGCCGGAATCGAGCTCGACGTGGCCGGATATGGCACCTGGAGTGTCAGCTCGAACGGCGGCCATGAAGGTTGCAGAACCGGGTCATCCGAGCACCGGGTCGGGTAGGGTTTCTGGAACCGGGTGGGGAGGAAGATGCGCCAAAACGGCGCCGTTTAGGACATAAGTGAAACGCACCGTTTCACTTATGCTAACAGTTGGGCCGCGCGTTTTGGGCCAGAATTTTGGGCTTGTTTTATAAAAAAAAAATTTTAAAGCCATCTGGGCCGAGGTATTTTGGGCTACTAAAAAAAACCATTTTTAATTTAGTTTGGGCCGTGTTTGTTGACAGATTTTGTGGGCCTTTTTCATTTTGGGCTGCGAAAAT
This sequence comes from Mimosa bimucronata, assembly GCA_037074515.1. Lineage (NCBI taxonomy): Eukaryota > Viridiplantae > Streptophyta > Magnoliopsida > Fabales > Fabaceae > Mimosa > Mimosa bimucronata. The sequence goes on from CM073447.1 coordinate 24,507,911, forward strand.
TCTATTTCTGATCCTATTTTTATTTCTGGAATCATATTTTGGGCTCTGCTAATATTTTAAATTATTAAGCATTTATGTTTTAAATTCCAGAAATTATATATGGCTAAATATATTGATCTTTATAATTGTTTTAATTGTAGAGTCATATTTTTAGCATGTGTAACTGTTTTAGCATCATTTTAATTGTTTAAATTTAGGAAAATTAATCTTGGCTATTTCACATTTTGGAATTATTAAGTGAAATATGCTATAGATTAATTATTAAACAATATTTCTGTGGATGCTATAATTAGTGGGAGTTTTATTAAATTAAATAAAGGTCAAATTAATTTAATAATTCCCAATAAAGTATGTGCATATAATTGATTTTAATGATTGCACATTATGATATTTTGTGATATGCTTTTGTCTTAAAGGAGTAGCCACAACATCCTTTTCTTAAGTTGCATACATCACATATGGTTAGAAAATATCAATTGTAATTAAATATGCAATTATAATTAATCTTTGCCTACAGGTAGATAATTATAAGAGTATATTTAATTAGGGTGGGATAAAATGACCTTATTATTTCCTAAGTTGCCCACAGGTATTAGGAGATATAAATGTGTTTTAGTTCCACCATTTTGAGATAAATACATGCTATGCTAATTTCTTTGCCCACATGTAGATTTTAGTGATACGTATTTATATTTGTATGCTTTCTATTGGTTTTCTAAAGCATGCATGGCACAGTGAATTGTGATTGCCTCAAATTATATATCTAATTTCTGTTTTGATTCTCTGAATAACGCAGCTAATATTTCATCTCAGTTACCCACTAACATGTTTCCCACTAGCATATTGGCTCAAGCTGGTAGGAATGTGTTTTTGGATAACAACAACTTTTCTGAATGGAAGGATGATGTCCTTTTGCAATTGGGGTGCATGGAGATGGACTTTGTCCTTGAGACTCCAAGGCCCCCTATGCCTGCTGATTCAGCAGATGAGGAAACTAAGGAGTATCATAGCTATTGGGAAAAGATTAATCGTCGTGCTATGCTACTCATAAGGACAAGGATCCAAAAATGCCTTCAGGAAGCAATTCCGAAGTGCGAGACCGCCAAGGAATACTTGGAAGCTATTGAGAAACAATATAAGCCAACTGATAAGCAGATGGGTGGTTCCATCATGTTAGAGTTGTGCTCTATGGAGCTCCAAGGTCTTGGCGGGGTGCGGGAACATATCATGAAGATGAGAGATTTATCCTCTCGTCTGAAATCCTTCGATATGGAGCCAACTGAGCAGTTCTTGGTGCAATTAATTCTGAAATCCCTTCCAAAACAGTATGAAACTTTCAAAATCTCCTACAACACACATAAGGATATATGGACAATTGATGAGCTCATGTCCATGTGTGTGCAAGAGGAGACTAGACAGTTATTAAAGGGAAAGGATGCACCTAAGGAAGCTCATATGGTGGAAAGCTCCAATAAGGGTGTCGGCAAGAAGCAGGGAAAGGGCAATGATAAAAAGAAAAAGAATAAGATTCCTCCTGCTAAGGCCGACACAAAGAAGGATGTCAGGTGTTTCTTCTGCAAGAAGAAAGGGCATATGAAGAAAGATTGCCATAAAAGAAAGGCTTGGTTCGAGCATAAAGGTATGCCAATGTCCTTTGTTACTTTTGAAGCACATAATGTTAGTATCCAAAAGGATACATGGTGGATTGATACCGGTGCTCAAATACATATTTCTACTACCATGCAGGGCTTTCTAACAACCAGGCATCCTCGTCCCAATGAGACTAAAGTCTTATCAGGAAGTGGGAAAGGAGATTCGGTGAAAGCAATTGGAACTTTTCAAATTGTTTTTTCAAATAATTTTGTTTTAGACTTACCAGAGACTTTTTATGTACCCTCTTATAAGAGGAATTTGATTTCATTGTCTAAACTTATTCCATTTAATTATGGTATTTTGTTAGAAAAGGATTTGAAATATTTAAGTTTGAACTCTACTCCAATTGCTGAGGTTGTTATGATTGATGGTTTATTTAAAATTGTCTCTGGATATTCAAATGTTTTTTCTGCTATGCATGGTATTAAGAGAAATATGATGAATGAGAACTCTATTAGCTTGTGGCATAAGAGATTAGGACATATCTCTACTGACAGGATCAAGAGGTTAACTAAAGAAGGAATCCTTCCATCTTTAGACCATTCGGATCTTGGTACCTGTGTGGACTGCATAAGGGGAAAGCAGACCAGTAAGTCACATAAGGGAGCTAAAAGAAGTTCTGAATTACTCGAAATTATACACACTGACATATGTTGCCCAGACCTAACCGCGCATGGTCAAAAGTACTTTATTACCTTTATTGATGATTTTTCGCGATACACGTATATCTACCTGCTTTATAATAAAAGTGAGGCACTAGATGCCTTTAAGGTATATAAGGCTGAAGTAGAAAAACAGATTGGGAAACCAATCAAGATCGTGAGATCTGATAGAGGTGGTGAGTATTTCGGTAGATACACTAGTGAAGGACAAGCGCCAGGTTCTTTTGCGGATTTTCTTCGAGAGCAAGGTATAGTTGCACAATATACCATGCCTGGCTCACCTCAAATGAACGGTGTAGCTGAAAGAAGAAATAGGACCTTACTTGACATGGTTAGGAGCATGATGAGTAGCTCCAAACTGCCAATTTCCTTGTGGAAGGAAGCACTCAAGACAGCCGTACACATTTTGAATAGGGTTCCATCAAAGGCAGTGTCTAAGACACCATTTGAAATCTGGAAAGGTTGGAAACCCAGTTTAAATCACTTTAAGGTGTGGGGCTGTCCTGCGGAAGTAAGGGTGTATAACCCACAAGAGAAGAAATTGGATCCTAAGACCATTAGAGCTTACTTTGTAGGCTATGCGGACAGGTCTAAGGGTTACAAGTTTTATTGTCCTCCACCTTCAGTGCGATTTGTAGAATCTAGGAATGCCAAGTTTCTTGAGAATGATGTGATTAGTGGAAGTGATCAGATTGTAGACAATCACATAGAGGGATCCCCTAGCACAATTGAGGAAGGGACATCGGCTGTTGGCAACATTTCTACCACTAGATATGTCACGCCAATTGAAACTGTCCCACTACCTATAGTTTATCATGCGGGACGTGTGGAACATATACCTGAAGGTCCACCTGTCACAAATACAGACTTACCACCAGTTATGACAGAGAATGTTCCACATGAGCAACCTGACCCAGCCCAAGAGGTTGAGTTAAGGAGATCAACAAGGGCAAGAAAACCGGCAATTCCAGATGACTACGTAGTGTATAATACTGAAAATGACTGTGATATTGGCATTGATAATGATCCATTAACGTTTACTCAGGCTATGAAAAGTGAGAACTCCAAATTGTAGTATAGTGCTATGAATGAAGAAATGAACTCCATGGCAAACAACCATGTATGGGAACTTGTAGAGTTGCCTAGTGGGTCCAAGGCCATTGGCTGTAAATGGGTTTACAAAACCAAAAGGGACTCACAGGGTAACATTGAGCGCTACAAGGCAAGGTTGGTTGCTAAGGGTTTCACTCAGGTGGAAGGAGTTGATTATAAGGAGACATTTTCTCCTGTTTCAACTAAGGATTCTTTCCGTATTATCATGGCATTGGTTGCGCATTTTGGCTTGGAGTTACACCAAATGGATGTTAAGACTGCTTTCCTCAATGGTGTTCTTGAGGAAGAAGTCTACATGAAGCAGCCTGAGGGTTTTGTTGCAAAGGATAAGGAACATTTGGTATGCAAATTAGGAAAATCAATATATGACTTAAAGCAAGCTTCCAGGCAGTGGTATTTAAGATTCCATGAGGTAATCTCTTCATTTGGTTTCGTTGAGAATATCGTGGATCAGTGTATATACCATAAGAATAGTGGGAGCAAATCCATATTTTTGATTTTGTATGTCGATGACATATTGCTTGCAACCAATGACTTAGGACTGTTACGTGAGGTGAAACAGTTTTTGTTTAAGAACTTTGATATGAAGGACATGGGTGAGGCATCTTATGTCATTGGCATTAAGATCCATAGGGATAGAGCAAAGGGTCTTTTAGGCCTTTCTCAAGAAACCTATATCAACAAAGTTCTTGAGCGTTTCAAGATGAGAAACTGTTCATCTAACGTTGCTCCCATTGAAAAGGGGAATTTCTTCAGTCTAAGTCAGTGTCCTGACACAGAATTAAAGAGAAAAGAGATGGAAAAAGTTCCCTATGCCTCTGCTGTAGGAAGCTTGATGTATGCACAGGTTTGCACAAGACCTGACATAGCTTTTGCAGTAGGCATGCTAGGGAGATACCAATGCAATCCTGGTAAAATGCATTGGGAAGCTGCAAAGAAGGTGTTTAGGTATCTCCAAGGCACCAAGCACCTTATGTTGACTTACAAAAGGACAGAGAATCTTGAAGTGACGGGTTACTCAGATTCTGATCTGGGAGGATGTGTAGACACCAACAAGTCTACGACAGGTTACATCTTCCTATTAGCTGAGGGAGCTATTTCTTGGAAGAGTGCCAAACAGACACTCACAGCTCCTTCTACTTGTAATGCTGAGTATATCGCCTGTTTTGAGGCAAGTTCACAGGCTATCTGGATAAGGCACTTCATTGCTGGACTGAAGATTGTAGAATCAATCTCCAGGCCAATCAAGATGTATTGCGATAATAAGGCAGCAGTGGCCATAGCAAATAAAAGAAGGAGTGGAAGCAAAAAGTTTATTGAGCTGAAATTCCTTAGCTTGAAAGAGCGAGTTGCTGATGGTCAGGTCACTGTTTATCTCATCGGAACAAGGGAAATGCTAGCTGATCCTTTGACTAAAGGGATGAGACCAAATGAGTTTGCTATACATGTACCTCATATGGGGATTGTAAGTCTTTTGGATAATTGAGGTGTGCAATGAGTATTTTGGGATTTTGTTTATTATCTCTATGGTTGTTGTGTACACTTTTGGTGATGACGAGATTAATGAACATTTAAGTTTTTATTTTGGAACCGAATAAACATATAAGTTTTGAAAGTTTATTCATGGAGCAATACTCATTAGGTAAGGAATACTGTTGGTAATACATGGAAGGTAATACTTTATGATAAAGGACTTATCGTCATGATTCTTGCAGTATGACCTTAATTGATTTGACTAAAGGGAACAGTTGACATACAGAGTACGGGCCAAGTGGGAGAATGTTAGATTATTATTAGATATTAGATATATTATTAATATTATTAATATTATTATAATATCACAATAGATATGTTTAGGATAATAATATCTTTAGGTGGCCCGTAGTCAACATTAGGCCCAATAGTCAAGGTTAGGGTTTCATATCTAGGTTATCTATATAAAGAGGGTTTTCTGTAACACCCCAAATTTCAGAAAATAGGAAAAAGGAAATTTTTAGGATTTTAGAAATTTGACTAAATATTAAAAAGCATTAAAAATGAATTTATGTTATTTAGGCATTTCAATAAATTTTAAGGCTTATTTATTTAAGAAATAAAGAGAAATAGTTGGTAGATAAAACTTAATTTGGAGAAAAAGAGATAATAAGGGTTTATTTAAGGTTTTAGAAATTAAAAAGCCTTATAAATAAATTTATGAGGCCAGGTATATTTTTAATAATTTTTAAAATTTATTTTCTTTATTAGCTCAGGGAAAATAGTTAAAAGATAAATTTAAATAAGGGAATATTTAGAATCTTAGGGTATTGGTTATTAATTAAAAAGTCTTATAAATAAATTTGGAAATTAAAGTATATCTAGAAAAATTATGCTGGGGAGGAAAAATTATCATGTGAAAGTCATTAGGATTGAGGGTTAATTAGAAAGTGAAGTTGTTGTGGACTTCTCTTTATTTCGGTTGACATTGTGTGATTGTTGGCCAGGGGAAAGAGAATGGAAATCGGTTAGTATTAAGGTTTAATTGGGATTTTATTTTAGTTGATATTAAGTTGAAATGAAATAATTAAGGACAGTCATGCGTGACCTTGGCTGTAAGGGGATGTGAGGATGGTTAAGAAATAGGAGATGATTGTTTTGAATGATTAATGGAAAGGGAAGATTTTGGTTCATAGAAATTTAGTTAAGTTATAAGTGATGTGTGAGTTTGATTGGAATCAAAGGTTTATCATAGCCAATTGATTTAAGATTCCAAATGTTGAATTGGTTCTCGCATGGATGGTATCATTTGAAATAAGGTTGGATGTTGATTGATGACTAGTATGAAGATAAATAGTGAATTAGGTTAGGAATGGAGTCTTGGGGTTGGATCTTTAAAACTGTGAGTTGATCAAAGCTTGATGTTGAGGTTGCTAAGGGAGGATTTGGGTTAGAAGGTTAGGAGGCTGTCTGAAATTAATAAGAATAAAAGTCAGTAAGTTGATTGGTGATAGCAATTTGTATTATTGTTTACATTTTCCCCTGTTCTGGTATATTAGCTCATTAAGTATTATAAATTTTTATCTTTAAGGATTTGTTTTCATAAAAGTAATATAAGGTTCTAAAGTAATTTTAATTGAAGTAGATGTGTTAAAAGATGGTTTTGAAATTCTTGGATGTTGAGGTACACAATTGTTATTGGGAGTGCTAGGAAGAGTTAGGATTTGCTTTCTAAGCTATTGATTGTTGAACTTGGGGTTTCTATTCCAAAACTGATCTTGGAATAATAGTTAGTGCTAATAATAAGGGAAATTTAGATTGATGAAGGGAGATCTTTTTATTTGGATATGGGAATTCAGTTTGGAAGTTATTGGATAAGTGATTAATGTGAAGTATTGAAATGTAATCCGAAGCTTTGGAGATTTTGAGAATTGTTGTTGAATATTTCTCTTTAGGAAAAAGGAAAGTAGTTTAGAAATTTAGAAGAGTTGTTGAGAATTTGGAGTACAATTATAGTTATGCTTGGAACACTTTTAGGGGTAAGATGAATGAGGAAGGAACGGTTGAGATTGAAGTAATAGACTGATATTTTGAATATAGTAAGATAGTGTGTCTATGGTTGAGTTGGTTTTATAATTATCCTGTTGGGTTAGGTGTTTTGGTGATGAGAAATAATTGATGGCATTAAGATTAAATCTGAATCTGATGCTTTGTTGTTTGTAGAAGAATTAATAGTGTCTATGTGTTATTGTGGGTTTGAATTGGAAGAAATGTTAATGGCAAGTTAATTCTGTAATTTTATGGTTCCTCTTGGTAGGTTGGTCAAATGATTAAGTTAAAAGAATTATATATGGCCTTTGGTTTAAAAGAATGCAATATGTTAGGTTATCTTTATATGGTTTAAAAGGGTCAAAATATTTAAAGTAAAACATATTTATATAAGATATAAAGCAAGGGGTAGTATTAAGTATATTAGGACCCCGAGAGAGAGAGAGACGCTGAATAATTATATAGAAGTTAAATATTAATTTATTGTTTATATTAAATGTTAATAGGTCTTGATAGTAAAATAAATCGAGAAGATCAGTAGAAAGAAAAGGAGCAGATAATGACTAAGCTTGGAGTTCAGGTAGCAGTTTATTTCATTACAGTAAAAGAATTACATGTATTATTTTGTAATATCTGTTTCAAATTTACATTATGCATGAAGGTGATAAACCTTGTTAATTCCTGCATAGAGTTTATGGAGTACTCCAGGCTTAGGTGGGTCGCTCCCCCTTTGCCAGATCAGTTAGTTATAACTTTAAATGTTATAACGAGAAATCCTGCAGGTGAGGCCTCCACTAGTTAACGAATATATTGTTAATAGTGGTTGGTAGAGCATTGAGCGCAGGAAGTATGTATAATTGTTTTATTTGTTCAGGTTTATGAAATTAATACATGTCAATGCTAGCATGATATATAAGTTAATGAAAGAAACTGCTATTGGGATTACCAATCTCACCCCCATCCCCAAACATTTTTCAGTAACGCAGGTTTGAAAATCTAGCTGGGAGATAGTGAGATGATTAAGATGAGGCAGAAATGCTAGAAGAAGACTAGATGAAGAAATTAAGTTTTATAATTTGAAAAGTAAGATTATTGTATATGATGTAAAATTAAATTATCAGTAGAAAGTATAAACATTAGAATTGTATAAATTTATTAAGAGATTTAAATTTTCTCAAGTATTATGCATTAAGAATAGTTACCCCGAGAGGGTTAGCGTACTTTTAATTGTTTTAGTAACCACTTTATTTTATAAAGAGTTTTAAGTTATTTCAATTTGTCTGAAAAGCCCATTTCAACCAACAGAGGGTTGGTCTAATGTTTTAAAAGAAAAGTTTAAATTTTTACGTATTTTTGGGCTTCTGACATTAGAAAGTGGTTATAATTCAATTAAAAGGCTATAATATAGTAGTAAAAGTCCAGGTGTTACATTTTCTGATGGGGAAAACACACCAACACCGATCATATTTTGATACGGCAGATAACCACATTAAGAGAGCGTTTCTTCTCTCTGAATTCCGGGTTCCCTAACTGGTTAAGGCTATCACAAACAGATACCATCACTGTGCCGGACTCCAGTTAGAAGAGCCTTTGGGTTATTTCTGACAGTTTCTGTTTTGCAGTTACAAGTAGATTCTTCTCTGATCAAACAATAGCAATGGCAAGAGGTATATCGACTTCCGCTGTATTTATTATTCTGATTAGATAGCATATTTGATTGTTATATATCATATCTAAGGCTATCATAATCTCACACAATATACAAAAGATACTTTGTTGATTATGGTCTGTTGTTGAATGATGATGTGGTTGTGTGGTTGTGTGCTGGTGAAAATTAATGGGCAATCAATCATGAGTTATTTAGAAAGGCATATAAAAAATCTTTACAGCTATCATGGTCAAAATTTGATAGGGGTTATTATATCTTAATGTGATCAGCAAAAAGAATAGACGAGATCGCCCAATGACATTACAGTCCAATTGTGATAGATATTATTTTTTAATTAAATAATATTTATTTTTAAAATAACAATATGGTTAAATATAAGTTTTACATATATAGTTGACTGGCAGTCTGGCACTAATGTAATATGAAAGTTTTAAGATTACTACACTAAGTTCCTTCAGCCACAATCAGCCATAAATTTAAAATGATAGTGTGCTTTATAAATTATTGTTATTATTATCCTCTTTTCAATTTCACAATTATTGTCATGTATAAAAATGTTTTGTTACATACAAATTTCTATTTTGAAATCGGGTTATAGCTATTATATTATAATTACATTCCATTCCTTTCATCAGTTTCAATTTACAAGTTACCAGACATTTGGTCCCCAAAAAAAAAAAAAAAAAAAAGCAACCAAGCATGCCCTTCTAAGCTGCAATTATTATATTCGTCAACAACTTTTCAATAATATTTCTCTAAAAAAAACTTTTCGATAATGTGAGTGAAGTAGCGATTATCATAAGATAAGATGCACGTCTAGTTGTTAAAGTATCATGTTATTAATCTCACTTGGTTATGTTTGTTTGGTCAACAGTAGATTGCCTGATTATTATCTAATATTTCTTACAACAAGATTATTATATCTCTATGCACATAATTAATTCGAAATCATGACTCGTAAAAAATGATTGAACATAAGAAAAGGACAAATTTTAGATGCATTTCCTTGTAAGTGTATCATTAATATGTTAATGAAAATAGGACAAGTGTAAAGTTCTTCAAGATAAATATAATTAATAAGTGTATGTTATAATCAAAGACTCATTCCCATCTATGATAATTATACATCTGTCATGATTTTATTAAAAAATTATGTACTTGTCACATTTTGATTATTGAATAATTTAATGAAAGCTTGTAGATATACACCAAGTAATTTATGAGTCGTTACAGGCAAAAAAAAAAAAAAAAAGTAATTTATGAACGGTTATGTATGACATGCTATTAATTATTTTATCAACTTGAGTTTTTTTTATATAAAATTAAAAGGCAAAATGAGAATTAAGTAACTAAAGTTTACAAGTTATATATGGATAAAACACTTAAATGAGATCTTAAGAAATCATAAAATGTAGATTTAGAAATAATCCTAAACCTAGCAATAGAAAAGTCAGAAAGTAATAAAGCTAATATTTCCTGCTATGTAATATTAAACTGAGTTACTTAATAAGTATGGAAATATTATATTGTTGTCCTCATTTCTTGTATAAGCAAAATAAAATATTCTTTGTAACCATTTGTCAAAAAAAAAACCTATAAATTAAAGCATTAAGCTAAATATAAAACCTATAACATTTGTTTCCAAATTCCTTTTTAATCACTCCATCATCAAGATAAACTTTAAAGCAAGGTTTGACTAAGTATGATAGAAAGAATATTCATAAAACCAATAAAAAGTCTATCATAGTTAGAAATTTTTTTACTTACACAGCGCTTTTCAATGTCCACCAAATTCGATCTTTTTTTTTTATGCTATGGAACTTAACTACAAAGCAAAACACAAAGAAAAAAGACTAAAAAAAACAATAAATAGCCATTGCTCTCCTCCATTATGTGATTTCTTTCCCCTTCAAGAGGCCACAAGCTGCTTCCCTGGATACAACATATCCACAAAATTCGATCTAACTATGATAGAAAAGAAAGTTAATTATCAAAATATTGTTTAAGGCTATCTTAGTGAGAAAGTTTTCCATCTAACTTTCCAAGAATTTATCCATGATAGAAAAATACATTTCTAAATGATTTAAAAACCCTATCATGGATATTTAAAAGGTTTCATAAGCATTTTAGTTATAAACCGTGTTAGAAAGGAAAATACTAACTTGGTTATAAAAATTGGTTTATAAATCAGTTAACTATGTTAGGAAAAGGTCAAGCTAACATAGATAACAAAAACTTTGAAATCATAAAGTTTATAAGGTAACCGTCAAGCTGACACAGTTAATAAAAACTTTGAAATCATAAAGTTTATAAGCTAATTATGTTAGGAAAAAGATTTCCTACTTACATAGTTAGAAAGTCTTTTCTAAAACCATTAAGAACTCACCATGTTAGAAAAGAACCGACCTAGTATAGTAATTTAAAACACGACATACAAATCACATATGGCCTTTTTCCTTTGAAAATCTTTCAATGCATTCATTTATTCAACATACATATCAAACCATATCAATCAAGCTTAAAGATGAACAACATTTCATAATAACCACTCTAAATGACCATCTCAAATATAATTTTAATCCCTTTCAAATATGAAACATTCAAGATTCAAAGTAAACCATCCTCCCGCCAAATGGGGTTTCCCAAACATGTGTTCAACTCCACAATAATATCCAAGAAGGCCTTCGGCCTTTGTGCCGAAATGGATCGGTTCTAGTCAAATGCAAGAATTAAACTGTTATCCATAAGAAATTAAACAAACAAGCGGAAGCAAAATAAATATGTCTAAGTTTAGGTGGCAATATACTAATCATCGCAAAAGCCATAAAGTCCTCACTTTTACTAGTGAGTTATAGATAGCTCCTTTCCCTTTGGCTTTACACTTAAACTAGCACCTGAAAAGCAATGAGTAACCGGGGTGAGACAATGTCTTAGTAATGCGTTTCCTACTTATCTTATATGTGCGTGTGTGCTGGCAAGGTGTCAAATGAGATCTATATATACACATTTGCAATATGCACCAATTATCAATATATAAGTTTGTATATATATATAACTCATTAAAACATGGGTATAACAGCTACTCAATAGTGCATATCATTCACTTCCATAAGAGGGGCAACCACAAACTACATGTATGAAATCAACTTCGAAACGAGAAGCTATCAACCTTAGCATAAGGGGCACTTCACATAGGCCTATGTGACGTATGATATCAACTTTAGTTTGAGGGGTATAATCAAATCCACTCACCGGGCCAAGTGAGAGTCTCATCACGTGATGACAAATGCTCGTGCAATCAACAATGCATTGATCACATTATCTAACATCCTCAATGATAAGGAGTTACATGTCTTGACAAAATATGTAGTAAATCAAGGCATAATATTACTTTGGGACAATTGCAGTAAGGTCCCAAGTAAGAGATTTAATATTAGATAGGTCCATTAACAACTTCTTCACTTGTTAACCAAGGGTACTTCAGCTGTCAATAGTTGTCATTAACAACTCCTTGGGATCTCTCTGAAATTAAATCTCTTACTTGAGACCTTACTGCAATTGTCCCTGTTACTTTCAAAACAGTACACTTTCCAATCATATATATATTTTCATCACATCACTTGAATATAAGAATCCCATTTGACTCTTCCTACAAAAATAATCATTTCATAAGCTTTCTCATATCCATGGACAATATTAAAATCAATTTCACAATCACTTACCAACACAACACACACATATGCAGGAAATGGTTACCTTTGAAGGTGAATTCAAATTTTACCACAATTGTGAAGCTTTCCATGGTCAGCTCAAATGCGGACTCTACACAAAATTAGCAACACACACATGATTAAGTAACTTAATCAAGTGCCCAAACACAAATAGGAATTTAAAATCCCTTCTAAGGTCCCTTTAGGAAAATTTAGGTAGTTTACAAAACTTAGCATCCCTCATTCAAAAACCATTCCCAATATTTCCAACATCGCCCCTAAACCTCAACCTCATTTTCATCTATCCAAACTCATCATTATTCTCAACAACATTAAACGGTTTAGCTTACACTCGATATAGCCTATAAGCTCAACCCAAAATCACCAGACCTCAATTACTCTAACTCTTACAATTTTCATTAGTCCCAAATCATCTACCAACATCATCTATCACATTAGAATCACCAATTTACTTGTGAGAAACCTAGAAATTAAGATCCTTGTCAAACCCAAACTTTCTCAAACTTTAAATAGACACATTTTGAGTCACATTTTGATTCAAGCATTTCCCAACAAATCAACCCATTTGAAATCATCTATTAGCATATAGAAACAAATTGGAAACACCAACACTCAGAAATCTCTTTGGAATTTTTAAATCACCCCTAAACCATAAGTTTTCAAACTTTGAAAATCCAAAATGTATATGAAACTCATTTTCCATCAAGGTAAACCAATAGGATAGTTAAAAATGATTCAAAAGTGGACCAGAAACTAGGAGAAATAATAAAACATGGTAGATTTTCAAAATCCCCAAAATCGCCACATGCTATTACTTGATTCTTTATTCTTGAAAAGCATATAACGACCTCCTCCTCCCATTTAGAACTACTTTCATACAATTCAACTCTCAATCTAACTATATAATTGCATGAACTTAGAAGTAAGGAGATGGGAAACTTACTTGCCAAAGGCTTTAAAATAACCTCCTACTATAGCCTCTCTAACAACGCCTCCTTCTTTCTCTATTCCTCTTCCTCTTTCTCTTTCTCTTTCTCTCTCCCTTAATTTCCTTTGTCTCTCCTCCTCTCTTTCTTTATTTCTCTTGATTTTGTTCCTATTTATAAAGTAGGCATGCTTCTTGAAGAAGAATGGAGAGAAGCTTGTCTCATAAGACCACATTAAGCTTCTTGAGAAAGACACCAATAAACTTATTGAAGAAGACAAACTAGGCTTACAGAAGAAGAAGACAACTCTAAGCTTCTTGAAGAAGACAAAATTAAGCTTCTTGAAGGAGACAAAATTATTCCTCTTGTAGAAAACAACTATAAGTTTCTTGAAAGACAAAACTAGTCTTCTTGAATAGACAACTATAAGATTCTTCAAGAAGACGAAACTAATCTTCTTGAAGAATGCAACTATAAGCTTCTTAAAGAAGACAACTCAAATATTTTAGAAGAAAACAACTTCAACCATCTTGAGGAAGATAATTCTAATTAGGAAAAATTGACACATAGGCATGTAGGTGTCTCACGTGATTTTCCTTAAAAATCTGTTTCCAAAATATCTCAAATTCCATAGTTTTATTTATAAGATCACCAACTTCCTTAATTAATCCCATAATCAAACCTTAATTTATCACAAAGGGTAAATGTGCAGATTTAGTAATCAACTATTATTTTTGTATTTTGTTTCTATGTGTTATTGAATGATATCCAGTATTTATTCAAAAAAAAAAAGTAATCAACTATGGGCCAGGTGCATGTAGCAAAAATAGTTTTTTCAGTTGCAAATGTGGTTATAATGAAATAAAAAAGGTGCAGATATGATAACTCTACTAGCCTACCCTTAACTCTATTTATTTTTTTGTAATGTGGAGCCCACAAACTCTACACATGGCACTAGTCCCTCCTTCTCCCTATTATTTTAATATTGATTTTCAAAAAAATTACTTTTGTTAAATTCCTCATCTTCTCTCACCCTATATGTCTTCCCCCCTTCATCCTTGGCAACATGCTAGAACTTGATGTGCTCCACGTCAAAAATTACGACCCCACCAGATGCAACAATTTCCTGAGTCAAATTCGCTTCCTTCCTATTTTCCTAGGCCTCTTTTTCTATTCCACCACTCTGCTACTATTAGCCTCCTTTACCATCAACGCTTCGAGATCGGAGCGATCAGAATCTCCGCCGCCACCGGCGCCGCCGCTAAAGCATGAAAAATCACGCCGGAAGTGAAAGATAGCATCCCATCATCGTTACTACCTTTAGAAGTAGGCGACCTTCTTTTCTTGTTGTCTTCTTCGAAGAATTGACTCTGTCCTGTTAAGAAATTCCCATTTCCACCATATGAATTCCTCTTACTCAACTCTCCTCAAATTTCAAAATCTCACCTGATTCCGGCTTCAAGGATTGCATATTCCCGTTCTTCAGTCCATTCCTGTTCAATCCATACTCCAAGAAGTTGAACTTCTTCGAGCAAAACCCCTTATTTTGTGATTGCTATGGATTTTGCAGTTGCTGGTTTCCATATTAATGATTATTCAGAACATGAACAACACTTGGTGCCACCATTAAAGTACTTAAAACTGGGGTTTCAAATTGCATTGGCTTGGCTATGTTATGTATGCTATGATCGTTATTCGAGCTCGGAATTGAAGCCAAAGCCACGGCGGCGGCTATGGTTTAATAATCACTAACCTCAAGGTGAAATTTAAACTAAATCACTCAGTTCCCCACCGCTTCCAGAGTACTATCCCAATCTCCCAAACACCCAATCAACTTCAAACT
The DNA here is from genome assembly GCA_037074515.1 of Mimosa bimucronata. Classification (NCBI taxonomy): domain Eukaryota; kingdom Viridiplantae; phylum Streptophyta; class Magnoliopsida; order Fabales; family Fabaceae; genus Mimosa; species Mimosa bimucronata. The sequence goes on from CM073447.1 coordinate 24,523,030, forward strand.
CTTCTTCGAACCCACTATTAATGGTGCGAAACTCTGGCCATTCACAAGCTCCTTCAAGCATATAGATTTCAACGATGAGGCGGTAGCACTAGGAGCTGTAATTGTTGTGCTATCGTCGCCAAGAATGAAAGGAGGAGACCGTACAAGGTGAGAGAAGACGAGGGATTAAAAAAAAGACTTTTTGTTAAAAGAAACCAATATTAAAAATAATAGGTAGATGGAGGGGTTGGTGCCACTTATACAATTTGTGGGCCCCATATTACAAAAAATAAAAGGAATTAAGGGGTGGCTAACGGAGTTAACATATTTGCATATTTTTTATTTCATTATGACCACGTTTTCACCTGGAAAAAGCTATTTCTGCTATGTGCACCTAGTCTAATAGTTGATTGCTAAATCTGCACCTTTACCCTATCATAAATCCTTAATTAATTTTTTGGAATGTTACAACTCTCCCAATCTTTAGGAATTTTGTCTCCAAAATTTGAACTACTTATACTTTACATGATTTAATGCAAGACAACAACAAACCGAGACTTACAAGTGCCAAACTCCCTATCACAAAAATATACCAGCAGTAACACCATATAGTGACAGCAACAAATGATTTGCCTACCTTTAAGGGTTCCCTTTTCATTTACACATCCTTGATTTCTCACGGCATTTGTAGAAGAATTAGCATCTATCATCATACATATACTTTATTTCCAATACATTTTAAACACTATTTCAACCCTCATTTAACTTTATTCCTTAGCCAAAGCTGACCATATCTAGAATAATGATAATAATTAGTTCTTAATCCTTATGTACATTTATATAATAGCATCTTCTAATTTACAAAATACATCCACTTTTAAAACAGATTGGAATATCATTATCCCTCTCCTTACAAGACTTAACTATAGCAATACATACCATCCATAATAATCACACATTTCAGCTTTAACCTCTTAATCCAACTCACCGTAAAACTTCAACTCAACACTTCAGAATTTAACAACAATCAAAATTTTACTTCACATTTAAAGACATAAAGGCCAATCTTTAAACCTGAGCTTTATCTCACAAATAATGATCTCCAGGTCTAAAAAACAATACCCAAATGATCAAATGTAAGAACCTCCTTATAAATACATATTAACTTTCACATAGACACTCATATGCATCATATCGTCATCTTTAACCTGAAACTACTTTCCATCTATGAGAAACATAATTCTAGCACTTAAATCATTAATTCTAACCCTTGCAATAGTTTTAAACATAGAGAAAAACAAACATACAATCTTCACAATTACTCATACATCTTAATATTCTCAATTTAAAATCCCACTACATGATTACATCATCTATTTATCATTTTGAGAGCCTTACACAGAAGAAAATTCAGACTTCTCCTCAACCAAGTTATAACTCCCTAAATTCGGTCAAACATAACCAGAAAGGAATGCAGCCATTCAAACCATTCTTTATATCCATGTTAAGTAAACTTTCTAGCAACACTCCAAATTCAGATCATCGCAATTATAAACCTCTAACTATAACTTAAACATAAGCTTCATTTATAAACATGTACTTCTCGTACAACTCCAATCTCAACTCTCTCTAGCATCAATAACTCCTTGCTTAACTCCTGGCTAAATATGCTTCATTCTTCTCATCATTTCACATTTTTCAACCTTTACTCATCGGGACAACACAGAGAATCTATTAACGTCACCATCTCACACAACTCAAATCACATAATCCAAGACTTCCACTTTAATATCCAATAATGTAATTTAATCCTTTGTAAATATTTAACCAACACTTTGGACCTCAAATAGCCCTACAAATCAGATTCCCACTTTTAAGAGTACTCACAAAACTTCACCCTATATCATTTCACCTTTATGAAATAAAATATCCTTTTTAGCCAAGATTACCTTAATATCTAACGGTAATAGAAGGACATAATTTTGGATTTTCTTTTTGATTTAAAAAATATTCTAAAATATATGAAAATCATTTTAGAGGTTGGAACATTACAAAAGATATTAGACAACATTCAAGCTAAGGAGGCACGCTAAACGATTAAAGTAATTTTTTTGTATCATATTATCTAAATTCTAGTACCTCCTATCTATATATGACACTTTTAGAATAACATCTTAGTAAAAAATATAAGTCACCTACATATAATTAATACTCCCCGGTCCTAATTATAAAACCACTTTACTTTTTTGACTTTTTTTTTCACTCGAAAAAACAACTAGTTTCAGTCCCAAAAGAAATATTTTTTCCTCAAAACTAATTTATTCTACTTATAAACTAACATATAATCTAATTTTATGTGACATATGTTATAATTTAGTGGTCTAATTTGCTTCCTTAACTTCTACAAAAAAAAGTCAAAGTGGTCTTATATTTAGGACCGGAGGGAGTATTTATTTTCCGTTTTGTCCCTATAATTAATGATTATTTTTAATTTGCTCATTCATTATATTCTCCCTTCTTATTATAATTTGGTTAAAGTAATATATAATATAGATAGGAGGGAGTAAAACAATTGGTGATAATAGAGTGAAGGAATACACACACATATTCTCCTTAACGTGTCTAGGTTTAGCCATTCATTTCGGCTTTATCAAGTGTAACGTAGGAAAATTGAAGTATTCTCAAATGGTCATATTCTTTGAGTATTGGATACTCTACCAGAAATCTGAAGATTGACTTTAATTCACTTTCGTAGAAGCTTTGCTATTTTCTTTATCATTAACTTTAATCTCTTCAACTTGTTTCGTGCTTCTCTCATCTTCTCCAAACTAACTTATTCATCATTTCCACCCATTTTAATTCCATGCCTCTCTTTCTCTCTATTTACAAGGAAAAAGTCTCAGAAGAAAATATAAATAAAAAGGTTATAGTGACAAGTGAGTTATGAGTATAGTATAGATTTATCGTCAATTTATGAATTATAAATTGATATTGCATGATTACTAATAATTATTACTACCTTAGATCTCATTATGGGTTTTCTAAATTTATACCCTTCCATATCTAACATTATCACGTTTTCTTTATTTTTTTTATTTATGACACAAAATTATATATATATATATGTATATAAATATATATGTATATATATACAGAAGAATCTAGAATTAAAAAATTGGGACATAGCTTTTTCACAACAATTATTCATTATAGGCCAAAATACAAGTTGCCTTTTAAGAAAATTGCTGGTCCATAATATAAATCATAAAAAAATATTAATGATCGTTTTTAATTTAAATTTTATTTATTAGTGGTACATATTGGATTTGGATGGATGGAAAACAAACCTAAACAAGGGTACAATTGAAAATTTGTAGATTTAATGAATTAATTATTCTTTTATTTTTATTTTTTTTTTGAGTGAAAGGGAAATATATTAAATCAAAACAAGAGACATTGTGAGCTTTGCATTACAATATTTGCTTCAGTAGGCAAAAGCTCTTCCGTGTGTTCCTAGCTATTGCTCTAATGAGCGCTAGTATGCCATCAACATAATAATTTTCCTGCCTAAAAATTCTGTTGTTCCTAATTTCCCAAAGTTTCCAAAGGGTAATACAAACTCCCACCTTCCAAGAGACGTCTAAATCAGATTTTTTAAGAATGGCACATAGCCAGGATGGGGTTACCATTCTTAGAAAATCTGCAAACATATCGCCGGGGAGAATTTTCTTCTAAACAGAGTTTGAAAGGGGGCAGTCCCTGAATACATGTGTGATAGATTCAACCCCTTGTGATAGAGGGAGCAATTAATTATTCTTTTATTGATTTCAATGAGATAATATATATTTATAAAAAAGTTATTTATATTTTGAATTTTAAATACTGTGTTCGAATCCAAGAAGATAAGTCCTTGATTTTAGATGCAAATCTAATTCCGTCATGATTACACCGTTATCTTAAACTCATTTGTTTAAGCATGTCAGCTAACCAAGAACTTTAATTAATACTAATAGTAAATGTCATGTTAGAAAGATTTCCATATTCCTAGAAACCCCAGGTGTCAATGAATTTGGTTAGATTTATTTATTTATTTTTTTGCCATGGAATTTGGTTAGATAAACGATTGTACTTGTTGGCAAAAAAAAAAAAAAACACACACACACACACACACAGATATTAACCGTTTAATACATTTTTTATTAGATAAGCTATTGTTCTTATTTTAAAATAGCTGATCTTATGTAATAAAAGTATATTTTTGGTACTTTATTTATACATCAAATCTTATTTTAGTCCCTTAAATTTGAAAATTACTTCTTATTTTTTTTCTAAAGTCATTTGTTTTATTTAACGGAAAATGCTAACCCAACAAATCCAAGAAGTGATTTTATAATTAAATGTTAATAAAAATGACTAAATTTTAAAATATAAGAATGATTATACTAAATAATTAAAATTTAAACATCTGTTGTTATCATATAACTACAAAATCAATATTTAAATTTGTTGGGTAAGTATTTTCTGTTAGATGAAACTAACAACATTAGTAAAAATGGTCAAAAATAGCACTTTTTAAATTTAAGAGGGGAAAAAAAAAAGACTTGATGCAAATTAAAAAAAAAACAAATGTATGCTTATAACAAAAGACCACCACAAGCTGTTAGATAAAAACTGCTAGTGCGATAGCTCGTATGTTATGTATTTTCTATAAATAAAATTTAACTTTCTTCTAATGTTTGGACTGGATAATGTTACGGTTCAAAAGGTGAAATAGGTTGAATCTTTTGGCTATGATGATTAAATTTAAAGATTTTTTACTTTTAAATATTATATGGAAAAAAAGATTATCAAAATCTTAATAACCTTAATAAGTTACTAACAATACAATGCTTTTTTTAAGGTTTTCCTAACAATAACATTGTGCTGAGAGTTATATATAAAAGCTATAAATATAAATGAGATTAAAAATACTCAAATTTTAACTTACGAAAACTTATATTTTATAAATTTTATGAATTAAGAATCAATTTTTCCAACAAAATTACAATTATTGAGATTTTCTACCCCAAATATTTTTTTTTTTTTTGGGTAAGGTTCTACCCCAAATATTTGCTCAGACGAGAAAACATTAAAAATATTCCACATGATGCATTTTTTTATCCAATGGGCATTAACGTGATGCATTTTTTTTTATTCATTAATATAAATTCCATCTTCCTCAGACTACTTTCGTCTCTCATTTCTCTCCTTCTCACTCCGATTACTGTTTTTTCATTTTCTCAGTCTGGCATCTCTTTCTCAAGCCGATAATATGTTTTTTTAAGCACTGCTTTCTCCAGTGAAAACTGTTACGAAGTCCAAGGAGGAAGAAGACGAGGGAGGGTTAGTTATTTATTAAGGTTATCCACTGAGTTTTTGGACTCTTTCTTCCTCTTCCTTTTTTTTTTCCTCGAAACTTTGCTCCGATCCTCCTTTTTTCTTCTTCTTCTTCTTCTTCTTCGATATTGTGGTGTCTCGAAGAGTTCTTTAGGATTTTGTTTTTCCGGTGAGAGATTTCGGATATTTGTGGCGACGTGAGGGGAGATTTTGATTCTTTGATCATTTTTTGTTTCTGGGTATTCCGATTTTGACCCAAGGTATTGACTTTAGCCCACTTGCTATGTTGGGTTTGATTCCAATCTTTTATTGGAATTTGTTTTAAGAAGAAACCTCGTAGCATTGTTATTGGAAACTGGGCACCGTGGGTTTTATTTTTGGTGAAAAAGATAAAGATTGATTCTTTTGGGTTTCCGATTATGAACATTCCTTTGTTTATTTCTGGGAATATCGGAGCCTGATTAAGCCAATTTTGGGTTGCTTAATGTGACATTCAAGTTTTGATCTTTTAAAACCTGAACTATGAATAGTTAATTAACTTGTGCTTTTTTGGATTAGGTCTCTTCAACTTACCCTATTTGATATTTTAGGAAACCTAATCAAAACTTATAACTGCATGTTTCCCCTTGCCTAGACTTATTCAAAGATCTGGCTTCATAAGTGATCGTTGATATTAATGTGTTTGTCGGAATCAATGTATTTAGGCAGTTTCCTTAATTGATCTCTTTGATCTTGTTGTTTATTAATGGATCAAATCCTAATCTAGTGGTTACTGCAACAGGCAGGAACCACTCGGATTTCCATCTCTTTATTACTCGCTCTTCAAACTCTGGCCTTTTGCTTTATTCTCTTTCAAAATTCTCAGCGTCCAAAAAAGAGCTTCTTGATACATAGTAACCTCTCATAGCTTTGAATCAATTCTGAATTCAAAGTATGGTTATCTCTTTTAACCGTTTCTCTTGCTGGTTACGTGGTGGCAAGGAAGAACAATCTGTTTCTAAGAGCACTCCTCAGAATGCTTCTTCTGAAGCTGGTTCTGGTCTAAATAAACTCGGGTCTAAGAAATTGCATAACATTAAGGAAACAAAGATTGTGCCATCTCATAGGAAGGTTCATCAAAAATGGAAGAACAGGGAAGGGAATAGAATTGATAGGGAATTTGATGTTGTTGTGGTGCCATCAGATGGTGGTGAGTATTTGTCTGGGTCTGAATCTGACGATTCAGATTATTCTGTGGGGTGGATGGAGCCTCATGGGCCTAGCTTTCATAGTGATGAAGAGTCAGATGACAGTTTTGCAGTTCTGGTTCCTTGCTATAAACATGGTGGCAAGCAGGTGGAGAGTTCAAATAATGAGATTTTGAGTGCTTTTAAGAACCTGCCAGATGAATTACCTTCAGGTATAAGAGTCATATGTGCGCCTTATAATTTTCTGATTTTATTCTGAGGCGTTTTATTCCCACTCAATCTCTTTGATACTGAAGAAATTCATAAGTTGATTTTTTAATTGTTCTTGATGAGGTTAATATGACACTGATGAAGAAATTGATCTATTTTGTTGTGATGACTGTGCAATTTGGATGTGTTTTTATGTCTTTGCATAACCCATTAGTTGTACTGCATCACTAAAATAATTGCGGAAGACATAAACCGTTTTGCGGAATTAATTGAGCAGTGTGTGATTGAAGATTTTTATTCTGGAAGGGCATTTATAATGTACCATGAGATAAAACAATTATGTGAAGATGCATTTATGATCTACACATTTTTTATTCAAGATGGTGAATTCCACCTTAGAAAGTCACATTTAAAGTACTAATGGTTTCTCTGTTGATTGCATGAGACAAATTTGATACCTTTGATTACTTTGTTGATTGGGTCAAAGCTTGAATTGTATGACCCTGGTTAGTATATATGTGAAGATAGATCTTGGCTGTGAATTTATATTTAGATCTTGGGCTTCTGAAGCCTAGGACTTAGGAGTGCTTATAGAATACAGATGAAACTGATTCAAACCTTACTTATTTCAACATGGAATCTGCCTGCTGCAATTGGGAATTTGGTCCTTGAAAGTGAAGGACCTATTGATTTTATGCGTTAAGTGGAATGGTATGTCGTGTTTTCAGAAAGGGGAAAATTGGTGAAAAGTACTTGTTTGAGAATTTTATTGGTTACAAGGACATGAATTTGAACATCAGAACTTTTTGTGTTGAAACATAACAGAAGAGCAATACTTCTTGCATAAAAAAATATATTAGGTCCTTCTGGCGAATAAAATTTTCAAACAGATATTTTTCAGTGATTTTCCCTTTTGAATGTGTGCCTTGAAGTGAATGATGGTAATGATATGTGGCTTCCATTCATTGTGTTATGTTTATTGGGTAAGAATAAGTGATTCAGCTTCTGCAGGAGACTGCAGATATATGCCATCCGTACTTATTATATTTCGTGTGTGTTGGATATGCAGGTAGCAAGAAATACTTAGAACAATGGCTGGCTTCTCTCAAGAACTTTGAAGTGTAGAGACACACTGTGTCTTATTATTACAGTATATAATGGCACTGAGCTACAAGCTGTTAGTAAGTGATAAGAGAGCAACTAGAATTGGAAGATATTATTATTACTGTGATCAACTAGTAAGTGATTAGAAAGAAGGGCACTGAATGGATGACTTGCATATTCTTCTTTGTAGATACCTCTTTGTGAATAGGCAGAAAGAGAAGGCAAAGATATATATATATATATATATTTATATTAAAATGATTCCTAAATCTGTATGGTTTGAGCTCCTATGTGAATAATAGTTGGATTTCCTGGCCTAGTAAGGGTTCTTTTCATTAATTAATCAATCCATCTTCTTGTATGTTATTATTGGAGATGCAGCTATTTATCTCTGGAAAATTGGCCATTCAAAAGTTTATTGGTGAGGATGTTCTAAATTTTTCTTATGCACATATAACGTTGATATTTTGCAAATTTTGTACATAGAGAGTATTTTTAATGGAAGATTTCCCCCCAAGTTTTTCCACTTTTTCGCCCTTCTCTTCCTCTTTTGTTTCATAGCGTCTAGAAATTATCATTAAAATAAAAAAAATAAAAAAAATTCAAGCTAAGCTTTTGGTCCTAAAGAGAATATGGCTATTTGATGTAGAAACAACTTGAATTGATTTGGATGCTTATCGCTTTTGGACCAGCTTCAACAATTTTTTTATCTTTCGGATTACCTATTAAGAGAAACAAAATATAAAATGAAGATAATCTTTTAGCTTGCATCCTATAAAAAATGGTTTTACTTTTCAGAAAATTGCAAGTTAATATTTGTCTGATTTTAACCATAAAATTGCATCTCATTGGAAATTGTACTTGTGAGAATCAGTACTCTGTTTTAAGTTTGTTAGTGGTCCTTCTCACCAATAAAATGGAATCTTTTTATTTTTTACAAGTTTCCCAATTAAGATTTGAACAGAACAGTCAAGCAAGCATTATTATTTGGGTGAGATTAACATCCAAAACCCTATATGGAAGACAACCCTAACAAGTTAGCACATGTTGTGGGATTGGGTTATAGGAGTCGGGATTAGGAAGCATGGGGCTGAACTTAGGACCACATTAAAGGTGGAATATGGGCTTTTATCTTGGCAAGGGTCACATGGAGATTGAGTTTGAAAACGATGTATAACCCAATGTTCTTTTTTGTCTGTGCCTTCTTTCATGGTTTCCCATTCTCTTCTTTGATAGGAAAATGCCACTTTCTTTTCTTTCACTCCAATTTACATTTTCCATGTTTCACAATTTTATATACTCTGTGTGTGTGTGTGTGTGGAATTAGTTTATATTTTTTTGGTTTTGTTATGTCCTCATCTTTTCAATAAGACATCAAAGCACCTTGACATGAATATCGTAGGGCTAAAGAAAAATCTGTAAATGTAACATTTATGAGACCTCTCTCTCTCTCTCTCTCTCTCTCTAGAAACCTAAACTGGTTTTTTTAATAAAAGGGCAATCTATTAAAATAATATAAAATATAAAATGATACACTGAAGAAAAAAGGGGCCTCCTTACCTGAACTCACAATATCCATATAATAGGCCCAATCCACAAACCAACAGCATGACATAGAACGAAAAACAAAGCACGTAAAAGAAAATGAGCAACACATAACACAGCCCAAAGAATATAGAAAAGGCCCATTACAAAAGACACCACAATCTACCCGGTGAGAGGCAACCAACAGGGGTTGGATCTAATGGAAGACGAAGTCCATCACAACGCAGTAAACCAAAATTAGGAGTCTCACTGAGAAAAATGTTCACATTTAGTTCTCAACAGTGCATCCAATTATACCTTGTAATATAGGTTGGGTCATGCAGGCCAACCCATCAACCTGTAAAAAGTTGGTGGGTTGGGATTTAGAAAAATGTACACATTTTGGTAGGTTGTTGGCCCAAGCCCGAATAATTCAAAGTTCAAACCCATGATAGGCTACCCTCGCCAATGCATGGATTAACCCGCATTAATTTTTTTTTTTGAAAATTTAAAATTTATAAAATAAAACCCAAAACAAATAAGTTAGGTTTTTGGTAAAAGATGTTTCATTTTATTTTACATAATAGCATGCTAAATAATTAGATAAATATTATCTTATTGTTAAAAATTAAAACTTAAAAATTAATTTGTAAAAAGAATGGGTGTTCACATGACGAAAGACAGTATAACATATCTGTGTTCCATCCCACAAGGACTCAAGACAACAAAGTTGTCTCATGTACCATCTCGTTTCCATAGTGTTGGGATGGAACATGACATTGTGTTTATTTGTTCAAAGAACACTGACTTGTTTACTAGGTTTTCTTTTCACTATTGTTTGGACTTATAAAAACTAAAATGTATGGGTATAGGTTGAATGTTAGACTTGTTTACTAGGTTTCCTGACTACGTACAAGCAGTATATAAGAGACTTTAGTCTTATTCTAAGATTTTAGCCATTCGTTTCAGGTATTGTCGCTGTTGGGTTTATAGAATGAACTTTTGTGATTTTAAGCCAGATAAAACTTTTTTAGATTACATAAAATTCGGATCCCATAGGCTTGAAGTTCTTTATTAACAGTGCTTGCATGGAGAAAAATTAAGGGAAAATTAATTATAAGTCTCGTGTAAGGAACTTAATTAAAATGAGGTCTTTCGAAATCACATAATTAATCTCAGGTCTCTACCAGGAAGTTGTTATTGCCTGCTCATTAAGTTGTTATTGGCAAGCCAAATAGTTATTATCATCTGATTAAAAGTTGTTATTGACCCATAATTAAATTCTCGGTCACTAACAACTTTTGGCCTGACGATAACGGTTGTGTCTAGATTGGCTTCTGAGAAGTGACTTTTTTTCAGAAGGACTTTTTCAGAAGTAAGATTGGATAAAAGTCAGATTGTGTGAAGTGATTTATGTTTAGATTTGTGATGATAGAAGTGACTTTTTTTCAATCTGACTTTTAGAAATATGTTTGGATGATTATTTTGAAAAGCAAATTTAGATAAAAAATTACTAAAAATGGCATTATTGTTATTAAATAATACATATATAATATGCATATATTCTTATTAAAGGCTTAGTTTCTCCCTTATTTTAAGGAAAATAATTTAAAAAATAATATTTTTAGCTCAAAGGAGGATATTGTGGGAGAAAATAGTTAGAGATTATTATGGTAAATTTTTGGTGATAAAAAAGAAATTTTAGATTAAAAGAAAATATCTTATTTGAGAATTTTAGAGGTCTAATAGTCTAATTTTCCTACCCACTTTATTAAATAATACATAACAAAAGGCGTGGGACCCATCAGAAGCCAGAAGCGAGAAGCCACAAAAATTTGCTTCTCGTTTTTTGCTGTTTAGAAATCCTTTTCACCCATAAGTCAGATTGAAAAAAAGTTGAAAATAAACATCATCAAAAGCAAATTTTTGCTTCTGGCTTTTCCACCATGCTTCTGGGCTGAAAAGCCAATCCAAACATGTTGAACAACTTTTGGCTTGACAATAACAATATAGGGCCCAGTAATTACAATTTTTTAACTTCACTTCAGTAATAACTTTTGAGTTACTGATAACAATTTAATGAGTAGGCGATAACAATTTCGCGGGACCTAACATATTAGGTGATTTCGTGAAACCTCATCTTAATTAAGTTCCTTATTACACTGAGAACTTTTAATTAATTTATCCAAAAATTAATGAACCCGATATCATGTGATTTTTAGCTTAGGTATTCTATATTCACATAAATAGAAAAACTCTGTGCATGTCATGATAAGAAGACTGGCATCTTTGGTTCTATCTTATATGGCTTTTTCCAAATAATATTTTATGACATAATTAAATCTTAACTATTAACATTTAATTCAATGATTATAAGATTGGGATAAGAAATGGAAGCAGAGGAAAACCATATTTGTAATTGTAAGGTAGAGATGGTGATGGAGAAGTCAAGTCTCTGCCAATGAATTTGGTTACGAGCTTTACTCCCCTCCATCACCCTATTATTAGCAATTTAATTAGCACTCTCTTCTCACTTTCACATTTTGATTTTCTCTCTGATTTTTCCATTAATTCAATCCTTTCCCACTTTTCCTTTTTTCCCTATTTGGTCCTTTCCTCTCATGAACATGTGAGAGAGAGAGAGACGTAACAAGAAAATCTGGGTTTGCATGTTTTTGTTCTCTGTCTTTATAATGTCTCATTGTCAACATTAAAAGGGATCATAAACAAGAAGAGATCAATATGTTGCACAGAGCAGCCAGCAATGCATATTCATGGTGGTGGGCGAGCCACATCAGAACAAAGCAATCAAAATGGATGGAACAAAACCTTATAGGTCATCTGTTTCTCTCTACCGTTTTATTTTTCTGGCCAATGAGGACTTTTTATCTGATTGTGCAAACTCAACAATGGATTTTTCTTTAGCTTGAAGAGACAGAAATGCGATTGGCTTTCTATTTCATACATTTCATCTCATGTCAATATGGGTGTTGCTTACCTTAACTTGCTTTGTTCAATTTTTTAAACCTTGGAACCATAAGTTTTGTTCGTATTGAATAGAATGGTATACATATTTTGTGAGATTGAAGCATTGCTTGCAATGTGTCAAAATTCTATGGTCAGACCATGATGTTAATAAATGATTTCCTATTATGTTTAGAGGATCAAACCTGATGTAATGATGGGCATTCAGTCATGTAGTGTGATCAGAATTCATACTATTTCATTCACATAATGTAAGAGTCAGAATTTGCAAATTATTTCAATTTTAATTGGAAACTTAGAACTGAAATGCCAACTTATGCTTAACAATTGAGCATGATATAATGTGTGAGATTAATTTGTTAGTATCTCATGGTCCTGGGAAAACTGAACGTACGTACCCAAAACTGCAGATTACGAAGAGAAAGTGGAAGCTGTTATGAAACTCTTGGAAGAAGATGGAGATTCCTTTGCCAAGAGAGCTAATATGTATTACAAAAGGAGGCCTGAGCTAATTAATTTTGTGGAAGAATCATTCCGGGCTTACCGAGCTTTAGGCGAGCGATATGATCACATATCAAAAGAGTTACAAAATGCAAACAACACCATTGCTTCTATCTATCCGGACCAAATGCCACTTATGGATGAAGATGATGAGGATGGTTCTCCCAATGCTCCCAGAAAAGTTCCAGAAGGGTTCAATCCTAGTAATGCTGCCCCAAAGATTCCAAAACCTCCACAAAAAGATTTAAAAGCAGTCATAACATCAGCTGCCAAAAAGTATTGTACCAAGAAGGTAGTAACTAAACTTGCTCCAAAAGAAACCATTAAATCTGGATTGAGCAAAAAGGAGGCACTTGAAGAAATTGACAAGCTTCAGAAACAGATTCTGACACTACAAACTGTGAAAGAGTTTCTAAAGAGTACTTATGATAATGCCATTCGAAAGTACTGGGAAACTGAGGAGGAAATCAAAAGATTACAAGAGAGAGTTTCCCTTTTGCATGATGAATTTGGTGAAGGAATGGTCATTGAAGATGATGTAGCTCGCCGTTTGATGGCAGAAGCAGCTCTTAAAACTTGCCAAGAGACATTGGCTCGTTTGCAAGTAAAACAAGAAAGATCATCTGATGAAACCAAAATTGAGAACACAAGGGTAACGGCACTAAGGGAGAAGTTGGAGTCTCTCATGCACAAGTTACATTATGATCAGGTCAATAGGCCAGAGCTAAGGGCAAGGAAAAATGTAAAACAAGTGGTAAAGAACATGGACGAAGAAGTAGAGAAACTGAATCAACAGAAACAGGAGTTGCTGTTATTACAAAACCAATTAAAAGAAAAACTTGCTGCTGGCTCTTCTGCATCTATCAGTGTGTCAGAAATGGCTGAGAAGATTGATGAGCTTGTGACTAAAGTGATTAACTTAGAAGCTTCAGTTTCCTCCCAAGATGCTCTAGTGAGAAGATTAAGAGCAGAAACCGATGAACTTCAGTCCCAGATTTTAACTCTAGAAGATGATAAGGCCAGTCTTATTGATGAGAAAAATGATTTGACAACCAAGCTGAGGGAAATGGATGAAAAGATGCAGGGTATCCAGGATCTCAATGAAATGGTTGAAACCCAGAATACAGATCTCCAAACCCATTTTACTGAAGCGCTTTGTGATCTTGATCATATTTCTGACAAGCTTCCGAATGTGAAGCCAGATGAGAGAGTTAAGATCCCAAATATATCAAAGAGAGAAGGTGAGCCATCAGGTGAGGTTGTATCAGAAAATGAAGTTCAAAGGCACGGTGCCTTGAATCAAGAAAATATCTTAGTAAATGATTTAGAGTCAGATAAGAAGCCTAAGGTCTCTGATTTGGTGGATAATTATGTGCAGAAAGATAAAACGATTGATGCCGCTGATTTTGCAGATAAGAATATGCAGAAAGATAAGAATGACATAGGCTTGGGGAAAGATAGAGAAACTAATGTCACAGGTTTGATGGATAATGCTGTGAAGAAGGATAACGAAATGGTCACAGTTTCACTGGAAAACGAAGCAAAGTCAGTGAATCCCAATGAACAAGAAAAGACTCCAAATACTGGCAACAATGATTTGGTAGAAAGATCTGCTTCAAGTATCATTACAAGAGATCAGGATCTCAGCCAACACAAGGAAATGAAGGAGGTAAATAGCTATTCAGAGAGTTCTAGAGACCAAAGGGAAAAGAATGCAACCCAATCTTCATCAGAGACTGATAATGCCTATGAAGTTCATTCTCAGGAGCAGACAACAGCAGAAGAAGGTGAACCTAATTGGCGGCAAATGTTTATGGATGGAATGAAGGATAAGGAGAAACTTATCTTAACAGAATATACAAATGCTCTCAGGAATTACAAAGATGTGAAGAAGAATCTGCATGAGTTAGAGAAGAAAAATGAAGAAATACTCTCTGATACATCCTTGAAACTGAAAGAACTAAAGTCTTCCAATGCCTTGAAAGATGAAGAAATCAAACTCTTGCGTCAGAAGCTAGGCCTTATTGAGAGAAGTCTGGAAGGAAATATTGAAAGAAAAGAAGATGATGACGACGATGATGACGATTTAATATTAAAAGTTCACCACCAGCCTGACTTTACTTCAGCTATAGAAGAGAGTTTGCGGAGAAGCATTGATGAAATTCTAGAGGAGAACTTGGATTTCTGGTTGAAATTCAGCACTACTTTCTCTGAGATACAGAGATTTCAAACCACTATAGAAGATTTACAATCTGATGTATCAAAACTCGAAGAAAATGCGAAATCAGAGAGCACCAGACACTCAATGAAATCAGAGGCAAGACCAATTTTCAAGCATCTCTCAGAAATCCAAACTGAATTATCAGTTTGGTTGGAGAAGGGTGCATCACTGAAAGAAGAACTTAAACACAGGTCCTCATCATTGTGTGAAATCCAAGAAGAGATAACAAAGGCCTTGAAAGCCAGTGCAGAAGAATATGAATTCAAGTTTACTAGCTACCAAGCTGCCAAGTTCCAAGGTGAGATTTTGAACATGAAACAAGAGAACAATAAGGTTGCTGATGAACTTCAAGCAGGCCTAGATCATGTATCATCTCTGCAATTTGAAGTTGACAAGGTTCTTTCAAAGATGAGCGAACAATATGGCTTCTCTCATTCAAAGAAGCAAAGAAACACTGAGACAAGACATTCAGATAGTAGAGATAGTAGTGGTTATCGTTCTCAGGTTCCTTTGGGTGCATTTATATTTGGGTTCAAACCAAAGAGACAAAAACACTCAATCTTCTCTGGCATTAGCCCTGGAATGCATAGGAAGTACCGTGCTTCCATTAAAGGACAACATTTGTAAATATCTTCTTGTGTCTCTTCATTTTTTATTTTTTCCCCTCTGTAACTCGTGTAAAATTTTTGCTGGTTTCATTAGATAGTGTTTTAAACAGTCCTTTCTGAGATTTTTTTTGTAAGTCCGCAGGAGTATATATGATTGAATGTAGGCATCAACTCGCAAATTGCAAATACATGTATTTGTACAACTTTGTAACGTATACCATTTATATTCCTTCTTTCACAATAAAGCAATGACATTCTGGTGAAGTGCCTTGGATTTTATTTTTGTTGATTATATTTAAACTTTCTGGAGCAATGTTTATTTTGTATATTTATATATGATTTTTGTTTTAGGGCAGCTCGGTATTTAAACTTGGTGTCCAATTTATAGATTTTCTCACTAATTTGACAATGACTTTTTCCACCCAGTTATCTTTCCCTTCTATCTTCCCTTGCTATCCTTACAAAAGAACAAGTTTCTCCCTAGTTGATGTCACAACTCACAACTCACAAAGTAACGGCTTTACTGAAGCGTATGAGCTAAAATTACAATTAAACTCTTTACTGATTTGAAAAGGAAAACAATGAAATGTATGAACATTTGACAATAGAAAACAACTTCAATATAATAAACTTCTCTATTGCCTTCCTGACATCAAAATTGTACATCTGAGAAGAATGATCAACTGCTAGTGATTGACAATGAAGAAAACCAATTTTAAAGCATCCACATTTATCTCAATCAACTGATAATAAACATACCAGCTGTATAACGCAACTGCACCTAAAATCTCTCATGGTATGGAATAGAGTATTTGGAAACTATAGTATGAATATGCTGGTCCTATACCCGCGACAGATTTTGTTGTTATAAATAGGTCAGATCAACTTCAACATGTCATGCCTTTTTTCCATAATATAGCTAAAGATGAATTTACAGCAAATGGTTTGCCCTGTTTTATCCAAAAGCAACTCTGTCATAACACACTTCTTTACTCATGTAATTAAACCAGTGTCATTCTATGTCACGGCTGAGATTTTCTCTATAGACTCAAACAAGCAGATCCCTGACTTCCATGGCAAGAGCTTGAGAAAAAAAAGGTGATGAAACATGTTATCCAGATTGTACAGTTGAATTATCTCCAAAATATTGGACTGGATTATTCAAGTAATATCATTTTCCTTTGTTGTCATCTTGTGGAAACTGCACCCCCATGAGCCCAAGCAAATTGGATGCAGGACCTGGAAGTCCTTGTTGGGAAGAAAAGGAATCCAGAAAGCTTTTTACCAAGTTCAGATCCACGTCAACAGGAGAGAAATCTTCATCCATATTCTCTACGGTATTTGATGTTTCCTGGAGGTGGATTACAAAGAATATAATTCATTCAACTGCATTCAGCTTTCCAACAGCTATGAAACTCTGCTGAACTAAATAATAAAAGCTGAATTTTCATGCAAATGTGCACATCCCCCCCCCCCCCCCCCCAACAAAAAAAAAAGTGAATGAGGAAAAGGTCAAGAAAGCTTATCCTATTGGCACCAAATCAACAACAAATTTGAGTCATGTTTACCGCATACCTGCTTACCTTTTGAATTGACTTGGTGAGGTCAAGTAATAATTATTTCATAAGAACTTAAATACTTTTTCTACATGCAAAAACACAAGCAAAATACCTCATCCTTCTTGGGAATTTGTTCATTAGCACGAACAAAACTTCTTCCAAGAGTGGTTGCCTTCAGTTCTTCACTCATAGCATCAGAATAGGACTGCATGAATGTATCTCCACCATCTTCATTGTCATGTTCAGCCATATCGCCTTCATCAGAATCATCTACACAATTATTCATAAAACATAAGAAACCTTAAAGAGAGATAACAGGGGTGTACATGCACTACAACAGTTGATATATTTGATTAATTTCCAGGGGAAAAAAATCATTACACTTCTCGATCATCTACATGCAAAACAGAAATACTAGTTTTAAAGCGAATTTTCCTCTGCTAATAGCATAAATCACAGGTAACAAGAAATATCTTAGATGTGTAGCTTACCTGAGCAACAGAAAACTTGACAGGCACAATAGATAGTGTTCATAAAAAATTGAGCAAGAAGTTCAAATTTTATGCAATGTTTGAGGCATTTTCGTTTAGTAATTAATATCATAGTCTGAGGCATAGCAAGGTTTGATATTTATTCTTTTGACTGTATTTCTATTTATTCCTTAAGTTGCCCACCAAGAGGCTTGAACCTTTTGTGAAAGTAGTTTTTTTCCTTGGGTTATTATTTGAATTGTTCCTCAAGAGAGAAAAAAATTACAAGGAAAATGTATTATGAAGCAGCAGAAGCAGTAGCAAAAGATTATATGCTAAGGCTGTTGCTCACGCTTGTTAATGAAGGCAGAGAACAATCTGTGACTTCCAGACTTGCCCTTCCTCTTAAACCAAAGGGAAAAAGAGATGGACTATTAGCAAAACATATAGCTAGAATAAAGTTCAAACTTAACGGATGCTGCGAACTAAAATGAATGTACAACTGCGCATGATTATGATAAATCATATAACAATAACGCATTGCTCGTTGAATGCATGTTCTTTGCAGGAAAATGCTTGTGAAAAGCATCGAATGAAAAAAGAAAAACAAAGCAAGCACACATCAAGAAAAGATAAACTGTTTCAATTAATGCAAAGATCTTACCAAAGTCCCCTTCAGACGAGGAGCCCTCTTCAACATCACTGTCATCTTCTTTAACTCCTTGATGCTTCATTATTGATTCCATGTCCTTAAAGAATTGGTCCACATCAAGGTCCACATCCTTATTCCTTGAAAAGACGAGAGAATATAAAATTAAGGAGCGATCATCATACCACAAGTACCCTTATAAATACCCAAAATTCCAAAACAACAAGTTAAGTACAAGCCCTAATTTGCAGTTATTATGAAATAGCCTGGAAAAATTATAAGATACGTGGAATTATGAGTACTCAACACTGCATAACAAATGGCATAGGTGTTTCCAACTTCCAATGCCTAGGGAAAAAAGTAAGAAAAATGGAAGCTTATATGCCTTGGAATATGAGTCCCTGTACTCAAACCTCCATGAGATAATATTTAATGGAACACACCCAATAGCTTTGGGTGAACCTCATGAATGATAAGTCATGACATGACCCAAACCTAATCTGAGAAGGATGCCAATACTATGTGTAGAGAATGCATATCATATATGGAAAATTCATAGTTGAACTAACATGCTTTCAGGGGCTTCAGCTCCTTTGTAACTTGACATTTTGTGGATAAAAGCTTGCATATTTTTTGCTATATCGCCAGGATCAAACTCTCTAGCATCAGAACCAGATGGTAGATCTGCATCTTGCTGCTCTTTCCCCTTCTCTTTCTTCTTATGCTTTAGGTCATAAAGTTCCATCTCCTTTTGTCTTTCAAGAAGAGCAGAGTTCAACTCTTCCTCACCACCATAGAGCCATGAATCATCATCAGATGGAGGGACCTCCTGATCCTTAAAATCATCCACTGAATGTGGTAAAGCAAGAATTTCATCTATGCGTCTCACAGGAGCACTCAACAAGTCACTGTAACAAATTTTCACATTAGTAAAGATACTGATTAAATATGAAACCAAGATCAACTCGAGAAATAAAAGCAGAAAACATGAGCCCCCAAGGAAATCAATCACCCCACTCCCGCATGAAGGAAGCCAAATTTGAGTTCATGACCCATGTAAGTGGATTATATCAATTCAAAATTCCCACGACCTATGTCACTTAATTCTACTTTCTAATCATAACTAGATTAGATTGATCATTTTTAATGCATTTATCACCCAAAAAAACTTTTTCTTCTCCCCCCCCCCCCCCCCCCCCGGGGGCCGGGGTAGCTATCGAATCTCTCTATTTCATGGATCAATCCAATGATAATTAGGATTGAGACAAACGGAGAGAATTTCAAAAGAGAATTCAAATTCTATAACCCATAGCCCAAAGTGTCTAACAAGCCAAATGAATCATTCCTGAAACTGAATAACCAAACAAACCGAAAATATCTGATACCCTGCTTCCTTTCAAATACTAATACCATGTCAATGTCATAACTCTAAAAAACCCAATTGGATTGACAGATTTCTTCAAATACAATAATGGCATATTTTCATTTTATTGGTCCTGACTTGGGCTATTTCAGTGGTTCTGGTAAATGCCAATAAAGAGAACATACCTGACTCTGGAGTACACAGAACTGTTTCTATAATACTCCTCAGCATTCTGCATTAACCTCTGGTACTCTTTGGAACCTGGAAGCAGCCCTTGGAAATAACCACTCCTCTCCAAAGTCTGTTTAAACGCCTCCCATGTGCTCCCTTTCCCTTCCACTCCATCACGCTTGCGCTGCTGATACATCATCTCAAGCCCACAAGCTATTTTCATGCCCAACTCTGCTTCCATGTACGGCGCCAAGTCACTTCTACTCGGCATTGGATAACATTTTGGCGCTTGAAATGTTTGCTGCACTAATTGTGCATACATTGCCCTGGACATCTTCACAGAAACACAGACCAATTCTTCATCTTTCCCTCTACCCAAGAATCTCTCCATAGTTGCTGCAAACTTCATGGTATCAATATCCCTATCATAAAACCCTTCCACAGCAAGTGAAATCATGAAAGGCTCCATCTTTAAAACCTGAGCCACTGAAACTGGAACTCTGACCCTAACATTATGCATATTCCTCATGGCTCTATCTGGGTAATCAGAAATCTTCTTCTTAACAGCCTTCTGAACCGAATCCGACGCCCTCGATTCAACCCCACAATTGATCAGAAACTTCAATGAATCAGCTAAACTGGGGCTTGGAAGCATATTACGAGGAACAATATGAATGTCACCTTGGCGAATAAAAACACGATTTTGGCTATTTTCTGGGTTAACCCAACGAGGGAGATAAAAGGCTGCTTCAATAAGCAAGAACTCACCATCATTGTCCCAGACTCTAATGGAGAGAGACGGAAATTGAAGAGAGATTTGGAAGAGAAGGAAGACAGCGAACCATTCATCTTCAAGGTTGTCGCCAAAACGAACCTTGCCATGAAGGTGAGGGAGGTCAGAGGAGCAGACACAAGAAGAAGAAGAAGATTTGGGGATTGAAGGAGAAGGGGAGAGAGTGAAGGGCTCATGCTGCCAAATGTAATCAGAAGTGAAGGTGGAGAGAGATTGAATGATTTGAAGGTGAAGGGATTGTAGGGAGGAGAGATCGTTGGGAGTAGTGGGGTTGATTACAAAGTCGGGAAAAATGGCGTAGAAGACTGTGTCATCAGAAAGGCGGGTGCTTTTCTGGGAAAAGATAGAAGAAGAACTAAATGATGGTGATGACGACGACGACTCACCCACCATGGTTTCTGACTCTAGAGATAGTGACTTCTTCTTCTTTCTTTTCTCCCCCCTTGAATTTTCGTTCTTCGTTGATGTGTAGTTGTAGATTGTAGAATCTAGACGGTGGTTTCAGGAATGTCCTGTGTATTGAAAGTAGAAACTTGTAGAGGCACCGATTGAGGTGGGAATTCGGGCGGACCGGGATTAAACGGGCCAAATTCGTTTAAGCCCGTGAACAAAAAAACCCCTATTTGTGAAGCCCGGCTCTTGAGTCGTCGGGTTTCGGGCCGGCCCGGGGGCTTCGCCTTTTTTAAATATTTTTTTTCTTAATTTTGAATATGTATTGCTAACGAAAAATAACGGACCTATAATAAAACATATAAATATATATGATCCAAATTATATTTAAATACAAACTTATCAAGCATTAGTGCATTGCTATATACCAACTCAACAACTCATAAATTATGTACTAAGTCTAGAACTAGAAGTCACACCACAATTACATAGAATATTCTTAGTAATAAGGAATTAAAGTATAAAAGTGGGACATACGGGACTTGAATCTAACATAATAAGTATTTAAATTATTATCATCTATATGTATATATACAAAAATAGCATACACATTTAACTCTTTGAGCAAATAAAAAAAATGTTTAAAAAAATGGAGGGGCAATAAACGGGCTTAAACGGGCCAGCCCGCGGGCTAGCCCTTCTAAGCCCGTGGCCCGACGGGTCGGCCCGTTTAAGCCAGGTCCCCTTTTTTTGGTCTAAAATCAAAGCCCGGCCCTCCTCGGGCTAGGGCCGACCCGACGGGCTCGGCCCGAATTCCCGGCTCTAGGCACCAAGTGGCCAAAAACACTTGTTCGTTCAGCGAAACTCAGTTTCCCCTCAAAACCACGTTATAGCTGAAGTAACATTCTACCCCCAACTTTTGCGTCTCAAAATCACGGTCAAGAATTAACCATTTGCAGTAGGTTGTAAAGCATTTGCAGTGGTGGTGTGGAGTACATATATGCGCTGACACAACTGAGGATATTTTCAACAGGTTTCATTTAAGAAAATAAATCTGTTCCTATTGTCCCATAATAAATCTGTTCAAAAAAAAAAGGATACTAGGTCACTCGCTATTAATATTGTGTAATTAACTCTGTGCTAATTTCAATAAAAAGAAAAAAAAGAGGCATTCGCTTTTATTTAAAAAAAATAGAGGCATTTTGATTTGTAGGTGGGGCCATGGGGGCATATATGGGCAACCAATTTTCTTCCCAAAATCTCCCCACTTGTGGAGAGAAAACTTGGGAGGAACATGGGTTATGGGGCCCACCCCATTTTCCTTCACACTTTTCCTTCCTCTCTCATTTTCCTCTCATCCAAGCAGGGGAAAATATTCTCCCTCCTCCCATTTTTCTCCCTAATTTCTTTCCCCTCCCATTTTCTCTCCATCCAAGCAGACCCTCAGTCCAAAAAAAGAAAAAGAGTTCTGTGGAATAATCTGACCTTCAATTGAAGAAGAAATAGTAAGAGGCGAGTGAGAATGAGCAGGAACAATAGAGTCAAGGAGCGTACAAGATAGTAATGGGATTTCATTTAAGATAATCGACGGCCTTTCTTACCCAATGCGGACGAGCATGACGGCGAGTAGAATTTGGGGATTAGGGTAGAACCATCTAGCATCTTCGGTCGGTCAATAACAGTGTTTTAAATCTCGAACCACCGGTTAATTTGACGACTCGTTTTTCGTGTTTAGACCACTTGAGCAACGGATCGGAGCGAGTTTTAGAGAGCCGACCAGGATAGAGATTGGGTTGGGTTAGCCATTAAGGGCGTTAGCATAGCCAGCGAAGATGAAGAGGATGTTTATTATAAATCTAGGGCTTTGTACATTCAGGTTATATCAAAACAATATACTCCCTCCCTCCTCCGATCCTAATTATAAGATCACTTTGACTTTTTTTTGGAGAAATTAAAGATGCAAAATTGATCACTTTAAAATGCCTACAATTATATTTTTTCCTCAACACTAATTTACCTTACTTATAAACTATCATATAATACAATTACATGTAAAATACCTTAAAATTAATTGGGTATATTTGGCTTCCTTAATATCTATAAAAAAAAAGAATCAAAGTGATCTTATATTTAAAATAGAAGGAAATACTATTACCGAAAAACTTCTTATAAATCCATAGTGTCTCAATTTGCAGTAGAATAAACAACAAAGAAATCAAATGTACTTGTCCCATTAACCTCGGTCTGACCAAAAGAATTGGGCCACGCATCAGATGCAACCATTTATCCCTTTCAATCATCTAAGAGATAAAAGTGAGCAAATGGAAGACAAAACCATTCCTATCCATTTCTAAATTCTGAATAAGCAAACTAAGGAAATCCAAAGATGACCTATCATAATCCCAATTTCTTGAGGGGCAAAAATAGAGATGACCTGGAAGTTCAGAATCTTTCTTTCAAGAAGCAAAAACCCGAACAATCAGATGAACTAACCTATAGTGGAAGATGAATTTTGCAAGAGGATATGAAGTTTTAACAACTCTGAAGCAAACTCATATAAATTAGTGTTGCGATTTCCAATGTTGCAGCTCAGACAAGGCGGTCGCCGGCAACGATCTACCTCTTACCGAAGCACCGCCAGGCAACTGTTAGCATTGGAAATCGCAGAGGTGATGGAAGAAGAAGAAGATGACGAAGGGCGAGCAATGGCTTCGGGAGGGTGAGATGTAAATCGAGAACAAAAAAACAAAATGAGAAAACTGGTTTTAGGTGTTTTGTGTTTTTTTGTTTTTAAAAACAAGTATATGTTTTTTTGGTTTTAAAAACACCCAAACAAAAATAGTATGCCAAATGCATTTTTCTGCTTTTCTGTTTTTAAAAATAGAAACAAACAGACTCTTAATTTTTAAAATCTAGTAGTTAATTTTTTTTAAGATACCACATCACATTAAAATTTCATATGTTTACTTGTAGTTGATGAGACAACAAATGACGTGGTGTTTCGGGTTTACCAAAGAATTCCTTCTCTGCTACACCTTAGAAAAGAATAAGATTTCATTTTTAATTTTATACATTCTTTTTTTTTCATAGATCAGTCGAGTAGAAAGAAGATCAAGATCATAGATGAGAGTGTGTGCCGCGGATCATTTTATAAAATTTATATTCTATTGAGGTTTTTAAGTTATGAATTAATTTATTCGAACTCATAATTTTAGCTTTTTTTATTTTGGAGTTAAGAAAAATTAATTTTTTGTTATCTAATTTTGTTAGGATGTCCGATTAGATTAAAATTTCTCTATCAGACCTAAGGTATTTGCTTATAATTTATAAGATCACAATCTTCAAAAAGTATGGAATCATAATCACTTATCAATCAATATATTTCTATAAATCTCACAGTCATGCCGTTAACTCCTCCCTAATTGTGTGTAATTGATTCTTCTCATTTGAGCTTGCCATGAATCACGTCGTCAAATTTAATGCACACACAACTGTTCAATTGAGCACATTATCCCAACGCTTCCCCCTCAAAACTTAACTTATTAATTGAATTTTTTAACAGCATTTATCATACCCATTATTAATTGCACTTAATGTACAAACAACTGTTGAATTGAGCACATTATCCTGCTTCAACTCAAAATTTCATATATTAATTGAATTTTTCTAACAGCATTTATTAATTGAATATTTGAATGCATAATTATTAATTTGGTTCTTACGCTTCACGAAAATTCTTCATCTTCTATTTCTTTACATTTGATTCTCTCATAATTGTATTCATTGTATTTGGTTCTTAATGATGGGTGTCATTTATTGTGTCCTTTCATGTTGTGCTGATATTTTCATATATATAAATATACACATACACACACATTTACTTCTTTGTGCTCCACGTCTTGTGATTTCTTGTAGCCACCTTGTGATTTCTTGTAGCTCTTGTTTCTTTGGTTCCCTCCAAACATTTTTTTCCTTGCTAGATTTGACGCATGAAGTCTTAGATAGAGGTGCTAAACTACTTTTGATGTGATCAAGGTGGTTTGGCAAAAAAGATGTGATCAAGTTGAAGTCACAGTTTGTATGTTTCAGCCATTAGATTAGTTCAAGGACTTAAGGTAGAAAGAAAAGGAAAAGTATTCTCACTTATGTATATTATTTTCCCCCTTACCTTGTCTGTCTGATAATGTTATTTTTCTATATAGCCAGTTGACTGCCACCCACCAATTGAAAATTGCCGTTATGAGTGAAGCATTTGTTGTGCATTTAATGTTATTTTTATATATTCTCTATCAACATCCTCATCAAAGCCCGTTCTTAGTGATAGTTGTAACATCCTAAAAATTAATTGAGGATTTGTGAGGGTAAATAGGAATTTATTAGTGAGAAATGATGGATTATGAGAATATTTGAAGGATTTTGAGGTATTTTACAGTATTTTAAAGGCCTAGTTTCTTCCTTATTTGGACAATAATAATTTTGGGAGAGATTATTTTTAGGCTCAAAAGAGGTTAATATGGGAGGAAATAAATAAAGGATATTATGGGAAAATTTTGAGAGTGAAAAGAAAATTTTTTATTCAAAAGAAATATCTTATTTGAGAATTTTAGGGCCCAGTAGTATATTTTCCACTCTGCCGACACTCCTTTCCTCGCCAGTAGCTTTTACTGTTTCAATTATTATTTCCTCAACCAATCACATTCAACTACTATTTATATATATTATATTATATTATTAATATAATATATTATTATATTATATTATTATTTTACTATTTCACAATTATATAAACACACACGCACAGACTCATTCTGCTTCCTTCATCATTCTCTCTCTCACTCACGCCTCTCTCTCTCTCGCTCTCTCTTTCCACCATATATATATTCCTATCACTGGACTTATCAGAGTCCGTCAGCATAGGAATAGTAAGTTTTTCGGCCAACTAAACACATTTTTGGAATCACGTAAGTCCCCTCTACATTCCTATGTCATTAGTTTTTCATTTGGCTATACTTGAAAAATTATGCCTTGTCTAAGTTGATATTTTTGGGAGTCCTAAGATTAATAAATTGAAGCTTAGGCCTCGATTATGAGTTTTTCTGAGTAGATTTTTCATTGTTGGAAGTTTTCCTAATTATTAGGAATTTTTGGATTTATGGAAGTTTTAGAAATTGGGGCTTTTAAATTATTCGAGGTGTTTATGGGTAAATTGATGATTTTTAGATGTTTATTAAGGTTATATGAGGGGATTTAATTAATTGATTTGATTGGGGTTTGCACCTAAAGAATTATTGAGGGATTATGGGATGTTAAGGAATTTTATAAATAGTTATTGGAAAGATTAATAATTTTGGATATATGTATAAATGGAGTAGAGATAAATTTTAGAGATAGAAAGGGAGAATAAATGTTAAATGGAAATTTAAAATAAGTAAGGGCAAAGAAATGGTAGTAAGTAATTTATTTTCCAACATGTGAAATTGTTGGATAAATAATTAATTTTGGTTGTATGTATGGTTGTGTAGTGCTTGAATTGCACTAAGTTAGCACGGGGGAGCTGCACTATTGTGAGATTGGTGCCAGCTATCAGGTAACCGCTTTCTGCTTGTTTATGTGTGTGTGTGGTGTTAGTAAGTAGTTTGAAATATTATTTGATAAATATGATGAGATATGGAAATGAGATCTTGAACTATTATTATGTTCATAATACAATGTCCTGTGGAGTATTATTTTGAAATGGCATACATTTGTGATCTGAAATATTTGAACTGAAATATATGTGATTTTGGAAACTATTTCATATACATATGTATATCATGAAAATACTGAAAGGCCTGATGCCTAATAGTGGTGTTGCATATCTATGTGTTGTATGTGAGAAATTATTTGTGTATGTGACACCGGTGAATTGGAAATTGTGCCATCACGTGATGAGGTACCTTGTTGCGCCACAGGGACTAATTGATATATTATGGGAAATAAAGGAGAGAAAGACGAAAAGAGGGGAGATCGCCCCTTACGGATTCAGAAAGGACGGAGATCCTTCTAATCCGTGGTACGGTTCAGGGAGGGTAGAAAGTCCCTCGTGAATTGTACCGTGGTGATCAGGGGCGGGTGGAAGGTCCCGACTGGTCCCACATGTTTTCCCAACACTTCTATTAAGATTCGTTTGGGTTGATTGTGATTATCAATGATATATATAATTCTTGGAGATGATTTGGGATGGAATATTTTGCACTTATAAACTGTGAAAAGATATTTGGGACCAAGTTATGCATTATATGTGAATACCTGAGCATGCTGTTTGAACTAATATATATATGTATTCCACTGGACACCTTGCTAGCACACACCGCACTTAGATGAGTAGTCAGTGGTTGCGTTTGGGGCTACCCCCGTTGATCTCACTTTTGCAGGTCCTAGGAGCGAAGTAGGAGGTCAAGGGAAGGATCCGGGAACTTCTCACTGATATCGTGAGATACTCTGGACCAGAAGGACAGGAGGTATTGCCACATTTAGGATCATATTTTGTATGATGCTTCCGCTGAACCTTGTTAATATTTTGGGGAAAATTATTGTATAAGTTCCATTATGATATGGTAGTTGGATACTATTCTAATGGTTGTTATTTTGGGACCGGTCCATCTCCGGCAACTTTGCTCGGTATTTGTGAGAACCGCTAATGATTGAGATGTATGGTATTTTAAGGATGATGTGTGGAGATTAATCATGGATAATGTAATTTTCTGTTATGGTAATGGGAAGAGAATTATATTGTGATGACGGAGATTGGAGTTGAGGTTTGAATTAAAAAGGTAATATCTAAATATTATGGAAAGATCTTTTTCTAACTATGTTAGTTATTTTATTAAGTTAATTTCTTTTTCTAACATAGTTAGCTATATAAACGTTTTAATGTTTAATTGTGAGTGGTTAATAGTGGGATTAGGAAGTTAATATTACAATAGTTGTGGAGATGACACATTCAAAAATCTTATCACAGCTTCATTGTTCAATACACTGCACTAATGAGTTCCATTTTACTAATGTAATAGCTTAAATATCAAAGAGTACAAGTATACAACATCATACTGAGAGATCATTTTGTTCATGCTTTGATTAGAATATAATTTCTAGTAGGATCATTTGCTCATGCTTTTATTGGTTGATTGTTGACTTTTGCCCTAACTATAGTCTAAATTCTAGAATGAGTGAATATAATATACCAATGAAACATACATCCATGGGGCAGGGCTTTGAATTGTCTTCAATGGTGGCAATGATAGAGGAAATGGGGGTTTGCAGGTCGAGGAAGAAGTAGCAAATTTAATAATAATAATAATAATAATTTCTTAATACATATATTTTCATTTCAAATCATGTTGGAAAATTTTATTTTTTTCTTATTAATGCCATTTATTGTCACTCATTTGACAGTTTGAATTTTGATAAATGCAATAAGGTTTTAATTTGTAGTTTTTATCATCTTAGGGGTTTGCAAAATTTATTTTAAAAATTGTCAATCACCAATCGGTATTTAATCTTGGGAAAATTCCAAAAAAAGACCCTCGAATTACACAAAGGACAATTCAGTACAACGAATTTCGAAAAGGACAGTTCAGTACAAATGACTGAACTGTCCAAACCCAAATTTAAAGGAAATGTCCAAAATACCCTTTGCTACAACTAAGTTAGGAATCCCTTAAGAGAAGTTGGAAATTCCTTGAGGGAAGTTGGGAATCCCTTAAGGGAAGTTGGGAAGCCTTATACGAAGTTGGGAATCCCTTATGGGAAGTTGGGAATCCCAACTTCCCATAAGCCTTCCCAACTTCCCTGAAGGGATTCCCAACTTCCCTCAAGGAATTCCCAACTTCTCTTTAGGGATTCCCAACTTAGTTATAGCAAAAGGCATTTTGGACATTTTCTTTAAATTTGGGTTTGGACAGTTCAGTCATTGTACTGAACTGTCTTTTTTTAAATTCGTTGTACTGAACTGTCCTTTGTGTAATTCGAGGGTCTTTTCTGAAATTTTCCCTTTAATCTTCCATTCAAATAACTATTTAACTCTTCGTTTTATTCCAATTTAAGATCATCTACAATGCGAAGCATACACAACCAATTTGAGAAATATTTATTTATCCCAGATTGGTGTTGGTTAATGTGTCATAGTCATTCATGTATCGATTATCATATATTTCTCATATTTTATATTCTAGTGTACAATTGGTATGTCAGAATTGGTAATTGTTAGCATAACATACATGAGGACGTAATTGAAAATTTAGTTTTGCTTTCACCTTATTTCTAAATCTTATTACATATAAGTATTATCAAATTCAATTCAAGCTATAGAAAGTCAAATTTTGTTGTCTTCAAGTAACCTTTTTAATCATCTAAGAGTTGCTTAAAGAAGCATTAAACTTTTAAATTTAATTTCTTTTATTTTAATTATTTATCTTGAAAGTTTTTGAAAGATTTCATATATATTTATATAGGAATATATTTTTCTGTGCATCGCACGGGGGAGAAAAATATAGTTTAAAATAAATTAGGTTGAAATCAAACAAATATTATAATAAATTATGGGCTCGTTTGATACATTGGAATTGATTTTGATGGAAATGAAATGGAAATAGATACATAAATGGAAATGGAAATAGATATGGAAATGGAGTTTAAAAATATGTTTGGTATGTTTTGAAAATGAGACTTAACTTTTATATGAAAAGACAAAAAGATCCTTCTAATTAAAAATAAAAAACTTCACACTTTTTTAAAATGTGAAAGAACCCATACCTTTGACCAATCATTTTTACATAATACACCATCCCCAATCGTTCACAGTAACTAGAAATCAACAACTCACCCATGCCTCGGACCACCCACACCCATATTTTGAAGGAAGCTTGATGGAACGAGGATGAATCTCTATTAATTTATGAAATTAATACTGCCCCCTTCGAAATTCGCCTTGTCTTTAAGGCGTGCCATAGATGATAGCTTTCTGCTGTATGTCTCGAGGTTTAGAAAATACGGGTAGGAAGATATTATAAGGACCTTTCTCCCTTCTTCCTTGTTATTCAGCATCTCTAAAGAGGGTTCTAGTTGAAATATATGCTGCGGTACGAACAAAGAGGCTATCACACACACTAAGGAGTATGAGTGTGATATTGCTCTCTGGTATACTTTCAAGAAGGTGGAAATATTATGCTCATGTGAACAAATTTTATGGGGTTTAGACGTAAGAGTATGACTTTGGGAAGTGAATGGATTGGGCCTCAGCCCATGAGATCTTAAAAATTCCTTGTCACCATTTTTTGAGACTTCCATGCCTGAGAAATAGGAATCACAGTGATCCCCTGCTTGAAGTTTTCTGCTGCTAAGATAGAGTCGATTAGATTGCTTTGAAGTGGTGATTTTACACACATCTTTTTTTATACAGTGTTACACACATCTTTGGCTGAAGAGAAATTAGGTATCTTGGTTATACACTTGTGGATCCTCACTTCTTTTCTAACTCCTAAGCCAATATTAGTATATTTGCCTTTGATGGTGGGAAGTGTGCAATTTGGTTTGAGTTGAGAATTACTAACTTGATTTTTCAAATCAAGTTTAGCAAAAATAATTGGGTTAAGGGTCAAAAATACACATATGACTTTGTCAAAAGTTCGTCTAGCACCAAGTACTTTTTTTTGGATCAAAAGTTACTTTGAACTTCCAATTTAGGTTCAAAAGCGACATTTACCGTTAAATTAGGGTAAAAAATACACATGTGATTTTGTCAAAAGTTTGTCCAACACCAAGCACTTTTTTCTGGACCATAACTGTAAATGTGACTTTGGGACTGAATTTGAAAGTTCATATTTACTTTTGGTAAAAAAAAAGGTACTTGATACTGGATGAACTTTTGACAAAAGCACATGTGTATTTTTTGCCCTTAACTCAAAATAATATCAAGATGGGATATAATATAAGAAGCTTGTAATGATTTATAAAAAGTGGTAGAAGTATATAAAGGGAATGAGGAAAGAGTAGTAAGATGGCTTGCGGAAGAGGTGATTGCCATTTTTGGATCCAAAGGATCTTATACCAAATGATAGGAATGACGATGAATCTCTATTAATTTATGATATCATAATTTGACCTCATAAATTAATAAAGATGAAGATAATTCTTTAGTAGAGGGGTAGCAAGGATTAAGGTTGTCAAACACGTGAGTTTAAGTAAACTCGTGAGGAGAATGTAAAATCGGATCGCAAACTCGAATCGTAGACTCGTAAGAGTTTACCTTTATTAATAAATACGTGTTTTCAGTATATAATTAAATAAGAAATACAAAAATAATAATAATTTGACTTGAAGATATTTTAAATATAAATAGTTAATATTAAATATATCAACATTCATACTTTATCTCACTCAATAAACAAATTTCTATGAAATTTATATATAAATTCATTGAATATGGTTAAATAAAAATAATAAACATGATATTTATAGCAAGTTAACACAAATTTCTATAAGGTAGAAACGTAAAAACGGTGAATTCGGCATGTAAACTCGTGAGTTTTTACCGAGTTTACACCCAGTACAAATTTAAGTGACTCGTGACACGTTTTGGTTAGGTAGAGCCGTAAAAAGAGTAAAATCGAAGTGTCAACTCGCGAGTTTGACAACCAAGGATCTTAAACTCATCCGACTAATAAAGCCGGGAGAATCTCCCAACAACATAATTAACTCTTTGTCAAATAAATTATATTGCCGAATGAATTTTACAGATACAAGCCACAATATTTATACACAAAAAGATAACAATAACTCCCTAGAATCATGACCCATTAATCCACTACTTAAAGACTAACTCCCAATAAATATATTTAAAATAATATATTTGATCTAGTAAATAATCCCAACTAACCCTATTAATCCTAAAATTAAGGACTAATAAACAAATCAGAAAATATACTAAATAAAGTAGAAAATATACAAAATAACATAAATAAATATTTGTTGTGTTCTCTAATATCCCAAAACTCTAATTATCTCGATATTCTATCAAAGCTTCTTTATGAGCATGTGAATATACTAATCTAGTGGAGAAGTCAAAGATCCGGTAAAGAGAGCATCATGATGTGGCAAAGAGATTTTGATGAAGTAGAGGAATGATGTCAATCTGTAGATGGGGAAGACAATAGAGAAGGATATAAGTTTGAAGCAATGGAGAAGGATATGATTCGCCACTACAGTCTTCCCTACCGATGTCCATGGAGACAATAGAGGAAGAGGAGATAGCATGAATTGGGTTGTTGTTGCCAGCGTCAACACACCTCATATATACTCTCGATGTCATCATCTTTCAACCACCTTCCATTGAGACAATGGAGAATGATATGAGTCATCGGTGCCGCTGCACCTTACACCCTTATTACCTTCTACCTTCCTCACCATTCCGCCCTACCGTCACCGGAGCATGAGGCTGCAGCCGCCGTAGGAGTATGAGGTCATCACTGCCACTGATGCATGAGGTCGCCGTCACCGATTTGGTGCATGAGTTTGTTTGTGGGTGAGGAGAGGAGGTAGGTGAGAGGAATTATGCATATGGAATTACCAAATCTAAGTTTTTTTTTAATGGAGTCCAAATCATGGGTTTTGATAGATATGGATTCTATGTGGAGGCCAAATCCAAGACAATTTCTTCATACCAAACATGCATTCAACATGGAATCCAATTCCAATTCCATTTCCACGCCTCCAATTCCACCGTACCAAATGAGGCCTATATATTTCATTAGATATCATTTTTTTTTATTCACGTATTGATCAAAGGTAATACATTTATTTCTAGGTCATCTCTCACCGCTCCTTCTCTCCAACCGTAATTATAGGGTTGGATCTCTCTTATGATCTTTTTGCTCATTATTTTCTTATGATCTCATATGCATTATTGGATAAAAAAGATGAATGGTTAATATGAAATATTTCATTAAACTATTGTTAAAATATTTTGTACATCATATAAACAAAACTATTTTATACATTAATCTCTAGGAAAACCCATTTGTTGGTACCTATATTTTTATTCAATTTTGATTTTAGTAACTGTGGTTTTTAATCTCCTAATTAAATAATTAATTTTGCTTAATTACCACTAGTATTTACTCTATCTTTGTTCTAATAGTATGGTTAGCCTTTATGTAGAAGCTAATCGTATTTGATCAAGGTTATTTATTTTAAGTGCAATTTTTTTTTAAGAAAAGTGATGCATATTTTTTTTCTCAAAAACTTATTTTAAAAGTAATTTTATAAAACTATTTTGAGACATAAAAGCAGAAAATATGATAAAAAAGATTTATCACTTTAAAACTTAAAAAGATTAATATAATTCATTATTTTTGCAAAAGAACATGTTTTTTTTTTTTAAAAAAAAAAAGCTTAGCTATAAAAGAAAATCACTATAAAGTCCCTAAAGAATCAACGAGATAATTAAAAAAAAAAAAAAAAATCCGCAACAAGTAAACATGTAATAATAATAAGTTTACGTGTAAAAATAACAACATATTTGTATTGATGACTATCTATCGGTGATTACATTCCTTCTTTGAACCTGATTATAGTGATTTCCCTCAAATATCATACTCCTTCCATTGGGGATTGTGGATGACAATATTTATTTAAATACTAATTAAATGTAAATTAGCTATTTTCATATTAGAACTAATTAGCTACATGTTTTGCAAATTAAATTTCATACAAAATTTTGTTGGGTGGAAAAAATTTGTTTGAAGATGATTGAACTCTGTACACAAACTAAGCAGTAAGCACTAACAACACTAATTCAGAAACTGAGAAGATCTTTTGGTTTGCCAGTCCTGAATTAGGGAACGAAGGGAACGATTAGGAGTAAAGAACAAGTGAGGCAGCCTTGCGTTTGTCATTGGCGATCTATCATGCCCCGAACCAACCCATTCCTCTATTGCTTCTAATTCATACGAAAACCCATCCCCTGCCACGTGTGGGTTCTTCATCACCTCCTGCATCATATAATTAATCACATTGTTTTAACTTTATAACCACATTCCTATGAATTAATAAATTAGTGTTCCGTCATTAATATGAAACCTTATTTACTTTTTTTAAAAAAAAATTAGGAAACAAAATAAGTTAATTAATCATAATATATGCGATATATGATCAGATTATGTATTAGTTTACAAGTCAAAATAACTAGTTTGAATAAAAAGATTAAGGTAAATTAATTTATAAATAATTTATTTGATTTTTTTAGAATTGTTCAAAAAAGAAAACTAATTTTTGTATTTATGACCGAATGAAGTATATTTCCCGCAACACAAACACGTTTACCTGAAGTATGGGACAAAGAAAAGCATTGGGCACATCCATCAAGTCTTCTTTATCTACAACTCCGCTAAATCTTGATGACTCTCCTCTTGCAACTTCCTCATTTGCCTCTCTTCTTATCTCATTTAGTTCCAACATTACATCCCCCATGCTTAACCCTTCACTGGGCCTAGGCCCATCTGGAAAGCCCACATACTTCACGGCTAGGTCTGCTAGCTTCTGGGCCACATTCAATGGCCAAGGCCCGGCCCTCTCATCCAAAACCCTCACTAAAGCTTCTCCCATCATCATCTCCTCTTCAACTAGGCCGGCCCAGTTTCTTCCTGTGAGCAAATGCATTATCAAAAACCCAAAGGCCCTTACGTCGGATTGTGGGTTGCCTTCGTTTGACCCAAAACCTTTGATCTTTGCCACAAGGTTGCGATCAAGAAGGATACTTGAAGGAGTTAGGTGGCCATGTATGAATGGTTTGGGCTGGGCAGAATGAAGAAAGCCCAGGCCCGAACAAACTTCAGTGGCTATTCTGATTCTGTCTTGCCATCGTAAGGCCCTGTTTCTTCTCGTAGAGAATAGCATATCCCTGAGGCTACCATTGTTCATATATTCTAGAACTATGCATTTTCGCTCAGTGCAAAAGCCCACCATAGCCACCACTTGAGGATGCCGAATGCCTCCAAGAAGTCTCACCTAATAACATAAAATCTTAGTTCCAAGTGAACACCAAATTTTTTCAGACAAAAAATATTGATTGTGAAAAATTTGGGCTTTGAGCCTTTGTGTTTTGCTTTAACACCCTTTTTTAATATCCCAATCTTGTAAACAAATGTTATTGATAGATTATAAATGATATAAGTGACATTTTAATGTATTATAGTGATGAAATGTAGTTTTGAGAAATCAAAACTGCATGATTTTAGAGTATTTTTAAAATAAAATTATAAAAAATTGAGTTTTGAGTTATTTTTACCTGAATCTCAAAATAATTTTAAAAAAAAGTCAATGCCCTATTTTGTCGTGAAAGTATTTGATCATGAGTTATTTTTACCTAAAAGCTTTTTTGTATTAACTGTCTTATTTTATCTTGAAAGTATTTGCTCATGAGTTATTTTCACTTGAAAGCTTTTTCATATTCAAAACTATCTTCACAGTCTCAAACCATGCAATAAATACTTATGTAGACTGTTAAGAAGTTTATTGTCAATATTTTAACTATCAAGGGTAAAATTGTTCCATTTAACATTTTTAATACAAAATTGCACTTAAAAATGCTTCGAAACTAAATAGCTCATAAGCGAAAACTTCCAACCTATTAGATAAAAAAAAAAAAAAAAGAAAGAAAGAAAGGATGCACATTAGAAAATTTACCTTAGCTTGGAATTCTTGTGCAGACAAGCTGTAAGTGGAAGTGAGCATCTTTATGGCTACGGTGGAGTGATTGATCTTTCCTCTATAAACATGTGTCTGGTGGCCGCCGCTGCCAGACTTCAACATGAGGCGATCGGAGAAGTCATCGGTGGCCAATCGAATCTCTTCAGTCGTGTATTCTCTGAAACTGAAACTAGGTTCCGACAACTTAGCCGCCATTCCTATAGCATCCTTATCTTTGCAAAATTCAATCCTTCTATAAAGCACATCTCTTTGTCTCCTAAGTTGGTCTATGTCGGCCACCATCTCCAACCTTGTATTTGACGCATTCTCTAGTTGGATTTCAGCTTGTGACCTTGCTTGTGTGGAGTGATGGAGTTTGTTTGATAGCTCTAGTTGAAGCTCCAATAGTGAGCTTAACCTTTTTCTGCTTTCTTCAATGTCACGTCTGGTTTCATATATGGTTTCTCTTTCTGCTTCCAATTCTTTTGCTAACTCCTCCTTCATGTTCATTTCTTCCTTGATTTTGCTTTCAAGCTCTTGAGCCTGCAAAAAATGGCACGCTAAGGTTGTGATCATTGGAGATGGAGTGGCTTATAAAAGAGAAAGCAGGAAGAGGCAATTTGTTTTGTCAAAAAGTTTACTTCATTCTTTGGTTTTAGTGTTTGAATTTTGGAATCATCAGTGTTAGCTAAGCAAGGGAAAATTAATAATTGTTAACTATCATTCTTTTAAGGTTTTTGGGCCATGTTTTAGAATTAATTTAGAATAATTGATAGTTTAACAAAAATATATTTTTGGCAATTTGATGGAGCCAAAAAAGTTTGAATTAGGTGGTTAAGATTTTCGTTAAAAAGAAAAAGAAAGAAATCAGTAAATAGTCCATGTTTAAAAATTTTGTGGGTCATATATGAACTTTTTATATATAAAATCCTAAAAGATAACCACATAGGTAGAGTTATCCTGTATGTAGGTCCAACATTAATTAGTACATTAAAGTATTAATGAATAATTCCAGATATCAAATAGCTGGTAAATATTACTATTTGGTTTGATTATAAAACTATTTTCTGTTCTAATATTTATGCAATCATCTATAAAGAAACATGCAAACATATATTAATTAATACATATAAAATAAATTATTATTATTATTATTATTATTATTCTTATTATTATTATTATTATAGCTACACTATGAAGAGCCACAAAATTAATAGTAACACTTCACCAAATAATACTAGCAAGAACATATGTGTGTAAATATTTGTGAAAATTTGAAGAGTTTATGAAAGTTAAAAAAGGGTTGAAGTCATATTTACCCTGAAGTGTGGGAGGTGTATCATATCTACTCCTAAAGTATTTTTGGGTCCAAATATACTTTCGAAGTATGAAAATGGATCAATTTTGCCCTTCAACCGTTAAAATATTAACGGTCAAAGTTCACTATTTAACAGTTAACGTGAGTTTTTTAATGATTAAAGGGCGAAATTGATCCATTTTCATACTTTGAGGGCACATTTGGACCCAAAAATACTTTAGGGACAGATATGATACACCTTGCACACTTCGGGGATAAATACGACCTTTAACCCAAAAAAATGGATGAGATTACAAAATACTGATACAAGATTAGGAAAATTACCCGAGTGTTGCATAAACAAATAGCCCATTCAGCTTTTGCATGTCTATCACTTTGATCCTTGGCTTCTTTCCTCTTCAGTTGAATCATCTTACGTGCCTCCTCCAGTTTTCTTTTTAGTATCTCAATTCTTTTCCCCCTCTGCCAAAAATAAGCAACTTTAACCACTTTTTGGTTTCTTAAAGAAGCTATAACTTTGCATTAATTAGATTCCTAAACAAACTACTTCCTCCGTTCCTAAATATATGGCCTATTTGTGAAGGAATGTTTGTTTCTAAATATAAAATATTTTTCTAATTTTTCTCAACATTTCCCCAATTTAGCCCTATCAATATTCATCAATAATAAAGAAGTAGGGGGATGGTGATAATAAAGATACGTGGTTATGAGGTTATATAAATATCATGTTACTTAACATTTTTAATTTAATTAAATTATATAAACAGGCTTTATACAGAGGAAGTAATTAGTTTGAAAATGCCCTACGAATCGCCTTTGATTGGTAAAAATTTCAAAAGGTGCAAAGAAAATTAAAAACAACATCCATATGATCCGGATCTTCTTCAGCACCCATTTCTTAAATGGGTCCCATGTAGAGAAATCAAATGGCGACAGAGTCAAACTGGAAAATGGGAAAAGGTATCAAGACAAAATCATTGAAACCAGATGGTTATTTCCGATTTTCACACACCAAAACTCTATCTCTCTACACACACACATAAATGATCACACACAAGACCACTGCGCACACCAAACACCAACTAAAAGTGAAATCCACAAGACTAAACCTTAAAAAGCTTTAGACTCCATTATTATAACCACTATAATCAATAGCCTAAATAGAAGGACACAACAAATATGGACCAGTAACTAAGATCAAAAACCAAGTCGAGCTACAAATACAAAATCCCATTTTTTTCCTCTTTAAC
Source organism: Mimosa bimucronata (assembly GCA_037074515.1). NCBI lineage: Eukaryota > Viridiplantae > Streptophyta > Magnoliopsida > Fabales > Fabaceae > Mimosa > Mimosa bimucronata. The sequence continues at coordinate 24,561,412 of CM073447.1, forward strand.
ATGTTGGGTAAATATTTGCTCAAAAAAAAAAAAAACATGTTGGGTAAATAATAAAGCATGATTCATCATCTAACTGCTCCTTAGAAGAAACGAACAAAACAAAACAAAGTAGATAGCTTTTTAGAGGAGAAGTAACAACCACATGCTAGATAAAATATCTGTGAGAAACCAATGTTTCTAAACTTACCGGATTATTGGAATTGTTCTTTTCCCAGACATCATCTGGCTCAATTCCACTAATCCCCGAGACGTCACTTTCTTGAAGCTCAAGGCTAATTTGTTCACCATCAATATTTGTGTTGGAAGAAGACAACAAATCCTGGAAATAAGTTTCAATCTCTTGGAGATAGATTTCCCACTGATTCTGTGAACCTGCAGGGGATTCCATACTTGTTGATGAAGAAGAACAATCTGGGGAATCCACTAAGTTGTTTCTCTCAGGCAACAATTTCTCTAACCAATCTTTGAATGTTATCTTGTCTCTCATTCTGGCAACCACAATCCCATTATCATCCTCCATGATCTTTTCATCGTTCTGTCCTCTCATGAACACTTGTTTCCCTCCACATAATATGAACATATCGCAGAATTTAGGCTTATGCTGATGAATATAGAACAACCCGCTTATGGCACCTCTCGATTTCCTATATATATACACCCCACATGAACATAGAAAGGAAGAATTCAGAAAATTAAATCTTGGTTAGACTTTTTCTCTGAGGAGGGAAAGAAAAATTAAAGGAATAATACCAGGAAGGTTTCATCACTGAAAATCCAATGACAAGTTTGGTTATTTCTAGACCAATAATCATGTCTAGGATGCGTTTTTGGATAGGTTCATCAAATTTCTTGTCTTCAAGTAGTTCAGCTGGTACCTGTAATTAATAAGCAGAAACAGAGGAAGCAGAGAAATAGGAGGGAAAAGCACAAAAAAAAAACAAAAACAAAAAAAACAAACGAATTTACATACCTTGCCACAGAAAGCTATGTACTTGGAAAGAAGTTTGTTGATTTTATCTTGCTCTTGTTTCCTGAGAGCTGGTAACATCTCATCGTTCACAGATTTTGCTGGGAGTTTCCCAACTGCAAAAGAATCCAAGAACTAAGAGAAAATCCAGTTGAATTTGGAAGACAATTAATCTTTGAGAAGAAAACAGAGTTTTTAAGGAAATTTTTTTGGGTGAGAAACTTACATGGGGTATTAACATGATCCTTGGAAGTATTGTGAGTGACATAGAGAATAACAATGGAAATAGGCTGAGATTTCCATTTGTTGAGAGCCCAATTCAAGGTTTTGGTTCCATCTTGAAGATCATTACTGACAGCAACATATATCTTCTCTGTTTGGGTGGTGGTGGCTTCCATAATTTGATTGTTCCAAGCTTTTCCCAAATTCTTCCGTTTGGCTAGTCAGGAAGAAGATGAAGCAACAAATCCGGCGAGATTCATGTCAGAGAGAGAGAGAGAGAGAAGAGAACGAAGAAGGAGAAGTTGATGATGATGATGATGATGTGGCCATGAGGTATTATCCTGTGAAGACCACATGGTGTGAAAGAATTGGGGAAAAGTAAGAGTCGGTGTATCAACATTTTCAAAGCTGTGTATGTATTGGATTAAATATACACACACATATATAAGTGTTTTTTATTAGTAAACAAAATTTGCCTGGTTTTTCTTAAGAGAAGCAATGAAGAAGGCCGGCCCCTTTTGGACTTTTCCTTTTGTGTGTTGGGTAGAGTTGGTAATTCGGATCGAGCTCATCGAATCAGTCCTTTTATGCCCTAGTTCTTTGAGGATCGGGCTTCGGTTTTGGAGACTTTAAAAGGGTTAAATGAGGCCGGCTATGTAGGGTTGAGGGCTTCAAAGGGCCGGCCCTTTAAGCCCATATATTATTTTTTTTAAAAATAATAACTATAACATAAAATAATTAATTAAAGGTAAAAAAAAATCATAGGACCGGCCCTTTAAGCCCATATATATTTTAAAAAAATAACAATTGCAATATAATATAATTAATTAAAGGTAAAAAAAGGGTGAAGGTGCAATATTGCCCATATAGTTTGGTCCAAGGTGCACCCTGTAACATCCTAAAAATTTAATAGGGGATTAGTAAGCTAATTAGGAATTGATTATCGAAAAATGATGGATTATGATGATATTTTAAGGATTTTGAGGTATTTTTCAGGATTTTAAAGGCCTAGTTTTTCCCTTATTTGGAGGATAATAATTTTTGGGGAAATTATTTTTAGGCTCAAAAGAGATTATTGTGAGAGTAAATAAATAAAAGATATTATCGGGAAAATTTTGAGAGTAAAAAGAAAATTTTTGGTTCAAAAGAAATATCTTATTTGAGGATTTTAGAACCGAATAGTGTATTATTCCCAATCTTTTTACTATTGAACCCGTGAATCCGTTCCTCGCCCCCGTGAATTTCAAACTTTTCACTGTGCATCAATTATTATTTCCACAACCAATCACATTCAACTACTATTTATATATATTATATTATATTATTAATATATTATATTATTATTATTACTATTGAGTTACTATTCATCAATTATATAAACACACCTCACGTCCTCCCTCCCCTCACTCTCCGTCTCTCTCTCTCTCTCTCTCAGTTTTCTCTCTTGCTCACTTTCCATCACCTTTATTCCTATCACTAGACTTATCAGAGTCCGTCGGCATAGGAATAGTAAGTTTTTCGGCCAAATAAGCACGTTTTTGGAACCCTATAAGTCTCATCTACATTTCTATATCATTAGTTTTTCGATTTGATATACTTGAAAAATTAGGCTTTGTCTAAATTGATATTTTTGGGAGTCCTAAAATTAATAAATTGAAGCTTGGGCCTTGAATATAAGTTCCTTTTTATATATTTTTCATTATTGGAGGTTTTTCTAATTATTGGGAATTTTTGGGATTTGTAGATATTTTAGAAATTAGGACTTTTGATGATCTGAGGTACTAATGGTTAAATTGATAATTTTTAGATGTTTATTAAGGTATATGAGGAGATTTAACTGATGGATTCGACTGAAGTTTGGACCCAAGAAAATATTGATGGATAAAGTTTGAAATTAGTGGGATTTTATATGGGTAATTCTGTAATTCTGGATGTTGGATATGAGTTTATGGATTTATGGGATTAGTTTATAATCAACAAAAATAATATTTAATTAATAATATTTATCATTTAGTAATATTTTTATCCGGAATAAAAAAATAAATGTATGTATATATTTAGGGGTAGTTTAAGGTAAAATTGTGTTAGAATACTCTTAGGTAGTGTTGAGCAATATATTAATAGATATTTATATTGATATTGTAGAGTCTCATTAAGAATTACGGAGTGACTTTGTGTGATTATCTGTGAGCTAAGGAGCAACAGGTAACTCTGGAAATTTCTTTCGTATGTTTGTGAATTATGTGTAGTTTTATTTTAATTAATTATCACACAATAATAAGTTTGTCACTTTTTCAAGCATGCTTGCTTATTGCCTATTTGCTATGGAAAATAAATTACGCTTGTTTAATTTTAAGCATGCTTGAGTATATTGAGTATATCTGGGCTGATAATTATTTATGAATTATTTATGGTGTAATGATGATTGCATTTGCATCCATGAGGGGTTAAGATTTGAAGAGGAGATATATGATATCCGTACTACCACGTGGTAAGCCATCACTCGGTGCACAGTGGATGGCACTTGTCAGGGCCCCTCCTTCCATGTTTTCCTTTGGCCGGGATTGCATTGGAGTTGTGGGACATGTGACACCTCCTTAGTGTGATTCTTTAAGGAGGGGAGCCATAGTCCGGACTTGAGCTCTATATCTTTGGCCGGATACATCTTAAGTACTGGTGAGCTTGAGATAATTCAGTTGTATGAATTAGTTCTCTATTGGACAATGTGTGTTAGCCTATGGCTCCAGTCAGCGGGATAAGGATGGACGGTGATATAAGGAGTTGCATATTGCATATTATAAATATTTATTTATGGGTACAACTCGTTGAGAATTTAAATGAAATGTTTTCCCTATGTTGAGTGTACCTAATATGTATTTGAAAGCCATGAGTTGTACGAAGAACTACATGTGTATAATTGGTTAAATTAGAATTATACGTGATTTGCTTGTGTATGTTAGGATTTTTCGGTAGTTACTGAGATGTCGATCTCATCCTATTATTAACAATTTTCCAGGTGAATGATCTAATAGGAAGCAAGGGAAGACACTTGAGGAGAGCCTCCTTAGAGGCTCTAGTGCTCACTGAGCACATTTTAGCCACTTTATATTAAATTGTCATGACGGTAGGATTATTTATAAATTATGACGATTTTTAATGCTATAATAGCATTTTGGTCAAGTATTTGAATATTAATTTGGGTGGGGTGTTACACACCCAACACCGCGAAGTTTTTTTTTGTTCAAAAGTTCCTATATAGTTATCAAAATGGGTCAAAAATGCCCATGCCATTAATATACACTAACGGTGTTAAGTTTTTCAAAGTTAGGGGAAAAAGGTGCAAAAAAACCCATAAAATTTAGTTTGAAGTGCACCCAACACTGCAAACACGTAGTGGTGGGTGCACTTCGAACCAAACTTCACTGTGTTCGGTGCACTTCAGACCAAATATTATGGGTATTTTTATACCTTTTATTTTCCCTAACTTTGAAAAACTTAACGCTGTTAGTGTATATTGACGATATAGGCACTTTTGACATATTTTGGTACCTACATTTGCACTTTTGGCACAAAAAAACTTCACGGTGTTGGGTGCACCTTAGACCAAACTACATGGGCATTTTTGCACCTTCGCCCTAAAAAAAATCACAATACCTAATTCTCTTTCCCAATATTTATTATTGTTTGGTAATTTTTTAGCGAGTGACTTATAAAAATATGGGCAATATAATATTAAAACAATTAAATAAAGGTACACATATATTTTATGTGACTTATTTAAAAATATGGACAATATTTATCATTGTTTGATAATTTATTAGTGTTTGTTGCTTATTGGTGTTTATATTGTAACTTAAAATTGACATTTGTGTTGATGATAAGGATTTTATTGTTTTAATTTTTTTCTATGGAAAAAGATTAAAAAGTAGTGTATAAGCGCTAATCGGGTCGGGTCGGCCCTAAGCCCGACCATTCGAGGGTCGGGCCTTGACAAACAGGAATGTTTGCACTAGCCGGGCTTTTCAAGCTGGCCCTTTTAATGGCATGGCTCTTGAAGAGCCGGCCCTGATTCCCAACTCTAGTGTTGTGGAACAGGCAACACCAGTTTGATTAGCTGAATAGCTTATATTATTAACTATTGATGTTATGTTTATTTATCTAATTTAATTAGATAAAATGTTAGTTAAATTAGTTAAATATAGTATACTTTTTTTCTAAAACCCTCTAATTTTTTTTAGGATAAAACCGTCTAATCATTTCCCTTAATTCCCTTCATATATCTTACTTGATTATTATTGAAAGAGCATCAATAGGGATAATTTAAAAAAATTCACAAAAATTAGAAAATATGTCATACATTTGATATTAAGATCAACCAACGTGAAACATCTCACATTCCTCATCATCCTCTTTCCATAATCTTCTCTATTCTTTGTCTGCTGTTGTTCAAGCAAGCCTATAAATGTAACACCTCAAATTTTAGGAAATAGAAAATAAGGGTTTATTTAAGGTCTTGAGGTGGCATTCAGAAATTAAAAAGCCTTATAAATAAATTTATGAGGCCAGGTGTATTTTTAATAATTTTTAAGGTTTATTTTCTTTATCAATTAAGGAAAAATAGTTAGAAAATGAATTTAAATAAGGGAATATTTAGAACCTTAGGGTATTGGTTAGTATTTAAAAAGTCTTATAAATAAATTTGGAAATTAAAGTATATCTAGACAATTATTTTTAGAATAGATTCAAATTAATTAGTAAAGGAAATGGTAGTTAAAATTTTTAAAAAGGGGCATAAAGGGAAAAAGGAAAAATAAAAGAAAAGGAAAATAACAATATCTGCCCCTAATTGAAAATATCTTCAGTTGTAAAAAGAATGGTAAAATGGTAAAACACCTATTAAAAATATCAATCCCTCCTATTAAACATATATACCACACGTGTTCCTTCTCTTCCCTGCCTCCCTCAGATCCCGTTTCTCCCTCTGAACCCGATACTCCCTCTCTCACTTTCCTCCTCTCTGTTCTTCGAACTCTGGCGACGATCAGCAGCGAAATTGGCGGAGAACGGCGACGGAAACGCACCCCAAGCTTTGGATAGTCTCGAGTAAGTCTCTTCTCTTCATTTTCCTCCCTTTTCTAGGCCGATTTGAGTGAGTTTGGGGGAGGGATTGATTCGGTTTCAATGGTCTTTAAAGCTTCTATATTCATGAAAATGAAGTTTAGGACTTGAATAAGGATATTGTTGAAGTGGATTTGGGGAGGGAACGCTAATTTGGTCTGATTGCTCAAAATTCCTCTTCGGGTTACTATTCACCAGACGGGATTTTGAGGAATTCTGGGCGTTTAAATGAACTAAAGCTTAATTAAGCGTGATTAGGAGTGAATTTAAGGTCATAGAGTACTGTGTAAGTGGGAATTTCTGGTTCATCATATATACCCCTCTTTTCACTGTTCTGCCGACTTCTTTGTTTGTTGAAATTTTGTTTTCTGTGGCTTTGTTTGAGGTTGATTTTAATCACAGATGAAGTGGGTTGTTTGTTTTTCCCTGATTGTTCTGGTGCTGTTCGGCTGAGTCACAGTGACAAGGGGGAGATTTTGTTGAGGATTAAATTTGAAATAGAGATTATAGGAATAGAAATGAAATTTAGTTATAATGATGATTTTGTTTGGGATTTAGTGCTTTAAGGTTCTTTTGTTAGGTTGGCTGAATGGTCAAATTAGAGGAATTATGAATGGAATGGATTAGTGAGAGAAAGTAATATTACTTATAGTTGACTCATGTTGTAAATAATGAATGATGTTGTCTAGGATTCTGAACTGATTAAGGATTAAAAAATCTTCACTATTACTTGAAATTTGTGAGTTATTACAGGGAAATTAGTTGATAATAAATATGAATGGAAGTTTTCTTTTCTGCTGATTGTGATGTGCTAGTGATAAGCAAGAGTTAATAGTGATTTCATTACGTCTGAGGCTTCTTAATAGTTCGTAAGTGTTCAAGACTTCTAAAGGATGATAATTAGTATAGTTTGAATGAGAATTATTGGAGGATTTTAATGGATGATGATTTTAGAATTTCTCCAGTGTTAAGGAGGGAAGTTAACATTTATGTTGAAGAATGATTTGAATAATAAGTCTGAAATTTTCTGGAATGTTGTGGTGAAGGAAATGATCCAAATAGTTGATAACATATATTATGTAATGGTCAATAATCAAGTGTTAGAATGGAAAGTGCAAAAGAAGTTGTAGTGATGATTGGAGGAATTGGAGATAAGGAATTAGCTTTGGAACTTGGCTCTGGAATCCCTGGAGGTTGAGGTACATAATTGTTGATAGGTGTGCTTAGAAGAGTTGGACTTTTAGTACTTTTAGTATTATTATCATTTATAATGAATTGAGTTTTAAGTTTATAGATTTCGGATTTTAATTGAGATTGATTTAAGAAGAAACGGTTTGGAGGATATAGTTTATTAAAATTAGGGATCTAGAAGTAATAAATTAGATGAGATTGGTTAAGTGGGTTAATTACTGCAATGGATTTCACATGAAGTCTAGAAATTAGTTTAATGATTAGAGGTGAATTAATTGGTATAGTCAATATGAGGATTAGAACTTATGGAGCCTTGATTTTAGGATCAAGGAAAAGTAGTTGATTTATAAAGTTATGATTTAATTTATGATGATTGTTAAGGACCTTCAGGGGGTAGGTTAAGATGATTGCAGGTTGCTTAATTCAATACTGAAAATTAGGAGATTAGCCTTGTTTGATTAGAGTAAACATCATTGCCGGATTCGTAATGACTTGGTTATAGTGGGTAATCTTAAAACTTAGCTATTTGTTGTTTAAATTTGGAATGTGGGGGTAAGACAAATTATAAACAAATGTAATGGAATTAGAGGGAAGAAAGGAGTGGTCTATTTTCTTTGATATTATTAGGATTTTGTAAGTTGATCGTACTTCCTGCACGGATCTTTTACATTTTCACTCTACTAAGGTGTTGATCTGTCCATAGTAGATGTTTATCATTCTCTGGTGTTATTTGTATTCTGATATTGGGGCTGGTTTAATGGTGATTTAGAAGCTATAGTTACATCTCTTTCTGTATTACTTCAATTTCATAGATTAGAGGGTGTGACTTGATAGACTATAGTTTCTCTTAACATGGAATTGGTTCTTTGAAATTTTTAAGTAAAGAATAAGGTTAAGGGATTGTAAAATCAAAGATGTTTGCGATTTATAGAGTAATAGCAAAGGAATTGGGAATTTTGGACTAGTATGGATTAGAAGTGATAAATGCGAGTTAGTGTGGGGGTACAGGTGCTTTGGAAGTTGTATTGTTAGTTAGGAATTGAAGATTTACTTTATGATAGCTGTTTTAAGGACTTTTGGATGGTATTAATAGTTAATAGTTAATATGAAATTCTTTATGGAAACCAAATTAAGAAATGAGAAGTAATGATTAAAAGATAAAAATTAATGGTGATTGATTTGTATTGTGATTTTGAGTTACAAATATGTTGTTAAGAAGTGTATTTAAATTCTGGGTGTAAGAAAGCTAGAAAAGGATAAGATTTGCGAGTATTTAAGTATAAGGAAATAGTGTGAATAATGATTAGTAATGTTCTTTAATGAATTGCATTGCTTGGACCTTATTTTCATTGTTAATTGATTTATTCCTAAAATATTGTAATAAATAGAAAGTAAGTGTATAAATAGGTGTGGGAATGACTAGCGTTTGTACAGAAAGGTTTTATATAAACTACTGGTCAAACATTGAGAATAAGAAAGTTTAATATAGATAAAATATCAAATGGTCTTGGATAGTCAAGATCCTAATTAAGTATAGATAAATTATAATTTGCTTAAATAAAAAGAATTGGGTAGCATAGAAGAAATTAGGATTCAAGAGAGACGCATCGATTAGTTATAATTCAGACTCTAACATAAACCTATATATGTATACATAGGCTTTGGCTTGTGATTTGAGTTCATCAAGATGGTAGAGAGGACATGAGCTGGTACAAGAGTAAGGTCTAAAGAAATCAGGTAGCAGTTTATCTCCATTCACTAAATTGCATGTATAGTTTTGTAATACCTATTGCATTTAAATGGTATATCTTTTATTCCTTTTATGTTGGAGTACTCCAGGCTTAGTGGTTCGCTATCCCTTTGCCAAACCAGTTAGTTATAGCTTTAAATGTTATAATAAGAAGTCTTGTAGGTAGAACCTCCACCAGTTAACGAGAATATCGTTATCAGTGGTTGGTAGGTGCTTATGTCACCCAGATTAATAGGATAAATACTATCATTATTTGTAAAGGTTTATAAAATGTATACATAGCAATGCATGCATGCAATTTACAGTGAATGACATAAACTGCGTTAAGTTGCTATTTCAGAGAAGCCGGGAGATAGTGAGATGGTTGAGATAAAGCAGGAGTGCAGGAAGAAGATTAGACAAAGAAATTAAGATTATATTTTGAAAAGTAAGAATATCTGCGGGAGTACTTTACTATGGCAGTTGAATATTTTAGTAGTGTTATCTGTATATGATATAAAATTAAATTATTAAATTAATAGCATAAAGCATAGAAAATAGAATTGTATAAGTTTATAAAGGAATTTTAAATTCCTAAGTATTATAAGTAAAGAATAAATACCCTAAGAGGATTAATGTACTTTTAATTGTTTTATGAACCACTCTACTTTAGACATTTTTTAAATTGTTCAATTTGTCCGAAAAACCCATTCCAATAGAAAGAAAATTAGTTTAATGTTTGAAAAGAAAAAGTTTTAAATTTTTTGTATTTTTGGTCTTCTGACACTGAAGAGTGGTTGTAATTCAATTAAAAATGGTATAATATAGTAGAAAATTTTAGGTGTTACAATAGATACTAGCAAAACTAAATTTATGCTACTATTAACTTTGTAAGTGCATCCTCTATTACATTCGAATCTCTGTTGTACGAGCTAATTGTCACAATCCAAACACGTTATAGCATTGTATGAATCTGAGTAATGATTGTTTGATCTGGATGCACATCCTTCACCCCTACTAATATTGTATTGACCGCCTCATGCCCTCATGATGGGAGTCACTTTACCCTCCAACATTCATTAATCCCTGATCTCATGTTACTTTTAAGGTCTAGAAAATTCCCTAGAACTCGGTAGTAAGATTGGAACAAACAATCCTTTTATGTAAAAGACCACCCACTACATCCCAATTTTGGTATTTTTGTGACCCCCTCAACATCTTACATTTAGCTGCACATCAAACTAGTCATGAACCAATACAAAAAAATATATCATTAGTAACAGTTTTTTTGTCACGGTTAATTACAATCGTGACATATGTTTGGAATTTGTCACGGTTAGACCAAAAAATTGTGACAAATCTTTTTTTTTTAAAAAAAATATATTGTAACTGTTTAAACCGTTACCATGATAAAGCCTCATATATAAACCCCCATTCCCCTTACTTTTCAAGCACTCTTCTCCTCTCCATTCTGTTCTCTTTTTCCTATCATGAGGCTTATACAAGTGTAATCCATTTTTTCTGAGCGATTTCATTTCAAACCAGTTATCTTATTTATTTGGTTATAATTTTTTTTTTTTCGTTGCATGGTGTCTATTTTAGAACAATGAAAAATATTATTCTAAATAAAAATACGATCAATTATTTCTGTAAATATTATTTTAAAGGAAAAGTTTTAAAGAAAATTAAAATATGAAATATCAGTTTATTTACCTTAAAAGAAAAAAAAATTATTAATCATTTAATTTAGTCAAAATCTATAATTTCTTCAAAAAATGAAACAAGTAATCAGTAGCACAAACCTTAGCTTATTTATATGGATCTGAGACAAATATTTAAAAAAAAATTGTGTCTAGATGTGTCACGATTTAATAGAAGAACCGTAAGAAATGTTAACTGTTATGTACCCCCTCACATGGTGATGGTATTCAATATTATGTTTTCTCCAGCTTAGGAGTTAATGTCGGTTTACTTCAAACTAAAAAAACTCAAATCCATGTCATTATCGTTCAGGAATTCGGTGTACTATTTACGGCAGAGTCTTTTTTGGCTCCGTTGACTACTGGCAATCGGGTTTTCTGTTGTTCTTTGGATGTTTGCTTTCTTATAGATAGATACGGGTGCGGCTACAATCATAGAACGGAAAGATACGAATCAGTTTTTTCGTTTAGTTTTTTCTAAAAAAAAAAAAAATTCCATTATTCTTTTAACCACATGAAGTTAAGTCAGGTCCCAGGTCAATTATTTTTTTTTTTCAAGGAAATGTTTAATAACTGAAAACATAATACTGAGGCATATGAATTTCACACATAAACAATCATTTTAGGAGCATGTTTCATTTATCTGCGGATCAGTCGTGGCTCAGCAACCAAATTCCAGTGAGTTCACTGTTTAACAGAAAGTTTGATGTGGTGCAACTTGGCAATGCTCAATTTCATGATTTTTAAACGATTTTTTTTCTGATAATGAGCACAAATAAAAAATTGTTTTTTTATAAAAAATTTCAGAAAAGATATTGGGTTCACCCACAATCAAATAGCAGAACTTCTAATTTATGATCTATTAGGGCTTGTCCCTATGGATTCTGAAGTATAAGAAATAAGCCCATTTTTTTTATATAAATAGAAAAAAAAACTGTTTGAAGATATTAGTTGATTACATATTTTAAAAAAAATATATAAATGGCAAGGAAAGAAAAAGATCAGAACATTTTCAATGTTTTATTACTTTTTGCTCTACAAAATTAGAAAAGACAGATAATATTATTATTTTCATAAAGAGCAATTATGTAAATTTAGAAACTGATTGTTTTATCATTTAGTTCACCATTTATTAGTAAGTTGCTAATAGCATCGGATATCGATGATTAATATAAAAATAATTCTTTAAATATTTAATATAAGTTTTGTTTCAAAAGCTCGTTTTTAAAACATTTTCTAAAATTGTTCTGAGAACATGTAAAATATAAATAATACAATTTTTTTACCATCAAGAATAATTAAACAAGCCGTCCTACTTGAATCAAAACACTCAATTGAAGAATGCCGCTCCTAATAAAACTACGAAAAAAGAAGAAGAAGACAAGCACTTTCTATATGGGTGGATAAAAAAATCTTAATTATTATTTTTAAGAAATTAAAGAAATTTTTTACGTGTTTAGTTTTTAAAATATAAACATTTTTCAGTTCATTGTATGAAATTCCATGAATGGAGGTGTTACAGTGTTAGTGATTTAATTTATTGAAATTTTTTTATTTATATCAATATATATAATCTTATAGTAATAAAAACCAACATAATTCAAGCCAACTAGTTTAATGAAAACATATTTATTTATTTTCCAAGATAATAAGTTGTTGTTAAAAGAGATCGGATAATATATTCCAAGAACCAAATTAACTTGGAGTTGCTAGAAATCTTGAACCTATTGCAACGAGCCGGTGTCCATAAGGTACAGCCTTTTTCCTTTCCGCTATACACATTAAAAATAATCTTCTTTTTGCCAGAAAAATAATAAGTTTTAAAATATATAAAATTTCTATAGAATCAAATATAAATCATACAAATCAAATCTTAATATTCGAATTTGATTAGCCTTCCCTACTAAAATATGTCTTTTCCCTTAACCCTAGTGATGAAGAGTGTGTGTATGTGGCATGCAATGGTTCTAAAACACTTTAATTGTAAACTCATATTTAAAAAAGGGATTAAAATGCAATTCTACTAATAGATAATTGTTGAATATGCGTCTAGCACAAATAACTATTGGAATGTGTAATTATACCAATAAACATTTAAAATGGGTGGCCAAAACCGTCAACTTTTGGAGTTGATCGTTAAAATTTTGGTGATATGGAACGTTGATTTTTAATTGTTAACGTTAGTAAAGTTGATGATGCTGGCTAATCCACATGCATTTTAAATTCATTGGTATAATCATACCTTTCAATTATTATTTGTGCTGGATGCACATTTAACAATTTTTTATTGGTAAAATTGCATTTAAAAAAAAAGAATTGCATTTTAACCTTTTAAAAAAGCAATTCTCCATTCCCTGTCGTAGTACTTTAAGAAATTCAAAATAATAAAATGACTATTATGTCTGCCAAACATTCTTATATGGATAAGCACTCAGTTTTATTTTTTTTTTGGTAAAGATGCAAATTTAGCAACAAACTATTACACAAAGAGTTTGAAACATAATAATCTTTTACGATGTACAAATATGATAACGATGAGATATAAACATTACAAATATAGTAAGTCCGTTAATTTTTTCAAACGTCCGTTTAACATATTTGTGAGCTCCACTTTATAAAAATTCAAGAGGCATTAGGACAAGTTAACGGATTTATTATATTTGCAACTCTTTTATTTCATCTTTACCATATTTATATCTTACAAAAGATTATTATATTTTATTCACTTTGCACAATAGTTTGTTATTGAATTTGTAGCTTTACCCTTTATATTTTAGCATGGACGATAATCAACTTAGTTATATTAAGTAATGCTGTAACGAAAACTATGTATCAACTAGTCTGAGTACTTTTAGTCGTCACATCATTATGCATAGCATAAGTCTTCGTTAATCCTCGACTACTCGTAGCAACCTTCCTATGAATAGATGTAATGTGGACCCGAGACCCACACATTATTTTTTGTGGATGAAGTCACGTATTTCCCCCTTTTTCGATAATATTTTTTTAGATATTTTCCTTGAGGCTTCTTGCCTTTTAATATATGCTAATGACCTTTTTTATGTAATAAAATATTGAGTGAAATGCAATCATGTCCCTCTATTTTACCTTAATTATAAAAACTTCCCATCTATTTTGAAAATATATATAAACCCCTCTCAAAATTAAGATATATATTACACAAACCTCCCTTCTATATTTGAGAATTTATTTTTATCCATCCAAACCGTTAGTCAACCATTAAGTTTGACTTTTAAACTTTGTTTATACCAGAATTTCCTCTTTAACATAATAATTATTTAAACATTTATATCTGTCAAAAATATTTTTTATAGAATAAAAAATAATTCTCACAAACTCTTTTTTTTCAATGGCACAAACAAGTATTTTCAAAATTTAAAATAAATTTATTAATTTGAATAATAAACTTTCATAATTTAATTTTTAAATATGTTTATTAAAAATATTATTTTAAATTTATTTTAAATTTATAAATAATAATCAGTTATTTTTTAATTCATACGATAGTAAAAAGTTATAAAATTGTTTTAGATTATATAATTCATATAAATTTATAATTCAAAATTATTTTTTTGTAAATAATTAAAAATTCTTAAATATATATTCCCCCTATATAAAACATAATTTTTGTTACAAATTATAAATGTATTTAACAAAGAAAACATTTATTAAAAGAATAAATTTAAATAAAAAATTTAACTACTCAATTTTACATTATCCATTCTACTGGGAATGAGATTTTTGAAATCAAAGAAATTTTCATACTCTTACAATTTAGAGATTTATTAGACTGAAGGGTAAAATATTAAATTAAATATTAATTAAATTTGAGAATTATATTTTTAAAATCTTTTTAAAATATTCTTAACGATATTAAAGGGTTTGACTAAACTGTATGTTTTCAAAATAGAGGGGAGATTTGCGTAATTAAGGCAAAACAGAGGATGTCAGTATATTTGACTTTGAAATTATAGATCCACCGCGTCATCAATTATTTAGTAGTCACCTCGTAAATGGAGTGGTTTAAGTTTAACGATTACATGGAATGGTTTTACAACATAAATAAGAAACCTCACCTTAAGAGAACCATATGCATTATTGGGAGCCAGGAAAAATGAGTCCTATATTTATGTGCGTTTTGTGAATTATGAATAATTTTTTATTGATTCTTTCTTATTTTTCACCCAACAGGAAAGAACTCACCATGATATAAAGTCATATTCCCAACCTTTTACTTTAACTAAGATTTTTTATTAACAATATTCATATTGATATTATTATTAAAAAGTTAACAAGATAAAAATAAATGCAACAGTACATACAAAGAGTTTCTCATGCGAACACATGTAGTGTAGTTTTTTTCAAGAAAAAAAAAAGAATAAAAAAAATATTTTATTGTTTTTAGAGCTGATTGTGG
This sequence comes from Mimosa bimucronata, assembly GCA_037074515.1. Taxonomy (NCBI): domain Eukaryota; kingdom Viridiplantae; phylum Streptophyta; class Magnoliopsida; order Fabales; family Fabaceae; genus Mimosa; species Mimosa bimucronata. Next base: position 24,576,777 of record CM073447.1, read on the forward strand.
GCCAACCTTAGAATGACGAATTTATCATTACGGAGGAAGTCCAATATGAAATTCAAATAGTTAAGCCTAAGCCCATATTAATCTGGTAAGGCCAACCCAATTCACTAGGCATCTTTCAGCAAAATGATTCCGTTTTTTGGGCCTACGGACAATTGTAATTGTAATTTTGAGTGTTTAGTAAAGCAGCTCGTTTAACATTTCAAGAGATGTCATCGAAACGTGTGTATGTGTGTAAAGATGTGTCCAAGAATAGATTTCAAATAGGGCATAACAAAGTAAAAACTGACACTGGAATCCCAATCAATCCGATGGTACCACACTACTTAGAAGCAGTTGAATGTCACAAACCAAAATTACTCCAAAAAATTGAACATTACACAAAGGGTACCTACCTATCTTCCCACACTTTTTTTTTAAAAAAAAAAAATTGATTGTTTTAATCTCTACAAAACACAGTGCAACACTGACTCATGTTTGATTTATTCCAACAAGTAAACAAAATAAAAAATTTTGCTTATTTAAACTTTTTGAAAAAATTGAAATGGTGAAAATAATTTTAAAATAATGTATACCATTCGGTCATCTAAATTATCATACATGATACAACCATTTTTCCATTAACAAGGCCTCTTCTATTAAGTTCATCTGAGTTGATGTCCACAAAATTACAATAAGGCATACGACTGGAAGAATACTTTTAAAAAGATGTTTACAGTACCAATCAACATTATCATTTTAATATATACGATTTCCTTTGATGTTATTATACAACACATACGTGTTATTATTTTGACATCTGGTATTTCAGACAAGCTCTTATTTCATAAAAACCTCAATGAGCCTATAAATTTGAAGGATGTTATATCATTTTTTGTGACGCCCCTACCACCAACATTTAATTCTGTTCTATGTCCAAGTTCAAATTCAAAACTTTGATTAAACTACAACAAACTCAAGAGTTTGGCTAAACTGCAACAATATTATTAGTTAACCAAGGCATTGAGTGGTAGTAACTAGTAAGTATTGCCAATATTATAGTTATTTATAGCCAATTTTATATCGAGGAGGGGTTTAATTTTTAAAATGGACAGTAGTGGGATTATTAAAGTAAGAGGGGATAGGTAAATGTCGAACGCAGTTAAAGCAAGGGATGACTAAAATATTCCAAAGTTGAAGCCAACATTTAAAGACATCATTATATTATTAGTGCATGTCGAGACAAAGGCAATGCACGTGCGTCGCCGAAATCATCGTTACTGCCTCTCTGAATGCACGTGCCCCCTCCGGTCAATGGTCAAATCCCCTGATTACTCTCTCTTTGTCTCTTTAACCTTTTCCAGACAACAAATAAAATAAACACTTAAAAAAAGAAAACAAAAGATAAGAACGTTGATTAGGAACCAGTGTCACCACCGTCCAATAATTTTAATCTCATCAGAGGCCTTTAATTTAAATAATAAAGCACTGCCACGTGTAACCCTTGAGGGTTTGGCATCAACTTGCTTTTCTAAAAAACAATAGTACTATAATATAATATAATAACTTAGTTAGAGAGCATAAGTAGAGTAGTAGTTTAAGTGTGCCTAATAAGGAGGCATGCCTCTAAAGTCTGTAGTTAAGGCCCTAATGATTCTTTTTATAAAGAAAGATTGTGATATATGTGTGTGTATGTATATGGCGGAGGCAAGTTGGCACTTTCACATTCCCTTTGTCTGTAGGGTAAACCACGTGCAACTCACCTGCCGATTTCAAAGCTGATTAAAGCTTTCAAACCTTATCAACAGCAACAAGCAAAGGTGTGTGTGTGTGTGTATAAATATAACTTGAACAGTATCAAACAGCCATGCATGTTGCAACTTGGAGGTTGTTGTGTAAAGGGTTTGTTTAAAATAATTGTCAAAGCTAATCAACAGCTAGATCATAAGAAATCGGGTGTGAGATTACACTATTTGTGCTTCTCTTTCAAATAATTATTACACAAATATTCGTGTATGTGCGCGTGTTTAATTAATTGGAATATATTATACGTGTGTGTACATAAATGAATATATGTGTATATATATGTGTGTGTGTGTGTGTGTACGCTAATATTATATGGTGGAGAATTAATAAGACAAAGGTAAAAGTACCCTGGCTGGGAATATGATCGATGACTCATATGTATGGTCATTCGTAGGGTAAGGATGATGAGGACCATAGGCTCTGATTATTTTAAATTTAATTAATGAATATAATCAATGAGGTCGATACTTAAGCTTGCAATATTACTTCATGTTATGATAAAAAAAACTACTGATGGCATGTGTTGTTATAAGATTTACATTCACATTCATATATATATATATATATAATCAGGATTGTAAATATATTCTTCTCAAAATTGGTGGTTGTACACGTACCACGTACGTGTGGGCTGTCTCGACGGAACAAGTGCTTTCTGTAACAAAGTTTGTGGTGCGGGGCATGTGATCGATGAACTATCAATTACTATATGTAAGCCGAGTTAATTTTGACATTAGACAGACATGGCCCACAAAACTAACAATTTAAGCAATAACATGTTTATGTAAGTATGTGTTATGATTTTATTACCTACTATCACTAATCACTTCTCTTAACTCTTTCTTAGGTATATAATATCAGGAGATTTAATCATTTATGTATGATAGATAATAAGTGTGTGAGTTCCCTGGTGGAAAAAAAAAAGAATATGACAAAAATGTTTATATATATATATAATACTTTCGTAGTTCTATTTATAAGTCATATATAACATATTTGACATATATGAAGGATAACTTTTTACCCCGTTAACTCTGTTTTAAAATTTAATAAAATTTTAATTTACCCATTTGATACACAATATCCCTATAAAATAAAGTTAACATAATAATAAGTCAAACATAAATATATATATTTACATAAAAATTCAATGATATGATACGAAAAATGCCTTCCCTATGCTCTGTATTAGACCGGAGTATATTATGGGTGTGTTTGGATGGACTTCTGAAAAAGTGACTTATAGATAAGTCAAACTGAAAATAAGTCAGATTGTGTAATGAAATTTATGTTTGGATGTGTTGTTAAAAAAAGTGACTTATAAGTCATAAGTCATATTGTGTAATGAGATGTATGTTTGGATGGACTTTTGAAAAAGTGATTTATGTTTGGGTTAGTTGTGATTTGATATGTAAAATAATTTAGAATTGTGGGGTCCACAAAAAAAGTGACTTATACGTTATAAGTCATAAGTCATAAGTTGAAAAAAAGAACTTATACTTATTTTGACTTATAAGTGATAAGTTACTTATTTTTATAAGTCGAGACAAACATGCTCATAAGTCATTTTCTGAAAATAAGTCTTTTTTATTAAAATAAGGACTTATTTGATTGTAAGTAGACGAGCCAAACACACCCTATATATAATCAAAATAAAATACGAAGAGAAGCAGCCATTTAAGTCCTCATGCTTGTACCCATCATCAAACACAACCGAGATGCCACGTCTCAGGCCACAATCATCGTTTGGGACCCATACCCCTTAATTCAAACAAATATCATACCACTAAAAATTATTTTTTAAGCTTTTTAAGCCAATGATCATTAGATCAGTTGGCATAAGACTTTTTGGTGAGGCTAGTGAGGTTGGCGGGAGGGTTCGATCCCTTGGATGTCTTTCAAAGTTCTCTTCTTTGTATAAAAAAAAAATTAATGATTTTCTTTCTTCTACTTTCCATCTATTTTATTTCTATTTTTATTGATTTATTTATGGTTTGATTCATATCTAACCCAGAAAATTAAATTATTGAGAAAATCACAACTAGGTCGCTTATAAGAGATTTAATCACATCCAGGTCCCAAACAATCATCAAATTACATTAAAGTTCTAAGGGACCTGGGTGATATTAAATGGCTTGTCATTGAGTTGTCAGTATTAGCTCCTTAAGTTGTCAATGTACAACTCAATAGTTGTCAATACCAGTTCCTTGAGTTGTCAATGCATCTCTTTCATTGACAACTATTGAGTTGTGCATTGACAACTCAAGGAGCTTGTATTGACAACTCAATGATAAGCCATTTAATATCACCCAGGTCCCTTGGGACTTCAATATAATATGATGATTGTTTGGGACCTGTTTGTGATTTTCCCAAAATTATTACATAAATAGAGAAAGGTTTCAATATATGGATATTTTTTTAATTGCTTTTTAACAATATTTTGAATAGTATGCATATATATTAAATGGTTCTTTGTAGACTTGATAATTCAAATTTATATGGTAGTACTAGTTGAAGTGATGAAACGGAAGAAACTGAAACTGTATAACAGAGAGAAGCTGCTCCGGCGACCCACCCAAAAAAAAAAAAAAAACCACCCTACACAGTGAATACTTGTTTAATTGTTTTCTGTCTACAGACAAGAGGCATACAGACATTTACATATAGTTTTTAATTCTCTTAAAGTTAATTAAATGAAATTAACTTCTTCCAAAAAAAGGACAAAAATACAAATGTAAGTAATTTCAGCTCATTACAGTGGTATAAAAATATTACCAAAATAATTCCTTCTAAATTTATAAAGTATTCTGTTGTGAAGTGGCCATATGTTCAAGAATAAAAGACATTTTGTTGGCTAATACAAAAGTTTACAAAACATTTTTTCTTTTGTTTCAAGGTGAAGTTAATAATTCTTCTCTGAAAATGACTTTAATGATATATTATTTAAAAAATAAGAATAAACCATTCAATAAAATGCTCTATTAATTAATGCTAATTGATGTACTTGAGACACCAATTAATGTTCATGCATATCGTTTTTCCATCCTCTTTTCCCCCCTAAACGAGGGGTTTGGATTTGAAAAAAGAATGAACCTGCCATAACTATCTAGTCTAGTGTTTTTAAAAAAATTGATTAAAATATATGATCACTTTCACTTCATTTAATTTTATTAGCACACATACATGATACATGCGGTAATTTTTAAAATAACTAAAGTTAAGATTTGTTACAATGGACTGAGACTGTATCCAAGTTCAATCCCTCAGTTAAAGATGCAAGTTCATCATCCCGATGTGGAATGTAGAGACAGGATAAACCTCGCTTGACTTGAGCTAATGTGATTGTATATGACGGTTCTATAAGAATTACATACAATTGAATTTAATAATGTTAGAAATTGATTTAATCAAGTAATCATGCATATCAAACTATCAATAAAAACATATATTTTCCTACTAAATTATGACATTATTTAAAGTCTAGAATGACATGAAGAGATATTCTATTTAAGTAAAATGAGTATACATATCTATTGTGGATATATTGTGTTTTATAGTTAACCACAAGAAATCCCCATTATGCAAATGCATGGAAATTATATTCCTTTTTTTAACAAAATTATCAAATATGGAATCCACTCACCATAGTAATTAAATATAATCCACTGTGACTTGAGTATGAGATAAACAATATGGCTTACTATATTGTGATCTTACTTTTATATATAAATGATTCAAATTCAAAATTTACACAATTAAGTAAATTAAGTTTCATCTACTTCTCACCGAACCCTTATTGGTAAAATACTTTTTAGATAACTAACAACACTTTCAACCAATTCATATAAACTTATAAATTATGATGATTAAATCTATTTCGAATTGACAGTTTTTTTAATTCAACTGGCCATAATTATATGAGAAAATGACAGAAAAATACATTTTAATTTCAAAATCCCAATAACTATTTTAATATATGTATTAACAAATTAAGTATATGTATTAACAACGATTAGCATCTGTAAATAATCTATTTGGAATTTTAAAATTTAGAAGGTATTTTTTTGTCATTTTCCCTAATTATATTGAGATTTTGAATGAGAGGGCCGGGGAGAAATAATAGGAACCAAATTTAAACATTCATCACAAGATAATTTTGATAAATGATCATTAATGACTCTACAAAAGATTACTACTGGACTAAAATATTCTAGAAGGCACCTTATAATTACTAAGAGCAGGAGAGACTAAAGAGTATATTATTACTTCATCCTTTCAATTTAACTACTCGCATATAATGGAATTTTACTAATTTGTCAATGCCCCTAAAATATAATAATATTTTTAAATATACCTTACATAGATGCAGTTATTGACTCTTTAAACAGATAATGAACCGAATTAATTTAGTCACGTAATTTTTTTATTAGGAGCATTTTCATAATAAAAAAATTAGTCACTATTGATGACATAGTACAAAAAATCTTATAAAGTTTTTTAGACCATAAATGCCTTATAAATTAAAAAATATAACTTTCAAAAACATGATTTATAATAAACGGAGTAATAAGTTCTATAGTTCTAATTAACAATATCATGATACATCTCCCACGAAACACAATTGTTTATAATTTCACCTGAATGCATCACACTTCATATCAGTTGAACAAGAAATAAAATCACCATTAAATATGAACAGGTTGCAAGTTGTTACTAAACTTAATCTTGAAGCTTATGCTTTTCCGATTTACAATATAAATATGATTTAATCTCTTCATGTGAACATATGGAAAAAAATCACCTATGTGATGAACCAAAAAAAATATTAGTTTAAAAATAATTATGATGTTAAATATATATATATATAATTATATAATGTTAAGTTTTTTAAACATTACCTCGGACAAAAGCTAATACAACTTTCTCAATAAAAAATTAAGAGACTCTGCCCTATAGGGCAGGCAGGGTCAAATTGCCTACCAAAAAATTACGAGACTGATCAATAAAAAAAAACCTAATACTGCTTTAACAAATTAGTCACTTATAAAATTTAAATATATTAAAGGGAAAATAAAGAAATGCTCTAGATAATTTAGACCAAGCCATGCATGCTAGGAAGGAAAAACTTATATTGTGAGTGTACTTAATATATATATCATGCATCGGGTTAATTGCTTGCTTCAGATTCAATCGAGGGTTATATAAAATATGTCAAAATCCAGTTTTCACATGGGAATAAAACAAGATTGTGAATCAAAGAAAGGGGTTTTAACCCATAAATGATACATGTACGTACATTATTAGAAAAATATAATTAATTAGAATGTGTTGAGTTTAATTATATATATTAAAGAAATGAAAGATGCATAGGATGCTAAATAAAAAGGGAAGAGAAAGTAGCGAGGAGTAAAACGCAGAGAACAATGCGTATTCATCGGCACTGCATAGTGAAGGCATGTTTCCCAAATTCATTGAAATTTAACCTTAAAAGTGACACATCAATTATGTACCTAAACTCGTCTTTTACATAGCCTCCCCACAGTTATCTGCCTCCCGTATTCCCGCTCTTTGGTCTACCACTCTCTCTCTCTCTCTATATATATATATATGAATATGTACACATACATCTTCTTCCATATATTGTTTATTTAATTTTTGTATGTGTACAGCAACTTGATGTTGCTAATGGTAATGGCCTCTTAATAATTCGTTTGATTCAAACTGTCAGCTATCATGTACATGGTTTTGCTATTAATTACTACTTTCACTGAACCAAAACAACTGTTCTTGTTTCTGACGAAGAGACGTGGCTTTTAGCCACTTAGTGCTCCATTGATTTGATTCTAATTAGTGAGTCGTTTACGGTCTACGGATCGGATATGCATTTATCACGTATCATCGTGTGTAACTTTTAATTAATCCTTGTTCATCGAACACTTTGGTTACTAGTTAATATCCAAAAAATAATTATATATATGCATTATAAACTCCCAATATATAGTTTTTTGTACGTCATCATTATATTTATCTAAAGGAAGGGAACTCATGAACCCCATCGCGTTCAGAGTGTCGAACTTGCAGTCTCACATTTAAGGGAGGTGAATATAGGTGATGACTGGTGTCATTTGGTTAGAACGTTCTAACACCATAATAGATAGTTTAATTTTTTTTTGATCAGAATAGATAGTTTAATTGATAAGAAGTTATTTGTGTCTATTAAATATATGTTTTAAATTGGGATAAAGCTGTAAATCTTTCCGTAAAATTTTATCCCATATGTACCAAACATCATATATTTTTCGGAGTCCAATAGTATATATGAATGTTCAAAACAAGAGTAAAAATATATCACCGTTAATAAAAATGACTACTTCAATTTCAGTATCTTCAGTCAAAACTTTCTTTTTAACTGTCAACATATCAAAGATTAACAATGGTATGATTTCTTTTTTGCTATCCTTTTACATTTGAAAAAATTTATCATGTTTGTCTCACATTTGATAAAAGTTTATATGATTAAATTGCAAATGATGATTTAAAAAGAGTTAAGGGTTAAAAATGTCTATATACTTTTTTCAAAAGTGTGTATGTCACCATATACTAATTTTATGTTAAAAAATACCCACAAACTTCTTTAAATGAGGCAAAAAGGCCACCTTGTTAATTTAAATAAATTGCAATTAATTTTTCATCTTGTCTACCCACATCACTATTAAAAAATTATTTTTTAAAGAAGTTCGTGTGCATTTTTACCCTTTTGGACCTAAAAATATATGTGGTGTCAAAAGCATTTTTACTGGATTTAGAGCATGTTTGACATAGCTTTAGAACCTAGGTTTAAAGAAAAAACACCCAAATAAATGGAAAATTGGAAAAAAAAAATACTTTTTTCTTCTAAACCATGGTTTTGGTCTTAAAACTTAGGTTTAAGAAAAAGCCACTTCTAATCACTTTTACGCGAAGTACGAGGTAGAAATATATCATCATTACACATTTCATATTAGTCCACCAAAAATGCTTTCGGCCTCTCTCCTTTCCAACACTAAACTTATGTTTTTTTGGTAATTTACACAGAAAAGTCATTCTCACAAGTATCTAAGCACTCTATTTTTATCAAAAGCTATTTTTAAGTTTTTTCCAGATTTTTTCAGAAAAGATAAAAAAAAACATTTTTCCACCTTTTATTTTAGAAGCTATTCTCCAAAAGCTAACCTAAACAGGCTCTAATTGGGGGTGGCATTTCTGCCACATTTAAAAAAGTTCATGGGAATTTTTGAACTTAAAAATTGTACCCCCTCTCGAACCTAAATATATGATCTACTTAACTAATTTGATTAAATTAGAGTTGTTCATTGTATTAGTAAGTTGTAATTTTACTAAAATACCTCAACCATCTTCCTTTATTATCTCCCTTATCTCTTACTTAATTAGTGTTGTAGGAGCATCTATAGGAATAATCTGAGAAGAAGTTGACAAAAATTAGAATGAGGTCCTATATTTAGGACCAAGACCAACTCTTTAAATATGTCATATACTATTTAGCACCGGAGGGAGTATATGAATCCAATGCACTTTTAAGAAAAGTATATAGGTATTTTTGACTCTTAATAACCCATTATTTAAGAATTATGTTAATCAATGATACACATAAATATTTGTGTTCACGGATTTTGAACTAGAAGGCTAGGTATCCAATCTAAACATTAAAACCCAACATCACCTATAGAAGTTTAAACTCGTGATCATTGTGTGCCTTCACTGTTTGGTATGCTTTTTATTTTTACCAACACTATTTGGTATCTTTCTTTTCTTGGTCTGAACTATTTGGTATCAATATGCTCTCTTTAGTTCATGTTAATTACAAAGCCTGTTGTCCATTGTGTACAAGGCAATGGTGCATTTGGGTTTTGTTAAGGTACAAAACCATTTTAGTTAAATCACACAATGTTAGAAAATAAACTGTTAAAATTAGTCAATGTCCTTCATTTCTATTTCACAAATTATGGAAACATTTCAAGGAATTACTCTTAATTAAAGTCATTAATATCATAACATTAATTTCTCCCTCCTCCCAGTAAATTGTGAACTTGTTTTTTACTTTTCTTTTTCTAAAGTAAGTCAAAGGTAACACTTCCTAATAAATTGAAGGGTTATTACTTAATTGCAGGAAATAAAATTTTGAGTTTAGAAAAGATTCTAGAAGCAGTCTTACATAGGAGTATAGGAGGGAGTATATTTTATCATTTTTATGTGAAGATATTTCTTGAAGGGATTATAAGGAAAGTCCAATTTTGCAATGGCAAGTAGGGGTTACTAGTTAATGACCAATTAAACTGATCAGCAGCATTTATTTTGAGCACGTACAAAGTCAAAAGGGTGTGTGAATATGTGAAGTTGTGAACTTTAATTTTTTCACAAAATTTAAATTTAACATAAACAATTTCATATTTTTTTAATATTCAATTTTTCCAATCTCAGGCGAAATAGGCAACCAATGGATCCACAACAAATTCAAAAAATATTGTAGCAATTAAAAAATTATATAACATATTAAGAACGGGATTAGATAAGACCATACATAAACATAAAAGTATATCAAGATTTATGGTAGAAATCTACTCGAAGTATTTGTTTATCATGTGTCCACCATCACCTAGCATCATAATTTTTTTGAATGCAAATCTATACACACAGTTTTTAAAGTGGCGCAAAAATATCACAAAAAGTTAACGAACTTTAACCGTTAATCAATATATAAGTCTAAAAATAGTGTAATAATTTTCAAATTGATTTGTTAGAAACCTCACGTGTATTTTTACATTATCTTTTTGATTGATATGTTTGCTAAAGATTCAACATTAATTGATTTAACCGCTGTAGTGTTATTGCATCATTTTGAAAACTATTTTTTTCACTTTTGCCTCAACAAAATTTTATCGTGTACCTTAATACCCAGGACAAACTACTTTATAGGTAAATTTTAACCTAATGTAAATATAAACAATTTATATTGAATTTAATACTTAAATATTTTTATAAAATAATACTTAAATATATGACTTCTATATTTTGGAATGGAATTTGCGGATTTTTCCTTCCTATAATTAACAGACAGTGCGATGGAACTAAGTTGAATTGAGCAAATAAAGTTGTAACTCAGTGGGATGACATATACCCGATAAATGGAAATTTATTTGTCCGATATTTATTGTGAAATGGGGTGAATGTTGGGTGGGAGCGAACTTCATACAATGCAAACTCAACCGGACCCACCGAACCGGGCCGCAAGTGAAGAAATGTGCATGGACGACAAGTGTGTCAAATGCACTTTTAAAAATTTTCATATATTTTACCTTTTTAAAAAATAAAATAAAATAAATGAGGATCTAGAGAAGATCAGAAGAAGCCTTCAGGCCAGGGAAAAAAAGGAAGGAAACTGAAACGATTCCAAGTAGTGCCTACAATTTCTTCTCCGGTGGACCATTCTCCAGTCAGACAAATTTTCTTTCGCTCTGGTCCAAAAGGTCACATCCCTCTATTTCAGTATTTCCCCTCTCTTAATTACTACCAAGTTAAAGTATATACTCCCTCACTCATGTTTTAAACATAAAATTACTTTGATTTTCTTATAAATTAAGGAAATAAATTAAACCACTAAATTATAACAAATGTCATATAAAATTAGATTATATGTTAGTTTATAAGTAGAATAAATTAATTTTTAAAAAAAAATTTTGTGAATCAAAACTACTTTATTTTTTACTGAAAAAAATTAAAGTGATATTATAATTAAGATTAGAAAGAGTATTTTCATCTTTACGTTCGTTTCAGTGTAATTTTGATTCTTTAGATTAGATTGAAGAATGTAATTTTAATAAGGATCATCCCCCCTACTATTATAATAATAATAATAATAATAATAATAATTCTAATTCGTTTCATTTATTTCCCAAACACACTCTCTCTCTCTCTCTCTGAGTGTGAAAAAGGCTCAATAGGCAATCGCTCTTGTTTCACGCCGGTTGGCTACTGAAACCGCTCGTCTCTCTCCCCCTTATAAACACTCCACTTACCACTTTCTCCATATCTTTCTCTTTCACTCTTTGACTATTCCCATTAATATCATCCCCTTCAATGCTTCACTTGCATGCGATTTCACATTCACCTTCCTCCTCCTCCTCCTCCTTCTCCCAAATCCATTCCCAATCCCAATGCTCTTCTTTTATAAACTCATTCTGATCTGATCCCCTCTTCTTCTCCAAACTATTCTCACACAGGTCATTTTCTTTTTTCAGCTTTCACTCTGTACTCTCCACTTTATTGCAATTTTTGTTTTTTTCCTCCTCTTAATGTTTTCTTTTTTTATAAAAATGTAATCTTTCAGGGAAACCGAAGAAGAGGAAGAAGAAGAAGAAGAAGAAGAAATCATTACTAAGTCTTCACTCAAGGGAACACACACACACACACAAAATATGGCTCGAGCTACAAACTGGCTGTCTTTTTCTTTGTCTCCCATGGAAATGTTGAGATCCTCTTCCGATTCTCATAATGATCAGTTCGTTCAATACGACGACAACAACAACAACCTCTCTGCTAACACCAATTCCTCTCACTACTTCCTCGATAATTTCTATGCCAATGGTAAAAACGTAACGCCCCTATTATGTTTTTTCCCACTCTGATTTTTTTTTTTTTCAGTCCTGACCAAAAAAGTTTGATTTTTTTTCCATCTGGGTATACAGGTTGGGCGAATCTGAAGTCACAAGCTGATTACTACGGCCAAGTAGAAGCAAACCAAAGTGGAGAAGACAGCTTGAGGGGCCCACTACAGAATCATAACGACGGAGCGCCGCCGCCGCCGAAGCTGGAAGATTTCCTCGGATACTCCGACAGTCAAACGGAGACACAAGATTCCTCGTTGACTCAGATATACGATGGCGCCGGCGGTTACTTCGGTGAGCCGCAAGATCTGAAGGTGATTGCTGGGTTTCAAGCTTTTTCTGCGAACTCTGGTTCTGAGGTGGAAGATTCTGCGTCGTTTGCGAAGAATGGTCATCATCATCATCAGACGGCGGTTGAGTCGGCCGGCGGGAATGACGTGGCATTCTCCTCCGGCGGCGGCGGAGGTTTGTCACTCGCCGTCGCGCAAGGCCGTGAGGGAGGTGTTGTTACGGTGGAGTCGGATAGTTCGAAGAAAGTTGGTGATACTTTTGGTCAGCGAACTTCAATCTATAGAGGCGTTACTAGGTAACACCAAAATAAATTTTCTGATTCTCATTTTGTCATTATTATTTTTTACTTGGTGAAACATCGCACCGGTGCCTATTATCAACATACTAAACCGGACTTCAGTTATAGGAGTGTTGTCATATAGTTAGGTTTGTCTCCTCTCTCAAGCAAATCTCCTCTAATCCCCGTCTTTACGGGGCGAACTCACTTACCGACCAAGTGTTTTAGTCTTTTTTTTTTTTTATTTATTAAAACTGCCTGTTAGTCTAACGTTTATTATTAACAACCGACTAATCCTAATCTGAATTCTAGAGTAGGAGTGCCCTCACATAAAATTATCCCATCTCCTAACGAAACGAAAATGCTTTTGCGATGCAAACACACTTCCTGGGAGAGCCAATTTAACAAGTGCTTTTTGTTTTGATCAAAAGTAATAATTTTTATGATAATTTTATTTTTGTTTAATTTTGTGGATGCAGACACAGATGGACGGGAAGATATGAAGCGCATCTATGGGATAATAGTTGCAGAAGAGAGGGTCAGGCTAGGAAAGGACGTCAAGGTTAATTTCTCTCTCTCTTCTCTCTCGAAATTTTTGTTGTGTAGTGAAACTATGTTTTGTTTGACTTCCATGATCATAGGAAACTCATCGCAATATTTTCAATCTTTGTTTCCGAAATTGATTTCCCCCATTATTTTTACAGTAAAAAAAAAAAGAAATACTCGTTTTTCTCTTTTGTTTTATATGCACAAGGGCGTGTTCTGTACACCATTTGGGTTACATGTGGATGTGACGAGGGAAAAAACATTTGGAAATATATGATATATGATACTGGCTGGTGTTATTATTATTATGATTTTTTTTGTTGTTGCAATAGCAGGAGTATGTAAAAATGGTGTGTTTGAGGATGTAACTGTTTAGTTTATATGTAGATTCGTTGTTCTGTGTGTTTAGTGTTTATTATTGTAAGCTCTCATATTCTTTGATATCAAGGTTCATTAAAAAAAAAAATGCTGTGTTTGCTTCAATTTGAAAACGAAGAAAAATCTGATCACAAAAAACGAAGAAAAAGCATTAATAGTTGTAAAAGAGTAAAAAGAGGGATAGGGCACCTGAGTTTTCTTTCTCTCTCTAAACGGCCTTTCTGTTTTTATTTTTTTTAATGATGACTGATGACTGATGACTGATGACTGATGACTGATGAAATGAAAATACGGGTACTGTAATTTCATGGGTCATTCTTTTCTGCAACAACTTCATTCAATATTTGATTTGATGCAATGTGCCGCCATTTTGGCCACGTGGGTTTTGCTTCATTATCGTTATCATTATGGTGCTTGTGTGTATGGATTTTTTTTTTGCCAACTTGTGTTTATGGATTGGACTATATATCATCTCGGGATCTCTCTCCCCCAATCTCATGTCTTTGCATCAGTCGTACAAACATCTATGATCTATATATGCCACCTACAACCTCAGTACTGTGTCGTCAATATGTGTGTGTGTATATATATGCACATGGATGTATGTATACATGTTTATTTTAGAGTTAGCTTTATTTGCTTTTGCTTTTGCTTTGGGTGGGAGCACAGGAAAGCTCGGTTTGACCATAGCAACTGTTTTGAAAATTGTACTTTTCATATTGCCACTGTTATAGCTGAAAGCTCGTTGACAGAGGAGAATCTTACAATGTCCTCTTCATTCTGAGACATGCTCACGGGTCTCCTATTAGATTTTGTGTTTCCTCATACTCAACTAACAAGTCTAACATATATCAAAGAGATAGATAGAGTCTCATATGTGTTATCTATAGTCTCACTTTTTTCAAAATATAGGAGAACAAAGTGAGAAGGCAGTAGGGTATTTCTTTGACTATGATGAGTTAGTAAGCATTGTTAGGAAATTAAATTTCTGGGTCAAGCTTTCTAAGCTCTATCATTCATTTGGGTACTATATTTGGACATTGATTGCCTCCTTTTTTTGTACAAAGAAAAGAGTGTGAGGTTAGAAACGTATCTATCTCTCTAGACACGTCAGCACTATGAAGCTAGGAAGTGGGAGGGAGAGAGAAACAAAAAGGATGAAAAATAAAGGACCTTTTGCGCAGGCACCATATATGGCATGGATTAAACTTTTACTTTTTTTGGGTTATACAAAAGTAATTTTTTGGTTGATAATTTTTGACCACCTCATAAGCTGATATATTTCTCTTTTCTTGCATTTTCCTCTGCATGGAACGTGGCTTGCGACATTTCTGGTGATTCCTACAGTGTATCTGGGTATGAAATACTTTATTAATTTTATTTCAGATTTGTTATTCTCAACCTATTATCAAAAGAAAATACCTTACTTGTTGAGACGAAAGCCTTGCAATTAATTAATTGATTCTTTGATGGGTTTCAGGTGGATATGACAAAGAAGACAAGGCTGCGAGGGCTTATGATTTGGCTGCTCTAAAGTATTGGGGTCCGACTGCTACCACCAACTTTCCTGTAATATTCTCCTTTTAAATCATACTGGTGAAATAGATCCATTTAATAAAACAACTTTAACCTCGTATAATTTTTTTTTCCCTCAGGTTGCAAATTACGCAAAGGAATTGGAGGAGATGAAACTTGTAACAAAGCAAGAATTCATTGCTTCACTGAGAAGGTTTGCCTTTGCGGTTTTCAACAATTCATGTTTGTTGGTGCTATTACATTCTTCAGCACAGTAAGTAATTAAACTATTTTATTTTACTTCCCAATCATATATGTAGGAAAAGTAGCGGATTCTCTAGAGGAGCTTCTATTTACAGGGGCGTCACAAGGTAAAAATCGAAACCACGCAGATAAATCATATTACCCTCCATTCGGATTGAAATGTTAGATCGACTACATAGTTAAATTTACACCACATAGAAGGTTAATCTTAAATTTACAACCGGAGGTAGTACCAGCAAAGCTTATCGTTGTTATATTTACGTCCTCTTTTATGTTCCCGCAGGCATCATCAGCAAGGTCGATGGCAAGCAAGAATCGGTCGTGTTGCGGGAAACAAAGATCTATACCTCGGAACATTTGGTAAGTAAAATACCACCTCTTGTCATTAATATAAGCTTCGTCTCATAGTTCAATTTATTCATTAAAGTGAATCTTATAGTAAGGACGAAGGGAATACAATTTATTAATAAAGCTTTTAATTATAATCTGATATTTTTGCAAAACATGTTGTGACTGCAGCCACTGAAGAGGAAGCAGCTGAAGCATATGATATTGCAGCCATTAAATTCAGAGGTGCAGGTGCAGTGACAAACTTTGAGATGAACAGATATGATGTGGAAGCTATTATGAAGAGTACTCTTCCTGTTGGTGGATCAGCCAAACGAGCAAAACATTCCCCAGAAGTATCATCTGAACATAATCCTCTTCCTACTAACATTATCCATCACCAACAACCTCAATATCATCATCATCCAAATGCCATTAATACCAACGTTGGAACTATCAGCTTCACTCCCATTCAACCTGCACTTTCTTCATCTATCCCTTGTGCCATTCCCTATGATTCTGCAGCTGCAGCTTCACATCATTACCACCCAAATCTCTTTCACCATTTTTATCCTTCTAGCGGCTCTGCCACCGTGGATTCCTCTGTGACTGCTTCTCCGATGACCGCGCTGCCTCCTTCTGCTGCTGCTGAGTTCTTTCTGTGGCCTCATCAGCCATGTTGATGACTTGATGATATAGTATGAAATAGTTAGCTATCTTGGGTGATTTTTATTATCTTCTGCTAAGTGCTAACATATCAGAAACTAAGCTATCTTGATAGGTTTTTAATTTATCTCTCACAGTTCAGCTGACCCCCAATCGAATATATACCTTAACTTGGGAAGAAAGGAAACTAAGGTAGGTTTTGGTGCTGGTATATGCTAGATTTTCGGTTTACCGTTGTAGGAACTTTGATCTTTATCATGTAAGTGACTTTCGAAAGATGAATTGAGTTGCCAGAATTTATAAAATGCATCTTTATCTTTTATATTATGTTCTTAATGTGATTTTTCTATCCTTTCTCTATATTTAGGCATGTACAGTTTACTGTCGAGTATGTTTTTAGCCGTCCTTCCCGTAAAAGCATTGTAGCTTCCATACAATAATTTGAAACTACTCTCAGGAAATTCACGAGGCAGGAAATGATATTCTAAACATTAGACCTATTTATTTAATTTAATTATCTAATTTAATGATGTTAGTTAAGTTAGGATCACATGATATTACTAAAATATTCTAATTATCTACATTTATTGTCACCATCCTTCTCTTCCTTTTAAGTTATTATTGAGAATAATAAGAGTAATTTGGGTAAAAGTTGAGAAAACTTAAAAAGAGATATTATATTTAGGATCAACATCACCCCACTAAATAAGTCTTATACTCCCTCCGGTCCTAAATATAAGATCACTTTGACTTTTTTTGTGGAGTTTAATGAAGCCAAATAAACCACTTAATTATAACGTATCTTATTTGTAATTGTATTATACGATAATTTATAGGTAGGGTAAATTAATTTTGAGAAAAAAAAAATAATTATAGACGTTATAAAGTAGTTAATTTTGTATTCTTAATTTCTAAAAAAAGAAGAAGCTAAAGTGATAATTATAATTACGAACGAACGGAGGGGGGAGTATTTAAGATGGAATGGACTTCATTCACGGAGGTCTATATTTTCTTCCGGCCTTATTGTCATATTGGAATTGGGGCCTTTTTTTTCAACGTGTTACACTGATCAAGCCTTCATCATACTGATACATTCATTCATACTTGAAAACAAAAAGCCTCATTATTGGACAGTTTTTTTTCCATGTGATTGTGACGTGCAGTACAAATTTATTTTACAATGTCATTGGGTTCCCAAGAAAAAAAAAAACCCAAAAAACCAACAGAACAAGATTCTCAACTTCCCGAAACGAAAAAGTTTCAATCTTTATGGACCTAATCGAACCAACCCACTACTAGCCCTCACAGAATCAGGCTCAATCTCAAGGGCTCTCTGAAACGCATCCATGGCCATCTCCTTCATTCCCATCCACTCATAACACTCCCCCAACAAACAAAACACCACCGAGTCAACCTTCCCCTCACTCAACCTCACAGCCTCAACCAAATCCTCCACCGCCGACTCAACTCGCCGCCTTCGATTCACCTTCATCTTCATCTCCCCTCTCTTCACAAGCGCCTCCACCAATTCCTCCTTCGTCAGCCTCCTCACACACGCCTTAGAAAGCGCGTAATCCATAGATCTCATCGCGGCCGTACGATGACCCATGAGATGTAGAGCGTGGGATTTGAGTATGTGGGCTTTTGGGTCTCTTTGTGAGAGGGAAAGAGCTTGACTTGCTTCGATTAGTGCGTTTTTGGCATGGGTTTTTGATTGGGGTTCGTTGTTGGAGTTGCATCTGGCTCGAGCTAGGTGGCGAGATGATTGGGTTAAATGGTGGTTTGATTTGTGGGTTTCTCGGGTTTTGTTTCGGAGGCTGAGTCGACTCGGTTGCTTCTTGCGAAGATTGTGGATGAGGTAGAGGATTGATAAGGTTAGGATTAGAGTGGCTAATTGGAGGATCAACTCTTTGGCCATCGGATTTGCTTCCCTGTGTTGTTTTTCGTTGCCCAAGGTATATCTGTATTCATTATTCTCCGTTTCTTTCATTGTTTATTGTTTATTTAATTGTTTAAGAAATTATAAAGCTACTGGTCCTATTGTCTGTACATGCTTGGGCTGGGCCACGAGCACCATTGGGTTGTTGCTATTTACAGCCCATTTATGAGCGAAAAAAACTGGGTTTCTGAGAGGATATTTTTTTAGTTTGAGGTTGCATGTAAGAAAAAAGGCTCCAAAGTCTAAATTTTCCATATTGACAATGACTTAGAGTATGATATGGCAGTATCATCCATATATTAATATTAATTGGATTGGATAAAAGCTGCTCGGTCACTGTGTATTCTGAGCAATTGTTTACTCAAACAAGTTTTAATAAATGAAGAATCTTTTTTTCCCCTAATTCAGAGTTTCAGTGGAAATTTGTTCTTTTTGAAATCAGGACAATGAGTCTCAGTCTGTTTATTGCAGTGTCGAAATAATACTTCCCATAATCTTACTATAATTATAAAATTCAATTGACTTTTTAAAGAGAAATTCAGGAAGCCAAATTACATGTTACATGTAATTAGTTTACAAGTCATATATATTAGTTTAGAAAAAAATATATAAATGCTTTAAAGTGATTTATTTAACTTCCTAAATCTCAAAAAAAAAAAAAAAAAAAAAAAGAAAAGAAAGAAAGAAAGAAAAGAAAAACCAATTAGGTCATGTATTAAGGACTAATACAAGTACAATCATCTCATCTAATGTACTCCATCCGGTTCTAATTATAAGATTACTTTGACTGTTTTGAGAAATTAAGGATGCAAAAATTAATCACTTTAAATTGTCTATAGTTATCTTTTTTTCCTCAAACCTAATTTATTTTACTTATAAACTAACTTATAATCTTGTTACATGTGACATATGTTATAATTTAGTCATCTAATTTGCTTCTTTAACTTCCAAAAAAAAAAAAAATGACGATCTTATATTTTAGGACTGGAGGGAGTATTAAAATAAAAATATCGCTTGATTGTTTACATCGGGGGAAGATGTTAAGCAATTGATACTTCTTTATAAACGAGATTTTCTGTCTTTGCAGATTGCAGAAGAGAGATTTGCTTATTTACTGGTCTTTGATGGACAGAAACTAAGAGCAAATGGACTATGTTTAAAGTAGCTTTGCAGAGTGCAGACTACATAGTGAAGAAGGTACAAACACTCTATGGGTCAGAATGTACAGTGGGTTTTTTTTTTTTTGGGGAAAATAGTTTTTCTCAGGCCACTTGGTGCCTTCTGTAGATAAAACCATACTTGGTGGTTACCACCCCTTGCTAGTTCATTCCAAATTTCAAGCTCCCTTTTAGAAAACTTGAAAGCTTTGATTGAGAATGAAGCTAGTGGACATTGGCTGACCTACTCAAGTCGTTACCAAGATCATCATCCCAAGGATTTGATTTTTTTTTTTTTACATAAACAAGATCATAACAAGAAACCCCTCATCAAAGAGAGCATAAGGATTAGTCATGATCACTCCATGACTAGTTGCCTGTGACGATTGAGATCATTCAAGTAAGTAGAGCAAGTATATTCTTCAAGATCACTGGCATCTAACAAGATGGATCTCATTGATGCTGATTTCTGCTTAATATCAACGAGTCCCTCTTCACCCTTCAGCAGCGGCACAACCTGTACTTTTCAAAGGTGTGCCGATTTAGCATGCAAATGCAAAACGAACCATGTTGGAAGTTATATAGCTTTCATTTCTTTACCTGTTTCATGTATGGACGGTGGGAGGATGAATGGTGGAGGCACATTGAAGCAGTAAGCATGGTCCTCTTCAATTCAGTGGAATCATAAGCTTCTTCTAATCTTGGGTCTACTAATTCCTCCACATTGTGTTCTTCTAGTCGTGGTTTTGCCTGTTCATGTTGAGTAGTATCACATATTTAGCCTGGAAATTCAGTAAAACATAGATTTGAAATCTTGGGTGCAGGGACTCAGAGGTCTTACCCAGAGGACAAGACTTTGCTTGCTGCATGAATCGATCGCACGACGGCCTGTAATGAGTTCCAGCAGCAAAACCCCGAAGGCGAATACATCAGTCTTCTCATCCACAATTCCATGCATAAAATACTCTGGAGCCAAATACCTGAAGATGGATGATGCAGTGCATCAGAAAATGAGTTGATAGTAATAAGATGCTAGAAAATCCTGAGGGTACCATTACTGACCCGAATGTGCCTTCTATTGGGAAGACAACATGGTGAGTCCAATTCTCTGGAAGCCATTTCGCGAGTCCAAAATCTGAAATCTGCAGTTTATAACACAAGGAATCATTTCCCTTCCCCACATCCCAAATGATTTGTACAGAATCTACTACTACTATATTCATTGCAGAATATACTACCGTGGTACCTCAGCTTCATAATTTTCGTTTAGTAATATGTTGGAGGCCTTAATGTCTCTGTGAATGATTCGTCTTTGGCAATCATGATGCAGGTACTGCAAGCCCTGTGCCACACCAATGGCTACTTTGAACCTTATCTTCCACTCCAAGCATTCAGAACCTGAAATGTGGAAAATCTGAGACCCTGTGATAGAAAATGCAGAGTCTATCCTAACCAGTAAAAAAAAAAAAAACGCATTTTGTAGAAAAGGAGAAGGAAGAAATTGAGAGAGAACCAAAGAGCAGAGAAGAAAGGCTGCCACGTGGGGCTAATTGCAATACAAAGTAGAAACCATTGTTGACCCCAAACCCAACCAAACGCACAGCATTTGGGTGGTTTATGTGGGCAATAATGCCTAGCTCTGATAAGTAATCGCCAGCTCTGTCCTCATTTTCCTTCTCCTTCTTCATTAGCCTCTTCACTGCCACTAGTCGACCATCTAGTAAGCGTCCTCTGTAGACTTCTGCATGCCCACCTTGTCCAATCAGGTTCTCTAACAAAAACACAAAAGTCACTTCTCAAAAAAAAAAAGAAAAAGAAAAAAAGTCACGTGGATGTCTATATAAAAAGGTCAAATTTCTCTGATTTTACCGTACACACAAATATATTACTTAATGGGTAGTTATTTTTTGAGTTGAATATAATGTCAATTTTTCTTCTTTACTAGTGGGTTAGGAATGTGTCCCTGACGGTTAAGGCAGGAAGTTCACTATGACAATGACATTTAGTGGGTTTTATGCTTATATTGTTCAGGTTTGAAGATAGAATTAATTCCTTGGTTGAAAGTTTCCCTTAGGTCCCACCATATTTGTCGTCAACGGCTTTAGAAACTGAAGTCTTTGCTAATTGAATCAACCTATTGACTAATAGCATCCAAACTTGAGAACTCACAAGATAAATTGAAAAGTAGGGGCAAGATGAACGCTAAAAATGTTGACCTTTCTGTCCAGTTTGCTGTATATTGTAGGAGTAGTTTATGATTTGGGATTTTCCTGGTCAAACTTTATTAGGTCCATGGTTCAACGAATTGATTGGCTTTGAGATGAAAGATTCAAACAAAAGATCTTGCGTGTCATGTGCTTTGAAAACTATACAGCTACTAACTAAATTACCTAACCCTAGTTCCAGTTACAAAAATAGAGAAATGTAGAATTCTTTATGGTCCCTAATAGCTACTTCTAAATATATCAGGAAAGCAAAAATGAAAGCATAATATGCATTAGCTGGAAGTTGTGTGTTGTATCTGGCATGAGAGATTGGTGTGATTGGTAAGGTAAAGCAAACAGAGGAGGCCTAATGTTTATTTTCGTGGGGTCAGACTCAGAACCCACCACTCTACGGCACTGCTCATGTGAGCTTAATGGAACATTATTTGTGACTTCTTTATCTGGACGTGGCTCTAAACTATTTAAATGTCATACTTTTCCCCTTTGCACTCAATTGTTAAATGCAATACTTGAAATATACGTATTTGGCTTCCTTTTTTTTTTTTTTGCCAACACGGATTTGGCGTCTCTTTGTTACTTTTCCCTCTACTTTCTCTGGACTTCCCACCTTAATCGGATTAAATTTTGAATAACTATAACTTAACATTCTACAAATTGTTGTTAAAATGTGAAATTTTGAAAATTAAATCAGTAAGTCCAAATTATGAAAACAAATCTAGATAGTCCTAAACTATAATTAAGAAAAAATAATAAAGATTATTTTAAAAAAAATAAAGAATTCTAACCAATTAAAATATGACTCAAGAGTTGATAACTTGAAATGAGAAGTTGATAGTAACTGGTAGGAAAGAGAGAGAAGTTATAACCGAAACATACATAACTCTTTTTTCTTTTTTTTTTGAATAGGAAACATACATAACTCTAAAACCCCCCAATCTCTCTATATAGCGTCATGTTAGCTCTGTCTATTTTGACCCAAAAAAACACTGTCCATCAAAGAATCCAAGGCTCTTTCTCCTCAACCTACATGACACTAACTACAGGAAAGACTACGTATTCAATATTATATAATACAAATCTAGACTAGATGCTCATTCTTGGTAATGAGAAGCAAAGAAGTATTCCCTATTACCCAAAAAGAGAATGGAAAGGAACATTCTTATGCTGTTATTTATTAGTTTATGTATTCGCCACACAAGATTAAGAAAACTTCACCGTATAATTTTCATTCATGTGAGCGTCAAACATTAGTGATAGTTGAAATTTTAGCTCAAATTACAAACAAGAACAGTTATTTGACTAATAAATTGGTAAACTTTCTTTCAATAAATAAATAAATGAAAACTTAATATCTACACATTTCCTTTGGTATCCCTAAGAAGCATTTATATTGTTCATCCAATCAATCTAAATGGTCATAAAAAGATACTTCACATAATTTTTTAAAGGGTTAATACAATTTTTAGTCTTTGTACAATTTTGGTTTTGGTCCCTAAAATTTAAAATTGATGATACTGGTCCTTAAATTTTTAGTTAATTCTGGTCTTGATCTCTAAATTTTAAAATCGATAGTTTTGATCGTTGAACTTTCAATCAATTTTGGTCTTGATCACTAAACTTTAAAAGAAACTTAAAAAATTAGAGACCAATAGTTATAAATGGCATAAAGTTTAGCTAGCAAAATCATCAATATAAAGTTCAGATACCAAGACAAAAATTAACCTAAAATTGTATTTACTCCTTTTTTTCAATTGCACATTCACTTAGAATCTTCCTGAGCAGATTCACCTTCCTAAAAGCCAAAAAGTTTTCCTTATTCCAATCAACTGTTAAGATTTGTGGCGAAGAGAAAAAGGACATTGAAGAGATCCTTGTCCATCTATGAATACACGTGAACAGCGATTAATGAAACACAAGGATGGTTATTTTTTTCATTTGTAAAATAATAAAAAAATAATTCAAGTTGTCTTCGAAAAAATAATATTGACTATAATTTAATTAATTTTAAAGAAGTAACTATCTCTACTTTATATGATGTGGTTGGATTGACTCGAAGGAGATATGACGGAAAGTCCTAACTTTTCGAATAAATAGCAGAGTAGAGAGCCTTTTTGACCAACCTAGCTTCGTGACTTGAGACAAGGACCCTTAAGAAACCCTTAATCATCCAATTAACTTAAAAAGTAAAAAGCCAAAGAAGAAAACAAAAGATTATTTCTTTAAATTTTGTCCATAGAAAAATTAATGGACGTTCGCTGTTTGTTGCAGAAGAAAAACCTTATCAGAACAGAAAACAACCAAAACAAAAACAAAACAAAAAAAAAACAAAAACAAAAAACAAAAAAGTCGAAGGTTGTTGTTGTTTACCAGGATTGAAATTATCTGTTGCAGCTTGCAACTCTGTGTAATCGAAGTTCCTCCATGAAAGTTTCGTAGGTATATCTCCCAGATTAATCCCTTCTTCTGCACTTCGAATCCGTTCCATTCTCCTCTTCCTCAAGCTTTTTTTCCTCGACATCTCATAGCTCGATGCAATTAATGAAATCACAGATATTCTCTGTACTGACTTCTTCTTCCATGACTCTATCATCGCCTTCCATGGCTGTAATACTCTCTCCTGCTCCATTGATTTCTCCGGTGAGTTTGAGCTGAAGCTTCTGCTGCTACTTCCACTGTGATCAGACTCTGTTCCTGAAACTGGGATTTCAAGTATTCCTCTTGGTGATTCCTGATCATCGCCGGAAAATTCTCTTCTGTGCTTCTCAGATGATTCCATTTCTGGGTTTTGATTACTTCTTCTTCTGTACTTTTCTATGTGCGACTAATGAAATTGTTCACATTTCAATACACACGCATGCTCTTCCTCGTTCCATGGATGCAGGGGAAATACAGGGTACAGAGAGAGATACCTAAAAAAGTTGAAAACTTTATGTTTTATTTGCTTGTGAGATGCAAACCCAGGAAAAGTTATGTAAAGGGTAGAGCGTAAAGCAATTTAATGTTGATGTTTGTGAAAGATAGAAAGAAAGAAAGAAAATGTATTTGATTTTCTTTTGGGTTTTGTACAAACATAAAACGATGACTTGTACGTTAAAGAAGGTTAGCTTTAACAAGGTGATACCCTCATGGAGGGTTTATTCTAAGATTCAAAACTCAACCAGCTCGTGCTGAAAGAAATAAAACTATAATTTAAAAGAAAAGGATTACAAGTATCGAAGTTGAGGTTTAGTGTATGACATGTGATGAAGATTAGGGAAAGAGATTGTTGAAATTGGTGAAAGGAAAACAGAGAAGATGAGAGAGAAGAAAGCTTCAGAATTAGTTATCCTGAGAGGAAGAGAAATAGAAAACCAGGTTGGGGATGATTGGAATATATGCTATATTTATACTCTCAGTTTCTCTTGTGATTTCTTTTTATTGTTTTCTTTCTTTGATTTTCCAACTTTGGGGAATATAAATTAAAAAAATATATATATATAAAAAAAGAGTAGAGAGTGGAAATTGAAAGTGAGGCTGCTGACGCAATCTCTGGTTGGGATTTTTGGTCGTGAATTTTGGCGCAACTAACGCACAAAAGCGCAAGAGAGACCATGTATGTGCTTCTTTTTTTTTTTTTTTTTTTTTTTTTTTGCCAACAAAGTGATCATGTATATGGCACACCACTCTCTGCCGGCCTTTTGTTTTTTTTTTTGTCTGTTATTATTTTTCCTTTAATATCATGAGATTTTATTTTTTTTCTCATTCTAGTCTCCTTATCCTAATGTAGTTAATAATTAATACCTTGTACTAATTTGGTTAATCAAAGTTGTTGATAGTACAATTTTAAATGTTATCAAAATATTCTCAAATATTAATATGTCAAGATTAATTTTTTAAAAGAGCCTTGATTGAAACCAAAATATTGTTTTTTAGACCAACAATGTTACGGTAAAAGAGTGAAAATATGTATTATAAAATTAATAAACTTAAGAGAAATGTTATACTATTTACCGTCTTTTTAATAGAAGATCTAGTTTATATTACAAATCATATTATAGATTACAACTTATAGTAAGATATGGAAGTATAAAGCTAGAAGAGGGAATTAAAAGTATAAAGTTAGAAGAAGATCAAAGGCCTTGATTTTAATAATAAAAAATGCTCATATTAAATTCTAAATATTGACAAAAGATTATTTAATGATCATATATTAATTTTTATTTTTTAATATAATGACATTTAGCATAAAAATACTCCGGTCCTAAATATAGAATTTATTTGGGAAGGTGAATTTGGTCCTAAATATATATAAGACTTCTTTTTAATTTTTCTGAACTTTCTTTTTTTTTCTAAATTGTCCCTATTGATACTCATTAATAATAAACAAGTAAGAGAGGGAAGCTGGGGGTTAAGACATATGCTTAAGATGTTTTAGTAATAACATATGATTTTAACTAACCCACCAAACATTTTTAATCTAATCAAATTAAGTAAATATGTCTTATATTAAGAACCGAATGTAGTATCATTTAATACTAATAATGTGAAGGCTAGTTAACTAAACAAATACTTTACGGATTATAAAAATAAATGACAAAATTAAAAAACTACATACAGTTAAAAGATTGAAGGCCGATTGTTGCATTTTATTATTTTAAAGTTTTTCTTCGTGTAATAATAAGCTTGCATTCTTTCTCGCCGCAATTTATTTTGCAATAGATGAACTAATATTCAATTATATATGGAGTGATAGTAGTACTAATATTAATTCACATTTCACAAAGTAGTCATTGAACACATAAAATTTTGTAAATTTTGAGTTGCTTTAATTTTAGGGAAACCTTGCAAGAGAAGATATGTAAAATTAGACTGCAGTGTGCATAATTTAGTTAATTTTTATATTAATTTTTTTTCGGCCAACATGATTTTTATATCAATTTATTAACATCAACATGACCAGAGTAAAATACTCAGTTCATTTAATTTAAAAATAACCAAAAACATTTTGGTAACACGTTTACAAAGTGGTTTTGCAATTAACAATATATAACTCATATACCATTTTTTTAGTCAAAACATGATTTTAATCGAATTCGTTGAATTTTGAGCTCACAAAATGCTAAGGGAAAATTCTAAAATAAGACCCTCAAAATAGCTAAAGGACAGTTTGCTACACTGAAATTCGGAAAGGACAATTCAGTACAATTGATTGAATTGTCCAAACCAAATTTAAGTGAAATGTCTAAAATACCCTTGGTTCAAATTTTTTTTTTTACCGAAACGTGTTGGTAATCTCCTATACAATTTTGGAAACGAACAAAGAAAGTTGGTAATGATGTTGTTGGTAATCGTCGTTCCTAAGTTGGTAATCCTCCTATCTGGTTTTGGGTATCCCCTATACAATTCTTGGAACGAACAAAGGAAGTTGGTAATGATGTTGTAATTGGATAGAAATGTACGTGTTGGCAATCCCTTACCCAAGTTGGTAATCCCCTATCCGGTTTCAATAATCTCCAATATAATTCTAGGAATGAATAAAGGAAGTTGGTAATTGGATAGAAATGTGTTGGTAATCCCCTATCCGATTTTGGTAATCGTCTATACAATTCTGGGAACGAACGAACAAAGGAAGTTGGTAATGATAATTTGAACTAAGAACATTTTAGACATTTCACTTAAATTTGGTTTGGACAATTAAGTCAATTGTACTGAATTGTCTTTCCCGAATTTCAGTGTAACAAATTGTCATTTAACTATTTTAATGGTTTTTTTTTTGGAATTTTCCCAAATACTAGTGGATGGGAATGTTTTCTTTTGCTGAAGACTGAAATGGATCAGGAATGTGGTAAAGTTAATTAAGTTGTTAGTCAATTTTTCCTTAGAGATCATATTTCCTTTGAATTTAAATAATTATATGAAAAATCATGTTTTGTTTGATATTTATTTCTTTCAATTGATGATACTATAAATAACGCAGGTTTAGATTTGAGTTCGTAAGCTTAGTCAATTTAATTAACTCTGGGATTGTTTTGGGATATTTTGTGAAGTCTCATATATAATATAGTTGGGATAAAATAAAAACTAGCCAATGAAAAAATGATGTTTGAAGTGGATACTAAGGTTATATATACATGAAGTTCTCTCTCTACAACACCGCTAACCCATTGAGCCACAATGTAACAAATAACCCCATGGATAGTGAGGTTATATTTGAAGTTGGTAGTTCTATATTGGCAAATGGAGTTAGTAAATGTGGGGGAGTCCTTTCTGACACAGTAAATCGATGGATATGTGGCTTTAACGGAGAACTTATTAGAGTTATTGTGGAAATTTTGAGAATTTTGAATAGATTATATTTATGTTGGAATAGACGGTATATGAATGTTGTTATCTATTCATAATTGTATTATAGCAATCAACTACTTGCTCTTGAGGGGATGTACATGGGAACCCTTTCAAGGATATTGGCAAATGGAGTTAGTAAATGTGGGGGAGTTCTTTTTGACACAGTAGGTCGATGGATATGTGGCTTTAGCGGGGAACTGATTAGAGTTCCTCCCACTATTGTGGAAATTTTGAATAAATTATATTTATGTTGGAATTGAGGGTATATGAATGTTGTTATCTATTCATATTGTATTATAACAATCAACTACTTAATCTTGATGGGATGTACATGGGAACACCCTTTCAAGGATATTATAGTGGACTCTAGGAGATGATTCCATAAGAATTGCAAGTAAATTTGTATCATAGGGGTAGAGAGAGTCTTTTTCTCTTCCTAATAGGTTAGTAAAATTTGCTCACAGGTTACCCAAATAATTTTCACATCTTTGATCTACCCTCCTTTTTTCTTGAAGAGTTGGAGGGATGATGAAAGAGAGTAGACATGTTACTATTGTATGAGTTGATGCATATATAAATTTAGTATTTAATTTATTAAAAAAAAGCTTTTTTGACTGCTTCTTTTAATTCAAAAATTACTTTAAAGTTAATAAAGTTGTACTTTTTTTTTTTTCATATTTAAGCTTTGTGAAACTAACTATCTATGAAAATATATTCAAACACAAATCGTATAACATAAATTAACTTTTACATTATTCGTCCAAAAAACAAAACAAAAATAACATATTACAAAATGAGAAATGATTGAGTAATCAAATCCTCCCGGCCTTAGCTTGGTGAGTACCAAGTTATTTTCAAATTATAAGAACTTTTAATAATGAGCACATGCAGGCATACAACCATAACAACTGAATCTATCATATCAACAAAATGCATACTTGTTTTCTAGTCTCAAGAAATTTAAAGCATATAAAGAGCAAAGAGGTCTACCTGAAAAACAAATTAATAATATTTATTGGGCTGGTGTTTTTGGGAAAAGAGTGAAAGAGACTAGTCCTGTTTGATTTTATTTTATATATAATATATTTATGCAGTGGAGCAGACCACCAAAGAGTTAGGTTTGTTAATGGCCCTTAGCTTATGCGTACAGATACAGGGGGACCTCCATGTGTTTCATTTATTTGTGCTCCATTTCATCCAAATCTTGATATTCCTTTCAATAGTAATGAGATTATGAAAGGTAAAATTAACAATATATTTGCTTAAAATTTATCTCAAGTTTGAATTAGGTCTTTGAAGTTAACTTTATTTGAATTAGGTCCTTATTATTTGATTTGGTAATTTTAATTTATATACTTTATGAAATTTCATTTATAAAAATTGACAGATATTAAAAAGACATTCAATAAATTAAACGAAGGAAATTTTATGAAAATTCATTAAATCAAAATCAATGTGTTTTACACTCAAGGATGAATACCTGTTATAATGAATCAAAGGTTTACCTTAAAAAAATAAATTACAGGGATCTAATTAAAATTGATGAAGTAATAAACTACATTAATCTGCATAGTAATTAATTTTTCCTAATAGAAGAATGTTCTTGGACTTTAGATAGCTATAGAATATCCAAGTCTTGAATCAACACCAGCATATAATATTTGATAACTCTCACTAACCGCTCTGATGACTAGCTAAGAGAGTAAACGCAAGTTATAGAAATTGAAGTGGGTTCACTTTGTTTAAATAATGAGGGGGAACACATGGTTAAGTAGGTGAACTAAACCAGTGTTACTAATTCTCAAGCTATTCATAAAAAGTGTATATTTTTGTGTGTTTAATCTAAAATCTCACCAACCTCACCGAGTCACTTCAGTTAGAAAAGGGTGCTTAACTGAATTCTAATCACTCCATTAAAGTACTGAGCTAGCCAATGAGTAGCATAACGATAAAGATTCAGAGATACCTACTCTATCTTACAAGCAGTTATGGAACTGACCCAACAAAGAATATTATATAATTATAAATTATTATTAACCCCAATGAATGTGATTCTATTAATATATCTATTTCATATTCCTCATTTGGCAGTGAAAATTTCAAGGTGGGGCACCAACTCAATACATAGCTAGATTGAGAAGGTGAGAACTGCAGAGAAGATATCTTAATATTATTGTTTACGGGATAATACCAATGTGGGTTAGTTCATCAATTTCTCAAAAGGCATATAATGGATTTGTTTGGCCTCCACCATATACGAATCCGTATTTATGTTTCTCCAGTGAGCTTAGCATCCACTAATGATAATACTACCAAGTAATGCTTATCACAGGTATGATTAATATACTTGCTTTTTTATTTGGGAGGCTTATGTTTACAATATACCTCTAGGAACAAACACTATCATATGGATATGTACACGTCATTCTTGTTTTTTTTTTTTTGGCCTATTTTAAATTTACGTGTCAAACCAAAGACGTTTTATCTCGTACACTATAATAAAAAAGTATTGGCATAGAAACTTGGCAGTAATTGAGCGTACAAGTAGAATCAAATATTGTTTATCACTCTCATAATTTTTACCAACTGCAAAATGCATTCATAGAACATGAAGACTAGTCCATACAAAAGCCAGAGAGAATATAGATCGGGAAGAACACAGAATAAGAGGAAAAAAAGAAAAACATTGAAAAGAAAATAAACAATCAACATATAAGATTATCTAGGGTCAAACAAAGCATCATCCAAGTCCCTTTCCAAAATCCTCATTAGCTGCAAGGACGATCGAAATACCCCATCACTCGAACAAGAAGATTGCTCCAAATAAGCTTTAACAATCCACTCAACTGCCAAATTGACTTTACTAGGGAATCTAACAATAGTGTTTCATAGTTAATTCCAATTAGACACAATATTCTCTGAGAGATCCTCACAACACCAATAAGGTAATAATCCTTTTTTTTTGTTAATAAAATTGACAAGCACTTAATTATTCGATTCAAAAAAAGATATCCTCTGATTGGTTAAAATAAGCAAAAAAAAAAAAAAAAAAAGGCATAAAAAAGAGTTAAACCTTTTGCCCACAGAGTTAGCATTAATTAATCTAGAGCCTCCATTTATAATCTAAACATTTATTACAACATGTTAGACATTGTTTATTACTCTTAATTATAATGTAAAACTTATATATCTAATTTGAATAAATTATGGACTTAGTTAATATGACGTGTTTTTTTTAAAACATCATAATAATATTTTTTAATTCTCCCAATCTCTTACTTGAAATTAATGGAGTATAGTAAAATAGGAAAAGATTGACAAATATGAGAAACGGGTCTAACATTAAAAACTAAGTTCAACTCCTCAAATAGATCCTACATTATTGATAATTAGATTTGTAGTTTTTATGCACAAATATTCTCTAATTTGAAGCATTCTTGTTAAAGACACTTTCAAGTAATAGACACCTCTTGGAAGGGGAATTTGAATAGTGGTTCATCATGTAGGGTTTGTATGGTTTGAGGGGATGGGAGGGGGGGTTAATATTACCTTGTTTGGTTTGGTTAAAGAGGAGGGAAGGGAGTCGGTTTTTAATGATTTTTTGTTTGGTTTGGGAGGGGATGGAAATGGAGGTAATAGCAAATTTACTATTACACCCTTGTGTATTAGTTCATAAACTTTATATTTTTATTCACATAGATTAATATATCTATTTGATATATTAATATGTATTTTAAATATTAGTCATAGAAACATAGACTTCTTTTTTTTTTTTAAATAAAAGAAAGGCAAGCCTATGGCTTGAAATTACAATTGAGTAACATGTTACTCTTTCCAGGGATAACTTTGCCGATGCACAGCCATATCATGTTCCATTTGATTCCAGCAGAAGACCGACTGGGTTGTCAGAAATCAAAAGGAAAAAAAATCAGATTATTCCTTTTCACAGTCTTTTCTAAAAAACGCATATGAAATTATCAAGATAAGGAAGATATGTAAAAATAAAATATCGATAAATTCTCTGATTCTTTCATGGTTATCTTGTAAATGCTCCATATTCAAGATTAAAAAAGGAAGAGGAGTAATGGATTGACTTATCGGCCATTTGCGGTCTTTACCGTAAGCATACAGGTCGTCAAACTGTAGTATAGTGAAAAGAGTGTCGTTCCGCAAGGATTATACTTTGAGTAAGTTAATTAGCACTAATTGTTTACTTAATCGGAAATGAGTAGGTAAATTTGTTGGAAATTAAGGTTGAGATAAAATTCAAATTGCAAAAAGGAATCAGAAGGTCAAGACGATAATTGCAAAAAATTCTTAATTAATGGAATAAAAGTCTAGGGTCACTTATCCCCATTCTTACTTCATGAACAAGTTTTCTCCCCTTCTCTTTAGCAACTAATGAATGTATATGTGTGTCCAAGATTCTATTTTATTTGAAAAAGCTTTCTCAAGACAAATTCAAATTTGTACTAGCATTAATCATACAATCCCTTGTCACAATCAATGCAAGTTATAATTCTCAACCAATCTCAATTAGATAATGTTAGGTTAGTAATTATATTTCTACGTTACCAACTAACCATCTATTTAAAACTATAAACTTCAAGCCTAACATGATTTCATCTAAGTTTTAAAACAAAACACACTTTCTCAAGCCATATTTCATTTAACAAGTCAAGTGGTGATCAAGCGCGCACTTGTATAAATAGAAAGCAAGATGAAAATCAACACATATATTTCATTCATTGCATAAAAAGAAAGGGAAATACAATGTTCAATCCATAAGAATGGTTCAAAGCAATCCTAGAAAGGGGTTTTAGTTACACATAATTGTATTTAAGACAATAATAAACTCTGAAAAATAGTTCATTACAGCAGAAACAGCAAGAAGAGAAAAGAAGAAGGAATGTAACCAAGACAATTGAAGCTCAAAATTCTCCAAAAATCCTTCAAATCAATGCTCTAATACTCCAATGTCTTTCAAGCCTCTCTCTCCATCTCTAGAACCTAGGTTTCTGCCTCCAAAAAGGTCTGTATGTGTTCTTTTTACGAAAACCTCGGTTAAACCCCTCAAAACTTGGCCCAAATTAAGCAAAACGCAGAGTTTCGGTCCCTCGCCGTGGGTCTCGCAGTGGGAGTCCACGGCGAGGACCAGAAAGGTGTAATTTGTCATGCCTCGCCGTGGCTCTCACCATTGGAGGCCACGGCGAGGACCAGAGAGGTGCTTCTGAGCAATGGCTCGCCGTGGAAGGCCACGACGATGACCAGAGAGGTGAACTGGTATGAATTCTTCCTTGTTTGTCTCTCGATCATTTTGCTCCTCTTTTGTTGCATCAGGTCTTTCTTTGCTCTTACTACTTGTCCACCTCTTCCTACACAAGAAGGAGATGGTTGATGAGTTCTAAAAATATTCACTCATAAAAATACCATTAAGCTCAAAATTTCACATTAATTTAAATGTTTTCTTATTCATCTTTTTCTATGAGTTTTGTATCCCTTTTCAAAGCTATAGTTTCAAAAGCCTGTACAAGTGTAGGTAAAGTATGATTGAATATGTGAAATTGTGGAGCTTATCATGGATCTCTCTATCTCTCCCACTCTCTGAGCCATGAATGGGTAAGAAAATATGAGCCATGGTAAGAAAGGAACGGGTGAGCAAAACAAGAGGAAGCCAAGGATCTCTCTATCTCTCTGAGCCATGAATGGGTGAGCGAAAATATAAAGAGGAGTCATGTAAATTACATATACTTGCAAGTGAAGAGCTTACACCGGTAGCAAGATGAGAATAACGATGGTGAGATGCAATGGTTCATGTGGCAG
The DNA here is from genome assembly GCA_037074515.1 of Mimosa bimucronata. Lineage (NCBI taxonomy): Eukaryota > Viridiplantae > Streptophyta > Magnoliopsida > Fabales > Fabaceae > Mimosa > Mimosa bimucronata. Next base: position 24,610,952 of record CM073447.1, read on the forward strand.
AGATGGGTGGGGAAGAAGAGATGGGTATTTATTATGATGGAAGGATTTGTTTTTATGAGGGTATTTTTGGGATAAATTAGACTCAATTTTTGGTTCTCCCTCCAAAACCCCCAAATTTGGAGGGAATCAAAATAAGGGGTTTGGAGGGGGAGGGAAAGGCAGATTTGGGCTCCCTCCCCTTCAGTTTTTTAAACCAAATAAGGGGAGATGGTCACTTACCATTCCCTCCCTTCCAACCAAACAAGTTCGTAGTGAAGGCCCAGTCACTTTCCGTCACACTTGACCTTGTCGGTAACATTGTTTATTATTCAAAGTTTCAAACTAGAAGAATCAGACATCAATAACTTATGGACTCTTATATTTCGGGGCCCAATTGTATATGAATTATTCAAGAATCCCCAAGTCCAAATCCAATTCTTCTCATGGGCAAATTAAAGCGCAGAACTAAAATGAAAGATAAAACAATTACACTATTTTTTTTATAAGCAGAAAAAAATTACACTATATAAGTGAAGAAACTATGTAAAAAAAAAGAAGAAGAAGAAACTAGAAAAGTTCAAACTTCATCATTGGGGCAGAGAAACACAAATTTTCCCGTGAAATGTAAAACATCATTTTCCAGAAGTCAATGACTTCAATAATTGAAGTCATTGATTAATATGACACGGCAATTTGATTTAACAACTAGGGGTTAGTGGTCAAAATATGAGGAGTTATACCACTAGTGAAGGACTCTTTTAGTCTCTTTTCTAGTGGAGGTAGAAGGGTATTTTTTTTTACACATAGGAAAGTAAATGACAGAGGTCTGGAGATCGAACTCCAGACCTTAGTGCCACTGAGAGCACCTGTATACCATTGGGCCATAGGACCTATGGTAGGTAGAAGGGTATTTTAATATAAAACAAATATTCACTTACATGACATAATTTTCCGTTAAATGAAACTAACAGTGTTAATAAAAAATGATTAAATGAGTATTTTTCAAACTTAAAGAACTTAAAAAAGACTTGATTCAAACGTAAAGGGTAAATGTCCAATTTCGCATCAAAAGTAACCTAATAGGAGCATTCAGTGTCTATAAGTAACAAAGGGAACATATTTATCCCAGAAGTAGCAAAAGCAGAGCGTTTTGGCTCACAGCAGACATACTTTCAGGGTAAATACACTCCCTTTGTGGGTCAAAAAGCGCCGCATTTGCTACTTTCGGGGTAAATACGTTCCCTTTGTTACTTATAGACATTGAATACTCTTATTGGGTTACTTCCTGGGCGAAATTGGACCTTTGCCCCAAACGTAAAAGACTAAAAGTATATTTTATCATCAGTATAATCCAAATTAATTATAATTAGTATTATGAATTAGGAATTCGAAATACATCAATATCATCATATTGAGAATCATGGAAAATAAATTGACAGGTAATGAAAATAAAGATATACAACTGTTTGACCGAAAAAAAAACATGGGCAAAATGAAGGAAGATGACAATGCATTAACTTCTCATTAATTTAAAATTATGAATGAAGAAGATGGTGGAGAGCATTTTCCAACACATTTTTAGCACTCCTACTTTTTTTTTTCAGTTACTAGTTTTTGTTCGAAAACATTTTTTAATCAACATTCAGTTATTTTAATGATATAATTGAGATCTAAGAAGTATATATGTCCTTAATATATATAACATATGGTCCTTACTCCTTAGTATAGGAGGAGCTAAATGTATAGTTTTTTATTTAATAAATTAAATACAATATATGATCCTCAATATGAGTTAGTGGATTTAAATAAATAAATGTAAACTATTTATATTTATTTTTTTGAGCTAATTTGCAAACTTAGGAATAATCCAAATTAATTATAGTTAGTATTTGAAATTAGTAATTTGGAATATATCAATATCATGATATCGATAATCATGAAAAAATGACAACTAATGAAACTAAATAGATACAACAAACAAATTAGAAAAAAAGAGTCGCGGTTAAAACTTGTAGTAAACGCTAAGTATGAACATGGCAAAATGAACAAAGGAAGGTGATTTTTGAAAGAAAATGTAATTGGCCAATTGGGGGATGAATAAATGACCATTCGAGTGGTGAGAACGCATAATAGAGAAGTAAATTGATAAATTGATTGATGTTGATGGATGATTAATTGGGTTTTGGGTTAAAGATCAAATTTGCTACAGAAGTATGTAGGGTGGATCACATATGCCCTGAAGTTTTTTTTCCGTCCAATTTTGCCCCAAAAATGTGTAAAGTGTATCATATACGTCCTTTACCGTTAAAAAACTCACGTTAATTGTTAAATAGTTGACGTTGACTGTTAATATTTTAACGGTAAAGTGCGGATATGATCCACTTTGCACACTTCTGGGGCAAAATTAGACCAAAAAATATTTCAAGGGCAGATGTGATACACCGTGCATACTTTCGGGCTAAATATGACCTTTAACCCATTGTTTTTAGACAGAAGTTTCAGTTTAACTCAAGCCAATGGCAGAGCATTCGAACAACTCTTCATATTTGAGAATAATTCATTGTTATAATATGCGTTCGAACAACTCTTCATATATGAGAATAATTCATTGTTATAATATAACAGATTAATAGAGGAAGGAGGGGAGGTATGCTTAATAATGAGTAAATGACACTACTTTAATTATTCTGCAAGGACTCTTATAATAAAAATTTAGGAAAGATAAATATAACGTAAGAGACTAGTAAAACAAATTAAAGAATGTTTTTAAGCTCATAGAGCACTTAGCTTACAGTTATAGATATTCCTCCAGATTATTTATCAATAAAGTTCTCAGATAACTAATAGAAAATCATATAATTTGTTGATTAAAAAAACCTATAATTAAGGAAAAACTTTTTAAAATCAACAATAATATGACACGCCACAATAATACAAACATGTTACGCAAATAGCAAGTGAATTGTGCTAAATGCGGCCCAGACTAAAGGGAAAGCTTGTTTTACATAGGAGTTGGGATTACTTAGGCCGCCAAACTCAAGAAAATAAGAGCCTCATTCCACTTACCCAAATAATGGGGGAAAATGTAACATGAAAACCACATTAATCATGACTTTTATTTGTGAAGAAAAGCTTACATGGCTTTTATTTTACCACAACGATAGTAAAAGATAACCATTCACGCACCTTATTAAACTGACTTCAAATACTCAATCAAACTATCAAAATCGGAGTAAGAGGAACCGCCTTCACTTACACTTGCCTTAGCCAAATCTGCCAAATCCTTTGCCGATTTCTCAAACTCCTCCCTCCCATCCACCATGAGATCAGTCACCATTTTCTCAACAATCTTCCTATCACATGTGTCCTTCATATCCAACCCTATCTTCCACACCTCACTGACATACCTACTGTTTATTTGTTGGTCCGCAAAGTGCGGCCAACATATCATAGGAACTCCGGCCAACACACTCTCCAACGTCGAATTCCACCCACTATGTGTCAAGAACCCACCAACTGCCACGTGTTCAAGGACCTCCTTTTGTGGGGCCCACCCAACGGTAAAACCTCTCTCCTTCGTCCCTTCCACTAGCTCTAAAGGCAGGTCCTTTCCGTCTTTTCCCTCCACCATGTCTGGTCGGACCACCCACAAGAACCGTTTCTTGCTGTTGACCAAACCGAACCATATCTCCAAAAGCTCATTTCTTGACATTGTTGTTATGCTTCCAAAGCTCACATATATCACTGATTTCGGTAGCTGAGAATCCAGCCACGTCATGCAGCTTCTATCCACTTCCCAGAGACCGCTCGTGGAGGAAGGAGCTGATTCCTCTGACGACGCCGTTTTGGAGGCTTTTCTTCTATAGTTGAGGTGTGCGTGGAGAGGACCGAGGTTGTAGAGTTTGGGGAAATTGAGGCGTATTTGGGACAGAACAGGACATTCCAATTCTTCAAATGTGTTCAAAATCAGAGCTTTCGCTCGAGTCGATTGATGGGTCTGGAACACCAATGTTTCTAAAGGAATATGACGACCACCTTGATCTCCTCGAAAATAACTCGGGAGATCCCGAAATCGAATAAGGTTTTCCATACCTGGGATTTGTGTTATTATCCGATCCATGTATTCTTCCCCTTCAAACAATCATCACAATAATCATGTATACACACATGCACTTTGTTAACAATTAACATTGATGATTATAAGAACAATAAAGAAGAATAGAGATCAAGAATGTCTATTATTATTGACAACATTGTTCATACCACAATCTAGGTTTAGATTAATCATCCTTCATTTGATCGAAAAACAACCATAACTCTAACGATTATGAGGTCACTTTTTTACTGGTGTAAACTGCACAATCTCTCACTCTAAACTACAACAACGTGAAACCCTTTATATAGAATCCTAAACTGGCTAACCCTTTTTAATTAACCAGGGAATAAAACTCTAACACATTTAATTTGATGAATTTTCTATATTTTTATGAATGGTATAATACCTCGTTGGTTGTTCTGAAGAATCTTGGGAACAGAGAAATAAGACCAGAAGCAGCAAGCACTGGTGGTACGGAAATGAATTATGGGTATTCCAAGTTCGTCTCCGATGTCGCAGGTAATGTCTCCGAACATGCCATCTCCAATAATGGAAGTGATTCTGGGTTTTCCATTAGTTTGTTCCGGCGAGCATAACTGCCTCAGTTTGAGAGCGCCGTGAAACTTAACATGGTTGAAGTATTCATCCATGTCGCCGCCGAGTCGGGGGTGGTCGTCGGGAACGCCGTCGTGGAAGGTGTCGAAGTGAAGGGTGGGACAGCGAGCTTCGATGTCCGCGGCGAAATGGAGGAGGCGTCGGTGGATGTGGTGGGTGTTGAGGAAGGTGACGTGGATGTCGGAAAGTGATAGAAGCTCAGCCAATTGGAGCATTGGGTTCAGATTTCCTTGTGCTGGCAATGGAAATATCAGCACATGCTTATCTTTTCCCCTCATCTTTAATTTCACAAAGATTACTTTTAAAATAAACTGAATAAGATGAGATATTAGCTTTCTCTCACGTTATTATATAGCACTCCCTCTCTTGGTATAGTCGCCCTTTACTTTTATATATAAGCCCAAAATCTGCATGAATGTCTCTTTTTTTATTAGGGAATCAGTTTCTTTGTTTGTCATAGATATGAGGAGTGTGCCATTCTCTATTCTATTCTGAACGATTCAGATGTAATCTGCATGATCTAGATTTAATGTTTTAAACTTATGATTTTGAAATGAAAAACTATATTCTTTTATAATAGTTAAGAGATTATTTTTATTTTATCTTTTATACGGTACCCATTAAAATAAGGGAGAATTGCAAATAGGTCCCAAACAAGAGAATTAGTTTCAGACAGGTCCATTGACAACTCCTTCACTTGTTAACCAAGGCTATTGCAGTTATTAATAGTTGTCATTAACAACTCCTTGGGACCTGTCTGAAATTAATTCTCTTGCTTGGGACCTATGTGCAATTGTCCCTTAAAATAATTATCATTTAAAAATCATAAACGTAAAAATATTAACTAAAGACCATCGATATAGAACTGGACAATTCAAAGTGGGGAGCGTCCCCTACCCATCTTTCTAATGAGCATTAAAAATGGTTTCATTTGTAAAATCTTGCTTAGATGTGTCGGTATTTAATGAGTTTTTCCCATTTTATTCATCATTATTGTCTTTCTTAGTATTTTCTTTCATACTCAATTATATTACAATTATCATACTTCTCTCTCTTATATACTCAATCATAAATAAATACAAATTTGAGAAAAAGAAATTATTTGAGACCTATTTATAATTTCAACTACTTTTTTAATTTACTTGATTTTGTCATTTAAGCTCTTATATATATATGGATAGAGGGAGCATATAGGACCTCACAAAGCAAAATCATGTATGTTAAAAAGGTAGTTGAAAATTATAAATATATATAAAATATAATAATAACGATAGAGATAAATGTGAACAAGAATGTGAATAGAAAGAATAATATTTAATAATATAATGAAGAAATATTCATTAAATTTTATTTTATTTCATTTCATTTCATTTATTATTATTATTATTTTTCTTTTTTACAAATCGCTCTTATAAAACTGAATGAAGCCATTCGAAGTTTGGGCATTTTAGGCTCTTATGAATTGGGAGTGGGAGTATACGTGATACAACAGAAAGGTGTGGTCCATGTGATCGAGGATCTGTACACAATATTTTGACAGAAGGCACGTGGATCTTACTCGTATACACGATGCATCTAAGACCATTACACATATGACACTATACAACTGTACGATAACAAATGAAATTTACATTGAGCCAAAAAAAAAATATTGATGTTTACATATTCCGTCGTTTAAATGTAAGATATAGTTGATTTTTTTTTGGAATTTTTAAACAATGCAACTTGATATATAGGAACATAATGGGTATTATCTCCATACGAGTAATGAAATCGCCAATATCCTCTGCACAGCTGAGTTCTTCTTTCATGACTCTATCATCGCCTTCCATGGCGGCTGTCCTACTCTCTCCAGCTCCGATGACTTCTCCAGCGAGCTTGAGCTGAAGCTTTATGATCAATTGATCATTTTGTAAAGGGACTTGATGGATCATGCTTTGTTTGACCTGGATAATCTTTTGTCTTGACTGTGTTCTATTCCCACTAAATTTGGGTTCTTCTGGATCTATATTTCTCTTAAACAATGTATGGTGGACTCTTCATGCTCTATGAATGCATTTTGCAGTTGGAAAAAAAGAGTAATAAACAAAAGAGCTAAACATTGCTTATTTAGATAAGGCAAAAGAAATGGCATAAGAAAGAGCTAAACCTTCTGCCATAAGCACAGAATTAGCATTACTTAATCTAGACCCTCTATCTAATCTAAACATGGCTTACGACATGTTAAACATTATTGCTTATTACTTCTAATAAATAATGTAAAATTTATTTACTGAATTTGATTAAAGTAAGGAAATTAATTAATATTATGTGTTTTTAAAGACATCCTAATTATTTTTCTTAATTATCCCGATCTCTTGCTTGAAATTAATGGAATATAATATAGGTAAAATAAGAAAAGGTTGACAAATATAAGAAATATGATTAAAAATCAATATCAGCTTCTCAATTAAATCATACATTACGCACAAGTAAAAAAGGCACTTTCGAATAATACACACCTCTTCAAACGTCGAATCATGGTTAGCCATGTAATGAGAGCTTGGCCGCTTTTGTCAGACTCGACCATGTTGGTAACATTGCTTATTATTGAAAGTAGAAGAATCAAGCATCAATAGCAAAAGGACTCTTATAGGGCCAAAAATCATCTATGAATTCTTCAAGAACCCTCAAGTCCAAATCCAATTCTTTCCATGGGCTAAGCCCAGAACAAAAATGAAAGACAAAAAGTTTTCACTAGCTAAGTGAAGAAACTAGAAGACTCCGAGCTTTATTATAGAGCCGACAAAGCACTAATTTTCCCATGAAATGGATCTAACATCATTTTCCAGAGCACAATGACTTCAAGAACTGAACAAAACGGTCAAACTCAGAGTACGATGATCCACCTTCACCCACACTAGCCTTGGCCACCGCCGCCATAGCTTCCGTTGACTTCTCAAACTCCTCCCTCCTATCCACCATGACGTCATTCACCATTTTCTCCACAATCTTCCTATCACAAGTATCCTTCATATCTAATCCTATCTTCCACACTTCACTCACGTACCTACTATTTATCTGTTGGTCTGCAAAGTAAGGCCAACATATCATTGGAACTCCGGCCACAACACTCTCCAACGTTGAGTTCCACCCACTATGTGTCATGAACCCACCAACCGCCACGTGTTCAAGCACCTCCTGTTGTGGGGCCCACCCCACCATGCACCCTCTCTGCTTCGTCCCTTCCACTAGCTCCAAAGGCAGATCCCTTCCGTCTTGTCCAGACCCGACCATGTCGGGTCGGATCACCCACAAGAACCGTTTCTTGCTGTTGACCAAACCGTACCATATCTCCAAAAGATCATCTCTTGACATTGTTGTTATGCTTCCAAAGCTCACATATATCACTGATTTTGGCGGCTGAGCGTCAAGCCAGTTGATGCAACTTCTATCAATTTCCCAGATACTGCTTGTGATGATTGGATAGTTCAACGACGCCATTTTGGAGGCCTTTCTATAGTTGAGGTGTGCGTGGAGAGGGCCGAGTGAGAAGACTTCAGGAAATTGAAGTCGCATCTGAGAGAGAACAGAGCCTTCTAACTCCTCCAATGTGTTCAAAATCAGAGCTTTTGCTCGCACTGATTCTTGACTCTCCAACAACACAGATTCTAAAGATATTTGATCCTTATGTGTTCTTCGAAAGAAACTCGGTAGATCCCGACACCGTACCAAGTTCTCCATTCCTGGAATCTTAGTTATTACACGATCCAAGTCTTCTTCCCCTGAAACCATTTTTGAAGAAGTTAAGGAAATCGTCAGATTTGTGTTAAACAATCGAGAAAGATTATCAGATAATTAAAGTACTCCATACCTCGAATTGGAAGCTCATTGCATTCAAATAACTTAGGAGCAGAAAAATAAGACCAAAAGCAACAAGCACTAAATGTTCGGAAATAAACAACAGGAATCCCAAGCTCTTGTCCAAGTTCATTGGTGAGGCGGCCAAAGATACCATCTGCAATAACACAACTGAATCTGGGTTTTCCAGAAGGTGCCAAACATATCTTCCTTAAATGAGGTTTGGCGTGCAGATTCACCTGTTTGATGTGTTGGCCTAGGTTGTCGCCATGTCGGGGGTCATCATCCGGAAGGCCGTCGGAGAAAGTAAGGAAGTGGAGATTGGGGTAGGCGGCGAAACGGGAAGAGAGGTCGGCGAAACGGAGGAGGCGGCTGTGAATGTGGTGTGTGTTGAGGAAGGTGACATGGATGTTTGAAAGAGCAAGAAGCTCTGCAAGCTGAAGCATGCAGGTCACGTGACCTTGAGCAGGACATGGAAATATCAAAATATGAGTTTCACTTTCACTATGCTTATGATCTTTTCCTTCCATGATGGTTATCTTCTCTTTGCTTCGATCTATGCCTCTGAAAATAGCATGTGTTCTCTTGGATGTGACCCTGAAAGGATTTTATTTTCTCTTGTTTTGTTTTTCCCTTCTAGAATGTACTAAGCATAGCGTTTTCAATAGTCGGCTTGATTTTGCCTTGAAAATTTAACGTAGTTAAAATAATTCAATCATGTGACTCCGGAATTTTTTATGAACAAAGGACTCGTTGGGATGTGTATGTGTGGACAAATTCGACCCCATTTCTGTACTGTCAAGCCTGAAATATTGGAATATATATAGGTAAAATATTCATCTGTAATGATTCCCCAAATTAATTAAGCAGCAAGAATATTTTTTGAAAGAAAATAAAAGATATCATCAGCAAGATCCTCGAACGAAGTTAAGCAAGATCCAGTTATGATGGAGGATGACTTCAGATTCTCGAACGAAAGTTGGGCAATTTTGATCCAAAAACACAGGAATAGTTCTTCCAAAGCAGGCATTGGTATGGATCTGTTTTAAAACCCAAGCAGTAGTTCGGTTCATGGCTTCCCGAAGGAAAAATCAGGACAATATGTTCTTAATTAAATACCTCAGATTATCTTTACTCCGGATCCATCGCAACCTTTCCTGTATAGATGAAGAGCAACGACCAATGGATATATGGGTCCTTGGTACCCTCCCTGTTCTTTTGCACTTTGGATTATTTCGATGATTCGGGTAACTATTTGCGGGGATGTTGCAAAATACTGTTACCTCCTGTGGAATTGGTTTCAGTGCTCGTCGCAAAGATAGGTAGAGGGCGCTCATCCACTCTGGACCGTCTAGATTGGATTTGGACGGTCCAGATTTAATTTTTTTAAGTTTGTGATTTTAAAAAAACAATTATTTTTTTAGTTACAAAATCTAAAATGAAGATAATATCTTAACTATCATTTTGTCAAAAAACATATTATTCATTTAAAAATTACATACTTAAAAATATTAAATGTGGACCGTCAAGATTTAAATCTGAACGGTCCATAGTAGATGAGCGCCCTCTACCTATCTTTACGACGAGCACCGAAACCGAACCCTACCTCCTGTCGCTTACATTCATCAATTCAATTTCAGTTGTAGTCTTTAGATTCTTGTCCTTATTTTTGACTTATATACACTAAAATTGTGAAAGAACATTTAGGTGATAAAGACAAATTTGTTTCAGTTCAAAAAAAAAAATAAAGACAAATTTGTCTTTTCATAAATATAAAGGAAATGACTAATATACCCTCCGATGAATTTTAGAAATTTAACAACTTTTTGTAAGGGTTTATTAACTTCATCTAAACATTTACGATTTCTCTACTTACTTGGTTTTAACAACTTTGCATTTACCAACTCTCTTTATGTGTTTACCAATTTCCTTATTTCCACACTGGCACTTACCATTGACTACAAAAAAACAGTGCTTTTACGACGGAAAAAATTCCGTCGGTAATTTACGACGGAAATTCCGTCGGAAAATTTACGGACGGAATTTCTGTCGCTAATTTTTTAGACAGAATTTCCGTCGGTAATTTAATTAATTATATTATTTTATTTATAAATTATTATTTTAATTTAAATTAAATAATAAAATATTATTACCGACGGAAATTTGCGACTGAATTTCTGTCGATAATTTAATTAATTATTTTATTTTATTTATAAATTATTATTTTAATTTATAAATAATAAAATAAAATATTATTACCGACGGAAAATTTTCCGTCAGTAATTACCGACGGAAATTCAGTCGGTAACTTTAATTATTTATTATTTTATAAATAAATTATTATTTTAATTTATAAATAAAAAAAATATTATATTAATTTATTTTTAAAAATATTTTATAAATAAATAAAATACATTTAATAAAAATTAATATATATACACATATATATATATAGATATATATTTATTACCAAATTTAATTTTTAATTTTTTATTAAACACTATTTTATTTTTTAATAAATAATTAAATATTAGCAATAAAAATGAAAAATAATTATAATTTAATAATATATGTAATAAAATAATTATTTAAAAATGTCATAAAATAAAATGAAAAATAATTATAATTTAATAATATAAAATAAAAATACTAAATATAATGGATTGTATACGTAACATCCTAAAAAAATTAATTTTGTTTAGTGATTTTTATCTATTATTTTAATAATTAATTTGGGGAAATTATGATTTATCTTGTTAAAATTGAGTGTTTTAATATCTTAAATATGTGTATATGTGTATTTACAGATATATATATCAATAGTTATTTAATCTTTAGTGCACACACAGATATTCCACCATGTGGTTTGCTGGGCATGATATTGTTTTAGTATATATATAATATTATATATGTATAGTAGAAACGCACATTAGTGCACTTAGTGCATTAAATGGCATGTGCGCACACTGATGGTGGTCCATTTCACCACCATTTATTATAATATGTATATAATATATATAGTGCACGGCCACCACCATTTAAACACATATCAATTTTTTATTATTTTTGCATGTATATAAATAGGGACTACGCGAACAAGATTTCACAATTCACATGAACATACAAATTCTAACGTAATTGAGAGAAAGAGAGAAATAGGGAGAGACTTAGGTTAGGGTTTGAGGTAGTGGAAGTCTCAAGAGCTTATATTTATTTTACTGAGTTTGAGTGGTGTCAAATAGCACAAGGGGGAAAACTGCACTGTTGTGAAATTAGTGCAAGCTGCAGGTAACTACTTCTGTTTGTTTGTGTGTGTGTGTGGGTTAGTAAGTTTTTGGAACTTGAATTTTTGTAATTTCTATGGAACAGGAATTTGAAGAATTATTTTATAATATAAACGTTTGGTGGAGTATGTATTTTTAAATGGCATGAAGGTGTGAACTTGTATGTTTTGGAAATTATAGTATTTATTAAAGATATCTGTATGATTAAATCTGAGAATTTCTGGACTGGACTTTGTGCCATAAGTTGGATGTGTACATTTATGACGTGTTGTGCTGATTGTGAGAACACCGAATAAATAAATAAATATAATGTCATCGCGCGGTGAGGTTCCTTGTTGGCCCACAAGGACTAAATATTATAAAACGGAAAGACGAATTGGGGAGATCGCCCCCGGTCTCAGGCGAGGGTTGTGAGTCCTTACTGAACTGTATAACATCGGTGTTATTAATTGTTTGGTTTTATTTATCTAAGTATTGGATTATAATATATGAATGTGAATATGTGATTTTATGTGTGATTTGAGGAATTGTTACATGAAAATAATTTATGTGGGACTATATGTTATGATATTATCATGCATCTAAATGATAACTGCCTCATATTTTCAATTCAGTTATACTTAGTAATATTCCACTAAACACCTTGCTGATACACACCGCACGTAGGCGAGCAGTTAGTGGTTACCTGGATCTACCCCACTCTATCTTATTTTTACAGGTCCTAGCAACGCAGTAGGAAACCAAGGGAAGGATCCGGAAATACCTCACTAAACTTGTGAGCCTCTGGACTGGAGAGTCAGAGATTATTGCCACATTTAGGGACATGTTGCATTTAAATTTGCTTCCGCTCACTTTTAAGTTTGTTGTTTATTTTGAACTAAAGATTTTAATATTAGCAAGTGTTGGTTTATTTGACGGTTAATTATTCCTTTTGGACCAGTCCTTGTTCAATGGGCTTTATCATTTGATAATTATCATTGAATGATTAAATTCCAAGTTTGAATATGAACATTGTGTGAGTTGTTATAAGTATTAATGCTTTTGGATGTTATTTTAATTATTATTATAAAATATTTATTATTGAAAATTTACTAATTGATTTATTTAAATGATGGGCTAAGATTTAATTATCCATGTTAGTCCGTTTACACTGTTTAGAATAATTCTTTTCTAACATGGATAATTTGGTTAAAGTACGTTAAATCTTTTCTAACCATGATAGACATTCTTTAGTAGAAACATTATTTTCTATCATGGTTAGACAATAAATTATAAATTATTTAAAATTATGAAAAATCAATTTTCTAACTATGTTAGTGGTTTTACTAAGTTGAATACTTTTCTAACATAGTTAGTCAATAAATAATTTGTAATTGTTAAATGGTAATTTAAAATGTATTAAAAAGTATAATTAGGTAGCGATTGTTACAGTATATGAATATAAAAATTATTTATAAAAAATAATAGAATTATTAATATGTAAATTATATATTAATAATTATAAAATATTTCATAATATATTAAGAATAAATATAATTATAATAATGGGAGTTTAAATATTGTAAATATAATAGTTTGCAAATAATTTCACAAGGTGTTCGTAGCTCAACTGGTTAAGGCGTCAGACACGCCCCAACAGGTTGCGGGTTCAAATCTCTCTAACGACAAAATTGAAGACAATTTGTGGGAGCGACATGTGGCGGCACGAGAGAGTGACACGTGGCGGGGTGTAGGGCAGGGACACGTGGCGGCATGAGAGACTGACACGTGGAGGATTAAAATTTTTAAATATTTTAAAAAATTACCGACGGAATTTCCGTCGCAAATAATATTTTAATATATTATTTATAAATAAAAAAATAATTTATTTATAAAATAATAATATTATTTTTCCTACGGAATTTTTTTTCCGTCGGTAAATCGATTTGCGACGGTGGAATTTCCGACGGAAAAAATTCTGTCGGAAAAATTTTTCCGACAGAATTCCGCCGGAAATCCGTCGGAAAAGTCAATTTTCCGACGGAATTTCGTCGCAAAAATCCGTTGCAAAATGACTGTTTTTTTGTAGTGATTCTCTAATTATTGAAAGGTATTTTGGTCTTTTTCTTTAAACCTTACAAAAAACATATCAGTCCATGTCACTTATCTCTCCTTTTAAAAATTTAGTGTATCTAGGTGTCATTTATATATTTTGAGTGCCTTTTATGTTATTTTCCAGTATTTTTTTGGAAAAAGACACAAAAGACCTTGAAAATAGGGGAATGAGGGGAATGACAAAAAGAGTTACATAATTTGTTTAAGGGTAGATAGGTGAAATTTTGAAATTTAAAGAAAGTAACAACAATGTCCTTAAATAAATATTTTTTAATAATGATTCCCCACCTGGTATCGGAGCCCCAGAGGCTCGCCATGGGTGGGTGGATCCTTTTCTGTCTCAAAAATTAATTAAGTGAAAAGTGTTGGGACACACCCCCTTCACTTTTTGTAAGTTTTGAACCCAACTCTTCCCAAATTTTGACAAGGAATTACTAATTTTTCTTTAAGTATTACCAATTCTCAGCTACCAAATAATTACAAATCCAAACTTTCAACTTATTTTTCAAGTTTTGATAAGGCATTAATGAATTGAGATAAACAATTACCAAGTTGATATATGCAATTATTAAGTTTCGATATGACATTACTAAGTTAAGATATAAAATTATCAGCTCTTTCCTAAACTTTGATAAGGAATTTTCCACTTTTCAATAGGCATTACCTAGTTTCGTTTACCAAATTATAAATCCAAACTTTGCACTAATTTTCTGTAATAGTGTTTTGATAAGGCATTACCAAATTGAAATATAAATTTACCAAATTATATGAACTCACCAAGTAGTTTCGTTACCTTCTAAACACTTGGATTATGATACATGTTCCACTTCAACCAAACCCGCGCAGGTTCCTACAGAAATATATAATGCACAGTACAATACATAGGATCGGTAACATATTAAGTCACACTCTTTGTTTGCAAATTTATTTGCCATCCCGCATAAGATGCAAAATGACGATCAAACTGTTCACTTATCCCTCCTTTGTTTTAGCAACGTAAATTTTGAACAAATCACAATGTTCTTGCGTACTCTTCACTGACTGACAAAAAGTAATCTTTAATTGACGTAGAGTTGTCTTAGCTGCAATTGTGCTAATAACAAGAAAGTCTCAAGATGTAAGCAATGATCTTCTCACTCTAACGAGCCAAATCTGATTTCGTAGTCAAGTGTGCCACCTAGACTTGTTCTACATGCATGGTATTGGCCATATGATCTCCATTATTTAAGGGTAAACTTTAAACTTGTTTTACATGGTGGGAGGTTTGAATCTTATCTTGGGGCAGGAAGATCATTTTATGGCAGGCCGTTTAACCTTGTGGATTCGCGGTGAGGAGATTAGTCACTATTATTAGTAGTGGATAACCCTAATTTACTCAAAAAAGAAACTTTAGCTTTCTGAACTCCCTCAAAATATCCTCCTCTTGATCTTCAAGTTATCAGAGCCCAGCCCATGAAAGTTGAATGAGCTTGTACATGTAATTAGAAACTGAGAT
Organism: Mimosa bimucronata; assembly: GCA_037074515.1. NCBI lineage: Eukaryota > Viridiplantae > Streptophyta > Magnoliopsida > Fabales > Fabaceae > Mimosa > Mimosa bimucronata. The sequence goes on from CM073447.1 coordinate 24,626,355, forward strand.
GTTTTATATGCAAGATTCACTTGACCGTTCTTGTAATATTTTTTTTCTTGTAACATTTTCTTTTAGTCCTTTAAATCAGGTTTCTATATTTTTTCTTATTATTAAATCATTAAAATTTCACCTATTTTTAGTTAGGTCCTTATAATATTCTTTTTGGTCTTCCTTTTTAATAGTCACCTAAAGTTACATGGCTTGATGAAAAATAAGGTAAACCTATAAGGACTTCATAAAAAGGAAAAAAATATACGAACCCACGAAATATAAAAAAGAACATATATATTTAGAGACATGATAAAAGAAAAAAAAAATATAGAGACTCAACGAAAAATTAGTTGAAATTGAGAGGGCTTAGATATAAAATATTTCTTAGAAATTCGAAGTCAGATATATATGTGCACTGAAACTTTCAACAATTAAGCAAATAAAAAAGTATCCATAAGTTTTAAGTAAAATAAATAAATAAATACAGAGATATTCCAAAAAATTCATATTCAGAAGTTAGAACTCATTTTGATAATGGAAAAATCCCATATAAAGCAACAAGATTAGAAAAATTCCAAGTCAGGTTAATAGATTCGTAAATCTCCAATTGGTTGTTGAACCAATTTGAGATTTTAAAATGTGGGTAAAATGACTTTCATAATTAACTCTCATATCTCATCTCTATTAAAAAAGTTTCATAGCCTTGTGACTTATATCTTCCAGTCATCTTAAAAACCTTGAGTTTCCCGAAAAACACACATATTAATATTAATATATCTCTATATATATATTTATCGATAAAAATCCACTATAATAATAACAATATTCTTTAGTATTTACAATTTTAGTACAACTTCTTAAGTATTATAAAGTAATAACTATTTCTCATCTCCTTAGTTAACATAGAATTATGATATTTAAAATGAGAAATTACAGAGAAATAACGAAGAAAATGATGGAAGAAGAGAAGGACGAGAAAGAGAAGACTCAATCAACCTTCATTGTTGGTTAAAGTCAAACATTTTCTTTTATGTAAAGAAAGATTAATTAGCAATACTTGCTAATTGGTGAATTAAATAAGTGGCAATTAATGGGGTGACATTTTCCATTCCGATTTCACTTTGAACACTAGAGGATGCTCCCAATATTTGTCTCTCACTCGACTTCTCCGCCTCTCTCTCTTTCTTCCCTTCTTTGTTGTGGTGATCTGTCATATGATCACTACTAGACTGTTTCGGAAGACTTGCTCAAATAATTAAATTTTGTTTTTATTTGTTCCTTATTTTATAACACTTTAAAACTCTTTGTAATTTTCAATTTTCTTATTAAATTCTCTTGATTAAAAAAGATTAAATTTTTTCGTTCCAAGCTTTAATTAAGATATTTTTCTTATATATCTTCTCCAAGTTATAGATTTGAGAAATAAACAGATTCATTTTGGCTCACAGTTATTATATCCACATATATGTGTCACATATATTTAAATGAAATCAAGAAAACACAGAGGAATGAATGAAAATGTGCCTTTATTTTATAACTTTTCCTATTCTAATTCTATATGATCTAAAAATCCTTGTACTGGAAATTCAAGGTTCAAGACAATCTATTGAGGAAATGACACAATTTGGATAAAGCAAACTAATAAAGTGAAAGAAGGTCTACTATACGTAAGTTTTAGTGTCAAGCAGATCAGACATATAGCTAAATGATTGACGATTTCTATGATAACACGATATGATTAAAAGATTAGACAAAATTATTTTGCATATAAACCATAACCAAATCATAACATCAATAAGAATGATTGTGCTAGCTAGTGAAATAATATGGAACTACTTATACCCATGAAATTATGTTATTCCATGAAATGAAAACCATCAATTGAGACTAATTAACCAAGTGACTTCAAGAACCCAACAAAAGACTCAAACTCACAGTACGAGGAACCACCTTTTCGTACACTCGTTTTTGCTAAGGTGGCCATACCTTGCGTCCATTTCTCAAACTCCTCCCTCTTTTCCACCATGAGATCATTCACCATCTTCTCCACAACTTTCCTATCACAAATATCCTTCATATCTAGTCCTATCTTCCACACCTCACTTACATACCTACTGTTTATCTGTTGGTCCGCAAAGTACGGCCAACATATCATCGGAACTCCGGCCGCCACACTTTCCAACGTTGAGTTCCACCCACTATGTGTCATGAACCCACCAACCGCCACGTGTACAAGAACCTCTTGCTGTGGGGCCCACCCCACCATGCACCCTCTCTCTTTGGTTCCTTCTACAAGCTCCAAAGGCAGATCCTTTCCGTCTTGTCGTGACCCGACCATGTCGGGTCGGACCACCCACAAGAAACGCTTCTTGCTATTCACCAAACCGTACCATATCTCAATAAGCTTATGTCTTGACATTGTTGTTATGCTTCCAAAGCTGACATATATCACTGATTTTGGTGGCTGAGAGTCAAGCCACGTCATGCAAGTTCTATCCACTTCCCAGAGACTGTTTGTGAATGAAGTTGGCGTTTTCTCCTCAGACGACGTCGTTTTGGAGGCCTTTCTGGATTTTAGGTGTTCGTGGAGAGGGCCCAGGGAGTAGAGTCTGGGAAAGTGAATTCGAATGTGAGAGAGGATTGGGCCTTCTAAGTCTTCAAATGTGTTCAAAATCAGAGCTGTTGCTCGCAATGATTGTTGGGTCTCGAACACCACAGTATCTAGAGAAAGATTATCGTTGTGGGTTTGTCGAAAGAAACTCGGGAGATCCCGACATCGAACCACGTTTTCCATGCCAGGTATATTGGTTATCCTGCGATCCATGTCTGCTTCCCCTTCAATATACATGAATGTAAATGAATTCCGAGGCAATTAAATAAATTATTTAATCTTAATATATGTGGTATATTATTAAATTAAATTAGCTTATAAATCAATCAAGTAAACTAATTTAATAAAACAAATTACATATCAATTTGTAAATGATTTATTTAACTTTCTTAATATTTTTCTTTAAAAAATCAATTAGATTTTACCTTAAATGACAAAATGGGAAGATCTTGTATACATATATACCTTGAATGGGAAGTTCGTTGGATTCAAACAACCTTGGAGCACAAAAGTAAGCCCAATAACAGCAAGCACTAGTTGTACGAAAATGAACAACAGGAATGTCAAGATCTTGGCCAAGTTCGTTGGTAAGGTGTCCAAAGACGCCATCTCCAATGATACAACTAAACCTTGGCTTACCAGAAGCATCATCCAAGCAAATCTTCCTCAACTGAGGCATGGCGGTCATATTCACATATTTTATCACTTCGCCTATGTTGTCTCCACTTCTGGGGTCGTCGGCCGGAAGTCCATCGGAGAAAGTCTCGAAATGAAGGCCGGGATAGGCTGCGAACCGAGATTGGATATCGGCGAAACGGAGGAGGCGGTGGTGGATGTGATCGGTGTTGAGGAAGGTGACATGGATGTTGGAAAGAACAAGAAGCTCGGCGAGCTGAAGCATAGAGTTTACGTGACCTTGAGCTGGTAATGGGAATATCAAAACATGGGTTTGATTGGTTTCACACTGATTATCTTCTCCTCCTGTCATCTTTAAAATCACTTTGGTTGTTCTTGTTTCCCTTGTTATGTTCTCTTGGCTTGTTTGACATTGATATTTTGAGAAATATAGCATGGCCGAGAAATTTAAATGTGGGGTGGAATAGAGGACACGTCATGAGGTAGTGGATGAAAATTCAAAAATCTAGATTCTAGTTTTGAAAAATCCTTGGATACTCCAAGAGAGTCCACGTCATTTCAATAATGAAAACATTAAAACTCATCGTTTTAATTTCAATTGTTTGATGACTTATTTGAAATAATTGACATTTTGTTTTTATTTTACGAAAAAAATATTAATTCATCATTTTGTTTTATTTTTTTGAATTAAGATATTTCTTTTTATTTAAAACAAAATAAAATTTGAATTAATTGTTTAAACTGATTGGCCAACTTGATTAAAATGATCTTAGATGTAGTATTTCTACTAGACATAATTCAAATAATTAACCAAGTGTGGTTGGTCAGGAGTTGGCTTCTCTCATCTTCCATTCCCATCCTCTTCCCTCTTCCTTTCAATTTTATATGATTTTTCAAAGATTTGATGTTTAAAATTCTGTATTTTTTTAAGTTAAAGCATCAAATCTTTATAAAATTATATAAAATTGAAAACTAAACCATTTTTTGTTCATAAGATATCAAAATGTCATTAATTTTATATAGAATCTAATGCTAAAATCAAACAAAAAAAATTTGACCCCAACACTATATAGTTTTGGGGTAAGGAGGGAAGAGGATGGGAAGGGGAAGAGGAGGGAAGCCACTCCCGGTTGGTCGAGTGGTCAGCTCACTCGTCCTCTTAAGCAAGTGTCGGGGGTTCGAATCCCGTCTTGTATATGCAGCAACCCATTGGCCAGCCACAGACCCCTAAATGGAGTACTCCCTCCATATCTTATTATAAGAGTCCAAAATTTCAATGGTTTTATCTTTTATTATAAGAGTCTGCATAAAATTGTCATAATATTTAATGACTTTTTGCCCATTTTATCCCTCAGTATTTCTAAATATTTTATGTTAATTCCTATCATTATTGCTCTATATTTTTCTCTTTTATTAATACACTCAATCATAAAATGGGCAAACTTAAAGAAAAAATTTATTTTAAACATATTTATCTTTTTTTAATATGTGTGATTTTGTTTTTGAGTTATAATAAGATATTGAAGGAGTATATAAATATTATAATCCACTCAATTTTATGATAGTGACTGAGGCCTGGTTTTGATTGGCCCACCATGTGAAATTGTAGCTGTGACTCTCTTATCTTTTTTTGCCAGAGTGACTCTCTTATCAGATTCGTGCTTTCAGCAGCCTCTCTGTACATTAGTAACTCAGACTTGGTCCATTACTGAGGCCTGTATGGATGCTATAAATATAGGGTTCATATCAGCGTTAACAGTGTTACTCTCCTCTCCGTTAACGAATAAAGGACGGTTTCTTTTCTTTACTTGTCCCTACAGACCAAGGCCCTGGTTGGGTTGGGGTAGTTTAGAATAGCTTCTAGAGAATAGTTTCTGAAAAAAAAAGCTGATTTTGAAAAAGCTGAAAAAATAGCTTTTGATAAATAAGAGTGTTTGGATGGTTGTTGTGAGAATAGCTTTTTTTATGTGTAAATTACTAAAAAGGACATAAGTTTAATGTGTTGGGAAAGAGAGAGAATAAGGGTATTTTAGGTATTTCAATATGACATGTGTAATGATGGTATTTTCTGTCTCGTACTTCGCATAAAAGCTAAAAAAAGTAGTTGCCTGTTTGAATTAGCTTTTAGAGAATAGCTTCTGGGGAAAAAGTTGAAAAAAACTGATGTTTAGAAAAAATAACTTTTGTAAAAATGAGAGTGTTTGGATGGTTGTTGTGAGAATAGCTTTTTCTGTGTAAATTACTAAAAAGGACATAAGTTTAATGTGTTGGGAAAGAGAGAGGATAAGGGTATTTTTGGTAGATCATTATGACATGTGCAATGATGGCTTTTTTTTACCTCGTACTTTGTGCAAAAGGGGAAAATTGTAGCTTATTCAAAACCTAGGTTTTGGTGGCCAAAACCTAGGTTTCCAATCCAAAATAGCTTTTCACATTTTTTTAAGTGTTTGGCTTACCTTTTTGAAAACCTAGGTTTTGAGTCCAAACCTAGGTTTATTAAAAAAAAGTGTTTGGCTGCCATTTTTTAAAACCTAAGTTTGGGTGAAAAAATTGCTTTTTTCCTTCCACCCAAACAGGCACCAAATCGCCGACACCGCAAAGTTTCTTCTAATTTCATCTTCATCTTTGAAGGATAACAGCAGCAACAAGCCGAAACAACAAAACAAAGAATGGTATTGATATGGTGATGGCAAGATAGAGCAGAAATAGAGATTATTTGATCGTATAAGCTTTGGATGAAATATCAATAAAATAAAACCAATTTCTATTAGAGAAGAAAAAAGAAAAAAAAATGCCATGTTTTTTGTTCTTTTGTGGGTTCTTCTTTCGTATATTTTGCTCTTGATACAATACACAGAGACACAGCAGAAAGGAAAAGAGCCATTATAAATTCCTAAAGTTTGTATTTTCTCTTGAAAATGCGTCATAATTGCCTGTAAGTAGCAAGAGAAGGTAAGATCCATAGGTAGGAATTGTAGTGTCTATTATTGAAGCTGCAAAGATAATTAAAATTAGGGTTTTAAGTTTTATGCTCCGCGAGGCAGTTGCCAATACCGTGAACGAAGATGGATGGGAGACGTTAAACGCTGTCAGGCTTAGGTGATTATGAAAATACAGACGGCAATTATTTTTTGGGTACTGGATGCACTGGATATAACTAACTGGAGGTAAGTTTTTTCCTTTATAATATTACTTTGACAGTTTTTTCCTTAGAGAAATAAAACAATTGTTTTGAAGTAGAGTAATTTTGTTGCGTATTCTGTGAAAAATTATTGGAAGAATGACAATTAAATCCGAGAATCAATCACGACCAAGCTTTTTAAATTTATTAAATTATATTGAAGTTTATAGGGATGTTAGATAATATTAAATCGAATGTGTCGGAGTTGTTACTCATTGAGTTGTCAATATATAACATCTAGATTGTTAAAGAGTTGTCAATAACAACTACTTTCTTATGTGTGTTCAATATCCTAAAGTTATTTGTGGTGCAATTCTATTGGGCATGTTCTCATGTACACTAAACATTCTAAAGGTATCTGACACTACTAGTACGACTAGTCCAAAACTAATTTTTTAATTAGTTTGACCATTAAGTCATGGGTCATCAAGAATCTCACCAAAAAACAAAAAAATTTAGTTGCCATATGAAATATCAATTTTTTTAAAAAAAATGAAAAAAATCCATGGCTAAAAAACTAATTAGGTTTTGTTGCACAATAAAAAAAATTATTTGACAAGAAAATATCTGGCTGTTTAAGATAAAATACATTGGCTTGGGTTGAAACCCAAATAACTAATTGCTTTTCTAATTAAGCTCAAATCCTCCATTGCGTTTAACCTGAGATTTTCTCTTCTCTTTTCCCACCGTGGCCATACCTACCCGCTTACACATAAATTGGCGGGGCCCGCCCGTTTACAATATAGGCCCAAAACGGGTGGGCTTTGACAGGCATAAAATGACAGGCTGTGGGCGGGGCCCATGGGTGCCGGGCTTTTTACTCACCCCTACTTTTCACTTTTGTTGCTGTTTTTAAAGAGCCAACAAATAATTGACAACTTGCTATTCTTTTCTTCTCTTTTTTATCTTGTCCTCTTTCCTCATCTTTAGTTGAACCGCACTTCATAGTTTACTATTCCACCCAATTATTTGGATTTAAATTTGATTTAGTAGCTTTAAATTTGCTTCAGCATATATTTTAAAAATTGCCTTACTCCATCTTCAAAAGTAGCGATGTTTTGTTAGCCAAGATCATTTTTTATCTTGCAGCAGGGGAGCACCAAAACCTAATTAGTTTCTAACACGGAAATTTTTTTTTTCCATATTTAAATATTTTCATACCATGTGTCAGCTAAGATTTTTTTTTTTTTGTCAAACTCTTGTTGATTCGCCAACTTAACGTCAAACTAATAAACATAAAAGTTACTTTTAGACTAGATTGCACCAATTTTATAACTTTATGGGTAAAATTGTACCATAAATAACATTAATGCCATAATTATATCTAAGAAAATAATGTAGGGTGTTAGACGTACCTAACCTATAAATGAATATTCGAATCCTAGTTGATAATTATCCTCCTTTAGGACTTGATGGCCATACTTCGAACAATTTTTCTTTTAATATGGAAAAAATTTGTGCACAGGAACAAATAACCCCTGTAATCTCAATATATATATAACTTACTTAGTAAAGTCATGAAAATTAATAATTGGCCAATATGGTGATTTGTCATTATTTTGTACAAACTATGTGTAATTTTTTCTCTCTATAATATACCATTCTTTTAATAAAAAGATTAAGTGTGGCAGAATAGAGTGAGAAAAACTATGAAATTAGTAACATAGAAAATTTTTTAAATGAGAGGACAAAATGGATCACACTCAATTTAACACCAAACCAAATTGATCAACCATGTCTTATGACACCCGTGCACCCCCATTTTCGAGTTACAAGACACTCATCTTTAATGCATTCAAACACAAATTCTACAAACAAAAGCATAGCAACACCAAAGCATAACAAATGTGAAGGAAAAATTACACGCGAGGTGGATGAAGAATCGTCCATGTATGAAAGCCCATCCATGGCAGAAGAAGGAAGAAACATTCTCTCTACTCTCCAGTCATTTTGAAGTCTCAAGTGACTTCAGGAACTGCACAAATCTGTAAAAATCACAGTATGAAGAGCCACCTTCTCGTAAACTGGTTTTGGATAAGGTGATAATAGTTTCCATGGATTTCTCAAACTCCTCCCTCCTTTCCACCATGAGCTCATTCACCATCTTCTCCACAATCTCCAATGTCGAGTTCCACCCACTATGTGTCATGAACCCACCAACCGCCACGTGTTCAAGCACCTCCTGTTGTGGGGCCCACCCCACCATACAACCTCTCTCCTTCGTCCCTTCCACCAGCTCCAAAGGCAGTTCCTTTCGGTCTTGTCCAAACCCCACCATGTCGGGACGGATCACCCACAAGAACTGTTTCTTGCTGTTCACCAAACCATGCCGAATCTCCAAAAGCTCATCTGATCTCTTGACATTATTGTTATGCTTCCAAAGCTCACATATATCACTGATTTCGGTGGCTGAGCGTCAAGCCACGTCATGCAAGTTGTATCAATTTCCCATAGACTGTTATTGTTTGTGAAGGACGGTGGAAGTTTGTCATCATGAGACGACATCGTTTTGGAGGCCTTTATGGAGTTGAGGTGTGCGTGGAGAGGGCCGAGGGAGAAGAGTGTGGGGAAGTGAAGTCGAATGTGAGAGAGGATATAGGGCCTTCTAAGTCTTCAAAAGTGTTCAAAATCAAAGCTTTCGCTTGGAGTAATTGATGGGTCTCGAATACGATATGTTCTAGAGAAATTTGACCGTTATGGGTTTGTCGAAAGAAACTCGGGAGATCCCGACGTCGAACCAAGTTTTCCATCCCAGGTATACTAGTTAGCATGCTATCCATGTCTTCTTCCCCTTCAATCATTTTAAAAAGTTGACTTCTGAATCTGAATGAATGAATTCGAAAAAGATATCTATTGGGAAGAGAAAGTTGATTTTTTTTAGAGATTTAATTATAGACGAGCATATGCGTTGATGTTGTGTTTCTATCAAAATTTTAATGACCTTTTTAGTTATGATATACTCTAAGCATCCACCTTACTTTATTATGGGAAAATTGTATTCATATTCTAAATAAGACATATTATTACTGTAGGGTTGCTTAAAATCTCATAATTCTTTAAAAACCTTTTAAGACATGTATATAATATAATACAATTGTGAAATTACTAAATTATCCTTATCGGTTAGTTGTTAATACATGTTACAACAATTGCTAATATAGTTTTTGTTAGTCATAAGTAACAAGTGTATATTGATATTATTTGTTAAGAACAAATGTATTTGTCAATCAAAGTAATTTAACTTGTTATTAAAGGCATTTCTATTTGTTAATATTCTTCTTTATTTATTAGTAAGGGCAATGAGATAAATCCACAATTGGATTATATAATCCTCAAGTCCTTTAGGACTTAATAATAATTTTTGAGATTTCAATGGATTTTATAATATTAATTTGCCCTCAAATCAACTTAATGTTATATTTAGAATAAGATGGGATATATACATATCTTGGATGGGAAGTTCATTAGATTCAAATAACCTTGGACAGCAAAAATAAGCCCAAAAAGAGCAAGCACTGCTTGTACGAAAAAACACAACAGGAATCCCAAGTTCTTGTCCGAGTTCATTGGTGAGGCGTCCAAAGATGCCATCTGCAATAATACAACTGAACCTTGGCTTCCCAGAATTATCCAAGCAAATCTGCCTCAACTGAGGCATGGCGACCAAATTCACATGTTTGACATGTTGGCCTAGGTTGTCTCCCTTTCGGGGGTCGTCGGCGGGAAGGCCGTCAGAGAAAGTGAGGAAGTAGAGGTTGGGATAGGAGGCATAACCAGATTAAACGGAGGAGGCGTTGGTGGATGTGTTCAGTGTTGAGGAAGGTGACATGAATGTTGGAGAGTGCAAGAAGTTCGGCTAGTTGAAGCATGCAGGTCACATGACCTTGAGCTGGACATGGAAACATCAATACATTGCTTTCACTCTCACAATGATCATCTTCTCCTCTCATCTTTACATTTCTTTCGTTGTTCTTTCCCTTTGTTCGTGTGAAGGCGTTAATGAGTTTATATTATACAGTATATATAGTGAGAAACACTCGTTGGCCTTTGGCAAGGAGGTGTTGATGCGACAGATTTAATGGGGGTATGCACAGAACTACTCCTCTTCAAATAACTAGAGTCCACATCGTATATAAATCTGATGATATGGACGTTTCAAAGTTAATTTTTTTAAAAATGATGATTACTAACATATAAAACCATTTTTTTTAGATAGATAGTGATAATTAAGGTATGGGAATATTGCACTCAGGTCTTAAAGAAGACAATTTAATATAATAGGATTCCTTAAAATCTCAAAATTATTAATAGGTCCCAAAGGACCTGAGAGTAAGATGATGAAATTGTAAAATTATCTTTTCGCTCTTACTAGTTACTAATACACAAAGAAAAATATTGACAAGTTGATGTGTCTTGATTAACAAGCTAAGATCATTGATTGACAATTATAACAACTTAATTAACAAGTGATATCAACATGCGCAACACATTTGTTATTAACAAGTAAAGTAAACTACATAAACAAATATTGTAATATATACTAACAACTAATTAGTGAAGGTAACTTAGTAATTTTACAAGTGCATTATATTACTCACAAATTCATAAGGATTTGTTTGTAATTTTGATACTTCAAGGGACCTTACAATATTACATTATCTTCCTTAAGACTTTAATGCAACTTTCCCATATTATCTTTATTTTAGATTCCATACCCATTGAAATATATTTTAAGAAAATATAGATTTTTCAAAAATCAAATATAGACTTTTCAAAAATCAAATATAGACAATCTAGATTAAATCTAAATGACCCAAAAAGGCTTAGTCCCTCTACTCATCTTTTATTTGAATGTTATTGTACATGAAATAAAGACAATTCAAACCTGGTCATGGTTCTCTGATCTCACCGCCAAGCGAAATTAGAGTTTTTATTACATTATTTCCAAATTTTCTATCGTATTCATTCTGAACATAATCTCTAATAAAGATGTAAAATATTTCTAATCCCCTTAAATAACATGTTGGCCCTCCTCTAGTCAATAGCACGGTATACATATATTTAATCGTTCACTTTCACTCTTTCTTAAATTAAAAGTTTGGACAAATTACAATGCTCTTATATAGCTACCATTTACTAACCTACATAAAATTTTCCTTATGTAATAGGGCTGTTTAAGTATCTAGCAAGAATGGGACACCCATATCCCAAGTCCTAGCACTGGAAGATGGCCTATACACAAAGGTAATGAAGGTGTCCCAATCCTGATAGGATATGACCGGAATCAGGACTGGGAAATTCCAAATTTCTTGGACAAAATACCACTGGTCAAGAAAAAAAATGAAGCATTAACCTAAATAAAAATTTTCCCTAATCAACCTAGAAAGTCTTCCCTCTAATATGGTTGTTTAAGTACCTGAATGAGATTGAGACACCCCTGTTCCAAGTCCCAGTATAGGAAGAAAGCCTGGACGCAAAGGTAATGAGGGTATCCTCGCCTTGTCGGGATGGAATCAGGGGTTGAAGTCCCAATTTTCTTGGACAAAATCCCACTGGTCAAGTAACAAGAAAAAAAGGAGGAAGAAGAAGAAGAAGCACTTGAGCGTATTTATTATGTCTTGGTTAGTAACAATATAATACTCCATCCGGTCCTAAATATATGACATATTTAAGGATGTGAGTTTGACCCTAAATATGATATCTTTCTAATTGTTCTCAACTTTTCCTGAAATTATCCTTATGAATGCTCCTTAATTATTAACAAGCAAGAGAGGGAGGGTGGGGATAAATGTATGGTTAGGTTCTATTAGTAATATCATGTGATTTTGACTAACTTAATTAACATATTTAATTTAATCAAATTAGGTAAATATGTCTTATATTTAAGACCGGGGGAGTTTAATTGATTTTTCTCATATCACATATATACTTACATATAAACAAAAGATTAATCATTCAACAACTATTTGGTTCAACAAATCTTTTCTTGCAAGTTCTAAAGTCCTCAAAATATTAATAATTGAATAAGATCACAATTACAATGAACATTAATTAAAAAAAGGTGAAGGAAGAAATGAATATTTAGATTTGGGAAAATTAATAAAAAAATGTCAATATGATAAATAAATCTCAAAATTATTAACAGATCCCAAAACACTTGAGGTTAATATAATGTAATTATGAAATTATCTCTTTATTCTTATTGATAGACAAGAAAGAACATTGACAAATATATGTGCCTTGATTGATAACTTCATTGGGTTTATAAACAATTAATACAGCATATTTAACACACTTGTTATTAACAATTGAACTAAACTACATTAACAATTATAACAATATGTATTAACAACTAATAAGTGAAGATAACTTGGTAATTTCACATCTGTATTATATTACCTATAGACCGATCTCTTAAAATCTGAGTAAATTTGATAATTTAAGGGACGTACAGTAAAAATTTATTTTTTTGGAACCGAATGTAATTTTCACAAGATTCTTTAGTTGCGACCAAATCCTCGTCTCCCCAAATACTATTAAAACAATTTTGTCCTTCGAGGAGCAATCAATGATGTACATTTTTTTTATCAAAAACAAAATGATGTACATTTTTAAAATTATAAAGAATAATTTATTATTATAGTGCTTTGTATAAAAGACAAAATAATATTCAACTTGGCGAAGACAAGTAATTGACACAAAAGTAGGGATTACCAACTCAATCAGCTAGCTCGTGCTGGAGCAGGTGGGGAAGATTCAAGATATCATCAACTAAATCGTATCACATAAACGATAATGCATAATTGACAGTATCACCACCACAATCACGTATTGTCAACATAGATTTATATGTTTTTTTTTTGCCAATATAGATTTATATATATCATGTATACACGCACAAATATACACACACAATTATAAATAATTAATAATGATAAAAATTTATCTATTATTTAATTTATAATATTGTTGAAAGCATATTAAAATGAATGGGATAATATGTTAAAATTAAAAAAAAAAAATCCATCCTTTAAAATGTAAAAAAAATATTTGATCATCTACATTTTACAAGGGAGGTCAAAGTTATTATGAGATTAAAAAACTAGAAAATAATAATTCCTTATATAAATATTATAAAATAATAAAGAATAAATTTACATGTAGAGGTAATGGTGTGTTTACCAACTTATAATTAATTCACGTCTCCGATCCTCTCCTCCTGATGATCCAATCAAGAAATCTATTAATCTACCTTTTCTCCCCTTCCTTCCGACCAAACTAGTCACATAACCTTCCGTTCCATTCCTTTAATTAACCTTGCTCCCCTGAGTCCCCTCTGGCAAGCCAAATTAGCGATCCCCGCCACTGACCCATACACACAAATTATGGTCTAAAGATGATAATCAACTATCCTTTACTATAAAATTTACTTTAACTTTTTTTTATAAAGATTAAGAAAGTTAAGGTTCTTATAAATTGTTTTGTCCAAGGTAATTAAACCCGGACCGGACACTAGCCCGGTCGAGACAGTGGGTTAAGGGTCAGTGGGTCAGACCGTAATCAAATCGAGAGCTGACCCGGTCAGGAATAAAAAATATTAAAAATTAAGGTGGTGAAATAAACTTTATTTTCACTACTACAGCAAAAGCCTATAGCAGCGTTTTTTTTTACCCTATAGCAGCGCTTTTAAGCGCTGCTATAGCCAGTGCTGCAATAGGTCATATGACCTATTGCAGCGCTTATTTTGTGTTATGAGCGCTGCTATAGGTTACCTATAGCAGCGCTCATTATCTGAAAAGCGCAGCTTTAGGTCATACCTATATGAATTTTAAAAAATAAAAAATAAAAAAGAAACCCTATAGCAGCGCTTATTACATAATGAGCGCTGGTATAGGTTACCCTATAGCAGCGCTTTTTACGTAATAAGCGCTGCTATAGGCATTATTATTTTTTAAATATTCAGTTATTTTTGTTTCACAACCTCCTGCATCAGTGCAAAAAACCAGCAACACTATCCATTCCAGCCAAACCATATATACATACACACCAGAAAAGTCATACTAATATTGTACAATAAAACCAACCATTGTAAGTTGAAAACAAAAGCACATTAAACGACCACACAGTAGTTTTAGCACCTAACATAACATATAATGTACCTGATTCAATTCTCTAATTTGTCTTTAGGTGGATAATGAAAATGTGGACCACGAAAATGCTTGTTCAAATTCCTACAACATATAAATAACATAATTAGATCAACCTAACAATCAAAATAAAATAAAGTTAATCAACCTTATAAATTAGGATCAACAACAACAATGAAACTACCCCATTACATCTTCAAATTACATTAAATCTAATCCAATATTTGTTAATCCTATAACTTCATTAAAATCCCGATCTTCAAATTAGAAATGTATTATTTTTAGCACAAATATTGGTCATTCATCAACATTCCCCAATATCAAGAAACTATATAAAGCACTTGCAAGCTAACATTTTTTATTCACAATAATTTGAACTCTTACCATTATAGGATATATGTTAAATCTTTAGTAAAGCAAAAAGTTTTGTAGGCACGGTCTTCCTACTACAAGAAACTTTTTTAATATTTACATAATTTGATTAATGATTATGAATAATGCATGGGTAAATAACATATCTATTAAGAAATCAGAAATTAAGGAGATTCTAACAAAAAAATTAAAAACAAAAAGAAACAGAAGAATAAGAAAAAAAACAACAAACGACAAGAAGAAAAAAAAAACAAACGATAGCAGCGTGTAAGCAAGAAGAACAAGAAGAAATACCCGAATAGGATCTGATTCTTACTCCTCACAATGAGAGCAGCGTGTAAGCAAGAGCACAGCACCAACAATGATTATTTCAGCATCTCCACTACTCACAGCGACGACAGCGTGAAGAACCAAGAAAATAGGATCTGGAAACACGGAGGAACAGAGCTTGAAGACGAAGGATGGAAATAGGATGGAGCTGGGTTATAGGATCTGGAAGAAGAAGGAACAAAACGGAGCTGGGTTATCTGGAAATGGAAGAAGACGAAGCAAGAAGAAGAAGGAACAAAAGTTCGCCTAAAGCTAAGATTCACTTTTGAGCTGGCCGGGTTGAACTTTGGGGGTTTTGAGAGGGAAAAAAAAGAGGGAAATGAATTGTAAAACGCGCCACACCTATCCCAGCGCTTTATACATATAAAGCGCTGGGATAGGTGATAAAAATTAAAAAAAAATTACATAAATCATATTCTAAAATAATTAAATTAAAAAATTCTTTTATGAGACATATCCCAGTGCTTTTTACGTAAAAAGCGCTGGGATAGGTCTTTAAAAATTTTAAAAAATAAAACTGGATGGAATTTAGAAATTCTTAAATAATAAGGACCGGGTTAAATATATTCGGGGAATAAAATACAAATTATTAAATGACCTATATAAATAAATTTTTGATGTGATAAGTTTAAATAAAAATTTAAAGGAAATCATGAAAAAAAAACTGGGATAGGGTCACAAAAATGTAAAAAAAACTATTGGTAATTTAGAAATTATGAATTAAAAAAGACAAGGTGAAATATTCAATGAATTAAATCAGAAAAAAGATTAAAATAGAGGAAAAGTAAAATAATAATTATAAAAACTATACATGTGCTTTTTACATGAAAATTTTTGGTATAGACCCTAAAAATGAATGAAAATTACTAAAATTAATTAAACCAGAACAATTAATAACTGAAAATAAAAATTACTTCTTCTGGGGCTTATACCAGCGCTTTTTACGTAAAAAGCGCTGGGATAGGTCATAAAAATTAAAAAAAAAAACTAGGGGAATTTTATTAATTATTAAATAAAAGAGATAAGTTTACATATTCAGGGAATAAAATATAAACCATAAATGACCTATACCAGCGCTTTTTACGTGAAAAGCGCTGGTATAGGTCATTAAGAATTTAAAAAAAACTGGGGGAATTTTATTAATTATTAAATAAAAGAGATAAGTTTACATATTCAGGAAATAAAATATAAACCATAAATGACCTATACCAGCGCTTTTTACGTAAAAAGCGCTGGTATAGGTCATTAAAAATTAAAAAAAAAACTGGGGGAATTTTATTAATTATTAAATAAAAGAGATAAGTTTACATATTCTGGAAATAAAATATAAACCATAAATGACCTATACCAGCGCTTTTTACGTAAAAAGCGCTGGTATAGGTCATTAAAAATTAAAAAAAAAACTGGGGGAATTTTATTAATTATTAAATAAAAGAGATAAGTTTACATATTCAGGGAATAAATTATAAACCATAAATGACCTATACCAGCGCTTTTTACGTAAAAAGCGCTGGTATAGGTCATTAAAAATTAAAAAAAAACTGGGGGAATTTTATTAATTATTAAATAAAAGAGATAAGTTTACATATTCAGGAAATAAAATATAAACCATAAATGACCTATACCAGCGCTTTTTACGTAAAAAGCGCTGGTATAGGTCATTAAAAATTAAAAAAAAACTGGGGGAATTTTATTAATTATTAAATAAAAGAGATAAGTTTACATATTCAGGGAATAAATTATAAACCATAAATGACCTATCCCAGCGCTTTTTACGTAAAAAGCGCTGGGATAGGTAATTAAAAATTAAAAAAAAAACTATTGGTAATTAAATTTAGATATTATTAAATAATAAGGACACGTATAATATATTATGGGGGTTAAATATGGTTCAGAGAATTAAGTTCAAAGGAAATCACCTATATAAAGACAAACCTAGGAGGTAATTTAGACATTATTAAATAAAAGACATTATTTTAAATTAATATTTAGGGAATTAGCCTATCCCAGCGCTTATAAATATTTATAAAGCGCTGGGATAGGTCTTACATACCTATCCCAGCGCTTACTTTTGGTGTGCGCTGCTATTGGTGTGCTGCAATAGGGCATTTCTGTAGTAGTGTTTCCTCTCTAATCTTCAGTACTTCCATTACTATTTACCATAACAGACTACCACAGTGAAGGCCTCTCATCCTCATATCTCCCATATCTTGCAACCTATGCAAACTTTGATCTCATCTTCGGATCCTTCATCCTCTTTGCTCTCTCTTTCTCTCTATTCTTTCTAGCAAAACCATAGCACACAAACCAAATCGGATCTAGAGATCCTGTGACTCGAAGAGCTCCTCCTCCTCTCTTTTGGTCCTTTTTTTTTCAGACTCGACATTTTCCTGATCGATTTAGTGTCAGAGTTTGGGGGAAAATGAAACTCGGCTGCTCGTTCCACTCGGCGGGTCACCTCGAGTTTGTCCGAGTTGGTTCTCTTCCGAGTTGAGGACTCAACCGGACCGGCCAGGTGACTGGGTCCGCGGGTTCCGAGTCAACTCGGCCGGTTCGGTCCAAGTTTCATTAAATTGGTTTTGCCTGAATTTTTTTGAACTAATTTGTTTGACTTATAAACTAACATATACTTTAATAATATATAACATATGTTATAATTAAAGTTAAAGTATACTTTTGAACCTTTATATATGTTTGAATCAAGTTTTATTTTAGTCTTTTATGTTTAGAAAGTATACTTTCAGTCTTTTTTTATTAATAACTTTAGTTTAACTTAATGGAAAATAACGGCTCATCAAATCTAAGGGGTTATTTTATAATTAAACGCGGATAAAAATGATTAATTTTTAAAATATAAGAATAGTTGCACTAAATTTTTTTAATTGAAGTATATTTTATCAACATTTAATCATAGATTCACTATTTACATTTGTTAAGTTAGCATTTTATGTTAAGTGAAACTAATGGTGTTAATAAAAAAGGATTAAAAAGTGTATTTTCCAAACATCAAGGACTAAAATGAAATTTAATGTAAATATAAATGATTAAAAGTATACTTTATAGCCTATAATTAAATAATCTTTTAGTTTTTTAATCTCAGAAAATCGGTTTTATCTTATACAGGCTGTGGGTTGGTCTAGCTTCACCACTGGTCTCGAATTTGAGCCCTGGGTATGCAACCGCAATAATTACTTTGAGATGGCGAGGTTCCCCTATTATGGGCGTATATTCCCACGAATCAAATTAGTCGGTTGCTAATAATACCGGATACCGATGGATAAATAAAAAAAGTACTTTGTTTTCAGAATGGGGATTGATGCACATATGTAAAATTTACATTGGGTCAAGGGTCAAAAATACACATATGATTTTTTCAAAAGTTCGTCTAGTATGAAGTGCTTTTTTTGGGACCAAAAATAACTCTGAACTTCTAAATTAAGATTAAAAGTCACACTTATCGTTGAATTAGGGTAAAAAATATACATGCGATTTTGTCAAAAAGTTCGTCCAACACCAAGCACTTCCTTTTGGACCATAACTGTTAGTGTAGCTTTTGAACCTAATTTGGAAGTTTAGAGTTACTTTTGGTTAAAAAAAAAGCACTTGGTGCTGGACCACCAACTTTTGACAAAATCATATGTATATTTTTTACCCTTAACCCATTTACATTTTACTTTGGATCTATATATTGAAGCTGACTAATGCTACTTGGTGCAGAAATAGTAATGTAGCGAATCAAAGTCGATCCCACAGAGACTGAAGATAATTAATGATTAGCCATTAAATCTCCTATTTTTCATTTAAGTTGAGTGAAACAAAATTGAGTTTAAACGAGTTAAGAAAAATTAACTAAAATCTAATTAAAACACAAACTTTTGCACAAATTAAATTCAAGCGTCGAACGAACAACCTAGAGTCACTAATCCCTTATTTGTTTTTTAGATTTTATTCCCACTAAATTAAATATGCTTTAACTTACTCACTTAATCTAGAGCACTAGTGTCTATAAATGTCTGTCGATCCATTTATATCTATACCAAGATTAATTATATAATGTCTTACACAAATTAATTAGGTATAATTTATATTGGTAACACTCTAATTTGATTATGCGAAGCTTCTAGATATATGTCTATCCTAAACGCAAATTAGATTAAAAATTTAATACCACATTATTTAATCCCATGGTCTATTTAGAATTCACTTCATCAAGTTCAATTATAAATTCCCTAAACATGTTCAATGATTGCCAATCACTAAACAATAAAAATTAAAAGTAAGATTAAATAAACTGAATTAAAATTAAGCATAACTAATAAGTGAGAAAAATCTACAAGGGTCTGCTTGGATGAGAGAAAAAGTAGAGAGGAAAGAAAATGGGAGGAAAGAAAAGTGGGGAGAAAATGTTATCACTCTCCTTATTTGGGTGAGCGAGAGAAAATTGAGAGGAAAGAAAATGATTAAATATGTGGTAACTAAAATACCTTATCTCTATAATAAAATAAGTATATTTAAAATTAAATTAGATGTTATTGTGAATTATTTTTCAAGATAAAAATAATTTAAAATTAAATTATATATTCACATCATCAAATGGTTTAACAAAATATTATTTTTATATAAAATAAAAGGTGAATACTTTTTTAAAATTAATTATATTAAATTAATAAATTATAATATCAAGATTATTAGTAATCAAAGTTTATTATCCTTTTTAAGTATAATTTCTTTGTGTTTTTTTTAAGATGGAGAAGAGAGAAAAAAGGAAACACGCATGACGCAACAGTTATCGGGAAAAAAAAAGGAACATGCAACACGCCACACAATGTCAAAATGTATTAAGGAAAAAAAAAAGAAGATGCATGTGGCGTGGGGCAATACGGGCATCACATTTCTCCACCCAAAATCTTTTCAATGATGGAGAGAAAAGTTGGAAGAAAAATGGGTTAGGCCCCCTTTTCCCTTAATCCAAGCAGGAGAAAATGTTCTCCCTCCCCAACTTTTCCTCTCCACTTTTCTTTCTTCCCCCATTTTCCCTCCATCCAAGCAGATCCTAGGTGACAAACAAGTTCATAGTGCTCTAGGTTGTAAAAGAAAACTAACCACACAGGTTCCATTAAAATCATCTCTACAAATAAGAGTTTATAATCCCAAAATATAAGAAAAATAAGAAGAAAGACCCGCAATTAATTCTCCTCCTCTCCCCGTCGAGAACAAAGAAGATGAATGACAGTTGCAGCTCTCCTTATCCTTTTCTCTTCTCACGTGGGCGATGAAGATGAATGAAGTGAACAGTGGCGTTCTTCCTCTTACTCTGAATTGAACGTGATGGCTAATAAAAAAAATGAAGCTCATGTGCGCCACTTCTCTTCTTTCGTTCAGCGTGTGTGTATGTCCGTGGATGTGTATAGATGATTGAAAGAATTAGCTCCCCCTTCCTACACTACTACAAAAAACAGAATTTACGTCCCATTTTCACGTCTCTTTTTCAGATATGAGATGTAAAAAAGAGGCGGTGGCAAAATTGTAAATATGTGGCAACTTTTCAACGTCTCTTTTCTAAATATTAGAGTTGATTATCTAAAAATTAGCGGCAAGCACAAAAAAGGAGGGAAAATATAGGCGGGAAATTAGTGAAACATATTTTTAACGTCTCACAATTTTTGTGAGACGTGGAAAAGAGGCAATTAAAAAAAATATTCTGGGCCTCTTTCAACGTCTCACAATTTTTGTGAGACGTTGAAAAGAGGCCCAATATTTTTTTAAAAAAATGCTGGGCCGCTTTCAACGTCTCACAAAAATTGTGAGACGTTGAAAGGGGTAAAATTCATTTTTTAAATAATCACTCTTAATCTTATCAGAGGTGGAGTGACATTCGAAGAACTGGAGACGCGTTCAGGCTGGGAGTGGCATTCGGAGAAGAAGCCCTAAACTCAGCGCTCATCGACGGCGGGCGGCTGCAAGCACAACGGCGAGAGGCTGGAGAACACGTTCAAAGGTGGAGTAACTGAAGGTGAGCTCTCTTTCCTCCATCTTCGTCTTCTTTCTGTTCGATTTGAGCGAGTTGGGGGATTAAGATTTTGAGAGATTTGGAGTTTCTAAATTCATAAAAAATGAAGCTTAGAGTTCGATTAACCACCATTGTGAACGATTTTGAGCAACAGAATGGTATTCATCAATTTTCCCAAAATTTCTTCTTCCTGTCACTGTTCACTTGACACCATTTTTGCTGATTTTTGGGCGAACATTGCTTGAAATCTTAATTAATCATTGCTAGAGTATATTGTATGTTGATTTTCTGAAGTTTGGAATTTCTGGGATTTTTGTTCTTCTTTCCCTGTTTAGTGAGCCGACTCCAGTGAAGAGAAGAGGGCAATTGATGTTTCGACTCCAGTGAATGAAAGAATGTATTGCTTCTGCATGTTAAGTTGTGGTCATTTTTGAGGTGACCGATTCTTCGATTTGTGGAGGTTTATTTTCTTTGATTCGTGCCTCTTCTCTAAGTACACCTCTGTTCTGTTCGATTTCTGCTCTGCCTGGTTGAATGTTGTTGCATGTTTAATCGATGATTTAAATGTGAAATTGATGATTCTCCCTGTCTACCCTGGTTCGGTTTATCTTGTGTTTCTGGGAAAAATTTGCAATTGAAGCAATTGAAGCATTTTCAGAGTGCCAAACTCAGCACTATATTCATCTTCTCTTGCTTGCTTTTTCTATCCAATGTCTGAATTTTTTATAGATTAAGGTGTCAGCTTCAATGAGTTATTTTCTCTAGAATCTCATTTGTCATCATTCATGCTACTACTTTTTTGTGTTTTAGATCTGATGAAGAAAAAATTTCTGATGTTGTGGGGTGGTCATGCTTTTGTGAAATTTCATTGATCTATTATGTTGAGAATGAGAGTGTGAGAGAGAGCTATTTGCTCCAGAATTTCAGTTATCCCCTGCATGCTATTTTTTTTGTATCTCAAAACTGATGAAGCAATTAAAGCCAACAACTTTCTTTTTGTGTCTGCCGTTCTTGGTCTTGTTCCTGAGGTTTGTCATGATCTGGAAAAAAATTGTTTTCTGCTTTAGAACTAAAGAATCTGTGGTTTTCTGAATTTTGATTCAAGAAGAAACGCATGGAAGGTGCTTTTCTCTGTAATTTCTTACGTTTCAATTTTGCAGATTTTGATTCTGGGTGGTTTAAGTTCTTGATAGTATTAGTTCCTAGCTTCCTATGTATTCATTTCCATCCTTGTTTCACTTGTTAGATTTAAAAATGCTCAGAATTTAGAATGAGAATTATTTATAAGCCAAAAGCATGTTATTTTATTTACTCAATCACATATTTATTTGAAGAGTTTTTGCAGCCAATCCTCTTGCATCACTGATAAGAGCCAAAAGAATATGCTCTGTGCTTATATACTTGTGCCCCAGAAAGTAAGCTTCTTCCTGTGCACCCATCATTACTTTTTTTGCTGGCTCTGTGAATCCCTCCAACATTTTTGCTCGAGACTAATTGATGGTTTATGCACGTAGTAATCAGCTTAAGATAAACCAAATCAGCTATTAATCATAAGCACTTGAAGTAAATGAAGCCTATAATTGGTCCATAACATAGTTTTCTTGGACTTGGGAATGATTAGTCTGACATATTTTTCATCAAATTGGTCTTGCTTCTGATTGTTTGTTTTCTGATTTTTGTCAATTGTACAAATATCAGCATATGGCGTAAGAGAGGTTAGTACTATGGCCTTTACTTTGTTCTTGCTTTGTGATGTTCTGTATTGTCCTTGTACTTCTGTGAAATCAATGCAATTTTGTCCACTATGATATTTCAAGTATGTAACGATCAAATTCATCGCCTTTCCCAAGGGAACTGATCATAGAATTTGCTGCATCAAGCAAAGCGAGGCCGTGTGCACAAGGAGAAATATTCAATGTCCACATATCATCTAAAATTCTATCAAATCTTTGAACAAGTAGAAATGTTGACTATAGATTTTATTTAGTTGATGATGATTTTTACAAGTTAACATTGAATTTATTGATTCCTAATTTCATTTCAAAATTTTTATTTCTTAAAAGATAATGACCATCGATTCATTAGAGCCTTGGAGGTTGGGTTCGTTCATTAAAATATATCAATAAGTAGTATAACATTTAAATAAAGTCATGTCATGAAAAATTTTCAAATGTTATGTGGTCTTAGACTATATCTGATGCACCAGCCACAATCTCATTCAATTATTGTAACACTATTTTAGCATACACAAAAGTTTAAAATAAAATGAAAGTCGATTGTGCTCAGATGTTTGTTCCCTCTCATGTTGTTGACCCTAGATCTGTCCTAAAAACTAACATTTGATCAATTTTAGGTTTAACTTGAGGGATTACTAGCTATATCCACCATCCATCTCCAGGTCTAAAATCTTTATCTCTTCTTGTTTACTTTATTATTTTGATGGAAATTTGTTGATTCTTTGTGTTGCTATTTGGCTGAAACTTTGCTCCATATTCACTGCATTTTTCAGCTGTTTTGCTGCTGCTTGGTGCTTCTATTTTGCTTGCATAATTATTTCTGTGAGTTGGCTTCTTAATCTTCCTTCCTTCATTTTTTGTGTGTATGTTGTTAAGAAATTTTAGCTTGCTTTTTTTTATGGAATATTATGAAAGGTTTAAGCTTGCTTGTTATGGTTATTTGCTTAATTGTTCTCTCATCATTCCTTCTAAAAGTAAATTAGTGTCACTTTTGGTACGGTTACTTTTATGGGGAAATGCTGTCAAAATTTTTGGAAAATGTGTAAGCAGTTCACTCAATTTGAGTTAGTGATGATCTAAACTTGACTTTTGTGGAATGCAGCGAAGTTTGGAATAGAATGGATCATAGTTGGATGAATAAGTTGAGAACTAGTAAAGAGTATGGACTTGGAGTAGAAGAATTTCTTGAGTTTACTAAAAGGAACGCTCAAAGTAAAAGTGGGATGTATTTTTATCCTTGTGTGAAGTGTATAAATCATATTCGAAAGAGCATTGATGATATAAGGGATGACCTTATTTGTTACGGGATCAATATCCGGTACAGAAAATGGGTATGGCATGGGGAATTAGGAATAACAACGCCTTCTTCAATGTCACAAAGCATGAAAGTTGTGGATGATGTGGGTGTCGATAAAATGAATGACATGATTAATGATATTGGGGCGGAGTCATTTACACCACTTCCTGAACATAACAAGTTATGGAGTGATGCGGATATACCGTTATTCCCTGTCGTAAGTATACACAGTTGACCGCTGTGTTGCACTCTGCCGATCGACCCTCCTGGTCCTAGTTCAGTAGATGAGGGACAACCTTGCTTCCTCCATTTGAACGAACCAAGTCTGCGACCAGTTGCAAAGGCTACTCAGTACCGAAGGGGCTCAACCATCCATAATATAGCCATTCAGGAGGACCAAGTTAAGGTATCTGTTAGATTTGTTGTAGAGGGAGAGGAGTCTACACATGTTCCGTTTCCTACCGAAGAGGTCGATACGTTAGACAAAGTAGTAGGGTCTTTCATTTTATGGCCTAGGCGACTTGTCTTTGATGTACCAGTCACAGCCCCTCCTGATGATGGTTGCAACAAGTATGCCTCGCTGGTACTCCTGCGCAGTTATGTCCCTTCCCTACCTAATAAGATCAATTTCCATATGGATCCAGGAGTCGAAGGACCTGATAAGACATATCCCTTTGGACTTGGGAGGAATGATGTCGTGGCATTTTTGACCATGAACAATTTGGATTTGGACATTGGATGGTTGGAACTTGCAATTCAGTAAGTTTATTTTTCCCTCATTTTTACCTTTCATTTATATACCAATATAATTATATGATGTTCTCATTCAAGTTTTGGTTTAGGTACTTTCACCAAATGTGCTATCAGGAGGGCTTCACGGACTACGCATTCCTAAGTCCACATTCACTGTTAAGGAATACAACCTCCAAAGAAAAGGAAAAAGTTGAGGAACACAACAATATTATGAAGGCCTATGTGGGGTTTCAAATCTCACATTGCAGAAAGCGTTGTTATTTCGCACCAATCCTTGATAGGTAAGTTTGTTCACTATGCAATTTGTTGGATATAGTAATATAATATTTTCATGTCTATTGAGAAATAATGGTTATTTGTTGAGATGTTTGTGTATGAATTTCTGATTGGCTGTTAATTATGAAAACTAGAGTTATGGAAATATTTGAGGATGGTTGTGGTTATATTTGATTGCCTCAAACTGAGGTATGATTTCTTATGAGGAAGTAGAAGATCAATCAAGCTTGCTGATTTATATCTTTTGGTATGGAAGTTTCGATTCTATTTGGATATGACATAGTAGTTACTTTGAAGTGGAATTTTACAATTTGTGGATTAGGAAGTGATTAAAAGAGCTAATTTTGTGCTGTCACTTTAAGTTTGTAAGATTAGGAAGTGATTAAAAGAGCTAAGTTTGTGCTTTAGGGGACATTGGAGTTTATGTGTTATTTGCCCTGGAGAACACCGTATTTATTGGTTTGACTCCTTGGATCGTGGCACACTCAATTTGTATAGGAGGATTTTCACCAAGTAAGCGTTTGAACATTTTAAATTAGTAAATATGAGTATCGGTAAATTATTTGCATAGTTCTTATTTTAATTTTATTGTAGGGCCATATTGCATTGGCATATCACATTACAGACAAAACGTGGAGCAGCTAACAAAACTGAGCTTGTTAGGCCTACAGTAAGTCATTTAGATTGTATTTATTTAAATATCCATCAATGATACCTTAGACGTTAGTAAATTGTTTTCATGTTCTAATTGTTTTTGTATGATTTACAGTGCCCTTAGCAACCTGGCAATATAGAATGTGGGTACTCGATATATAAATGACATAATTATGAGTGGA
The DNA here is from genome assembly GCA_037074515.1 of Mimosa bimucronata. Lineage (NCBI taxonomy): Eukaryota > Viridiplantae > Streptophyta > Magnoliopsida > Fabales > Fabaceae > Mimosa > Mimosa bimucronata. The sequence goes on from CM073447.1 coordinate 24,652,522, forward strand.
CTTCATGAGGGTTTGTCTGATGTATGTTTCATTCTTATCATCATTATTGTATTTCCTAGTTCAATTGTTTGCTTCATTAATTATAATTAACTCATTGATGTTTTATATCGCTTATATATGGTGCAGATTTTTGATGGGGAAGAGCCTTTTGATCAAGATGCAATTGATGAAATTCGGGATAAATTAGCTGCCAGGTTTCTTCAAAATATGGATTAGCTAGAAGTTAGATAGAACTTACTTATTTGACTGTATGACATGTATATGTGATGTATATAGAAAACTTTTTTTTTTGGTGAATTCTGTCTATTCTGCTGTCTATGGCGATTTGGACGTTGTATCTACGTTTTGTTTAGTGCAGATGGGATACTTATTTTGACTGCATGACATATGTATATGTGATGTATATAGACAACTTTTTTTTTGGTGAATTCTGTCTATTCTGCTCTGTCTGTGGCGATTTGGATGTTGTATCTACGTTTTGTTTAGTGCAGATGGGATATGTCCTGGATCAATATTTTAAAAGAAAAAATATTTAAAAAAAAATTTCCACGTCTCTTTTTTAAAAAGAGATGTAGAATCTAATTTTCAACGTCTAACATTTAAATATTAGACATGAAATGTATACTTACCACATCTAATTTACAAAATGAGATGTGGAAAATATATGCACTGGCCACTTTCTACATCTCCTTTTTAATTGGAGACGTGGAAAGTGGCCACTTTCCACATCTCATATGAAAAAGGAGACGTGGAATGTCCCAACTTTTCATGTCTCACATTGAATGTGAGATGTGGAAAGTTGGCACTACACTTTCCACGTCTCACATTCGAATGTGTGACGTGGAAAGTACCCACTTTCAACGTCTCACATTAAAAATGAGAATTAGAAAGTTTTGACTTTCTACGTCTCCCACATCAACATCCCACCAAAAAGGGCCGTAAAAAGTCCCAAAAAAGAGACGTAAAAAGTGTTTTTTGTAGTAGTGTTATTTCACGCTCATCTTTATATAAATTAGGTTGCCTTTATTATTTCTTTTTTCTTGATTGCACCATAATGATGATTGATCCACTCATGAAGATTCATGTGTGTCGCTGCCAAAAGAAACAAAAAAAAAAATAATCAAATCAAATAAAAACAATAATAGTAATAAAAATAAACTGAAACTTGTTTTTTATTGTATTTTCCTATTTTAATTTAAAATAAAATATTTTAAAAAAAATCCCCAAATAATGTATTAATTTAATTTTTTTTCTCTCAATTTTTAGATTAATCACTCTCCAATTATAATAAAATATTTTTAAAAATCTATTAAATATAGGCATAGACACGGATTCATTAACATCAATGAAAGCAGCATCGACACAAATCGGCCCTCCAACCGACAAAAGTTTATATCACTTGTACACAATTTAAACTTTTTCTTTTGCCAACAAAACATTTCATTACTTGCATTACATGGTACGTAAACAATTTAAACTTAATAGTTTTATATTCGAAGGAAACATTCATAACAGAGTGAACTCGTGAATTAAAAAAATATATATTTCAAACAAATCCAAATAATTGAAAGTAAATTAGCCAACAGCCACACTAAGTATTACTCATCAAAAAAATTTCTATGAAGTTGATTTATAAAGTCCTAAACACGATTAAATCTAATCATCATTAATGTTATTTGTAGTGTACTTTTGTAAAATACTCCTTCTTAGCATTATTATAGCATCTATGTATGGAGTTAATCTTGATTCTAAATATATAAACTATTTTTAATTTTTGTCAATCTTTTCTCACATTACCCATATTGATAATCCCTCAACAATAATTAAGTAGGGAGGGAGGGAAGGAATTATGGAAGATGATTAGGATGTTTTTAGAAACAAACATGTCATAAACTAATTTAAGTAACATCCTTAATCTAATCAAAATGGGTAAATAAATCATATATCTTAAATAATTTCAAGACTAATCTGTCATATTTTCTATCTTAATCTTTATTTTTTTTCCAGAGCTACAAATATGGAAGATAAGTATTGAAAAGATTTAATAATATAACTAAGTAAAAATTAAAAAGCCGAGGAATGAAAATGCCGAAGATTTGTATTTTTTTTTTTGTTGGTCGAAGCCGAAGATTTGTATTGAAAATATAGAAGATGAGTACAAATGTTTCATATTTTTTCCTAAATGGTTTTAGTACTTAAAATAGCTAAAGATTATGGATGAAAACATGGAAGATAAGTTTATAAAATGTCTTACTACATACAAGAAAGATTGAAAATTTGATTATTGATAATGTTAAAGATGAAGAATAAAAATATCGAAGATGAGTATTGATAATACGAGAATCTTGAAGTGTGTGTCTACATACAAATACATATGTGAAAAGCCACTATAATAAAATAAAAAAATGAATATAAATTATCATATTTTTGGGGCATCTATAAGTTATCATTGATGAATAATCATTTAGTCGTTGACTAAATTAAATTTGAAAAAAAAATTGCAAATGGGATGTTCCAACAAAAAGAAACTGATACAAATAAACATTATCATATTGCAATCATCGCTATGAAGAAATAGACCATACACATAAACTTTGACCGTGTAATGACTACGGAGTCTAGCTCAATGAGTGGCCCAGAGAGTGAGGCCACTCTTATGAGTAGAAGAAGCGATCGGATCAAGAGAAGGCCGTGGAAGTTGAGAGACTTAGAGGATGTGTGTTATAAGGACACATGTAGTAAGAAAGAGAGTGTGGATGATTTGGACTCTGTGTGTGTGTGTGTGAGTTATAGATTCTCCCACTCCCTGGTCATGCATTTCTTTCCGTTATTTCTGTTCATGTTTTTATCTTTCATGCAGTTTCATTTGTGTTGTATCAGTTGATTATCTTTGTATTGGTTCAATATATATCAGTACAAGTACTATTAGAGCAGTTTAATTCCATTATTGTTCTATCAATATTATTTGTTACATTTTGGTGATTTCATTCAGTTATGGCAGAAAACACTCGCTTGAAGGAATTGCACAATGACGTTAAGTGGCTCAATGCTTTTGTGGAGGGTGCCCATGTACTTCGGTTACTTCGAAGGTCATTTGGATCGCATGGATATAGTTTCTTCAATAGTAAGCATATGATGAGCTCTGTTCTTCAGTCCATGGAGGCTTTGAAACATACACGGCAGTTCCCATCCTACGGTAGCTCGTGTCACACCGAGATTCTGACAGCTCAACCCCTCTAATTTCCTCAGCAGTGGACTCTTGTAGTCAAAATGGACTTTGCTTGTTTTTATGGCACAGATGCTCTGAATTAGATCTTTAAAGCCGAGTTATGAGATTCAGGATCCTCAGCATTTGGTTCTTGCATGCGTTGGCAAGATTGATCAAAGCTCAATATGGTCCTTCGCCATTTGACTCTGCTCATTCTTAGCTCTTCAAACTGACATAATTGTCCGCGGGTGCTAGTTTGGAAGACTATAATCTGAAATTCCTTGCTCTAGCTAATCTGATCGAGGAAATAACTGAATCGACCTTATTGGATTGTTATTTGGTTGGCCTGAAAGTCAAGATCTGACGCAATATTTTGGTGCAACGTCCCACCAATATTCTTGAGTGCTATGAGTTTTGGGCTTCTGACAATGAAAAGTGGTTGAAATTCAATTAAAACGCTATAATATAGTAGAAAATTTTAGGTGTTACATTTTTGGTATCAGAGCAAAGATTCTGGGATAGGTTAGCTAGAATACTTTGCTCATTAGTTGGTTATTTAAAGAGACCATTAGAACATCTTCAGAATATTATGGTTTTAGGCTTGCATATTAGACACATAGAAAAGGAAGTTGGAATTCCCCTTGAAGTTGCTCAACAAATAACATTTCAAGAAAGGATTTGACAAGCTATTATCTGAGAGATAGTTATAAGGGGCATCTATACCTTAAAACTAGTCTGGTTGTTCATAGGAGGATAATAGATGGTGAAATCAAATGATTTTGAAGAATTCAAGTTTACTAAAATAAGAGTTCAAGATATCCTTGAAAGAATTATATTTGGGCTAATTCCCTTATAAAGATTGTGATAGGAGGCATTTCAATTTTAGATAATTCATTTATAAGGACGTTCAGAGCCTAGTAAAAGTGATTAGATGAAAATGTGATCTCTAATAGTTCCCTTTAAATAGAGGAAAATTTTCAAGTTTAAGGTTTAGGCCTATTTGACTGGGGTAAATGATTAGATAATAGTTATTGTTTATACCTTTGGGGAGATATAAGAAGTGAGATATGGATATTGGAAGTGAATTATGTTGACATTTTATTGAAATTTGGATCAAAATTCTGACTTGAATCTAGACGCTGATAGCTTTAGGCTTGAATTTCACAATTGTTTTACCAATTTTAAGGGATGATTTAGTATAAGAAGCCATATCAGAAGAAGACTGTCATTGAATTCTAACGATAATTAGGATGATTTCGAATCTGAAAGAAATTTTACATTAAAGATATATCTTAAAGTTGAGGAATTATTGACTAAAAACAAAGAATAAAGGATACTTATATAGTTTCTCTAATGAGATATAAGAGGTTTTATTGGAGTCTATTGCGAAACTTTGGAAGATATTTTTAATTTGGAAGAAGACTAAAGCGACAATTTCTCCCTTTAGCAAGATGAAAATTGTGAAATCAAGGAAGGATTTGCGAATTTTGAGGATTTGTAATGTAGAAATCTAAGTTAAATTCAATTTTTGATGGTAAAAACAATAACATTAATAGCCTTTGGATAAGTTTTTCTAGAATAGACAAATTAGAAACTTTTGATTGTTAAGGAATGTTTTAGAAGTTTGAGTAAGTTCGATAATTGAGGATGAAATAGGTGTTTAAATGTTACCAGGAATAGATTAGAATAGCAGCACAAGCATGGTAAGTCTATGGTCTTTTGATGGATTATATGATCATTAAAGAAACTGAATATTTTTGAGATTAAGATAGTGATTAAATAATTTGAGATTTATTTTAACAGAAATATGTTTTAAGCTTAGAATTTTGAAGGTATATATGTATTTTTATAAAGTTATGAATAGTTGGAAGTGTGGATTTCGAGTTATGGAAAAATCTTGTAAAAGATTACCGAGTATCATGATTTAACATTGATCAAGTGTGATGCAAAAGAATGCTCAGAGAATAGTTATTAGGCAAAGCCTAAACTAGCGATGAAATTTGATCAAAGAATATCCTTAACTGAATTGGTATTTGGTTTCCCTTATATAGAAAAAAAAAGCAGCCGAGGCAAGGCAAGAAGGGTAAAACTCTATATCAATGTAGCGGGAAAGATTGGTCAAGAGTAATAAAGAGAAAGTTCATGTTCACTCCAATTATTTATTCCAGATTTCCAGTAGACCTATATGGCTTATAGAAATGTTAGTGAGTATGGGCTAGGAAGTCCATAGAGATTTACTTAGAAATTTAAGAGGAAATTTATGGAAAACCATGAAATTATAAGGAGAAGTGATAAGTAGATAGAAGGTATGGGCCTTCAAGAGGTTGAGATTGAAGTAAGATACGAGGTGATGTAGAGAGTTTCAGTAGCAAAACAATTTTCTGAATTTCGAGGGTGAAATTATTTTTAGTGGAAGGGAATTGTAACACCCCAAATTTTAGAAAATAGAAAATAAGGAGTTATTTAAGGTTTTGGGAATGTTACTAAAATATTAAAAAGCATCGAAAATAAATTTATGATATTTAGGCATTTTTAATAATTTTTAAGGCTTATTTTCTTTATTAGTTGAGAAAAATTGTTAAAAGATAAATTTAAATAAGGGAATATTTAAAACCTTGGGGTATTATTTAGTATTTAAAAAGTCTTATAAATAAATTTGGAAATTAAAGTATTTCTAGAAAATTATTTTTAGAATAGCTTCAGATTAATTTGTAAAGGAAATGGTAGTTAAAATTTTTAAAGAAGGGTATAAAGGGAAAGAGGAAAAGTAAAAGAAAAGGAAAATGACAATATTTACCCCTAGTTAAAAATATCTTCAGTTAAAATATGAGGGGCAAAATGGTAAATTACTTATTAAAAATATCAACTCTCCCTATCTATTTCCCTTCTCCCTCTCAAATCCCAACCCCTCTCTCTGCCCTCTCTGTTTTCTCTCTTCGTGTTCATCGATCACCGGCGGCAACAGGAGCGTTCACCAGCGTCGAAGGTGGCGTTTCACGACGGAGGAAGGCTGAGGTGGAGCATGCAAGGCCGGATTTGAGTTCAAGTGAGCTCTGTCTTCTCGTCCCCACCCTCTTTTCTTCGATTAGAGCGAGATTAGAGAGAGATCAAATTTTGGTTTGGGGTTTTTAGGGTTTGTTAAACCAGTGAAAATGAAGCTTAAGCTTCGATTATAAGTTTTCCTGAAGTGATTTTGTGAATGAAGTTTGATTTGGTCCAATTTCTCTCAAACATGAGCTTCGGACACTGTTCATCCGCCGTTGTTCTTGATGTATTCTGGGTGTTTAATGAATGAAAGCTCAATTGAAAGATGATTAGGAGTAGGTTCAAGCGTATAAGGTGTCTTGTATGTTTGATTTGTTGAAGTTTGATTTTTGTTCTTCCCATGTCCTTCTCTATTTGGCCGACTCTTGATTCCTCTGTGTCGCTGATTTCTGGTTCATCAAGGAGTGTGTTTTGTGATGTTTAATTGGATGTTTGAAGTTGTTATGTTTGGTCTGATTTTCCTCTGCTCCTCTGTTTTGGCCGTGTGGTCAATGGGGTTTTTGGGACTAGGAAATTGATGTTGAGCTTGCATGGATTTATGAAGTTGATGCTTAATGGTTACGACTGATTGCTTTGTCTCTGTTCTTGAGTAACTGATAGATAAAAGGTATTCTACAATATAAAGATGAATCAGTTAGAAATTGGTATTATGGTTCTGGTTTATGAAGGTAATAGAGATTAAGAGTATGAATGGAGATTGTATTTGTGACACAGTGGAAATTTATCGATTTTGTCTGGCATTGGTGTTTAGTTAGCATGCATTCTGGGGTGCTAGTGACAGAATGGGCAAAATGAGTTGGAATTATGAGAGGACTAATTTCTTTCTTTTGGAATTTTACTAAGATTTAGACAGAGGATTTGAATTGAATATGAGATATTTTTAGAAGAATTTAGAAGCAAAGAGTAGATAGGTGAGATATTTTCTGAGGAATTGATTGCTATCTTATTGTAAGCCTGTGATGATTTATGAGGCTGAAAAAATTTCTGGTCCTATTAAATTTCATATGGGATTTTGGGACTTTCGAGCTTCTTCTTTGGGTTGCTTAGAATGGGAATGTGATGAATGATGTTTCTATTCTATTGATGTATTGATCGATTTGCGAAATTGGGCTAAAGGTTGGGAAATCATTGAATAATATATGTTGAAAGATAGAAGCATAGGTTAGAAGGTATAATAATTGTGTTATGGTGACTGATTTTAGTGTTCTTGATGTTTGAATCAAAAGAAGAGTTATTTGAGAGTAAAAGAAGCTTATTTTAGTAGGGGTGATGATTGGGCTGAATGCATATAAATTAATAAGCAATTGTGTGGTTATATTGGTTCTTAAGCTAGTTTGGGGAATCTTTTTATTTGGATATGGGATTTCAGCTTGGAAGTAATTGGATAAATGATTAATGAAGTATTGAAATGTATATAAATTAGGTGTTTGAATGTGAAAGTGGAATCAAGGATTGTAATTGGTGAAGAGGACTTTATGTTAAGGTAATTCAATTTTGTTTGCCTCTTTGTGGGCTTGTGCTTGGTGCTTTAGTGAAGAGGAGGAAGAAATCTATTTGTGTTATGATAAAATTTATATTAATGATTCATAATTGATTGGATTTGGGTGTTGCAAGTCAAGTCTGATTATTGTTGTGTGGGGGTGATTCCTTTTTATTCTCAAGCGACTGCTTTGTGTTGCTCTTATTGTTCTTGTATTGGGTTTTAGTTTTGTGGGTAGAAGTTATATAAATATTTGAAGTTTCGATAATGGACAGTGGGTTGTTTTGTAATTACTTTAGAGATGGTTGTTCAAATAAAATAAAGTTGTAAAGACGAGAATACATTATTTGCTTGGTTTACTTAAGTATAGGAATTGAAGTTTAAATATATTCAATCTTCTTTGAATAAAGTTAAGTGTTTTTTTAAGTGAGAGTTGAAATGAGGTTTTAAATAGTGACGTAGAGATATTAAAAGATCAAGATACTAATTGAAAGTGTTGGAAGAATGTAAAGGGAATTGGCAGATGATTGGGTATAAAGGGTAATCACTTGATTTAGTTTAATTTAGAAATGGGAAAGATTGTGGAAATGATTGAAGGAGAAAGTTTGGACTTTATATGTTGTACTGAGAAAGAGATAGAAGAGTTTGATATCTAGTATTATTATCATTAATAATGAATTAAGGTTTAAACTTATAGATTTTGGATTTTAACTAAGATTGATTTAAGAAGAATCAGTTTTGAGAATTTAATTTATTAAAGATTAGGAATTTAGATGTAATAAGTTGAGTGAGATTTATGGATTAGAAGTTTATGTTCTATTTCCGGTTTCAATATTGTAAGGATTAAGTTGGAATTATAACTGATATGTTGAAGTTCTATAATTTCTAAGAAATTCTGGGATTATTATTTTGTATGTTGAGTTTTTTATAGAAGATTTTGTGTCTAGTTATTGCTATGTTTTGCTGTGGGATTAAAGTGTGTGGTCTAGCACTACAAGAAAATATGACACTTGTCACGGTTAAAATAGGACGTTTGTCACAGTTTTTTAACCGTGACAAACATGAAAACCATGACAAAACCATCAATGGCAAGTTGATTTGTCACGATTTTTTAAAAACCGTGACAAGCAGAGATCTTTGTCACGGTTCAAGTACGAAAATTGTGACACTTTGTCACAGTTCTGACAAGAGAACCGTGACAAAGTGTAATTTTTATTAAAAAAATGGACACGTTTTTTATTTTATTTTGAGTGACTTAATTTAATGAACATATTACTTTTTAAAAGATTTGTATAATAATTGATCTATTGTAGATTCTTTATTTTCATGTCTGTAATTATAAGTTATCAAAGATAACTATTATATAATTTTTAGAAGAATAATTATTATCTTCAAAAAATTTGAAAGACACCTGCAATAAAACAATTTAAACAATAATTAGAAATTACTAGAGATAATATTTGAATTAAATGTGTATAAAATAAAAAGAATAAATTATTTAAATAAATTACCAAGATTGAGAAGAAAGAGCAGCAGAAAACATCCCTGAGAGGAGAGAAGAGATGAGGAAAGAAGAGGAGAGTGTAAATAAATGAGTAGGAGGAGGTTTAGATACTGGAATTGGTCTGTAGTTTGCCACGATTTTTTATAAAAACCGTGACAAACTAATAAATTCGTACACAGTTTGTCACGGTTGTATTAAAAAAACCGTGACAAAAGATACATTTGTCACGTTTTTTTAAGAGAATCGTGACAAAATTTTAAAACATAAAAACTTTTTATTTTAATTTTAAAATTATTTGTCACAGTTCTTTTAAAAAAACCGCAACAAAAGATACATTTGTCACGGTTTTTTCAAGAGAACCGTGACAAACTAATAAATTCGTACACATTTTGTCACGGTTCTCTTAAAAAACCGTGACAAAGTTTTTATGTTTTAAAAAAATAAAAAAATATTAAACTTCGTCACGATTTTAGAGTTCTAAACCGTGACAAAGTGTTTCCCTCTATGTGGCAGGAAGTTTCGCGCCACATTTGTCACCGTTGTCTTCCTGCAACCGTGATAAATTTGTCAAATTTTTTATTTTCCTATTTTTGTCATGGTTTTGGCACAAAACCGTGACAAATTGCATACATTTGTCACAGTTTTAATAACCGTGACAAACAGACCTTTTTTTTTTGTAGTGTAGGATTTGATTAAAAGTAAATGTAATGGTGAATTTAGATTTCTTTGTTTCTAATTGATGGTATTTAATACTATACCAAGGAAGAAGTATAGAAATTTTTGGGGATTTACTGATTCTGATTTGGTGAGGATGAATTAAAGTTTCAGCTTTTAATAAATAATGGCATTAGGTTCTGTTGTGGGTTAAAGGTTATATGACGTCAATAATTAAACATGATGATTGCTTTTTGTTGTTTAGGAATTAAATATTTTAGTTTAGCAATTGTTAGAGTAGTCGTTTTAAGAAGCAAAATAAATAGAATATTGAAAGGTTGATTTATAAATCTTGAAACAAAGAATTAAGTTTGAACTTGAGGCTTAATTATGCATTAAATAAATGACTAAGGTCTTTAAAGATTGATTTTTATAAAAACTAGTGGTCAAACATTGAGAATAAAAAAATTTAATGTAAGTAAATTACTAGAATAATTTCGAATGGTCAAGATCCTAATTAAGTATGGATAAATTATAATTTGCTTAAATGAAACGCCTTGGGTAGTATTAATTAAATTAGGATTCGAGAGAGACACATTGATTAGTTATAATTCAGACTCTAACTCAAACCAATATATATACATAGGCTTTGACTTGTAATTTGAGTTCCTCAAGACGGTAAAGAGGAAAGGAGCTGGTACAGGACTAAGGTCTAAAGAAGTCAGGTAGTAGTTTATCTCTATTCACTAAATTGCATGTATAATTTTGTAATACCTGTTGCATATAAATGGTATGTCTTTTATTCCTAGCATGTTTGGAGTACTCAAAGGCTTAGGTGGTTTGCTACCCCTTTGCGAGTTTAGTTACGTTATAACGGGATAGTTATAATGAGAAGTCCTGCAGGTAGAACCTCCAATAGTTGACAAGGATATTGTTATCAGCGGTTGGTAGGTGCTTATATCACCCATATTAATAGGATAAATGCTATCATTATTTGTAAAGGTTTATAAAATGTATACATGACAATTCATGCATGAAATTTACGATGAATGACATAAACTGCGGTAAATTGCTGTTTCAGAGAAGCTAGGAGATGATTAGATGACTGAGATAAGGCAGGGGTGCTAGAAGAAGATAAGATGAAGAAATGAGATGATATTTTGGAAAGCGAGAATACCTGCGGGAGTGCTTTCTTTTGGTAGTTAAATATTTTAGTAGATTTAACTGTAGATGGTATAAAATTAAATTATTGAGCTATTAGCACAAAGTATAGAGAATAGAAATATATATATATATATATGTATAAAAATATTTAAATTTTCCAAGTACCATAATTAAGGGATAGATCCGGTAAGAAGGTTAATGTAGTTTTAATTGTGTTATGAATCACTTTGGTTTAATTATAGTTTTAAACTGTCCAATTTGTCAGAAAAGCCTATTCCAACAGTAATGAAGTTGGAATGATATTTGAAAAGAAAAAGTTTTAAATTTTTTGTATTTTTGGGCTTCTGACAATGAAAAGTGATTGTAATTCAATTAAAACGCTATAATATAGTAGAAAAATTTAGGTGTTACATCTTATATGCCACTGCCAGTGCTATCACTGCCAAAGTGACCTATTTGTCAACAGGTCAAAGTTCTGGATACTTGCCACGTGCAACAAGGCGATACTTCCATTCCCCAAGTTTTACTTCAGCGGGATTGGGCTCTTGAGGCATTTTCCATTCCCCAAGTTTTACTTCAGTAGGACTGGGCTCTTGAGGCATCGTGGGAAGATATGGATATTACATCAAAACGGTGCATCCTGGTTTTGACTTTGAGGACAAGGTTGTATCTTATGGGGACAGTGTAACATCCTAAGTTTCAAAACTAGGAAATTGTGGTAATTATCATGGTTATCTAACCCGGCCTGGCCCGGCCGGGTCAGCCCGGAACCCGCAGACCCGGCCACAAGACCGGTCCGAGTTAATGCCTAACCCGGGGGTCTGGCAACCCGAGGTCACCCGGCATAACCCGGGCTCAACCCGGCTAACCCAGTGGGTTACTGGGTTGACCCGGTCTCCTCTTTTTTTTCTTTTGTTTTTTTTAAAAATAAATTTTATGGATATAAATTGTATGAAGCAATATTAGTCAAAGTTAATGATTATTTTGGTGTTAATAACTATTAGTTTAATGACTAAATGACTGAAGACATGAATATTTTGCTATCATTTATCTATTTTGATATTTTACTAAGACTAATATTAAATGATTACTTTTTATGGTGTCATTTGATGGTTGGTTGTTACTGTAATGTCGATATGTCAAAGAAATTGTAAAGAATTTTGAATAAATATATGATTATTTTGTTAGTGATATAAGGTATTGAATTAATATTTAAGGTAGAAATTATTTAATGTCAATATGATATGATTAAAATTATCAAACCAACTGTAAAGAATGTAGGATACTATAATGATTTTTTATAGTGATTCAAAGTGATGAAATGAAATTTATTGTTTAGAATTTTGGAATGTATGATGGAATTTTAAGTATTTTTTATTCTTTATTTAGTACCAGGCTGACCATTCGAGTCGACTACGAGCTGACCCACTGACCCTTGACCCATTGCCTCGACCGAGTCAGTGACCGGTCCGGGTTTGATTACCTTGGTAATTATGATGCTTTAGTGAGTTGTTAGGGATTTTTTGGGATCTATTGAAGTGACTACATGGGAACATCAGGGCTTGATTTGTTGAATTAATCATTTGAGTAATGTGATTTTTATTTGAGATGAGATTAAATAGTAAAGGCTTATTCCCAAATCATAACTAGAGCTCTAGGAAGAGGAGCAATTTGTAAGTGTTGGCACAACCAAACAAAAATATCTAAGGAATTTTCAAGTGATACATTGTATTTGTTTAAACTTTATGAAATTTTTGTTTGAACAAAATACATTAGTTTAGATTAAAAAGTTGAAAATGAGATGATTTAAAATAATAATAAAAAAAAAAAACAGAAGAAACAAAAAAAGAAAAACAATATAAAAAAAATTGAATCAAGCAGTAGCCACTACCTGATGGTATGGATTCCCACACCTAAAACACACATGTTCGTGTGTTTCAAAAATTGGCACCCCCTCTAAATTGTTTCAGCGGCGGCAAGAGAGCAGGAGAGCAAGAGGAAGAGGATGAGAGAGAAGGAGAGAGAAAGGGGCAAGGTGAAGGAGAAAGGTTTGGGTATATTAAGGTAAATGTGTTATCTTCTTTCATCTCTTTTCTTCAAGCTTTCTTGTGAAATTTTTGGGGTTTCCTTAGGGCTAAAAAATCTGACTTGATTTAGGGATTTTTCTTAGTTTCTAACTTGTTTTTAAACATTCTTAAGCTTCTATTATGCTTCCTTTTGTTGAAAAGATGCTTGGTTAAGCTTTTGGGTTGTTTAAAGTTCGTGTTCTTGAGAGTTATGAAGGGGGTCCGAAAATTTTAAATTATTGGGAGAATTTGGTTGTCTCATCACTAAGCCTATTTCTACTCGATTTTGGTTTCTAATGCTATTGGTCTTTAAGTTGTGGCTTGGAACAAAGATTTCACATTTTAAAGTTTGGAAAATCTAGGGCTTGGAATTGATTTCACAAATCCATGGTTGTAATGGGGGGCTTTATGATTTCTAGAAGCTCATTGATGATATTAAATGATTTTTAAACCTTGATTTCCTTGGGTCTTAGCTTAATTCAACTTTTTGCATGACAAAGTTTCAAAAAAAATTGAGATTTTGAGGTGTACTTGGAAGATGAGTATTGATAAATGATTTTGGTGATTTAAGAGAGAGTTTATTGAAATTAAATGAATGATTCTAATAGCTTAAATTCTTGAATGTGGCTCAATTCAAATTTTGGTCTTACAAAGTTTTAAAAATTTGATCTTATAAGAGAGGCTTTAAACTATAATTTTGTAGGTTTTGTTTTTTTTATGCACAATATTTCTTTTTTTTATTTCGCCCTTTGCACTAAAAGAACAGAGAAAAAAAATGATATGATTCAACCTCAAACCTATTTGAATATAGCCGATAATAGCGAGGCCCACTACAAAAAAACATTGATTTTGCGACGGAATTCCGTCGGAAAATCGACTTTTCCGACGGATTTCTGGCGGAATTCCGTCTGAAAAATTTTTCCGGTGGTATTTCAGACGAAATTTTTTAGGTCGGAAATTCCACCGTCGCAAATCAATTTACCGACGGAAAAAAAATTCCGTTAGTAATTAGCGACGGAATTTCCGTCGGTGATTTAATAATATTATTTTATAAATAAATTATTTTTAAATTTATAAATAATATATTAAAATATTATTACCGAAGGAATTTCCGTCGGTAATTTTTTTAAATATTTAAAAAATTTAATCGGCCACGTGTCGCTCTCTTGTGCCGCCACATGTCCCTACCCCACACCCCGCCACATGTCGCTCTCTCGTGTCGCCACGTGTCCCTACCCCACACCCCGCCACGTGTCACTCTCTCGTGCCGCCACGTGTCGCTCCCACAAATTGCCTTCAATTTTGTCGTTGGAGAGATTCAAACCTGCAACCTGTTGGGGCGTGTCTGACGCCTTAACCAGTTGAGTTACGAACACCTTGTGAAATTATTTACAAACTATTATATTTACAATATTTAAACTCTCATTATTATAATTATATTTAATCTTAATATACTCCCTCCAGTCTTAAATATAAGACCACTTTAACTTTTTTGGTGGAAGTTAAGGAAGCAAATTATACCACTAAATTATAACATATGTCACATGAAATTAGATTATAGGTTAGTTTATAAGTAGAATAAATTAGTTTTGAGGAAAAAAGATTTTTTTGGTACTGAAACTACTTTTTTTTGGGACTGGAAAAAAAAGTCAAAGTGATCTTATAATTAGGACCGAAGGGAGTATTATGAAATATTTTATAATTATTAATATATAATTTACATATTAATAATTATATTATTTTTTATATATAATTTTTATATTCATATACAATCCATTATATTTAGTATTTTCATTTTATATTATTAAATTATAATTATTTTTAATTTTATTTTATGACATTTTTAAATAATTATTTTATTACATATATTATTAAATTATAATTATTTTTCATTTTTATTACTAATATTTAATTATTTATTAAAAAATAAAATATTGTTTAATAACAAATTAAAAATTAAATTTGGTAATAAATATATATCTATATACGTGTATATATATATTAGTTTTTATTAAATATATTTTATTTATTTATAAAA
Organism: Mimosa bimucronata; assembly: GCA_037074515.1. NCBI lineage: Eukaryota > Viridiplantae > Streptophyta > Magnoliopsida > Fabales > Fabaceae > Mimosa > Mimosa bimucronata. The sequence continues at coordinate 24,667,681 of CM073447.1, forward strand.
TATTTTTAAAAATAAATTAATATAATATTTTTTATTTTTTATTTTTATTTATAAATTAAAATAACAATTTATTTATAAAATAATAAATAATTAAAGTTACCGACGGAATTTCCGTCGGTAATTAGCCACGGAAAATTTTCTGTCGGTAATAATATTTTATTATATTATTTATAAATTAAAATAATAATTTATAAATAAAATAAAATAATTAATTAAATTACCGACGGAAATTTCCGTCGGTAATAATATTTTATTATTTAATTTAAATTAAAATAATAATTTTTAAATAAAATAATATAATTAATTAAATTACCAACTGAAATTCAGTAGGGAATTTTACCGACGGAAAAAATTCTGTCGGTAATTCCGTCGGTAAATTTTCCGACGGAATTTCCGTCGAAAATCCGTTGGAAATTACCAACGGAATTTGTTCCGTCGCTAAATTCCGTCGCAAAATCATTATTTTTTTGTAGTGGCCCGCAAATTGATGTATATTCGAATCATAGAAACTAGTAATCGATGATATGCCTATATTGGTGACGTTATTGTTGCTGTAATTAAGCAAGCAGTACCAAATACACCGTTAGAAAAATCAGAAGTGATCAGAGCTATAATTGTAAGTACTTGTAAAGAGCTCAAACATAACAACGGTTTGATAATACGATATGATGATAATGTTGCAGTTGTCATTGATCAAGAAGGAAATCTAAAAGCAACTTGAATTATATTTATGAACAAAATCACCTCTCCAAATACTTATATTTAGGAACGGGAGTACAATAAAATAGCTCAAAAATATATATATTAGCAAATAATAAAGACCCAAACCATTTTTAAATAGCAATTATGTTTTAAAGGATATTTTATATTAAAATATGCGATATTTAATTGCTAGAAAATGGAACTTAAAAAAATAATAAAGTGGTGTTTTCTTAACATAACTTAGATTTTTATAGGCATATTTTAAATATAAGAAGGAAGTAGAAGATCAGAAGAGTGAAGAAAATAAAAAGATAATTTGGGGTCACATTTATAAGAATACAATAATAATCCACTTCCCCCATCCAAGGAAAAGCAATACAAAAGGAGGAAAAAAAATAGCTTTTTCAAAAATTAGATTTGAAGTTTTAAAACTATGGTTTCAATTAAAAAACATTTTTTTTTCAAAATTTTGCCATGTTTGGCTACCTTTTGTTGAAATCTTTGTATGGATATATAAAAGTGGTTTTTATTAGGTACCTAAACAGGCTCTAAGTGTGATTAGCATGTGATATAGTGGTTTGTGTAATAATTCCTTGTATTGGGTTGGGCCCATACACAAGAGAACCGGAGCCTAATCTAATTCTGTAGTGAAGTGTATTAGTGTACCCCGTATTGGGCATATAAACCTACAAACCTTGAACGACATAAACTCATACATCCAAATTGCCTCTCTTACCTTCATCTTTAATTTTTTTTCCTCATTTGGGTGACCCAATTAAATCAATTTTTTTTTCTCATTCTCGTTTGAGTGGCCCAATTGACCTCACACTAGTAAAATTCAACTTGTGACCTCCAAAAATTTAAAATACTTCCTTTGGTATTTAATATAAGATTAAGTAGGATTTTTGTGGACAGTAAAAAAACCCAAATATACTATTTAATCCTATCATATATTACATGTAATTAAATTATACGTTATTTTATAAGTAAAATAAATTAGTTTTAGATAAAAATGGTAAAAATAGAAATTTTAAAGTGATTTATTTAACATCTGTAATCTCTCCAAAAAAGCCAACTTGATATTATATTTAGCACCGAACTATTTGTTTGGAATTGAAGTATTTTCTTATGGAAAATCAACTTCAAAATTAAAGTATAATTGACCATCTTATCTCCACTTTTCCTTAATACCATGAAATGTCTAGAAATAAATAACTTCATACAAAATTACCCCATCATTCTCACTCGTCCTACTCTTTCTCCTTCTCATACTCTAAAACAAGACAAAGCATAATTATATATTATCAATTTATTAATTTTTTAATAATATATTGGTATTTAATCAATAATAATATTATACTGCTGGTCAAATGAAATTGTTCGTTCCCTTAAAAAATTACCAAATAATGGAGCATTATATCCTCATTCAATTTAATTCAATCCCATCCTAAAGTTGCAAATTAAATTACATTCAACGAAATGAAATTTTTAAAGAAATCATCATGTGTAATTTCTTAACAAATAATATTTGCATATGTGACAGGTCACAGCCTTAAAAAGGTTATTTGCTTAATCATGGATAGCCATAAATATACTGTATACTATATATAAAGGAAATGGTTGGACCTCATTCCGTGATTTATCTTTTTCATACCCAAAAAAAACAAAAAAAATAATTAAGGTAAATTCCATAAATTCAATTAAGCCTCAATTAATTAGACATTCAATCAGTGTTTCTGTAGGATTTTGGATTAAACCTAATTCATAAATCTAAAATTTTGTAGTGGAATAATAGAGAGGCATATGATAAGCATACTAATAGAACAACGATTTTTCACATAGCCTTAGAATCTTAACGGCTATGATGCCAATGTAGGATTTCGGGGTTTACTTGGTTGAAGATTACTTGACTTTAATATCTTTCGGAGTTAGAATCACCGGAGGGACAATGACTTAGAAGTACAATAGCAACATACAAAAAAGAAAAGAAAAAGAAGTCTTTTTAGAGTTTTTGTTGTATCGTTGTTTTTTAATCAGATCATCTCTCACATTTAAAAAGCATGGAACCAAGTGACACATCCTTTCCCAGTTAATTCAAATTTAAATAAATAAAATGGGAATAATACATATAATAATCTAATATTTCTGAACAATTCTATTCAGACCCCAAAGAACAATTGGGCCTAATACACTAAAGGTGGACTGGGCCTAGCCCATTTTCCTACAGTTTCCCTTTTTGTTTATGATATTATCTAACTCTTTATTATAAGCCATTTTAGTCTATTCATGTATAAGGTTAAGGCGGTCCATTTTATATCTAGAAGTAACCGCAAAAAAATACTGAGTATCCGGAAGTAATTTAAAGATTATTTTTCCTTGGAAGTGTCCAAAAATCGTAGCAAATTTACCTCACCGTTTAAAACGTTAAATTTACTAATTAAATCCTCCTTTTTTACCCACCGATGCTGATGTAGTTTTGTCATCATATGCATGTTATCATTTTAAGGTTCATTTCTATCCTTTAAGTAACCACCAAAAAGCATTTTTGTCCTGGAAGCATCTAAATCATAGCAAATGTGTCCAGTCCGCTATTCAAAGTTAAGTTTAGCCATTGAATGACAAATGACACTCCATATTACACCAAATAATCTATCTCATAACAACAAGTCGTTCAAACAATGAACTGTGATTGAAAAGAAACAAATAATGGGATTATGCAAGATTGGCATTTTTGTTATTTAAAAAATAATATAAATGAAATAAAGGGTTAATGTCCATTTTTGGTAGTGAGAAAGGAAGATGATGATAATAAAGCCATTCTATGTTGGGGGGCAGAGTGGATGACACTTTTATTTTTTTTATTTTTATTTTAATTTTTCTATATGTAATTTAAATGACTTGTGGTGATGAGGTGTGAGATGAGATGGATTATTAGGTGTAATATGGAGTGTCACGTGTCATTTAACGGTCAAATTGAACTTTGAATAATAGTCCATACGAATTTACTACGATTGAAATACTTCTAGGGCAAAAAGCTCATTGGTAGTTACTTTCATGGCAAAAATGGATCTCGAAATGATGACATACATATGGTAATAGAGTCATGTCAGCATCATGGGTTAAAAAGGATGATTTAATCGTCAAAATTAACGTTTTAAACTATCGGGGTAAATTTGCTACGATTTGGACATTTTCCGGATAAAAATGCCCCAGTTACTTTACGATACTCAGAACTCTTTTGTAGTTAGTTCCGGCACAAAAATAAACCTTACCATTCTTGTATATGTATCAATATGGAAGTATATCGTTCTGTCATACCAAAGAAAAGTCATATTATGGGATAGTATTTTGAGATATATATTTGACCAACACATAGTTGGTTTAGTGGTTTAAGGTCCCACTAGATCCCTTGAGGTCTCAAGTTTGAGTCCTAAAAAATAGGCTTGTGTCGAGAGGGGAAGCCACGAACCCTGAAACTTGAGTAATCAGTTGCTCGGATGTTTGGTAATAAAATCCAGATTAGGCGCTAATTACCTTTTAATATATAAATTTTTTGAGATATGTACGTGAACAATTTATAAAATATAATCAATAGTATCTTTTTCATCACCCGATTCTTCTATATATTTTATCAAAATAAAAATAAAATAAAGACAACTTAAGGCTTAAGTCATGCACGTAGATCAACATGGAGCATATTCAAAATTAACCTTTTAATATATTTGCCAATTGATGCTAATAACCTTCCTTTGACCTTGGCGAAATTACATATTTTTTTTTTCATTTAAAAATTACGTCAATCTCTTATAACATTTTAATTTATACAGAGTAAACTTCTCCCTGTGAATTTATATATTTATTAATAGGATCACATAAATAATTAATTAAATGTTCACCTAGTATTTGAAACTATTCTTTTCGATATTTGAAATTATTCTAGTTTGCGTGTCATGATAAAGATAGCATATCATCTATTAAAATTTACATAACTAAAAGCATTTATTTCATTTATTATGAACCTCCCTTCTAGTTTAAAAATTCAACTCTATCCCATCTACCTAACCATTAGTTGACTATTAAATCACATTACCCTTCATTAACATAAATAATGCTTAATCATAATTTAAACACATCTTTACCATTTTTAACATTAATTTTAATTTATACTTCGATAAGTTTACATTATTAAATTTATTTATTTTGATAATTAATTTTAAAATTATACTCCCTCCGTCCCTATATATAAGAGCAAAAAATTTGAATGGTTTTGTCCCTTTTTATAAGAGCCTATCACAATTTGTCAAAGCATTTAATGAACTTTTTCCTATTTTGCCCATAATTATTCTCTCTATTCACATTCTCTTTCATACTCATTTATAACACTATTGTCACATTTCTCTCTCTTACATAAATAAGGGCAAACTTGAGAAAACAAAATTATTTCAGACATATTTATCTCTCTCAACTACTTCCTTAATCTGTGTGATTTTATCTATTTGGCTCTTATAATAAGGGACGGAGGGAGTATATTTTATTTTTTAAAAATTTTAAATGTTTAAAATAATTTATTTTTAAAAATTAATTTATGATGTAATTTATAATTTTTTTGAGTAGTTGCGTTGTTAATTTTTTTTAAAATTATATATATATTTTTATATATATTAATTTAAATTATTAAATTTCCAATGATATAATTTTATTAATATTATATTAAGATGTATGTTTCATAATTGATAAATCTTATCCAAAATTTCATTAAACTAATGTTCATAAAATCCTACTGTTTTTATTAAAATTTGAAAAATTTCACATAAAATATACTAAAATTCTGTTTAAATTAAGTAACAAGATAATTGGTATTTATTTAATAATTATTGAAAGATAAATAAGAGATTTAGTGAATCATTAAAGAAGATTCAATTTGATTTGATTTTGAATTAAAGAAATATTATTATAAAATAGTTTTAGAATAATCATTAATAGTGTTAGTTTTTGGATTAGATTGTATGTTTCAAAATAGAGGAGAAGTTTATGTAATTAAGGCAAACAGAAGAGAGGTCAAAGTATTTTAGTCAAAATAATATATACAAATAAAAGAATACTAGCTATATATATATTACCTTTAAAATTCTTTATAATAAGCAAAGTTAAATGCAGAAAATGTCTTTAAAAAAGTTATTCTTAACTAGGTCTAATAATGCTCAAATTTGATCCAATAGTACTCCCTCCGTCCCTATATATAAGAGCAAAAAATTTGAATGATTTTGTCTCTTTTTATAAGAGCCTATCACAATTTGTCAAAGTATTTAATGAATTTTTTCCCATTTTACCCATCATTATTCTCTTTATTCACATTTTCTTTCATACTCATTTATAACACTATTATCATATTTCTCTCTCTTACATAAATAAGGGCAAATTTGAGAAAATAAAATTGTTTCAGACATATTTATCTCTCTCAACTACTTCCTTAATCTGTGTGATTTTACCTATTTGACTCATATAATAAGGGACGGAGGGAGTATATGATATCAGATAACTATACAATTCAGTAGGTAAAAAAAATTATAACCACTATATTAAAAATAACTATCACTTCCATGATATAAATATATAGTCTCCAAAGTAGTTTTGATTAGCTAATAATAAAAATAATACGTACATACTGTATATATTAATTTTTGTGCAAATGAAAACAAATCGTTTTCTTGTGTTGTAACTAAGCGAAGCCAGTCTAATTTTAGTATAATAAATTAATATACTACTAATCTCTGTCTCCTTGAGTGTATGTGAATAGTGTTGGAAACGTGAGGAAGAGGCTAACGTGTAAGGACTCGAGGCTGATAGACAAGGTCCAAGTCTTTCTGCCAAACAAACCATGGTTGTACAAAATCAAACAAATACTATATTTATTTATATAAATTAAAATAATCAGATCTTAAAACCCTTTGCTTCTTGTTATTTTAATGGTGCTCTCATATATATATGCAATCCATTAAAATTCTCAATCTCACTCACTCATCATGTTCTTCTATTTCTAGTCTCTCTCTCTCTCTCTCTCTCTCTCTCTCTCTCTCTCTCTCTCTCTTCCTCCATGGCGAAACCCCATAAATCCAAACCTAATTTCCTTTGTTGCTTCGGCTCTTTTTCCCACGAATCCTCCATGAGAGAATCTGATAAGTTTTCATCATGGCGAAGGGTTAGAAAGAAGTCAGACTCCAAAACGGTGCCGTTGGATGCCTCTTTGCCTGATGAGGGCAAGCAACACAGGGCTCATCGAGTTCATTCACGCAAATGGAGGTGGAACTTGTTCTTCAAGTCAAGGTCAAACTCTCCCAAACCTCTAATGGATTCTCAACCTCCAACAACCAATCCCAAACCGCCACGTCAGACTCCTCCAGTGGTCCCCATCACACCCAATCACACACCTCTTCAGGTTTGTTCAATTTCTTCATCTCCAAATACTTACTATTTAGTACCTCCATTCCCTTGATATAAGCTAATATAATGGTAAATTGATTTTATTTAGAGATATTAAAGAAGTTAAATAAATTATTTTAAAGTAATTATAAAAAATTAATTTGTTTTACTAATAAATTTATGTGTAATTTGAAATAATTAGTATATATATAATTAAGTAGTTTATTTAACTTTCTTAATCTCTATAAATAAATCTAATTGACATAGTAAGGATATGAATTAGTAAAATGAGAATGAGAACTGCAGAACCCAGAAAATGAGAATGGTTTGGGTCGCGTGGCTTCACCTCAAGAGGACGCGCGTGAAGAAAGTATCTCAACGCCAGTCGTATCACACTTGGTCTCTTTGCCAGCTTTGAAACGACAGCAGAGTGGTCTGTCGTCTGCAGTGCCAAGGGAACGTCAAACGACATTGGACAGGGCAGTACGGTCAGGAAACGCAAGTAGATACAAGTCATACGACACTGCGTTTGGTTTATCAGTTGTTCTGGTAACTTTGGTTATACTTATAGTGTGGGGTCGTTTATGTGCTATTCTCTGCACTTCTGCGTGGTTTTATTTGTTCCCCCGAATCATAAGGGTCAGTGAAAACGACATAATAAAAAAATTGAATACAGCTTCAAACGACTTGGATTTGGATTCCGTGGTTTACAAGAAGAAAGTGATTCTTGAGGGGCTTCTTGAGAGAAATCACCGGGTACGTCATGAAAATTCGGGGAATTAAGTTGGTTCCTTGTGTATTGTCGTTTTGAAGGCGGCTGTTTGGCCTTCTTTTTTTTTGTTGTTGAAAATTTTGTATATATTGTTGATAGAAATTTAAAAAGTCAAAATCTTATAGCAGCCAACGTCCTCATTACCCCATTGTCCGTCGTTTAATGAAGAGTTGGGTTGGTGATGATCCCGTGATTTTGATGTTAAACACGTTCATCACATTTTTGTTGATTTCATATTAAGAGGGGACCCAAAAATAAGAAGATAGTTAATTTATTAGATGTGATTATGTTAAATGAGAGATTTTCTCATGAGAGTGAGAATTATTTTTATACCTTTTGAGATCTTTGGATGTGTAAAACTTAGATATATGTAATTAGCTAGTTGGGATTATGTCTTCATTTTCATTGAAAACAAAAATCACAAAGATAGAGGACATTTCATTGACTAACCAATTAGCTATATTTTTTCTCATCACACGATCGTGATAAGTGTAATTTAAAAACCTCAAAGTCAGAATTTCTTGCATAACGGGTGACGTTGGTCCTACATATGGCAAATAACTGGAAATATTCAAAGAAGATGTACATCATTTTGCAGTAAAATAATACCAATGATGCATATCGTAACTATAAAAATGAACCATGCACCTTCAAAACAGCACATCTGAGAGTGAAAAAGAGGTATTGATGCATATGCTACCTGTCCTATTTTTGTTCTAAAAAAGAAGACACGATACATATATTAAGGGATTGTTCAAATGCTATATATATTGAATGCTGGAAATATGTGGTCCAACTTGACAAATAGGAAATTTTATCTTCATTGCATGGAAGGCCAGTGGGTTAAACAAGAAATTGGAATGAAGTGTGCGAACAAGTATCCATGCATGGTTAACAATATTTGACTACATATATTGGGACATTTGGGTTTGTCTAATATAACTTTTTTGTTTATATATTCTTACCTTAATATATTTTTCATCATATAAAAATGCCCATTTACTGTGTGCATGATGTACACCGTGTTTTTTTTAGTAACTAAATTATTTCACACGCTAACTCTTTTTCTTATGGAGTTAAGTTCGATTTGTCATTAATCCCAATAAGTTCTTTTTCATTTTTCACGTCTGCGGATATCATTTTGGCCGAACGTGGTGATATCACCTAAGTATGAATGGACTACTCCCTCCGCTTCTAATAATAAGATCATTTTGATTTTTTTAAAAAAAATTTAAGAATACAAAATTAATTACTTTAAATTATTTATAGTTATCTTTTTTTCCTCAAAACTACTATATTCTACTTATAAACTAACATATAATCTAATTACATGTGGCATATATTATAATTTAGTGGTCTAATTTACTTCATTAACTTTCACAAAAAAAGTCAAAATGATATTATATTTAGGACCGGAGGGAGTATTAAATATTAAAATTTTAAAACGGGCAGTTAAGTCAATAAATCATAGCAAAATTCTTTGGTTGGATTTGTTGGATCATTGACGAAAACACATAAAAGTACAGACTAATTAATAAGTGAGGGGTTTAGTTACTAAAAGTTTATTTGTATACATCAAGTAGTGAGGCCAATTAACCTAACCACTTTCGCTGTAAGCTAAAATCAAATAGAATTGAACCAAAAAAAAAAATGCTTGGTTTGGCTAACATGTGTCCTAGATTTTGGATAAGATCACCATACTGAAACATAAATGCAATATTTTATTTTGGGTACGGTATTGGTTGGGTCAATCAGTTATAAAGAAATCGGGATTATTGAAGTTTGAATTCGGATCGATGTGTAAAGTTTTAAATCTCTAATCTCTTTATTAGCTAGTAATCTCCTCAAGCCTTTTCCAAATCACTTCAGCAACATTTATTTGGGGTTAATTGTGTGGTTTTCTTTAAGAAATTAAAGACTTTTTATCGGAGCCAAAATGGCTTGACATTGATAGTGCTCATTTCGAATGAGAACAAGTAGAGCCTCCATCAATTATAAAGCGCAACACCTTCGAGATTAGCCAGGAGTTTGGCAGCAGTGTTAGGTTGGTATCCTAATGCTATCTTCGATTATTAATATAAGATTTAGTTTGTAGGACAATATACTACCATTAACTCGAAATATAAGAGTTACTTAAGGTTTACTTTTGATAATAAATATAGTGTCTTTTTCATTTTATTTCTTATATGTATTATTTTCTTTCAAAATGGTTTTCTTAATATATAAACTAATTTATAATTTAAAGATATTTATATATATATATATATAATTTTTTCAGAAATATTATATAATATATGTTATAATATAATTGGGTAGTTTATTTAGTTTTCTTAATATATCAAAATTAATCAATTTACCTTAAATCAAGGATTGGAGGTATCATATTTTAATATAAACGAGAAGAAATAGTAAAGAAAAGAGATGAGATAGCGTTCTTTTGTGAATACTCTTAGCCAATAATTGTCATGGTCATCCCAAATAAGACCCTCATATACGCCACAGAACTATTCTAGTTTACGAAACAATCAGCGTTAACCCAGACAGGTTGTAGTGGGTACCATTTAGAATTCATATCTCTTCATTTCTGATTCAATGGTTCTTCCTTAACTTTTCCAACTTTAGGTTGTCAATTATTCCTTGAGTACCAATGAAAGCAAGATCACCATGGAAAGAAACCTCATTGAAAGAAGGGTTTTTGCACTTAATTGTCCATATTTTCCAATGTAAACAAATTAAGTTGTCTTAACAAGGAGATTCTTTGTCGCTTTGTATCATTGGGTATTTTGGCTAGTGATGACAAACATTTTTCGCAAACTTTCCTCCTCTAGCACATTACTTTTATGTAGGATTGAGAAGTTGTATTAATCTTTACTACTCAATCTTATGAGAATCTTTTATTAAGAAAATCATAGCTAAATGTCTGATTTTTTTAAAATTTTTATTTAAAATTGAATTGTTAAATATAATGGTGATCATTTTTTTAAATCAATCAATAATATTCATGTAAAAGCTTAACATAATAAATTTGAAAATATTTATGAGATCAAATAAATAAAAAACAAAGAATACAAGCCTTTGAATAAATCTAATAGTAATATATGGTTTCAAATTTAAATATTTCTCTTTGGTATAAAAGTAAAGTAACTATTTTTATTCAACATTTTCCCCCTTTGATGAAAGCTAGGGAGCTCAATAAAGCATAAATATATTGAGCATTTACCCGTGTTATTTCATTAGAAAGAAGAAAAAAATTATTGAAAGAAAAAAATTAAACAAATTTTTAGTTACAGAGATAACAAAACAAATATACCAATCCTCTTTTCGTCTTATCCCACCACCAGTTTCGCTGGCCGATCTTGTTTTTGTTTTTCCTGACGTTACGTCCAAGAGCATGATCCAAAGCGATTGTAAGTCAATTTTACTCATTATTATTACTTCCTTCTTTGCTAAATATAAGATCTAACTTACATTTTTTTTAGAGATCAAGGAAGTGAAATGAGTGTAATCATAACGTATTTCGTATATTATTACATTATATGTTAGTTTATAAGTCAAATAAACTAGTTTATAAAAAAGTTTAGATAAATCAATTTATAAGTATTTATTTAGTTTTAATAGGATTTTTTAAAAAAGTCAAACAAATTCTATATTTAGTAACAGCCGAAGTATAATTTACTAAATTTATTGAAGTCATTTTTCTGTACGCATTTAATCATCGGCAAGTACAAATTAGAAGGAAAACAACATAAATATAACAAAAATAATAACATTTTTTTTTCTGTACACAATTCAGTGATTCACGACAGCAATGAATCATTGAATAATAATCATTAATCATTCATTGTTATAGTGTAATAGAGCCAGAGAGGAAAGAGGAGGGTACACTTAATTATGAGTAAATGAAAATAATTTAATTATTTTTTAAGGATTTTTAAAAGAAAAAATTTAGGAAAGATGGATACGATACTTTCTCTTTCATTTATAAATAAAAGATCTGATTGACTTTTTTGGAAAATCCTATAAAAGTTAAATAAGTTACTTATAAATTAATGTGTTGAAATTTTTCACTAAACTAATTTATTTAACTTATTGGCTAAAATATAATATAATAATACACAAAATATGTTATGATTAAGTGTCTTAGTAAGTTTCCTTAATCTATTAAAAAAGTCAACTATCTCTTATATTAATGTGTAAAGTAATTAAGAGTCCAATAACCAAACCAAAGAATGTTTTTAAGCTCATAGAGCACTTATAGCTATAGATATAACTTCAAATTGTCCATCTTTAAGCTTTTCACATAGGTAATTTCTTGGCAAAAAACCAATAATTAAAAAACTTTTTTCAATCAACGAAACAATAATATGAAATGTTTCAATGCAAACATGCTACCCAAATAGCACATGAATTGGGCTAAATGAGGCCCAGACTAAAGAGAAACTTATACCACCTATCCCAATAAGGGGGGAAATGTCACATCAAAACCACGTTGAGCTTACATGACTTCTATTTTACCACAACGATGGTAGCACAAGATAACCTTCCACCTCCTTAAATTGACTTCAAATACTCAATCGAACTCTCAAAATAGGAGTAAGAGGAACCACCTTCACTTACACTTGCCTTTGCCAAATCTGCCAAATCCTTTGCCGATTTCTCAAACTCTTCCCTCCTCTCCACCATGAGATCATTCAGCATTTTCTCAACAATCTTCCTATCACACACTTGTCCTTCATATCTAACCCGATCTTCCACACCTCACTCACATCCCTACTGTTTATCAATTGGTCTGCAAAGTAAGGCCAACATATCATAAGAACTCCGGCCACCACACTCTCCAACGTTGAGTTCCACCCACTGTGCGTCAAAAACCCACCAACCGCCACGTGTTCAAGTACTTCCTTTTGTGGGGTCCACCCCACCATGCACCCTCTCTCCTTTAATTTGTCCCTTCCACTAGCTCCAACGGCAGATCCTTTTCTTCTTGTTGAGCCACCATGTCAGGTCGGATCGCCCACAAGAACCGTTTCTTACTGTTAACCAAACCGTACCATATCTCCAAAAGCTCATTTCTTGATATTGTTGTTATACTTCCAAGGCATGTTGTATCTACAAAAAATTTTGATTTTGGCGGCGACAAAAGTCACCATTGAAAATATAAAAATTCGCTGTTAAAAGTCTTTGGCGATGACTTTTTGTCGCCACTAAATCACCTCCTATGTGACCGTCATCTAGGGGTGTTCACGGGACGGGACGGGACCGGGACAACCCTGTCCCGTCCCGTCCCGAGAAAAGGGGCTCGGGACAGACTTTCTGTCCCGTGTCCGGTCCCGTCCCGATATTGTCCCGGTCCCAATCGGGACGGGACGGGATCGGGACGGGACGGGATTGTCCCGATTTTTTTGCAAATTATTGACAAAATTTAAAATTCAAGAAATTATGCCCCAATTTTCGATTCTCAAATTGTCAGACCCAGAAAAGGTGATCTCAGAGCAAATAAAAATAGAGCAAAGAGAAGCATATTCAGTCCAAAAAAAAAGAGAAGCATAGACTCTTCTAACAAGCTCCCATCTTACCATGGTGTCTGCATAAGAAATCGGTGCAATGAGTGTCTAAGCCGCCACCGTCGAAGCTGAAATTTCCTCTTTGCTTCCTAAGCCCATCACGCATCCAAGCCGACGCCGATGAAGCTGCCATGAAATATGAACCACAAGCTTCACAAATCGACAGAGACACTTCCCCACACGCACAAGCTTTGCAAATCTGACGGCATGAACCCAAAGTTGAGGGAGCGACGGCTGGAAGCAGAGGTGGAGGCGTATGGAGCGTGACAGGCCAGCGACTGCGAAAAAGGACGGAGGGAAACGGAAGCGGAGGTGAGATTGAGAGGGGCAAGAGGCGAGAGGCGAGAGGCGAGATTATGAGAGAGATGAGAAATGCAAGACTGAGAAAGATGAGAGACGCCGTGAGATGCGTGGGACTGACAGAGGGTTGATTTTCTAAACTCAAAATGACTTATGGGCTTGGGCTGGTGTATGGTTTTGGGTTTTTTTTTTTGACATGAAGATTGGGTGGGTTAGTTTGCATTTTTTTTTTATAAAAAAAAATAATTCATATCGGGACGGGACCGGGACCGGGACGACCCCGTCCCGAGTCCCGTCCCGTCCCGAAGCACTATTTTGTCCTGTCCCGATTTGTCCCGTCCGGTCCCAAAATGACCGGGACCGGACGGGACGGGACAGTTTTGAACACCCCTACCGTCATCAAAAGTATTGGCAGCGACTTTTTAAGTTGTCGCTGAAAGTCGACTTTTAGCGATGACATTTGTTGCCACAAAAAGATACTTTTAGCGGCGATTTTCAGGGGCGACATTTGTCGCCACCAAAGGGGTATTTTTAGCAGCGACAATTAACCCTTTGGTGGCAACAAAGGTTGCCGCTAAAAGGGGAAAAAAGAAATTAAATAATTAAAGCCACATCAGCACTCCATGCCCACATGGCTGATGATGTGGCAACCCTTACCCACCTGCCACATCGTGCCACATTATCCACCCTTCTGCCATTTGTCATGTGTCGCGTTGTGCCACATCATCACTTTATGCCACATCACGCCACTTCATCTCACCTTTTATATAACCTCCAAATGTGCCTCACAAGTTTTGAATCCATGACCACTTTGCTCTTGTGTAAAGCTTCTACCAGTTGAGCTGTGATGATCTCCTATCCTACCACTACAAAAATAAATATATACACTAATATTGTATGCATATATTTGATATATTTATTTAAATACATTTAATATTATAATATAAATATATTTTTGACATTATCTACGTTTAATATACACATATATCTATATATATATCTATATATTTATATATATTTATTTAATTATTCATTTAATATATAAATATAAAATATAATAGAAATGTTTCTTTATCAATATAATATTCATAATATTATTTTTTAAATAAATGAGAATGTTGGTATAGTTAATATAACTTTATTAATTAAAAAATTATTATATTTTATTCATGTATAAGATTATTTAATATATCATTAATTTTAAAATAAAGTATTCACTATAAATTTAAAAACCAATAAACATGAAAATATATTACCTTATTTTATTTTCAAGATAAAAACATTTATTTAACATTTTAAAATTTTACATATTGTATATTAAAAATAATAAAGTAATATTTATTAGTGTTATTAAAAAAATGTATGACTTTTAGCGGCGACTTTTTCTGTCGCCACCAAAATTCCCACCTTTGGCGGCGACATATGCTTTTTGCGGCGACTTTTTTGTTGCCACAAAAGGTGGGACTTTTGGTGGCGGTAGAAAAAGTCACCGCCAAAAGTCCCCTTTGGCTGCGACTTTTTATGTCGCCCCCAAAAGTTGCCGCCAAAAGTCTTTTTTTTGTGTGGCGGTTTCTCCTCATAATACGACATCGTTTTGGAGGCCTTTCTAGAGTTGAGGTGTGTGTGGAGAGGGTCTAATGTAGAGTCTAGGGAAGTGAAGTAGCATTGAGAAAGCACAGGACCTTCTAAATCTTCAAATGTGTTCAAAATAAGAGCTTCTGCTCGAAGTGTTTTATAGGTCTGAATTACCACATTTTCTAAAGGAAGTTTGACATTATCATGAGTTTCACGAAATTGACTTAGCAGATCACGACACCGAACCAGGTTCTCCATACCTGGGATTTTCGTTATTACACGATCTATGTCTTCTTCCCCTTCATATGCACAATGTTACAATAATTAAGAATAGTCTAAAGGCTTTTTTTTAAGTTTATTTCACAAATGTTAGAAGGGCTACTTTGTTGCTCAATACAAGGTCCAGATAACTTTTTCTTTTGAAAGATTAAGAACGCTTAATAAGTTACTTATAAAATGATTTTTCTCTGGATTCTGTCTTCAAACTAATTTTTTATTTATAAGTTAACAGATAATCTAATAATGCACCATATAAGTTATATTTAAGAAACAAAAAATAACTAAATCTTATATTAAATCACGCAGGAAGTATATAAATAAATATTGCACACATTATAAGAGATACAAAACTATTTTTCATAAAGGAAGTAGTGTGAAATCATTTATTATGAGTAAAATTAATTTTATATTTCCAATTTTACTCATAGCATTTATTATACACTCACACTCTCTCCTCCTTACATTTAATATGAAAGAGCAAAAACGAAAATAAAATATTTATTATCTTGACTTTTACATACATGGTACATCACAAAAAAAAAATTATAATGGTACCTTTTATATTATGAAGAGGAAATATATGTACCTTTAATTGGAAGTTCCTTGCATTGAAGGTGCATAGGGATAGAAAAATACGACCAGAAACTACAAGCACTAGCGGTACAGGAATAAATTACGGGTATGCCGAAGGTCATCCCCGACATCGGAAACGATGTCTGTGAACATGCCATCAGCAATATTGCAAGTGAACTTGGGTTTTCCACAATGTTCAGAGCATATATAACTCTCTCAACTTGAGGCATCCCTGAAACTTAACGGTGTTGTAGAATTCGTTCATGTCGCCTCCGAACCGCGGGTGGTCATTGATGACGCCGTCGGAGAAGGGCTCGATGCGAAGATCGAGATATCGATCTTCGATGTTGCTACCACCGGCGAAACGGAGGAGACGGTGGTGAATGTGGTTGGTGTTGTGATGCAGAACGGGAAAGGGAAAATGGAGATGAAAGAGAATATATGAGAATAAAAGAGATAGGGCAAGTGAGGATTTATAAAAAGATAAGAGAGAGAGAGAGAGAGAGATAGAAGAAGAGAGACAAAGGCAAAGGAAAACTGATATTATTATTCAAATTTATAAGACGTACAAAGAAAATAGTTGATGTGCTATTTATAGGCCTCAACCTAACCCTAAGAATTAATAGCTAAACATTCTAGAAACTTAAAATTAAATGCAAATCATAATTAATGCTAATTGATAACAATAAAATCAAAATGAAAACAAACTATTTCTCTAATAATAATAATTATAGAGAATATTTTGAAAATCCCAACAAATTATAATTTCTGATTTCCATATTCCATCATTTCTCCCCCGCTTGAAAAACTCGACTCCTGACGAGTTGAAAGAGATGTGTAAGTCTTAAAAGGAAGGGCAGTCTGAATCATCAAAACAGTGTATTTATTTGGGAATCCCTTCCAATAAGTGAGGTAATAGAAGAGGAATCCATTACAAGAAGCTTGATAACAATAAAGCTCTGGAAAACCTTTCTAACAAATGAGATAAATAAAGAGAAATCCAAGGAATGAGTGAGCAACTTGCAAAAAATTCAATGCATCATTTTGATTTGGAAGTCTTCTCCAACATGTGAGGTACCAGAAGAGAGAACCCTTAATAGGGTAGCTAGTTTGATCATTGAGAAAATTTGGAAAGCCTTTCTAACAAACAAGGTATTGTTGTAGTGACTTGTTCAATAAGTGAGTACTGAATTTGGCCGATCTAAGACGTTGATAAGATGAGGTTGTAGTTTGATAATCTTAAATGTTTGTAGCCTCAATTAAGGAAGGAGCTCTCTTCATCGGTGCGGAGAAACGGATATACTCACAAAAAATAAACTCCTTACTATTGAAACCAACATAATTAAGGTCATCACTAATATCAATCGTATGATCAAGCTAATCTTTGATAGCCACAATCTGATAATGATTCACCTTGCTTACAAAAGTATCTAGAGGTTTTTGGTGTAGAGCATGTTCAAGTGGGGTTAGCTCGATGGCACATGAGTCAGTTCCACTGTTGGAGAGAACAACTCAGGTGTCATAATCACTTCTTCTAGGTCCAAGGATGAATCTTCTACCTCTATTGACTTATTAGCTGCTTGGATTGCTTGACTCCTCTCATGATGAGTGTATAAATCTTTGGGACGTTGGCGAATATCCTCTAAGGCCTCCAGTATCCTAGAGCATTTTTGTTTCACCTCTTCATTATACTCACTGCTGGCCTTATTGTATTCCTTAATAGCCTCGAGAAGTTGGAACAAAGCCACATACATATCTAGATCATTGAAACTTTGTTTCACCATTATATAATTTTCTTTTGTTTGGGATCCATTTGGGTAGAAGCTAATGTTATCATCTTCATAGTATTCTTCATCATCATAATACTCTTCTTTGTCATATTCTTCAAAATCATCATTTTGAGTATTATATTGATATATGATGTCATATTTATACGAACACCCTATCGTTGGGTATCATTTGATGAAACTCATAGTTAAAGCTAGGTAACATGCTTCTTAGAGTTTTAAGGTGGGTTTCAAACCTATACAAGGTTCCCAAGTTGTCTCCACCAAAAATATGAAGACCCTACTTAATAAGCCTAATCCTCAGGGAATTCTAAGCTCTAATAGGGGTTATTTTTGCTAAATAAGTAACAATTTGAGTGAGATCTTCACAGTAGGCTCAAAGGGTTATGCAACCCGCAGGGAAACCGTTAGAAATCTCTACTAACCTAGGTTAGAATGAGACCCGGGTGTAGGGTTGAATGTGTGTGAGGATATGTGTCGATCCTAGGGTTGAGAATTTAATGCTGAATTAAGCAAAGGAAATAATAATAATTAATATAAATTAAAGGATTACTTAAAAGTAAACTGAAATTGAGAAAAATGAAACTTTTTTTGCCCTTCTTTTTTTTTCATTCTTTCTTTTTTGTCTTTTTTTTTCCTTTTTTTCTCTCAACTCCCCCCTTTTACTCTTTTTTTTCTATGGCAATTTTTTTCAACTTTTTTTTTTTGCTTTTTTTCTAGAATAACAAAATGAAATCAACAGAAAAAGAAAAATTACCAAATGATGTCTTGCGATAATAAAGCTTGAAACTTTCTCCAAAAGTTTTTCTGGCCGGTTCTTTTGAACTGTGATTCTTGTGTATGAGGAGATCCGAAATTGTAGAAATCACGTAAGAGCAATGTAAAGTAGCAAAAATGCAAACTTGGCGCTATAGAAGTTCTTTAAAAATTTTAATAATTGATTTTTGAAGGCTTATGCAAGTACAAGGGAAGTGAAACTAGGCTCTGGTACCAACTGATGCAGAACGGGAAGGGGAAAAGGGAGATGAAAGAGAATATATGAGAATAGAAGAGATAGGAAAAGCAAGGATTTATAAGAAGAGAAGAGCAAAAGAGAGATAGAGCAAGAAGAAATGAGAAAGATAGAAAAAGAGAGACAAAGTCAAAGGAAAACTGATATTATTATTTAAATTCATAAGACGTACAAAGCAAATAGTTGAGGTGCTATTTATACTCCTCAATCTAACTCTGAGAATTAATAACAGAATATTCTAGGAACTTAATATTAAATGCAAATCATAATTGATGCTAATTGATAACAATAAAATTAAAATGAAAACAAACTATTTCTCTAATAATGATAATTATAGAGAATATCTTGAAAATCCCAACAAATTATAATTTCTTATTTCCATATTCCATCATGCTGAGAAAGGTGACGTGGACGTCGGAAAGTGCTAGAAGCTCCACTAGGAAGAGCAAGGAGTTCATATGTCCTTGTGCCGGTAATGGAAATATGAGAACATGGGGGACAAGTTATAAAGTTAATCTTAATTAATCTTATAACTAACATTTTTTAATACTATACTTATCAAAAAATTTGTCAATTAAATACTTTAAATATGGATCATTCAAATTTAGATAGTTCATATTTCATTTTAGTATTGATAAATACTTAAATCTTGTGGTGAGTGCGTAATTGGATAGTTTTCTTTGTCGAAGTATGAATGAAATACTCCATCTGGTCCTTATTATAAGAGGTAACATATATGATATATTTTTTGGTCCAATATATAAGATGTAATATGCAAAAGTCAAAGTAATAAATGTATGTTTTCTATTTTTGCCTTTATATATTAATAAATGTAATGAGGAGAGAGAAAGTGTGTATAATATAATGGGTGAGGCTTCTCTCCTCTGCTTACCCTATCCCTCCTCTACACCTCTCTACCCAAAGATTTCATAGTTTTGGGGTTAAATTTTTTTTTATTTTATCATTAGATTCTATATAAAATTAGTGAAATTTTGATATCTTTTGGACGAAAATGGTTCAGTTTTCAATTTTATATGATTTTTTAATGATTCAATGTTTTAACCTTAAAGAAATAAAGAATTGTAAGAATTTAATCTTTGAAAAATTATATAAAATTGAAAACTGAACCATTTTTTGTCCATAATATATCAAAATGTCACTAATTTTATGTAGAATCTAATGATAAAATAAAAAAAATTGACTCCAATACTATGTAATTTCAGGGTAAAGGATGGAAGTGGACCGGAATAAGGGTAGAGGAGAGAAGCAGAGTCAAAATGAGTAAGGGTAATAATGGAAAACTTTGTTAAACCTACCCATAATAAATGATTCCAATATATTTATTGGTATATATAAAAAAGTTGACTACCTCTTATAATAAGAAGAGGTGGGAGTAAGGTTGTCAAACTTGTAAGTTTAAGTAAATTCGTGAAAAGAATGTAAAATCGGATCGTAAACTCAAATGTAAACTCATAAGAGTTTACCTTTGTTAATGAATACGTGTTTCCGTTATATAATTAGATAAGAAATACAAAAAATAACAATAATTTGACTGAATATATTTTAAATATAAATAGTTGATATTAAGTATATCAACATTCATACTTTATCTAACTAAATAAAGAAATTTATATGAAAGTTATATATAAATTCATTGAATATGGTCAAATAAAAATAATTAACATGAGATTTATAGCAAATTAACACGATTTTCTATAAGAACGAAAAAATGGTAAATTCGACATGTAAACTCGTGAGTTTTTACTGAGTTTACAGCCAATACAAATTTAAACGACCCGTGATACGTTTAGATTAGATAGAACCGTAAAAACGATAAAATCAGAGAGTCAACTAGCGAGTTTGACAACAATAATAGGTGAGAGTAGCTCGATAAGGTATACGCCAAACGCCATGTGCCTGTGCTTTTATGGTGTTTGGTCCCGACTAGGCGGTGTCATGCAATAACTTTCGTCCGTTTTTCTGGTTTGGTGGGGCGTCAATCATTAATTATTCTTCTCCAGCTCCTATAGTCACTTGGAATCACATTCTATGCTGTGTCATAATATCACTAATATGTTTCTCATCTTAATCTATATCTTAGTACTTCTTCCTTCCTTGAGCCCAACATTTAAATGAGTAAAAAAATTATTTTAGATACATTTATCATTTTCAATCATTTTCTTAATATGCATGTGATTTTACTAGTTAAACTCTTATATATATATATATATATATATTTATTTAGATGGAGGAAGTATTTTCTATATCCTATGGTGAAAATAGGAAATATTTGACAAATTCAAATAGATTAAAAATTTTAGTCAAGTTAATTGTTTGTAACAATTATGAATTGACTTTCATAAAGTATTATTTTTAATCAATATTACCTTCAATGAAAACTGTTAAATGTGTGTAATCAATTGAGGTACTTTGAAAATGAGAAATTTTGGTAATAAAATGAACTGTAGCCAACTTCTAATGTTCGTTTTCATCATCCTACTAAAACTCAATTCGGACATGTTAAAATATATATTAAACCAATTCATTAGTTGGTTTTAGTTATCAATGTTGAAGGGTTTGGGTTTTATATTTTTTTTTTCTCCTTCCCATATTATGTAGCCAACCTCTAGTCGCGTTTCCAACCTGATAGTAAGAGTCAATAATTAATACGCATCAGTCAAATCATTAAAGCCAATCCTCTCGAAGGAAAGGAAAGAAGGTTAAAAGTGGAGAGAAGGCACCCCAATGGAAAAGAGAACCGGCTTCCCTACAATTTGAAAATATGAGTATGAAGATGTATGTAATTTGTCTATATCTCATCTAAATAATCTATATTTGACTTTATATTGTGTACGTATTAATATTTTTTAATAGAATCAAATATATACCATTTAAATGAGATTTAAACTTTACCTCTTCCTACCTATCTTTTTGATAAGTATGAAAGCCGATTCCATGAAAATGATAGTAAAGAAAGACGGAGCAATAAATGAATATGAAAAGAAAACATCTATTTCTTTTGTCATATTTTCTGCCACTCTCTTCTTTCAATGCAAACAATTGATCATCCCTATCACAGGTCCATAGCCACACAAACATACACATTCACCATGCCTTTTTTCTTATGTAATTTGAAATGACATCTTTTTAATTCTATGATGTATATTTATGCTTCTCCCTCACCATTTTTTGAATCTTTTTTGTTATATGTTAGATTTATCTATATTAGTATTGTTTATTTTGTTGGTGAAAAGGTATTGTTTATTTCATTTTTTATTTATATGTAAAATATGTATATAACTATTTTTATTTTTTTTAATTTGATTATTACGTTACCCTCCTGAGCGAATGGACTGTTTGAACTATGACCTACTAGCTTTTTCGACTCAATATCTGATCTGACTTTTAAAACATTGTTTTAGGATCTAGCTAGTTTGATTAATAATTTCGCAACCATTTTTTTGGGTTAAATTTTTTAAAAGAAAATTAATCTTTTAATCTTTAAGTTTCGATTCACTTTTAACTTAGTTCTTATACTCACCTATAATTTAGTCATACTTTTTCCGAGTCATCTTTTGTGACAAAACATGGTAATAATAGGTTAAAAACCGCACATGATGAGGCATACAGCTAAGCTCACATGGATTTTATGTATAATTAAAAGGAAATATAAGACGATGTTGAAATATGAATTAATTATGTATTTATATTAGGTTTGTCTTTCTATAAAAAAAAGTTTAAGCCTATGTGATGAGACTCACTTCAACATTATACATCTTTAATTCATTTTTCAATCTTTCGATGCGGAACTAATCTTAATATTCTACCAACCACTTATTTTTCATTTGTTTGCTGGGCTTGTTCTTTTATTAGTTTCAGTGGCCTCAAGTCAACAAATACTCTTTTTTTCATCCTATTGATTGAATGACTCTGAAAGCATGTTGAAATAAGGATTAATTATATATTTATGTTAAGTTTTTCTTTTTATCAAAAAAAATTAAACATATATGATTACACTCATCTTAATATTATATATCTTTAATTCGTCTTACAATATTTCTACGTTGAACTAATCTTAATAGATGACTGACCGCACCTTCGGCCTTCGATTACATCGTCAAAGGCTTCAAACGTTGTTCACCTCTGTTTTCCAGTCAAAGAGTCAGTATAATTCTTTATATAAGCATTTAGAGCGCTGGATTTTAAATAGTTTTTTTTTTGCCATAGATTTTAAATAGTTATTTTTCACTTTATTATTCGATCAACCACGTCTTTAATTTCCCTTTATACAGTAATTACGCTCAATGTAATATTTCTTTTGGTTTCCAAAAAAAAAAAAGGGGAATTATAAAAGATGAGAGGAATAAAGAAAGATGGGGAGAAGAAGAGAGAATAGTAAAACAAGAAATTGGAGAGGAAGTAAGGGAGTATTCTCATTTAGTGGTGTGTCTTGATGATTTGTGCATAAAGAAGATAATTAATTAAGCAACATAATGATATAATTGGAGGTTATAGATAATGTGTAAGGCCACCCTTCAATATGGCAGTTATAGGGTATAATGTAATAAACTAAGATGGAACCTAAGAGGGTATAAGTTATAAACATCCATATTTCATATTATTTATAATACCCCTTTAGATGTTCATAAACAAATATTGCGCTTCATTAAAACTTTACTAGGAAAAATCCAATAAGACAAAAACCTAGTAAAAAAAAAGAGCACACAGTATTTATCATAACTGCCTCGTTAAAAACATTACTAGAAACATCTAGTGGGGCAAAACCTTTTTTAAGAAAAAAAAGAGTGCAGCATGAAATTTTCTCCTCTTGAAA
This sequence comes from Mimosa bimucronata, assembly GCA_037074515.1. Classification (NCBI taxonomy): domain Eukaryota; kingdom Viridiplantae; phylum Streptophyta; class Magnoliopsida; order Fabales; family Fabaceae; genus Mimosa; species Mimosa bimucronata. Next base: position 24,691,499 of record CM073447.1, read on the forward strand.
GAATCACTTATACTTATCCACATAATGACAATGTCAATTTTACTCTTCTAATGACAACATCACTTTTTGTACCCAGATGAGTATAATAATTTCCCAAGAATATTATTTGATTTATTTCCAATGCTATTTGTCATATCCTCTCTTTTTTGCCAAACTTATGGTAAATGTGTTGTCACAAACGTTATACTGATGAAATGCATTCTTAACATCTCTCATGGTATATCTCGCACCCATATATTTCTTCAATTTCATTATCCATTTGTAAGCCTATAAGAATTAGATTCTTCCAACAAAAATTTAACATGTAATATCAACAAAGTATAAATATATGAAACAAGTCTTCATGATTTTAAAATCATTGAGGAATATGATAATTTGATCTACTGGTAAGTAAAATAAAGTTTTGTATGCTTTCTAAGTAACATTATATGTTGAATAATTTTCTTATACATATTTATGGCATTTTAAATCCTTCAAGAATTCACATATAAATTCCACAATATCTAATTATTGATGTATATTTTCTTTTCATATACTGCCAGACATTGAGAAATAATTGTATCCACCACAAAATAACACTCATTATCATAATCTTCATTACCTTTGTGATAAACTATATTTCATACAAATATTTATATCTCATAATAACTTTATATTTCAGGATATTGGATTGTATACAAGTCCATAATTTTCATATATTAAGAAACATAATCATATTTTCATTGTGTCTTCCCCTTTTGTTTTCCTTTTTTGGCCAATCATCTTTATATCTACTTCTCATGACATATTTCCTTTCAATTTATGTCTACTTCATATATTAAGAAACATATTTTTTTTAGTTCCATTTCTTTTGTTGTGATATAACTTATTAAGATCTCTAATTTTTTTCAGGTATCTAAACCTCTTTTGAGGTTTTTCAATTAGTTATGTCTTGACACTCTTCTGGAAATTCATACCTCCTTAATATGACCATCTTAATTATAAGTTGCTATTTATTCGAAGTATTTATATTTGAATAGATTATTTTCTCATGCTTCAAGCATTTCTTATTTGTTGGAGCATTTTCAGCTAAAATATGAGATTTGGTAATTCTCACTCTAGTAAGTAATTATATATGGCAGATATTTTGTAATATTTCATAAATGCAAAGTATGATGAACTTCTGGTTCATACTACTATATTTGAAACCTACATTTGATGATACTAGTGCATTCGATTTGTTTTCAATTCTAACCACTCAAATCCTCCCCTAATGTTTGACTAACTTCGTTGAATGACAATCAAATTAGCATGCGGTATAAGTATTCAAAATCCATTTGTTTCCTTTAAGAACATCATTTTGTTTCATTTAGAAGCAAACAAGAAGAAGGAGGACCTTACCCAACATTTATCCCAACTTTATTTAAATATCCATCTATGCTCATCGTGATGAATTAATAGGCATATGCATTGTATATTCAAAAAATTTAAAAAGGAAAATATCTGGCTCCTAACCAAAAACAAATTTTATCGAGAGAATCTTGTTGGCTTGATGTCAATAAGTGCTACAATATGTGATATTAAATATGCCAACATTGAAACATAAATTTTGTTCTCAGAAGTATCTATCTAACTATTCATAGGGGCATTGATAAATGATTTTGGATAATATAATCTGGAAATTGTGCATTCAACATAATGATTTATTCAAACGATCTTACAAACTTCATGTTGTAAGCTCATAATAATCACACATGTAACTGTTTTATAAATGCATCTTTTAAATTTATTAAAGATTTGTAATTTTGTATCGTTTACATGCTATTTGAATGTGCCTATGAGTTTGATATATTTCCAAAAATGTAGAGATCCATTACAAATCACAACTGATGATCTTTTCATTATAAATTTTCTTTGATAACAAGCAGCACAACATAATTATTGAATTATGTTAACTATCATGAACAATCTTTTGATTCTTTAATGAATTTCAATAAATAACTTGATGTTTTATAACTGGGATTATCAAACAAGTTATGCCAACATTAAATTTCTTTCAATCTCTATACTTTTGGCTTACTAAATTAAGTCTCTTAACCAACATTAAACTTTTCAATTTCAATATAAAATCATCACTTAGTATCCATCTTTAAGAAATCAATTAGACTACTTTGTGAGGAAAAATATGATACTACCACAAAAAAGGGGCATTTATGTCCAATATTCACGTAATCTAGGATTAGGAAAAAAACGGATGTTGTATTGAAGCTGTGACATTATATTTTTGTAATTTTTTGTGAGATTTTCAACATCTGTCTGTTTTAGAAAAACAAACCTTTAAAAAAGGCATTGGTATTTGTGTAATTATTTGTGAGACTTTCCATGTCCCTTTTTTCTTTAAATAAAGACGTTAAAATAAGGCGGTGGCATATTTTATAATTTTAGAGAGATTTTCAACATTTGTTTATATCTTAAAAACAGACTTTGAAAGTGTTACATTTTTTCTTTATTATTTTTAGATTAAGTTCAATGTGCCCTAACCCTTACTCTCCTTCACATTCTCATTCTCTGTCGTTCTTGCTTCCATCATTCTCTCTACTCCCTTCTCACCGTAACCCTTCTTGCTTCCTTCATTCTCTCCACCCCCTTTTTGCTGTTCACTAAACCCTACCATCGTCGTTACCTCCGGCTATACCCACTGTAATGTTTTACAACTCTGTTTCACTGCAAGGTCGAACCTTTTCTATTTTCCCCATTACCTCGAATTCAAGTTATGGTTTTCATTTCACCTGGTTCATTGCTGGAAGGATTCTTCTTTTCCATGTTGCAAGTGATTAACTTTGCTCAAACCCATTGTTGTCTTGGTTTTGTGTTGATCAGAAAGTTTTGGATCACTCAGCGTTTTCTTCGACGTCACCCCTTTCAACTCAGAAATGTCAGAAAGCTGTTTCGAAGAGGGTTTTTTGTTTGGTCGTTGCTCTTCAACAATCGGAACGCAAGCCTACCAATACTGGATCAGTTCTGTTGCTTCATTATCATTTGTGCTTTACGATTTGTCTTTTTTAAACCCTAGTTTGTAATTTTTTTCTAGTATGGATGATTTCAGGTCAAGATAGCAATGACGATGACCGAGAAGATTTTGGTTAGGGCGTCTGAGAAACCCCAGTTGAGGCCATGGGACAATGTGTAGGTTAATGTTGATATTTTGATGACCCATGATGTATGTGGCCTTGGTTCAATTTTCAAAAAAAGAATTCGGTGAAAATGCAAAGGGGGATTCTTTTTTCTGCTATCTATTATTTCTAATTAATGATTTATTTCTAGTAGATTTGTTACCTACCTTCTTGTGCTTCTTTTGTAATCTTAGGTTTTTCTTAATGGTGCTGTGATTTTTCTCTCGATTCTTTAGTATCTTTGAGAAAATTGCTAAACAATCAAACTTTTGTGGGTTGGGGGGTTTTTATTGGTTTCTCTGTTGGTTATTCATTTGTTGTTGTTTATTTTTAAAGTACGATTCTGTGGTATCTCATAATCGTCTCTCATCTTTGTTCTTATATGAAGGTATGTCTTTTGTTAATGCTTTCTGTTGGGTACTGATAGTGGCAGCTACCAGCCCACCATGTTGGGCACCCCAGGGGAGCGGATCTCTCTTCACCCCGGTATTGGCAAGCCCAACTCAGGTATTGTAGGGAGGCCCAAGGTGCTCTCGCATCCACGACCCCCAGGCTGCAGCCCTGGTGGGATCGAAGTCACGACCTCCCACTTTATAGGCATTCTAGATGCCTCGCTTATCACCACTTGAGCTGCAGCTAGAATGCCTATAAAGTGGGAGGTCGTGACTTCGATCCCACCAGGGCTGCAGCCTGGGGGTCGTGGATGCGAGAGCACCTTGGGCCTCCCTACAATACCTGAGTTGGGCTTGCCAATACCGGGGTGAAGAGAGATCCGCTCCCCTGGGGTGCCCAACATGGTGGGCTGGTAGCTGCCACTATCAGTACCCAACAAAAAGGCGCTTTTTGAGGGGAGCACAGCAGTATACTATACTCCCCAAATGGGCCCCCGCTGCCACGGTACTGGGCCCCAACTTACACGAGGTCCAATGCGCTCTCGCGCTTCATCCCCAGGCTGCAGCCCTAGTGGGATTCGAAGTCGAGACCTCGTGCTATCACCCCCCTAAGGGGATGGCCTTCACCACTTGAGCTGCAGCTCAAGTGGTGATAAGCGAGGCATCTAGAATGCCTATAAAGTGGGAGGTCGTGACTTCGATCCCACCAGGGCTGCAGCCTGGGGGTCGTGGATGCGAGAGCACCTTGGGCCTCCCTACAATACCTGAGTTGGGCTTGCCAATACCGGGGTGAAGAGAGATCCGCTCTCCTGGGGTGCCCAACATGGTGGGCTGGTAGCTGCCACTATCAGTACCCAACACTTTCTATTTCATTTTTTGTTATAATCACCTTTCTGGAATTTTTTATCTTTTTAATCTTGCTTATTTGAAGGTATCTCGGATTTTATGTTTGCATTTATGCATTATGGTATGAAATGAATTACTGCAGATTTTTTTGAACGCGTTGAAAGCTAAAGAATTCTATTGCCGAGATGTGCAACAGATAGTCAGAGATGGGAAGGCCTTAATCATCGATGAGGTAATTTTTAAAGGTTTCTTCATGTTTTCAAAGTTTTGCATATTTTATGTATATATGCTTTTTACATCGCGGCTTGTTATGTTTTTTTGCCTCTCTTTTGTGATAATAATGTCCTCCTTTTCTTAGCTTTCTATTCATGGGGCATTTATCTTGAAAAATTTTGCTGGTGGTTTGGTGAATTATGCGCAAAGTTATGGAATTGTTTAGGATATTTAGGTTATCCTATTATGATTGCTACTATCATGGGATATCTTGATTCAAATTTTTAACTATTTAAATAAGAGCTGTTAGTTATTTTGTTTATTTCATCTTAATTCAAATATTTTATAGGGACATCTTTTTGGATTGGGTGATTCCAATCCAAAAAAATGCCTTTCATTTTTTTTTTTTAAAGAAACACTTTTAAAGTCTTAGTAAATAACACACATTAGCAAATAATGGACATTAAAAGTGAACTTTCCAGGTCCGTTATTGAAGGCATTTTTGTACGCATTTCATCATGGACAAGTATAAATTAGAAGGACATCAACATAAATATAACAGAAATAACTTTTTTTTCTATCCACAATTCATTAGAGCAATAAATCCTTGAATAATAATTATCCATTGTTCTAATATGATAGAGAAATAGAAGAAAGAGGAGGGTCCACTCATTTATGAGTAAATGACAATACTTTAACTATTTTTTAAGGAGTTTTTTTCCGAAGTAAATATTTAGGAAAGATAGATATACCACTATATTCCTTATTATAAATCTACCCTAACTACTTCTCACATACCAAGGAATAGAAATTATAGCATTAAATATGTCATGTTTTTAAAATTTTTTCCAACTTTGCCCTCATTTAAGAATATGTGTTAAAATAATATTTAATGCATTATAAACCTTCTCTCTCATCTTCCCTATTTCCAATATAAGGGTAAAATAGTCACAATAGCATTAATTGATCCCAAAGTGAACTTATATTTAGGAACAAAAAATTTGTGGTAGTTAGATTTATAATAAGGAACAGAGTGGTAATAATTAAGACTCCAATTACCAAACCAAAGAATGTTTTTAAGCTCATAGAACACTTATATCTATAGGTATATCTTCATATTGTTTATCAATAAGGTTTTCATAGGTAATGAAATTTTCAACCATAAAATTTCTTGGCAAAAAACCAATAATTAAAAAAAATTCTCAGAAAAAAAATATTTTCAATCAACAATAATATGAAATGTTACAATGCGAACATGCTACCCAAATAGCACATGAATTTGGCTAAATGAGGCCCAGACTGAAGAGAAAGCGCATATAAGTTGGTATCACAAAGGCCTAAACTCAAGAAAATAAGAGCCTCATTCCACTTATCCAGATGGGGGGAAATGTATCATTAAAACAAAGTTGAGCTTACATGACTTTTATTGGGAAAAAAAAAACAAAAAAAGCTTTACGTGACTTTTATTTTACCACAACGATATGAAAAGATAACCGTTCAACTCCTTAAACTGTCTTCAAATACGCAATCAAACTATCAAGATTGGAGTAAGAGGAACCACCTTCATTTACACTTGCCTTGGCCAAATCTGCCAAATCCTTTGCCAATTTCTCGAACTCCTCCCTCCTTTCCACCATGAGAACATTCACCATCTTCTCCACAATCTTCCTATCACAAGTGTCCTTCATATCTAACCCTATCTTCCACACCTCACTCACATACCTACTGTTTATCAATTGGTCTGCAAAGTAAGGCCAACATATCATAGGAACTCCGGCCACCACACTCTCCAACGTTGAATTCCACCCACTGTGCGTCAAAAACCCACCAACCGCCACGTGTTCAAGCACTTCCTTTTGTGGGGCCCACCCCACCATGCACCCTCTCTCCTTTGTCCCTTCCACGAGCTCCAAAGGCAGATCCTTTTCGTCTTGTTGTGCCACCATGTCGGGTCGGATCACCCACAAGAACTGTTTCTTGCTATTCACCAAACCGTACCAAATCTCCAAAAGCTCATCTTGTGACATTGTTGTTATGCTTCCAAAGCTCACATATATCACTGATTTTGGTGGCCGAGCATCAAGCCAAGTCATGCAAGTTGTATCAATTTCCCAGAGACTGTTGTTTGTGAAGGAAGATGGCGGTTTCTCCTCATGAGACGACATCGTTTTCGAGGCCTTTCTGGAGTTGAGATGTGCGTGGAGAGGGCCTAAAGTGTAGAGTGTGGGGAACTGAAGTCGCATCTGAGAAAGCACACGACCTTCTAAACCTTCAAATGTGTTCAATATCAGAGCTTTTGCTTGAAGCGTTTTATGGGTCTGAAATACCACACTGTCTAGAGAAAATTTGACATCATCATGAGTTTCACGAAACTGACTTGGCAGATCTCGACTCCGAACCAAGTTCTCCATACCTGGGATTTTTGTTATTACACGATCCATGTCTTCTTCCCCTTCATATAAGCGCAAAATTACAGTAATTAAGAACAGGAAGCATTTTTAGTTTCTCTTCTTCATTTTGTTTGGCAAATGTTAGCAAATGTATTTATTGTTTAATATAAAATCTAGTTCTTTTTCTTAAGGATAATAAAGCTAAGAAAGGTACTTATAAACTGCTTTTACTCTATATTCGTTCATAAAAGTATTTTTTTTTTTTACTTTTAAACTAACATATAAACTATGGTGTAGGAGCGAAAATGTCATTTATCATTTAGCTACTGGCCTTTCACAAAAAAAAAAAAAAAAAAAAAAAAAAGAGCTACTGGCCTCCCAAACAAATTGTGGGTTCAAAAATATCCATAAAGATTATAAAGGGTGTGAAAATGCCAAAGCCGTTTATTTGAGTAACCTTGACCATTTAAAGAGAACATTTTGACTAAAAATGCTTATACTTTTATTAAGAACAGTTTGAAGCATTCTTAGTCTTTTTCAGTTTGTTTCACAAATGTTAGCAAAGGGTTTCTGTAGTTTAATATAAGGTTTTGGTGACTTTTTTTTTTGTTTGGGAGACATTGAAAAAGGTAATAAGTAAGTTCTTTATAAACTGATTTTTCTTTAAATTTTTTTCCACGCATATATAGTTTTTTTCCACTGCTAACATATGATGTAATAAAATACATAAATATACGCATGTACCTCTAATTGGAAGTTCGCTGCATTGAAGGAGCATGGGGACAGAAAAGAATGACCAGACACTACAGGCACTGGTGGTACGGAAATGAATTACAGGTATGCCGAGGTCATCTCCGACGTCGGAAGCTATGTCTCCGAACATGCCATCAGCAATAATGCAAGTGAACCTGGGTTTTCCAGAATGTTCAGAGCATAACTCTCTCAACTTGAGGCTGCCCTGAAACTTAACGGTGTTGTAGAACTCGTTCATGTTGCCTCCAAAACGGGGGTGGTCCTCGACGACGCCGTCGGCGAAGGTCTCAAAGCAAAGAGAGGGATGTCGAGCTCCGATGTCGCCGCCGCCGCCGCCGCCGCCTCCTCCTCCAGCGAAACGGAGGAGGCGGTGGTGAATGTGGTGGGTGTTTAGGAAGGTGACGTGGACGTCGGAAAGTGCTAGAAGCTCAGCAAGGAGGAGCATGGAGTTCACATGTCCTTGTGCAGGTAATGGAAATATTAGCACATGGGGGATTTTAGATTCAAGCTTATCTGTTCCTTTCATCATCATCTTCTTTGTCCTTCCTTTAATTTCTTTTCCTTTGCTATATAATGATGAAGAAAGGTTATGAGATGTGTACATAATCTTATGGTTCTGTGATTCTATTTATAAAGAAGAAAGAGAAAATTTTATTTGTTCCTATTTATAGGGTATATCATAAGATTTTATGTGTTAATGTACTCCTTCCGTCCTATAATATAAGGTCTTTTTAACCGATTTGTGGGTCCCTAAAAAATTAGTTAGAGTTAGTTAAAGATAATAAATGTGTAGGAAATATACCATTTTTTCTAAAGTTGCCCTTATTTATGAATGAGTAAGAGAGAGGATAATTATGAAAAGAAGTTGAAAGAGAATGTGTGGGAGAATTAATGCATGGGTAGAATGGGGAAAAACACATTTATTACTCAAACAAAGTCAAATAGGACCTTATATTTTGGGATAAAATCATTCAAAAAATTAGACCTTATATTATGGGACGGAGGGAGTACTATTTAGCCCTTTATTTATAATGTGTTGACTTTTTTTTCATATGATGTATAATGTAAATTAAATAGGGGTAAATTTGGAAATTAATTTTAAGGTAAAATTAATGGGATTTAAGGTTTCTTTTAGTTTTGGAAGTGTCTTATAAATAGGACAAATGGGTGTATGAAAAGGATGGTGCGGAGTGTGAACATTTTTTTTCCTTCATGAATATATATAATTGGATCACATTTAATGCTTATAATAAATGTGACTAATGACATTCGTATTATGAACCATTCAAATTTTTGAATGATTCAGACTTAATTTAATTTTTTTAACGTTTTAAATAATTTTTCATTTATAAAAATTTAAAATAAATGTTTTTTCAAAAAAAATTATTATTCAGTGAAGAAACACTTCACTTAAAGTTGCCATGACTCCTGTGAGATGAAATAGCTCGATAAGGTATACGCCAAACGCCATGTGCCTGTTCTTTTATGGTGTTTGGTCTGTACTTGCATACAGTCCATTAACTTTCGTTTTGATTCTGGTTCGGTGGGGTCAATCGCTCATTATCCTTCTCCACCAACTCCCTCCATCCCACAATATATAACAATATATAAGGTCTTTTTAGCCGAATTGTGGGTTCCTAAAAAATTAGTTAGAACTAGTTAAAAATAATAAATGTATAGGAAATATACCATATTGCCTTTATTTATGAATGAGTAAGTGAGAGGGTAATTATGAAAAGAAGATGAAAGATAATGTGTGGGAAAATTAATGCATGGGTAAAATGGGGAACAATACATTTATTATTCAAACAAATTCAAATAGGACATTATATTTTGGGACAAGATCATTCAAAAAATTGGACCTTATATTATGGGACGGAGGGAGTACTTTATACGGTTACCCAGGTGCGAGAACCAAATAGACCCGGGAATTGACAGGCCAGACCTGTTTAGGCCCACACAAAAAAATCCCTATTTGCAAAGTCCAGCCCTTGAGGTGTAAGGCCTCAGGTTGACCGACGGGCCTCTTTTTTCAAATGTTTTTTTTTACCTAATTTTGACCCTATATTATTGCTAACTTAAACAATGAACATGTGATAATATATATATATATGATCCAAATTATGTTTAAATACTAAACATTAGTGCATTACCAACTCATCAACTCATAAATTAAATATTAATTATAGAACTAGAAGTCACACCACAATTAAATAGAATATTCCATAAGGTTCACATAAAATCCACACACCACAATTAAAATAAATTATTGCATAAAGTCTACATATTACAATTACATAAACCACTACATAAAGTCATAAATAAGAAAAATGAAAGGCATAAACTACATTAAACATTAAGAATTAGCGTTATTGTTATTTTCTCCACCATCATCACTATCATCAACATCAAGGAAATTTGATTGTATTTCACTATATATTAGTATGATCTTCTTCTTATATATAAAAAAAATATCAAGTTTTTTCCTATTTTTTGTTTTTTAATATTATTAATTAACAATAAAAATAAACAAGAAAAGCAAAAAATAGAAACAAAAAATAAGGCGGGTTGAAACGGGCCAGCCCATTTAAGCCCACGGCCTGACGGGCTAGCTCATTTAGGCCCGCCTCCTTTTTTAGGCTCTAAAATCAAAACCCGGCCCTCCTCTAATTAGAGCACCGACGGGCTTAGCCTGAATTACTAGCTTTAAAACCAAATTAGGTATCTTAAAAAACTATTAAAAGTTAATTAAAAATTATAAACATCTATGAAGAAGTTCTTTTTACAATATTACCCTTACTTATATTTTTTTATTCTCTCATTTAAACATTGTTTTCCTCTCTCACCTTATAAATATAAGTATCACTTATCATTTATTTAGTACAATATTTCAAATCAGTTAAGGGTAAAATAGGTAAAAATGCATATATTAAATGATGGGACAACTCACGAAGAACTTTTATACTTTGGACTAAACAATTTCAAAATTCGGGTTACTATAATAAGAATCAAAGTGAGTACTTCCTATATGTGGTGGTTAATTGACAAATTTAAATAGATTAAAAATTTGAGTTAAATTAATTATTTGTAATAATTATGAATTGACTTTCATAAAGTACTATTTTTAATTAATATTACCTTGAATGAAACCTGTTAAATGTATGCAATCAATGGAGTTACTTTGAAAATGAGAAATTTTGGTAGTAACGGTTAAACGTACTATTTTCATCATCCTACTAAAACTCAATTCGGGCACGTTAAAGTATTAAACCAATTCACTAGTTGGTTTTAGCTATCAATGTTGAAGGGTTCGGGTTTGATCATTTTTTTGGGGAGAATTACAACTAAATTCCAAATAAGGGAATTATTGGGGAGAATTATAACTAAGTTCCAAATAAGGGAATTAATCAAAATCAGGTTCCAAAAAGTCATTAAATTATGTTGAAGTCTCTAAGAATCTAGGTGATATTAAATGATGGTTTGTTATTGACAATTCAATGAGTTGTCAATACAGCTCATCGATCAATGAGTTGTTATTGAAAACTCTTTAAAAACTTAGTTGTCATCGACAACTTATGGGGTAACTCGGAGGGAAGTTGGCCTGGAGTTATACGGGGCAACTTTGGACAATTCGGACCTAACTCGGTTGACTTGTCGAGTGGAGCGAGTCACCGAGTCAATCTTTTCCTTTCAGATTTCAAACAAGCATCCAGATCAGAAGAGATGAAGAAGAAAAGAGAGAGTAGAGATTAACAACAGGGGGAGAAGGAGAACAGCACAATCGGGGATCTAAGATATGTGGAAAGACAATGGTGCTAAGATCTGAGATCTACAAAGATTACTTCTTGTCAGTGGCAGTCGGAGAAGAAGGCTTGACAAAGAGTGCAGAGATTGACAACAGAGGAGAAAATTATCACACGTAAGATGAAGTTTTTTTTTACAAGATGCCTAAGACAAATTATCAAAGTTGAGAGAGAGAGAGTTGTGCTTTATGCCTTTGGTGTGTGACAGCTATAGTAAGGAAAGTAAGTGAAGAGTGTCAATTAGGGTTAGGTTAATTGTCAATGGGCTTGGGCCATGCTTACTAAAGCTTGAACTTTTTTGTTGAAATTTACCTTTTAAAATGAAAAAAATGTATTTTAAAATGAATAGCTGGAAATTTGTGTCTTAAATATTTTAAAAAATTTGTATAACTATTTGATTATTTAATAGTTGGATGATGTGATAAGAATTTAAATTACTTTTCAATTTTTTATTTCTTACTAGTCTGACTCCGAGTTGACTCCGATCTGACCCATTGACCATTAACCCACTAGCTACCTTACCCTAGTCGGGTCCTTGTCCGAGTTTAATAACCTTGGCTGCATTGACAACTCATTTGAATTGTCAATAACAGCCATTTAATATCACCCAGGGCCCTAGGGACTTCAATGTAATTTAATGACTTTTTGAAGCTTAGTTGTGATTAATTCCATTATTTGGGATCTAGTTGTAATTTTCCCTAATATTTTTCTATATTAATATAGCCGAACTCTAGTCTCCATTTTCAACCTGATATTAAATATGTTGAACTTCATATTTTGATGATAACCAAACATGACTTAGGCTTTGAGAATTATGGCATCTTAACTTAGAAAAATATTTTGAAACAAGTTTTTAAAACTAAGTTAAGGTGCAATCGATAGCCCTTAGCACCAATCGATTGAAGTTGTGACCCAGCAATCGATGGCATATCGATTGCCCAATTTCAATCGATAGACTGATGGATAAATCGATTACTTAGGTACATATTTTGATTGAGCATCTTATGTTTTTCAAAGTAATCAGATAATAGCACAATCGATGGAAGGAAAGACAATCAATTGGCAGGAACAATCGATGAGCAATCGATAGGTACTTGAGTTTGAAGTAAACTAAGAGCCATCGATAGGTGACTGTACAATTGATTGACAGAGAGCAATCGATTGACATACTCTGAATTTATTCGATAACTAACATTTCCATTGAGTGATTACAGGACCAATCTGAAGGCAATCGATTGACAACTGAAAGCATTAATCGATTGACTATTTGGCCATCAATTGGAGAACTTAGAATTTCAAAATTGATTACTTCTCTTGTGTTTCACTTACTTTATATTTGGGAAGTTTTGCCTTGTCTATTTCAGGAAGTTTACGTTAAACACAAAAATCAACTTTCACATAGAACCAAAGAGAGAACGCTGAAGCCTTTGCTTACGCTACTCTAGATTAAGTCTTTATCCAGCAAGAGAGAGATGCACACAATACTGGAGCATTAATTGCTACTACAGAAACATCATCAACACTCCAGAATTAATCTCTCATAACGGCTTCACAACGGCTATAACATACTGAGCAACGAGCAATTTTTTTAAAAGGACTATAAAAGCATTTGAAGCCCAAAACTTGGTTGGCAAAGAATTAAGTGTTATTCAACTACAAATTCCTACCGCAATCAATTCAAGTTTCCTGAGTTCTCTCATATGTTCTTCAACTGTATTTTCTATCAGCTCAAGTGAGTGAGCAAGCTTGTAATTCTATAAACACTTTCATTGAGTAATTTCCTTAGGATAGTGGGATCCTAGAGGAAAGGGGTGTAATCTTACAACGTGTAAGGGGGAGATAATTTGGTGAGATAGTGTGATCTTACTGAGAAAATTCTTTGTGGTCCTGTTGTAATCCTGATTCACTAGTGGAACCCGACTAATGTTGGAGAACTGGATGTAGGTCATAGTTAGGACCGAACCAATATAAATCCCTTGTATCTGTTTTTAGATCTTTCAATTTTTAAAAATACACAATTCGCCCCCTCTTGTGTATTTCCTGCCATTTTCAAAATACTCAATAGCAAGATTCAAAAAACCGAACCGGGCATAGAATCGGACGAGGCACCGGTTCAAGGGTTAATGGTCAGACTGGGGTCGAACCGGTTATATTAAAATAATAAAATTTTATTGATATTAACATTAATAATCACTAATATCAAAATGTAAATATATAGATGTTTGCATTATTCATCAAATATGAATATTTCAATGTTTCTATAGAGGAAAAAAGAGAAAATATTAGTTGATTACATGTGAAAATATGTATTATTCTACAATTTACAGACTAAAATACAAATATTAAGAGCAACAACAATTAAATATTAAACATATGCAAGTAAAATAGCATTTAAAGTATTATAATTTCCTAATTTCTAAAATTGAGTTAAGTGAAAGTTAATAATTAGGTGAATTATAATAAAATAAAATAAACCATATTTTTGAAGAAAAAAGCCAACCCCGGTTCAACCTCCCGGTTTTGGGCAGGTTGACCCGATCCTCCGCCTGGTCAACTGCCCCTCCGGTTTAAATGGCCAACTAGACTGGACCATTAGGCGGTTATCTATTGGACTGCCCGGTCCTGTCCGATTTTTTAAACAATGCTCAATAGTCAATACCCATCAGTTAGACAAATCATTAAACTGAAGAATCCTCTAGGCTCTAGTTAGTTTGATTAACAATTTTGCAACCATTTATTTGAGATTAAAGGAAAATTAATCTTTTAGTCTTTTAGTTTTAATTCACTTAAACTTAGTTCTTATACATATACTATATAGTTGGATTTGACACAATTTAGTTTCTGAAATTTTGACTTATCTACAATTTAGTCCTACTTTTTCTGAGTAACCTTTTGTGGCAAAACATGTTAAGAATAGGTTAAAAATTGCACATTATGAGGCATTGACAAATCACTAGATTTGTAGGAGTTTAGTATATTTATTTGAAGCTTTTAATATATTCTGAATGCGAATATGGTATAATATAAGCGTAAATAATATCACAAGTCCTCAAATAGAAATAACATAAAAGAAGAGTAAAATGTCATAAATGGCGATTAATTGGAGATAATTAATTGCAAGGACGTTTGATAATTGTTTTACTATATTTTTATTACAAGATGTCTAGAAGACCAGTAAAAGAACCCATGGCAAACCTTCAATATCTAACGAAGATATTTCAGATATTATGAAGTATTTAAGATAGGTTAAGTGCAAAAATACCCATTAAATTTGTCAGATGTGCATCTGGCACCATATAAAAACTATGGCTGCAAGAATACCCATATACATTCGTAAATGGAGCAAAAATGCCTACACCGTTAAATGTACCAACGTTGACCAAAGATGTTGATGTGGAAGCTGATGTGGTATAAAAATGTCAGAGATTTATAGGATAAGGTACAAAAATACCCATATAAAATTTTCATATGTGCATCTGGCACTATACACATTATTTAGGGTGCAAAAATACCCATGAACTCTTCTAAATTAGTAGGACCCATATTATTATTTAATACATAATCCTCACATCTCCCTCTACTCTTCCTCACCATTTCCCTCTCTCATCATCCATATTCTTTCGTCAATGCATTGTCCATTCTCTTTTATAGTCTCAACTCTCAATCATCAAACACATGTCAGCGTACTTCCAAGTATATTATCATAGTGAGCTTAAGCTTCTACAAAAATGGACTATGAAACTTAATCTCACTATGATACATAATATAACTAGAAATGTACTAGCACACTTTTTATAAATGAGACTTGAGAGTAGAAAATGGGGGATGAGAGAGAGGACGGGAAAGAGTGTGTGGGGAGAATGTGAGGATTATCTATTAAATCATAATGTGGGCCTTACTAATTTAGAAGCTTTCATGGGTATTTTTGCACCACAAAATTTGTATGATGCCAAGCACACATACGGAAATTTACATGGGTATTTTTGCACTTTTGTCTCTTGGTGTCTAACATTTTTATGCCATATCAGCATCTCTAGTCAACTTAATGGTTAATGTTGTCACATGTAATGATGTAGGCATTTTGCCTCAATTAACGAATGCATATGGGTATTTTTGCACCCACAGTTTTTATATGGTGCTAGATGCATATCTGACAAATTTAAATGGGTATTTTTGCACCTTAACCATTTGAGATATTGTGAGGATATTTTTGGATAAGATTCTACCTCAAGATAAGATATTTTGGATAGATAGTTTTGTTTTGGATCTTAAATGTCTTGAAAGTATTATTTTGTATCATTTAAACCCCAAGTTAACAGAGAGGCAAATGAAGGTTTGCCATTTAAGACTAAACAACACGTAAGAGTCAAATTCTTGTTGAATGTGTGTTAACTTGTATGGGTAAAGGTCCAATTTTAACCCGAAAGTAACCCAGTAGGAGTTGATTTGCCCCGGAAGTAACAAATGGAGCTTATTTACCCTGGAAGTAACAAAAGCGGTGCGAAATTGGACTTTTCCCAATAATAAAGGGAGCATTCAGTGTCATCTGAGGGCTAATACGCGCCATTTTTACTACTTCCGGGGTAAATAAGATCCATTTGTTACTTCCGAGGCAAATCAGCTCCTACTGGGTTACTTCCGGGCAAAATTGGACCTTTACCCTAACTTGTATCAAACTTTATCTCCCAAACAGAGATTTTCGTCAACTCGCAATTGTATATCCCTTTCAAGTCAACATTTATTTGACAAGGATCTGACTCGTAAGTAATGTTTAGTCTTAACTTGCAACTGTTCATTTGTCTCTCCGTTAAGTTGATGCATAAATGCTACAAAATAATACTTCTAGGACATTTAAGATCCAAAACAAAACTTCCAGGTACTAGGTGCTTCTTCGAGAAATCTTTTAGGGCATTTAAGAACCTTAACCTGAGTCATGTCATCACCCATTCAAAAATGATTTAATATGACGTAATGTTCAATCTGACATGGCAAACGTCCGTTAACTTGGGGCATAAAAGCTACGAAATAATACTTTAAGGGCATTTAAGATCCAAAAAACTTCCAGATGCTGGAAACTCTTTTGAGGAAAATTCCTAGGCATTTAAGAACTTAACCCTAAAAAAAATTGGCTCATTCTAAAAATTACCTAAGTTTGAAGAATTAAGTTTGAGGTTCTATGCTATTAAGTTATATATATTTGAACATTGTCATGTATTTAACGGGATAACACTTTTACTCAAGTCTTTTTCTTCATTCACATGAGTTTGATCACTACTATATGAGGCATTGTTTACATATGTCAATAGGGGCCCTGCACTTCCGTTTTTGGAACATCAATATGAGTTATGTGAAAAGTTTGATTTTCTACATTAGTTAAAAAATAGACGTATAAAGTGAATTTTCCATGTCTGTTATAATGTAATAATGGATTTCATGTCTGTTTTTGCAAATAACAGACGTTGAATGCTTCTTTTTAATTTTTTTAGAAAAGTTTGGTGTGATTCTCAACCATATGCATGTGCAGATTTCACGTATATCAATTTATGATATCAATAGAATATGGAAAGATTTCACATAATATAAAATTACATTATTGCATCATACTATATTATATGTTTTTCGTAGATAAATGGAGTGGATTATTGTATGTTCTAGGGATTTTTGCTTCAAATTAGAGTAAATTCTAATCTTAGGACACTTAATTGGGATTTCTAATAATGAGGAGTAAAATGGGTATAATCAGTTATTTATTTTGATAAGATTTTCTCTTGGACAATTGATGCTACCTATGCTTGGTTTTATATTGTAGATCACATGAAGAATGAGCCAAATCTGGAAGAAGACCTAGTGGCCGAGACTTAAGACGAAAAGAACTAAGGCTGTGATTTTTTGCCTGGTCACTTCTATGACCACTTTTGGTGGCCGAAGCGACCAAAGCAAAATTGATTTTTGCTTCAGTTATGTTCGTCATGGGTTCGCTAGCGGTGAACTTACAATTCTATTGCAAAAGTTAGCTAGTATTTCGGATTTTAGGGATCTAATTGTTATAATCAGACCTAAAATGACCAAAACCTGACTCCTAACACTAAAAAACGACATAAACACTCATTCCACCTAGTTTTACACATCTCTTTACCTCTATAACCTAAAATTCTCTCAACTTTCTTCCATCTTCATCTCCTTTATCCTCCACCTTCTTCCACCTCCTTCCTCTATGGCTGCACCTGTTGAGATTCTCCTTGGGCATCCATTAAAGCTATGAGGGGCTGAGGTTTATCTTTTCTTGAGGAATGGACTGGTGGCTTGAGTTTTGGGATCTTCATTAGGTGATTTCTCTAGTTCTATACATATGTATTTAGGATTTCTCTTATGTTTATTTGAACTTCTCATGAAGATGCTTAGATTTTTGTATTTGGTTGAGATTTCCGATATATATGTATGAGCTTTACTTTGCTAATTTACTGCTGGATTATATATTGATTACTTTGTTAATTATATATATATATATATGTTTTGATTAAGCTTCTTGATATTGAGTTGCTAGGCCACATGTTTAGACTAAGTTGAGATATGTGTTTAATTGTGTTGAGTTCTATTTTGTGGCATATTATTGCATGTAACAAAAAGAATTCCCATTTGATTGAGTTTGGTGAAGGAAAGAGGCACTAATTCAACCTAAATTAACCAAGTATATAGAACTGGATCCAAGATTAATTAATTATTTGCCTTAACATTAGCTTATGTATACATTTAAGATTGAGCCATTGATGTGAGTATCCTTGCATGACATCAAGTGAATCCATTTGTGAGTGAAATTTTGATGCATGCACGAATTAATGTTAGGTAGTTGAGTGGTGTTAGTGTGATGCCATTTGCATTTATTGAACTTACTAAAGGCAAGCTTAGTCAATTAGGTCCAATTGTATCCATAACTCCCAAATGAAGTGAACCAATGCTTGCTACCTAAGCAAATCTCAAGAGATCCATCTCATTACATCTAATTTCATTCCATCCATTCAACCATTTCACTTTATTAAGAAATTGCCAAAAATATTGTAGTTAGACTCATTTTGCATGTTTCCCACTTGCACTTCGACAAACCCCCTTTTTAATATTGTATTTGTATGACATTTAGTTTCTTAGGTTAGTTATTACGATCTTTGTGAGATGATTCGGGATTACACTTCTATAATGCAATCCTTGATTAATAAATCAATTTGCATTTGAACCCCAATGCAATTAAGGAAACTTTAAAGTTATATACCAACAATTCTATGTAAACCATATTGTATAGACTATTTATACATGTATGTTACAAAAAATCTAACAAATCCAACCATACAAGTTATCAACAATTCAAAGTAAATCACTATCCATTCTACTACCAATTTATCATGAACATCATCAATCACGGGAATTTGTTCATATGAGTTGGTAGGAAGATTGAAGATGTTGAGGAAGAAGGTGCAAAAAGAAGATAAGAGAAGTTTAGAAAAATATAAAAATACATGAGAAAATAGATATTATTTTATATTGAATAACTAACCCATATCCATCTTTGAAACTACAAGTAGCAAAAAAAAAAAAAAACCTGCACCATAAACATGGCGATAAGAACAAACATACCAGGTTGAACATTGGAGCTGCTGAAGAGGGAAAATGTGATGGTAGAGAAAAAAGAGGGAAAAGGTGTGGGTCCCATAATAATTAATTTTAAATTATATTTAAAAAGAGGGAAAAGGTGATGGTAGAGAAAAAAATTTAAAAAAAAAATCCTTTTTTTCAAAAAAATTATAATTTAAAATTAATTATTGTGGGAAACACAAACCAAAATGTAATATCCCAAAAATTTCATTAAGGATTAGAAACTAGTAGTGTTGGATTATGATGAATATCAATGCATTGAGGTAAATTAGGTGGGATTGAGGATTAGGAGGTTTAATCATTTGCAGGAGAATTTTTGGGCTATTCGCCGTGGGTATGACGAACAAACAATGTCCATTTGCCATGAGTTTCGTTGTGGCTTCAAACCTGAAATCTGCAATTATAAAAGACGCAGAATGTAATTTGCAGCTATAGGGAGAAGGAAATTTGAGGGTGTAAAGGGAGAGCTCTGCTAGGGCTTAGGATTTCGAAGATTTGGGAGTAATTTTAAGCTTCTAAACTACTTTATAAGTAATCCTAGTTTGATTTCTTCCATTATTCTTGTCTATTTTTTATATTTTCATCTTTGGGAATTTTAGGGTTTTGATTGAATCCAAAAATATGGGGGTTGTTTGGTGGTTTCTAGATTATCATTAGAATTGTTAGAGCTTATAAGAGTTTCTAATGGTTTGGGTTCATATTCGTACCGCAAGTGCACGGGTCGCGCCAAGTAATAAAGTGATAAGTAGAGTATCGTTCCCACAAGGATTTGGTTCCAAAACCCGGTCAAACAATGATTGTCACACTCTCGCCCAATTTGAGTGGTTCAAATATTGATATTGAAGATTAACTATAAAAATAAACATATGCTAAATGAAAACAAAATTATAAACAAGTGATTCTTCAACTTCAAAGATAAAATGGGTCCTAAGATTATGTATCCCCCTTGTACTTCTTAAAACTCAATTAACCTCCTCTCAAAGATGTTCTCAATGAAACCATGTGCTAATCTAGGATTCACAAAGTACTTGTAAAAGCTCTCTCAAGTCAAGAACAAGTGTTTGATCTCATTAATTACACAATCTCTTTTTATAATTAATAAAACCCAATTTTCAAGCTCCAATCCTAATGTGACTATGCAAGGTTAACAAGTATATCTCTTTCTTACCAACAAAACCATCCATTCATCATGCAAACTTCAAGTTCTTACACTATTTTACCCAAGTTCTACACTCAATCTAGCCCTCTCAAGCATCAATCAAGTGAACCTAACATCTAAATGGTGATCAATCACTTAGAAGTATTAGGAAAAGAGTAAAATAAACACATACATCTCATTAATCACAAAATAAGAGGAGGAATCAAGAGTCAATCCATACAAGGGTTCAAAATAATCTTAGAATCAAAGTATTTAGTCCTCATGTTCAACAACTCCATGAGAGAATACATATACATTATCACAAACATAGAACAAGAGTAAAGAATGAAGATGGAGAAGATAAACCAAGAGGAGAAGCCCAAATCTTTTCAAAGCTCTAAGCCCTAGCTCAATCGCCACCAAGCTCCAAGCCCTAGCAGAGCAAAATACTCCCAAAATGCCCTAGAAGTCGAAGAACGCCCGCTGAACTCGAAACCCTAGCTTTTATTTCGGTTCAGTCCGCCTTTTTTTGTCAAAACGCGCAGCACCGCAGGCTGTTCGCCGTGGCGAGCCCACGGCGAACTATCAAAATTTTCCAGAAATGAGTGCTGCTTGCCGTGGCTTCGCCGCGGTGAGCTCACGGTGAGCCACCAAAAACAGGGGCAGAGACAAATGCTATTGACTGTGGCAAGGCCATGGCGAAGTCACGTCTTCTCTAGTCCTTTTATTCCTAGGGCTGCTCTGGTTTCCTCTTAGCTTTATTCACTTGTCAGCTTGGTGAAGAGGCTATAATCACTTGGTTATTGCATCAAAATATTCCTACAAGAGTTACATAAAACAACATAAGAAACTAACTAGAAATATGATCAAAATCTACATAAATAAACAATGATGTGCAACCAAAGATCAAATGAGCATTTTCCTATCTTAAGTATCCAAAATTTATCAATGATTGAATAAAACATCAAGGAAAATGTGCTGAAATTACATGAATTCCTGGAAGTTGTCAGTTCATTAGATTTGATTATATGTGAGATTTTTTTTGATCTAAAGCTTGAATAAGCTAGGGCTTATGGTGCTTTTAAAATTTATGAGTGATCTTAAAATTTATGAGTGATCCTGAAGTTTTGATGATTCCCATAGGTTTATTTGTGCTTATCTTTGATTCTAAATGGATTGATTTGTGGAGATTTTGATTGATTTGCATTTTGGGTGTTCAAAGAGAAGAAATTCTTGTTGTAGGCTAGAGAGATTGAATTGAATGATGATTTGGGATGATGTAATAATTGTTTTATGATATTAGAGCTTGATAATTGATGGAGCTTAGGATGATTGAGATTGGGTGATTTGTGATTATGGACCACTTTGGCCTATGAGTGAATTGTTCTGGTGATATATGTTATGAAGAGGGAATGTTGATTAGAGGAATTCAATAGCCTAGTTTGAGTGTAAGGATCTAGGTTAATGGTTGGAGATGTTCTTCGTAGGCTTGGATTGGGAATTGAAGTTAAGTGGGGATTCTTGATTCAAGAGAGAATGGAGGATGAGTGTTGTTGTTGTACGGAGTTGAGTCGTTTAACTTTTTCAAGTTAAATAAGTATGTTTTGATTTTTTTTAATACCATTGGGACTTTTGTGGGCTAAGTTCCAAATTGTATGGTCAATGACAATTGAGATGTGTCTTGACCAAGTGTATGTGTGTTTTGTTATTGTAGACACCAGTGGGTCGAGCTGAGCTCGAGGGCCGCGCTATCCTTGTATGTTCTTTTGCTTTTGGCAGCTCAGGTAACCACTCTCACCTAACTACATTGGTGCGCATGATGTTAGTTGGGCTTTTCTAAATCCCATCTATGTATATTTGATTATGGTGTAAAATGAGTTTCAAATGATATTTTTATATCGAACTGTCTATCAGGTACTTTTTATAACTACGATTTCTATGGTACAATGATATTGAGAAGATGTGTTGTGGTATGTATACCATCTTGGCTTATAATTTTGTTCTTGATTGTACTGGATGGTTGGAGTGGTTATGATTATCATGATATGGGAGTCGCATAATATCTGAGGAAGATATATGTTGATGTTGAATTCTTGTTATTTGTGCATGCATACATATCTGTACCATCACATGGTGTAACCCTCAATCAGCCCATCAAGTGATTATTTGTTTGGTCTCTGATTATAGACGGAGACATTTCTTTAATTATAGACAAAGAAAACCCTGATTATAGACAGGGGTTAGGGGCTTATTGACATTGTTGCATAAACTGATTTGATAACATATATGATGTTGTGAATATGTAGTATATATGAGATGAAATGATTATATTATGGTTTATTTACACTATGTAATATTTTGAATTGTGGTACCCAATTAGACTCTCTGCTAATCCACACTCACTTGTGTAATAAGTTGAGTTGTGATTATTGAGACAAGTTGTCTCACCCCGTTGTTATTTATATTTTTGCAGTTGATCATTTCCCACCGGGGGCACAGGGGAAAGGGCTGACCGAATCACACTGAGCCTGTGAGTCGGCCGGGTCTTGATATTTACGACTGTATATTGTCAAATTATTAGGCTGCATTTCACTTCCGCATTTCTATACATTTGACTGATTTTTAGTTGGATGACTATATTAAAATTTATGCTCATTTCTGAATACCTATTACTTTACGGTTGTGTATGTTCTGTTGTTGTTGACTTTCCAGATTTTGGTAATTGTTTGATAGACTATTAGATTAACCACATGCATGTGACTAATTACTGGAAATCAGTATATGTTGAATTGCTATGTTAATTATGGTATGGGCTATGTTGTGTTATTCTGGGATTGTAGCCCCAAGGCCCGATATGTGTATATTTTATAATATAGAAATGTTCTGTTAAATAACCATGTTATTAGTCCTTTCTAACATGGTTATATTGAGTAACCGGTGGATGAAATGAACATGATTATATGTTTGTTTTAATAACCATGTTAGGCGGTCTTTTTCCTAACATGGTTATCTATTTTGTATATTAGGTTGTCTTTATTAACCATGTTAGGAGAATAATTTTCTAACATGATTAGGTATTTTAATATCTATGATAGTAATTACATTATGTTAAGGGTTGCCCTTTTTATCATGGATAATGCTTTGTAATATTGGAAAATCATTTTTTTAATTATAATAGCATTATTATGTTCGTATATCTGTTAAATAACTATGTTAGATTAATCCTTTCTAATGGTTATATTGAGTAATCGGTGGATGAAATTAACCTGATTATATGTTTGTTTTAATAACCATGTTAGGCAATCCTTTCTGTAACATGGTTATCTGTTTTGTAGTCTTTATGAACCATGTTAGGAGAATCATTTTCTAACATGGTTAGATATTTTAATATCTATGATAGTAATTGCATTATGTTAAGGGTTACCCTTTCTTTCATGGATAATGCTTTGTAATATTGGAAAATCATTTCTCTAACTATGATAGCATTATTATGTTTGTATAGAAAGTCTTTTCCTATCATAGTTGGCATTAATATTGGTGAGCTGGATTGGTTATTAGTAGTTTATTGTGTATTAGGAAGTAGGATTTTACACAAAAAAAGTAACCAAAACTTAACGATGTTAAACTCTGTGTTAAAATCGCCCTATTTTACAAAGTTTATGTATATTTTTATTCCTTAAAAAACTTTATGGTGGCCGGTAGACGCTCCTAACACAAAACTTTGTAGATAAATTTGCACATTCACCCTTTTGTTTTTTAAAAACTTGACAAGAGGACATTCAAAAATCAAAACAGTAAAAGTAATTTAACTTTTTCAAAATTCTATTTTAGTTAGGTCCACACTGTCTCCGTTTTCCAAACAAATTAAGAAATTAATATTAAATGTGTTATAATTTTTTCTTCATAAATGTTTATAGAATAATTTATAATTAGATTTTTTATATTTATTATTTCTTATGTATTTTAATTTTTTTTATTTAATATTTTAAATTATTAATTTATTGCTTAGTATGTTGATAAATTTGACATATTATGGTGTTTCTTTACACTTCGGTATTTTATTTCTCACACATATAATATATGTGTGTGTGTATATATGATATTATTTTATTCAACTATTATGTCACTGGTTTGGCTAATGATCTGGTCGATCCAACCATTTGAACCATACCTTACAGATTTTTACGGTTCAACGTTCAGTTCGGCTTTCATAACACTGCTCTGCTCTTAAGCCTAGGTCAATCAAGAGTCAACTTTTCTCAAATCACAATGTAGTGTCACCCTAATCATCGATATGGATTAAGTTTTAGCCACAACGTTTGCTTCTTAGCCTAGGCTGAGTCCACCAATCTTGATTACTATATTGTCTTTAATATAAAGTACAAATGACTAATTTGGGTATATAAATGACATTCTAAATCTTCCGATCTTAAATACTCCATTCGTTCTAAATATAAGACATGTTTTTTTTTTTCTCGTATTTTTCCTAAATTATCCCTATTAATTTCCTCAACAATTAACAAGCAAGAGATGTGGAGGGTGAGAATAAAAGAATGTGGTTAGGGTGTTTTGGTAATATCATGTGATTTTAACTAATTTAACTAACATCCTTAATTTAATTAAATTAGGTAAATATATCTTATATTTAGGAATAGAGGGAGTATAAAATCAATTTGACTTTTTTTTGTGGAGATTAAAGAAACAAGATGAACTATTAAATTTTAACATATATTACATGTAACTAGATTATACCTTAGTTTGTAAAGTAAATTAAATTTTGAGAGAAAAGATAAATATAAATACTTTAAAGTTATTTATTTTTTATTTTTATTTTTTCAAAAAAGTCAATCTGACCTTATATTTAGGACCGCAGGAAGTACCTAATTATATCATATATTACATAATATTTTTGAAAGATTTACATGTATCATTAAAAATAAATAAAATGCCTAATATTTAAGACCAATTAAAATTTAGCTCCAACTAACTAATCCCTCCGGTTCTTTATTTACTTAATCATAACATATATGGTATTTTATTAGAATGATTATATATAAGCTTATAAGTCAAATAAACTAGTTTGGATAAAAAATTTAGAAAAGTTAACCTATAATTAACTTATTTAGTTTTATAAGGATTTTTCAACAAAAAAAAAAAAGTTAACAAGGTATTATACATTGACGACAGGATGGAATATTATATTTAGGATTAACTGTATTACATTCTGGTACAAATTCAAAGTAGGTGACTAGGTGTAAACTTTTTTATTAAATTTTATTATTAATTTAATCGACTCACTAGTCCTTGATATAATGTCAATTGATTAATTTGGAGAGATTACGAAAGTTAAGTAAGCTATATGATTGTAACATATTTGATATGATATTTCTAAAAAAGTTATGTGTATATGTTAACTGTTATTTTTCTAAAAATGGTTTTTTATTTTGAAAAATTATCAATTAAAAAAATATGGATCTGCCCAAAAAATCTGGACTGTTCAAATATTAGCTCTCTTTGCTGATCACTCTGTTTATCAGTAAAACTGGATCCCTCCTAATCTCTTATCCTAGTTGTTGGAGACCATTCCCGAAATATGAGCTCTCGATAATCAATAATCCTAGTTGGACTGGACATTAATGCATAGCATGAAACAAAAAAGGTCCAAAAACGATAAACCAAAAGAGAAAACAAAAACCAAACCAATATTACAATTTGGAAGAATTACAATTAGGTCGAAGAGGTTTAGTCACAACCAGGTCCCCAAAAGTCATTAAATTATATTGACATCTGGAGGAACCTTGGTGATATTAAATCATAAATGGGAGTTGTCGATGTAACTCAATTAATTGTTGTTGCAACTATTTAAAAACCTAATTATTGACAACTTAATAAGATGCAATGACAACTCTTGACACATTCAAACCTTCAAGGGACCTAGTTGTACTTTTTCCTTAATTTTCATTGTTCAATTGTGGTTTAGTCTAAAATTTTATAAAATTTGCTACTTCGTAACCCCAATAATGGATACTTCTTTCGTTCTTAAATATAAGACATATTTACCTAATTTATTGAGATTAAAAATCTTAATTAAGTTAGTTAAAATCATATTATATTATCAAAGCAGCATAATCTCTTGCCTTTATTTCATCCCTCCCTTACCCACTTGTTTTTTTTTATTGAAAAACATCAACAGAGATAATTTGGACAAAAGTTGAGACAAATTATAAAGATGTCTTATATTGAAGAACAAACTTGCTTCCTCAAAGAGGTTTTATATTTAAGGAATGAGGGAGTATGATTTTATTTCATTATAATACTTGTTATTTTTATTAGTAGAAAATCATTTTTATGTTAATTTTTATACTTCTATAGATTTTTTTCTTAAAATTAGTCTATGTTATCACTACTATCCGGTACTTCTAACAATTGACTAATCTAATTCATAATAATGTAGGCTCACAATTGGGGATTTTGTTACTAATTATTGCAGCTATATACTAAAGACTCAATCACTGATTAAGATGGAACAACCTACAATCAATTAATGTAAGTGTTTCACAGTGTAATTTGTAAAGTTATTTAATTTAATTCTTCGAACAATTGCGCTTTTAGATATTGATTTCCCTTTTCCTGTAATGTCCTATCACATTTTTAGGTCTCCCATTCAGGGTAAAATTTTTTTGTAAGAAAAAAATATACCTTGAAGATAATGAAATAAAACATATGGAAATAAACAGAATATATACATTTGTAAGTTTTATTGAAATAATGTTAAAAGGGAGTTAAATAAACAATTAAATATCATTTTCGATATTAATAAAGATCAAATTTTTGCCCTTTCAAAAATTCTCGGAGGTATCTACTGACAAACTAAGCATTGGAATTTGGAGGAGCAATTTAAATTTAACGAAAAAATCAATATTTTTATGGACAATACTCTAAGTTTTTTTATATGCTATGTCAAGTTTTCTAATGACACAGGTTGCTTATGTGTTCTGTTTATTTAATTTTATATGAATTTAAGGTTAATCAATGATATTATTTTAAAAAATAAGACATATAATTGTATTATTGGATAACTTGACATAGTAGATATAAAAAAGTTGGCCTAAATTTTAACCTATTTTCATAATATATGGAACTTGTTATATTCATTTAATTCAAAGAACCAAATTTGAATAATAGTCATTTTTCTCTTTATTATACTATCCATATATGTCTTCTTTCCCTTTATACAATAATTATCACACTCGTGTATCTTAACATTATCGAGTTCTTAATAACTTTTTAAAATATCTCCTTATTATTTTCCCTCACATGCGTGCGCACAAGTTTGAATTTGTGTGCAAGTGACATAGTGACAAATCCTTATATTTGTATGCACTTTATATATTAAAATAAGGCGATTAACATATTTAAGATGCAATTTTGCCCAATAAGCACTCATTTAATATCTTAGATCCTTAAGTGAAAATAGCATAAAAATATGTTTAATTTGTCATGATTAGAACTTGATTAGAAATGCTTGATCTCTAGGACATTTGGATCCTCTTTCATGTTGTTTAATTTTTACTTGTAGGGTTGCCTAAGAACCACAAGAGGAGGAAACAAGATGAAGGGAAGCAATTTGGAGCAGTTGGATGGAGTCATTAGCTATGGTGTTCGCTGTGGAGGCGAAAGTGAACGACTATCTATTGTACGCATAGTAACATTGCTAAGCTCGTTCACCATGTGTTCACCACTACGAACCCACGACGGCTGGATGCACAGAAAGGTACCCAACTTGGTTCGCTGTGGGGGCCACGATGAACCTCGTTATTTTGACACGAAACTGCTTCGTTTTTGGAATGACTCGTGACTCGAATTCGGATTTACCCCTCTTGACTCGACTCCACACTATTTAGCACACAAACCTAGGTTAAACTAAGCAGATTTGGAACCATAAAACACTCACCCCACTCATTTTCTCTCATCCCTAACCTCTTCCGCTTCCATCTTCACCCAAATCTCCCATGGATTGCTCTTCTACTCCTCTTTTTGTTGTCTTCCCCATGAAGTGCAGCAACTAAGGAGTCATTGTTCTTGGTGATGGATGTTGAAGCATGAGCTTCTTGTTCTCACACTCTTTCTTTCTTATGTTTAAGCTTTATTTCAAGGATTCTAGGGCTTGTTTATGCATTTGGTTGTAATCTTTGTTGTTTATTTTTCTATTGAGAGTGGTAGAAGCACCATTAGCTATTTTATCACTTGTGTATGCTTGATATTGCACTTCATTGACTTGAGCATTGTTTAAATGTATGGATTCATGATTTTGAATGAATGTTTTAGTTAAAATTTTATGTTATTTAAAGATTTTTAATTAGTGGATCATGATATTTTAGTTAAAATTTTATGCTATTTGAGGATTTTTAATTAGTGGATCATGATATTAAGTAATTTAATTGAATTTGAAAAATGGCATATGAACTTACTAATTGCATGAGTGGAATTGGGCTTCAATCTTTTGGTCTTGGTTCATTATGTAAGATATCAATAATGAATTAAAACCATAGGATTAACTATGTGGCAATTTGGGAGACCAGTTGTTTGACTAAGAGCCCCTTACAATTAGCAAGTCTATATATCTTTGGTCAAGGAGCTTAATCAACTTGGTGTTGGGAGAATTAATATGAGAGATTCTAGTATTAATTCCTCCAATCCAAACCTAACCTAGAGGGATTCATCTAGAGATGTTTTGAAAATGACCAACAAAAACTCCCTAAAAATCTTTTGAAGCAATGGTTGCTTAAATCTCCTCCCACCAAGAATAACTCGTCCCATTTAATCCAAATCCTTTCAATCCAAATCTCAATTGTTTTGTGCATATAATTCCTTTTTTTAAAACCAAATTTTGATGAAAAACCAAATGCAATCGTTTTACCTGCTTTCACAAGTTTTCGCTAGTTGCTAGGTAATTAATTGCATATGCTCTTCCAGAACAATATCCGGTGATAGCTTCCACTACCCCTCAAACGGGGACTTTTTACATAGACTTACAATTACAAATTACAAATCCATGTAGACTTTTGTCTGATGGAGGGTTGGTTGATGTTGCTTTCATTGTTGTTAATGTATGCGTATCAGCTTCCACAGATCCAAAGTGAAATGTCAATTATATGCATATTCAAGGATATGTATAGATGTGAGCGCGCGCTTGCATCAATTTATCATTTGTAATTTGTTAAATCATTAAGGGCGAATTTTCTTTATGGGGGCTCAACCAAATTGCAGCACTAATGTATGAACGGGGCAGAGTCATCACTAGAACAAGAGATGGGTGAAACCACTCTAAATCTTTCAACTTTAGAGAGTTGACTCATAACCACAATGTCTTGAGGTCAAATCCTGCAGCAGATATGATAACCTTATAAGTAGGCGATTTACAAGTACATTTGTAAATACTGAGTCTAGAAGCATATATACATGCTAACCCTGTTGAGGTTCTAAAACCAATTCACCTAATATTTTTATAATAATAAATAACTTACATGTTTATTAAAAGAAAACACTGAGGGCAAGCCCTATTATTACGGACCAAATTTGTTAGACGACTTTCTTGCATTTATAGACCATATCTGTGAAAATGTGCAATGAACATCCTAAACTAATTTTAGATGTCCAATTAACACCCTAAAGCATTTAATGGCGTAATTAACTTACTCCTCTTGCCTTTCTCGATAGCTTCTCCTCATAAAAAAAATCTCTCTCCCCCCTCCCACTCACATAGACTCTCTTAAAAAAAATTGGCGCCTTTGTCGGTTGGTGTTACTTTCTTGGACGTTAATGAGTGCATATATATATATATATATATATATAAATATATCAGCCTCCATAATAGATCCAAAGTGAAATTGCAATGATATACATATCCTAAAGTGAATGTAATTATATAATTATATACACTTTATCTTATCCTAAATATAAGATTTAAGTCACTTTTTGTTAGATTACAGAAGTCAAGTAGACCACTTAACTTTAACATATATGTTGTATGTAATTAGATTATACTTTAGTATATTAAGATAAGTTACTTTTTTAAAAAATTATAAATGTAAATATAATAAAGTGATTCGTTTTGCATCTTTATTTAAAAAATAAATCAACTTAAAAGTTATATTCAGGATATGAGGGAGTGTGTGCGTATATAAATATATAATATGGAGGATGCATCAATCTATCGTTGAAGCGACGCCACTCAAATGTATATATATTGGAAATTTGGAATGACTCATTCCCTCATTATGGACAATTAAGTATTCATTTTGGGGGCTCCACAAAAAAGCATCAATAATGAAGGATGGATGGGGCAGAGTCATATGACGAGAACAACATGAGGATGAAACCATATTTCCTAGTGCACATATCCCCTGTCATGAATCTTCTCAACTTTATGATATGTACAAATATTCTATCTAGCTTTTAAATAAACAAGCTTGCGTGTTTATTATAAGTAAAACCCTGGGCGTGTATTATTACATACGAAATCCGTAAGAGGATTCTGCTTCATTATTGTTCTCACCAACTTTTTACCCCGACCAAATAAAATTTATTTTCCCCTAACAAATTGACTTCAAAAACTCAAGAAAACGATAGTAATTATTGTAAGAGGATCCTCCTTCACTTGCACATTTCCTTGCCTTAGCTGCAAAAGCCTTTGCCGATTTCTCAAACTCCTCCCTCCTACCCACCATGAGATCATTCACCAGTTTCTCAACAATCTTCCTATCACACGTGTCCTTCATATCTAACCCTATCTTCCACACCTCACTCACAAACCTACTATTTATCGGCTGATCACCAAAGAGAGGCCAACATATCATAGGAACTCCAGCCACCATACTCTCCAACGTTGAATTCCACCCACTATGCGTCATGAACCCACCGACCGCCACGTGTTCAAGCACCTCCCTTTGTGGGGACCACTCCACTATACACTGTCTCTCTGTCGTCCCCTCCGCCAGCTCCGCTGGCAAATCACCACCGTCATGCTCCGCCACCAAGTTTGGTCGGACCACCCACAAGAACCGAACCTTACTATTCATCAAACCATGCCATATCTCCATGAGTTGAGCCTTGGTGAATACAGCTGCACTACCAAAACTCACATATATCACTGACTTCGGAGGCTGAGCATCTAGCCACCTCAAGCATGGTATGTCTTTTTCCTCCGGCGACGGCAACGTTTTGGAGGATTTGATGGAGTCAAGGAGTACGTGGAGGGGACCAAGTGTGAAGAGATTGTGGAAGTGATGGTGTAGTTGGGAGAGGACAGGGCCTTCTAAGTCATCAAAAGTGTTCATAAGAACTGCTTTTGCTTGTTGTGATTGGATGGCTTGGGATACCACTGTGTCTAGATCAAGAGTTCCCTCACGGCTTCCTCGACAGAGAGCTGGTAGATCTCGACATCGGATTAAGTTTGCCATACCAGGGATTCTTGTTATTATGCGATCCATGTCTTCTTCCCCTTCATTTGGAGATTGCAATGGGAATTAGTACTACAATAGCATATTGCATGTCCACACATGTTTGCACCAAATATTTGTTTGCATGTACCAACTCTATCACTTAATGTTAGGCTGATTTGAGTAATTTAAAGAAATTAAGGAATCTAAATTAACTCCTCCCTCCATTCCTATATATATAACATATTTAGGGAATTAGATTTATTCCTAAATATAAGACATTTTTGTATTTTTTTCTCACATTTTTTCTAAATTATCCTTATTGATACTCCTAAATAATGAACTAACAAGAGAGTGAAAGGAATAAAGGTTGATGATTAGGTAACTAAATAGGTCTTAAATTTAGAAACTGGGACGTATTTAATTATAACATGTTACGTTACGGCTAGGGGGCATCTCCCCTGCATAGCCTCTCCACTTCCTCTCCACTTAGTATCTGTATCATTGGATTTGTTTTCAATGGTATAGATCTATTATAATTATAAAAATATCATATAATCAACAATAAATAGATAATAATATTTTAACATTGTAATAATCTCAAAAATTGAAAACAAATCTAATGGTAGAGATATTAAATAATAGAGAAATGGAAATGTTATACAGTAGAAAGTCCACTAGCAGGTTACGTTATATGCCTTAAAAATTTATGCGGATTATTAGCATATGTTAGCAGACAAGCCTAAGATGAATGCAAGCACAAAATGTCAAGCCCTCGAACCTAATGCATCATGGACATAGATATTTCTGTACATATTCTCTAGAATTTTCTGAATCAAAGTCACCTAAGGCTAGGTGTCAATCGAATGCACATTTACAATTTCTATAAATGCGGCTTCTGTACATGCACACCCTTGATTAGAGTGGAATAGTAATACAATGAATATTAAAATGTTAGATTTGCGTGCACTCTGTACGTGGCCTTTTTAGAATAAAGTCCATTTAATCTTAAATATATGATATATTATTTTAGGAGTTGATAATGATTTTAAATATAGAATTCATTCATATTTTTGTCAATTTTTCCCATATTACCTCCTATTATGCTCTGTAAATTAAGTGAAGGGAAAAGAATTAGAGGAGATGGTTAGAGTGCTTTAGAAAAAAATATGATATATTAACATATTTAATTCAATGAAATTGGGTAAATAAGATTTATATATATTTATGATTAGGGAGTATATCAATTTATAAGTTAAACAAATTAATCTCAAAAAATGGTAAATATAAGATATCAAATAAAAAATTGCCCTACATTTATTTAGGATTGGGGTTAGGATTCTATTCTAATTTGTCTAACTTCGTTGTTTGAGGAAAATGATAGAAAAATATCTTCTGAATTTCAAAAAATTCATATAGGATATTTAACTAGTTGAATAACGGTATTAATTAGTTGAATATAGATATTAATAACTACAAATCATCTATTTAAAATTGTAAAACTCAGAAGGTATTTTTCTATTTTTTTTTCATTGTTTTATTCTTCTAATCAAAGGCAGGTACGAATAAGTAGATGTTGGCTTAGCATAATTAAACTGCGATATCCCACCTACCGTTGAGCTATCATGTCACTAGACAGACTGCAAGTAGTCTAATTTCATTGTAATGAACAGTATATGCACATACCTCTAATTGGAAGTTCGTTGCACTCAAAGAGCTTCGGAACGTTAAAATATGACCAAAGATAGCATGCACTGGCCGTACGGAAATGAATTACAGGTATTCCAAGCTCATCTCCGAGGTCAGACGTAGGATGTCCAAGATAAGCATCAACTATAATACAGTTAACCTTAAGTTTCCCAGAATGTTCTGAACATAACTCCCTCACCTTCATCATAGCCTGAGACTTCAAAACCTCAAAACTTTCCTTCATCTTGCGGTTTAATACCGGAGGTTGTCGGAGAATACCATCGCCAAAAGTCTCAAAGACAAGATTAGGATGAAGAGCTTCAATATTGCCTGAGAAACGGAGAAGACGGTGGTGCATGTGGTGGGTGTTCAGAAAGGTGACGTGGACGCCGGAAATTGCTAGAAGCTCCGCCAGTGGGAGCACCGTGTTCACATGTCCTTGTCCTGCTAATGGCAAAAATAACACATGAAGTGTTTTAGATTCATGCTTATCTTTCACAGTGCTCATATTTTTTTTTCCCTCCTTTTCTTCTTTCTCAGTTTCTGCTTTCGGTGGATATACTGATGAAGAGGGTTCTGAGATGTGTTTATATAAATTTAAAAGGATTAGAAATAAAGATGAGATATATGCGTGTATGTTTGTTGTTTGTCTTTGGCACTTTGCCTCTTCGGTCCTCAGTGGGCTCTGTCGTATTATATCATCTTTCAACTTTGTGTGTGGGTCAACGGCGGGATCACTAAGTCGATTATACGTGATATATTAATTTTTATTTATCATTATCATTGTTTTTATACGCGGAAATTATTCTTTATTTATTATTTTGTTAACAGTGTTTGTATGAAGTATAATGTATTTTAAACAAAGATAAAGTTAGAAGATTGTAGGATTTAAGGATAGTTAATGAAGTTTAAGAATTCTTTATTATATGTCAAACATGTTGAAAGTGACTTATAAATATAAATATGATTGATTAAGTTGATGATATAGATATTCTACTCACCTGCTCTTGCACAAGGTAGCTTATTTTAATGCATGGTTGGGCAAGCTAATCCTGTCTGTTGTGTCAATTATTTGCCCGATTCAATTTTAATATACTCCCTCCGGTCCTAAATATAAGACCACTTTGACTTTTTTTTTTGAAGTTAAGGAAGCAAATTAGACCATTAAATTATAATATATGTCACATGAAATTAGATTATATGTTAGTTTATAAGTAGAATAAATTAGTTTTGAAGAAAAAAGATTTTTTTTGGACCTGAAACTACTTTTTTTTGGACCGGAGAAAAAAATAAAAAAAGTCAAAGTGATTTTATAATCAGGACAGGAGGGAGTACTATTTTGTCTTTTATGCATGGTACTTTTCAAATGAACAGCACAACAAATTTGAAATGTATGTACAGCACAACAATTATTTGGCCGATTCAATTTTAATATACTACTTTGTCTTTTCTGCAAAAGTATACTACATCAATATAATAAATTATTTTTATATTTTTCAGATGTACTTCCTCCTGTCCATATTATAAGATATAGTCAACATTTTTTCAGTTACCAATAAAACATCTTGGAATTATTTGTTATTGGTAGATTTAATAGAGTTTTACATTTACACCCTTACTCATTTATTATCACAATTTCTCTCCGCTCCTTGCATCTATTATTATATAAGGGCATGAATAGAAAACATACATTTATACACGTCCAAAAAAAAAAGAAAACATACATTTATTACTCTGACTTTGCCTATTACCTCTTATATTTTGGATCAAAAAATTTGCCATGTTACCGCTTTGTTCCTTATTATAAGTCCAACTAACACAAATATTTTGTTCATAAATATAAGTCCACTTTGGAATCAATTAATGTTATTGTAACTATTTTACCCCTATGTTGGAAATAGGGAAGATAAGAGAGAATGTTTATAATGCATAAAATATTATTTTAACATATATTCTTAAATGAGGGCAAAGTTGGAAATTTATTTTAAAAATATGACATATTTAATGCTATAACTTCCATTTCTTGATACGTGAGAAGTAGTTAGGGTGGACTGATAACAAAGAACAGAATGGTACCTCTTATATTTAAAATCGGAGGGATTACAGCACAACAAATTTGAAATGTATGTTACTAAGGCAAGCCGCCTAATCAGCTAATGAGACACCCTTGAAGAAATTACCACAATTGTGCTTCTCGAAGGACGACATCATTGAATATTTTTTTGGCTGGAAAAATACGATTGTGGCTCGGATGAAATGCCTCTTGTAGGTAAGAAGAAGGCTTCATCTCTGACTTGGCATGGCATTTGTGAGGTCTGGAGGAAATTTAAACCAGGAGTTGGCCATAAGGTAGGAGATGGCAAGTCCACTTCGTTATGGATGGATAACTGGTCAAATATGAATGTGCCCCTCGTTGACCTTATCCCTGACAGGGAATCTCTTATTGATAGGAATGAGCGGGTTGTTAATTATATCATGGATAATGGGGATTGGAATATAAGGATGATGGGGCAATGGCTCCCGGTTCATGTTATTGACTGAATTACCTGTGTGCACCCACCCCGTGAGGAGAGAGGAGATGATAAACACTTCTGGAAACCCTCTTCTAACAGTTGTTTTTCTGTTAGCTCTGCATATTCTTTCCTTGTTGCAGGTACACAGATAAATGATGACTCTATTTGGAAGATCCTATGAAGATGGAAGGTCCCGGAAAAGATCAAGTCTTTTATGTGGCTATCTGTGCATGAAAGAGCTCATACCACTCAATTAAGGAGAGACAGAGGCCTTGAAGTTAGAGACGGCTGCCCCTATGCATGTGGTGGTGAAGAGGATATCCTCCATCTCCTTCGTGATTGCCCTCATGTCAAGAAATGTTGGAAATCAGTGCTTCAGCGAGGAAAATGGGATATTTTCTTCTCCATGTCTAGTGTGGAGTGGATTCGATGGAACCTTACCAATGATGTTAGTATGCCTCATACAAAAAAGATCCCATGGTCTACTCTTTTTGGATATTTATGCTGGGATATCTGGGTCTCAAGATGTAACAGACTCTTTGGAACTTCAGAGGACAATATGCCCCTGAGGGTTAATCACACTTTCTTTAAGGCTTGTTATGATCAAGATTTAATGAAGGTGAGGCCAACGGGTCGAAGTAAGGAGCAAAGCAATGGTGACAGTACAGAGATTGAGAAGGATACTGTTAGGATAATGGTGGATGGCTCAGTCCTTGAAGATGGCCATAGTGGATGTGGAGGCTTTATCCAAGATCAGGAGGGACGATGGTTAGGGGGTTTCAGCTGTAAACTAACTAATGTCCCCCCAGTTCTTGCAGAAATCCTAGGTATCATCCATGCTTTCAATTGGTGTTGGAGCAGAGGATACAGGAAACTTATATTATACTCAGATTGTGTTGAAGCCATCAATTATATTCTTAGAGGTTGTGATGATAACCACCATTTCAAGGATATAATTGATGAGGTCCGGCTCATCTATAATAGGGTTTGGATAGTTCAGATGCACCATGTTCCAAGGGAAACCATTAGCATAGCAGACATGTTAGCGAAACACTCACATAGGTTAGAAGGCTTGTTTTGTATGTTCCACCAACCTCCACCCTTTCTTGAAGGGCTAGAGGTGAATGGAAGTCTGATATAGGTTGTTTTTCCCGTTGTATTACAGTTTTATGCGGGAAAAAAAAGAGATGGGACCACGGGCCTGAGAGCTCGGACCTACACTAAAATATACCCTATTTTCAAGGGATAAAGTGCATTTTTATACTAAACTTTTTATAAAGGAATATTAGGTGTTCGAAAGTTATTTTAATTAAAAGCATTTTTAGCTTAGAAATATCCAATACCTAACAATTTGGGAAAATAACAAAAAAAAACCCTTCAATAAGGGAAAACACAAATCACTCCCCATACAAACACAAATCACTCCCCATACATTTCAAAATCCCATTTCACACCTTAGGGACTAATTTGGGATTTACATATGTTTTTCAAAGACAAATATACCCTCCCCATATACCTATCGCTTCGTGGTGCCCTCCCCACAACCCTATCCCCACAGACCTTATTCGAAGGTTGCATCTTCAACTTCGACAACAGCATCGAGTGGCGGCCTTATCACGGCAACTGCGGTTACGCCCTCCACAACGGCAAGTACTCCGCTACCCGAGTTTCCATCTATGGCTTCATTTCCTATCCCTCTTCGTACAGACCCTTTGTTATGAAAGTCTATTTAACTTGATTCTTTCATTTGAAGTAGAAGTCCTTTTCTGAGGAATAAGTTTTTTTTAACCTTGTTTTGCTATGAAAGTCTTCTGAATAGTGTCAACATATTTTTTGCTCTTTTTAACTTGCTCTTCCTCACTCATCTCTTTAGTTGTAACTTGCTTGTGCTGGAAAATAATCATGTATAATTGATAGCAATTGGCTACCTTGAAAATGGGTGAAAATTGAATAGCCTGCACACCATGGTGACATTGTTATAGCACTTCCCATATGATTAAACCCTTCATTAACTACCTCATTTTCTTATTAGGCGCCAACAAAGCCTGTGGTAGTTGGTTTTGGCATATCAAAACCAGAGCATGCGAAACTGTTTGCTCTTTGCACATAAATTTTGGTGCTTCTATCTTGATGCAGCTACTTATTACTAAATCATGTTATTTGATTTAATATAGATAGCGGGATGGGGAGTTCATGGGGTGATTGTTGGCAGTGCTATGGTGAAGTTGCTTGGTGAGGCCAAATCTCCACATAGATGGCTTGAAAGAATTAGAAAAATTCACCAAGTAGTTAAAATCTGCAATTCCTTTAGAACATAGTTCATGAGAGCTTGAATACGATTAATATCCTCTTCATACTTCTGAACTACACCTATTGTATTCCTTAGTGCTTCATATCTTTGAACTAGCTTGGACACAATAATTTAGCCTCTATATCTTGCTACGATCTTAATGTATCTTGACAATTATATGAATTTTGATAAGATTATTTTATTTGCCACCTGTTAACATAAACACACAGCTGCTAACGTGACTAAGCCCATTCGTAGTATTTCTGGTGATACTGATCTTTTCTTGTGCAAGAATAATAAATTTTAAATTGTTGAAGGATAGGTGCAATCAAGACTTGATAGTCAAATTGAATCCCTGTTCGCCATCAAGCATTAATCGCAAGTGCATGGATCGCAAGTAGTATAAAGTATTGTTCTTACGGAGATTTGGACTAAAATCTTGACCAACCAAAAGACTAAGTGATTTCAATCAAGTTGAACTAAGAAAATATTTTTTGTTGTGTAAAGAAATGTTGAAAATCTATTTCTAAAAGCTATAAAGTGATAAAAACAATGGTTCTTTTGACTTAAAGGATTAAATGGGGTCTAGGAGTATTTATCCCCTTTGCATTTCATAAGACATGAAGAACTCCCTCTCAAATGGTATTTTCCATGAATATATGTGTTTGTCTAGGTTCATATGCACTTGACTAAGCTCTCTCAAGTCAAAATCAAGTTTATCTTTTCATTAAAATGCACAATCTCTTGCTACAAATCATGAAAATCCCATTTGAAAACAAACCTAATATGACAATGTAAGGTTAGCAAAGATATCTCTAGTTTACCAACAAACTTTCCATTTATCGTGTAAATTTCAAACATGATTTTAACCAAGTTCTACATATGGATTAGCTCTCTCAAGTCAAACCCACATGAACAAATCAACTAAATGGTGGCCAAACACTTAGAAGCATGAAGAGAAGGATAAAATTAACACACATATTTATATATATCATTTACTACCAAAAGAGAGGAAGAATCAAGTCTTAATCCATACAAAGGTTAAAAATAATCCTAGAATGGAAGTTTAGCCATTCATGGAGAAGAATATACAAATTTGGAAAGTAAGAACAACCATGGAGAAGTTTCAGAGAAAAAAAAAGAAGAGAAGAACAAGAAAAACCAAGGGAAATGAGGATGAATCTCTTCAAATCTTCAATCTCCACTTGAATCTCCTTGAAAATCCTCAAGCCCTAGCTTAGAAATACTCCCAAGTAGCCCCCCTAAAGAAAGCCCAAGTCGAAAGAATATGTTTCTGTGCGTTTTTGGGGTGTTTTATAACCCTATTTTCAAGCTGAAACTGTACAATGTGCACTCTGTCAGCAGTTTTGGCTGCGGCCAAGAATTTTGTCTGCACTGGTTGGCTGCGGCCAATAACCCTTTGCCTGAAATTTTTCTAGATTTGGCTGTGGCCAGGAATTTTGCCTGTCTTTTGGCTGCGGTCAATAACTTTCTGCAGCTTCTCTTTTAAGCTTTCTTGGTTGCTTTAAATCTTCTTTTCCACTTCTTGCTCCTTGATTTGAGGATCAAATGCAACTGAAATGTGGCTTAATTGATTGGCTTCACCCACCTTACAAGAAATAAAATCTACAAAAGCCAAAGTTGATAAAAAGAGGGTAAAATATTCACATTTAAATCAAGAATTCAATGACTTTAACCCAAATATCAACTTGGCACATTTTCCTTTCATGTGTACATCAAAATATGTATAAATCCACCCAAAAAGTGTAAGAATTATAGGAAAATGTGTTAAAATGATATGAATTTCAAGAGGTTAACAATCCCGTCCATCCATCCATCTGTTGATTAACCACACCATAAATTGATGGTACCATGTGCATTCATTGAGATTTTATTTTTTTGGGAAAAAAGACCTCAATTAATTTACATTGTCACAAAAAACACACACCCACCCAACACACACACACATTATTGCGAGACAAATGCAGCTGCTCCATATATAATTACTGGATGATGCCCCGGGGAAAGGAGGATTGTTCAAAGAAAGTGCAGGTTAAAGGAGAAAATAGTACTTCCTCCAATGAAGATATAAATCCAAATCCTCGTCTAACCGGGCTAAACTTGTATAGAAAGCAATGGTATAAGGAGCACAATGTGAACAAAGCACAATCCTTGTTAGCTAAAAATGAGGAGTTCTTGAGAGGATGGAAAGCATTGCCTAAGTTTGAGAGGGAGAAATATTGTAAAAAAAAAAGCATTGGGTTTTCTTGAACAACCAACCACTATAAAGCGATTCAGACGAGCCTAAATGTAGATGGACTGCACTCAATGTTACTCTAGCATTTGTATTTGTAATTATTGTAAAATTAACATGTTTTGAGACAATTTGACAAGTTATAAACATTCTATTTTGACTTTTTGCATGTTTCATGGAGTATGAGACAATGTTCCCTTTTGGTATGTTGTATGAAATATTGAATTTATATTGAATGGAGTATGGGAGAAACTTCTCTTTTTTTTTTTCTATGTTTCTTGGTGGTTTATTCACAAGTCTCTTTGAATATATTTATTAAAAAACAAATAACTTTTAACAATTTTTTGGTAAGCATTAACAACTTCACCATAGGAATTAACAAGATCTAAATAGCGATTAACAACTTACAATTTTTTTGCCGGCAATGTGAATGAGATGTTTGCTCCAAGCGTTAACAACTTCTTCATAAGCATTAACGTACAACTTCATCGTACGAATTAACAAGGTGTAAATAACGATTAACAGCTTACATAGAAATTTTGTACTTATAATTTACAGGGTGTGAATAGCGATTAACAACTTACAAGCGTTAATAATTTCTTTGTAGACATTAACATCTCCTTCGTATACATTAACAAGGTTGGCGTGGCGTTTAACAACTTTCACATTTGCTTTTCACACACACTACTGTCAGCGTTAACAATTTATTCGCAGTTATTAACAACTTTATCATACATATTAACAATATTTATGTAGTAATTAACAACTTTGATGCTTGCTGTTGCGAATGTTCGAGTGCAATTAAACTTCATTCTTAATTATAAGACACTAAATTTATGGCAAATAACAATCACACCCTAAAGTAGCAACATTAAACCACATTCTTCATTGAGAAAGAGTTTTTTTACATATTCAATGACAAGTAAACATTAAGATCATGATGCTACTTAATGTTTCCTTGTTGTCACTAAACCGAAAAGGTCATTTACAATTTGTTGCCATAGTATTTACAAAATAGACAGCATAGTGCCATGATGATATCATCAACTTCAAAGCTTCAAATGTTATCCCCTCTTTTATGGTTTTCATCCTCACACCACCTCCATTATATTCAATTTTACCTTCAAAATTACATACAAACTTGCCTCCAACATGGAAATAACAACATAAAACTTTTAATTCTCTAAAGCCACCATCAAGTGCCGTTTTTTCATTCATCCCTGCAAAAAAACAATTAATTTTCCAAGGGTTAAGTGTCAAAAATACACATGTGATTTTGTCAAAAGTTCATATAGCACGAAATGTTTTTTTAACAAAATCATACATGAACTTTCAAATTGGATCAAAAGTCACATTTACAGTTATATTCCAAAAGGAAGTGATTGGTGTTGGACGAACATTTTTACAAAATCACACGTGTATCTTTAACCCTAAGTTAACTTTAGATGTGTATTTTTGATCCAATTTGAAAGTTCATGTGTATTTTTGGTCAAAAAACAATTTGGTATTGGATGAACTTTTGATAAAATCACACGTGTATTTTTTACCCTCAACCCATTTTTCAATATATGACTTTTCATCCTATGTCTAATGTCATTACATAGTTTGTGAAGAATAATAGCTGAACCCCTCTATTAACAACTGCATATTTGGTTTTAACATTTACATCATAACTATTAACAACTCAGTGACAACAAATTACTGTTAAACAATATTTTTTATGACAGAACCAAGATTAACTCCATAAGCATCCCAAAATGCATTATGTTCCTCTCTTTCGCTTTAAGACATAACCTTAATTCCATCTCAATATTTAGCTTCAACGGGTGTGTGGTTTTTAGATTGTCTCAATTTTTAGCTTCAATGATTATTTTCCAGCACAAGCAAGTTGCAACCAAAGAGATGAGTGAGGAAGAGCAAGTTAGAAAGAGCGAAATATATGTTGAAAGTATTCAGAAGGCTTTCATAGCAAAACAAGTCTCCAGAAAAAAAAACTTATTCCTCAAAAAAGGACTTCTAGTTCAAATGAAAGAATCAAGTTAAATAGACTTTCATAGCAAAGGGTCTGTGTGTGAAGAGGGATGGGAAATGGAGCCACAAATGGCAACTCGGGTACTTGCCATTGTGGAGGGCACAACTGCAGTTGCAGTGGTAAGGCCGCCGCTCGATGCCTTTGTCGAAGCCGGAGATGCAACCTTCCAATAGGATCTGTGGGGATGGGGTTGTTGGGAGGGCACTGCGAATCGATAGGTATGTGGGGAGGGCAGGTATGTGGGGAGGGCATATTTGTCTTTAAAAAGCATATGTAAATCCCAAATTGGTCCCTAGTGTGTGCAATGAGATTTTAAAATGTATGGGGAGTGGTTTGTCTTTTCCCTTATTGAAGGGTATTTTTATGTCATTTTACCTAACAATTTTGACCTGGCCATTAATATAATTAGTCAAAGTTTAGTTTGACCGTTAAATGCCATATGGCACTCAACAAGCCATCTTATCGCCACATGTCATTTAACAGTGTCATGTAAGGTGCCACATGTTATGTAACGGTCAAATTAAATTTTAACTAATGGCCAGATCAAAATTGCTACATTTTAGTTACTTCCAGGTCAAAAATGCTATTAAAGAAACTTTCGGACACCTAGAGCTCCTCCATAAAAAATTTCGGGCCAAAAATACACCTTATCCCTATTTTCAAAGCTTAGCTCGTGTGCACATAGGCCTCAAATATATTTAATAAAAAATTATTTTTTTAAATCTTTTAAAGAAATT
Organism: Mimosa bimucronata; assembly: GCA_037074515.1. Taxonomy (NCBI): domain Eukaryota; kingdom Viridiplantae; phylum Streptophyta; class Magnoliopsida; order Fabales; family Fabaceae; genus Mimosa; species Mimosa bimucronata. The sequence continues at coordinate 24,734,786 of CM073447.1, forward strand.
AAGTTAGAATAATTAATTTTTAATTTGTTTGTCTTTAATAAAATGTTTGCTGAGGTGTAAACTACCTTTTCATCATTCATTATATGTGTTTATTGAGTTATTTTTTTATAGTCTCCGTGATATATTCAAACATTCTCAAATTAATGTTTTGGGATTATGGTTTCTTCTTATCTGACAGTAATTTTTCTTGTTTTCACTGTTTGAATTAAATATGTAAAGGAGTTTTGTTTCAAATTGTTTAAAAATTAATGTTTTTCACTTGTCTAATAATCATAATTTCAAATCACCACTAACTTATTGAAAAGATTTTTTATTGCATTAATTTCTTTAAGACCTTGTGATGAATCTACCCTTTTCCTTTGAATCGGAGAAGTCTGTAGAAACTAGAAAGTTTGAGTCTGCTTTTTGACTTTCATGGCACATCCCCTCTGTGTTTGACTTTTGATTGATGAGAGCGCATAAGTAATGTATTGGTCCGGGTTCAAATTACGCTAGGGGAGGGAGAGGACAAAAAAAGTTGAATGAGAGAAAGAGTGATGACAAGTTATAAACATGATTTTTTGGTACTTTCTTTCTCTAGTTTTAAATATAAAATATATTTATCTTATTAGATTAATTATATTAATTAAGTTAGTTAAAATCATATGATATTACCAAATGACCCTAAAAATCTCTACCTTTATCCCGATCATTCATCTCTTTCTTGTTTACTATATATTGAAGGGTATCAATATAGATATTCTGGAGAAAAGTAAGAGAAATTAGAAAGATGTCTTATTTAGGACTAGGCTCATCTCCCCAAATAAGTCATATATTTAGGATCAAAGGGAGTATATTCTTAAATGAAGGTGCATCGATGTCTTCTTAGCGGGAGAGGAACCCCTCCTTTTCTTATGTATCATTTTCCCTCCTTTTTATTATTAATAACCATTAGATCTTCTTTGAATGGTTCAAATTTGATGTTTATAATATCATTATTGAAAATCAATCAAAATATATTTTGTATAAATCCAAATCTGAACCATTGAAAGAAGGGGCTAAGAAGGATACAAAAGAAAAGGAGGGAGAGAAGTAGAATCTAGAATAGAAAGATTTAGGATTGGATAATCTATTGCTGATGAAGAACTTTCTTTTATAGTGGAGGTAGGAGGTATTTTAAAAAGTAATATCCACTTATATATGAGTCACCCATAATATAATATTGATTAACTTATAACGATCTACCCTCAATATCTCAATTAATGGGATATTATATGATTTGGATTAAAAAAAATTAAACTAATTATATGTTTATAACATCAAATAAATTTAATATTTTTAACTATTTTTATTTACGTACAGGTGTAAATATTTAGAAATAATTTATATTCAAGATAAGATAAATAATAAATTATTAGGACATGTTAACAAGATGAAAGGGGTAGAACAATTTGTGGGCCAAAAAAAGGGTAGAATAATGGGAATCGAGAGATGATAAAACCACATTTATTATTCTCAAGAGCCAACTCACTATAGGTGCTGGTTATTATAGTTCCATGCCACTGTACCTGTATAAAGATAGCTGCACTCATCCAATTTGAATCGTCTAAGTCTGATGATATGGATGGTGTTAAATTTAATATTTTATTAATTGTTAAATCTTTAATAAGGAAAACATTTTTTGAATAGAAATCACGTTATTCTTCTTTGACAATAACAGCCTTATTTTATAAAATGACATCGAATCCGTGACTTTGCACTTATTGAGGATATAACAAAGCTATAAGCTTTTTCTTATACATAAATTTCAAGAAAAGGGTTGGACTTACCCACAATCTAAAGGTAGAGATTCTAATTCATAATTTATTGGGGCCTATCCCTGTAGGCTCTGGAACACAAAACTACAAGCCTTTAGTAGCCCTTTAGTAGGAAATTATTTTTCTGATACATAGTTTCTCACCAGTTATGCTCTGACCCAATAAAATTTATTTTCCCCTAACAAATCGACTTCAAATACTCAACAAATCTATCAAAATCAGAGTAAGAGGACCCACCTTCACTCACACTAGCCTTGGCTTACATTTGATACTCTAATACTTTCGCCGCTTCTTTGAGTTTGCATAATTTCCTGCTGGTTTGGATATTGCCTAAAGCACCACTGAGTGCTCCAAATGGATTTACAGGGCCATCAAGGGTAGCAGTTGGTAAGGAGACTTGCTTGCTGTCATTATGAATGATAATGATGTTGGTGTCTAGAAATCCAGCATTGTTCATTGCTTCATAAGCATGACCAGCAGTCATAGCCCCCAGTCATAGAAATCACGTTATTCTTCTTTCCTAGAAGATCCCTTGCAAGTTGCAACAGCCAAGACCAGTAGATATACTTGTGAAACTGTGTCCTGTCCCAAAAGTATCATAAGTGTTGGCATCAGTGACTAAATTTTCATGCAGCACAGTAGATCTTCCAACTATTTTCTTTTGCTATGCAGATCTTATTGGGGCAGCACCTGCAAATGAAAAATTGGGTAGTTCAAGTTGCCCTCAAAGGCACTGTCCTTAGGAGATATTCTACAAACCTCCTAGTAAATTAGGATGCGGCACTCCCCAAGATTAAATGAACCATTCCTGCATAAAGCAAAGTGACAGGACAATAGCAAGATAAAACATGTAACTCAGAAAAAGGAGAGGAGTAGAGCTCAGGGATTGAGCTCAAGGTCGCCTGACCACAGTCCTCACCGACCTCAGCCTTTGACATCCTCCTCTTACAAATGACCTTAGCACATTGCCTTTAATAAGCAAAAACATATAACCATTAGAAGTCATAATGATTATTAAATTAACAGTTACAAAACATTTATCATTGGCGGTTTGATGCAATTAAAGTTATTAAAACGGTTACTAATGTAATGTAACCGACACATAAATATTTCAACGATCATCTCGAATGGTCAATTTAAGGACTTCTCTTTAATTTCCATCCTTTTTAATAACTCAAGATCATATTTTGTTATATACTGGGCATTCTTAGTCTTGAATTATATGAGACTTCTCATTTGACACACTCGCACACAAATTTTCCAACAATGAGCAATTTCATCCCTTTTGGGAAATCCAGCTAGCCCTGAGGTTTTTCTTAAGGTATCCATCTTGCGCCTATGACCTGTGAGGATTTTGTGTGGGTGTGCCCGCAAATTCATTGCTTCTCTTACAAACTAACACTAGAAAATGTAAGCATCAAATCTTAATTTCTAAAAGAAGATGGAGATCCTGGTGCCCAACATCCCATATAATTTTATCATTAGGTGTGTTAAAAACATGATGCAGAGAATAAGATCTACCACTCCCAACCTTGAGCTAAGATGCCCCTCTAGTATCTGAAACAGAGTGTATGACATCTGCCCTCAACTCAGCTGCCAGCTACACAAGATCTTGTTCATAAGTGTGTGTTTTATAATTCGATATATAGATAGATAGATATTGATTTTGGGATTTATTAGATTAAATCTATAAGTATTTTATATCTAATTGTGACATCCAAAAAGTTAAATGATTAGTGATAATTTAAGACTTGATTTTGGGATTAATTAAAAAGTTGAGAGCTTTAGAATGAATTCATGAAAATGGAAGTATTTTGGGGAATTTGTGAAGACCTAATTTCTCACTAAACTTGAAAAAATTCCAATTAGAGAAATTATTTTTGGACTCAAAAGAGATCATAATGAAATAAAAATCTTAGTGGATATTTAAAATAAATTTTAGAAAGTGAAAGAGGAATTTTACCTTAAAAGAAAATATCTTATTTTAAGGATATAAGAAGCTATTAGTAATTTCCTTATCCTACCTATTTTGATTCTTTTTCTTTTATCCCTTCCTCCATTTTCCTTTTCTCTCCTTCCTCCTTGACCCCCAACATTTTCCCATTCCTCTTCTTCTTCTTCGAGTGATGCAAGGGTGAGGGAGAGAGATCAAAGACGGTGGAGGAGCCACTGTCGTCGACGACGGCACCGGCGAGAGTGGTAATCAACGTTCATCCCTTCCTCTTTTCCTTGTCTTTTCGTGATCGCTGGGCCGTGCAAGGAGAGTGAGATCGGTGAGGATTTCAGAGGGTGAAGTGGAGCTGATCGTGGGAGGATTTTCCAATGAGCTATCTGGCGAATTTGAGAGAATATGAGAGCTCTTTGATTTTGGGTAATTTTCCCTTCTTTCCTTTCCCTCTTTGTTCTTGCTTTTCAAAAATAATTTTTGAGGGTTTGATTGATTTTCAAAATTTAGGGTTGTTTAGTGATTTCATTGATTTCTAGCACTTCCTTGGAACTTCATAGAAGGTTTGACAGGTTTGATTTTGTTAGATTTGATCATATGAGCTCTACATATTAGAAAAGATTTGAATAAGCTAGGGTTTGTGAGGGGTTCCGAAATTTGGGGTGAATCTTGGTAATTTAATGGTTTCTATAGGCTTATTTCTGCTTATTAAAGATTCCAAATGGTTTAGTGATAAATCAATATTTTTATATATTTTATCCCACCTTATTCTATATTTTTTGAAGTAATTTTAGGCTATCTTGGACGAATTTAGAAATATTTGGATGATTAGCCAATTTTAGGAAATAATGTAAATCTGAATTAATAATGAGATTATTGGGTTTAAAATAGCTAATATTCTTGTTGCCTATTTTGTGATTGATAAATTATTTCTAAATATTTAAAATTACAATCTTATTTAATTCTTGTAGGTCAAGGAATAGGAGACTAGAAGATCCTAAGGTGCAGAATGAGTCTTAGAAAATTAAGGGATCTAATGGTTAAATTTTGATGGGCTAGTATAATCTTATTGGGCCCAAACTTTAGACCTAATTCTCCCCTCTCCTTACAAAAGGAACGCCATCAGATCATAAAAGGGGAGGCCGAACGACGCAGACGCTCACGCGGCGCACCATCAGAAACACGTTGAACCATCTCGCAATCTCTCAATCACGCCAAAGCTCCCACCAATCATTCACCAACACTACTATAAAAAGTACTTTTAATGTCACAAATTTTGGGGGTTTTCACGTCACTTTTTCAAGGGACATTGAATCAAGTGACATGGAAAATAGACTTTTAACGTCACATAAACAAGTGACATAGAAAGTCAGAGAAACAACGTCACACATAATATTATGTGTGACGTTGTAAGTTGCTCGGAGAAACCACGTCACACATAATATTTATGTGTGACGTGGTTTCCAGGAAACCATGTCACACATAATATCTTGTGTGACGTGCACGTCACACATAATATATGTGTGACATGGTTTTCAGGAAACCACGTCACACAAGATATTATGTGTGACATGGTTTCCAGGAAACCACGTCACACAAAATATTATATGTGACGTGGTTTCTTTCTTTTTTTTAAAAAAAAAACGTTTTTAATTTTTCTATTCCCCGTTGATATTCAGCAATTTGAGAACAAAAACCTATTCAAACCAATTTACAAGACTTACAAAACATTTTGGCAAGTATGCAATATTTGCAGCAATTACAACGTAACAGCATTTGCAAACCAATTTACAATTGAACATTAAACATTCTATGGCAGACCAATTTACAAGACTTACAAAACCATTAAATATTCTATGGCATTTTTTGCAATTTACAATTGAGAAAAAAAGGCAGCAGATTTAATTATCAGGAAAAAAAAGGAAAAGAATGAACCTGGATGAAGTGAAGCTGCGAACGGAGGCACGATTGAAATTGTTGAACCCGATAGGAGGAAAACAGAGCTGAAAAAAAACCTTGAACAAGTAAAAAAAAGAACCCTATAGAAATTGCATATTTAATTACCAGAAAAAAAAAGGAAAAAGAAAAGAAGAAATGAACCTGCAGCTGGAGGGTGAGGGGGATGGGGGGCGGCTGGGGGGGAGCAGTGGGGGGAGGGAAGGGGGGAGCTGTGGGTTAGGGGGTGGGGGAGCTGTGGGCACCAGGGGGGAGCTAGGGGTGTTGGAGGGGGGAGCTGTGGGCTTTTGGGGGGGTAGGGGAGCTGAGGACACGGGGGTGTGGATGGGGGAGAGTTGGAGCTGATGTTTTTGTTTTGGGGGGGTGGGGATGGGAGACAGCTGGAGTTGATGGTTTTTATTTTGGGGGGCGCGAAATGAAAAAATTAAAGTGGGGGGGGCGGGAAATAAAAAAAAAGGAGGGGACGGGTTTTCCACGTCACACCAAAATTTTGGTGTGACGTGGAAAACAACTTTCAACGTCACACCACATTTTGGTGTGACGTTGAAAGTAGTTTCAATGTGGGAGGGGGGCGGGAAATGAAAAAAAAGGAGGGACGGGTTTTCCACGTCACACCAAAATTTTGGTGTGACGTGGAAAAGCACTTTCAACGTCACACCACATTTTGGTGTGACGTTGAAACATTTTCCATGTCACACCAAAATTTGGTGTGACATGGAAAGTGCTTTTCAATGTCACACTTAATTTAAGTGTGACGTTGAAAAGTTTCAACATCACACTTAATTTTAAGTGTGATGTTGTTTCTTTCCTCTTTGTTTTCAATGTCACATTTTTAAATAAGTGACGTTAATTGGTGACATAAAAAGGGCTTTTTGTAGTAGTGCAAAGTCCAAGCACTTCATTTGACTTCATTCATACACATCACTGACGCAAAGGAGAAAAGCCAAACAAAATTATATAATTATCTCCAATTCCATCCCATGGCCGTGAGTTCATTCATCAAGATTGAAGGTAGAGATATTTCTATGGGAGCTTAAGCTAATTTGGGAGACAACTTGGGAGGAGCATGGAGGAGACTAGAGCCTAGGCTTTTCATTTGAAGACTACAAGGGAGTGTTTTTGCTTTATCTTTTTAATCCAAGACTTGGGATTATTTAGTTTTAAATAATTTTGAGTTGTATTAATTGAGATTAATCTAGTTCTAGATTAAATACTCATTTGTTCTTTGGGTTGGATTGGTAATTGGATCTTATTTTTGCTTCATCGATTGTTGGATTTTATGTTTACAAACCCTTGCATTGGCAATTAAATTTATAATTGAGTTTTCGTTGTTAATTTAAATGTCACTGTAGTTTCTATTGCAAATTTGGGTTTTTATCACTTGATTGTTTAATTGAGTGGTCGATTGTTTAATTAGATAATCCAAAATGTAATTTCCACAATTACTTGAATTAAATTGTTTTGGTTTTAATATATTTAATTAACTAACATTTAGTCCATTATGAGTTCTCTAGTGGATTAAGTGGTGTTGTAATGAGGGTTTCCCATGCAATACTTAGGTAATTAGATACATGAATTCCAATTCTTGGTAATCTCCCTTTAGTCTAATTAATTCATTTAAGCTAAGAAAGTCAACTCCATGTGATTCCTAAGTTGTCCCCATTCGTCATAATTGAATCAAATAACCGTTCATTTTCCTTGTTAGTTATTAATTAGTTTCTTTACTTAGGATTTTAACCTCTCTTTCTAACCCCCCCCCCAAATTGCATTTGCATTCATATAGGTTAGTTTCATTCTTATTTAGGATTTAGATTTGCATTTTAGTTTAGGTCCATTTTTCTGCATTTTTATCACCTAACTTTAATCCAAAAGAAAAACCCATAGATTGCTCCTTGGGAGAATGACCTAGGTTGCCACTAGATTGCATTATTAGCTGGACCTAGTTTAATTGATTGTTTTAGCGACAAAAGTAAGGACATCATTTAGTTTTGAGATTGTTGATCCTATGTGAGATTTTCTTGTTTAAAGTTAAAACAAGATAGGTTTAACAAGGAATTCTTTGAATATGAGCTTTTAAACTTGATTTATGGTGTAACACCTAAAATTTTCTACTATATTATAGCAATTTTAATTGAATTATAACCACTTTCCAATGTCAGAAGCCCAAAAATACGGAAAATTTAAAACTTTTTCTTTTAAAACATTAAACCAACTTCCTTTAAGTTGGAATGGGCCTTTCAGACAAATTGGAACAACTTAAAACTATATAAAATAAAGCGGTTGATAAAACAATTAAAAGTACGCTAACCCTCTTAGGGTAACTATTCTTAATTCATAATACTTGGGAAATTTAAATCTCTTAATAAATTTATACAATTCTATTTTCTATGCTTTCTACTATTAATTTAATAATTTGATTTTACATCATATACAAATAAACTTACTTTTAATAATCTAATCTTAATTTCTTTACCTAATCTTATTCCAGCACTCCTGCCTTATCTCAATCATCTCACTATCTCCCAGCTTCTCTGAAACAGCAGTTTAACGCAGTTTATGTCATTAACTGTAAATTTTTATGCATGCATTGGCATGTATACATTTTATAAACCTGAACAAATATTACAATCACACATACTTCCTGCGCTCATTCTCTACCAGCCACTGATAACAATATATTCGTTAACTAGTGGAGGCCTTACCTGCAGGATTTCTCGTTATAACATTTAAAGCTATAACGTAACTAATCTGGCAAAGGGGGAGCGACCCACCTAAGCCTGGAGTACTCCATAAACTAGGAAGTAAAACTTCCATGCAGGAATTAACAAGGTTTATCACCTTCATGCATAATGTAAACTTGAAACAGATATTACAAAATTATACATGCAATTTGAGTGTAATGAGATAAACTGCTACCTGGATTCTGAGATTACTCGACACTGAATTCCTTTTCTTCACAATACTCTGGAGTTTCCACTCCACTATCTTGTCCTATAAATATTTATAATATAGAACACTACATCAATATCTAAACTTATTTATAATAATTAAACGTCTCTCACGATCCTATATTACTACCCTTCCCTTGTTAACTTTAAGCACTAGCTACTTCCATTTCCAAATAATCATACACTTTAATACCATCATTTAGAATGACTTTCCTTTACTTAACTTATATATAATTCTCCTGTTACTAATCAAGAGAACCAAGGATTCAATTGATACACACATACAGATGTCAAGAATCAATTAACAACAAGCTCACACATAGAAGTTAAAGTAATTCAGAACATACTTAAGCATCAAGCAATACAAGTATATACAAGTACAAGCATCAATGCATCCTTAATTACTTAAATCAAATTTACATCATATATTAACATATATAACAACTTACTTTACCTAATTAAATTCAATGGATTTATAATAAATTTCTAATGATAATATTTTTCTTCCACGTTAATAATTATTACCTACAACTTAACTTATTGTAACCTGATCATTTAAAATCTAAAGGACACTTTTAATTAATCTATTCCAATTAGTGTTTCTTATTCTCGATGTTTGACTATTAACTTCCCTAAAAACCAATTCTGGTGATAATAAAATTCCTAAACCCCTAACATCATAATAATGGTATCACATAATCATCAAAACATGATCATACAATTTTAGTTAATTCTGTAGTTACTTTGCAATGCTTGTCTAGTAGGAAAAGTTTCAAATCACTACCTAATTCCAACTAGACTCCCTCTTTCTTCCAAAATATCTCACTCAATAATGTAATTCCCTAAAGGGTATAACCAATAATTAAAAACAGTATCTTAAATAACCTCTAATTCAAGTTTAATAACATCAAAATTTCTTCCCTTCCCTGACAGTGAACCCCTCGGCAGAGCAAGTAGGAAGGAGAATAAAAAAAATTGAACAACTTAACATTCAAATAACAGTCAACATCAATTCCATTTTCCCTTCATCTTAGCAAAAACAAAATCGCAGAGGGACAGAATTTCAAGAACCAAGAAATTGAACAAGTAAGAAGAAAATCGAGCAAGCCAAAGAAGCAACCCCAAATTCAACATGCAAGACACACTTATAGACTTAAACTTACTCCTATTAATGTTTAATCAAGCTTTTGACCATTAAACCCCCAGAAATTGAAGGAAAGGGCGATGGATGAACAGTGAATCGAAGGGAAAATTGAGAGAAACTTGACCCAAACTACTTCACTTCTTAAAATTATTCTTGGAGTTTGTTAATCGAACCATAAGCTTCAGTTTTATGAATTTAGAAGCTTTAAAAACCTCAGATTTCAAATTGATTCCCCCCCCCAAAACTCACTGAATTAAACTAGAAAAGGAAGGAAAAACGGAGGAGAAAGGTTTACCTAAGGCAGACCCGAGCTTCTCGCATGTTCCATCATCCTTTGTCACCGGCCGCCGTCGTCAGAGGCTGTTGAAATCGAAGAACAGAAGTCGGGAGGGAGAGGAACAGAGGAACGAGACGAGAGTGAGGGAACAGAGGAACATTCGGGGTGAGGGAGAGGGAAAATGAGACTGAACACGTGGGAAGTATATAAAAATAGGAAAGGTGGAAGGATATTTTTAATAAGTGTTTTACTATTTTGCCCTTCATTTTATAACTGAAGATATTTTGAACTAAGGGCAGATATTGTCTTTTTCACTTTCTCTTTCCTATTTTACCCCTTTGTGATAATTTTATTTACCATTTCCCTTTTTAATTTAATCTGAATTTAGTCCCAGAATAATTTTTCTAGATATACTTTAGTTTCCAAATTTATTTATAAGGCTTTTTAAATATCAAACAATACCCCAAGGTTCTAAATATTCCCTTATTTAAATTCATCTTTCAACTATTTTTCCTCAACTAATAAATAAAATAACTCTTAAAATTTATTAAAAATTCCTAAAACATCATAAATTTTTTTATAAGACTTTTTAATTCCTAAATGCCACCCTAGGACCTTAAATAATTCCTTATTTTCTATTTTCTAAAATTTGGGATGTTACATATGGTATATAGGGGATGTTTATGTTCAACAATAATATTAGTTGGATTCTCTTGTTGGATGTAGAGTTGCATGAGATTTTGAGGTTTTGGGTGTTTATGAGAAAGGTACAATGTTGAGATTTGCAATGGTGAATATAATGAGGATCACTACAAAAAAGGCGGCATTTAGTTGCAGTTAAAAAGGTTATTTAGTAGGTTATAACCGCTACTAAGTAATTACTAGCAGTTATCATTACCGCTAGTAAAACGTCCGTGGTAAACATTTAGTCGCAGTTCTATGAAACCGCTGCTACATCGGTCAAAAAAACCGCTACTAAACAACAAATGAAAATTTCACTTTTGTTGTTTGTACATTAGCGGCGGTTAATGAAAACCGCTACTAAAGTGCATGAAAGAAGAAAACTGTAATTTTATATATTAGCGGCGGTTTATAACCGCTACTAATTCCACAGAAGTTTAGTAGCAGTTACAAACCGCTAGTAATGCTCCAATGGTTTTAGTAGCGGTTATAACCGCTACTGATGCCCCCTGAGTTTAGTAGCGGTTTATAACTGCCGCTAAAAGTATCAACCCTTAGTAGCGGTTGACTAACCGCTACTAAGTTTAAACAAAATAAAAAAAAATTCAACACTGCCAATTTAAATTCTACACTATTTTTAAGCAAAACTTGCAATATATAATTAAGAAGGTTTTTTAGCTCTGAAACATATAAAAGAATACATCGAATTAATAATTAACACCACAAAAACAAATTATTACAACAACAAAATCAATTTAACTATAAACAAAAAAAAGAATCCGATAGTGTAAACCTGAAAGAAAAATTAAAAGACAAATTAGTATATACAATAATTAAACATTAAATAAAAAAAATTATAACTACAACATGAATAATTTTAACAAAATTGATAGGGAGAGAAGAAGATAAAGGAAGACAAGGTCGGATGGGAGGAAAGAATGAAGGAAGGAAGGAAAGAAAGAAGGAAATGAGCATAGGGTGATCGAAATAATGGGAGAGTTGTGGGTATTTATAGACGCTGGAGGAGCTAATTAGTAGCGGTTTATATAACGTAGTAGCGGTTATAAACCGCTACAAAAAGTAGCATACCTTTAGTAGCAGTTTAAAACCGCTACTAAATTTTCGATTTTGAAAAAAAAATTGATAAAAGAAATGTATGAATATTCATTAAAAAAGACATATATTAATGTTTCATACACACCGTTATGTAAAATGCTACAAAATAAAAATAAATTGTCGCTTCAATCATCTTCTTGTTCCCCCCTAAGAAGAAAATAAAGACCTATATCAATTTCTGATAATAAAATATGTGGAAAATTGTATAATAACTTTGTAGTGAGCAAACTCACCTAACTACTAGTAAATGCCCGTCTTCTTCCGGAATGAGGTTATCGAAGTTTTCAGGTTCAAAATGCTGGCTATCTAGTTCCATATCATCTTCCTCACCTATTTCATAGAGGTCACAGGGCTTCATATGAATCACCATGTGCCAATCTTTGTGTTTATGATCTTGCACATAGTAAACTTGCTGCGCTTGTGAGGCAAGAATATACGGCTCGTCATCTGGTACTTCCCCTGTGTGAATGAGTCTTGAGAAATTGATAGATATGATGCCCAAGCTATTGACCGTAATGCCTCGAGAAGTTTCGGTGTCCACCCACATGCAGTTGAAGAGAGGCACGGTGAAATGACCTTGATAGTTTAGCTCGATGATATCAACGAGCTTCCCATAATATGATACGCCTCCAAATTGCATGTTAGTATCACGTAAGCTGGCATAACTCCTTGTACCAAATGTGCCAAACACTCCAGAATTTTGGGTGAGGGAACCTTCATCCCGTGCAATGGTGCAGAACTTAAAACCGTTGACGTTGTATGACGTATATCTTCTGACATGGTCGAGCGGACCAGTTGCTAGATTTATCATATCAGGTGGATGGGGATTGTTGTCGTTGAGTATTCTGCGTGCAAATCAATATGGAAACTCACGATGGACCTTTTTATCCACTTCAGCAGATGACCTTGTGCGGCTACGAAGCTGGCGTTTAACAAAACGTCGGAAATCCCTTAAATTCAAAACAACAAATCAGAAGATTTCGTGGTTTATATATAAAATAATACGATGCGTGTACACAGTGTAATACGATGTGTGTGCATAGTGTTATGATTCTTACTGAATGTAGGTCTCTACTTGAGGGCAATTTGTCAAGACATGTCTGTGTGCTTGCAACCTCTCAGTAGGAGTGAGCTTGTAATGCTGACTTCCTCCAATTGGCTTTCTGACGGGTGGGAATAATGTGTTAGAAGGTGAGTGGACATTGGTGGGACTGTCATCGATGCGAGAAGGGCGGTTGAACAAGGTCTCTATGTCATCAAAATACCGCGAACAATATGTTAACACCTCTTCACCAATGTAACCCTCTGCTATTGAACCCTCTGGAGATGTTTTATTCTTGACGTACGACTTCAATTTCCCTAGGTATCTGTAATTACATTTATAATCAGATTACTGAAACAAAAATCATGAAATTACTGTACGAAGTAATTAATCAACTTACCTCTTTATGGGATGCATCCAAAGGTATTGAACAGGGCCACCCATCTTTGCATCTTGAACGAGGTGGACAGTGAGATGAACCATCACAGTGAAAAAAGACGGAGGAAATATCATCTCCATATGACAGAGCGTTAGAATTATTTTCTCTTACAATTGATCCAACTCTGTTGCGTCCAAAACCTTTGCACACAATCGTCGGTAGAAAGAACTGAGTTGAACCAAAACATTTGAAACCTCCGGGGGCAGTGTGCTTTTAATTGCAAGAGGTAGGAATTACTGGAGCAAAACATGGCAGTCATGGCTTTTCAACCCAGCAATCTTCTTAGCATGCATGTCGACACATCTTGAGATGTTGCTTGAATAACCATCAGGAACCTTAATGTCCTTAAGTGTGGAGAGGAAGACTTCTTTGTTGACTCTTGTGAGTGTGAATGAGGCTGAGGCAAACTTATCATTCTCATCTGGCCAGGCGTCATGACATATTCCCATCACCATGAGATATTTCCTTGCTTGCAGATGGTCCTTGGACTTTCCGAACTCGTTCAGCAACGTGTACAAAACATTGATGTGCATGACATCCAGACAATGACTAAGCTTATTAGATTTCCAATAAGGGAGCTAAAAGAAAATGCTCATCTTTCTCCACTGATGCACGTTATCCCCATGGGACTGGCCGCGAAGCCTTCTGCCACCGGGCTGAACGTCAACTTGCTTCCCGAATTGTACGTCGACATCTTCAAGCTGTTGAAGAACATCTACGCCAGAAAACAACACAGGTGGATCTCTTATTTCCTGTGATCCGTTAAATCTAATTTTCTGCAACCTGAACCTGTGACCTCGAGGAAGGAACCGTCGGTGACCCATAAAGCACTACTTGCGACTGTGAAGAAGGCGAACAGAGTCTTAATGAAAGTTACAATTAGGACAAGCTAACCCCGTATGCACGTTCCAACCAGACAATGTGCCAAGTCCAGGGAAATCGCTAACTGTCCACATCAAAGACGCACGAAGTGTGAATAGCGTCTTATTGTAAGCGTCAAACGTCTCAACTCCGTTGCTCCACAATTCCTTCAACTCTTGTATCAACGGTTGAAGGTAGACATCTATATCATTTCCAGGAGCTCTCTTCCTCGGAATAATCATCGAAAGAATGTATGAGCTTTGTTTCATACACATCCAAGGGGGCAAGTTGTACGGTATCAATACAACAGGCCATATACTGTACGTAGTGCTAAGATTCCCGAATGGATTGAAACCATCTGATGCGAGAGCTAGGCGGACATTTCTTGGGTCCGCAGCAAATTCTGGGAATTTAGCATCAAATGCTTTCTAAGCCTCAGCATCCCTAGGATGTCTTAACTTCCCATCCACGTTGTCCTCTGATAAATGCCACTGCATGTGCTCAGCAGTTTTAGACAAAGTATACAACCTCTGAAGTCTTGGAGTCAATGGAAAATATCTAAGAATCTTCGCAGGCTTCTTGGTTGCCCATCAACCCCTCTTTGCCTGTTTGTACCGAAATACGTTACACCGCTTACATCTGTCTAACTCAGCATCGTCTCTCCAATACAGCATACAATCATTCGGACATGCATGAATTTTGGTGTAGTTCAATCCCAACTTATTGATTGTCTTCTTCGCTTCGTAGAATGAAGGTGGGATTTTTGCCTGAGAAAATGCATCTCCTAATAATTCTAACACCATTGACATTCCCTTATCACTAAAGCCACACAAGCACTTGATGTGATAGAGTTTGACTGGAAATGAAAGTTTAGAGTATTTATTGCACCCTGAATAAACAATATTTTAGTGTAAAAAATATGATTTAACTAACTATAAATGAAAGTTCGAAGTTTTTAGTAGAACGTGGAAACAATGGCTTATCAGCTTCCGTCATAAGGTCGAAAAAATACCTAGCGGCATCGTTTTGGAAAAAATCTGGCAGTGGTCCATCAACGCCTTCTTCAGTAACGATGTTGTCACGTTGCGCACCGAAAGCATCACGCATGACATTGTCGATTGGATCTACATGATCTTCGTGATCATTGATCTGCATTAATCAAACCTAAGATGTTGCAGCAGCTCGTTCACCGTCATCATCATCGTCATCGTTGTCCCCATGAATCCCCTTGAAAGTGTAATTGGATGGGAATTGTTTCACTATAAGATGCTCAAACACAACATCTCTTGGATGCCACTTCTTGAATTTACATTGTGGACAAGGACAAAGAATATTATTGTTGACACTTGAGCGGTCGAAAGCAAAATCTAAAAAATGGTTCAAACTGACCAAATAACAGGAGGACGTAAGTAGCAAATTGATCCAAGATCTATCCATTATATGAGAGAAGATATCAAAGAATGGAAGGATTGAAGTTTGATGGAAATGTGAAATGAAATGAATAAGCTGGAGCGTATATAAGTGAATTGAGTGCAGTGCTTTTAGTGACGGTTTATAACTGCCGCTAATTGAGTCAATTGCTTTTAGTGGCGGTTTTGAACCGCCACTAAATTTAGTAGCGGTTACAAACCGCCACTAAAAGCTCTGACAATTAGTGGCGGATTATAACTTCTACTAAAATCAATATGGCTTAGTAGTGTTTTCAAACCGCTACTAAATAAGTATATTCGTTTTTTTTATAAAAATCGCATTTATAAAATATATGAGAGTAGCGGTCCCACTCAGTCGCATTTATATATGTTTTTTTTATAAAAATCGCATTTACATGTAAAATAACTTCAAATATAAATAAATGATATCATAACAAAAAATTTAGAAATTTCTGCAATTGTAGCCAAAATAAAACACAAGTTTCACAACTAAAAAAAAGATGCAACACTCCTGAAATTACAAACGTTCAACTAATAAAAAACCCTACAACTACGCATCCGGCTGAACACCATCTGGCTTATTGACCTCTGGCTGGGATCCTGGAGAATGGTTGCGCGTTGGTCTCGGTGGAAGTGGTGGTAGTCCTGGTACACGTATAGGAGGTCCGCCTGGGTCCACCCTCAAAATGATCCGGTCGAGTGCACTGTTGGTACTTTCCACCCAGGACTCCAATATATCGTACACCTGATCTGTAATCTCCTAAGTCAACAATTTCCTCATCCGAGCCTCATACTCTGGATCGTACATCATAGAGCCGCTGGAAGACGCTTGGCCGGCTGCTGCAGACTGGGCGGTGCTTGCCGTCCCAGTCCGACCATACACCACTGACGGTCCTGAGTGAGGCAGTGGGGTCTATATTATCCCCCTGTGACTCCTGAAGCTCTCTCTCTACTTCTTCAATTCTAGCCTGAACACAAAACATATATTAGACTTTTCTACAAATATAATTGTTATAAAAATTATGATAAACATAACTAAAAGTAATAAAATTCTTACAATATGCTCCTCAGCCTCTCTGGATGTTGCACTCCTGTCATAGTGCCTTTGTTTCTGACGGTAGAAAAGGCCGTACGTAGCCTTCTTCCCTTTCTGCAAAGCTTCGTCCTCCTGAAATTAATGAATAATTTATTATTATATACAATTAAATAAATATAAATTAAACAAGAAAGGTTTATTGTTTCATACCATCTCTCCGTACCCGACCGAAAATGGCTTCGTGCCAGCCGTATGATTGACAAATCTCTGATTTGTAATTCTTTTATATGCCTAATTTGAGGCAATTAACATGATTAAGATGCAATATTGGTCCAATAATGCTTAACATAGAACTTAGACTCTTAGGTAGGCTCGCTGTGGCGAGGCCACGGCAAACGGGCTCCCAAATTCCAGAGAAGAAGTGAGCTCGCTGTGGCCTCGCCACGGCGAGAAAGCCAGAAGAGAACCAAAAGCAACAGCAGCTCGCCGTGGCTTTCGCCACGGCGAACTACGCGTTCTGCAGAATTTCAGTTTGCATTTTTGGGCCTGATTTGGGTTCAACTTGAATACCCACTCACTTGAACCGATTTCTGGACATATAAATATGAAAATCTAAACCCTAGAAGGCAGATTTGGTCCACCAAACACACCCAAACCCTAGCTCTCTCATTCTCTCATCTCATCTTCATCTTCCACCTCCTTCCCATCCCAAATTTCCATGGCACCCACTCTCATTTCTCTTGGTGGCGACTTCTCCATGGAAGGCAGCAGCTAGAGGGCACAAATCCTTGGTGATGGAGACTAATGACTTGAGCTTGGAGCTTCATTAGGGGAGTTCTTGTTCTCTCACTCTCTCTTCCTTATGTTTAAGCATGTTTCTAGGATTCTAGGGCTTGTTTCTTCATTTGGATGTGATTTCTACGAATTATCTTTTGTTAGAGAGTGGTTGAAACACTTGTAGCTTGTTTCCATTTGTGTATGCTTGACATTTGTTCTTCATTTACTTAAACTTTATTTGAATGTATGGATTCATCATTTTGAATGAATGTTTTAGTTAATATTTGTGCTATTTGAGTATTCTCATTTAGTAGACCACTTTGTCAAGTATTTGCATTTGTAAATTGGCTATTGAGTTTATTAAGTTGCATGAGTGGCATTGGCCTTCTATGCTTGTGTTTTAATTTATTATGTGGGATTCCAGTAATTAATATGATGAACCTTCTGATGCGATCGGCTGTAAACGCCTTGCTGCGATCTCTTCTGTTAACATAAAATAAAATTTAATCATGATTATAAATAAAAAATATTTATTAATAATGATGAATACCTTAATAATTAAATTATTAAATATACCTTTCCTAAGTCTCCCCTCCTCCAACGGACATAATTCTCCCAGGCATCTGAAGGGACTCCACCAGGGACATCATCTATCAACTCCTGAATCGGCCTGCTCCCACCGGCATCCCTTTTGTTGAACAATTCCAATCTCTTGTTCTTCCAACCGTCACCCATCTTCCCTTGTCCAAAACCTTTGAACATGTCTCTCACATCAAACTTCTTTTGCAAAATATGAAAAAGATCATTGAACAAATAATGTTCTTACAATTACAATAATATTTCAATAATAATAAATAGAATTCATATCATTTAAGAAAATCATATTCCTAAAATAATAAATAATAGATAAACTATAACTCAATTAAACCGACCTTCACGATTTCCCTCCACGCAAAATCCTTCGCCCCTGCATTAACCTTCCTCTAGTCCAAAGCGTCAATCGAGAAGCGCTGGTAATTCTGACCAACATTCACGCAGAACCTGCCAAACAGTTGACCCCCCTTCCCTTTAGGTTGAAGGGTGAACATGTTCCAGTCAACCTTCACCCTGTGGCCTGTCGGAAGGTTGTGCGCATCTTGCACACTCAGCGTTCTCCTCGTGGTACTACCAGAAGGGTCTGTATAATTTAAAAATACTGTTAAACCCAAGTAAAAATTTGAATTATCTCATAAAAATGACAAAAAATTTATTAAGATTACCCTGCACTTGTACATTGTATCCAGTTGTCCTTCCAGTGGACGATCTGCTAGCACCCCCACCGGCCTCCTCAGTGTCCTCATCACGCAACCATTGTTCAAAGTCGTCCAAATCCAGAACCTGAGGAGAGTTCTCATTGTAAAACCTGTTGATGATATGCTCGGGAATTGGCTCTCGCTGTATACGTTCCCGCTCCGATTGTATACGCCCCTCCTCTCTCAGTTGATTTTGGCATTGTCGCTCTTGCTCCTCCTCCTCCTCAGCAGTCATAGGCCTCTTTCCTCTACTGCGGTCGTTCTTCCCTGTCATGATTGGTGCCTAAACTGGTGTCTAAAAATCTGAATTTCCTTCTAATTTTTGAAAAAAACAGAATAATGCACTTGCGAACGTCTTTTTCACCAAATTCCTCGTACGTTTACGAATGAAACCGAGGAAGATAAATAGTACTTGCATTTAGTAGCGGTTCCTAAAAACCGCTACTAATAGTAGCGGTTATAAACCAAAAACCGCCACTAATCCGCCCCAGCAATAAATGTGTCCGTTACGTTAGTGGCGGTTCTCAAATAAAACCGCTACTAACTTCAAAAAAAACCGCCGCTAATATCACACTTCAATTAATGCGTCCGTTCAATCAGGGGCGGTTTTAATATAACCGCTCCTAATTTTAAACAAAACTGCCACTAAATCATGACCTTCTATTTACCCGCGGTTTTGGTTTCCAAACCGCTACTAAATTAACGCCGCTAATGTTCCTGCCAAAGGGCGTGACTTTTGTGGCGGTTATTTTGAAAGTAACCATTACTAATGTACGCCACTATATTCAATTTGGTCAAACTGACTTATTTAGTCACGGTTTTCGTCAGTAACCGCTACTAATGTTCATTTAGTAGCGTTTTTTTTCGCTACTAAATCAACCGCTAGTAAACCCCACCTTTTTTGTAGTGGATGAGGATGATCTAAATAGGGTATTGGATTACGTTTGAGTTGTATCAATAGAGGATTATGAATTAGAGAAGTTGTAAGGAAATGATGACTGTAAAAAGTGGTAAGAAAGAAAGGAAGTGGCTTGTGACTCTTTAAGTATATTTGAGGATGATTGTTACTTTTGGGTTTTGATATGAGTTAGTTTAACTTAGTCAAGCCAATTAGATTTAGTGCCTATTTGGATACAACTTCTGAAACCAAGGTTTGGGTCAAAACCTAGGTTTCAAAATCAAGCAGACAAACACCCTCAGCTTTTTCAAAATAGCTTTTAACTGTCAAAACCTAGGTTTCAATTAAGTCAGACAAACACTCACAGTTTTTCCAGAATAGCTTTTTAACCTGAAAACCTAGGTTTGGGACAAAAAACCTAATTTTTGTCAGAAGCTATTTTTTTCTATAATATCAGAAGCTATTATCCAGAATCTATTCTCTAAAAGCACTTTTTCACATTTTTTCTCAGAAGCTATTCTCCAAAAGCTAATCCAAACAGGCCCTTAATTTGAACTTGGATGAGTAAATGATGACTTCAAAGGGACTAAGTCCCGAAGTTGTAAGTTTAATGGCAATTGATTTGCATATTAATCATATGTTCTTGTGTATTTTGGTGATTGTAGACACCGGATGTTCAGAGTAAGTGCGGAAAGCTTGGGTTTTGTGGTAATTGTCTTTAGTTTCTACTACGAAAGGTAACCACACTCTCCTCACTATATTTGTATGTTTGATGTTAGTTGGTATTTTCAAAATCCCTTATGTGTTAGCTAGTATGGTATGGGAAGAATTTCAAAATGATATTTTTTGTATTAAAAGCATCTTTTGGGTACCAGTTATATAAATGTGGATGTGGTGGTTAAGATGAGATTGAAAGAAATAATATGTTGTAATTATGTGAATATTGAAGTTTATTATTGGATGTTGCAAATAGAAATGGTTGAATATCTTGTATACATGTGGGTATTGATGATATTGAGGAGTTGTTGTATTGAATATTAAGAATCGGAAATTATTTGATATATGGAAATACTTTGGATGTATAAATCTTGATTAATTGTTACACATAACACTACATGATACCATCGCATGATGTAACCCTCGGTTGGCCCACCAAGTAGTTTTCTGTACAAGTCTCTAATTGTAGAAAGAGACCTTTTCTTGATTGTGGACAAGGAAGTCCCCATCCTAATTGTAGACAATGGGTAGTTGCCATCCTGATTGTAGAAAGGGGCATAGTATGCCCATCATGATATATAGTTTTTGTTTTGAATATGAATTGCTTACATGTGGGAATATGTCTACTGTATATTGATGTTTAATTGTTGTGTTTATTATGAGGCTTTCTCAACTATTAGTACCCTTTAGACACTCTGCTAGCACACACCCACTTGTGTATTGAGTTAAGACAGTGGTTACTAAAACAATTTGTCTCACTCCGTCGTTATTTCATGTTTTGCTAGTGATCATGCACCGTAGAGGGGTGGAAAGCCGTCCGATCCACACAGACTTGATGAGTCGGTAGTAATATAGGCTTTTGGGATATTATATATTGCCGAACTCTTTAGACTGCATTATTTTGTTCCCACATCTTAATTTATTTTAATTATGGATGACTATTTATTTTAATATTACTCTATGCTTATAGTCTAGAGCTGATGACTAATTCCAACATATGGCCATATTGCCAATATATTATTTTATTGCTCACATGCATGTGATAGTATGTATGGTGGTATATTTCGTGTTTGTGCTGTGAATTGGGCTGATTGTTGATTATCCGACATTGTAGACCCAATGCCCTTTTATAGTTATATTCTATGTATGGGCAAGTTCTATTTAATAACCATGTTAGATCAGTTCTTTCTAATATGGTTATGTTAGTTGGTTGCTATTTTGTAATGATAAACTTAGGTTGGTCATTTATTAACCATGTTAGAGCAATTCTTTTTCTAACAAGGTTTGATTTTCAATATATATCCATGATACTAATTGAGTTTGTTAGGAAGTGCCTTTTCTATCATGGATAAAGTTTTCAAATTATTACTAAAGTGTTTTTCTAACTAGTAGTTTTTACCCTATTTATAAGTGGAACTCTTTTTAATATCATTGTTCGCGTAATTGTGTTTTGAAAATGATTACTGAGGTCAATTGTAGATTTAGTAAGAAGGATTTACACTAATTGATTTACTTTAGATATTTTCCCCTGGATCTAATTATTAGGATAAAAAACAAACTTCATACAAAATCACAAAGAGATGGGCCATTTCTCGTAATTTACTGTAGGGCTCATTGAGCACTAAAGTTGGGAATTTTGGTCCGGCCTGCGGGCTTAGCCCAAAAAACAAGAAAAAATCAAGTTTGGGATGCCGAAAATGAAGCCCGAAAGTAAACGGGTTAAGGGAACCCATAATCAAGGAATTCTGGGTTCAATCTAGCTAGCCTGTCGGGTATTTAATTGTAAGTTTCACGAAAGATTAAAAAGATAAATAAAGACTTTGCCGAGCAAGACGCGATAGATCTTGAGAGGAGAGGTTGATTTTTTGCTAAGATAAAAGCATAAAACAACTTGAATAAGAGAAAATCAAATATCAAATAAATGTATTACCAAGAAGTAATTTTAACTATAGATGGAACTGGTTTCCTTATTCATCAAAAAGATTAGTAGAGTAAGCATATCTAAACAGTCAAGATCCTATCAGGACGATTTAAATATGATTTTAATTAAAAATATTTTAACTGATATACAAACTAAAATATAATCAAATCTAGATCATGTAGATGAAATCTAAAATGTCTAGATATCTAGCTCTTCCTAAATGGAGGCTCTAGAGATCACTTTAAATACACAATAAGAACAAGCAAATTTAGAATATCAAGGCTGACATTATTCCTCTTCTCAATCTTGTTAATTTCTTATGATTTTGTCGATCATATTTGGAGATTATGGAACGATGCCTATCACTTCTATTCTAATGTATTTCTAAATTCCCCAGGGGTAAGGATGTAGCCTAACAGGGAAAATTGTCTTCTATTATCTTATTTCAATTCTGATATGGATTTGTCAAGAATATATTTTGATTATTTTTTCTATTTACACACACATATTTCTCTTGTTTTTATGTTGATTTTATGACCATTTGATTAAACTTATGAGTAATCTCGATAGACTGAGATGTCGACAGTGAACCTAGATATCGAGAAATAGACACAAAATTTAAACTACGGATTATTCTAGATATTTGTGATGACTTAAGATTATAGTTTCATGGTGTAATTAGTTGGATAAATGTTGTAGTAATCCTTTTCGGTGGCTTAAATTTGGTGGTTTTGATCCTTCAACTTTTTGTTCTTTATAACCATTGGTCCCTGAACTTTGAAAAGGACTTGTTGCTTGATTTGATAGTGTTATTTTGTCTACATGGTGCTGATGCCATTAAGTTGCTAATGATAGCCCTCCCCCTCTGTCATCGACAATTTTACGGTGTCAGCGTCACATAGGTAAAATTAACACGTCAAATCTAACACTATCATCGGTAGCTTATTAGCGTCAGCTTTACGTTGGGAAAATTAATACCATCAAATCTTGTACCAAATCCTTTTCAAAGTCCGGTGATTAACAGTTATAAATGACAAAAAACTAAAGGAGTAAAACAACCAAATTTAAAAAATGTTACATTGTTGAAGCACTGAAGCCATTGAATTTAAAGTTCATGGACTAAAACCAAAATCAAGTAAAATTTTAAGGACCAAATTAAAATTTTATTAACCCAAAATAGTAAGATTTGTCTGTTAATTAGTTCTCCTCCCTTCTCCTCCCATTCCCTCCAATCAAACAAAGCTCATAACTTCCCTACCCTTCATTAAACTAAACACACCCCAAAAAGGGAAACTAATGTCCTTCCATGAAGTTATTGGAAATAATCTCTCCTATAAATAAGAAATCATGTACAAATACATATTGACCATAAAGAAAATCATTTTGTAAGTACAAATATTTTTTTCCAACATTTCAATTTAATATTTAGGTTTTTTCAATTAAATCTTTTAATTTTGTTCTGTTAGCATCATTAGCTCATGTAATTATGTTCTACCAACACTGTTTGTCCTTTACAAGAGTTAACAATGTTAACAGGAAAATGTACAGGTATCAAATTAAAAATTGAGATGAAAAATATAGCTACATGCAAATGATGTTCCATATAAAATATCTCAAACCCAATATTATTGAATAAAGAGACAACAACAACAACAACAATAACCAAGCCTTATCCCACTAGGTGGGGTCGGCTACATGGATCACACGACGCCATTGTGCTCTATCATTAACCAAATCCTTAGATCTATTATTCACTAAAAGATCTCGCTCTACAACTTCCCCTACTGTACGCCTGGGTCTCCCTCTTCCTCTCTTAATCGGACTCCAGACTATTTGATCTACCCTCCTCACTGGTGCACCTAATGGCCTTCTTTATACATGTCCAAACCACCTTAAACGATTTTCTACCATTTTCTCACTGATAGGTGCCACTCCAACTCGATCGCGTATATGGTCATTCTTAAGCCTATCCTTTATTGTATGACCACACATGCATCTCAACATCCTCATTTCAACTACTCCCATTTTATGTTCATGTTGTCCCTTCAAAGCCCAACATTCACTACCATATAAAACTGCTGGTCTTATAGCAGTGCGATAAAATTTCCCTTTTATCTTATGATGTACTTTCCGGTCGCAGAGAATTCCAATAGCTTTCCTCCACTTATACCACCCAGCTTGAATTCTATGGTTGACATCATCATCAATCTCACCATCTTGACGTATAATTGATCCCAAGTACTTAAACTTTGTCACTTGAGGGATTGATTGATCTCCCAGTTTAACTTCCAAATCATCTATAAGTTGTCTATTTGCAAAATTGCAATGCATATATTCTGTCTTACTCCTACTTAGACGGAAACCCTTCGACTCCAGAGTGTTTCTCCATATCTCTAATTTATCGTTAATCTCCTCTCTTGATTCAGCTAAAAGGACTATATCATTAGTAAAAAGCATGCACTTAGGGACCTCTTCTTTGATAGGCTTAGTTAGAACATCGACTATTAAGTTAAACAGATATGGACTCAAAGCTGATCCCTGATGTAGGCCAATTCCTATAGGGAAGTCTTTTGTCTCACCTCCCGGAGTTCTAACTTTAGTCAACACACCATCATACATATCCTGAATAACTCTAATATCTGCAACACACACTCCTTTCTTTTCCAATGCTTTCCAAAGTAAATCTCTTGGTACACGATCATACGCCTTTTCTAAGTCAATAAAAACCATATGTAAGTCTCTTCTTCTACTTTGATACTTCTCCATCATCCTTCTTAGTAGATATATCGCCTTTGTTGTGGATCTTCTTGGCATGAACCCGAACTGTCTCTCAGAAATACTAGTCTCTAATCTTAACCTATGCTCAATCACCTTTTCCCATAATTTCATTGTATGACTCATAAGTTTAATTCCCCTATAATTAGCACAATTCTGTACATCGCCTTTATTTTTATAAATAGGAACTAAATTACTTTTTCTCCAATCATCAGGCATCTTTTTGGACCGTAAAATCTTGTTAAACAATTTAGATAAACACAACACACCCTCTTCACCTAAACATTTTCAAACTTCAATCAGTATACCATCCGGTCCAACAGCTTTACCATTCTCCATTTTCTTAAGAGCTTCCCTAACCTCCCCAACTCTAATTCTACGATAAAATGACCTTTTAAGTCCATCTTCACTAATTGTCAACTCCCCCAACTCACAAGGTGAACTTTCACCTCCATCATTGAATAACTTAGAAAAGTAAGCCTCCCATCTATTCTTAATATCTACATTAGTAACCAAAACTTTACCTTCCTCATCCTTTATACATCTTACTTGATCCAAATCTCTCGACTTTCTCTCCTTAATTTTTGCAATTTTGTAAATCTTTTGTTCCTCAACCTATGTCCCTAACTCCTTATAAAATCCCTCATATGCTTTAGCAGGAGCTTCACTCACTACCTTTTTAGTCTCCTTTTTAGCCAAGCGATACTTTTCCTAATTTTCAGCATTATTACACAAGTGTTTGGCTTTAAAACAATTCTTCTTATTTCGAATCTTTTCTTAGACATCCTCATCCCACCACCAAGTCTCCTTATCTCATGGTCCAAAACCTTTTGAATCTCCTAAAATTGCTTTAGCGACCCTTTCAACCTTCTTAGCCATATTCGTCCACATGATGTTAGCATTTTCTTGCGGCTCCCACACACCTTCCTCCAATAGATTTCTCTTAAAAGTCTCTTGCTTCTCCCCCTTTAACTGCTACCACTTGATCTTTCGGTTTAAGACTGCTCGGTGATTTTGTTTTATACCTTTAATTCGCATATCAAGAACTAATATTCTATGTTGTGTGGTCTCCCCATGCCCAGGAATCACTTTGCAATTAGTACATAATCTTCTATTGGGGTTCCTTACTAAAAAGAAGTCAATTTGAGACCTATGAGTTCCACTCTTATATGTGATTAAATGTTCTTCCTGCTTCCTAAAGCATGTATCAACAATCTTAAGGTCGTATGCTAAGGAAAAATCTATAATATCCTGCCCTTCATTATTCAACTCCCCAAAACTAAAACCACCATGCGCCCTTACATGCGGTCCTGCTTCTTTCCCAACATGTCCATTAAGGTCTCCCCCAATAAAAATTTTCTCAGTTATCGATATACCTTCTATCAACCTCTCAATATCAGCCCAAAACTTCTCCTTAAGATGTGATTCTGCCCCTACTTGAGGTGCATATGTGCTAATAATGTTTATTGCATCCTTTCCCACAATTACTTTTACAGATATGATTCGGTCCTCAATCCGCTTAACTTCCACTACATTCTTTCTCCATTCTTTATCAACAATGATACCAACCCCATTCCTCCCATTTACCTTTCCTGTATACCAAAGTTTGGCACCATTAACTTCGATTTCTCTAGCTCCCTCTCCAGCCCATCTAGTTTCCTGCAAGCACAATATATTAATCCTACGATCACTCATTACTTGTGCCACCTCAAAACGCTTCCCATTTAGCGTCCCAATGTTCCAAGAACCAAATCTAATCCTACTTTCATGAGCTAGCTTCTTTAGTCGCCTCCGTCCATTAGAGTGCGGTAGCCCTTGCTCATTTAACACTGCATTCGGGCAAGGATGCATCGGCTCTTGCTCTCCTATCACTGTACTCGAGCCATATAGCGCGTTACAACCAGACAACGACCTAACGTGTAGCCCTTGCTCACTTAACACTGTATTCGGGCGAGGATGCAGTGGCTCTCGCTCTCTTCTCATTGTACTCGAGCCATACAGCGCGTTGTTTAGGGGCAACGACCTAATATTCACACAATTTCTTCGTTGATCCATGTTCATGAGATTCGACAGGGTTTTTACGCTGGCTATTGGGGCTTAACACAACCCTCCTCCTTTACTCGGGCTTGGGACCGGCTATAAACATAGGCGGAGTTTATTGAATAAAGAGACATTGTTATTTATTTTGATAAGAAAGATAATTTAAAAAGTTTTCTCCTTGCGTCATATTACTTTAAATAAAATTATATTTTCATCATCATGACAGTTAGTAAACATTAGGAAGACTACAAGCCACAAGCCCATTACAAGAACCTCATCTGCAACTGCAAGTCATACTCTTTAAAAAAGAACATTCACTAGAAGGAAGGGAGTAGCTTTAAGAAGGAGAATATGACCCATTACATTCACAAATATCGATATATGGACATATGGATCTATACTTTATCTCATTAGAATAAAATATGAGATTCCCCACTTCATTATTCTATACAATGCTTTGATCTCGCGATCCATGTTGTCCAAGTATCAATCCTCTTATCATATAAAATTGTAGTTCTCAGTGCAACTCTTCTCACAGTCTTTTTTCTCTTGGAAGCCAACCCAGAACCAACTAAGAAAGGGGACTCAAGACAAGTTGAACGAATTAGATGCTGATGTTGTAACCAATTTATTTTATACCAGCTCTTTATATAAGAAGTGGACAATATGGGCAGAGTTTAGTCTTAAATATAAAACTCTAACCCATCTTGTTCTTGAATTTATTCTTATTGATTGAAAATGGTAAGAGATTCCATGAAAAATAAGTTAGTTTTCTAATGCACATGATTGATAAAAGAGTATTTTAGGATAATGTTTATACGCAAATTGGTTTTTTAGCTCTTATATTTATTAAGAAAATGACGTACTATTATAATTTTTATATTATATAATATTGTATTGGAGGGAGGGCACATAGTCGAGGCCATTCTTCATAAGCGAAGTCCACTCTTGATAAATGAATACGCTGGAATCTGATTGCACCAAGTGCCCCCACTTGGATTTAAATATATTATATATTGATAAAAAAAAATGATCCATTCTGTTTCATGAATTAATATATATTGAGGGAGCACGTTTAGCTTCCTCATTGAACACAAAGTACAGCTTTACATTTTGAGTTTGTTCGATCGCCATGTCAACGGATAACCAGAAGCTTCACATAGTGTTCTTCCCATGGCTGGCCTTTGGTCACCTCATCCCCAACCTTGAGCTAGCTAAACTCGTAGCTCAAAAGGGCCACTTAGTCACCTTCATATCCACCCCAAGAAACATCCATCGTCTTTCCAAATTGCCCTCACATTTATCTCCTAATATCAATTTTCTCAGTCTTCCTCTTCCTAAAGTCCCCAGTCTCCCTGAAGACGCAGAAGCCACCACCGATGTCCCCTCCAACTTAGTTCAATACCTTAAAATAGCCTCCGATTCTCTTAAAGAACCGTTGACTTCCTTTCTTGAATCCTCGAAACCCGATTGGATATTCTACGATTTCGTTCCTTATTGGGTCGGATCCATAGCTTCCAAAACTGGTATCAAGAGCGCATACTTCAGTATATTTAATGCAGCAACACTTGGTTTCCTTGGGCCGGCTCCGGTTTTGATGGGCCATGACCCGATCCGGACAAAGCCCGAAGACTACACCATTAAGCCCTCATGGGTCCCATTTCCTACCACCGTGGCGTGGCGTTACTATGAGATAATGAGAATCTCAGATGGTATCACAGATAATGACTCGGGTGTTTCTGATATGTATCGGTTTGGTGCTAGTGTTGAAAATTGTGATATCATAGTTATTCGGAGCTGCTCTGAATTTGAACCTGAATGGCTTCAAGTACTTGAAGAAATCCACCGGAAACCGGTTTTCCCGGTTGGTCAACTTCCCACCACCAACCAGAAAAACGACATTGAGGATGACAACGACACGTGGCAAGATATCAAAGGCTGGTTGGACACAAAAGAGAAAGGTACGGTTGTATACGTGGCGTTTGGGAGTGAGGCAAAGCCTAGTCAACAAGAAGTGAATGAGATAGCACTTGGGCTAGAAAAGTCAAAGATTCCATTTTTCTGGGTTTTGAGGACCCGAAGGGGGCCCACTGACCCGGAGGTTTTGAGGTTACCGGAAGGATTCGAAGAGAGAACCAAAGATTGTGGATTGGTTTGCACTGGATGGGCCCCACAGATGAAGATACTGAGTCATGACTCGGTGGGTGGGTTCTTGACTCACTCGGGTTGGTCGTCAGTTGTTGAGGCGGTTCAAGAGGAAAAACCGCTTGTGCTTTTAACATTTTTAGCTGATCAAGGGTTCAATGCTAGGCTTTTGGAGGAGAAGAAAATGGGATATTCGATTCCTAGGGACGAACGAAATGGGTCGTTTACCAGTGACTCGGTGGCTGACTCGGTGAGACTTGTAATGTTGAAGCCTGAGGGAAGGGTGTACAGAGAAAAGGTAAAAGAGATGAAAGACTTGTTTGTAAACAAAGATATGCATGATCACTACGTGAATACGTTATTAGATTATCTCAAAGCTCACAGGAATCCATGACATGGACTTTTTATTACAAAATAACGTTGAAGATTATTAATGTACTATGCATGATATAAATAATTTGCTTCCATGAGTAGTTATGGAAATTTTATTTTTTTTATAATATCACGACATGTTTGTGAATTTCCGAATTAATAATATGTTACAGATTTTTGCACATTAGTCTTGAGATCAGTACATTACATGATTTTTTTGTCATTATCATAATTCACAAATTCATATATTATCCCTAGTCATTAATATAAAAATTACTAGACTAATTAATTTATATAGATTAAGAAAATGAGTTAAATTACTTATTTTTAATAAATATAGCTGATTTTTTAAGTTCATTTTTTAATCATAACAACCCTTTGATTGAACTATTTAATGTTTACCTAATATGGCTATTTTAGAGAAAGAATTATACATTTGTAAAATAAAGTGGATTGAAGATTTTATATTTTGAATTAAACCAACCCCACCAAGCTCTCTCCCCTTTAGAGCTGTGCATCAGGGCCGGCCCTTCAAGGGCCAGGACCTTAAAAGGGCCGGCCCGAAAAGCTCGGGTAGTGCAAATATCCCTATTTTTCAAAGCCCGGCCCTTGAATGGCAGGGCTCAGGGCCGGCCCGGCCCGGCCCGATTAACGCTTATACACTATTTTTTAATCTTTTTCTATAAAAAAAATTAAAGCAAAAATATCCTTATCGTCAACATAAATATCAATTTTAATTTACAATACAAACACCAATAAGCAACAAACACTAAGAAATTATCAAGTAATGATAAATATTGTCCATATTTTTATATAAGTCACAAAATATGTTTACTTTTAATTAATTATTTTAATAAATTATAAATAAGTCACTGACTAAGAAATTATCAAACAATGATAAATATTGGGAATTAGGTATTATGGTTTTTTACCTTTAATTAATTGTTTTATTTTGTAGTTGTTAATTTCTTTTAATATACACACATATATATATATGACAGGCTTAAAGGGCCGGCCCTTTGAAGCCCTCGGCCCTACAGGGCCAGCCCGTGAAGCCCGATTCCTTTTTGAAGCCTCTAAAATCAAAGCCCGGCCCTTCAAGGACCAGGGCCTAAAAGGGCCGGCCCGATGGGCTTGACCCAAATTACCAGCTCTACTCTCCTTATACTAAGGAGTTGAGGTAATAGCTATTTGTTTGTTGATAGGTATGGAGCCAATCTAAGATCAAACAAATCGTACAAGTAGAAGAGAAATTTTGGGCAAGAATGCAGATTGAACTTGAGAAGCATTTAGTTCGTAGTTTCAACGTTGCAAGGGTGAGGACTTGGCCAAGCATTTAGATTCACGTGAACAGGGCATATCTTGGGTCCACTCAAACACACTTAGTAGTTAAATTTGAGAGAAATAAAGTGTAGATGGTTTGTCAAATCATTTGTAATTTGACTTATTATACACTAACACTTCACAAATATTTTAATATGATATAGCACCGTCGAGTCTCCATTTTTTTTCACTCACCCAGACCCAGGATAAAGACAAAATGAATGGAGCCTTTTTTCCACACAAGAGCTACATCATATTAAAATTCTCTTAATCAGATTACAATATTTATAAATTGTTTGTCAGTGATTGCTTAGATTACAAATGACATGGTAAACCAAATTCATTTAAAAATTACACTCAATCAAAATATGGATTCGGGCAATAGTGGGTCCAAATGTAAGGCTGGTGCTGAGGCCCAAAGTTAGACTTCATTTAAAACAAAAAACAGTGAGTTTGGTTCCAAGAGCTCAATAGAGTATAAAAAAAAAAAAGCTTACAAAAATAAATAAATAAATAAATATATATATATTACCCACTAACAAGATTATCACATTAATAGTGAAATTTAATCTCACGACTTCTTTTTTTTTTTTGAGGAAATAGTTTATCAATAGGGGTGGAAATAGGCCAGATTTGTGTTGTCAAAAGGAGGCTTGAACCTGGCATATGGCCTATCATAGACCAATTTTTCAGGCCTGAACTTGGCCTGTTAAAAGGCTTGTTAATTTATATAGGCTAACAGGCTAACATGTCAAACAAGCCACATGCCATAATACTGTAAAAGACCGAAAATAGGCTAATATGTCAAGCAGGCCGAAAACAAACCAATATTTCAACAGGCCAACAAGCCATAAATACAAGGCTACTAATTATAATGTTATGTGTAAAAAAAAATAAATGTTGTATAATATATGAATGAAAAAAATATTTTAAAAATATTATTTAATTGCTTAATAGTCTTTTTTTAGGCCTAAACCTGGCCTATTAAGCATAACAAGCAAAGAAAAAAAAAACCTGAACCTAAACCTGGCTTGAAAATGAACAGGCCAGGCCAAGCTTTAGCAAGTCAAGCTGCAGGCCCCTGATAGGCCGGCTAGACTATTCCCACCCCTACTTACCAACTGATTCAAACTTTTGTTGGCAAATTTCAATTCAAAAAAAAACTTTTGTTGGCAAAAGAGACTTGATTTAATAACAAATATGAACTTAGGAACTACTCCTTCCAGTCCTAAATATAGGATCAAGTTGACTTTTTTGCGGAGATTAAGGAAGCAAAACGGACGACTATTTTTTAACATATATTAAATGTAATTAGGCTTTACATTAGTTTATAAGTAAGATGAATTATTTTTGCCAAAAAAAAAGTTAAATGTAAATAATTTAAGGAGTTTATTCTGTATCCTTAATTGCATAAAAAAAAAAAATCAACTTAATTTTATATTTAGAATCGGAAGGAAGGAATGCAAACTTTGTAATCTCCTAACTCCAAGTGGGTTTATTATGAATATTTTGGTGAAAATATCCATAAAACAAGAAAATTAACTGAAAGGCCCTTTTTTGTGGGTTTTCAGGGAAGAAAATTTGGTGGCGACATGTCCTTCACATTGGAATTGGAGGTCTCCATTACAATTGTAGCTGCTTTTTTCACAGGTCTGTACTGATTTGTTGATAGATTGTGGCTAGTTTTGCATATCTGTTGTTTTATGTTTGGTTACGTTTTTTACTAATGGGTGTTCCCTTGGTTGTTCTATATCTTTGATTTTTTCTATAGATGGCAAAAAAGAAAAAAAAAAGGATGGATAACATTGCGTTGTTAATAGAGGTAGATCATATCTTTTATAGAATGAATTGAATGAAAATAATGTTTGAACTTGTTCTGTCTGTATCATTGATTTTTTCTATTGATGGCAAAGAAAGGATAAATTACACTGTGTTGTTAATAGAGTTAGATCATATCATTTATAGAGTGAATTGAATGAAAATGATGTTTGGACTTGGTGAACATGTTAGAAATAGGAATGCAAATGAATTGAAGGGAGAAGTGCAAAATTATGAAGAGAGATATGACCGATTATTAAATTTTGGCTTCTTATTACGAGTATATGTTCTATCTATCATTCAAGGAACGAAGAAGAGTTCAATCTATTCAAATTCTCAAATCTCCTCCTTGTTTTAGAATTCAACTTCATCATTTGTAGCATTTTCCTTAATGTCTTTGGGGATCTTTCTTAGTTCTTTATTCGTCGATGAAGAAGCTTCACCGATTGAATGTTACTGATGATAACAAGATTCATTAGTTATTGTGAGACTAAGAAGAGAAGGAGACATCATTGTGCTTAGCAAACAGAGCAGTTTATTATTACTCTTTTTGAACGATCATTTATTTTCATGACACAACTAATTACAATGGTTCAAAAGATATTAAAAAAGGGTAAAACACTACATTCCATTTTCAGTACTACTGCTCTGTGATTCATTTACGTGCATCAATGGCTGATCTACTTAACCTTCGTTGCTAAGCCATTGATGCATCTATGCCTTTTACTTGAATAGAAGAGCTTCTTTTGGCCTCTCAAGAAGAGACAGGATTGTTGTAGCAATATGTTTTGAAGAAAGACCAGCTTCCTCAATCTGGTCTTGAGGTGATCCATGATCAATGTATCTGTCAGGAAGCATCATTGCCCTCAACTACAACCAAAGTTTAAAAAGAGAAATTGGTCATAATGAAGGAAATTATACTAATATGAGGAAGTACTATATATATATATATATATAAATTACCTTAAGAGGTCCATCTAGTAAGCCAACCAAGCTCAGGTAATGTGAAACATGAGATCCAAAACCTCCAATAGAGCCCTCCTCAACTGTGATAAGAAATTCATGCTCCTTCACTAATTCCTTAATCAGTTCAGTATCAAGAGGCTTACAAAACCTAGCATCAGCAACTGTGACAGATACACCTTGTGTTTTCAGTAATTCTGCAGCTTGAAGGCATTGTTGAACCATTGATCCATATCCCAGAATTGCAACTCTAGTTCCTTCAATCAATATTCTTCCCTTTCCGATCTGCATGACCACGAAAAAAAAAACAAACAAGATTATAATTTGACGACTTGTAATGATGTCTGAGTTTACTAGTATGCCTGGCTGACCTCCAATGGGATTCCTTTGTTATTAGGAGGCAAAACAGCTCCAACACCATTTCCTCTTGGAAATCTAAAGCAGCTTGGTCTGTCATCAATGGCTGCAGCAGTTGCAACCATATGCATAAGTTCAGCTTCATCAGAAGGAGCCATCACCACCATATTGGGAAGACAAGCCATGTAAGTGATATCAAATGCTCCACAATGAGTTGGTCCATCTGCACCAACCAATCCAGCTCTGTCCAAAGCAAACCGAACCGGTAGTTTCTGAAGATCTACATCATGGATCACCTGCACAGTAATCATCAACCATGGATCTACATATGAGATTATTGCTACTAAAGATGAAGTACTTGGGGATAGATTTTTGGCTTACCTGATCAAATCCTCGTTGAAGGAATGTTGAATAGATAGCACAAAATGGCTTAAGACCCTCAGTGGCCATCCCAGCAGCAAATGTGACAGCATGTTGTTCAGCAATACCCACATCAAAGCAGCGTTTTGGGAATTCTTTCTGGAAATAATTCAAACCTGTCCCACCACCCATGGCTGCATGAATAGCTACTATCTTGTTGTCTTGTTCAGCTTCCCTAATCAGAGATTCAGCAAAGTATTGAGTATAAGATAATGTAGGAGATTTTGTTTTCATTTGTTTGCCTGTTTTTGGGTCAAACTTGACAACACCATGCATTTTATCAGGTGCTGCTTCTGCTGGAGGATATCCCTTCCCTTTCTCTGTGACAACATGTATCAGAACTGGACCTGGTGCTGGCATGGCTTTCACGTTCTCCAAAACCTCCACCAGATCTTCCAACTTATGCCCATCCACTGGCCCAACATAGTACAACCCTAGCTCTTCAAAAAGTGTTGACCCGTTAGGGTTGACCATCCCTCTTGAATACTCATCCACTTTTGCTGCAACTTCATGTGCTGTCCCTCCCATTTGCTTCGTAATGCTCTATACACACCACACAAAAATCACAATCAAATTATGCACAAGTTGACATGATGTATATGAAATATAATCTTCATATAATAGTTAGGATATTATTTGAATATTTACCATATTCTTGTATAGATTAAAAATGTTTATTTACTACTCAATATTAGAGCCAATTTTGCATAACATTTGACGTCTTAACACTTACTTTTGCAGCTTCTCTGAGTTTGCGGAATTTCCCACTTGCTTGGATCTTGCCTAAAGCACCACTAAGTGCTCCAACAGGATTTGCAGGGCCATCAAGGGTAGCAGTTGGTAATGAGACTTGCTTGTTGTCGTTAAGGATGATGATAATGTTGGTGTCTAGAAATCCAGCGTTGTTCATTGCTTCATAAGCTTGACCAGCAGTCATAGCCCCATCTCCAATCACAGAAATCACATTATTCTTCTTTCCCATAAGATCCCTCGCAACAGCCATCCCTGCCAAAAAAACGAAGCATTGAGAATAGATAATCCCCTTTATTTTTAATCATTATTCAAAAATTGTTTGTTGTAAGTTTAAAAATACATGGAAAATTAATTATTTGGTCGTTATAGTTTTATCGAGTTTGAAACTTAATCATTATAATTTGACTCGTTGTAACTCAATAATTAAAATTTTCAAATTTTATATAAGCATTTGAGTTTGTCATGACTAAGTCTATCTATGACACTCACAACATAAAAACTTGCTTATTTGACATCCTTATCAAGGCCACATTAGCAAAAAAAATCCTTACTTCTCTCTCCTCTTCCATTACTGTACTATCATATGGAAGACTACGGTAATGGAAGAGGAGAGAGAAATAAGGAGTTTTTTCGTTGATGTGGCCTTGATAAGAATGTTAAATAAGCAAGCCTTCGTACTGTTAGCGCCACATAGATTGAGTCATGATGGACTCAGATATTTTTATAAAAATTTGAAAATTTTAAGGCTTTAGTCGTGACGAGTCAATTTATAATAGTTAAGTTACAAATTCGGTAAAATTATATAGGACTAAATAATTAATTTTCCTAAAAATATATCTCACCAAGACCAGCGGATATGCTTGTGGAACTGTGTCCTGCCCCAAAAGCATCATGAGCACTTTCATCCCTCCTGGGAAATCCAGCTAGCCCTGAAGTTTTCCTCAAAGTATGCATCTTATGCCTCCTACCAGTGAGGATTTTATGTGGGTACGCCTGCAAATTAAATTCATTGCTTCTCTTACAAACTAACACTAGAAATTATTAAGCATCTTATCATATATTTCAAGAAGAAGATGCAAAAACCTGATGCCCAACGTCCCATATAATTTTATCATCAGGGGTATTAAAAACATGATGCAGAGCCACTGCAAGTTCCACCACTCCCAAGCTTGAGCTAAGATGCCCTCCAGTGTTAGAAACGGAGTGTACAATATCTGCCCTCAACTCAGCTGCTAGCTGCTCAAGATCCTGCCATATGAATTTATTTCTATGTGAAAAAAATGGTATATAAACAAGAAATTATAAGTACGTATAAATATAGTCATTTAGACAAATAATGGTTTACCTCTTTGGACAGATTCTTCATATGAACAGGGTAGTTCACAGTATCCAGCAATGGAGTTGCTGGTTTGTGTTCTGAGAAATCAATTTTCCACCCACCATCACTATCTTTCCTTATAATGGTCCTATCCTTCTCGTTGGAGCCATTTGCTGAGCACCTCACAAAGAACTGCCCCCCAAACACACACAGTTAATAATAACAGCCATTGTTAAATTTCTGAAACAAAATTGGTGTTCAAATAGCTAACCTGAGACTTGCAACCATGAATTGGAGATGGAGTATTGAGGCTAAGAGGGATTGGATGATTTGGCTTGAGGAAGGAACCACAGTATGCCATGGTTGCTGTGAAAGAGAGAAGAAGCAGAGCTTACAATGAACAGAGGATTTTGTATTAGTGCATTGGACACAGAGGCTTCTCCTCTCTATTTAAAGCTGAGTGAGTGCTCAAAAGATGGTAAGTTCAAAACTCCTTTTATATGTTGCCCAATGAAATATAAAGAATAGAGACGATTGTTTTTCTTTTTTATTTTAGTTTTTAAAATTTATGCTGTAAAATGGTAAGATTTTGCAAATCTTTTAACTTCTGTAATCAAGTAAAACTAAGGGTTAGGGTATTTACATTTTATTATGAACTCAAATTGATTTGATTAAAAAAAATTTAGTTATGTCAAAACATAGCAAATAATAATATTGTAGAGAGCTGGCATTTGGTTTGATGATAATCAAATAACATTTTTAAGAAATAAAAATATAAAACTTTAAAGATAGAACTTTATATGATACTGTGTTTGTAATGAATAACAAAAAATTTTGAATATGTGATGAGAATGAGACTTTTTTTTTATTACAACAACAACAAACAAATTAGGGGGAAAAGATATAATTTACAAGGAAATATAAATATATAATTTAAAAGATATAATTCCGCTTGAACGGGAGATTAATAATAATTAATATACAACTCAAGTTGACAATGTTGTAAATAAAAAAATTACCAAGTATGGCGATGCGAACTCTTATATGTCGAGAACAGATGACAAATTAAGAAAAATAAATATTCAATTTTAGAGAATTAATTTTACTGGGTTCAGTATTATTGTATAAAATAATAATATTTTTTTGCACTGATATAATAATAATAATAATAATAATAATAATAATAATAATAATAATAATAAAATTATGGTATAATTTTATTACCCATGTTTTCTTACTCATTTTCTTTACTCTGTTTCTAACTGTAATTTTTTTTTTTTTTTTGCGAATCTGTTTCTTACTTTAATGGCTACTAGGTTCATGGTATCTTAGATAATTGAGGTATATATTCATTTAACCACACTCTTTATATTTAATGCTGTTGATATCAGAAATTTATAACGTGCATTGCTTCACATTTATAACAGGTCATTAATTAGTTGTAGAGCTCAAAGCATTGCACATAATTTGAGAAAACAAAATGTATTATCTTATTTGTTATAAATCTAACATTTAATAAGTGTAATATTGGCATTAATTAGTTACTTTTTGCTTCTCCCTTTTTTATGGTTCATTGTAATATTGATGAAGATTCATGATAAAATGTGAGGTTCATGTTTATCCTAGCTAATTTCTGCTTGCAAAGAGAGATTCAAAGTACACTTTAAAAGCGTTTATTGCAGGTGCATGCAACAGTATAACTTATCCAATCAATATGGTGAAGAGTTAATGA
The DNA here is from genome assembly GCA_037074515.1 of Mimosa bimucronata. NCBI lineage: Eukaryota > Viridiplantae > Streptophyta > Magnoliopsida > Fabales > Fabaceae > Mimosa > Mimosa bimucronata. The sequence goes on from CM073447.1 coordinate 24,773,078, forward strand.
CATGCAGAAAAATAGAGTAAATGTACCTAGATTTTTTTAATAGGAAAATCCCACCAATAAGAGAGTTCACTATTTGTTTGTATGCAATTATAATATCAATCTCATTGTTCATAACTTATAAGTAATTGGATTTTTTTTATTTAATTTGGTGTTAGTCTGATGAAAATTTGAAGGTAAGCAAAAATCTAAAAAAAAAATTTACTTTAGTTGAAAAAATATGTGATTCTAGTTCTATTTTCATTGTAAAGGTTTACTGGCGAATAAAATAGGCCTGACGACAATATTAGTCAAAATTCCCTTTCTTAGTTCAAACGATCCATTTTAAAAACTATTTGGCATGTATTAAAGTAAAGGGTTAAAGGCCAAAAATACACATGTGATTTTGTCAAAAGTTCATCCAGTACTAAATGTTTTTTTTGGACTAAAAATACACATGAACTTTCAAATTGGATCAAAAATACACATTTATAGTTATATTCCAAAAAGATGCGGTTGGTGCTTGACGAACCTTTTTACAAAATCACATGTGTATTTTTTACCCTAATTTAACTATAGTGTGTATTTTTGATCCAATTTAAAAGTTCATATGTATTTTTAGTAAAAAAAAAACCATTTAGTGCTGGATAAATTTTTGACAAAATCACATGTGTATTTTTTACCTTTAACCCTTTAGTAAATTTTAAATCTGTACCCAAAAATGTTTTGGCACTTAATGGCGATATAGCGATTAGGCACGTATTAAAGGACATGCCAATAAAAACTTTGGTGGGATATTGCCAAAATTGTTTTGATAAGTTTGCTTAGGGAAGTTCTCTCACATATTATGCTGCATAATTTATGAATGATATGATATGATTTGCTTTAAATAGTTAAATACTATATTTTATATGTTTTAATTTGAAAGTTGATGAATCTATTATAAATATTATATTCTATATTAGTATTATTTATGTTAGGACAAAACTTAGGTATCATTATGTCTAATATTTCAATTAGATTTTGTCATGCATACTTTTCTTAATAATGAAAATTCATGTTGGTAAATCGACTGACGCTCCAAGGGAGAATGCGAGTTCGATCATTAGAAGCGCACTTATACATAGAGAGTGGTACCCATCATGACACAAAGTGTTATAGGATGCCCTTCACATTAGTTCAACTCTAGACTTATCGGTTGTTCTGGTTTACCTGAACCAGTTAAGAAGGCCAGGGTCTAGAAAAAGTACTGGATACCCGGGGAAATGCGAGGGCCAAAGGCCCTAATTGCCCTAATTTACCAACAACAAAAATTCATGTTGGGCCTAAGTATTCCCTCCATCCCTCTATAGAAGAGCTCAAATGGGTGAATCAAGCAGACTAAGAAAGTTGTTGGAAATGATAAATATGTCTGAAATGATTTTGTTTTCTCAAATTTACCTTTATTAATGGTAGGGTATATGAAAGAGAAAAATATGATGATGATGATGATGATGATGATGATGATGATGATAATGATAAATCTGAAAGAGTGTATGTCAATAGAGAGAATAATTGTGGGTAAAATAGAAAAAACTCATTCAAATTTTAGGCCCTTATATATTGAAGAAACAGAGGGAGTAGAGAAGCAAATGGGTCTAAGTTTTATTGATATATATAGATAACCAACCAAGTTGGTCCATATAATCATAGCATCTGATTACATTAAAACCAAAAAGCCCATTTACAGCAAATAAAGAGATAAAGATTATTAGCGATGCAACTCTATGCAAGCTACAGCATCTCTGGAGAAGCATCTTGTGCTGTGCTGATCTGTATTTAGTATTTACTCTCTCCATTCTTTTTTTAAATAGATATTGTTTTTAAAAAATTCTAAGAAAAATGAATAAACTACTTAAAAATTGATTTAGCTAAATTTTTATCCAAACTAAATTATTTGACTTATATAAGTCATTCCCTTCGTCTCATAATATAAGGTCCATTTTTTGAATGACCTTGCCCCAAAATACAAGGTCTTATTTGACTTTATTTGAGTAATAAATGTATTTTTTTACCATTTTCCCCATACATTAATTTCTTCCATACATTTTCTTTCATCTTCTTTACATAATTTATCTCTCTTTTAGTCATTTATAAATAAAGGTTTTTTAAAAAAAATAAGTATATTTCTCAGACATTTATTGTTTTTAACTAATTTAAACTAATTTTTGTAAGAAACCATCGTAAGAGAAACATAATAAAGTACGGATCATACGAACTCACAAAATTGATTGCAAGTCCCTTGGACCTGGATTGTATTAAATTCTGGGGGTTCTTTTCTTTGTGCACTTTTGAGTTTTGAGGGATGATTTGGGTTTTCCTCTTTCTCTCTCAAGGAGATCATTTAACTTAATTCGAGGAAGAGGAAGAAGATAAATAGTGACAGAAAGTTGGGATGCTTTGCTTTGGCCATTTTCTTCGGTAAAAGAAGTGGCAAACGCCCAGATTTCACGGTTGCGCAGAGGAGGAGGAAGAAGAAGAAAGAGGAAAGCACGGGTATAGTAAGAGAGAGAGTGATCTGAAGAAAGAGAGAGAGAGAGAATCAAAGAAACTGGGGCCCGCATAAAAGGGTAGAATTGACTTAACCCCTTAAAACTTAATAGAATCCAGGTCCAAGGACTAGCAATAAATTTTGTCATATTTTGTGGGACCTATTTTTGATTGTATGTCTACTATAGGATTTGGAATTAATTTCCCACATATAATCTAATATAATAATACTCTTAATACACAACCTATGTTATAATTAAATAGTTTATTAAGTTTCATTAATCTCTCCAAATAAAAGTCAACTAGATATTATATTAAGGAATATAAAATATTAACCTTTCATTAAAAATTATTTTACCCATTTTTTATCTTGTGCTAATTGCACATATACCTTCACTCTATTTCAAAAACACACATTATAATATTAATTATTAACACTGTTGAAAAAATATTCTAACAATATAATAGTTAAATGAAAACTATATTACAATAAATATTAAGAATTTACTCCTTATGATTATATTAAATGTCACATTTATCTTTTGACAGCTTATTAAATATTAATCAGCTATTTGTTTAGTATTTGTAGTATATTTAGATAAAATTTAATTAATTTATTTTTTCCTTGGATGTGTGCATGGAAAGGCTTTGTTGGGAGAGATAGAATCTGCTTCAATGATCTCTATGCTTAAGGAGGATTAGTCTCCTCTAGCTATAGGCTTATGATACTGCCTGGATTTTACCAAAAAATTATTTTTCTTTTAAATATATAATTTAAATTTTTCTTAAATTTCAAATGGTGTTTAAAAAGGCTCTAAATTTTGTACAGGTGCCCAGAGTTGATACTATCTTCTATTTAAAATGAAATAGTTAGCAATTCATCCCTTTTTTTGTATTGGGAAGACCTAATAATGAAATCCCTAACCTTTACCTATATCCTCTCAGTTTTACCCAAGCTACTCCTCTGATTCTATTTATAGGGTAGAGAGAGAAAGTTTTATTTGGTCATATATATAAGTCACCTAATTAAATATTAAGTATGAATGTACAAATTTACCCTTTATTTATTATGTATTGACTTTATTTTCATGTGGTATAACGGCTATTTAATATGGGTAAAATTGTAAATTTGTTAGATTTTAGTGGAGAGTTAATGAGTTTTAAGGCTTTCCTTGGTCTGTGTAAAATATGCTGGAAGTGACTTATAAATAGAACCAGATGAGTAGCTCTTAATGGAAACAACCCATCTACGTTTGATTATGTTTAGAAAAGGGGTTAAAAGTTATATTTTCCCCCGAGGTGTGTAAGTTGTATCATATCTACCCTTGAAATATTTTTGAGTTCAAATGTGCCCCCGAAGTATGAAAATAAGTCAATTTTACCCTTGAAGTATGAAAATGGATCAATTTCGCCTTTTAACAGTTAAAAAACCCACGTTGACCATTAATATTTTAACTGTTAAAGGGCGAAATTGATCCATTTTCATACTTCGAGGGCACATTTGGACCTAAAAATACTTTAAGGGTAGAATGATACATTTTGCACACTTCAAGGGCAAATATGACCTTTAACCCTTTAAAAAAAAATACACCAGTCTATTTGTTAAAGTCATATCTAATTGAAAATAGCTAATAGAAACATAAAATTTTTAAAGTAATAATTTAAACAAGTGCCCATACAAATTAAATAAATTCATTGAAAATATATAAAAGCTAAACATTGATTCACTGAAAAATATAGATTATAATTAATAAAAAATTGTAATTTTAAACCTTTTCATAATGAGAAATATTACAAATCAGAAAATATAAAAGATTGTTCTAGAAGGAAAGAAAAGTAACAAAGAAAGAAAAAGTATAAATGATGCCTCAGGTTGGATTAATTACCTCAATCTTGCCTCCTCCTATATATACATATATATAGATATATTAACCTTGCATCTCTTTCCCAGAATGGTCTTCTTATGTCTCTCTCATGCGCTGCTTCTTCTTCTCTTTCTCTGTTTATCCCTCTCTTCGTCTCTTCCTCTTCAAAGAACCCCTCTCTCTCTCTCTCTCTCTCTCTCTCTCTCTCTCTCTCTCTCTCTCTCTCTCTCTCTCTCTCTCTCTCTCTCTCTCTCTCTATGAAAAATTCTCAAATGTTTCAAGTCTCTCTGAGAAGCAAAGAACGAAAATATAATTGAAAAGCTTTCAAAACTTGCGGGGACATGATATATCCTAGCAGTTCTGGGAATATTTATATTTGCGTGGTTAAAGAGGACAAATTAAAGAACTGTTTTTATTATTAATCTAATATATTTAGATTAAAGGTTTAAGTTAGTATGCTTGACTCCTGGCATATTTTATGGCGTTTATTTATTCTTGTTTTGGCACCACTTCAATTTTATTATTTTTTGGCGGGTTAAAATTTAGGTGACTACGTAAAGAAAATTATGATATATAAATATACATGCGTGTGTGTTTTCCATTTCAATTGAATTTCCACATTGTGAGTAATCTTTTTTTCAAAGACAGATCAGAATAAATTTATGAAAAAAATAAAAGAAGAACCATACAAAAGTTACAAATCACATCTGAAGTGATAATTTGACGGAGTGATATATTTAAATTTTACCTAGTATTATACGTTTATAGAATAGAATTCAAATTAAAAAAAAACTTTAAAAGGGCCAAATAGTAAGAGCAGTATATATAAATTAGGTTAAAGTATACTTTTGGTTCTTTATATATACATCAAGTTTTATTTTAGTCCTTTATATTTGGAAAATACACTCTTAATCCTTTTTTTGTTAACACCGTTAGTTTCACTTAACTGAGAACGATGACTCATCAAATCTAAAGAGTTATTTTATAATTAAATGCAGATAAAAATGACTACCTTTTAAAATATAAGAATAATTACATTAAAAAGATTTTAATGTAAGCATATTTTATCAACATTTAATCATAGATTCATCATTTAAATTTATTGAGTTAGGATTTTCCGTTAAGTGAAACTAACAGTATTAATAAGAAAGGATTAAAAGTGTACTTTCTAAATATAAATGATTAAAATAAAACTTAATATAAATATAAAGGTTCAAAGTATCCTTTTGGCCTATAAATTAAAAGAATGTTGAATAAAAACCTTCTAGAGCACATAATTTTTTTACGAAAAATCATATGTTGACTTTATTTGTTGATGCAATACAAATTGATGTAAGAAAAATAAATAATATAACATAATTGGAGTCGTAAAAGAAGTTACTAAGGCAAGCGGTGTTTAAACTTTGACCAAGAGGTGAATCTTGGATTTTAAGTAAAAATATTAAACCAAATAATATTATGACTTACAAACAAAAAAAATATTCGCCGTAAACTTTGTCAAAACTAAACGCGAATTGTCAAAATTTTCTGGCTAAAATATGTATCAATTTGCGATAATTAATTAAAGCACAAACTAAGTACACATAATATACAATTTGAGCTTGTAGGGATACTCGGGCCCTAGCAAACCCAGATACTGAACTCATATTTTTTTTAATCATTTTTGAAGGATGATACACGCGAGATGAGTACCGTGGTTCATCGTATTTTATTAATGTCTTGTCATTATATTTTTTGTGTTTTATATATTTTTCTGATGTGGGTAAGACTGTAAGGTACAAAATGCAATCAATGTGTACCCGGAGAGATCAGCATTAAAAAATATTATGTTGAAGGCAAAATGGTCAAATAATTCAAATACATAATTACATCACATCCTAAAGGGGACAAACGAACACTTGCTCTGCTGGCTCATATTTAAAGAAACCCATGGACATTAACACCTAAAATATTTTGAAGACAACGACGTTGATTCATTATTCTCACCATTCATGTACTTGTAAGAGATTTTGTGAAAGAAGGAGTGTTTAATTTTCTTATGGATGCTTGAATGAATGTCACAAATGTGATATGAAGAACCTCATAAATTCTAAGATTAAGGTGCAGAAATACCCATTTAAATTTGTTAAATGTGTATATGGCATCATATTAAAATTTTGTGTGCAAAAATGCATATACAATTGAAAATAGAGCGAAAATGCCTACACCGTTAAATGCACAAACGTTAATCGTTAAATTGACCAGAGATACTAATATGGAGGCTAATATAGTGTAAAAATGTCAGACACAATTGGGGCTATATATTAAACGAGTTGGGCAGGTTCGGGCAGCCCATACCCATACCCATTTATGTTAACGTTTAAGCCCGTTGCTAAACGGGCTTGTCTTTGGACGGGCGGGCTAGATCGGGCTGTGAGTGGCCCGTTTAACATTAAGCATTAGCTTTTCAGAAAAATTCCTAAAAGTTACGGCAACTCAACAAGCGAGATTCTAACATTATAACACTCATAATTTCTACTAATAACTTCCAATTAAAATCATATCTAACATACATAAACAACAAATAAAACACATAATTTACCAATCACCAGCTATGGACTGAAAGTGAAGGAGAAGGAAAAGAGAAAATAAGAATAAAAACAAATGAAGAAGAAAAGAGAAGGAAAAGAAAAACACAGCTATGCATATGAACCCAAATCAAATAAAAACAAATGAATAAGAAAAACACAGTTATGTATGGCCGTGATCGTGAGGTTCGAGAGAATCGAAGAGGGAGTATCAAAGAAGATGATATGTAGGATGCCCGAATAAAAGACCTGCAACCTGAGAGCTTTGAGAGAATCATAGAGGAAGAATCGGAGAGGCTGAGGGCTTTTTGCGGACTTGCTTCAACCTTCAGGTTCTGCAAGAGAGAGGGGGAGGGAGTTGCCTGTGATTTTGCGACAGATAGAGTGAGACGGGGGAGAGGCTGAGGATTCTGCTAGCTTTAGGGTTCAAGTGGGGTGGGGGAGTTTGCGAGTCTGAGGAGAGAATGAGAGTGAAAAAGAAATATGGAAATTTTTTAATATATATATGCTTAAACTAGTGGGTACAGGCAGCCTGTAGCCAATTCCTTTTAAGTCTTACACGGGATGGGCTCTTAATGGGGGCGCCATAAATAAGAAAATTACGGGCAGGCCCGGCTGGTTCGACATGTATGGACCGACTTGCTAAGCCCTAGACACAATAGATTAAGGTGCCAAAATTCACATGTACAATTTTCAAATGTGCGTCTGACACTAGATACATTATTTAGATTGCAAAAATTGTAAAATCCTACCTACTAATCGATAATTAATCCCTAATAACCAACCACCATCAACCATAATCGCAACTAAATATACTAACTATGATAGAAAAAGGATTTTTCATATAAATCAAATAACCCTATCATAGTTAGAAAAATGTTTACTCTAATATTTCAGAGTGTTATCCATGATAGAAAAAGCAAACCTTAACATAAAATAATCGCTATCATGGATAATAAAACACTTAACCATGTTAGAAAAGGATTCCCCTAACATGGTTAATAAAAATTTACCTGATTCACAATTGGATCAACCATGTTAGCTAAGAGACCGCCTAACATGGTTAAATAAAACAACATGTGATAACCATCTTTCAACAAACAAGCATTAGATATAACCATGTTAGATAAAAACTGATCTAACATGGTTATTCAATAAAACCTGCCCAATTCCAAGTATACACACATACATTGGGCCTCGGGCCTAAATATCCAAAATAACAGCTCAATTTAACCATGTTAGTTAAATGACCACCTAACATGGTTAAATAAAACACCTGTAATAATCACATTCCATCAAAGCAAATATTCAATATTACCATGTTAGAAAGAACTGATCTAACATGGTTATTTAACCAAAACATGTGTAATAACTTATCAATCTTAACAACTGGCCGTACAAGATCAGCAACAGAACATAATCAACATTAAATAATCAAATTCAAGCGAATATTGATACAGTCATCCAGAATTTAATATCAATCAAAGATATAAACATGCAGAAGCGAATGCAAGCCTATATGTGGCAATACACAGTTCCAAAATGACTTTATTGGCCAACTCACCGCTTCCATGTGAACCGATTGGCCCCATTCCCTCTCCCTTTGCCCTGGTCTGTACATGATCACCTGCAAAAATGTAAATAACCACGGGGTGAGACAAATATATCTCAGTAACCACAACTCAACTCAATATAAGAGTATGAGTGGGTTAGCAGAGCACCTAAAGGGTACCACATTTTAAAATATTTAATTCACAATAAAGTGATCTATGGATATACAACTATATCATCGCAAGAATATCAATATGCACCATAACCCTTACTACCACAGAAGCAACAACTTTTTAAGAACATATGACAAAAGTAAACATGATGTGATATTATGCCCTTGTCTATAATCAGGATGGCATCCTCCCCTCTGTCTATAATCAGAATGGGGACTCCCCCTGTCTATAATCAGGATGGGGATCTCCTTGTCTATAATCAAGGAGGCGGTCTCTGTCTATAATTAGAATGACCAGTACAAATAACCGCTCGGTTGGCCTACCGAGGGTTACATCGTGCGATGGTACAATGCAGTGTCATGCAATAAGAACAACCTCAACATCAATCATTCTCAAATGCTATAACATATATACCCTTCAATATAAAACATATTAATTATCACCGCTACCATACCATACAGCCAGCCACAACAATTAACCAATAAATTTCTCAATACCTCCATCACAATATGTAACACCTTAGATAACAGTCATCCATCAATACTACCAGCTAGGCTACTAAATATTATAATAAAACTCAGGATATCTTTATATGAAAGTAGATGGGATTTTAAAGGTACCCAATAAGCTCTTTTATATAAATATACCGTTTGAAATCCAACTAGCATGCTAACAGACGTATACATATATAAAGGGATTTTTGAGAAAAATCCCGACTAACATCACACACAACCAGATAGTGAGGTGAGAATGGTTACCTGGAATAGCCCAAAAACAAAATACCAGAACACAGAGTCTTCGAGCTCAACTCGATCCAGCAGTGTCTACAATCACTAGAGAACATAATACACAAAGTAACTACATAATTCACGTCTATTTGGCTTGATTAAGTTAAATTAAACTCCTATCAAGCCTAGGATACTATATATATTCTGAATTATTTTCATCACAATTACCAAATTCTCACCAATCCAATACCTTAGAATTCAATTAATAACTCAGCAAATATCAAGACAAGCATTACCTCATCCCAATCCTCGTTACTCAATCTCCCCAAATATCTCAAACCTTTCTAAACTTTAAACTTCCAAATCCAATTTAATACGTCTCCCCACAAACCTAATGGTTCACACCCTAATTAAACATCGTCAAGCACCAACAACCACGTGAAGACATTTAAACCCCTATATTTGTCATAATTAGACCATATATTATCCTAAACCGCCCAAATCCATTTTTACTCTAGTCCTTTCCCATTCCATCATTCTACGATTATTTATTAGCCTTAGTTTTCATATTAGAACCACCAAATTAAGTTATGTTTGACATAAACCCCAAAGAAACATAAACCCCTTCTTCTCTTGCCTTACAACTCCCTATAATGATCCAAATGCTCCCACAATTATTCCAAGTCAACGCTCACCATTAACCCACTTAAACATAACCCCATATCCTCACATATCCATACCCAACATCAATAAACAATTTTCATATCACTTCTAAAACAACCTTCAAGTCAACTCCTAGGCCTACCATGCAATTTTTCCCTCTTTTCAAACAACCAAAATTTAACCAAGTCAATTCTCTCACAATTCATTGTCTCCACAATCATAGATAAGCTTAGGAGATTCAAATGGAATACCCAAAATCACCAAAGAGCTCATAATCTTAGAAATTAACCAAACCCTAACAAAATTCGCTTTCAAATTCAATAACAAAAGGAGGCAATGTAAGGAATTTATCCAACTTAACAAGCTCTAGCCTATTACCAATTTAATCTGTTGAATTACTCAAAATCCATAACACTACAATTATTCCTAATTTCATTCGTCCATAATCCCCTACTAACCTCTATCAACATATTAGGACCAACATTCATTCTTAACCAACATAAATCCTAAGAACACTAATCTTGCTTTCATACCTCATAACTTCTTATAATTACTCAAATTCTTCCATAATTTTTCCACAACAAAATTCTTCATCAACCCTACTCAAACATAGCCCCATATTCTCATTTAATTCCTCTAGCTCATTTTCATGTTCATTATTCCCAATTTGCAACGCTCTACTTCTTGAAAACACCTTAAAATCCCAATTCTCCACCAAACTCTAAATCAAACTCAATGACCCAACCAACATTATCGTTGAACTCCAATAACCCTCTAGAATTCATAAATCAAGCTCAAAGGCCCAAATTCAAAGGATTTCTTGTCGTAAACTTAGCTTAATTCAACTTTAAGTAAGCAAAATCTCACATAGGGCCAAATTAAACTAAGTTAACCACGTTACAATCATCAAATAATCCAAATAAACATGTAAAATCAAGCAATTACTCCAATCAAGCCAGAATTTCAAAGATCAAACAAACCCTAGAAGTTTCTATTTGGAAAAATCAAGAACAAGAGGGAAAATGGAGGAATGAGAGTTACCAAACAAAGACCAGCCCTCCTCAGCCTTCAAGACCGCCGGAGGCTCGCCCAGAACCACGGAAATCGCCGCCCCCAAATCGCCTCCTTGTCTCCCTTTTTCTTCTCCGCAGACACACACAACAACACGCACACTGAACACGAGGGGGGAAGGATGAAAACCCGGCGACCTCCGTCATCACCGGTGTCGACAGCGGTGGCCAGTCCGCCTCCCTCTCTTGCTGCCCGTCGAAGGCAGAGAAGGAGGAAGGGAATAGGTGAGTGTGTGTGTGTGTGTGTGTGTGTGTGTCGTGTTTGCTACAGAGGGGGAGGGAGAAATATAGGAAGGGAATAGGAATTATAAAAGAAATAAAATGAATAAGGTGATAAAATTACATATAGGCCCATATATTCTCAAAATAAGATATATTACTCTATGATAGAATCCCTTTTTCACTTCCTAAATTTTGTTTTAAATATCCTCTAATATTTTTCTCCCCATCAAGATCTCTTCTAAGCCTAAAAATAATTTCTCTAACACCAATTTTCTCAAATTAAGGGAGAAACTAAGCCTTTAAAAATTTCTAAAATACTTTTATTTTCCCAAAATTTGTTTATAAAGCTCTTAAAACTCCTTAATTAATCCCAATAAATTATTAAATTACCCCTAGTTCTTAATTAAATTTTTGGGATGTTACAAAAATATCCATAAACTCTTCTAAATTAGAGGGGCCCATATTATTATTTAATACATAATTTTCACATTTTCCCCCACTCTCACTCTCTCTCTCTATCTATCTCTCTCTCTCATCCCCCACATTCTTTTGTCAATACATTGCTCCTTTTCTTTTGTAGTCTTCACTCTTATTCATCAAATATGTGTCATTGCACTTCCACATATATCATCTATCATAGTGAGCTTAAGTTTTATAATCCATCTTTGGATATATTTTTATATAGATATAAACAAAAGTCAGATCGTATTGTTCTTTTTGACAACCACCTTATAATGTACTTCCTTCAAGAGAGGGAGAGATGGGTTGACAAATAATGTGGGGGAATGAAATGAAAAAAAGGATAGGGGGAGAAAGTAATGATTTTTTATCAAAGAATAATTTAAAAATAATAATATGGGGACCATTAATTTATAAGAGTTCATTGGTATTTTTGCACCCTAAATAATATATATGGTGTTAGGCGTACATTTAGAAATTTTACATGGGTATTTTTGCATTCTAAGCTATTGGTGTCTAATACTTCCTCTGGTGCTTATTATAAGGCACAAACTAACCAAATTTTTTGGTCCCAAATATAAGGCACCAACCGCTGCATTAATTGCTTTTTTCCCACTTTACCCTTGTCATTAATGGAAGTTTAAAGTTGAAAATGTGAAGTCACATCATTTAATGAAGGGTGAAGTTGGAAAAGTTGCAAATTTAGCATAAATTTGATGACCCAACTACCATTTCTTGGTTTGTGAGAAATGGTAGTTTGTGCCTTATAATAAGGACCAGATGGAGTATTTTTATGCCACGTTATCTTCCATGTAATCGTTTCTGGTCAATGTAATGGTCAACATTGACACATTTAACGGTATGGGCATTTTTGCTCCACTTTTAAATGAATATGGGTAATTTGCATCAAAAGTTTTAATACAGTGTCAGATACACATTCGACAAATTTAAATTTTTTGCATCTTAACCCTGATATATATATGTGTGTGTGTGTGTATAAATATATATATATATATAATACAACTTGTAAGTTTAAAAAACTTTTACTTTTAATAGATTTATATTATTATTCATATTTTTTTTGAACTGTGCTTATTACAATGTTTTCGGAGCCGGACCAGTCGACCGTCGGCCGGAGTGCAAAGCGGCTCGGACTACATCTTCGGGCTGCTTGAGGAGTCGAGCCATGTTAACCCGTTCAGAACCAGCTTTTCAGCTGGGAACCGGAGTTAAGCCAGGCCCCGGGACGGATTTCATAAAACCGTTCGGCTTGAACTGTTACATCTCAACATGAAGAAAAAAAGCGGAGAAGGAGAAGAATATGAAAAAAAAACTGAAATTGTCAAAAGGGAAAAAAGCTTATACTTTACTTTCTCATCTATCTCATAGACTAATCTTGAGATTTGAGACAAATGAAAGATAAAAATGAAAACTGAAGCAAACTTGAAGTGTTTCGTCCTATTTTTCCTTTCCTCCCGTCGCTACCAGCAAAGAAGGTGAAGTGGTGAACATATCTCCAGCTGCTTTACTTGAAGAAAGAAGAAGCAATTGAAATAATAATAAATAAAAAAAGTTACTTTGCACAATGTAAAAAAGCTGAGAGTGGGGATGGTAAAAAGTTGCATTGCGTTTTCTATGCATGTCTTCTCGTTCTTTCTTTTTAAATTTTCCTTTTCTTCAATATTATATTATCTTGCCCAGTACAAAAAAAAATTATTACCTTGTTTTTTATTTTGTCTTTAATTATTAGGGCAAAGGTCCAATTTGGCCCCGGAAGTAACCCAATAGGAGCTTATTTGCCCCCGAAGTAACAAATGGATCTTATTTACCCCAGAACTAGCCCAAACGGTGCGTATTGGTCCACGATAGGCAGAGTCCCAAATGTTGACCGTTAAAATGGCATGTTGGCAGTGAGTTCAAATGGTAGCATGAAACGTGGCAGTGAGTTCGAATGGTGGCACTGACGTGGAACCAAAGTCCCAAACGTTGTTGTTCTTTGACTTAAATTGATTTTTCAAAATGGAAAAAGGGAAAACGAAGGGACCTTTGAGAAAGCAAAGAGGAAAAGTGATATGAAGCTCTGAGAGGAGACAAGAAGCTAGGGCAAAGTTGAAGAGCTGCATGTGGATTCTGACGCTTGTAGATTTGCGATAAACTAGAGATTCGTCCTTGAAGTACAGGTATGGAATCTCGCCAGTGTTTGCAATGCTTTAATTTCTTTATTTCTAGCAGTGATTTCTCATATTTGCCCTTTGTCTGCTTGTGTGTGTTTGAAATTTTGCACTTTTTGGCTAGGGTTATTTGGGAAATGGGAAGTAAGGGTAATGTGCATGAAGTGTTATATATCGAAAAAGAATATATGAATGATGAAAATGGTGGGAAATGCGATAGTGATGGGAGTGATAGCGAGGATGTGGATGCCCGAGTGGCTTATTTACAGACTATTGTTGATGAGATTGCTGAAAGGAGGAAGAGGTTGCGTGAGGAGCGTGCTCAACGTTCAGAAGAAGGGGTTTTTGCTGGAGTTGGACATGACAATGGAGAGAATAATGGGGTTATGCTTAGTGAAGATGAGGTTGATAGTGATGATGATAGTGATGAAGAGCTGGGAGTAGATGATGATGATGGAGGCAGTGAGATAGAAGAGGATGAAGATGGGAATAAATTGGGCCATGATAAAGGTGATAGGCCTAATGGGTCACAAGGGAATGAATTTTTCCAATTGGGCAAGACATATGCAACAAAGAAGGAATTAGTGGATGACATAAGTACCTATGCAATAAAGGTTCGAGTGAATGTGAAGCTCACTAGAAGTGAACCTTGTAGAGTTAGGGCAAAATGTGAGTTGGCCTACCCATTTGTAATATACGCATCCAAAGATGGTCACAACCCGAGACTGGTAGTGAAGACTCTACCCTTAGAGCACAGATGTGGTAGGGTTTTTAAGAACCCCAGGGCATCAGTGAAGTGGCTGGCCGGGTACTTCAGGAGGAAGGTTCAAGAAAGGCCGCAGTATAAAGTGGCAGATATGAAGAAGGATGTTGAATTAGAGTTGAAGTTACATGTGAGCAAGTACAAGTGCAAAAGAGCTAAGTGGTTGATTGTGCAAGAGATGGAAGGGAGTTATAAGGATGAGTTCAACAATCTTGAGGCATATTGTAATAAGCTTAAGAGATCCAATCTTGGCTCAGATGTGTGTGTTCAAGGACAAGCTTAAGTCATTAGGAGATACCATCCAAGAAACAGCAGAAATGGTGCTTACATATCCTCTAAAGTGTTGGGTAAGAGCATACTTTAGCAGTAGGTGTAACATCCTAAAAATTAATTAAGGATTTATAGGGGTAAATAGGAATTGATTAATGAGAAAAGATGGTTTATGAGAATATTTGAAGGATTTTGAGGTATTTTTGAGGATTTTAAAGGCCTAGTTTTTCCCTTATTTGGAAGATAATAATTTTTGGGGAAATTATTTTTAGACTCAAAAGAGGTTATTGTGGGAGTAAATAAGTAAAAGATATTATAGGGAAAATTTTGAAAGTAAAAAGAAAATTTTTGGTTCAAAAGAAATATCTTATTTGAGGATTTTAGGACCGAGTAGTGCATTATTTCCTAATCTTTTTCCTATTCACTACTTTTTCTTTTCTCTTCCGTAAAACACTCCCTAAATTCTGCCTTATCTCCCTCAAACCACTATTCACATATATTATTATTATATTATTATTATTACTATTGAGTTACTATTCATTACTATTGAGTTACTGTGCGTGAATTATATAAACACACACGCACACACCTCACCGTCGTCTCTCTCTCACTCTCTCTCTCTCTCTTCGTTTCTCTCTCTTACTCTCTCTTTCCACCATATATATTCCTATCACTAGACTTAGTAGAGTCTGTTAGTATAGGAATAGTAAGCTTTTCGGCCAACTAAGCACATTTTTGGAATCCCGTAAGTCTCCTCTACCTTTTTATGTCATTAGTTTTTCAATTTGTTATACTTGAAAAATTAGACCTTGTCTAAATTGGTAATTTTTGGGAGTCCTAAAATTAATAAATTGAAGCTTATACCTCGATTATGAGTTTCTCTAAGTAGATTTTCCATTGTGAGAGGATTTTCTTAATTATTGGGAATTTTTGGATTTTTTGGATATATTGAAAATAGGGCTTTTGATGATCTGAGGTGTCCATAGTTAATTAATAATTTTTAGATGTTTATTAAGGTTTGGAAAATAAATTATGGATTAAATAATGGATTTTTGAGGTTGATAAATAATTTAGGGATGTAAGGTTTAATTTTATTTAGGCTTGAATTTTTATAAATAGTTATTGGAAGGATAAATAATTTTGGATATATGTATAAATGGAGTAGAGATAAATTTTAGAAATAGAAAGGGAGAATAAATGTTAAATTAGAAATTTAAAATAAGTAAGGGCAAAGAAAGGGTAGTAAATAATTTATTTTCCAACATGTGAAATTGTTGGATAAATAATTAATTGTGGTTGTATATATGGTTGTGTAGTGCTTGAATTGTACTAAGTTAGCACGGGGGAGCTGCACTATTGTGAGATTGGTGCCAGCTATCAGGTAACCGCTTTCTGCTTGTTTATGTGTGTGTAGTGTTAGTAAGAGATTTGAAATATTATTATTTGAAAATTATGATGTTATATGGAGATGAGATTTTGAATCACAATTGAGATTTGATTATCAATTGATGATTGATGAGATATGGAAATGAGATCTTGGAATATTAATATTTTTATAATAAATGTCCTGTGGAGTATTATTTTGAAATGGCATAAATTTGTGATGTGAAATATTTGAAACGAAAATATAGGTGGTTTTGGAAATTATTTAATATATGTATATCATGAAAATACCGGAAGGCCTGGTGCCTGATTGTGGTGTTGCATATCTATGTGTTGTATGTGATAAATTATTTGGGTATGTGACACCGGTGAA
This sequence comes from Mimosa bimucronata, assembly GCA_037074515.1. NCBI lineage: Eukaryota > Viridiplantae > Streptophyta > Magnoliopsida > Fabales > Fabaceae > Mimosa > Mimosa bimucronata. The sequence continues at coordinate 24,789,841 of CM073447.1, forward strand.
TTGGAAATTGTGCCATCACGTGATGAGGTACCCTGTTGCGCCACAGGGACTAATTGATATATTATGAGAAATAAAGGAGAGAAAGACGAAAGAGGGGATATCGCCCCTTACGGATTCAGAAAGGACAGATATCCTTCTAATCTGTGGTACTATTCAGGGAGGGTAGAGAGTCCCTCGTGAACTGTACCGTGGTGATCAGGGGTGGGTGGAAGGTCCCGACTGGTCCCACATGTTTTCCCAACATTTCTAGTAAGATTTGTTTGGGTTGTCTGTAATTATCAATTATATATATACTATTATTGAGGATGAATTGTGATGGATTATTTTATAATTATAAACGATGAGAAAAGATATTTGGGACCAAGATATGCATTATATGTGAATACCTGAGCATGTTGTTTGAAATAATGTATATACATATATGTATTCCACTGGACATCTTGCTAGCACACACCACACGTAGATGAGTAGTCAGTGGTTGCGTTTTGGGGCTACCCCCGTTGATCTCACTTTTGCAGGTCCTAGGAGTGAAGTAGGAGGTCAAGGGAAGGATCCGGGAACTTCTCACTGATATCGTGAGATACTCTGGACCAGAAGGACAGGAGGTATTGCCACATTTAGGATCATATTTTGTATGATGCTTCCGCTGAACTTTGTTCCTACTCTGGGGAAAAATTATTGTATAATACCTATTATGGTATGGTATTTTAAGAATGATGTGTGGAGTTTAATCATGTATAATGAAATTCTCTGTTATTGTACTGGGAAGGAAGTTATATTGTGATGACAGAGATTGGAGTTGAGGTTGAAATATATATAAATATTATGGAAAGATCTTTTTCTAACTATGTTAGCGAATTTTTGGTAATTTAATTCTTTTTCCTAACATAGTTAGTACTATAAACGTTTTAATATATTATTGTTAATGGTTAAAAGTGGAATTTGGAGGTAATGTTACAGTTGGTATCAGTTTCATGGTTTACGACCTGGAAACGTGTTTTGCATGTTTCTTGTTGTGTCAGTCATGCATTACACTTGCATTAGTGATATTGTGGCAATACTTTTCCGATCCTTTCCCTTTTTATGTTTCATCTTGTATGCTTGTTTTTAATAAGGGTAACTTCCATCCGTAGGTGGGTGGAAAGTATGGCTCGTACTAGGAGATCAGGTGCAGGAAATAGTACAGGGAATGAAAGTGTGGCTCGTACTAAGAGATCAGGTGCAGGAAATGGTACAGGAAATGATCAGCCTGCAAACCAAGAATATGACGAGCTAGTAGCCAAAATGAAAGAAGAATTAAGAAAGGAGATGGAACAAAAAGTCGCAGCAATAAATAAAGAAAATGAGAAAAAGATAGATCAATTGAGGGCAGATTTTCAGGCTTAGGCTAATAGGGGTGAGGAATCAGAAATGCAGGGGGAGTTCTCTAAAGTTAATGATAAGGAGGAAATAGTTTATCCTCGCCCGAAGGACTTGAGTACTGAAAAGGTATAGAAGAAAATTGACCGTCATCATCCGAAGCATTTTAGTGGAAGTCAGGATCCTTTCGAGGCAGAGGCTTGGATTAAAAGATTGGAGGCCATATTTGCAGCCGTGGTCTGTAACCCTTATCAGAAAGCAAGGGTTGCTATTCTCCTCTTGGAAGGAAAAGCATTGATTTGGTGGCAGAGCGTATGTGGAGATGATTCCTTAATGACCTGGGATGAGTTTAAGGACAAGTTCTTGGGATATCATTTCCCTCCTTCTCTTAGGAAGGAGAAGGAGAATGCTTTTTATTATTTCAAGCAAGGTGGGATGTCAGTGGATCATTATATTGCTACTTTTTCAGAGTTATCTCGCTATGTTTCGTTCCTGCAGCGTCAGGACGACCCTCAGTGGCGTATAGATCAGTTATTTGAGAAGGCCAGACCTGCTTTGAGACTGCAGGTGCATGATAAGAAATGTAAGAATGTTGAAGAAGCATGTGAGAAGCTGAGGATTGCGGATCGCATGATGAAGGAGGCAGCTGCAGAGACAGCTAAGTATACTGGAGGCCCAGGTCAGGGCCAGCAGAGTCATGGTAGATCTTTTCAGAGTAGGCCTTCTTATTCCTTTGGGCCGACGGGAGGTATTAGCAAGAAATTTGGAGCAAGTGGTAGTAGCAGTTTTAGTGGCTCTGGAAGGAAGAGTCACTCTGGGAGCCATGGCCGTGGTCAGTCAGGTAGCTATGGTCGTGGTCAGTATGGTAGCCACAATAGAGGACAGTCTGGTGGTTTTGGACGTGGCCAGTCAGGTAGGGGTCGTCAGGATTCAGCCTCGTGGAGATTTGGTTCAGAAGGTCAGTCGAGAGGAGGCAGCCAAGTGACTTATGGAGAGTCAGTTCAGTCAACTCCTAGTGTAGCTGGTCCTTGTAGCAAGTGTGGTAGGTACCATCAGGGACCCTGTTTTAGATGTTTTGGATGCGGCCGTATTGGGCATACGATTAGGTACTGCCCAGATGGAAGCCAGAATATGCAGCAGCCAGTGGCTCAGCCCAGTCGCCCTCTAGTTCAAGGTAGAGTTTATGCTACATTAGCTGAGGAGGCAGGGATGTCTCCTAATATGATTCGAGGTACGGTCTCTATTCATGGCCATAATATTGATGTGATGTTTGACTCTGGTGCGTCACATTCTTTTATCTCTTTCGATTGTACTCGGAGGCTTAGTTTTGAGTTATCTGTTATGCCATATAATATGCGTGTGTCTACCCCTGCGGGTGCTAAATTTGAGACTTCTTTAGTATGCAAAAATCTGGATTTATGGTTTGAAGGCCGTAAATCAAAAATTGATCTGGTATGTTTGCCCTTGAGGGGAATTGATGTGATTATTGGTATGGATTGGTTAGAGGAAAATAATGTAATCTTGCATTGTAAGGATAAGATTGTGTCATATGCTGAGTCATCTAGCGCGCCGATGTTACTATCTGCGACACGTGTAGAGAGATGTGTGAGAAAAGGCTGTGAGGCCTTTATGGTTTTCTTCTCCATTAAGGAGGAGGGCGAGATCTCTATTGATAAGGTGGATGTAGTTAGAGATTTCCCAGAGGTATTTTTCGATGATATGCGTGGACTCCCTCCAGAAAGAGAGGTAGAGTTTACCATCGAGTTAGAGCCGGGCACGGGTCCAATCTCTAAGGCTCCATATCGGATGGCTCCGTCGGAGTTGGTAGAGCTTAAGAAGCAGCTTGAAGAACTCCTGGATAAAGGTTTTATCCGGCCTAGCGGATCGCCTTGGGGTTCCCCAGTCTTGTTTGTAAAGAAGAAAGATGGTAGCATACGACTCTGTATCGATTACCGGCAATTGAATAAAGTGACCATCAAGAATAAGTATCCGTTGCCTAGGATAGATGATTTGTTGGATCAATTGGCAGGAGCTTCAGTTTTCTCTAAGATTGATCTTCGGTCTGGGTATCATCAGTTGAGAGTTAGAGCAGAGGATGTCCCTAAGACTGCATTCAGGACGAGATATGGCCATTATGAGTTTCTGGTGATGCCATTTGGGCTCACCAATGCCCCTGCCGTGTTTATGGATTATATGAATAGAATTTTTCGTCCGTATTTGGATAAGTTTGTGGTGGTGTTTATTGATGACATTTTAATATATTCTAAGAGTGAAGAAGAGCATCGGGAGCATTTGTATTCCGTCCTGCGAGTTCTGAGAGATCATAAGCTTTATGCCAAACTTTCTAAATGTGAGTTTTGGCTTAAGGAGGTAAAGTTTCTAGGGCATGTAATATCTGCTGAGGGAGTTGCGGTTGATCCAAGTAAAGTTGAAGCGGTTTTGCAATGGAAGTCTCCTAAGACAGTGACGGAGGTTAGGAGTTTTGTTGGATTAGCAGGGTACTATCGTCGATTTATTCAAGGATTTTCGCAGATTGCGAGACCTTTGACTAATTTGACCAAGAAGGATAGGCCTTTCATCTGGACTGATCGATGCGAGTCGGCATTTCAGGAGCTTAAGACCCGGTTGACAATTGCACCTGTGTTGACATTGCCGGATCCATGTCAGCCATATGAGTTGTATACAGATGCATCTTTCATGGGTTTGGGCTGTGTCTTGATGCAGAATGGTAAAGTTATTGCGTATGCATCTAGGCAATTGAGACCGCATGAGGAAAATTACCCGACTCATGACTTGGAGCTGGGAGCAGTTGTTTTCGCTTTGAAGATTTGACGACATTATTTGATGGGGGCACAGTTTGAGGTGTTCAGTGATCATAAGAGTCTGAAATATCTTATGGATCAAAAGGAATTGAATAATAGGCAGCGTCGTTGGATGGAGCTAATTAAGGATTATAAGTTTGAAATTAAGTATCATCTGGGAAAGGCAAATGTGGTTGCTGATGCCCTTAGCCGGAAATCAGTACATATGTCTTCCTTAAGTGTGGGAGAGCAGTTTTCTTTTAGTGATTGTCGTGTCATTCATGTTGGGGCAGAAAGGTCAATTGCATTTTTGGGAGCAATTGTTGGCTAGTTTGGGTTCTTCGAGGATTTAAGAGTGGCTCAGGATCGGGATAGTCATCTTAAGGAAATCCGGGAAAAGCTTGATAGTGGTGTTTATCCGGATTATGATCTGGGTGATTCAGGTATTCTGAGATTTAGGAAAAGAGTATGTGTTCCGGATAATGAAGATATCAAGAAGGCTATTCTTGAGGAGGCTCATAGGAGCAGTTATGTGATGCATCCTGGCGTTTCTAAGATGTACAATGATTTAAAAAGAGTTTATTGGTGGCCTAAGATGAAGTCCGATGTGACTCAATTTGTCTTAAAGTGTCTAACCTGTCAGAAGGTGAAAATCGAACATCAGCGGCCAGGTGGCCTATTACAGAGCATTGAGGTTCCTCAATGGAAGTGGGATAGTATTTCGATGGATTTTGTGGTTGGCTTGCCTTTGACTCAATCTGGTCACGATTCGATTTGGGTTATTGTGGACCGTTTGACTAAGTCCGCTCATTTTCTTCCGATCAGGATTAATTATCCTTTGACTAGATTAGCTCAGATGTATGTGAATGAGATCGTCAGGCTTCATGGGATTCCCGAGAGTATTATTTCAGATCGAGACCCACGATTCACCTCTGAGTTTTGGAGGTCTTTACAGACGGCTTTGGGTACGAAGCTCAAGTTCAGTACTGCGTATCATCCTCAGACCGATGGTCAAACTGAGAGGACGATTCAGACTTTGGAGGATATGCTCAGGGCGTGCGCTTTGGAGCTACCAGGCAGTTGGGATAGACATCTTCCATTGGCGGAATTTGCCTATAACAACAGCTATCATTCGAGTATTCAGATGGCGCCTTATGAGGCTCTATATGGTCGAAAGTGCCGGTCGCCAATTTGTTGGACGGAGCTTAGCGAGAGGGCTATTATTGGCCCAGATATTGTGGATCAGACAACAGAGAAGATTAAGTTGATTCGCCAGCGGCTATTGACTGCCCATAGTCGGCAGAAGAGCTATGCAGATAAACGACGTAGATCGTTAGAGTTCAGTGTTGGGGATCATGTTTTTCTTAGGGTATCTCCGACTACGGGTATTGGGAGGTCCATTAGAGCTAAGAAGCTTACTCCCCGGTTTATGGGTCCGTTTGATATCATTGAACGGGTCGGATCAGTGGCATATAGGGTGGCATTGCCTCTGCAGTTATCAAATCTTCATTATGTTTTTCATGTTTCTCAGTTGAAGAAATATCATCCAGACCCTTCGCATGTGATTGAGCCTGAGGAGGTCGAGTTGAGAGAAAACTTGACATATAAAGCTGAGCCGGAAAATATTTTAGATGTTAAGGATAAGCAGCTGAGGAATAAGACGATTAGGCTAGTTAAGGTGTTCTGGAGAGGTATGACTCCAGGGGATGCTACCTGGGAGACTGAAGAGCGTATGCGACGAGAATACCCTTACTTATTCCCAGGGTAAGTTCGCTTTATTGAGTGATTTTATACGTTATAAATTTGTGTTTGCTTGTTTGGGGATATGTTAGCAGAATTTTGGGGATAAAATTCTTAAAAAGGTGGGGAGAGTTGTAACATCCTAAAAATTAATTAAGGATTTATAGGGGTAAATAGGAATTGATTAATGAGAAAAGATGGTTTATGAGAATATTTGAAGGATTTTGAGGTATTTTTGAGGATTTTAAAGGCCTAGTTTTTCCCTTATTTGGAAGATAATAATTTTTGGGGAAATTATTTTTAGACTCAAAAGAGGTTATTGTGGGAGTAAATAAATAAAAGATATTATAGGGAAAATTTTGAAAGTAAAAAGAAAATTTTTGGTTCAAAAGAAATATCTTATTTGAGGATTTTAGGACCGAGTAGTGCATTATTTCCTAATCTTTTTCCTATTCACTACTTTTTCTTTTCTCTTCCGTAAAACACTCCCTAAATTCTGCCTTATCTCCCTCAAACCACTATTCACATATATTATTATATTATTATTATTACTATTGAGTTACTATTCATTACTATTGAGTTACTGTGCGTGAATTATATAAACACACACGCACACACCTCACCGTCGTCTCTCTCTCACTCTCTCTTTCCACCATATATATTCCTATCACTAGACTTATTAGAGTCTGTTAGTATAGGAATAGTAAGCTTTTCGGCCAACTAAGCACATTTTTGGAATCCCGTAAGTCTCCTCTACCTTTCTATGTCATTAGTTTTTCAATTTGTTATACTTGAAAAATTAGACCTTGTCTAAATTGGTAATTTTTGGGAGTCCTAAAATTAATAAATTGAAGCTTAGACCTCGATTATGAGTTTCTCTAAGTAGATTTTCCATTGTGAGAGGATTTTCTTAATTATTGGGAATTTTTGGATTTTTTGGATATATTGAAAATAGGGCTTTTGATGATCTGAGGTGTCCATAGTTAATTAATAATTTTTAGATGTTTATTAAGGTTTGGAAAATAAATTGTGGATTAAATAATGGATTTTTGAGGTTGATAAATAATTTAGGGATGTAAGGTTTAATTTTATTTAGGCTTGAATTTTTATAAATAGTTATTGGAAGGATAAATAATTTTGGATATATGTATAAATGGAGTAGAGATAAATTTTAGAAATAGAAAGGGAGAATAAATGTTAAATTGGAAATTTAAAATAAGTAAGGTCAAAGAAAGGGTAGTAAATAATTTATTTTCCAACATGTGAAATTGTTGGATAAATAATTAATTGTGGTTGTATATATGGTTGTGTAGTGCTTGAATTGCACTAAGTTAGCACGGGGGAGCTGCACTATTGTGAGATTGGTGCCAGCTATCAGGTAACCGCTTTCTGCTTGTTTATGTGTGTGTGTAGTGTTAGTAAGAGATTTGAAATATTATTATTTGAAAATTATGATGTTATATGGAGATGAGATTTTGAATCACAATTGAGATTTGATTATCAATTGATGATTGATGAGATATGGAAATGAGATCTTGGAATATTAATATTTTTATAATAAATGTCCTGTGGAGTATTATTTTGAAATGGCATAAATTTGTGATGTGAAATATTTGAAACGAAAATATAGGTGGTTTTGGAAATTATTTAATATATGTATATCATGAAAATACCGGAAGGCCTGGTGCCTGATTGTGGTGTTGCATATCTATGTGTTGTATGTGAGAAATTATTTGGGTATGTGACACCGGTGAATTGGAAATTGTGCCATCACGTGATGAGGTACCCTGTTGCGCCACAGGGACTAATTGATATATTATGAGAAATAAAGGAGAGAAAGACGAAAGAGGGGATATCGCCCCTTACGGATTCAGAAAGGACAGATATCCTTCTAATCTGTGGTACTATTCAGGGAGGGTAGAGAGTCCCTCGTGAACTGTACCGTGGTGATCAGGGGTGGGTGGAAGGTCCCGACTGGTCCCACATGTTTTCCCAACATTTCTAGTAAGATTTGTTTGGGTTGTCTGTAATTATCAATTATATATATACTATTATTGAGGATGAATTGTGATGGATTATTTTATAATTATAAACGATGAGAAAAGATATTTGGGACCAAGATATGCATTATATGTGAATACCTGAGCATGCTGTTTGAAATAATGTATATACATATATGTATTCCACTGGACATCTTGCTAGCACACACCACACGTAGATGAGTAGTCAGTGGTTGCGTTTTGGGGCTACCCCCGTTGATCTCACTTTTGCAGGTCCTAGGAGTGAAGTAGGAGGTCAAGGGAAGGATCCGGGAACTTCTCACTGATATCGTGAGATACTCTGGACCAGAAGGACAGGAGGTATTGCCACATTTAGGATCATATTTTGTATGATGCTTCCGCTGAACCTTGTTCCTATTCTGGGAGAAAATTATTGTATAATACCTATTATGGTATGGTATTTTAAGAATGATGAGTGGAGTATAATCATGAATAATATAATTCACTGTTATTGTACTGGAAGAAAATTTATGTTGTGATTACAGAGATTGGAATTGAGGTTGAAATATATATAAATATTATGGAAAGATCTTTTTCTAACTATGTTAGCGAATTTTTGGTAATTTAATTCTTTTTCCTAACATAGTTAGTACTATAAACGTTTTAATGTATTATTGTTAATGGTTAAAAGTGGAATTTGGAGGTAATGTTACAGTAGGAGTTTATCATTGATGGTTGACAACAATGTTAGTGAATGCTTTAATTCATGGATTGATGAATATAGATTTTTACCTATTATTAGAATGCTAGATGGTATAAGACTGAAAATAATGCAAAAGTGGGCACATAGTGAAACAAATGTTAGGAAGTGGAAGGGTAATTTCAGTTCAAAGTATCTAGCAATGTTTAAGGAGCATAGAATGAAGTCTATGGATTGTCTGGTAGAATTCAATGGTGACGATGGTTATGAAGTGACTGAGGGTTTAGATAGGCATACAGTATACATACTAGGAAAAGTTATACTTGTAGGATTTGGGACTTGACCGGTATTCCCTGTCAGCATGGAATTTGTGCATTGTATTATGCCAAAATGGATCCTCTCACTCAAATATCTAGGTACTTTCACAAGGATGCATATATCTCTAGTTATAGAACTACGTTTGAACTTGTGAGAGGTAAGCATTTTTGGGGTACCGCTGATTACATGCCAATGGAACCACCACCTGTCATCAAAATGCCTGGACGACCCACTAAAAAGAGAGACAGATCATATTACATGGAGAAGTATAGAAAGGGTAGACAAGGTATTCAACAGACCAATGGTGCACCATCATCAGATTCACCTGCAGACCCACCTGAAAAATTGTCCAAAAAACGAGCTGCTATTAAGTGCTCAGTCTGTAGTCAAGAGGGTCACAACAGATCTAGATGCAAACAGGTGACTTATTTTGTTAACTTTACTATTTAATCCCATATTTTTATTATACTGTAATAATATTTTGTTAACTTATTTTTAATGTCAATGAAGGCCGTACAAAGAAGCACCCCAAGTAGCACTCAAATTGCTACAAATTGTCTTCAACAGTCTCAAGTCAGTACCCAGCAATCTCAGGCCCCTGCAAGACCCGTAGTGGAAGAGCATTCTATAGGAGTAGGGTGACAAGTGGAATGGGAATTCTGGTCAACGAACAAACAAGAAGGACGGTTTATAATGTAATTAACTTGTCCTCCTTTGATCATTTATGAAATAGAACTTGCAGCAACATGTTATTAATGTTCCAATTTTTTGTTTGTAGCCTGGAATGAATTCACAAGTTGTCCTATATGAGGGAACTGCTGAACAGTACTTGCATCAGCATGCAAATGTAGAGACGAGATTCCCTATCTCCAATGAGAGACAAATGAGGACAAGGAGCATGTCTCGTAGTTGAAGCTCCCCTAGCTCTCGGATAATTCAATATAGAGGTGCTGGAAAAAGTGCTTCTGAACCTACAGATCTCCCATTCAATCCTCCAGGCCTCACGTGGAGAGGTTCACCTGCAGTCACTGGATCACGCCTTCAAGCACATAAACACGCCTTGATTCATGGAACAACCAGTGGTGGAAGGGGCACAAGAAGGGCTAATGGAACCGGAAGGGGAAGAGGAAAGGGAACTGTTTAGCTCATACCATGGAGACTTTTTATTTTGGTATTGAACTAGCTGACCTTAGGATCTAACTTCTTTTGGTTCAGACTTGTATTTTGAAGGGCTTACGGTTCTTCTCCATGTATTTTGAAAGGGCTATAATTCACCCTTGTATTTTGAACAACATATGCCAGACTTGTTATGTTATATTAAGTTATAAGTTATGCTTCACATTTGTTAATTTTTTGCCCTACTGAGTCTTTATTTTAAGTAGGGTATCTTGAAAAGGCATATAGCAGGGTGAGCAATATGTCTTATTGTCTAATTTTTTGCAAATGTTGGAAAATGGGAAGGTGCTTTGAACTAGCAATATGTAGTGTAAGCAATATGTATTGAACTATCAGGGTGAGCAATATGTATTGAACTAGCAGTGTGATGATGTGGTTTTGTTTTGTTTAGTTATTTATGTTTATTGATGGATTTGTTGATAAAAATAGTCCAGTTCAGTTTATAGGTTATATAGGCTTATTTTTCTAAGAATTGGTCCAGCAGGGTGATATTAATTTCAATTGCATCGTTAAGAATTGTAACATCCTAAAAAATTAATTGAGGATTTGTGAGGGTAAATAGGAATTTATTAATGAGAAAGGATGGATTATGAGAATATGTGAAGGATTTTGAGGTATTTTTAAGGATTTTAAAGGCCTAGTTTCTTCCTTATTTGGACAATAATAATTTTGGGAGAGATTATTTTTAGGCTCAAAAGAGGTTAATATGGGAGGAAATAAATAAAGGATATTATGGGAAAATTTTGAGAGTGAAAAGAAAATTTTTTATTCAAAAGAAATATCTTATTTAAGAATTTTAGGGCCCAGTAGTATAGTGTCCACTCTGCCGACACTCCTTTCCTCGCCAGAAACTTTTACTGTGCATCAATTATTATTTCCTCAACCAATCACATTCAACTACTATTTATATATATTATATTATATTATTAATATAATATATTATTATTATATTATATTATATTATATTATATTATTATTTTACTATTCATCAATTATTATATATACACACACCTTCACCGTTCCTTCTTCCCTTCGTCTCTCACTCTCACGTTCTCTCTCTCTCTCTCGTCTATCTCTCTCTCTTGCTCTCTCTTTCCACCATATATATCCTGTTATTAGACTTATCAGAGCTCGTTGATATAAGAATATTAAGCTTTTCGGCCAACTAAGCACATTTTTGGAATCACGTAAGTCTCCTCTACATTCCTATGTCATTAGTTTTTCATTTGGCTATACTTGAAAAATTAGGCCTTGTCTAAGTTGGTATTTTTGGGAGTCCTAAAATTAATAAATTGAAGCTTAGGCCTCGATTATGAGTTTTTCTGAGTAGATTTTTCATTGTTGGAAGTTTTCATAATTATTAGGAATTTTTGGATTTATGGAAGTTTTAGAAATTGAGGCTTTTAAATTATTCGAGGTGCTTATGGGTAAATTGATGATTTTTAGATGTTTATTAAGGTCATATGAGGGGATTTAATTAATTGATTTGATTGGGGTTTGCACCTAAAGAATTATTGAGGGATTATTGGATGTTAAGGAATTTTATAAATCGTTATTGGAAGGATAAATAATTTTGGATATATGCATAAATGAAGTAGAGATAAATTTTAGAGATAGAAAGGGAGAATAAATGTTAAATTGGAAATTTAAAATAAATAAGGGCAAAGAAAGGGTAGTAAATAATTTATTTTCCAACATGTGAAATTGTTGGATAAATAATTAATTGTGGTTGTATATATGGTTGTGTAGTGCTTGAATTACACTAAATTAGCACGGGGGAGCTGCACTATTGTGAGATTGGTGCCAGCTATCAGGTAACCGCTTTCTGCTTGTTTATGTGTGTGTGTAGTGTTAGTAAGAAATTTGAAATATTATTATTTGAAAATTATGATGTTATATGGAGATGGGATTTTGAATCACAATTGAGATATGATTATCAATTGATGATTGATGAGATATGGAAATGAGATCTTGGAATATTAATATTTTTATAATAAATGTCCTGTGGAGTATTATTTTGAAATGGCATAAATTTGTGATGTGAAATATTTGAAACTGAAATATATGTGGTTTTAGAAATTATTTAACATATGTATATCATGAAAATACTGGAAGGCCGGGTGCCTGATTGTGGTGTTGCATATCTATGTGTTTGTGAGAAATTATTTGGGTATGTGACACCGGTGAATTGGAGATTGTGCCATCACGTGATGAGGTACCCTGTTGCGCCACAGGGACTAATTGATATATTATGAGAAATAAAGGAGAGAAAGACGAAAGAGGGGATATCGCCCCTTACGGATTCAGAAAGGACAGAGATCCTTCTAGTCTGTGGTACTATTCACGGAGGGTAGAGAGTCCCTCGTGAACTGTACTGTGGTGATCAGGGGTGGGTGGAAGGTCCCGACTGGTCCCACAAGTTTTCCCAACATTTCTAGTAAGATTTGTTTGGGTTGTCTGTAATTATCAATGATATATATACTATTATTGAGGATGAATTGTGATGGATTATTTTATAATTATAAACAATGAGAAAAGATATTTGGGACCAAGATATGCATTATATGTGAATACCTGAGCATGCTGGTTGAACTAATATATATACATATATGTATTCCACTGGACACCTTGCTAGCACACACCACACGTAGATGAGTAGTCAGTGGTTGCGTTTTGGGGCTACCCCCGTTGATCTCACTTTTGCAGGTCCTAGGAGCGAAGTAGGAGGTCAAGGGAAGGATCCGGGAACTTCTCACTGATATCGTGAGATACTCTGGACCAGAAGGACAGGAGGTATTGCCACATTTAGGATCATATTTGTATGATGCTTCCGCTGAACCTTGTTATTATTCTGGAGAAAATTATTGTATAATACCTATTATGGTATGGTATTTTGAGAATGATATGTGGAGTTTAATCATGTATAATGTAATTTTCTGTTATTATAATGGGAAGAAAATTATATTGTAATGACAGAGATTGGAGTTGAGGTTTGAATTAAAAAGGTAATATCTAAATATTATGGAAAGATCTTTTTCTAACTATGTTAGTTATTTTATTAAGTTAATTCTTTTTTTTCTAACATAGTTAGCTATATAAACGTTTTAATGTTTAATTGTGAGTGTTTAATTGTGGGATTAGGGAGTTAGTGTTACAAGAATAAATTTAAGATGTGATTAGAATATAGATTTCGTTGAATCAGGGCATTGTTACATGGTAGTCTAGCTTGCTTGCTGGTAGAGAATTAGTGTATCCTATTTTGTAGATATCTTGTTTTATAGAACATTCCAAAATGCATCTTCATTGAGTTGGAATTATTTGCTATAGAATTGAAAGAGAGGTGCAGTGATTTGTTTTCCTTTCAACAACTGGAATTATGTCAAGTACATAAGCACTGCTTAGTAATGCTAATAATATCTAAACTTAATGCATAGTTACAAGTTTAACTAGTGGTTTGCTACTGAATATCATTGAATTTGAATATTGGTCTTTTGGGAGCTAAAAATATCACATATATTGACTTGCATAACTTATAATTAGTATCTCAAGTAATCTTTGGCTTTGGCTTAAACCTCTTACAGGTTAACAACACAGATGCTGAGGGTAGGCTTACCCTGGCAGATCCTTTGGCATATGTTGTGTGAGCAATATGTATTGAACTAGTAGGGTGAGCAATATGTATTGAACTAGCTGTCCAATTTCTAGTGACAACTCTAGTCACTTTGCAACTCGTGTTTTGACCATGAATATTGTTTTATTTTCATTAATTATTTGGTACTTAGCATTTATCCAACTGATTATTGGTGATGCTCATGTGTTGGACTTGTATTTACAAAAGTTGCACTCAGTGAATCTTGTTTTGATTCTTCTAAAGATGACTATATATGTGAACCAAGGAAAAACACCAAGAAGCAGTTTTCCCTTTTCAGCACATACATCCACCAATTCAGTCTAAACGCAAACACACCTAAACTTCCCCATATTATTGATTACATCCACAACTTCAAACTATAAAGCAAATTCATTTAATCTTCCCCATATTCAATCCTACACTATGCTACCAAACAAAAAGAACACTTCACAAGTCGCCAACATATTGTCTTCCCTCTCCATTCCCACACTATCCTACCACTAAGAACCAAATTACAACAAAAAAAACCCAAGTCAACAACAAAGCACCAAATCCAATCCTCATTTTGCCTTGGGTCTTCTTCATTTCAACATATAGCTTGGCAATCTCTGATTCAACATCACCGGTTTCCTTGTTCCTGTCTCCTTTTCTTTGTCTAATATTGTCCTCATCTAATCTTTCCACATGACCAAGGCGCTCGTTGATCACCTCTATCACCCTCAGACCCATTTCATCATCATCCATTTGAAATAACCACAGCCATGCCCCTGAAAAACTTCCCAAACCATAAACATAAGCTTCTACCAAGTACACAGAGGAGACAGAAATTTCGTGCTCAACTTCTGCCATAAAGTTCATCCAAATTTCACCATACCTGTTGGTAATTTTGACACCTAAAGAATCTTCGACCAGAGTTTGCCTCCGTCCAAGAAGTGCACAGAGGATCAACTTCGCCGCAGTGGCATCTTCTAGCTAGGCCATCGTATTCGACCTCTCTACCTCTCCTCCTAATTAGAGCAACCGTCCTTCTATTGCTTGTTGAAGATGCCGTCGAGTCCCCCATCGCATTCTCGTCTTCTCCCACATCTCCTTTCTTCCTCGCCGACAAATGCAACACGCAGAGAGGGTGGTAAGGTTCGACAAATGCAACCCTAATGCCTCTGAAATATATGAACTTAAAATACATTAATAATTATGCATAACCAAATCCGATGTGTACAAATACGTGGCCTTCAATCACACGTGGAAGACGCCTGTTTGGGACTCTGTTTGTCGTGGGCCAATACGCACCGTTTGGGCTAGTTCTGGGGTAACTTCCGAGGTAAATCAGCTCCTACTGGGTTACTTTCAGGACGAAATCGGACATTTGCCCTTAATTATTACTTCCAAATCTCCATTCTTTATGTATTGTAAAAGTTAATTGGAGAGTAGCATATTTTAATTTGAGAGTAGATTTTCATCCTAAATATATAAAGATGAAGGGAATTATAAAGTTGAAATTAAACTAGTATGTTTAATACTCCTTCCGATCTTAAATATAAGATCATTTTGACTTTTTTTTTGGAAAATAAGGAAGCAAATTAGACCAATAACTTATAACATATGTCATATATAATTAGATTATAGGTTAGTTTATAAGTAGGATAAATTAGTTTTGAGGAAAAAAGATAACTATAGACACTTTAAAGTGATTAATTTTGCATCCTTAATTTCTCCAAAAAAAGTTAAAGTGATCTTATAATTAGGATTAGAGGGAGTATATTATTATATACACCTATAATTATTTTTTAAATTTTTATTTAATTATTACGTCATCGGCCCGACCGGACGGATGAATCGTTTCAACTGTTTGAACCATGACCCGCTGACATTTCCGGCTCGACGTCCAGTCCGACTTTTAAAACATTGGCTCATTATAACAATGAATCTGTGAGTAACTCTAAGATAATGTATCTCTAAAGAGCTAGCATATCCAAGATGAGTTTATGTACTTGTTCAACTATCTTCTTTTGTTTTTACATTTGGGTTTCCATATCCTTGCACTCACATATCTTTCTTCCAAGCTTAGTATACATGTATTGGTTTATATATAAGTGTGCGTATGTGTGTATAGATATATGATGTGAAATAGAAGGGAGAAGGGGGACGAGGCAGGAGAGAGAAGAGGAATTCACATTCCCTGCTCATCCTTTGAATGAGCAGGAGGATAAGCTATTCCCCCAAAATGGGGATATGGACCCATTTTGTCCTTTTTTTTCCTTTTCTATTTGAGTTAAGTTAGAATTAGCGCTTTCTATAATAAAAATGAATCAGCACTTATATATTTTTTCAACAACACACAATATCCTAAATTAATTTTTACTGCATTCAACACCGTGAAGTATTTTTTTAGTTATTAATTGTTATGTGAATAATATTTCAGAGTGCTAGATGTATTGAAAGGTAATTAATTTTGGGTATTAGAAACTACTGGAAAGATATTTCGGGCTGCTGGGTACATTAAAGTTAATTAATTTTGAATACTGTGTAATACTGAAAAAGTATCTCAGAACAGATTAACAGAATGATGGATGCACTGAAATTTGATTATTTTAGGACACTGAATGCAGTATAAAAATAATTCAGTGTTAAATGGATACAAAATGTATAAATTTGGGATATTGGGTACTACTAGAAAAATACTTTATGATGCAGGATGTAGCAGAATTAAAAAAAAATTCATGATGTTGAATACATATAAATCCAAGTAAATAAAAAAATTAAATTAATTAAAAAAAAGAATGGTCCCACAAATCCCCCAAAACTATGTAGTTTTGGGGGATTAGCGTGCCATGCTAAGAGATTCGCTTAGCATGGCATGCGGACCCAAGAGAAGAGGAAGGAGCCTGAAAAATAATATTTCTTATTTAGTAAAATTAGAAAAGCTAAATACACTAATAGATGTCAGTTTTAGTGGATGGAGATTTCACTGCTTATAAACATGAGGTTTATTTATGATTTTCAGTTGATGATTTATGAATAAAAAGGAAAATAAAAAACTTATAGCTAAGAAACTATATTTTATATTTTACACACTAATATATTCGTTAAAGAAATAAAAGCAAAAAAATTAAATTTGAACCAGAATGCACCTGGCTAATTTTACGTTTTCTTAAGAAATCAACGGATGAGTTAGAATTTAATGATCAAATAACTAATTTTCCCAAAATTCAAAAGGTGAATGAAATTTTTGTCTGATATTTTGAATATGATTTGTAATTTTATATATGTTCAAGCCATGAATACTCATCTTCTACAGAACCAGTTTCGCTTCTCGTCAGAAAGATGAGCAGGGGGTGCTCCTCCATTTTGAATCATCCAGATCTAATCTGGATGGTTCAGATTTATTAATTTAAAGTATAATTTTTAAATGGAAATTATTTTAATAGGTACAAAAACTAAAATAAAAAAAATCTCTTAACTATCATTTTATCAGAAAATATATTTTTCATTTAAAAATTATAAACTTTAAATTAATAAATCTAAAACATCCAGATTGGATCTGTTCAAAACGGAGGATGAGCACCGAAACTAGTTCTATCTTCTACATATTGAACACTGGTAACAAGTTCACTCTAGTAAATTGACAAGTGAATGTTGGTGAAATCATTTCACTTACTGTTTTGACAAGTATGTACTTTATATTGTAAAGATTTCTATGTACCGAACTTTGTCAACAAGTTCTTTCAATATATTGACAACACCGTATTAAAAAAAAAAATCTATTTTAACCGTTTTAAAACGTGTTTTTTTATTGTATTATTTAAACTAGATAGCTATAGAGTCTTGTAGTCTAAATATATAGCGCTAAACACTTCCCAAATTAAACTTTAAAACGGGAGATGGTTCCGTGGAGAGAATAATTGATGTGTGAATTATTTGGAAAAAAGGTATACATGCATTTTAAAATTTCTATAGTTGAGTTATTAAGTACTACCTCCGGTCCTAATTATAAGAGCCAGTTGACTTTTTTTGGGGAGATTAAGGAAGCAAATTAGACCTCTAAATCTTAATATATGCGAAATGTAATTAGATTATATGATAGTTTATAAGTAAAATAACTTAGCTTTGAGGAAAAAAGACAAATATAAACAATTCATAGTGGTGTATTTTGCATCCTTAATTTTTCCAAAAAAGTCAACTGACTCTTATAATTAGGACCGGAGGGAGTATCATTCAATTTTATTTGATTAGCCAAGAGACAAGTTAGGTAGCAGCTTATTCCACTTTTATAACTTAACGGCTGCTTCTCCAGGAAAGAAAAACAAAAGCTGCTTCCATATATTTATTAAGTAGAAACACACGAATCGATCTGTTGATTACTAGCACATGTTTATTAACTGCCAAAGAGATCCAATTTTTATAATGCACTGGTCCACCGTTTTATTTCCCAATCAAATCAAAATAATTGGATTCAAAATTAAATAAATTATAGATATTCATGAGAAAATAAGTAAATTTATTTAAGTAATTTATAGGTTTTTTTCCCCACACACATGTTTGACACCGCATGAAGTTGCCCCTCCTTTGTAAATATTATAATATACACAGTTTGAAACTTGTGTTTATTTAATTTATAAAGTTTGAAAGTTAAGACGCCATTAAAGGGATTTCGCAAGTATATGAAGCAGCCCCCAAACTCGAAAATTCATGTGCAAGTCAATCGCGTGAAGAGATATTTACTATTTACCACTCCTATCTTTTATAGAAAACATCTTCCAAAAGATTTTTGATACTATACTGTATTGAAAGGAGAGAGATTGTGCATGAAATTTTTTTTTTTCCAAATTATTTTACAATTGCATGAAATAAACTTATTTCTAAATGCTCTTATCAATTGCGTTGAGAGGTTGTGCGTGAAAAAATTTAAAATGATTATGGTACGTTAATTTTAAATATTAAAGGGTAATCCATAAAATTAGTAGTAATTTACATCATAATTTTTTTTTAAAAAAAAAGAGTTTCGTATCATGAAAATGTTAACTTATATAATCTACCTTTAATTAATAAGTTTCTCTAACTTTATCTTTATTAATGATATTTTGAAGGTGAGAGAAAAGAAAGGAAAAGCCACAATTAAGTATGAATTATGGGGACAAAATTCACAAATAAACATAAATGATTCTACAAAGGATTTACTCTACCATGTTTACAATATAAGTTACTTCAATTAATTTATTTGAACTAGAAAATAACATTTAACTAATTAAATTTAAATTAAATAAAAAACTCTAACTTTAATAATTAAATACGTAATGTTTTAAAAGAGGGAGATAAATAAAAGGTGCCATGTTGGAACATTAATTATATGGGTAACATTGACAAATAATCATTAACTACTCTCAAAATTCATAACTTGTATTGTAGAGCAAAGAATTCTTCATTGTGGATTGGAATGAGTACATCATGGACGCCTACACACGGAGACGAGAAGGAGTATAACACTATAACTGTAAAACTAATTGTTTAGTCAAGGTTGATTTATTTTAGGGTTTTATTGGATGAAGAATCATTGGGTAGGGTCAACTATAAATTATTGGATGAAGAATCATTGGATAGGGTCCACTAAAGCTAAAGCCTTGGATAATTATGTTTTCAACAATATGTATCGCAAGAAGTGAAAGAGAACAAATAATACTGTTTCATAGTTGGAAAAAAAAAATCGAAGTCCACCACTGTGTGTGCTGAACACACACCACCAAAATGAGATGTATCACCAATAAATTTCAGCATTTACCAATAGATGTTAATTCCAGATTAAACAAATTATGACTGTTTTAAATTAATACTACCTCCAATCTTTGATGGAAGATTTTTTTTTTTTAAGTTTACAAGATTTTAGTTGTGAAATTTAGAGAGAGAATTGGAGAGAGTCAGTAAATGATTTTAAATTCATTTTATCAAAAGCTATATCTTGTTTAAAACTTAAATATATTTTGATTACTATAACATCATGTAGTTAATATTTAAGTTACGAAAAAATCTACAAATCTTTTTGCCAGAACATTTACAATAGTGGGCGTATTCACCACATATAGTAGTAACTAATCACTGCAAATCATCCACTTAAGGGTAAACGGTTGGCCATGAAATGCTCTATATGCGCAATAGTGGGCTTTGTACCCCTACCACTTAGTTAAGGAACTAAGTGAGAAATCATTCAATCACACTAACTAAATATAGAATATTGTTGGCAAAAACAAAAAACAAAATATAGAACCTTTCCATTATTATTACTACTACCATATTGAAAGATGATTCTCTCCTTATCATTTTTTCTTCTCATACCTCATCATCCCATCATCATCATTAGATTGACTAATGAATACTCCATCCGGTCCTAAATATAAGACCACTTTAACTTTTTTTGTGGAAGTTAAGGAAGCAAATTAGACCACTAAATTATAACATATGTCATATGTAATTAGATTATATGTTTATTTATAAGTAGAATAAAGTAATTTTGAGGAAAAAAGATAACTATAGACAATTTAAAGTGATTAATTTTGCATCCTAAAATTTTTTCAAAAAAGTCAAAGTGGTCTTATAATTAGGACCGGAGGGAGTAGTTAACATTGAATAATTTTGAATACTATTATTTTTATTATTTTATTAGAACATTCTGCAGTAAACTATCCATATTAAATCTTAGTAGTTTAAATATATTTATTTATTTATTGTTATATAGTAATTATCCTAATTTTACTCATTATTAAATCTAAACAGTTAATTATGTCAATCAAACGGTGGTGATGTGATGATGAGGGATGAGGAGAAAAAAATGATGATGGGATAAACCCAACCCAACGCTACTATATTGAAACTGGGTTATGAATTCATCCCCAAGTCAATCACAATTACGCTTGTTAGGAGTGTTTGTTGAAAGAAGAGAATTAAATTAAATAAAGGGAGTAGATCCCTGTCTCTATAACCCCCAACGAGGTTGAAAACGAAATTTCCTTTTTGTTACATAAATAAATGAATACCTTTAATGTTTTAGGTATGATTAAACGGCATTCAGACTTTTGCTTTTTCTTCTTCATACTTACCACATCCACAGCTACCCGCAATGGATCCGTATTTTTTAATGTTTAAATTCTTAATCAAACCTTGTGTCAAAGATGCAAGTTACTTGCAATGTCATTGACCAGCCAAAATAATATTAACCCCCAGAGATTAGGCATTACTTCCTTCACTCTTAACTATTAAACTTGGATTAAAGTCCAATTTTATCCTGAAATTTGTCACATGGAAGTAACGTTGCATCAAAGGTTTTTTCAGGAACAATATAATGTTGCATTTAAAATTTTCAAATCATAGCAATTTTAATTTGTCCTGACCATAATATGAGTGAATTTTACCCATTCGTTGACCAAATAGGTGGAGCTGGTTAATCACGTGGCATCTACATCTTTTTTGTTAAAGTACAAATTTGTCTTGAAAGTTCTCACTCCAACAATGGTACCCTATAATTTTTCAAATTGAAGCAATGTCACCCTGACTATTATCCAAATTTTAAATTTGACCATTATTTGACTAAATATATTGAACTGACTTTATGAACAAAAGCAAATGGAGGAGGAGCTCACATTTGCCAAAGTATATTAAGAAAATTCAATTACTAGATACATTACACATTAAGGGAGATTGTCGAGACAATGTCATATAAAACCCTTCACCATTGTACCCAGTGACGCTAAGATGGGTGGGTACCTCTTCAATTTTCTCTACATCGCACAAAGATGTTTTCACCATTTTTATTTTCTCCAATCCTTCAAACATAATGGATTTAAAAAAATTCTTTATTTGTAAATCTAACTTTAAAAAATGAAGTGTGTACTTGCTATATAGGCATATTTGGTCAAGTAACGCAAAACAATTTAACCTAGATAACAACCATGCTGAAGCTACTACAGTTTGAGAACTTTCAAGATAACATTGCTGATAAGTGAAAGCTTTCTGGACAAATTTACACATTGAACCAAAAGATATGGACATGTCAACTTACCATATTTGGTCTAATAATGTTCCAATTTAACCAAAATAATGGTTTGGACAAAATTGCTTTGTTTCGGAAACTTCCAATGCGACACGCTTCTCAAAAAACTTTCAAGACAACATTATTCCTACATGATAACTTCTAGAGCAAAGTTAGACCGTAACCCAATAAAACTTAATTGACTAATGGTCAAAGGGCATTTTCGCCTAAAAATTTTTCTTAAAGGTGTTATGGGCAGAGTTCCAAAACCCGGACCGGACCGCCCGGTCCGACCGGAAACCCGCCAAACCGGTGGCCAGTCCGGTCCGGTTCGTGCCCGATCTAGAGGAAGGCTTCAAACCGGGGAGCCCCGGTTAAACTCGCCCGGTTTGAGAGAAAATCGGGCAACCCGGCGGGTGGGACGGGTTGCCTGAGTTAAAAAAAAAACTGTCGCCTTCGTCTCTGTTCCTTCTCCCATTCTTCATGGTTGCCTCTCACACTCTCAACGAAACTTCCAGTAACACGGATCGGAAGACAGAGGTGAGGAGTGAGGTCGCTGGATCTTGGAAGACAATAGTAAGGCGGTGGGAGTGAGTAGGAGAGAGAGAAAAAATGAAGAAGAGAAACACTAGACTAGGCTGATCTTCATCTTCTGAGACTTCCATCTTCAGTTCTCCACAACCTTTTAGAATGGGAAAAAGAAGGAATTTGTTTGAGAGAGTGAAGGCATCAGGAGGAGTGAGAAACTGTGAGGGAAAGTAAACCAACTTTCCTTGGTCTCTAGATGTCCACGTTAGTCTCTTCTCTCCTGTCAAGTCAAGCACCATCCCCCAAGTTTGCAATTTGAATTGCTGATTGCCTTTTTTTCTCACTCAATATAATTTCTTAAATTTTTATTTATAACAACGCAAATAAGGAAACAACAATTATTCATTTTATTAATAAGTAATTATTCAATCTCCATTACTTGTTTATCTAGTATAAAGATTTTACTCATATGATAATTTATTCAATGTCTTCTTTATTTATATATTATTTCTTATAATTAGATTAGAATAATTTTGTATATTTCATTTAAATTATATTATTTTAATATAGCCGGTTTGACCCGGTTTGACCAGTGGTCTAACCCCTAACCCCTGAACCAGTGCCTCAACCGGTTTAATGTCCAGTCCGGTTTTTTGAACCTTGGTTATGGGTGTCTTGAAGTCCTTAAGGGGTTAATGTTGACCCAAAAGTAAAAAAAAGGGGCAATGTTACCCTCTATTAACCTACTTAACTGTCAATGTTGTGTTGACTATATTACGCAAATGTGGTACACTTATGTGGCATCCACCTTGCCTTTTTTTCCACGTCATATATTTTTTATCAGAAAAAATTAAAACAAAAATATCCTATCCTTTCGGATCTCAATCTAGATGCTCCCCTCCCTCCCCATGCTTCTCCTCTCACTAAAAAACGGTGAATTAGCGATGAAATTTAGTAATGACCTATTTTAAGACAAATTTTGTGACTAATTATGTATGTAATTCACTGGTTTCTGGTAGTGTCTCCTCCTCAGCATTCAAACTTCATCAGACTAGCCGATGGCTGCGGGGTCGACTAGCCATTGGATATGGTGGATCGTTAAGGTGTAAAGGTGGGACATTTTGTTGGGAAGGTTACTTTAGGAGTATCACATTTTAATAACATATATAAATTTAAAAAATTAGTGCCTTCATTACTTAATAAAATACATAGTTGATTAATACGAGGAGATTAAAGAAACACAATAAATTACTTAAAAGCATTTATACTTGTAATTTATTGACATATAAATCAATATATAATCTAATGATACACACATGTATTTGTTGAGAAAGGTAAGTTTAGTATTAAAATATTAATTAATATTACTAAGAATGTTATTTATTATTTATTATATCCTAATTTATCATTTATTATGTCTTAAAATTAGATATGGATATTATGTTCTATTATATCACATTAATATTTTATCATATTTTATATATCTTAGAAGTATAAATATTAGATATTATGGTTATTAGGATTTGATTTGATGATATTAGATTTTAGGATAGCTCTTGATTTCCCTATATAAAGGCTTATTTGTACTCTATTTTATTCAGGGATTAATAATATTTAGTTGCCTTTATTTTTTGGATTATTTAGTTGCCTTTATTTTTCTCTATCTTAATCCTTCAAATATTTCAATTATACATTAAAAATTGTGTAATACGTATCCTATAGTTAAATAATTTATTTAACTTTCTTAATCTCTTTAAATTAGTTCATTGAGTCTTATATTAAGGACTAGAGGTAAATGAGTTTTTTCCAATGAAAAATTCTGTTGTGAAAAAAGGGTGAGTTTGATACTACATAGGTGTGCCACTTGCATAATCTGGTCAACAAACGTTGACGATTCGGTTCAATTCGGTATTTAACAAATGGGCAACATTGCCCCCTTACTACCAAGACATCATTTCCCCCTTAAGACTTCCAGATAATCATAGCTCATTGGAGAAAACTTTTAGGGTAAAAAGCCCTTTGAGCCATTAACTAATTTGAAAAAATTAAATAAATTACTTAGTTGTAACATATTTTATTATTTCTTTGAAATACTCATATGTATAATTATATACAACTTGCAAATTAATTTGAAGATAAGACTAAGTTGATAAAATGAAAAGAAATTTTTTTTTAAAATAAAACCAGAAATTGGTAATGTTTATGAACAAGTTGGTAAAGAACAAATAGACAAGTAGTACACCCAAACTAATAATTGGTAAAACAAAGTACGAATTTGGAAATAGAAAAGACAAATTTGGTAAAACAAAACAAGAAGCTAGTAAAATTAGAGAACAAATTAGTAGAAACAAATGGAACACCCAAAAGCAACGTTGGTGAAATAAAAGACTAAATTGGTAAAAGAAAAGATAAGTTTGGTAAAAACAAAATTAAAATTTTTGTTTTAAGGGCATTTTGGTTATTTCCATCAAATTTCCAAAAGGACATATAGATCCATAAAATATGACCATCAGCTGTCCTTTACATATTTTGAGTCTTTTGTGGTATTTTCCCTTAAAATTATTAATTTAACTTTATTTTTTTAAAATAGTCAAGTGAATAACTTATAAAGGACAAGATAGTACTTCCTCTGATCATAATTATAAGAGTCAGTTAACTTTATTTATTGAGACTAATGAAGCAAAATAAACCATTAAATTTTAATATATAGTATATGTCATAAGATTACACGTTAATTTACAAGTAAAATAAATTAGTTATGAGAAGAGAAAAAAAGACAAATATAAACAATTTAAATTGATATATTTTACATGCTTCATTTTTCCAAAAAATCAACTAATTCTTATAATTGAGACAAGAGGGAGTACTTGATTAGATTCAAACATAAATATGGAGTTTGAACAAGATAGTTTAAGATTTCAATTTCAGCCAATCATCATTCTGTCGAAATTAAGGCAAGCGATCGTCCTAATATTATTTCCAAATACAGTTAATGTGGTCTACTCAATACAGAATTAATACTCTTCTTTGGCCACAAGTTGATACAGAAGTAATTAGTTGAGCTACACCCACCATAAATAATTCTACAAACCAAAGACTCTTCCAACAGAAACTCTTGAAAGCAAAATGTCTTCAAGACAAAACTGAGTTTTAAAGCAGAGTCAAAAGGGGAAAGTAAAGAAATATACATGAATTATGGGGCATGAAAGAAAGAATGATAGAATAGCATGAACAAACGAATCAAAATCTCTCCACTGGTAACACGTTAAGAAACATACAGTTTTATGTACAACGTTTTGGGGTGCTAAAACTGTTGTAAGTATACAAAATGAATGAATTAAGGGTATCAATATTTGATAGTATGGTGGCGCAACCAAAGGTCATACATTACCATATGGAATGCATCGTAACTTATGGGAGGAGTGTTCCATTGGAAATGTCTCTGAACCTGAAAGCAAACATCACCCAACTCTATTCCTTAGTTCCATACACGAAAAAATGATTCGATAGGCAACAAAAATCATACTCCCTCAGGTCTTAAATATAAGACCACTTTTATTTATTTATTTTTTTTTTTGTGGAAGTTAAGGAAGCAAATTAGACCACTAAATTATAACACATGTCACATGAAATTCGATTATAGGTTAGTTTATAAGTAGAATATTAGTTTTGAGGAAAAAAGATTTTTTTTTGGACTGAAACTACTTTTTTTTTTACTGGAAAAAAAGTCGAAAAAGTTAAAGTGATCTTATAATTAGGATTGGAGGGAGTATTTACCATCAATGATAACGGGTTTCAGGCATAAGCTCTTAATTTCTACTCATATAGAGTGCCGAAAAGAATGATAACTAAGTTCTCAATAAAGTGGCAAACGCTCACCTTTACGACATTCTTATGAAGTGCAACAAAATCTTCATAGGATATGTTTTTCAAGATTTTCTTAAGCTGATAAACATCACTCTCTTTGAGTATGACAGAGAATTTACTCCAATCGAGAATATCATTAAAAGGCAGGTCGTAGTAATTTGACAATATCACTGCCAAAAAAAAAAACACCAACAACAGATCAGTTATAAGGTTTCTTCAGCAGGCATAAAATCATATCTAAAAAGAAGCTACATATATATCTCTCGCTCTATATATATATATATATTCTCTTCAACCTTCTACGTCATGTCAATCGTGCTAAAACAGCTGCTTCAAAAGTCATCACAAAAAAGGGCTGAAGTGTAAATCTAACTACTAGTGGATTATATGGTCAGGTATAAACAAAAAGACTCGAATTTAGCATAATCATAATCCTTGAAAGCAATAACCCCCTCACAGCATAGCAGGGTAAGAAAATGCAAGCTTCCTGGCAATAACTAAGGTGATTAAAGCTGAGTTGGGTGGAGGGCCATATACTTGAGCCCTAGGCTTTTCTGCGTTGGACCTCATTCCCTATAATCTTCCACAGAAGATGCAAAAGGTAACAGCATCATCCTAGTATGAGATCATTTTCATATTGAACAATGTGCAAATTATTTGGTTCTGAAATGACTAATTTTCAGATGCCCTCTTGTTTCACACATCAAAATATAAGCCCTGCACTGTGAGCTGGTAAAAACACTTCAGTCTAGATAACTAGGGCTTGCATTTGTTTCTTAACATAAAACATCATTCAATTCATTATATGCATTTAAATATATGTTCAAAGAGTTTTTAACATTTAACAGCAATTTTTTGTAAAAGGAAAGATGCAAGATAAGTCTCCCCCATCTCATCCATAAATATCGATAATAAGTTTATACTTGTACTGTCAGGAAAGTGTGTGGTTTTAGTGATTCATATGAAACTGTAAGGTCAAATAAACACAATCAGAAGGGAAAAGGCTTACCAGGAATGCATCCATAATGAATAGAGTCAGTTATCCGAGCGCTATTGACCTGTGAACCTCCAGGGCAAATGCAAAACTTGTTCTTGTAGAATCTTTTCTGGTATACCAGAGGCCCAACAGCCCTGCTAATCCTATTATTTGAAATATCAAGTTCTGTGTCATTTTCCCACACACGTGCAAGAATAACTCTAATTTTGGAGTTTCGATGACCAGCCCAGAAACCAAGATTTGTCCTGCAATGTTCACAAACACAAAAATAAAATTTCAAATAGAGTGATGCACTTGGAAGAATTATCTAACATCTAATAGAACCATAAAGCTCCATATACAAAACCAAATATTAGCTTTCATTGCGTTTATTGAATCCCTTATCCCTACAAGTTTGAAATATTATATTCTGGCATTATGCATCCAATAGCTTGCCTCCTAGCCTAAAAGTTACATATTGGTCATTTAACTTATTCTCTTCATTTACAAAATAAGAAAATTGATGATTAGTCCTTTCCCATCGTTTTGAAAATTTCACTTCATGCCATTGACAAAATGTGCTACACAGGCAAAGGATCATCATGATCAGGAAAAGCTGAAAGATAGATCATTCATAATATTAGGACCAAGAATCCAATACTATGATTCTAAATGGAGGAAAACAAAAATTAAATCATGCGAGAGTAGCTGTTACAAAGAGGTAATCAGCTTCCAATAATCTGTGAAAGCAAGCTCTTCAGGAGCCATTCCACCTAGATTTTATAAACAACAAAACCTAACCCCATGAGGTAGGGCCGGCTACATGGATTGTACAACATCATTATTAGTAATGAAGTCTTTAGATATATTCTTAATTAAAAGATCTCGCTCTACAACTTCACTAAGTGTTGCCTCCCCCTTCCTCTTTTAATAGAAATCCATACTGCTTGATATACCTCCCCATTGGCGCATCTAATGGCATTCTTTGGACATATCCAAACCACCTCAAACAATTTTCTACTATATTATTGCTAATAGGTGCCATTCCAACTCATTTGCGTATATGATCATTCCGAATCATATCCTCTCTTGTATGGCCATCTATCTCAACATCTACATTTCGACTGCCCTCATCTTATGTTCATGTTGTCCCTTCAAAGCCCAGTATTCACTTCCATATAGTATTGTTGGTCTTATAACAGTACGATAAAACTTCCCTTTTACCTTATGGGGTACTTTTCGGTCGGAAAGAATTTCAATAGCCTTCCTCCACTTATACCACACAGCTTGAATTCTATGGTTGACATCATCATCAATCTCACCATCTTGTTATATAATTGATCCCAAGTATTTAAATTTCGTCACTTGAAAGATGGCTTGATCTCCCAGTTTAACCTCTAAATCACCACCAACTTGTCTATTTGCACAATTGCAATGCATATATTCTGTCTTACTCCTACTTAGACAGAAACCCTTCAACTCCAGAGAGTTTTTCCATATCTCTAATTTAGAGTTAATCTCCTCTCTTGATTCAGCCAAAAGGATATAACAAAGATAAAAAAAACAAAGGGATAGGACAAAGATTTTGTCAATATATTAGCTACTTGATCAACAGCAGGGACATAATTCACCTGAATAATCTCATCAACTACCTTATCCCGAATAAATTAAAGTTCCAACTCAGTGTGTTTAGTCGTAGTGTCTATGATTGGGTTAGCAACTAAAGCAACTGTCTTGGAGTTGTCAAACTCATTGCATGGTACTACAACTACTGAAATGTTTGGCTCTTCAAGAAGAAAATAATGGGCCTGTGAATAATGGGCCTAGCTGAGTTGCATAAAGTATATGAGATGCGAGCGAGAGTAGGCTAAGGGTGGGGATAATATATAATGATGTAGTGAGTTGTCAGTGAGTATGTGGAGAGCCTGCCACTCTCGAAATGCCAGGAACCAAGGATACCTGTGTGTTTTCTATCATTTTATATTATTTTCTATGAAGGAATATCTGGTTATACTTGCACTCTACCAAATTTTTGGTGACTTTATATGATTTGGAGGTTTGTGTTCCATTAGTAAAATATTAGAGAGGTGCAATCCATGAAAGCTCCCAGTGAGAAACGTAAAAGAAGAATTGAAACGTGGAGAATGAAGATGACACTGGAAAAGTGCATGAACCATGACAAAAACAATAAAGAGTGAAGTAGCATCCAGCACCCTAATTTTGTTTCTGCTACATTAAACACCCTCATGTTCTTTGCATTGTCCAGTTACATCTGACACCCCAATCTTATTTAAGGTGTAGGATGTTGGGTGCACTATAAAAAAGATTAAAGTGCAGGAAGCACCAGAAAAATAACAGTGGTGCTGGATGCCAACATAAATAAGATTAGGGAGCTGGATGCAACCAGAAAATAACATCAAGGTGTTGGATGCTACTTTACCAGACAATAAAAACTATGAAAGAAACTAAAAAAAAAAAAAAATTGGAGAGGAAGAAAAGGATAAAGCAGAGGTGCAAACTGAAGAAGAAAATGTTGGAAAGGTAAGAAAGTGAAAAAGGAGTTAAAATGTGAAACAGACGAAAATAGTGAGGCCAATATCATGACAACCCAACAGAGATAATGACAGAGGAGGATGCTGAGGAAGAGCAGATTTAATATCTGGAGGTTGAAGACCCAGAAGAGAAGTTAAAAAAAGGTCATGTTACAAGATTTAATATTCCTGCCATTTGGGAGAACAAAACTAGAGAAGAGATAACAAAATTGGGGACCATGAAATTTCCAGAACCTATGAAGGGATTTCAGATTGATGGTTGAGGGAAGTCAACATCTTTCACAATTACGGTGCCGAACAAATTCCCAGGCTCATATTTAACATTTGATAATAAACAGGTCAAGAAAAGAGATTTGATGTGCTGCTGTGATGGAGAGAAATAGGGAAAAAAGCTGAGGAAAATGACAAAAACACACTGGTTCCCAGCAGTTTAAGAGCACTAGACTATCCCAAGCATTCAATTACCGATTTCTTGAGTCTTCCTTCTGACCCACTATTATAAATGAATGTTGTAGGAAAGAGAGAAGAAGAGAGAAGAGAGATCTGAAATAAACAGATGAAGAGTAGGGAGAGAAAGAGATGCAGTCTGTCACTAAGGGTCATCAACAACTTTACAACAGTCTTATGTCTGGTCTTGATCATATGACTGACTAACGGTCACTAACATTGGGCTCTTAGCATATTTTTGTGACAGACTACTGTTTTTATATTCCGGTATTCCCCACATCTAGCCTACTCCCTCTCTCACATACACCTCATATGCTTTGTGACATAGTTTGGCCCATTACTCACTAGCTCATTATATATGTAGTGATTTCAAGACTAAGTTCGGTGAATCTAGACTAAACTAGTGAACCAACTGTCACAAAGCTATTGGCTTGAGCTTAACCCAATACCTCTCATTTCACTTTACACATTATACAAATATGTGTTGTAAAGAAGAAATGAGTTGGATATCGTTAAACAGGATTATAAGAAAAATGTTTCACTGACACATGCCTGTTGATTCAAAAACTTGACAAACATGGTCAAGTGACCAAGTTTAAGACATGAGAATCTATAAATTGAGAGAAACTGTGAATAACTAACTAACGTCATCCTCAAAAACAACAAGAGTAAGAACAAAATTAACAAATGATAGCTGGAAAAGAAGTCATCTGTACAACACAGTAATGATTCCCAAAATTGAATATATGCTCTCAAAAGGAATTAACATCATTTAGTGTGAAATATACATATACACACACAATATTTTACCTATTTTCTATATCATTGCCTCCAGCTGGAAGTGCAAATGGCTGTAGTACTTGAGGAAGAGCGACATCTTTGTGTGGAATAAATCCAACATCATAGCTAGGGGAGCATACAGCTCGGATGGAATTTTTTACAAGGAGTGGAAGTCCTTCTGTTGCCCTTACACCGACATCATGACAGGTAACAAAAAAGTGATCTGCACCCAATGTTCTGTTCCAATAAGGATATTTGGATATTAAGCCCTCCACATAATTTTGCACAATTATGGTCATGTTCTCATAAGATGTGCCCTGCACGGCACAAGAACAAACCCCATGAACAAAGAGGCACTTCTTCAGCCAGACTAGAAATAAATTATATGTTTTTGTTGTTGTGCAAGTTTGTATTTCCTTATTTAGCAAAGAAACAATAGCTTTGTTAAGAATATATATAACAATTCATCAGCTTGCCATAATCTCATATAATAATTACAAAAGCAGAGCCCAGTATAGATACATGAAATGAAGCATGCAATTGCAAGGAAGTATACCTAGGAAATGAGACAATATTCATACTGGACTAAGGGTCCAGGAAGAAAATTAAATATAACCAGCACAAAGCACATTTCGGGCACAGATTGTATGCACACAGGGAAAAGATTTAGAGCGTGTACCTAAAGAAGTACTAATTTCACCCTTCTCCCCATCCTTACGCCAAACCATTCACATCTCCAACTACATGATATTATTCCTAACAACGATTTAATTGGTAATCCTAAAGAATAATTACTAATAAGTGATATCATAAAGCAAAGTCTACAGTTTCATAAGATGGGATCCTGCCTGTCTTTTTTTTTTTTTTTTCTTTTTTGCGTGAGAAGTTACACAGTCATAGTCACGTCTAGAGAAATCCATATCCAATTAAAAATCATTTCTGCCATTATCAACCTTTTTTGCAATAAATCTAACGAACGCTCTACCATCTTCTGGCATCACAACAGAAAAACTCGGAGGCAGACATTTTCTAACCTAAAAACCGAAGGCTCAATGCCTGGAGTAGGATAAAGAACAACTATCTTGCAAATGCAAATGAATTTGTTAGAATGAACCTTTTTTGCAATCAACCTTACTACTTCCACATCAGATCTCTAAAAGAAAACCCAAATGTAGATATATCCTAAGTTCCAAAGTGCATGCCTAAAGCATGTCTCATCTAGGATGCAGAAAAGAGTCACAATTTTCCAAATGCAATGCAATGCAAAAATAGTTATAATATACAGAACCACCATATCCAGACTCCTTACGTCACATAACACACAACCCATACCTTGCCTCGCATCTTGTGGCATGAGATCGGAATGAAAAAGAGATGGGCCTGATCCGGATCATCAGTACGAAATCGACTCTCTCTTATATTCTGAAAAAAGTATCCTTCACTGGAATACTTGCCAGTAAGTTTCCTGGGTGTCTGGTAAAACGTGTTGGGATCCCCATCAGGGTATATATACACCTTGAATTTCCTCTCCATCTCCGCGTAATTCAACTTGAACACATTCGGCACATGATACACATCCGAAAATTCCCCTCCATTCCCATCTTCCGAAACCGCATTCTTCACTTCCGCATCGACCAGATTACCGACAGAAACCTACGAAATTGAAAGTAAAAAATGAGGGGGAAATCAAGAAAAACGAAATCTTGCATCGAGGAATACAACAGAAACGTGAAAGACCAAATGGGAAGCTCCGAAACCTCCGAAATTGGGGGAAAAAAAGAAGGGAAATCAAGAAAAACCAAGAAAGACGAAATCTTGCATCGAGGAATACAACAGAAACGTGAAAAGACCAACAGGGAAGCTCCGAAACCTCCGAAATTGAAAGAAAAAAAAAACAGGAGGGAAATCAAGAAAATCAAGAAAGACGAAATCTTGCAATGAAGAATACAACAGAAATGTGAAAAGACCAAAAGGGAAGCTCAGAAACCTCCGAAAATGAAAAAAGAAACGGAGGGAAATCAAGAAAATCAAGAAAAACGAAATCTTGCAATGAAGAATAGAACAGGAAAGTGGGGAAAAAGGAGATACCTGAGGTGGGGGGGAGGAATATTTGATGGAGAGGAAGGTGAAAGAGAGTAAGGTTAGGATTGCGAGGAGAAGGAGTGAGCCGCGGATAGAGAAGAGAGTAGAAGGCGAGGATTGCTGTTGAGATTGCTTGACAAACATGGGATTTGAATGGAGAATGTTGCTGAGGATCTTTGATGGTGATGGAGAGAGCTGATTTCTGTGTCTGAGATGGGAGTGAGAAGTTGGAGAAGGTGGATTTTTTGGGGACTTGGTAGCTTCTGCAATTATGCCTATTTCGCTGCTTCTGCCATTGCCACGTTCGCGGACTTTTATTATATTAAGCATTCTTTTCATGTCTTGATTTCCTATTTTGTTGTAAGATAGGATTATTAGAAGGGTTAAGGGTTAAAAATACACATATGATTTTGTCAAAAGTTCATCCAACACCAAATGTTTTTTTTTTTGGATCAAAAATACACATGAGTTTTTAAATTGGATCAAAAATCACATTTATAGTTATATTCCGAAAAAAAGCGCTTGGTGCTGGATGAACTTTTTTCAAAATCACATGTGTATTTTTGACCCTAATTTAACTATAAATGTGTATTCTTGATCTAATTTGAAAACTCATGTGTATTTTTGGTCCAAAAAATAACATTTGATGCTGGATGAACTTTTGACAAAAACACATGTGTATTTTTGACCCTTAACCCTTATTAG
This sequence comes from Mimosa bimucronata, assembly GCA_037074515.1. Classification (NCBI taxonomy): domain Eukaryota; kingdom Viridiplantae; phylum Streptophyta; class Magnoliopsida; order Fabales; family Fabaceae; genus Mimosa; species Mimosa bimucronata. Next base: position 24,823,520 of record CM073447.1, read on the forward strand.
AATCACAGTCTGTTACTTTGGAGTTTGGATGATAGTAATAGAAAAATTTTTGTTCTTAGTAGTTTATGGGTGAGTAATGTGAGTGTTAAACTCAAAGAGATGAGGAGATCAAACATAATATACTCCCCGTCCCTTATTATAAGAGTTAAAGAGGTGAAATTACACATATTAAAGAAGTAGTTGAGAGAGATAAATATGTTTGAAATAATTTTGTTTTCTCAAATTTGCCCTTATTTATGATTGAGTATATAAGAAACAGAATTATGATAATAGTGTAATAAATGAGTATGAAAGAGAATGTAAATAGAGAGAATAATAATGGGTAAAGTGAGAAAAAACTCATTAAATGCTTTGACAAATTTGAATAGACTCTTATAAAAAGGGATAAAACCATTCAAAATTTTGGTTTTTATATATATAGAGACGGAGAGAGTAATAAATATTGTCTAAATACTCATTTATAAACAAGGATAAAAGTAGAACAACTTATTAATTTAAGTATATTAATGAATTAACTACATTTCTTAAGTTATGAAAGAAAGAAAAAGCTACATTTCTTAGGGATGTGAGAATTAAGTAATATTGACTTATAAAAAAGTTTAGAGTAGTACGTTGGTGTTTGAAATGTTAGTTAAAATCAGTTAGGTGTAATAAATATGTAAAAATGAGTTTTGTTTTGTAAAAGTGCTCTCATTTATAAGGAAGAGAAAGAAAATGTAATGGGAATATGGGATAATAATTTGTAATAGGGAGAGCAATAAATACAACAGATATACCAGTAATTTTTAAAATTAAATGAGGTTAAAATAAGGAGTTTAAGAAAAACTTTTCAAACATAATCTATCTAATTATATCTTATAAAAAGAGAACATGATATTTCTACTAATCACATCTTATGAATAAGAACCGAGGGAGCATCACTCATGCTCTATAGTTCTCTTCTTTTTTTTTTCTTGTTGCGTTTGGCATCATCATCATTAAAGATTTCATAATATTTTTCATTTTTTATAAAAGATCAAATGCATTAAAAAAACTACTGAGCAACAGTCTTAGAGTAAATAAGAAACAAGACAAGCATTTAGAAACTGAAAAAAACCTAGGCACTGTTGAGTTTGCTTGCTTATAGAAGGGTAAAGTTATTTAACATTTGAACAGTATCATGATGCATAATTTTTGCTGACTCCTTTGGTGCACCATCATGCATAAACATCTTCTTCAAACAATAAACTTCAAGGTTGTCCTTCCTTGCATCAGAACAGAAATTTGATCCTCGGATCCCATGTAGACACGATCTGAAACATGAGGCACCGCAGTGGAATGCATGTGGGGAGCCTTTCTTCCATATTATGAGCTGAAGAGAAGATCCTTGGTAACAAAACCATGTTCTAGAGTAGAGTTCCTCATGGTATCTGTTTTTCTGCATTATAATGGTCCAACCAAGCATATCTAAATTAAAATTTAGAACTTTGGAACAACAATTTGAAGATCCTCCAGATGATTTTGATGAAATTTTTGGAAGATGAGCTATATTTATGAATGAAGCCTATTGATGCACTTCCTTAATGACCAATTGTAGTGTTGAGATGTATCCTTCATGAAGAGCTCGCTTTCTTATCCCCCATAAGGTATTTAAGATCAGAATGATTGAAACAATATGCTCTTGGAAGCTATCTTTGTTTAGACATAACAAAATATTTTCACGTCACCTCTGAAAACCTTGAAAATCAACAACTGACAAAGTAATAAACAGACAACAAAACCAAATTGAGCTTATGAAGGGACATGATATAAAAATATGATCCATTGTCTCAAGTTCCGAACATCCAAACACGCAATAACCATTCCAAGAGAGATGATGTTGGGTTAGGTGACTTTGTGAAGCAATTTCTAAATGATTGATAGAGATTTCATTGGTAAGGACAAAGACCAAAGGAACCTCCAAAAATGATCATTAAAAGCAATAGTTGTGCTTCGCCTGTACATCTTAAACCCATCCTTAACATATAGTGACCTGAGAATTTTTTTATTCCATATGAATTTGTTTGATTGTTCAATGAAGAGAAGTGGAATCTATAGAATTAAATTGGCTACAAAAACAGGATATAACTCCCTAACAAGTTTGGCATTCCATTTAATTGATTGCCATCTTGAAGGGGCATGCACTAATAGGTCCGCAACAATTTACACACTTGCTGATGGACTAGATTGCAGTGGCCACCATAAAATGTGGTTTAGAGGAATATTATTCCCAACTCCAACCTTCCATTGTAAGTTTCCTAAAATTATATTTGAGCACTCAAACTTTCTAAATCTAAGATGAATTATATGTTTTCTTGATCAAATTTTGACTTGAGTGGTCAAAATATTTAATTCCCACAGTGTCATGGAGGAGTGAGTTAGGAGATGAATTAAGTATTCGTCAAACTTGTTTAGAAAGCAAGATGTTATTTACTTGAGCTATTGGATGGAGGCCTAAACCCCCCTCTTCTTTGGGCATGAAGAGTATGTCTTTTTTCAACAAATGAATTTCTTTTTGTCTCTAGCTGATCTCAAAAGAAATTGATGCATCTTGAATCAATTTCTGATTTAAATATATCTATTGCAAATACGTGATGGCAATTTAATACAGGAGATGGTATGTAGATTTATAGTTGAAATAACTGAACCTCAAACGAGCTGTTTGCGATAACAATAATTTAGCTCTCCATGCTGAAGTCTTTCAATATTATTTTTTTTTACCAAAAGTACGCTTTTCAATTGACTTAAAGACTTGCAAATAAACTTAAGACCTATTTCTTCAAAGAATCATTCCAGGTACCAAGGTAAATCAAAGCTATCAGAGAATTGCACGCCAAGTAATTGAGACAAATAGATTTTTGACATTAGGCATATTAGGACTGAAGATAAGTGAAGACTTGGATAAATTGATAGTTTGATCGAACCATTCACTGTATGTACTCCGTCCGGTCCTAATTATAAGAGCCAGTTGACTTTTTTAAAAAAATTAAGGATGCAAAATACACCACTATAAATTGTTTATATTCGTCTTTTTTCCTCAAAACTATGTTATTTTACTTATAAACTATCATATAATCTAATTACATTTCGTATATATTAAGATTTAAGGGTCTAATTTGTTTCCTTAATCTCCCCAAAAAAAAAGTCAACTGGCTCTTATAATTAGGACCGGAGGTAGTATTAAGAATGAGCTTTATTGCTTTGAGATTCTCCTCGGAACATTCACAGAAGAGAAGAGAGTTATCATCATACAAAAGGTGAGATACTGGATGTGCATTTCTGCAATTTTTGATTCCATTCAGCAGGCTAGAATTCTCAAAACTATTTACAGTATCGTGGGGGTTTTTTTTTTCGGGGTGGGTGGGTGGGTTTGAAGAGGCAAAAAAGTGTAGTAAACGAAGTATTCGGGTTGATCAGCATTGACAAATTCAGGTGAAGTTTTGGTATACAAATAAGTGCAACCTTTATAGGTAAATGTGAGATTTTTCTGGTAACAAAATAATATGACGGTTGATTAAAAGAAACTACTTAATATTTGCCATTGGGCAAAAAAAAAAAATTTGAAAATAAAGTAACCTTTCATATGGTCAAAAATATGAAACTAAATTGTTATAATCTTAAGGGGCACCTTTTTTTCTTGGGCGAAGGTATAAAAACACCACTCGTAAATTATCATATATGTAGCTGACACTATAATAAAATGTTGAGTGTAAAAATACCACTCGTAATTTAAAAATTGTGCAAAATTGTTTTTCCCGTCAAAATAGGTTAACGGAAGTTAAGGTGATCCAACTATATTCTTCAATATAATGAGTTAACGCATTTTAACTGAAAAACAATTTTGTATCATTTTTAAATTACGAGTGATATTTTTGCACATGATGTTTTATTATAGTGCCGGCTGCACATATGACAATTTACAAGTGGTATTTTTACACCTTAACCATTTTCCCTTAAATTACTGTTTTATTAATTTTTCGTACAGAAAACAACAATTTTATTAGTAAAAATATAAAACTAAACTTATAAAAAAAGATTCAACAGCTAACACAAACAAATAAAAGTAAAGAAACGTACCGTAAAAAGCAAAAACACGTGCAAAGGGGTTCAAAAATATAAGTGAAGAAAACAAGTAAAATCTCAAGGGGCACTTGAAAAGAAAGAATATTAAAATCTAAATCTCATTCTAGCGGTAGTCCAAATAAAATAGAGAGAAAAACACAAGTAAGGCCCATTTTGTTAGAAAAATTATCCACCATTTCATCTCAATCTCTTTTTCAGCGAGTCTAAAACTAAAGTTTGCTGTGCCTGCCCAGATCCTGATAAGACTCTCAAATCCAACTTACTAATTGAACTTTTGTATGGATTTAATTTTACTGTACAAAACTTCCTCTTGGATGAGAGCAAGAATAAAGATGGACCTCTTACATTCTATCATAAGATTAAATCAAATCATGAACCAAAAAGTGAGACCCTAAAACATAGAACATGAATTTTTAATCATCTACACTTTGGCTGAAGCATATACAGGAAAATCCCACCAGCAACTGAAACATTGAGAGACTCAAATTCTCCAGCCATTGGAATGCTGACAAGCTCACATGCTTGCATGGATTTCTCTGAAAGCCCACTTCCTTCACTCCCCAAAACCAAGCACAGAGGCTTATCTGATACAGAATCACAGAAGCTTGGAGAAATCCGATTAACCGGTTTGGCTATCCCTTCATCCACTGGATGGCCACCAATTAACTTCATTTGGAATTGCTCTCTAAGAGACTCCAGATGAACCCAACCGCCAGAAACTATGGGTAGCTGAAATGAGGCGCCTCGGCTAGCTCGAAGAGCTTTATCATTGAATGGATCACAACAACCAGGAAGAAGGAAAACTCCATCCTGTTGAACAATAGCCATGTAATTTAAGGCTTCTAACAAGTATTAAAAATTATATTAGAAAACTATGTTGAGTCCAGAGAATGCAAGAAATCAATTTTGTTTGATGGATGCGTTATGAAGCAGGAACTTTTATAATATACTAGTATTGTACATGCACAAGAGAAAGCAATCTTGCCGAGGAATAAAAAGGGAGTTGGGTGGCCTAAAATAAATTCCTTAAACCGTTAATGCAAAATCACCTATTTCTGATAGAGAAAAATGAGAGCAACATTCTATGGCTTGATGCAGAATAGAAATACTCATCGTATTGTTGATCAAGAGTTTCAGATATTCGAGTTAGTAATGATTCTAGTTTCTATGCAATAAGTTCGTCAAATGACTAAACAAGTCTAGGAGAAATAACTTGGTCAGTGAAGCTAAAGGAAGTTTTTTTAAAAATAAAATAAAATAAAAATAGCAACAATTAAGAAATGTTATTGTCCATTGGGGGAAACAAATGAAGAATTTTATCTTTTGAATTTTTCAGGTTTGCATCCATGGAGGTGGACTTATCTTAATTTTAAGCCGCTCTACTTCTATTAGATTTTCCTCTTTCCTCCAACATAACACAATTAAATTCCAGGACTGCATTTTGTTTGAAAAATGTTGCTAAGGAAGTAAGTCGATCAAAACCAAATTAAAATCAGTTGTTCTTCACTAACAAAAATAAATTATACAACTTAATCAAGTCTATCAAAAGTAAGTTTCTACATACTTGAGTCAGCAATCATAAAGATCAGAGACCATTAAAGGTGACAGGGTCAAAAAAACAAGCATACAGAAATTACAAGTTTAATATAAAATAAAATAAAAAGGACCTGAGTGGGTGGGAGAGGAAAATGATTTGAGGTTTACAATGCAGTCCTTACCCAGCCAAAGGCCACAGCTGATCTGAGTAACGTACCAAGGTTACCAGGATCCTGCAAGGAACAACTCTCTTAAAGGAGTCAAGCATATGTCATAAAGTTTCAACAAAGGTATATTATAGTGGTCGCAAATAAAAAGGTGAGCAGAAGAAACAACCCAAAATTAGTATAGTTCAAGTCCCTTCCGGCTACTGGAGTAAATCATATATACTCCACTTCATCATTATCTGAAATATAACGAGGAAAACATAGCTTCTCCTTTTGCTAAGAAAGTGTCAACTAAGGACATAGAAACTTTTATTTCAGCTCTTCAGAATGACAGTATAAAAATATACACTTGAATCCAAATTGGACGGTGCAGTATAGCTTGGTATTTTAAGTTTATCCTATGCAGCTTCCTTAATATTGACTATAAAAGGCACCTCCATTAACCACCAGCCCGAACAGTAGATTTCAAGAAGAAGCACTAGTGGTGAACCAAAAGAAGGGGAGAACACTAACAAAAATGTGATCAACAGCATGCTCCCAAAATCATAAAGAAACAACCACCATGGCCTAATGGTTAAATTTAGCAGGGGTAATAATTGTCACCTGAATCCTTTCAAGGACTAAAATCCGATAAGGAGATGGAAACCAGCTCCGACAGTCAGTGTCTTGATTGTCATCTAAACTGAAGAAACTGGTAGGGATGTTCATCAGGGCAATTGCATCAAGACTATCAGTTGACTGCAGCCGTGCAAGTTTTTTCATGACTGTAGAACTCACTCGCACAATCGAAGCAGGGGATTTATTTAGTCCTTCAGGAACCTCAGTTTTATCAGGCAGAATCAAACAATCCATCTTAATATTATCATCTTGCAATGACTCTTGAAACCTGTATATTTCCCTGCAAATAACAAATTTATCATCATCCACGATCTTCTTATCATTCAATCCTTGAAATAATTCTATCTATAGCAGCATATATGATGGACAGATTTTAGCAATGTGACAAACACTTATGCTAGGGTAGTCAAACAAATAATTTCAGAATATTGTTTGGTTAGATTTGAGAAAATTAAAATTTCCTCTATACTTAGAGATTGAATTGAATTTGTACACTGCAAATAGCCACTGTCACTTTTTACGAAAGTCAACAGATTCACAAATTACAAGGCAGAAGTACATATTTGAAATGTTATAGAATTGTATCTAAGGCATCTACACTAATGTCTACATAAAAATCAATGCAGGTCGAGTCTGAAATGAAAATCCTATAGATTTACAACTATTGAAGCTTGCTTATGACACCCGGTTCGTAACTTCACTACCAGAGTTCACTGATTCCAGCCACCAGTATCTTGAAAAAAGTGTTTGACTTTACCATGAAAAGGATATAACGATGTCAGGGGAAAGGAGAATGCCTCTGAGAAATCAAAGCAAGAGGTTCTTTTCCAAGAGCCAATATATATATATATATAGACGCACATATACAAACACAATGTGCAAAAGAACAAAGCAGAAATCAACTCTTCCATTTCACTATATCTCTTTAAAGAAAAAGATTAAGAGTATCCTCCATTTCATCCTAAATATAAGTCACTTTTAACTATATCGTTGGAACTAATAAAAGTTTATTGTCTTATTAAAATGGTCTTAAAATTGAAGTTAGTTTTCATATTCACCCCTAACTAACACAACCCATTTAAAAAATTATTTATATAAAGAACCTACTTTGGAAATCCACTTGGAGGTTATTGTAACAAGCATAAATCTTTGGAAGTAACACAACCCTAATGTAACATTCCAGTGCCTCCCTTTTGAAATTTGCCGCTTTGGGGCCTCCTCATCCCTCACAATTAAAACACGTCATGAGGGGAGGACCGGACCTTTATAAGGCGTCTTTCGTTCCCAACCTAAGCCGAAGTGGAATTTCACAATCCACTCCCTTAGGGCCCAACGTCCTCGCTAACACATCGACCCAAGCCTGGCTCTGATACAATCGGTATTTTCCCAGCACCTTGCTCTCGAAATTGTCCGCTTTGGACCTTCTCACCTCTCACAGTTCTAAAAAGCATCAAGAGGGCCCTTACAAGGCGTCTTTCGTTCCCCTCCCCAGCCAATGTGAGACGCTATTAGAGTGTAGAAACCGAGGACCTATAAAAGTCCTTTTTCAAGGTAGCACTCATGAAAGTTATTTCTAGAAGAAGAAGAAGAAACATTAAATACCCATGAACTCATGCAATTATCTATGTTTAGAACCGCAGATTTCTTCTATAAAGGACCGAAGGGATTGTTATTATAAACTGATAAAGCTAATAAGACAATGTAATCTCCGAAAGTCAGAAACACCAGGTTCATAACTGATACTATTTTTGAGTGTGTGTGTGTGTGTGTGGGGTGTTTCTGATACAGGGAACTTGAAGGTCATGAAACTCGTAAGAGCATTTTTTAATATGAGGAAGCATAAACTACTGTCTTATCACCGGAAAAGTGTCAAAGCGATAAACATACAAGATTTCCAACAGGTTACATCGTCACCAGAGAGTCTCATAAAAACTAACGGACCATTTCGACTTGAAACATAGAAGTCTTGCCAACAAGCGTAAGTACATGGAAATAGACTGCATTAGCATAAAGACAAACCTGATAGGTGTAGAACCCACAACAAGAACTGAACCATGATAACGGCGATAAGAAGAGTCATTGCGAAGCTTGATGCAGTGTTTGACAAATGGGTTTTTAGCACTGGTAATAAATTTCGATTTTGCATGAGAAATTGCGAGAAGAATGTCATCCTCAGAACAAAAATTGTCACCAATGTCGACGTCATTGTAATTGGAACTTCCTTCTATGCGCGTTTGTGTTGGAGCACCTGAAAACCTCGATTGAAAAGATGATTTTTTCAATGGTTGAGGTTGGGATAGAGGGCAGAAAATGGAAACCCACTGAGGATAACTGCATAGCATTTTGTTCTTTCCTTCCCTGCGCTATGCGATCGGCCCGCAGCAAACTCTCTTGGAGGTGACTGTCATCTTTACTCTTTTGACTTGAGTCTTCACAGACCGCCTACGTTGTTTTTATCCTATCATATGTTTAGTTAAATTAGTTGATACTTCCTCGGTCTTAAGATAAGACTTATTATTTAGGGAGATGGACTTTGTTTTAAATATAATATATCTTTATAATTTTTTTTAATTTTTTTTTTAAATTATCTCTATAGATACTCCTCAATAATAAATAAATAAGAGAGAGAATATTATATGATTTTAACTAACTTAACTAACAATCTTAATCTAATCAAATTAAATAATCAGGTCTTATATTTAGGCCGAAGGGAATATAACATCTCTTAATACTTTAATCATTTTCCTTAATTATATCATCTCATTTACTGAATTATTTGTTGCAATTTGACAAAAACTAAAAATAAATTAGTAATCTTCTTACAGATAATACTATTCCTGTAAGCCACGGCTTAAACAGCTTATCCTTAGCTCTCCTCACAGATTACTATTTATCCTACAACTTCAATTTCTTTATATTATATCTCTTGAGTTGGGCTCTGTGCATGCCTTGTGATGTATTAGTGTGGCGCCCAAGTCTGGCCTTGGTTTTTGCTTCACATATTTCATTATTTCAATTCAATTTCAATTTAATTCAATTGAATTTGAATTGAATAAACAAACCAAAAATATTGCCTTGCAGTGAGAGGTCACACCATATGTCAGGTTGTATGCTTGAAACGTAACCCATTTCCTCACACCTCTTTCTTCATCTTTTCGTTCCCCTGGCTCTTTCTTCCTCCATGGCTCACATTCCAGGTGGTTCCCTCACCATTCCTGAGCTAACCATTTGATATGCTTTTTTATGTTTTATTGTTGCTGTTATATTTGAAATCATTTGTCATTGCACTAAAGGGAGGGGCTCTGTTAAAGTTCAATTTCTTAATAGTATTATTAAGTTCGAGGCTTCTTTCACTGGTACTGTTATTGGTCGAAGGTTCAGTTCCAAGTTTGTTTAAACAAGTCGTTGCCCCACTTGTGGCGATCCTTCCTTTGGAGGTAAACTACTTCAATTGTGTTTTTATATTATTACCATATTTCTCGATGCTAACAAACCAACAGGATCATCCATTGAGATCATGCATAGTTATTTTCATCGCACTTTATTCCTGTTACTGATTACTGATGAGCGATTCACTGCTGCTTACAGATCAAGGGAGAAATTGAGGAGTTCCTTGAGTCGGTCTTCATTATTTTCTCGGTATATTGATGAGTTGTATCTTATGAGCCAGAAGATAGGCCCGTACAATAATCTAATTGACTGTAACTCTCTTGTGGTTGCTTTTGTATCAAACTTGGATTTCACTTTCTTGGAAATGAACCCTTTCACATTAGTTGATGGAAAGCCTTACCCATTAGATATGAGGGGTTAGCTTGATGACACTGCCACTTTCAAGAACTTTAAGAAGTGAGTTCCATCCTTTTAATGAATATTTCCTTTTAGTTTAAAAAAAAATATTATCAGCTCTAATCCATCTTGTGAATCAGAATATTTTGTATTAACTTTTTTCCTCTTAAATTATTGTTGTAGATGGGGAGACATTGAATTTCCATTACCATTTGGAAGGGTTATGAGCACCACAGAGAGTTTCATTCATGAATTAGATGAAAAGGTGAAGAAATGCAGTTGTGACTGGCCTTTCGATCTTTTATTTAATCAATTTTTAACTTTATCCATTATATGGCTATGTGTATGTTTGTGCCTGGGTACATGCGTGTGTGTGTGTGTTTTTTTTTTGAAAATTTAATATTTCTTCTTAATCCAAGAATAATATGGTCCTAATTCTAAACTGTTTTGGTTCTCCATCACTGAAATGGTCACTTTTTATCACCAAAAAAAAAAAAAAAATGAAACTGTCACTTTAAGCCTACAACAAATAGGTTTTAGGCCTCAACCCATGAGATTTTGTCTACATTCATATCCTTTAAATTATTCAAATACTTTTATTTGTTTTAGAATAGGTTGAAGGCCTTATAAACACTAACTCATAAATGCTGTTTTAATGTTGTGTTTATTTTATCTTACCCTTTTATTATAGTCTAAACCATGTGTATATGTCATACCCACTTTCATATTTTTGCACTCTTGCATTGTGTCGGTAATAGTTAATTTTGCCTTATATCCTTTTCACATGCCAACCCCATTATTTTAATGGAACAAAAGATGTTTTCTCCTTCTTGACTTTTTCAAAATATAAGTTCCCTTACATTATTTTAATTATATTTTTTCCCTGTTGCTGCATCCCTAAGAAAGAGGTATTATCCTTCCACGTTTACCCTTCCTTCCTACATGTGAGCTATTACTATATTCCTTTTTCATCTGTTCTGTGCAACTTTACATTTGACTCTCTATTCTTTGTTTTCTCTGCTATTCGCTGGTCTTCCATATCAAGTATCACACGATGATTAACTCACCCAATGAGACATCACCGCCATTATTACATCTCGGCTCCACACCCGATCAGTGCGCCTCATCCTCAACTCCAGCTTTCTCACCACAAATAGCACATTCCCTCGCTTCAAAACCGATTGTAGATGAAAGTTGTTGTTAGTGTTTTTTCTCCTATTACTCCGGGCTTTTTACCATATTTTATATGTTTTGTTTTCTTCTATTATAAACCATAACCATGTTTTTTTCCAGTGTCTGTTAGTGGGGTTGACAGTAATGCACAAGTACAGGCAAATAGACCTCTCTCAACTTCAAGAAAAAATCAATCTTCCATTCCCCCAAGTTTTAGCGTAAGGCCGAACCGGATAAGAAGAAGGCGAAGTTCAGCCCTCAGTGAAATCACGAATGTTGCAACAAACTTAGAATCAAGATTTGACAACGGTCCAACCCTCCATCTTCTCTTTCCATTGAATTGTTTTTTTATGCTTTTGGTTGCTGGTGAATCTAACATGGATGTTTCCTTAATTACTTGAATGCTTAACATGACTCTTATAATTTCATATGTTCTTATGTTTTTGGTTCATGTTGATGATGGGATAAATTGGATACTGTTTAAATAAAACAGTTGAAAAGTCCTTCGATAACTTGGTCCCTATCAAGAGTAAATGCTGGAAGGGCCTTGAGAATCTGCAACCTGAGAGGCAAAAGAGGACAAGGACAAGAGTGAAACAAACTCAGAACTCAGGTACAGAACATTGCTAGTCTTTCTACACATTTATAAGTAAAGAATGCTAACTTAATTATCGTATATTATTAATTGATGTGCAAACAATTAATTGATTTTCATAATACCACCTTCATTATTGTGTATCCGAATTTTGTCATCCAATGAATGCCATTTACAGGAAGCATCTGTTTAATTTCTCCTAGCAATTTATATTATACTTTGATATGCTAGATGTCATTTTCCAAAGATGGTGTTTTACAGTTACTATTGTAAGACTTACTGCTTACTTGATAATTGAACATAATATTTTAGTCGTTCTCTACCTTATTATAAATAAACTCAGTTGGATTATATGGCCATGATAGAGTTGGGAATTCGAGTGGGCCGGGCTTAAACGAGCCAAGCCCCATTTAAGGCCGCGAGCAAAAATATACCCTTTTATTGAAGCCTAGCCCTTAAGAGATCGGGCTCGGGCCGGCCCGACGGGCTTTCACTCTTTTTTTTTTTATATATTTTAGTGAAAGGCTTTGCCTTTTTTTAATAAATGAAATTGCACTGCGAAAGTATTAAAGAAACAAATATGGGTAATTGAAAATAAATTGTGCAACAAAGTCAAGTGACATAATTTGTCAAAAATGGTATATGTAAAAATTAAACGGAAAGAACATGATAAATTTATGTGGTTTCCCAATTAACAATAGCAAATTGGCAATGTTACACAAATAATTAATTAATTACTAGATAAAGACAACAAAAGCAAAGATACATCACAATTCAAAAAATGAGATTAAATAGAACAGAAAAAAGTAGTCAAGAAAATGGAAAAGGAAAAGAAGAGCATGTGACATGAAACAATCATTCATTACTCCAAATATTAGACAATCAAAAAACAATGGACCAAGCATAAATAAAAAACATAAATATGATCCATAAGTAGCAAGTCTAGAATTAGAAGTCATACATCACATACAACTACATAGAATATTAAAATGTTTCATAAGGACATAATGTTCTCATGACACAACACATTTAAAAAAACTAGTTCACACACCACAAAATAAACCAATACATAATAACATAGTACAATTTTCCTTTTAATTTTTATTACCTGAAAAAACAAAAGCTTAGACGGGCTTAAACAGGCCGGCTCGCGGGCCGACGGGCTAGCCCGTTTAAGCCCGTTCCCCTTTTTTGCCCCAAAAATCAAAGCTCGGCCCTCCTCGGGCTCGGGCTTAAAAGTCCGGCCCGACGGGCTCGGCCCGAATTCCCGGCTCTAGGACATGAGATGTGACATCGTCCTATGTTTAAACACTACAATTTGTGAGGCACGCTCAACTATACTCTGGAATCAGGTAGTTTAATATGTATCATTTTGTCATCTTCACATGCTTGTCACATTATTTTACTTTTGATGTCAATTTGGTTTTGAATGCTGTTGGTGTGTGATAAATTTACATTATGATTTATGTTCATTCATGTCAATATTCATGACCTCCTTTTGTTCTATGTACGTAGTTGTTACAAATTTTTTGACGAAAATAGGACAATGTACTTCATTTGCTGCAGCTCCCCCTTAACGGACACACTATCGTGACATTGAATTTCAATTTAGTCCCTTAGGTAGTGATGAAGATATTGATGAGGATGATGAGGTTGTCATGTCTTCTGGTGGGTTTTCAGTATTGACAAGTTCCTATATTTTAATTATCTTTTATATATTTTTGATCATCCTAATAAGAACAGATATCGTTCCATTTTTTAGGTCAACACTCTGAAGGTCCCTCAAGTTTCCAAACACGCCAGGATTATATGAACGGCGTAATAGGTGAATGCTTATTTTGTTATGTTTATTTATTTATAATGCCAAAACCTATCAACTAATATTCATCATATAAATTATATGAATCTCTTATAAATCATGTTATATTGATGAGGGTGACCCGATTCATGAGTGCGAATTTTGTGGAGCTTTGCTTTGGTATAATGAACGTGTAAAGAAGGTCAAACTCACATTAGATCACTTAATTTCTCTTTGTGTTGCCTAAAAGGGAAGGTTGTTCATCCCACTATGAAACAACCACCATCACTGTTTCAGAAGTTGCTCTTTGATAAGATGTCACCTGTGTCGAAGAATTTTTTTGAAAATATCAGGCAGTACAATAATATGTTCTCCTTCACTTCACTAGGTGGGAAGATTGATCATTCTAAGAATACAGGCTGTGTACCTTATTCCTTTGTAATGTCTGGTATGAATCACCATAATATTGGTAGCTTGTGCCCAGATCCGGGTCGTAGACCTGTCTATTCTCAATTGTATATATATGACACAAAAAATGAGGTATCCAACAGAATAGCTGCAGTAAGGTACCTCACTGAAATAACATTATTTCATTTATGGTAAGTGTCACTTATTGTATCTCACATGTTATACATTCTTGCAGTAATCATCAGAGAGACTCGACAATTGATCCATCAATTGTTACTATGATCAGGGATGAGTTGAATGAAGTGAACCCATTTGTCCATCAATATCGTGTTGCTTCGTCTATGTTAAGCTGTGAAAAACATCCCCTTTTGAAGCTTTGCCTTATCAACACAAGGCATAGTGATGGTTGACTCTATAACATTCCATCTGCTTCTAAAGTTGCTGCTTTGGTTGCTAGTGATATTGACTTTAATTATAATGTTCGTGATATCATTGTTGAGGAACATTCTGGAAATCCTCAGAGGATAAATGAGTTGCATGCATCTTACCTTCCTCTTCAATACCCTATTTTATTCCCTTTTGGTGAGGATGGATATAGAGATGATGTGCCACATAGGGAGGAAACATTAGGGAACACAAAAGTGAGAAAGATGCTAAGTATGCGTGAATTCTTTTGTTATCGGCTTATGAAACGTAAACATGAGATAAGTACAATTCTGCATTCTTCAAGGTTGTTACAGTAGTTTATAGTTGATGCTTTCACAATGATAGAGTCTCAACGATTATTGTGGGTTAGAACGCACAAAGAGAACTAAGGGTAGACTTATATCAGGGCATATTCGATGCTGTGCTATGTGGCAAAACAAATGCTTCATCAATTAGAAAGAAAATTGTATTGCCTTCTTCATTCACTGGTGGAGCTAGGTATATGCTACAGAACTATCAAGATGCAATGGCCATATGTAGGGCCATGGGATATCCTGATCTTTTCGTAACATTTACATGTAACCTTGCATGGCCTGAGATTCAACGTGAATGTCAAATGGAGAACATAAAACCTTCTGAAAGACCAAAGTTGTTGTCAAGAATTTTCAGGTTGAAGTTAGACAGCTTGATGAGGAATATAAAGGACAAATGCATATTTGGCCCTATTCGAGCAGGTTATATTGTTTCTTTTTGGCTTTTGTCTGATGAATATTATCTTACTTTTGTTATAATTCCACTTTTTTGTGATTAATTTGACAGAAATTTGACAAAAATTTCAATATGTACAAATATCTATACAATTGAATTCCAAAAGAGGGGTCTTCCACACACACATATACTTCTTTGTCTTGATCAACCGAGTAAGATAAAGGATGCTGCTACTATTGACCAGTTTATAAGTGCTGAGATTCCGGATTTTAAATCATCACCTGTTTTGTATGAATTGGTTAGAAAGTCATGATTCATGGCCCGTGTGGTCGCATTAAGCCAAATTCTCCTTGCATGAAAGGCCGAAGGTGTAGCAAAAAATTCCCCAAGCAGTTTAATAGTAATACTTTTATGGATGATGATGGGTTTCCCACATATCGACGTCGTGATGATGGGAGAACTATTCAAGTTAAAGGGATTCAACTTGACAATCGGTATGTTGTCCCCTACAACCCGACATTGTTTCTTATGTTTCATGCACATATTAATGTTGAAAAATGCAACCAGTCAACTGTGATTAAGTACTTATTTAAGTATATCAGTAAAGGGAATGACAGGGTTGTGGCAGCTATATTTGATTCTCAGAAAGAACGTGGTAATGTGGTTATTGATGAAATTAGGCAATACTATAATTGTAGATATATTTCTTCTTGTGAGGGGGCGTGGCGTATATTTGGATTTAGGATTCATCAACGCCATCCTTCTATTCAAAGATTAAGTTTTCATTTGCCTAATCAACAATTCATAATCTATGCAAACAATGACAATGTTGAGGATCTATTGGATAAGCCTAGGGTTTGTGAATCACAGTTTCTTGCATGGTTTTTGAAGAACAAGGATGATTCCTTTGCACGCACCTTGACTTACATTGAGTTTCCTAATCACTATGTCTATGATAGAATGTCAAGGGTTTGGACACTTCGTCATAGAAAAGGTTATTCGGTTGGAAGGATTACCCATGTATCTCCTTCATCAGGTGAATTGTATTATCTTCGAATCTTGCTTACTAAGTTAAAAGGCCCTACTTCTTATGATGATCTAAAGACTTTTGATCGTGTTGTCCACCAAACATTCAAAGATGCATGTTTTTCTCGTGGTCTATTGGATGATGACACCGAGTATATTTGTGCACTTAAGGAAGCATCTGTATGGGCTTCTAGCAAAACTCTGAGGCATCTTTTTGTTAGTATGTTGCTATGTTCATCTCTGCAACAGCCCCATAATGTATCGTTCAAGAGCAAGCATTTGATGTCAGACGATTTGTCCTATGTTCGTCGATCAGATCCACTGATTTCGAGTATGGTATTTGCTTGTGTGCACTTTCAATCTGTTGCATTTTCTATATCTTGATCTTGTCTGTTAAAGTATATTTCTTTTAGCGATGCAGATGTCTCAGTTTCTGAATCCGATAGAGACAACGCTGCTCTTTCTGAGATTGAATCGTTGTTAAAGCAAAATGGCAAATGCTTACAAGACTTTCCTCCGATGCCTTTACCTGAATCAACTTGTCCTATTGACATGTCCAACCATCTTATGTTGCAAGAGTTAAACTATGACAAGGTCGCACTCAAAGAAGAATCACAAAACCTGGTTCGTTCTCTAAATCATGAGCAACGTGATGTATTTGATCGTAGGTGGAACTAGTAAGACTTTCTTGTGGAATTCACTTAGCTCTTTAATACGAACTATTGGTGACGTTGTTTTGACTGTTGCATCTAGTGGCATAGCTGCTACATTGTTGCCTTCAGGTAGAACGACACATTCTAGGTTCTCCATTCCAATTCAAGTGACAAAGTCTACAGTTGGCTCTATTAGGCAAAATTCACCTTTGGAAAATCTTATAATTCACACAAAATTAATCATTTGGGATGAGGCTCCCATGGTTCAAAGGTTCTTTGTTGATGCTTTTGATCGTACCCTTCGGGACATTATGCATTGTGATAAACCCTTCGGTGGCAAGTGCATTGTCATGGGCGGTGACTTCCGTCAAATTTTTCCTGTCATACCAAAGGGTTCTCGTGGAAGTATCGTCGATGCTTGCATTAATTCATCTCACTTATGGCAGCACTGCACAGTTTTCCATTTAACTATGAACATGAGATTGTCAATGAACTCCTCTCCTGGGGATGCGAAGTTGCGTTGATTTTTGCAGTGGTTATTAGATGTTGGTGACGGAAAGATAGGTGATGAGATAGATGGGATTTCTGAGATTGAAATACCCAATGAGTTGCTGTTACAGCTTGGAGGCGATCTTGTTTAATGTATTGCTCAATCTACTTATCCAAATTTGTTGGACAATTTGCTTAATAATGATTACTCCAATGACAGGGCAATTCTTGCACCAATGCTCGAAGTTGTCAATGATATCAATGAGTTCATGTGCTCACTTATTCCAAGAAAAGGACAAGAGTTCTCAAGCTGTGACTCTATTTGTAAATCAACCGATGACCTAGACAGTTTTGATAACTTATGTAACACGGAGTTTCTGAACACAATTAATTGTTCTGGTTTACCTCCTCACAAGTTGGTTCTTAAGGTTGGAGCCCCTATTATGCTTCTCAGGAACATCGATCAAGCATATGGTCTATGCAAATGGAACATGTCTTCGTATAACGCACCTTGGCAAGACTGTAATTGGAGCCGTAACACTCAATGGTTCACATCCTAATGAGAAAGTGCTTATACCACGGATGGACATGAATCCATCCGAAAATCGTTGGCCTTTTCCCATGCGACGTAGGCAGTTCCCTATTTGTCTCTCCTTTGCCATGACAACTAATAAGAGTTAGGGACAATCTCTAAGACACGTTGGTCTTTTTCTTTCCAAGCCTGTATTCACGCATGGTCAATTGTATGTTGCACTATCCAGGGTCAAGAGCATGGACGGATTGAGGTTGTGATTTCCAATGGCCTAAATGTTACTCAGAACAAGACCACTAATGTTGTATACAGGGAAATCGTTAGGAATGTCTAACTTTATATTTTATAGTAACGTTATGTTGGACGATATGTTGTTTACTTGATAATTTTGGATTGTGTAATCGTTTATCATTTAGCCAGTTCTCTCCGTGCAGCGCACGGGATGCACATGCTCGTTCTCCAAATAGGTGTTAGGTTGACTGGTTGAGGGCTTGAGGCTAGTGCTAATAGTTTTTAAGGTTAATATAACTTTTGGTCCCTAAACTTTCACTCAATTTTGGTTTTGGTCCCTGAACTTTAAATTTTTTTGTTTTAGTCCCTGAACTTTCGGTCAATTTTGGTTTTGGTCCCTGAACTTTAAAATTTTTGGTTTTAGTCCCTGAACTTTCGGTGAATTTTGGTCTTAGCCCCTGAACTTTCAGTAATTTTGGTATTAGTCCCTCAGTTTTAAAAAAAAACTTCAAAAAAAAAATTAAAGTTGAGGGATCAATACCAAAATTACGGAAAGTTCAGGGATCAAGACCAAAATTGACCGAAAGTTCAGGGGCCAAAACCAAAAATTTCAAAGTTGAGGGACCAAAACCAAAATTGACAGAAAGTTCAAAGACCAAAACCAAAAATTTTAAAGTTCAAGGACCAAAACCAAAATCGACAGAAAGTTCAAAGACCAAAACAAAAAATTTTAAAGTTCAAGGACCAAAACCAAAATCGAGTGAAAGTTCAGGGACCAAAAGTTATATTAACCCTAGTTTTTAAAAATATTAAGAGGAAAAAGGATTACAATCTAGTTAAAAAAATTTTGCGCTTTAAGATTGATGTAAAGAAGTCTTTAAATCGAGTTCTTGTGTGTAATTTATACTTTTCAGTGAATCAATTAATTTCATTAAAAAATACAAATCATTTTCACATTTACTCTCATTTAATATTTTATATGGTGCATCTTACAGGAAAAAGATCGGCTCTTATTTTGGATATTAAAGGTATTTTTCAAAACAAATCTTATTAATTAGACATTGAAAAATAAAAAATGAATTATCATTTCAAACGTAATATTTCACCAAAACAAGGCCCTATAATCTTAAATGGAGGGAGTAATTTCTTTTCTTTTTTATCACCGAGGGAGTATTACGTTGCTGCTTAGTAAAATGGTATTGTTAAGGGGCTCAAAACTTGTTGGATCAACGATTTCCTGCCATTGCTAGTAGTTCCACAAAGGCAGTTATATATGATTATTAGGTATAACATTGTATGCTTGGTAATAGCTACCATGATTCACCAAGGAAACCACAAAAATCAGAATGACGAGGCCTATTGTTACAACTTATTTAACTTTTATAGTTGTAAGAATGATTATCACTAACATAGTATGTAATTAATACATAAGCATTTATTTATTTAATTTGATTGATTATTTAATGTAATGCTCTAGCTAAGAAATCACCATTTAAATATTTTTTGTCTTATAAGTGCTGCATCCCAACCCCAAACTCAGCTGTGAAAATGGCTGTTAGTGAATAATGTGTTGGCTAATTCTTGGCCAGTAATTCTGAACTAATGAATTTTACTACCAAAATAAAATGCAATCCACTTGTGTCAAGTGGTGAGCAAGGTATTTGACTGCGTAAATAGCTTGTCCAGATGATTGTTATGGTTAAATTGCAGGAATGTGAAAGCAAATTTATGCTGGTGCAAAAAAATGAAAGATATCAGTGTACTGCACAAGCAATATATATACAAGCAGCAAGTTTTGCCACTACGCTATTCTCCTTTTGATCCTTTGATCATTTTTGTGGATGCTTCAAAAAACTGACTTATGAAAAACCAATATTACATAATTATATTCAAAAAGAAGGAAGGCAAGGAATATTGAGCTATGTACCATAATTCATATCCTCTGAGATGTTGGTAAAGTAAGAGCAGCAGATTGGCTGGAGAGTTCATCTATTGAAATTATCAAGTCTCGACTATATACACTTTGAGACGTACCTGGTATATGTAACCTCTCTGAACTTGCCGGCATATTCTGTACCATTGGAGGCAAAGTATCGCCAAACTGGGAAGGTGCGCTAATTCTTTCAGTTCTATGAGATGTTGCAGGGATGTACATCCTCTCTGAAGTTGGACTTAAGCTCCTGTGAGATACTGCAGTCATGTATATCCTCTCAGAAGTTGTAAGCATGTGTTCAGGTCTTTCAAATGTTCGACCAAGATTCTCTTTTAAATGAGATGCTCCTAGGACATATACAACACTTCCGGAAGTAGAAGGCACAGTAGCATCGGTCGGATCGATGCTATCAACTTTATGGGACAAGGGCGTGTATTGCCTCTCTGATTCCAAAGCTGTGGTGGCAGCACCAGTTCTATGAGATGTTGAAGATGTATTATCATTCCTTTGAGATGTAAGTACATGACTCCTATCAGAAGTGGTTGAGATATTTTCCCTCCTTTGAGATGTTGCAGACGAACCTTCATTCCAGTGTGATGATTTAGAAAAGTAAAACCTCCCTGACACTCCCTGGCTCATCATGTCTCTCTGAGATGTAGGTGATAAAACCAGTGACATGTCCTGATTTTCCATGTCCCTCTCAGAAAATGAAGGCAGAACCAAGGTCGTGGCAGGTCTTCTAAGACCCTTATCAATGATTGGAGAAGCAGATGACACGGTTGTGATCACGGTAGCAGTGTCTGGAATGGTAATTTGCATCCCTTGTGCAGGTGAATCACTCTGACATTCTGCAGGCAAAATTTGTGACACAATTTCTCTAGGTGAGTGTCTGTCAGGTGGAAGCACTGATGATGAGACATGTTGATGGGTTCTACTCGTGTCAGCAGGACTTGCAGAAGGCAAAACACCAAGACCAGGGAAATCATTCCATTGTTGAACCACTGTTTTGATTTGGGTATAAAACTGAACTCCTGCTTTTCCTGAATTGAGCGCAATATTTGATTTTTGAGAAAAACACGGGGAAAGACTGAATTAGCCAAAAGAAATGCAAAACTCAAGGAAAGGGTAGGATGGCTAAAGCTTCACCACAAAAGTTTAGACCACCAGCTAAAGATGCCTTTGACCCACCACTGAAGGAAGAAAATGGCAAAGGAACAGATGCAATAACATTGATTCCAACCTGTCACATTATTTCAGTCAGAAAATTGTTTACAGCTCTACCATAACATTAACTGGCAGTGAGTGCAAAGATATGATTATGTGGCCATCCTCTTTTACTCAGCATCTATATAGAGAATGGGGTAACATTATGTAAACTCCAGAGAGAGAGAGAGAGAGGGAGAGTAACAACATACTGTAACATATTGGTTTCCTAAATAAGTTCTTGCAGCTCATTATGCATTAGGAAAAAAAATACTCCCTCCATTCCTAAATACAGGACATATTTGGGGAGCTGAGCTTGTTTCTGAATATGAGACCTATTTCTCTACTCAAAAAAAAAACAAAAAAAAATGAGACCTATTTCTATTTTTTCTCAACTTTTCTCTAAAATATCCTTATTGATTCTTCTCAATAAGAAACAAGTAAGAGAGGGAGGGTGAGAATAAAGGTAGATAGTTAGGGTGCTTTGGTAATATTATGTAATTTTAATTAACATCCTTAATCTAATCAAAGTATATAAATAGGTCGTGTATTTGGGAACGGAGGGAGTATATCATAATATATATGAAAGGAGATTATTAAAACCTGTAGAGGGAAAAATTAAAAAAGAAAACAGAATTCACATGCATGTTTCATTAAATCAACCAATGCCCTGGCTCTCTTTCCATCACCATGAAAGAGGGATCAGGAGAGCCAAGAATAAAAATAAACATCTTATACAGTAATTTATACATCAAATAGCATATTGTTTACCAGACTAGCCTCAACCTCGTTCTGGAACTTCCTAGCCGCTATACAAGACGTGGTAAATATGGTAGCTCCATTTCCATACCTGTAGAATCAAAGCTTTGAGTTTTTCGAGAGGAAATATGTTTTCTGCAACTTGTGAAAATATTGCTCCAGATACGAGTTTCAACATAACAAAAGAAGACCCAAACCTAATACAATAAATTAAAAGATATGTTTAAACAAAACCACAGTAGCCGACCCCACTTAGTGGGATAAGGCTTGGTTGTTGTTGTTGTTTAAACAAAACCACACTCAAACCCCACTTAGCATGGAATTAAGGTAAGACATACTTGTTTTTGTTGATTATTGATATTGCCTCGTCTAGGCTATTGGCCTGTAGGTCAACCAAAAAAAAAGTCATTGTTCTAATTTCCAACTAGTCCATAAAGTCAAAGGCCAGAAAAATGCTGGCTGACAATGCAGCACCTGCATGCAGAGGAGAACTGGTCCAAAAACTTCCTCCTGCACCCCAAAAAGATTCAAGGGTCACAATACACCTTTCTCAGTGGACCTTCTTCTATAGCTATTGATAAGTTCATTAAATGCAGAGAGATAGGTCTCCAAGTCTGAACAGGCGATACCTTGTAGCATTCCATGTCGATTGTACTATCGCATAAAATTGTAGGGCCAACAAAGTTTCCATTCTCATATCCTGGTACCTAAACCACAAGTTATAGGCTTTCTCTTTGAAAAAGAGGGCAACACGCTTTAAGAAATATATGGGCTCAGATCTATCCTAAAGCAATGAACATGACGAAACAAATTAGTACCACAATATGTCTTCCATCAAGCAGTAGCCTAGCACCATTTTCAATACTGCTCTGAATTAATCTACATATCTGATCCTTTGCCTGTATCAAGAGTATATCCAAAACTCTAAATAAGCACAAACAAAAAACAAGTTATTTCCAAGTGCATACGTGGTGGGGAAACAATAACCAATAAAGAAGCATAATCAATGCATGTTTGCTGGAACACTTGAGACTTACGCCTATGAATAGTTTCATTAGCAAACTACAAAAATCAACTAAAATCATGGTTTTAAACCATGCGTAAAAATAGGATTTATTTTTGTTTATTTTATACTTATCCTCTTTGATTCCTTTAATGTAAAGTAAGATAAGATATCTGATGTTATCTTTTAAATTGGTTTAGATTCAGTTTACTATTTATATCTTAAGATTGGTTTATCTTTTAAAATATTGTTTAGAACTTTATACTTATAAACATTGGAATATTATAAATTACCATACTCTCTCCCTCAAAATTCTTCCCTTTGTCCCTCCTTTCTCTCTATTTCTCCCTCCCTTTCTCCTTCCCCCCTTCATTGTTATGCATCACAATTTTGACAACTTCCAGAAACAGAGATAATATCAGCACCTCTTTGCTAATAACTGGACCAAGATCAGCACTAGGCTCTGTTCCTGCATTCACTTTCAGTACTTTGGCACGTTTCACAAGTTCTTCTTCCCTAAAAATACATCATATGAGCACAACAATTCAGTTATTCAGGGCACCTCAAGTTGCTTTTTAATACCTAAGTTCATCAAAATTGAACAACTAATTAACAAGAAAGTTTCTATTTTGCAAGTGCAATAAAATGAAATTATAATGTAACCATAAAATAAAAAATGGAAGACATAATAGAAAGTGAAAGGGTACGCAGGTATGCTGAAAAAGAGGGATGCAGATGGAAGAGGCATCTAAGTCAATAAAGCCATGTATAAGAGGATACCATGGCAATGTTCCTCCAACAAAAATAGCTGTGCTTAAAGTCATGCATTTCTCTCCCACCAAACCAAAGGAAGCAGCAATAAGAGCACCTAGAGAAGCATCCATGCTAGCATCTGGCATGACAACTGCATGATTTTTGCTGCCTGTATTGGACTGAGTATTGTAGAGAGTATCCAATTAGGCAGACACTATTTTTGGACTCAATTTCCATCACTCAAACCATATACTGCATCTTACATTTTACCAGGACCAAAATTGAGAGAGAACACAAGAGACTGTTATTCACCTGGACGCGTTTCCCTCTAGCAGCAGCCCTGGCATATATGTGCATTCCAGCCTTAAAATGAAGTGAACCATTGAAAATTAAGACAACATAAAAGTGACATGTCAGAGGTACATCAAATAATTTAACTAAATATAGTCCCATCAACAGGAAAGGACGAGAGTGAACAAAGTGAGATATCAGTGCGAACATAATGTCTCCCTTTATTGGAAGAAAGGAGGGGTAAGTGTAAATTAGATTTAGAATGGAAAAATTTTGTTAGGATCCTACGTTATGAGATGTACAAGGGGTAGTTTCATGAATTAGTTATTTTATGAAGGGGTGGTTTTGTGCAATAGTTATTTTCAGTTATTGTGTAAAGCTTAACAGGACTTGGTGGTTATTTATAGTGTGGCTATATTAGTGTTGAACCTCAAAGTTTTGATGATAACCAAATATGACTTAGGCTAAGAAAATTGTAGGTCTCTTAACTTAGAAAATGTTCTGGAACAAGTTTTTAAAACTAAGTAAAAAACAATTGATAACTGGAAGAGCCATCAATGATTTCATGCCTTCTTCCATTGATGGAGCATAGAGCATATATCAAGTATTGGACTTCACAAAGAAACCAATTGATTATTGTGTGTATCATCGATTGTCAACTCAATTTTTCAATACCAATGATCGAAGGATAAGAGAATGCTCGAAGAAGCTTGAAGAAGAGCAATCGATAAGTGAATTGGGCATCAAGCATTGGAGAGAGATCGATGATTTATCTGGCCATCGATTGTCATATCAGGACTTGAAAGTTTGTAAGTTATTTCAAAAGTGCGATTGATCATTGATTGATAAATCAGTCATCGATGATTCGAGTTTAATCGATTGTTGAATCATCCATCAGGCATTACTATAATATGTTAATCAAATTCTAACTGTTCCATCGAATATTGCAGGCAAAATTCTTCAGAGTATTGAACATTTCATCAAATAAACCAAAATGCTCGATTGCCAAACACAACAATTAATGGAAGTGATATGAGAACAATCGATGATTGAGGGAACCATCGAGCATTGAACTTGAACGTTTGAATTTTTTATTACCATTTCTATGTTTAATTTCTTGATAACTAACTTTATGTTTCTGTAGTTTTTGCTTTGTACATTTTAGGAAAGAGACATTAGACACAAAAGCAAAAATGCTGATGTCATACAATGTCTAGCCGCTAGCAATTTTGCACTCTGGATAAAACTTCAAATGAGCAGTCTTAAACCAAGAAATTAAGTGCAAAACTTTCAAATGAAATGCAATGAGTCATCCCAACCATCAATCAACATCTAAACGCTCCTGAATTTGTAACGGCTAGAAGGCTCCAAGCTGCAACGGGGCAAAATTTCATCACACTCTATATAAGCATTTGTAACAGCAGCTGGGAAGGTAGAGACATTAAGTGCACTGAAAACAGAGTTCAAAAACATTCAACTCTTCTACCTCTACATTCTCTCATTGAGCTTTGAGTGTAATCCTATCTGCTTAATTATGTGAGCTAGCTTTATCTTCTACAATCATTTCATTGTGTGATTTCCTTAGGACATTGGAATCCTAGGGAAAGTGATATCTTACAAAGTGTAAGGGGGGAGACTTTGGTGAGATTGAATGATATTACTAAGAAAATTCTCATGTTATAAAGGTGTTCAGAAGCCTGGTTTGATCCTGAATTATCACTAATGGAACCCAACTTAGTCGGAGAACTGGATGTAAGTCTGAGTTATGACTGAACCAATATAAATCCTGAATTCTTTACTTCTACACTTTAAGTTGTTTGAAAAAGTAAATATTGTTCTTAAAAGTTTTATTTGAAATACACAATTCATCCCCCTCTTATGTATTTCTTGCCACTTTCAATTAGCCTATTATGTGTGGTGGACTGATGACATAATGAATGAAATTATGATGTAGCAAATTATCCCTCTCTTCCCTAGAACTAGAGTCTAGTTCTAGTCCCCTTCTTCCTTCCTCCCCTCTTTTCCCTTCCATCTCCCTTTATCTAGAATTTCATATACTAGTTCTAGATTTCGTCCTCTCTCTCTCTCTCTACCTCTCTTTCATTATTCTTTCTCTTTTCTCCTATCCTAAAGCTTAGATTCTATCAAATTTACAGCTTGAATATAACTTTGAACTCAATCCTTTTCCAATATTGGATCCACAGTAGTTATTAGGCTATCAAGCAGTCTAAACACGCCAAAAACCAAACAATTAAGAAACACAAGCTAATGTACCAAACTTACCGCAATTGGACCCACAAATGATACAGCTTTTATATCCTCATCATCACATATGTAATTTACAATCTCCTGATCAAATGGATGACAGTTAAAAAACAAAGAAAAACAAAAGTTTGAGCTTCAATAGTCTGAAATTGAACAATATATATCATTGATGACAAAAGGTGTTGTCTGCATAAACGTGTACAAAGAATACTGAAAAGCTAATATATTTCCCAGTGGGAAATTTCTCACCAACTTCATCTAAAAACAGCTAGTCCCATAAACCATAACATAATTTTAAACCTTGGTATGGAGGGACACCAGCAGAAAATTATACAAGATAACACATGCACCCATGCATAATGGCAGTGGTGGAGCCAGGATCCAGGGTTAGGTGTGGCAAATATATTTAAATATTAGAAACTGTAGAAACAATTAATTTACAATAAAAATTAATTAATAATTACATACCAATATGCCCAAAAGGGTTAGGGTTAAAAGAAAGATCAAGTGGATTCAAAGTTTAAAATATGAAGAGGGGACGCAAAATCTTAAATCTCACACACTCAACCTCAACATGTAATTTTCTCCAAGTGAGGGAGCATACCACCACCCCCCAAAAAAACATGGAAGTGGCTCCACCACTGCATAATGTGAACATGGCATGCATGCTCAAAAAAGTAACTTGCAGACAATACTCCAGGAAAAAAAAGCAAAAGATGTAAATGATGGCTAAAGCCAAAACTGTTAAGTATTAAACAGTTTGTGTTCACTTTCCTAGTTCTTCACAAATTTGGGGTTTCATAACAAATTCCTTTTACTTGTTTAGTAAAACCAAAGCCTATAAGCTGTCAAGCATTTTATGATAGAAAATTCCTTATATTTTGTTTTAAGTTTGATGGGTAAAAGGAAATAATGCTAATATTGGAGACATTAAACTTATTTGGTTTCCTTTCTCATTCAAAGATAAAGCATATATGGCATGGTGACAATGCCTAACATGCAATAAACTACATCTTGATAACGATAGCAGAGAGGTTGTGACCCTTGAGTATTGAACTATACATGGGTACCGTGAACAATATTTAATACACCATCTGGCAAACCCGCTTCCATCGCTAATGCAGCAAGTATCATTGAAGCCCCTAAAAAATTTATGGCAAACATAAACACCACTATCTGTTCAGGGGAAAAGGAAGAAAATAAATGGAAAGTTTATAATTCCAGCTTGGAAGAGAAGCAAATCGGAGTGATTGAAAGATGATAAAATAATTCCTTCCCTTAACTGATTTAACTTCCTCTAGTAAGAGTTACGGAAAAAGGAAAGACTGGTTGGATTATTTCTAGATCATCATTTAAAACCAGAAAATTCAAAAAACTGCAAGAGTGTTCCAAATGTTACTTCTATAGGCATAGCTTAAGAAATAACATTCAGAACAAAAATTGTAGTTCCTAATTTCTTCATTCCAGCCGGCAGCCATAAATGTCATTCATTTTCTTTCTTTTTGTTTTCATCTAAAAGAGACAGAATTATTGTTCACTGTTCTTTGCAGCCTTTAACATATAGTTTCTTTAGTATTGTCTTCAAAAATGAGCAGAAAGTTTATGTATTCTCCATATCCATCTACATTTTACATCCTTTTTTGTTTCTTTGGGAATTTCTTCTCTCAAAATCTGTATCTTTCTTATCCAATAACATATATTAATAAAAATGACCATCAGGAAATCATTGATAAGGGTATCTGTCCCATAACATTTGTTCAGAACAGTTAAAACCGTAATTTTACAAAAGATATACTGAGACTAACAAATACCTGGATTCTTCTCACATGGTTTGAGAATAAATGTGTTGCCACAAGCAACCGCTATAGGGAACATCTGGAAAGATCAAACAAATGCTTGTATTATACCAATTGTAGAAAAACGCTTCGTACAACAAAATTAAACATAAAGGTCAATAACATGAATCCTTAAGAATGCGGTGCTTCAATAGTCAAGACACATTTTACATATAAAAGCATTGCTATAAAGAATAATCAGCATAATGTTTTCTACAGCAATCTTTAATCACTTTGAAATGTAACAATGCTCCCTGGAAGACCAAATATATTGAAGAATCCAAGGAGAAGAGCTAAGCACAGAACAAAGCCAACTTCATTGCAAAGCTGAAGAACAAAATGAAAGTTCAAAATAACTAAAACACAGTAGTAAGGCTTAACATGGAAGACATACCCACAAGGGTATCATTGCTGGAAAGTTGACGGGGCATATTCCAGCACAAACTCCAAGGGGTTCTCTTATACAGCATGTATCAATTCCATCACAAGCATTAGGGACAAACTCCCCCATTTGCAGATTTGCCATCCCACAAGCATGTTCCACCACCTCTACAGAAGGTGAAAAGGAAGATCGTTTTTTTGTTCGCATCTAAGAGTAACCAAGGAAACTAGTTGTTCTAAATTAAAAAGAGAACTTAGCACTCAGAAATAAGGTTATTTTCCCAACGAAAAGACTGACCTAAACCATGGAGCACATCTCTTTTAGCACCCTTTAAAGTCTTACCCTGTTCTATGGTGATATTCATGGCAAGCTTATCCTGAAAATAGGAAAATGTTCTTCTGTCACTAAATTCAAAGTTTCATTGATTCTATACAAGTTTGAAAAATAAAACTCACAATGTCCCTGCAGATAAGCTCTCGGAACTTAAACAGAATACGCTGGCGAGTGGTGATTGAAGTGTTTTTCCATGAAGGAAAAGCTTGTTTGGCTGCTTTAACTGCAGCTTTAAACTCTTCATAGGTAGTTAAAGGAACTTGAGACACAACTTCTTGTGTTGCCTACATAAGCATGATCATTTAAAAATCACTGTTAATATGAGCCAAGCTACCATGATGCCAATAAACAAAGACAAGATTCTCACACAAGAACTCAAAAGCTTACAGGATCTGTAACATCAAGATTTCCACAACTTTGTGAATCTATGTATCTCCCCCCAATAAAATTAGGAACCTTCAGCTAGATATGAATGGCATATAGTTGTTAGTCTATCTCATCAAAACCAGAGAAAGCATAAAAGACAGATACATTAAAGTAGAAATGATACAGGGAATAAAAATAACTCATTCACAACACTAGTTTATCGTTGAAAATTCAACCCTACCAGCTCGTAGTTTTGCATTGATGAACTGCCAGATGGAGTATTGTTAGTTTCAACAGGAAAAGATCTGTTTGGCCTCCATGAATTGAAATTTTTCTCTGAACGGTAAAGCTAAACAACAGTTATGACGGAGATAGAATTCAAGTTAGGTAACAACTATAACAATTAGATAGATAGGCATGACAAATAAACTTCCTGTCATTTCTGCTGAACAATTAAATCCTTTTTAGGTGTAACCTTATTCAGACTTTAACTTTATCACCTGAGAAAATGATTTATTCTTGAATTAAAGATATTGAATACAGCTCACTTTTGAGAAAAGCTGAATACTCACCATTGACCACCCAAATATCACACATACCAACTATGTATAGGTGCATAAACTTTAAGGTCACTCTCAACATCTCCTTCACTAATTACGTTCTAACGAATTCGGTATAAGTTTGGACTCCAAGCATCCAATCTCTAGCTTTGATAGACACTAATAAGTTCTTAAAAGAGTTATACAAAGTTACGTCAGCATGATGCCAATAATTGATCAGACATAGAGAGTGCAAGTAAAAATGATTAAGCTGACTCCCTTAACCAAAGTGAGTGCTGGAATATAAACTAAATCTCTGGCAATTTCAGTTCCTTAATCAACTAGTTGACATGATGCAAAACCTGATAGATTTGCCTGACGGATTTTTGCTTTTATGTTGTACAAATGCCTTGGAGTTGACTGCAGTTCTGGATTGCTTTGTTTAAGAGCTTTAAGCACTTGACGAGGTTTTACACCAGCTTCAGTCATTACCTTGATTTGTCTCACTTCCTCCTCAGTGAAGCGTCGACTATAGGGATGTTCAGACATGTCTTTCAAGGGCTCATGATTGTGATTCCCATTTTTTACAGTAAGTACCCACACATCATCTTCCTTTTTACCAATGGCTTCAAAAGGACAATTAATAAGGCGTGAAGTTGCTTTCCTCTTGCGCTTACTTTCATCCATTTTGCGCCTATTTCGATATAAACCGCCTCTATCACAGCCAAGGATGACTCTTCTGTCCTTTCTGGACTTCTTTATGGTCACAACATATCCTTGACTGGCACCAAAATCACGAACATATTTAATGAGGTCTTCACGATTTTGAAAAGTTCCAGAAGGCAGAGGTGACATCCCTTTCTGTCCTAATGTAGGCTCGGATTGATTTAGAGTGTCCATAAAAGACAACAAAACCAAGATCCTAAGACAAAATAGTTGACATGACAAAATTCAATAAGCAACAATACGAGCAGGAAATATACAGTTATTTTAGCTCAATTTGCAATTTGTTTCAAGCATAGGCAACATGAGATGCCATATATAATGAGGGGCAATTATAGGTGGAGTTCATAGACACATGAATTTGAAATTGAGAGACTTGTAGATGATTTCAAATCGAAATGTCAAGGTAGGTATCAGTTCAGAAGAGTAAGATCATAATAACAAGCAATGGTTATTCAAGGAAAAGAAACAACTGTTATTTAACAATTTCAATTTTCCAAACTATCAGCTTTTGATGGCCTGAGAAATGTCGTTAGTATTGAAGGAAAGAACCTGACATGCAACCAATGAAAACTTTTTGTCCAATCTGAATTCCTAAACTTCTTCTTCTTCTTCTTCTTCTTCTTCTTTGCCAAAACTGAATTCCTTAAATGAAACTCCTACATTTCAGTTTCTCATCTGTTTGCCTTCACAGAGGAGATGATGATGACCTTTGAATGCTGATAGTATACATGGAAATGAGAATAGAACCCACTAAAAATTTCATGACCCAACGCATATGATGCAACAGTAGGCTTCAATTTATAAACATTGGTAGTCCTGGAAACAAATTTACCGATTACGTCAATATGAGACAGTACCGAAAGAGTGAAAGGCGTCTTGATCACCAATCCCTTTACATCCAGCAGAAAAGAAGCCTGAAAAAGAGCCAAGTTACGAGGAACAAAGTTAACCCCATTGATCAAAATCAAATGTACATAGCAGGAGACTAAATCAAAAACTGTAAGAAGCAGATGAATAATGCCTCACTAACGGAACTTCGACCATACCTAATGTATCAGTCATCAGTGAACAATCTAAAACATAAATGCTGAAGTACGTATTATCTGAGGAGTAAATCGATACCTTGAGAGGGTACTAAGCGTGTTTGACTGGCATAAAGAAATTGAGGGGAAATCTAAAAACTTCAGCTTTAGAAGAGTCGACTTAAAAATGGATCAGGTAGTCGTTTAGCTCGAATTTCAGGACAATATTACTTTGTTCTTGTCCCAGACAAGAGTTCCAAGGCTTGGGACAAGTAACATGCAACCTTTTGTCACGCGCTGATTTTAGGAATGAAGTCATTCGTTATGTCGTTTTCTCTTTCAGGACGAATCCAGGGAGTCGTTTAGCTCGAATTTTCATTGCACGTGCCATGAAAAATGTGAAGATGGAATGATCGCCACTTATCCAGTGTAAAGAGTAAAGACAGAGTGGCAGTATTGGTATTTTCTTTTAGAAAATTAATTAGAGGTCTCATGTATAATTAAGATGAGCTCCTATTGGGCCTAACAATAACAACTTTTGGCCGGATAATAACAACTTGTTTGACCTCATCATAATTATGTTTTTACTATGGGACCTCTATTTAATTTTTCCCTATTTTTTTAATAAAAATTGAAGTCCATCATATTACTTTCCAAAATATTACAAATAGCTCATTCTCCTTAGGGCCACACAAATAGCTACACAAAAACCCGACGGCCCGGCCAGAAGCATAATTAAGATGAGCTCCCACGGAGTTGTAAATAATAACTTCTAGACTGGTGATAACAACTCGTTGAACATCATCTTAATTATATTCCTTCCATGAGACCTCTATTTAATTTTTCACTATTTTTTTAATAAAAGCTTATTTTCCTTCATCAAGATCCATCAAGATGAGTTCAAGTGGAGATTAATCAAGAATGCAAAATGGGTCCACCATAGTGTTCGACAATTTCGCTAGGTAGTCAGCCTCATGTAGCCTATCTCTATCCCTGTGTAACAAAATCACCTCCCAGTCTCTATGCCTATGCAATAACCTCCTAATATAATCTATAATGTCCCTAAATGGATTATTGGCCTCACAACCCCTAATAGAAAAATTAATAGCCTCAACACAATCAGAAAATAAAACAACATTCCTAAAACCTTAATTATTCTAACACAGACATAGTCCATTCCAAAAACCTAACATCTCTGCAATAGCTGGAGATACTGAACTTAGCTTGCAGCAGAAACCAGAGATCCACCCCTCCTCGTCTTTGATCACTCCTCCGCAGCCACTTGAACCATTGATTAGAACATATCCATCTACTTCTAGTTTCACATGTCCCACTGGTAATGTGGTTTCACTCATGCCCTACATATGAATTTTACCATAGAAATTACAGTTGTCAACCAAATCTTTGCCCAGCAAGCTCTATGAAAGGAGTTTCGGGTATCCATTGTGATAGTTGTCGGTTGATCTTCATAAAGTTGTTTACACTGATTGTTCCAAATGTCCCAGCACACATGGCCAAATAAAGTTGCCTATGGTATCTTCTTTGTGTGATTGCGGCCAACTTCCTTCTTCAGGTTCCATTTAATCCATTCCGCACTGTTCAAAGAGAAAAATGAATCCCAAAGATTTGGTGCAAGAATGGATTTCCATCTGTCTGCTGCTTTTACACAGACTGTAATCAAGTGCATTTCTTCTTCCACTTGCTCTCATCCATAAGGGCATGTTGCCCTGAAGTCCCATCCTCTTACAAAGTTCTGCCATGTGTGTACTATTGTGTGTGAATAGCCACATGAATGCTTTTATCTTCTCCAGTACTCTCCATCTCTATAGCATCTTCCATATGATGTCTAATTCTTGCTTTGTACCTGCAACAAGAAAAGAATATGCAGATTTTATATTGAAAATTCCATCAGTTGATGGTTTCCAAATGAATCTATCCTTTCCTCTCCTCTCGTGGTGGGTATGCACACATGATCTTCGTTACTATGTTACAAGGGAACCAAGTTTAAAGCTTCTCAATGTTCCAATCTCCTATTGATGTCACATAATTCTACGCACACTCATTCCTGTTGATTAGTCCTTCCCATTCCAAAATGAAATCAATAAGAGAGTACTCGGTTTCTAACCAATTCTCAAACCAGAAGGATGTGCTTCGACCATTCCTAATCTTCTTGCCTAGGCCTTTCTTGAAAGACTTCTTAACCTCACAGATTCCCTTCTAAGTCCTTGAAGATTGCTTCTTTGGTGGGATCTCAAGGTTAAAGAGGTTATCGCTGCCATATTTAGATTTTAGAAGCCGAACCCACAGTACATCATTGTTAGTTAGGAGCTTCCAACACAGTTTCGTCATGTAAGTCTCATTCTGCTTTCTAATATTTTTTATCCCCAATCCCCATTTCTTCTCATCTTAGGTTCTTCGGTCCCAAGATATAAGGTGAACTTTTCTCTGGTCTAGTTTGTCACCCCAAAGAAATCCATAGCTTTGTTGCTCAATCTGCTCGATGATGCATTTAAAAATCAGCATAGTTTGCATATGATATGATGGGATACTAGTGATAACTGACTTGATAAAAGTAGTGCGACCTGCAAGTAATAAGAGTAAAATCTTTTCTGTTTTCTCTTTAGTTTGATAATCTTTTCTAAGCCTTCGCTAACATCAAAGCAAAAATAGCATTAGTTGCTCTACGGTGTAGGAGAGGGATGCCTAGATATTTTCCCAAATCCCCCGTTAGATGAACTCCTATTCTTCGACTCATTTCCATAGCTCTAGAGAAGTGGACATTTCTTAATAAATATATATTAGTCTTTGCTTTGTTTTTTCTTTGACTGGTACCATTATAGAACAAATCAAGGCAATGAAGTATAGCATCTACTTGGCTGTTAGAAGCTTATCTAAATATTAATAAATCATCTGCAAAAAACAAATGAGATATTGGAGGAACACTGGCAGTGAGTTTGATAGGGCTTCACGTCTCTTCTTCAATGGCATCCTAAATGAGGTTATGTAACTTTTCCATACATAGATTAAAGATGTATGGAGAAATTAGATCTCCCTGTCGATGCCTCTTGTTGGCTTGAATGTGTTTGTTGCTTCCCCATTGCAAAGCACTTAGAAAGAAAAAGTGGAAATACAATTCATAATCACTTGGCATAGCTTCTCTTCAATCCCTAGCTCTCACAAAGTGCTTTCAATAAAATGCCACTCCAACCAACCATATATAGGCTTTCTCTAAGTCTACTTCAATTGCTAGCCACCCTTTTTTTACTTCTCATGGAGTGAATAACTTCATGGGCTATTATGATATTATCGTTACTTTTTAGGGAGAATGCTTTTAAGTTAAGTCTTCTACTGATCATCTTGGTTATTATTTTATAACTAACATCACAGAAGGAAATTGGTCTGAAATCCTTCATGGAGTTTGGGCAGTCAATCTTTGGAATGAGCACCAAATTGGTGTTGTTGATATCTACAATCTTGTGAGGCTCTTCATACATCTCTTTCACCATCTATAGATTGAATCTTCCAGAATATTCAAATATTCTTGAAAGAAGAAAGCTTAGATCTCGTATAGCCTAAGGGCCTTAAAACTCCCCTATCAAAAACTGCATCCTTGATTTCACATTCACTGATAGGTCTAGATGGGAGGCTTTTGTCCATTTCCTCCAAAGGAGGAAATCCATGATGCGAAGATAGCTTAGATCTAAATTGTGCTTACTTCTAAAGAGATTGTTATAGTAACTCATTGCCATGCTTTTGAGCTCCCCCTGGTCGTATAACCACTCCCCTTCACTATTTTTAGAACCATATAAGTTCTTCTTGAGAAAGAACTTTATTATACTCTTTCCATAAGTCTTATTCTACTTTGAGGAGGTATTAGTTGTCTATTCTTGATCTAGCTCTTTCCACCCTTTTAAGCCTTCATAGTAATTTCTTTTTCTTATGCAAGATATTTCCTACTCGGTTCTTGTTCTATTCAGTAGCCTCAGTTGTAAAGGACTTTACATTATCATCCCATGTAGGCTTACTCCATCCTCTTTGGACAACACTAACAAAATCTTCTTCCAGGAGCCATGCTGCTTGACAGCAAAAGTGGGGTTAACTATGATTGACACCCCTATCAAGTATAGTGCGTATAAAGAGAGGCCTATGATTTGAACCAAACTTGCTCAGGTGTTGAACTTTAGAAAAAGGAAATTGATCATTCCATTCCATGTTTGAGAAATCACAATCAATTATTTCTTTCATGAGATTTTTCTCCCAAATGTACCTTTCACTCATATAGTCAACTTCCATCAGCTCAGTACTTGTAATACACTCCACAAATTGTCTCATTGATAGTTTATTTGGACTGGCCCTTCCACTTTATCAGTTTTTGACAAGCATTAAAATCATGCGTAACAAGCCAAGGGCCCAGAATACTATCGCTCAACTAAATAATCTCCTCCCATAATCTAGTTCTTTTTTATATGGTAAAGGGTAAAAAATGATCGTATACTTATCTCCAAGGTGTATCTGGCACTTTATACTTTGTTTTGGCTCAAAATTATCCATCAACTTTCAAATTTGGGTCAATAATGACTTTTCCGTCAAACTGGCCCAACAGATGTTTCAAATTTGGGCCAATAATGACTCATCCGTCAAACTGGCCCAATTTCTGTTACTTTTTTTGGGTAGGTCTCATACTGAAATTTCACAGGAATTTAATTTTTGTTGGGTCATTTGACGGAGAAGTCATTATTGACCCGATTTGAAATATCCGTTGAGCCAGTTTGACGAGAAGTCATTATTGGCCCAAATTTGAAACATCTGTTAGGTCAATTTGATTGAAGAGTTATTATTGCCCGAATTTGAAAGTTGATGGACAATTTTAAGCCAAGAAAAGGTACAAGGTACCGGATGCACCTTGGACATAAGTACAGGGTCATTTTTTACCCTTTACCCTTTTTTATAATTGGGCTCAGTATATATACAAGTCAACCAATACCAGTAACCAGCATTTGAAGTCATTTCTTTCACATGAAGCATTTGTGTAGATGATTGAACATAATTAACCGCCACCTCATAATCATTTCCTAGCAACCAAATACCACCAACATAAATAGTAGATTCTACTCTTGATCTAGTTACCGTATCCTAGTTTACTGATTACTCTATTTGCATGCTCCCCACTAACTCTAGTTTCCACTATCACCAAAATATGGATGTTTATTTCCAATAAGATCTCTAATTCTCCCTATAAAAGTTTTGGAGGCCGCACCTTGACAATTTCTATATTATTAAATTCATAATAAAACACTTAATCAGATTGTAGGACAACTTACATGGAATTTCCATATTTCTATTTGATGCTCTATTCGCCGCTTGGGGTATCCTCCATTATATCTTGGGTTCCAAACCATTGGTCATTGTTCTCCGTAGGCTCTTGAGGCTGCTCTGTCATCGCCATATCTTGATCAGGAGGTTTCTCTAGTAAAAATCCATCTTGACCATTTAAGCATTCACTAAAATTTTTGTAAAATGGGAGGTGAAAGCTTTTTGGCCATGTCGTTATTTTGCAGAGGTTAGGGAGTAATTTTATTTTCATTTAAATCCACATCCACCTTCCTATTGGGCTCACTTTTTTATCCATATGACCCATGGATCCAATTAAAACCAAGTGCTCTCTCTTGGCCAGCTTCTTTTTTTTAGGGGAGAAAGGAGTTTAGGCCTTGTGCTAATATTCCTCTTCTTTTCCTTTTTTTTGGGCATTTGGTCTCTCCTTCATAATGTCTTCTTGAATTGGCCTTTTATGGTCCATGTATGCTTCTTCAGGGCCCACTTGGTGTCCTTTAAAACCCTATACTCTTTAACTATTCCTTAATCTCTCTTTCTATCATTCTCACTCGGTTTAGCAGAATCACTCTGCTATTCTCCCCCCTTTGCGTTGAAATGGGACCTTGGGTGCTGAGAATATTTTCTCCTTTCTTGCTTCAACTGTACTCTTATTTTTGTCTTCATTCCTTGACTTGCTCCTTATTTCTGCTAAGAGATTTTTTTCTGCGGCATTGACCGTTGGTTCTTCCTCTCTTAGAATATCAAACCTTGGACCAGTTGTTGCCTTTTTGTCTTTTTTGCTTGGTTTCCCTTCTCCATGGTGTTTGACCTTTATACTTTTGTCCGATGTGTCTCTAACATGTCTCTGTCTAAACTTCTTAGGAGCCTTCATCCACGCGTCAAACTCTTCCGTGATGGTAACACTAGGGACACTCACCAGCTGTTGCCGGAACTGAGAGTCGACTTCCATTTCTGCAACCTTCTCCATTGTTGAGGATTTTTTTGTTGAGTTACTTGCTTCATTCGCTCATCTGTTCAACAAACATACCTCTTCTTTATGCCCATATTTTTTGCATATAAATCAAATTGCCTCTAATCCTTCATACTTCACCATGTACATCCTTTTTCTCAGCATGAATCTAGATTGTAACTTAGCATTGAGGTCCACTTCCACACTGACTCTTTCAAATTTCCTCCTCTCCACCTGGTGTGTAGCATTGTTATATTAGGCTAATGTGTTCATGTCTACTTTTAGAGATTTCCCTATCAAATTTCCCAGTCTCGTTAGGAACTCTTCTGAGTACATATGGATGGGAAGACTTGGAACCCTTACCCATATAGCTACCTTCTTAGCTTTATTAAAAAAAGGGTTGAAATTAGGGCTCTACCTTTGAATAGTCAGGTAGTATCCTTGGATAAACCACAGGCCATCAAACAATAATCAATTGGCTAATTGTTTGTCTTTAGATCGGAAGACAAAATAGTTGTTCGGGAGGTCAATTAGCTCAAAATTATCATCTTTTAGCACCCAACCTATTCTGTCTTTCATCATTTTTAGGTTGCATTCTTACCCAAAAGTGTGATGATGAGTGCAACTTTCTATGGGTGACATAGCTCTTTTAGCCTTTCATCATTTACATCAAGTTTGGGGATCTCATCCACTAACTTCAGCAACTCTTCAGTTAATAATGGAGCTGTGACTTATTCCTTGACCAACCACTCTTTCATTTGTTGATCAAAATCCTTCTTTGTATCTTGTGTTTCTCTTACTCCCATTAATTTAGCCTTATAGGATATAGATGTTCTAATTTTTTCTTTGTTAGTGCTCTGGCTCCCATTCCCTGCAACCTCTTTTGGTGTTTTCTCTTTACTTACTTTATTAGTTTTATTTGCTTCATCTATGTCCATTTTATTGATATTGCATCCCAGATTAGCATCTTCTTCCTTCGTTGAATCTTTTTTAGCTACTACTGTGGTTCCATGGTCAGAATCCTGACCGAAAGTAGGACTAATGTGCATACCCTTTCCCTCATTAGGTGTCTCACTCATCTCTCTCTCTCTCTCTCACTTGTGCTAAGGTCAGAATTCGTCTTTTACATGTTTATTGTGGTTTATAGCAAGGTTAAAAAATCGGATACAGAACCGACCGAGACAGTTGTTCAAGGGGCCAATGGTCGTATCGGAATCAACTCGAGGTCGGACCAGGCATATTAAAATAATATAATTTTATTGATAATAACAAAATATAATGACATTAATCATCACTAATATCAAGATATAAATATAGATAGGTATGCATAATTCATTAAATATGAATATTTTAATGTTTGGAATAAAAGAAACACATGAGACTAAATATTCTTCTACAATCCATAGAAAGAATAAAAATACCAAGAACAACAACAACTAAATATTAAGAAATGCAAGTAAAATGACATTTAGAACAATAACATAACTATATTATAGTTTTAAGCATGTGGTTTCTAAAATTAAGTGAAGTGAAAGTTAATAATTAGGGGAATTATAACAAAATAAAAAACCACAATTTAAAGAAAAAAAGAAAAGCAAGCTGGTTCAACCTAGAGCTGGCCTGTTTGGGCCCTAGCCCGAGAAGGGCCGGGCTTTGATTTTGGGGCTAACAAATGGAAACGGCTTAAACAGGCCAGCCCGTCGGACCGCGGGCTGGCCGGTTTATTGCCCTCTTTTTTTATTTCTTTATTTTTCATTTGCTCAAAGAGTTAAATGGATGTGCTATTTTTGTATATATGCATATGGATGAAAATAATCTAAATGCTTATCTGATTAGATTCAAGTCCCGTACATTCCATTTTTATACTTTAATTCCTTATTACTAAGAACATTCTATGTAATTGTGGTGTGACTTCTAGTTCTGTACTTAGTACTTAATTTATGAGTTGTTGAGTTAGTATATGGCAATGCATTAATGCTTGGTAAGTTGGTATTTAAATATAATTTGAATCATATATATTTATATTTTTTATTATAGGTCCATTATTTTCATTAGCAATACACGCTCAAAATAAAAAAAAAACATTTAAAAAAGTCGAAGCCCGCGGGTCGGCCCGAGGCCCAACGACTCAAGGGCCGAGCTTCACAAAATGGGTGTTTTTTTGTTCACGACCCGAGCTCAAACTTTCCCACATCTAGTTCAATTTTGACCCTGCCAACCAGCTCCCCAATTTGACCCATTATTCTTCTCCCACATTGAAACGAGCCTGGACGTGAGGCCTGTTTGATCCACGTTTTTGAACATTGGTTTGTAGTGAACCAAGGGGGTTAACCATGGAATATAAGTAAATCATATCATTTAATAAATGGTGGAGAATTAATTAAAAGTGTGAGAGAGTAATTTTATGTTGAGAAAATGATAGACTAATTTATTAGATTCCACACCAGATTAAATAATGTTATTTGATATATTTTAATGGGGTAGATTAGGAGCTCGTTTCTTATTTTACACTGAAAAAATTAATGAGTTCGATTTTCTAAAACAATTACGGAATTATTTTTTTCTTGCTAATTTATCTGATAACTTATTTTTGTTATAATTTTATAGTTTCACTTATTCATTTCAAACATGGCATTCATAAAAATATATCATACCCTGTATTTTCTTCATATCAGACATATTATTATTGAGTTTATAAAGTATACGAAAAGTGATGGCTTAGTAAATTTGAGTGATAATAATTTAGTTAAATATATTTTGAGATTTATAACAAACTTGTGCTGATAAAAAGCATCTTTTTAAATGAGATGTCTAAGGAGTTTGGATCAACTTCGTTCGTATTCATGAAAGTTTTTTCTTGTTTCATTTTTTATTTGGTTCTTTTCCTTGGTTTTGATACAGTTTCGTACTTCTCTATTATCTTCTTCGATAACAATAAAAAATTTATCAATTATTTTTTTTTTACCAGAAAAAAAATTTACCAATTCAAGTTAAAGAAGTTTGGCTTAAATTAGTGAAATAATATCTTTTTAACACTTTAATGCCGTTTTTTTTTTTTGCAAGACTGAACACTCCATCCAATATTAAATGTAAAATTTATTCACCTATCTTGATTATATTATTATTAAATTAATTCTTATGGCATACTTTTTTAAACACCCTAATAATATGTTTCAATCTCTTCTCTTTCATATTTGATCATTGTTGATGAAGTATTAATAAGAGTATTTAAGAAAAAACGACAAAAGTTATAAATATATTGTACATTTATGATGAAGAATAATTCTCCAACTATATCCTACATTAAAGAACAAAATGGGTAATTTAAAACATAAAGAACAAGGCAGGGAGCTCCAATGTCATAAAACTCTCCTAGCAGAAACTTTTTGATGAATTTTTCTCGATGATTTAGTAAGACAAGAACTGATCTCTCTTTACTTGGATAATCATACTTGGCAAGAGACATTTCTTTCATCTCCAATCAAATCAAAGTATTACTGAAAATTTTGAAGCCGGAAGATAAGATTAACACTGGAGCTAAGAGAAATAGAGATGCTCGTTCTAAATGGGCCTCACTTCAATTAGGCGGGTTAGATTAGGTATCAATGGATTTGCCGATTTGTTAACCATAATAGCAATGGAGCAGCAATTTGTGGATGCGTCAAACAAGATGAACCAAAAATTAGTTTTTAGAAGCACCTTTCCTTTGTTGGAATGAAAATTCCCAAATAGTCAATATCTACTCAACTAAAATCAAGGCAATACCCCTCATACATTTGAATGATCACTCTCATCAACGAGCCATGTTATGAATATAATTAGCTTCAATATGCGCGATCAAACTACTCCCTCCGATTCTAAATATAAGACATAATTACCTAATTTAATTAGATTGAGGTTGTTAGTTAAATTAGTTAAAATCACATGGTATTACCAAAGCACCTTAACTATCTACCTTTATCTCCACATTTTCTCTCTTGTTTGTTTACTATTGAAAGTATCGATAGGGATAATTTGTAAAAAAATTGAGAAAAATTATAAAGATGTTTTATATTTATGACCAAATATATATCCCTAAATAGGTCTAATATTTATGACCGAAAGGAGTATTATTTATAATACCTTCAGAGAATAATCAAATACGTGTGATTCGGTTGCTATTGGTCATCAAGTAAATCATGATAACTTTTATACCACCATCTATTATACTCCACTTCCAAGATGCAAAGACTTGTTAGCTAATCTAAGCTAACTTTTTTTTTTATGGTATTATTGCA
This sequence comes from Mimosa bimucronata, assembly GCA_037074515.1. Classification (NCBI taxonomy): domain Eukaryota; kingdom Viridiplantae; phylum Streptophyta; class Magnoliopsida; order Fabales; family Fabaceae; genus Mimosa; species Mimosa bimucronata. The sequence continues at coordinate 24,865,737 of CM073447.1, forward strand.
ACCTTTGTATTTCTAAACAGAAAATTGTTGTCACTGTTGCTGTTTATTGATGTTACTTCCGTTCATATTTACCTTAAAAATTGTTACTACTTCCACCCTTAATAAAAGAAACAGTTCGTTGTGCAAATTAATAAACTAAGAAACCTTTATTACACTAGTTAGTTTTCTTTTTGAAGTGTTTAACATTATTCATGGGACTGTTTGCACAACTGAACACATTACATAATTAAAAGAGAGGGTGCAAGCCCTTTGACATTGATCCAACAAGCTTTTAGATCATATATTCAGTTTAGTACTTTGTCTTTGGCCAACTATCTTATATTTCATCAGCATCTACAATATTCAGACTATATCCATATCTACACGTGTAAGAATTTTGTGAAGTAAACTTCAATGTTTTTTGTGGGAACACACACACACTCTTTATCTCTATTTTTGAAACATAAAGTTGGATTATGTGTTAAAAGTAAATGAAAACAATGTACACAAATTTCTAACTTTTGTGCCCCGCAGTATCTACAAAATATTTAATACGGAATGAAAATTATAATACATGTTTGTTAGTTTATTAATTTCTACATTAGATTCATTATTCTGGAGAGTAATCATCATACTTAGATTCACTGAAAGATGTGATAATATGTGAAATTAAATATAAGAATACTGATAACCAGTGCACACTGGCACACAACTAGTAAGGAAGTTGTGTCTCTTAACCATTACCTTTGAGGTTCGATCCTTGGGGGAATGGGAATGGAGCAAGTGTGTCTGGGAGGGTCGGCTCCATTAGTTTGGGCCCGACAGTACCCCGAGGGATTAGTTATTGGGCTCGCTCTGAAGGATACCCTAGTGTCTCACCAAAAATACAAAATAAAAATATAAGAATACTGATAATTGCATAACTTAATTAGGCTTAATATAGCTTTTGTTCCTTGAACTTTCAGTCAGTTTTGGTTTTGGTTCTTGAACATTAAAATCGGTGGTTTGGTCTTTAAACTTTTGGTCAATTTTGGTCTTGGTCCCTAAATTTTAAAATCGATAGTTTTTATAACATTAACTTCCTAATCCCACTATTAACCACTCACAATTAAACATTAAAACGTTTATATAGCTAACTATGTTAGGAAAAGGAATTAACTTAATAAAATAACTAACATAGTTAGAAAAATATTTTTCCATAATATTTAGATATTACCTTTTTAATTCAAACCTCAACTCCAATCTCCGTCATCACAATATAATTTTCTTCCCAATACAATAACAGAAAATTACATTATCCATGATTAATATCTACACATCATCCTTAAAATACCATACATCTCAAAGGTACCTGAAATCATTAACGGTTCTCACAAATACCGAGCAAAGTTGCCGGAGATGGACCGGTCCCAAAATAACGATTAGAATAGTATCCAACTACCATATCATAATGGAACTTATACAATAATTTTCCCAAAATAATAACAAGGTTTAGCGGAAACATCATACAAAATATGATCCTAAATGTGACAATACCTCCTGTCCTTCTGGTTCAGAATATCTCACGATATCAGTGAGAAGTTTCCGGATCCTTCCCTTGACCTCCTACTTCACTCCTAGGACCTGCAAAAGTGAAATCAACGGGGGTAGCCCCAAACGCAACCACTGACTACTCATCTAAGTGCGGTGTGTGCTAGCAAGGTGTCTAGTGGAATACATACATATATATATCAGTTCAACAAGCATGCTCAGGTATTCACATATAATGCATATCTTGGTCCCAAATATCTTTTCACAGTTTATAAGTGTAGAATAATCCATCCCAAATCATCTCCAAGAATAATATATATATCATTGATAATCACAAACAACCCAAACGAATCTTAATAGAAGCGTTGGGAAAACATGTGGGAACAGTCGGGACCTTCCACCCGCCCCTGACCACCACGATACAATTCACGAGGGACTTTCTACCCTCCCTGAACAGCACCACGGATTAGAAGGATCTCCGTCCTTTCTGAATCCGTGAGGGGCGATCTCCCCTCTTACGTCTTTTTCTCCTTTATTTCCCATAATATATTAGTCCCTGTGGCGCAACATGGTACCTCATCACGTGATGGCACAATTTCCAATTCACCGGTGTCACATACACAAATAATTTCTCACAAATAACACATAGATATGCAACACCACAATCAGGCACCAGGCCTTACAGTATTTTTATGATATACATATATATATGAAATAGTTTCCAAAATCACATATATTTCAGTTCCAAATATTTCAGATCACAAATTTATGCCATTTCAAAATAATACTCCACAGGACATTGTATTATGAGAATAATATTATTCAAGATCGCATTTCCATATCCCATCATAATTATCAAATAATAATATTTCAAACTACTTACTAACACTACACACACACATAAACAAGCAGAAAGCGGTTACCTGATAGCTGACACCAATCTCACAATAGTGCAGCTCCCCCGTGCTAACTCACTGCAATTCAAGCACTACACAATCATACATACTAGTACCACAATTAATTATTTATCCAACAATTTCACATGTTGGAAATTAAATTACTAACTACCATTTCTTTGCCCTCACTTATTTTAAATTTTTATTCAACATTTATTCTCCCTCTCTATCTCTAAAAATTCATCTCTATTCCATTTATACACATATCCAAAATATTAATATTTCCAATACCCATTTATAAAATTCAAGCCTAAACAAAATTTTTCAAACCTTAATAAACATCTAAAAATTATCAATTTAACCATAAACACCTCAGATCATCAAGAGCCCTAATTTTCAATATATCCAAAAATCCCAAAAATTCCCAGTAATTAGGAAAAACCTTCAACAATGAAAAATCTATTTAGAAGAACTTATAATCAAGGTCCAAGCTTCAGTTTATTAAGCTTAGGTCTCCCAGAAATACTAACTTAGATAAGGCCTAATTTTTAAAGTATAGCTAATCGAAAAACTAATGACATAAAAATGTAGAGGAGACTTATGGGGTTCCGAAAATGTGCTTAGTTGGCCAAAAAACTTACTATTCCTACATCATCGAGCTCCGATAAGTCTAATGATAGGAATATTGGTGGTGGAAAGAGAGAGCAAGAAAAAGAGAGAGATGAGAGAGATAAAGAAAGAAAGAAAGAAAAGAAAGGAAAGAAGAAGCAGAATGATCTGCTTGTGCGTGTGTATATATAAATAATAATAGTAATATAATATATAAATAGTAGTTGAGTGTGATTGTTGGGGAATAATAAAATAATAATAAAAGAAGAAGTAAGAGTCACAGGGGAGGAAGGAAGGAAGGAAAGAAATTATTGACGTGAAGGAGTGTCGGCAAAAGGAAATTGAGAATAAGAAGAGAGGAAAATACACCACTAGGTCCAAAAATTTTCAAATAAGATATTTCTTTTCGAACAAAAAAATTTTCTTTTCACTCTCAAAATTTTCCCATAATATCCTTTATTTATTTCCTCCTATAATATCCTCTTTTGAGTCTAAAAATAATTTCCCCAAAATTATTATCCTCAAAATAAGGGAGAAACTAGGCCTTTAAAATCCTCAAAAATACCTCAAAATCCTTCAAATATTCTCATAATCCATCATTTCTCATTAATCAATTCCTATTTACCCCCACAAATCCTCAATTAATTTTTTAGGATGTTATAGTTTTAATCCTTGAACTTCAACCAATTTCGGTCTTGGTACCTCAACTTAAAAAAAACTTCAAAAGTTAGGGACTAATGTTTATAAATGGCACAAAATTGAGGGACAAAAACCACCAATATAAAGTTCAGGGACAAAAACTAAAATTGACTGAAAATTCAATGATTAAAACCGTCGATTTTCACCACGCATCCCTATGATGCAGTGGTACCCAGGGTGCCCTTATGTGGCACTGATCGTGGGTTCGACCCACGCCTGCAAGCACTAGCTTGCCAATCCAAAAAAAAAACCGCCGATTTTCAAGTTCAATGACAAAAACCAAAATTAAGTGAAAGTTCAAAGATCAAAAGTTGTATTAACCCACTTAATTATCAATGGATTGTTTAAGAAGACACTTCGTCTACCAGTGGTCTCAAAAAACGAAAGAGTGGACAAAACCAAGGTTCAAAAAATTGGATCGGACATGAAACTGGGCATAGATACTAGGTTAACGGTCAAGGGTCAGACTGGGGGTCAACTCGGGGTTAGACCAGTCTTAATTAAAACAGTATATTTTAATTATAAATGTTTATATTTAGTTATATATATTTTTAATTAACTTCAAATTATACTTTTCACGGGGGTGGAGTATGTAATCATTCAAAATAGTTGGTTAAGATATCATATGTATGTATTAATTTTTAATTTAATTCCATATTTTATAATCTTTTTTAAACATTAAAAGCTATAAAAGGCGAGTTGTAAATAATGTGTAGATTAAAAAAAATTATAAATGAGTTTCCAGAATTTGACATTGGTTGAATTTTTTTTAAATCTTGCAGCTAAATAATTTTTTTACCTCGCAGCTAAATAATATGAATTATATAAAAAAAAATTCTGATTTATTTATTTATTTATTTTTTCAAATCTTTGTGACCTATTGAATTTGGACTTTGGTAGAGGCCCAACCCAAACAAATCAGGCAAACCCTAATCTTTGTGGTAAATTGTCTCCTGTCAGTCTTCAACCACATCTTCATCTAAATTCTAAAGGTATGTTTGGCATGAACGTGATTCATCCGTCAACATCTTCTTCTCTTCTTTTTATCAAGTGTGATTCATCTCTAATGGCGATGATCACAGCAAGTGATATTCAACCTTCAATCTTTAGGTTTCTCCTCTCTTTTTTTGGGTCCTGGCCTTATCATCCCTTCCTCCTATGGCCTCCGTCGTCGATCTGTGTTTGATAGCTTGAAAAACTAACGCAACTCACTAACTTGGCGGTTTGCCCAAGTCAAGGCTGAGTTTGACGAGCTAATCGTCGGTTTTCCGGGCTGATTCCCTCCCTAAGTTTGCATGAGAACCAAGCTGGACATGGGTTCGGTTTTGCAGTTCACCGTTCGAACCTACCGGTTCGGTTCGGTTTTTCGAAACATGGACAAAACACATCTAGGAGAAACACATCAAATTTGTACACTATTTATAAGCCAAATTATATATAGAGTATCTTCTTATAATTTTTTATAAACAAATATAGACATGAATATTTTAAGTGTCGTGCTCATAAAAAGAAGTTGATAAAATTTTTTTTTAAAGTGTCGTTATATTTTGAACAGCAATAATTTATTGAGATTATGATTTTCTTTACGGCGGATATCTTTATATCCCAAATATTATTTTACCGAGCCAGCTTTCCTTGTTTTTGGCATCTATGTCATAAATACCACTAAAACTACCCAACTTCTAATAAAATGGGACACGCTGATTTATTCAAAAATCAAAATATGTTATTTTTCGGTAAAAATCCTTTCCTAAATATTATATTTAGTTGATTGTTTTTTAAAAACTAACCTATAATATAATACGCAAAATATATGTGATCAAGTGCTTAATTAGCTAGCTTCTTTAATCTTTAAAAAAAAATAGTTAACTAAGTTTTACATTAAGGATAGCGAAATAATTTGTTAGAGTGGATTAAACTCTTTGATTCATGTCTATATTGCTTGTGTGTTGTTTCTTAGAAAAAAAATATAGTTACCTCTAGGGTATTAGAGTTTTTAGATTCTTAGATAAAACAACATATATCTAAATTAATATTATTTAATTATTTCATACTATAATTCCTTAAAAAAAAAAAGTTGCTCACCTGTAGGTGTAAAGAAGATTGTTTTTTCAATCGAATTGAATTAGGGATCTCATTAGCAAAAAGAAATAAATTAGGGAACAGACATAATAAGGAAAAATAGGTTAAACGGTCGGCTGATTTTAACGGTCAGGAGATTCAAATTTGAACCATCTCCCTCTTCTCCTTACCAAGGAGAAAGCCTCACAAAGTTTCAAAGCTTTTGTTTTTTATCTTGCGAACTTGACCTCCTGAATTGTTTTCTCCTTGAAAAATTCAAATAGCTTTCTCTCATTGTTTCTCATAGTTTCCCAAAATTCCCGTTTTCATGGAGCAGATCCCAGTGAACTCATCTCAGCAAGACATGGAAACCCTAATATCAGATTCTTCTGATTTGATGGTCTGCGACCCTAGTTCAAGATTAATTCCAACTGGGTTCACAAGATCTGAAAGCTCAGGTGACAACAATCTTCGAAATTGAATATATATCACTTTATTGTTCTCTTGTTATTTTGGATTTGAATTTGCCGAAACTGGGGTGTCATGGCCTATAATGAAATGTAAATTACGAGTTTTCTAGAAAGAACCCTTATGAAATTGTTAATATTTCTTGTTTGATTTCACTTACTGATTCGCCTTTAGAGACTCAAAAAAAAAAAAAAAAAAAAAATACAATTGAGTTCTTGCCGCTGAAATGTATGAGTCGGGGAACAGTAGATCTGGGAATTATTTAAGTTTGGTGGCAAAGCATTTATATTGAAGACCAAAGTTTTCATCTTTCTATGAGTCTTGCTGAAAAACTAAAGCCTAGATTCATGAAGAACTTCAAAGACCGTAAGACTTCTATACTTCTCTAAAGGATCAAGTATTTAATTCGTTATTGTGACTTTTTGAAGCAGAGGAATGTGTGTTGTTCGTAAATGCCGGAGGGGAGGCTATAAATGAAGCAGACGGTGGTTTGACTGTCCTGGGCGACTCCTACTTTGAAGGTGGGAACGTTTTATGTACCAATGAGCAAATAGCGGAGGCAGGAGATTGTCCTCTTATCTATCAATCAGCACGGTTAGGAGACTTTTCTTATAGATTTGATAGCCTTCCTCGTGGGGACTACATTGTTGATCTTCATTTTGTGGAGATTATTAACACAAATGGACCTAAAGGTATAAGGGTGTTCAACGTATACATCAATGAAGAAAAGGTAAGTCTTCACCCCCTCAATGTTTTTTTTTTCTTTTACTTTGAAATACTTGAACAACTAAAATCTAAGTTATATCTTAAACCTTTTTCTTGAAAATTTTGTCAGGTTTTGTCTGAATTAGATATCTTTGCGGTTGTTGGAGCCAACAAACCACTACGATTGATCAACTCACGGGTATCTGTGAATGATGATGGTATAATTCTCATAAAATTTGAAAGTATCAATGGAAGCCCAGTGGTTAGTGGGATCTGCATTAGGAGAGCAACAAAGGAATCAGGTATTTTCTGCAGTGTTTGATTTGCATCCATAATGTACGTTTTTTTACATATGTACTTAACTAGATGCTAAGATTTCATATATATTACTTAGCAAGTCTTTGACCACTTTTACTTACCATGTTCTACTACATAATATTTAATTAGTTCCGCAAGTGACATGTGATTACATTCAATGTAACAACTGTGCTGGGCAGATTGAAGTTCCTTCGTCACAGGTTAGAGGCAACCTAGTTGATTGTGGCAGTTTGAAGCTTCACAACATTTTTCTTATCTTGCTTTTCATTGGAATATTTCAGCTGAAATCTATGCAAACAAAATCCACTGCAAAGTATGAGAAGAAGATCGAAGAGCTAACCATGCAGTGTCAGTTAAAGGCAAAAGAATGCCATGAGGCATGGATGTCATTAACTGCAACAAACGAGCAATTGGAGACTGTCAGGATGGAACTTGACAATGTGACGTTTAAGACGCTCTCTCTTGGTATGTTTTACCAAGGACTTTCCTACCGGTGGAATATAAAGATCTGATTGTGCAATTTTTTAGCATTTCTTTGAGTTTTAGCTAATTTAATGAAGCCTGGCACATCTATATATTGATTTTGGCACAGGAACTTTATTTTATTTGATATTTTTTTTAATCCTAGGTTACAGCATTACTAAGTAGTTAAGTGCATATTGTCAACTTTCTTCTTAGATCAAACTGTGGAGAAACAAGCTGAAACGTTAAGGAATATTTCTAGCAGTTATGACCATGATAAGAAGAAATGGACAGAAGCAATAAGAAGTTTACAAGAAAAAATAGAGGTAAATGATGATGCAGGAAGGAACGATGTTGAAAAAGTAATTGTTCTATTATTATTATTCTCATATGTAGGTCTTATAAGTATCTGCACTTGATTTGTTTTGCAGTTGATGAAGAGTGAACACGCTCAGCTTTCCTGTGAAGCACACGAGTGTGTCAACTCAATCCCTGAGCTAAATAAAATGGTTTTTGCTGTTCAGGAATTGGGTAAGTTCGAGTTACAAAACTTAATTTCCGTTCTAGTTAATGGAGTTTTGAGTTATAATTAACGCTTCTGTTTTTCAATCTATCTAATTTATATAAAGCGACAAATACAATCTTTCTGCAGTTAAGCAGTGTGAAGATTTTAAAATGAAATACAATGAAGAGATGGCACAAAGAAAAAAGCTCTTTAATGAAGTTCAGGAGGCTAAAGGTGTGTTCTGTGCTCATGTCTACTGATGTTTTCATTTCCAAATTATTTGATGAGAATTATAACAAAAACTGTTTTGCATAATAGGGAACATTAGAGTTTTCTGTCGTTGTCGTCCAATGAATAAGGATGAAACCTCAGCTGGGTGTACAACGGTTGTGGATTTTGATGCAGCAAAGGATGGTAGCCTTGGAATTTTAACAGGTGGCTCCACCAAAAAGACCTTCAGATTTGACCGAGTTTATACTCCAAAAGATGATCAAGGTACACAAATATATTTGAGAAAAACAAGTTTCTTCTTCTTTTCGATGCACCTCACCTTTGTTTTCATTTTTTGCTACAAACCATGAGGCTCGTAGTATCACACAATTCTAACTGGGGACATTTTTTTTGTTTCCACAGTCGATGTTTTCTCTGATGCCTCAGCAATGGTAATCTCTGTCCTAGATGGCTACAATGTTTGCATTTTTGCATACGGCCAAACAGGAACAGGAAAGACTTTTACTATGGAGGGAACAGAACAGAACAGAGGAGTAAATTATAGGACTCTTGCACACTTGTTCGAAATTGCAAAAGAAAGGAGTGAAACATTTGCATATGAAATTTCTGTTAGCGTGCTTGAGGTTTACAATGAACAAATCAGAGATCTACTGGCTTCAGGACCATCATCAAAAAAGTATTGCTTTTTATTTTGTTCATTTGATTTTAATTTTAGTCTCCTAAAGCTCTTTAAAGCATATTAGACTATGTACTGGCGCTTGATTTAATCAGAAATTTGATGCAGTTGGGATCTTTTCTTTTGAATTTGAATTCGTTATTAGGCTGGAGATAAAACAAGCCTCTGAAGGGTCTCATCATGTTCCCGGTGTTGTTGAAGCCAAGGCTAATAATATTGAGGAAGCTTGGACTATACTGCAAACTGGAAGTAATGCCAGAGCCGTTGGAAGCAATAATGTGAATGAGCACAGCAGTCGATCTCACTGGTATTGATAATCTTGCATCTTCCATCCCCATACCCCCCCCCCCCCCCCCCAAAAAAAAAAAAAAACAAAGAAGGCATATCAGCTTATACACGCTTAATGCCTGTACATGTGATTTTTGCTTTCTTTAATGCTACCTTTGATTTTGATGTATGTATGTTTCTTCCTCAGCATGCTTTGTATAATGGTAAAGACGAAAAACTTGATAAGTGATGAGTGTACAAAGAGCAAGCTTTGGCTTGTGGATTTGGCAGGCAGTGAGAGACTTGCAAAAACTGATGTGCAAGGCGTGCGACTCAAGGAAGCTCAAAATATCAATAAATCTCTTTCAGCTCTTGGGGACGTGATATCCGCATTAGCAAGCAAAAGTAGTCACATTCCATATCGGTACACTTTACATCCTTGCTCGTTTTACCCTTTGCTCTTCATAATATGTAAGTAAGGGTGTAATGGTGCAACTCATTCTGGGAATTTCAGGAACTCTAAATTGACACATTTACTTCAAGACTCACTAGGTATGCGAATTAGTTCTCCTTACTTAGCCCTTCTTTTGTGTTTTTAGGAGTAGGGATCTAGCTACCGTTGGCTTTTTCCTTTTTTACTCTTGGTAGGAATTTCACTTTTGTAGTACTATATGTTGCAACATATTGCAGGAGGTGATTCCAAAGCCTTGATGTTTGTACAAATCAGTCCTTCGGACCAGGATTTAAGTGAGACTTTGAGCTCATTAAATTTTGCAACTCGAGTGAGGGGAGTTGAAATGGGTCCTGTCAAGAAGCAAATTGATACAAGTGAGCTTCAAAAGTTGAAAGCAACGGTAAGGTTCTGGCTTTAGCTGGAAATTTGACGTCCAAGTTATATTTTCTCAATTATTAAAGAGTATTAATGCTTACTTCGTCTGACGAATTCATGTAGCTTGAAAAGATACGAAATGAGTGCAGAACTAAAGATGAATCCATACGGAAACTGGAAGAAAATCTGCAGAACTTGGAAACTAAGGCCAAAGGCAAGGATAATGTTCATAGGAATCTACAGGAAACTATCAGAGAGCTTGAAGGCCAAATTGATTCGAAGATAGCCATGCAAAAACAGTCAGAGAGACAACTTCTTGAATTGTCAAATAAAATGAAGGGAAAGGATGAAACATGCTATGCTCTCCAACATCAGGTTGCTTTTTGCTTAGAAGAAAGATATGTCTTTTTTTTTTTATTTATATAGCTGATCGCTGATTGTTCACTGTGGTTTTGGTATTGGATAACAACCATTCTTTAGTTGGTTACTCATCAGTGACGGCTAAGCATAAATTTATCTCTGCTATAGGTCAAAGAGCTAGAGAAAAAGCTGAAAGATAAATCGCAGTCTGAGACAGCTAGTCTCCAACAGAAGGTTTGTCTGTTACCTTGGGGAAACTTCTTTTTCATCTCTTTCTTAGACCTTGAAGAAACTTTCTCTGTTTGACTGGACCCAATCATCATCAAATTCATATTGTTGTGGAAGAAAAATAAGAGAGAGAGATATATATATATATATATATATATATATATTAAATTGACTATTCTGTTCAAACAGGTTTGGGATTTAGAGAACAAACTGAAAGAGCAGTTGAGGGAGTCTGAGCATCATTGTGCCATTTTAAAAGACAAGGTAGCCAATGACTTGGATTAGTTGTATATATCTTTGTTATGTTTTGTAAGTGGATGGGTTAAGACGCCTTTACTTGTTCCCGACTTGTTTAGGTTAAGGAGCTTGAGAGTAAACTGAAAGAGCAGGAACAGAATTCAGAGAACTTGCTTCATCAGAAGGTACCTCTGAAGAAGAAAATTATCTCTTCTATATTACATTTAATTTAACATGCCGTTTTATGTCACCTTAATTTAGGAAATAATAGATTAAGAGGTGGCTGTTTGATATTTGTGAACCGCTTTATACATATACATACATATATTTATATAGAGAGAGAGAATCAAAAGGAAGTTGAGGCGACTATTTACACCTAATGCATGGGATGTGAAAATGCCATGGCAGGTAAAGGAGGTTGAGGACAGGTACAAAGAGAAAGAACTGAAGTGGCAACAAACATATAATTCTGTTGATGTGGTGAAGGCAACTCCTGTGGAAGTTAAATACAAAAGCTGCACAGGAGATGACTATCCAAGCGAGAATGATCCTCACATTCTAAGGAGTTCAAACTTAATAAACAGCTCGACAACAAAACAAGGTTCTGCTGCTTCTTTGAGAGGTAACGACTCCATAAATCAGATGAGAAGTAAAAGGGAATACAGAACCATTGAAACAGATAACAGCAACTTTGTTGATAGGAAAGTCATGAGGAAATCTGATCCTCCCAAAGTAGGAAGATTTGCGAGGGCAACAAATAGGCCTGTAATGGCTGCTCCTCAAGCCCCATTGACCCACAAGAGAGTTAGCAGAGACAGAGATCAGGTCCAGGGGGTTAAGGAGAGGGACACCAAGAAGAAAATTTGGTCAAGATAGCTTAACCATATGGTTAGAAAAAGAAGGTTTCTTGCTCCTGGTTAAGGAGAGGGACACCAAAAGGAGCTTACTTGCTCCTGGTGTTGTAGTTATATGTGAATTTTTTAATGGTATGACCCAATGCATGCTAGGTGCAAATCTATTTTGATGTTACCACAATTATTTGTGCGTTTGTGTGTATTAATAGTTCTAACACCCCATTTGTTTCTAATGTTTTAGCGGAGATTTGAGTTTATATCTCCAATTAATTTGAAAGGAACAAATATGTACTCAAATATAGAAATACTCCCCATTCACATAGAAGTACTGCATGAGTAAAGTTTGAGGATTCATAAATTTCTCTTAAGCGTGTTGTAATCATTTTTTATATAGATTTTTGCATTAATCATATTTGAGTATTATTAGATTCAATTGGAAGTGGCTAAGGCCTTTTTAATTATACAAACTCCAACTCAATTATTCATGTTTAAGTTGACAAAACTCATTTTACTAGCATAGTCTATGAGCAAAGATATATTGAAATATATTCTATATAGCTCTATCATTAATGTCATACTTTGAACTCACAACTTTATAATTAAAAATGCATTATGTGATGTACTTGGTGTCACTTGGACTATAATGTTGGAGATTTCTCATCCAAGTTTATTCACACTGTTTTTGTCTAAAGAAACACTCCGCACATGTGCATGGGTAGAACTCATAAAATTCTATCATTGATCCGAATCCAACCATCAAACTTGTCTGTATTCAATGAAGGAAACACACACACACACACATGATTATGATTATATGTTGGTCCAATCAAACTTCTTGTTTTGAATTCCCACGCTTCAAGAAGCGAAATTGAGATAGTACCAGATAAATGAGTGTGAATTGTAATGAAGTGAGAGTTGAAGGAAACGACAAAGCAAGACTAAGAGTGATAGGGAAGAAGCACGTGGGACAAAAAGATGAAGAAATAAAATGATTCAGTGAAGGGGGTCCATCATCACTCAACTGTCCTAAATAGAGGAAGAAGACAAAAAATCCGGTTCTCACCTATTTCCTTCTTTCTTTTGTTCATTTAAATTTAAGGGTAAGTTTGTAAATGAAATGTTTCATAACTATGTTTTGGATGGTGTGATTTTACTAATAAACATTTAAAAACAGAGTAAAATAATTAAAGTTTATTTTCCTCAAATGTTCATCAAATTAAATATATAGTAGATGGGTTAGGAAATAAACGGACACTTGAATAAAATAAATGGCGTTATTTGTTTTACTCCGTTTTTAAAAGTTTTTTGATAAAATTGTATGCGCACTTCATTACATATTTGTATTATACGCTCCTATCAAAACACTTTATCAGTAAAATTATTACTTTATCCTTCAATTAATAATGTAAACCCATGTATCTTTTTATTCTGCAAAGTGAAAAAATAAAGTTTTTTTAAAATATCAAATTTAGATTGTACCTAGCACCAATCACTACCAGTCATTCCATTCCTTTCTGGGACACAATAATACAGTCCAACAATATCTTTCAAGACAGAGGACGGGTCGTTATCAACTGCTTATGTCTGGGATTTGTAAAATATGGTTTTTGACTAAAATTTATATTCAAATTCTTTAAAATGGAGAATGCTTATGCTTTATTTAAGATGTTTGTATAATGTCATTGGTGTGCAATATATAGCTTATTTGGATGCTTTGAGACTTCAACGCAAATAATTTTCTTAGATGGACTTCAATATGATTTTTCCTTTTTACCTTCTGAAAATTAGAAAAAATATGTTTGGAGTCATTGTTCAGCAGTGCCTCGCAAATGGCTGAAAGTAAAACTTAAGACTCATCCTTCCTGCATAATGGTTATAGCCCTTACTACCATGAGAGCCGTAGATTTCAATTGGACGCTAAAGATGTGGCCACGTATCAACACGGATTAAGTGCGATGGTTTTAAGCATCGCACTGAATCTAGAATCCATTCATGCATAGTGGGACCAGAAGTTTGGCTGCAAGGTTTAGCAGGAAAAGATGAGGAGATGAGGATAAAGATACTGGGAAAATTGTAACTAGATCCATGGAAAGAATTAACCACAGCTTTTAGACAATTTAGTTGTTATTAATAACTCAATAAGTTGCAGTGCAATCACCAATACAATTCAATTTAATTATACTTAATTCCTTAGGAACTTTATTGTGATTTGATGATTTCAAAAGTTTTAATTTTAGTTAATTCTCTTTAACATAACCAAGTTGTGATTCTCCCCGTATATAATGTTTCTTCTGGTCTTAAATATAAGATCAATTAATTAGATTATACGTTAATTTATAAGTAATACAAATTAATGTTGAGAAAAAGTGGTAAAATAAATATTTTAAAATGGTTTAATTAATATCCTAAACCTCTTAAAAAGTCAACTTAATCTTATATTTAAAACGAAAAAGAGTACATTAGCTGGACCTTCCTCAGTTGTTGTATTATTCACCCTTTGACACACGTCCCATGTTCTACCAAAAAACCGTAAACACTCCAGAAAAAAAAAGGAAAAATTAAAAAAGAAAACAGTACTTATCTCTCTCCAACTCTTATCACGTTAATCACGCATCTTCATGTTCCTCTCTCCTCCCTTCTAGATCTCTCTCCCCAAAACACACACACATGATTCATGAAGGACCTTAACAAAAGGATAAGAAAGAAAAAAAAAGAAAACCTGATGATAATATGCAGAATATTAATTACAACAACGTTATATAATTTATGACATAAAGCTTTTTGGGGATGAATATAATTACACTACAGCTGGAAGACAAAGCAGTGTTTTTCAGCTGATCGATGTTGCAGTGAGAAATGAATGACGAGATTGATGTCAACTGTAATTTTACATGATTAGGTACAGTTTATTATGCACGCACACATGCATTTGCTTTGGTTAGATATAGGAGTAATAATTATGGAAGGTAAATGAAAAGAGAAAAAGCTTAATTCTAGGTGGTTTGATAATCATTTCCATTATTGTAGGGTCCAGTGTTCTTGGCACAACTCGAGACAGCAAGGAATAATAAGGATGAAAAGATTATAACTTAGTAGTGTAAAATAAAACTTTATTAATAGTGGAAGATGGTGGATTCGATGTCATTCGATTCATTGGTGTAAGATGACAACAGCAAGAAAGGAAAAGACAATGCATGCCTCTCTTTACCTATACAAATAAACAGAATCGCAAAGAGAGTGATTCTCATCTGAGTGAGATTTAAGTAGCATGGAATAGATTATTAATAGAAGGCTCACCCTCCAACATAACAAAAAGCTAACACATGACATTTTTTGGTGCATGCTTCAAAAAACGAACCCTAAACTTTACTTGCCTTATTAGTTACCGTATACTGTTTCTTTTCTCTCTCACCCCTCTTTCTTACACTCAAGCATTGACAGTCTTTCATTCAATTCACTTTCAGAACACCACTTTTTCAGACACCACCCAAATAACATCACGATGCTCCTTATCATTACAAGATAAAAAACCCAACTAATACTCACACACAAACATGTGTTTGTGTGTGTGTGTGTGTGTGTGTGTGTGTGTGAGAGAGAGAGAGAGAGAGAGAGAGAGAGAGAGAGAGAGAGAGAGAGAGAGAGAGAGAGAGAGAGAGAGAGAGAGAGAGATACATGGCAAACAAGCTAGAGGGAAGCAGTGAATTTTGGCCACTGAGTTTTTAATTTCTTATAAAGACATAATATATCTTCTGGCTCATTGCAACATGCTTTCGATTAGTTGGGGTCCGGGAGAGACAGATTTCCAGTCTTATTCTCACAAGCAACATTCTTGTAAGACTTGAACCTATAATCTCTGTATCATATAATTGCAACCTTTATTGTCACTCGGAGGCTCACCTTTGTATGAAGGATAACTTAACTAGCTGATATGGTTGTGTTATGGAATTCTGGCTCTTTTGGATATCAATCAATTAATTATATTACTACGTATGACAAAACGAAGTTATATGAGCTGCTAAAGTAGCCCCATTAATTTCTAATGACGCAACAATCCAAAAATCCTTCACAGATCCCAAAGGCATTGAACAGAAGGGTAAGCTTATTACCTAACCCACGAAGAATAGCCAAGATACATCCCTAGTTATTATATCAATACATGAACAGTCAAAATTATTTTTCCCAAAACCGTATACAACTATGCATGATAGCTCTTTCGGGATCATTACCTAGTTTGTGACATGTAGGTTTTATTTACTTGAATCTTGAAGCATAATCCAACGGCTGGAGATCTCTAAATCCTTCCCCTAAAATTATATCTAGTCAACATGCAGAATCTGCAGAAAGCACCCATTGCTTTCCATTTCATGTACTATAAAGGATAATTATAACTAATCACTATGGTGAAGTAGCTGGATTCAATTGAGCAAAAGTATAACTGTACTGAACTGAATGGAGCAGAACGCACAGCCATCAATATAAAGAAATGAGATTCAGAAATCGATGAGCATGTACACCAGATTCATGAAAGAAAAAAAAAGGTTAAGATTTTTTGTTCTGTTATAAATATGCTACACATATATGTCTTAACAACAATAACCAATTCAAAGAGCTAACATAGAGTAACAAAATACATTAGAGTACTATCACTACTTAACTACCATATACCTAGAAAGGGTTTAGAATATAATTGAGATTTGTGATATAATTATCAATTTCTCCCACTCTTCCCAAGATTAATTAAGGAGGGGACAAAATAAAGTCTACCTTAGTTTCTTCTTTTACTTCCTCATCATAATCTAGGGCAAAGCACTGTATTGCTGCTGCACATCACCCCAACCTTGAAGACTCCAGTTACTGCTTCCATTATCATTCCCATTATTATTATTACCACCTCCACCACCACCACCACCACTGCTTGTACTTGTTGGCGTCGGAGTCACCGGAGCATATGAGCCTCTAAAGAACCACTCGGTGGCGGCGGCGGTATCTCTCCTCGAATTTCCGGCGGCCACCGGATAGATCTCTTCATCATCAGGCTTTGAAATCTCAAGATTCTGAAACCAAATAGGATGATGTGGTGGTGATGGTTGTGATTTTTGATGCTGATGACCTTGGTTCTCAAGATTAATGGTTGAAACATTTGGTTGGTTATCTTTTAAACCACTAGCATTAATAACATCCTCTCCTCCAAACAACATAGCCAGCCTTTGCTGCTGCAACTTCCAGTGCAAGTCTTGGTTTATAGAGCTCAAAGACTCAATAGAAGAAGCAAGATTACTCTGAACATTCATGGATGAGTTCATGCCTTGAATCACACCACCATTAAAAGGGTAATTCAACCCAATGTTGAAAGGAGAATTTGAGGTTCCTTCAAGGTTAAAAGGTGGAGGAGGATGATCATTGAGCCTAGGGAAGGGTAAGAAGCTAGTACCACCACCTAGGTGAAAATCAAGAGAAGGTGGAAAACCAATGTCATTTGAGAGTCTTGAAGATGATGATAAAGAAGAAGATGATGATGACTTCAGTTTCTTGTTCTTCCGGCAACCGCCGCCGATGGGGACGTTACGGAGGGCCCCACCTTTTGTCCAGTATCTCCGGCAGGTCTTGCAGAAATGCCTTGGCTGAGTAAGGCTGTAATTATTGTAGTAACAGAATTTAGTGTTGGGTGAGTCACATCTTGGACACTTTAGCCCTTGCTCTAACTGCTTCGCCGCCGGGGTGGTTTTCCGGCCGCCGGAGCCCTGGCCGTCGTCTTTTGTTGTCGCCGGAGATGCTGACATGGCAGGGGAGGGGGAAAAGATGGAGTCTTTGTGAGGTGGGGAGGTTAAAGATTTGATTTTTTTTTTTTGATGTGTTTGCTTTTCCAGAGGCAAAAAATATGCTTTGATTATGTGATCATCAATTGAATGAGTTCATGCATGGTGGTGATGATGTTGATGATGATGGAAGAGAGAAATGAGAGGGGATAGTCTTTTGATGTTGAGTGCCTGTGATCTTCATCAAAGAGGGCGATTGCAAATTAGTGAACTTTTTCAGATCTAGGGGAATAAAGATAGAAATATAGCTATACACAAGTTCACAATAGTGATATTTATATATCAAGAGAGAGAGGGAGAGAGGAGGGGCAGATCTCACTAGAAATTTAGAGGGAGAGAGAGAGAGAATAGAGAAGGAAAGTAAATGATCCAAAACTGTTATGACAGAAGAGAGAGAATGAGGACTATACTAAAAGTCTAAAACTATAAGTCTCTACAAACAAATAACTCTTAGAGAGACTGAAAATGGTTTACTGTGATTGATAATGATGGGAGAGATGTGTTGGAGTTTGGTGAATGACGATTTAAAATTAAGCATCGTCATCATCTCCTGCAAAGTGAAAGAAAATATATATACACATACATATTTACACATATACATAACAATTCTGGCTGGCTCATTTTGCTTGCTGATGTCTGACGTAATTTATATCATAACTTACTTTTCTCAGCTCAGACAACTTTAACAAACTTTTTCGTCATACATTCAGACCTTTTCTTTTTGTCACACACATTTTTAACTTATATTGCTGCGTGCATTCATTGAGTTCATTGGAACTACTGATGATAACCAATAAGCAGTTAATTAATTTCTGAAGCTTCAGAAGAAATAATGATCGCTTGTCTTGTGGGTCATCTTGGTTAATGTTTAATTTGATTTTGGACCTCACTATGTGATTGCGTTACATTTGAGTATTATCTTTTTTTTTTTTGGACAGAAATATTTGAGTATTATCTAATTACATTAGGATGAAAAACTTTCTTAAGATTTTTTTTTTTCCATTTATAAGAACTCAAACTCAAGATAATTTATAGGTAAGCATTCAATGCCTTTTCCACTAAAATATATAGCTGTTAGTTCATGGTTTATATTGATATAGAAGCAAGAGACCAATTCCTACATATGACTGAGATGAGAGAACAACGATAAGGGTTGAAAAATTAGATTTTGCTTACGTACATGGTACATGAGCGCTTCATTGTAATACTATCTCCGGTTATTGATATAAACGCAATTGACTAGTTTTAAAATATTGAATAAACCAAATAAAGTACATAATTGTAGTATATGTTACGTGATATTGATAAAATGTTTATGTATATCTTTAGATTATATATCAGTTTATAAAAAGTACAAATTTATTTAGAAAAAATTAATAAAAATAAATATTATAAAGCAATTATTTAGTTTCTTTAATGCTCCTAAATTAACCAACTTGAATTTATATTAAGATTAAAGTTAGTATATGATATAATAAAACGAACAGGGCAATAGAAGAGAGAGGGTGTGTGGTTTGAGTGTGTTTAACAGCACTACTAGATGGTCTGGCCTGTCACGCCCAACAGTTTGTCTATTATCATTTGTTTTTTTTTTTTTTATTTCTCTCTTTTTCTCTTTTGTTTTAGGCCACCATGTCAGTATATATATTCTTTTTTATTTGAAACGTCCCTTTTGAACTAAAAGCTTAAACCAACTTTATTTTGAACTTTGAAAACCCCAAAATAAAAGCTTACACGTGTGGCATCCTCCCATATCCCTCCAATCTGGCTTATTATATTTGTGTATCTCTCATCATTAATTACTTATTTTAATTGCAATGAAGAGTGGTGGTGGTAGTGAGGTCTCTTTGGTCCACCGCTACATTACAGTATGGCCCATACCCACTACCTTCCCTTTGGTTCATCGTCCCTTAATTGAAGTAAAAGTTTGAGTGAAGAGTACAAGTACTTTCATAGGTTATGTCTCAGCTAAAATGGAATGTTAGATCGATATCTGTTAAGCATTTCAAGTTTAAACTCAGAGAAGCAGGTTATGACGTTCTTAATTAAGGTGCTGCAAAATCAGACAAAAGATTAGACACTTTCTCCCCCACCAAACCATGTATTAAAACCCAACTCAACGGACTAGTCAAACCAGGTAATTGGTGAACCAATGTTCTAGTTGTTCTAGTCAAGAGTTTTGGGTGAATAAATCAGAGTAGATTTTATACATTTTTCTTTTCCTTTTGAGTTTAAAACGCCATTATTTTAAGTTTTTAAAAAAATAGAAGTCCGTTATATATACATATATATTGTTCCCTAGTAACTGTACTCTATTTTATTGAATTATTAGTGATTTATACATGAAGTTTTATTTATTTGTGGACTAGTACATTTGTGATTTAAATATGTTACTTTAGTCATGATCGACCTAATCTGAGTTAACCTCGATTTAAACTGCTTACATTTAAATCATTGTCTCTACTGTTTCATTGACCAGCTGGTCGGTCTAGTTTGGAGTACCTTACACCAAACATACAAAAGAAAAGGAGGGAAAGAAGGGTTTTTTTTTTTCGTTCTTCTTATTCTATATATATTAGACTGACATATATAATAGACGAAGCTACAGCCCAAGAGAGAGAAAGGAGAGGAATATGGACAGTGAAGGGGAAAAAGAAATAACTCTTGTAACTGCAAAGATGCCCTAACCATAAGAGGACTTTAACGGTCATGATCAAGCGCTGAGTTGTTTGTCTTGTTGTAGCTTTAGTTTATATTATGATAGAAAACCCTTCTGGGAAGCAGGAGATATATAGTTTAACGTGCAAAAGAAAAAGATTGTTACTGTGAGATCACCATGCATGATCAGCTGCCAAGCTATATATATGCATCAGAGAGAAAGAGAGCTGTGAACAGTACTTGAAAGATCTCTGCTAAATTTCCTCATATACCCAGAAGAGTAACTAGCGAAAATTGATCAGTGACAGTGGTAAAAGTTTTAAACTTTATTCATCCATTAACACCTTCATCCATCATGCATATAATATATACATATATAGAACTCTTAGCAACTAATATTTATACATATATATCTATATAATATTTTCCTAACAGACAAATGCTGGCAAGGTAGGCATGAACCACTACCGAAAACAGGGGTGGAGCCAGGATTTAACTATAAGGAGGTGGAGATTAAAAAGCATATATAGTAATCCATTATGTCCATATAAATTCTATTATGAAAGATTGAGGAAGTTAAATAAATCAGCTAATTATAGCATATGTGATATATTATCTCTTAAATACTTATGTTTAACAAAATATATCAGTTTATAAATTAGACAATTTAGTTTTTACAAATTTATAAATATAATAGATAAAATATAAAAAGATTTCATATTTAGGACTAAAATTCACTTCTAAACTAGATCTTATATTTATTATTAGAAGAAGTATTAAATTTGGGACTTGGAAGCGTATTACATCTCTGTATCATGACTGGCAATGCTCCCATCATATATATGGGGTTTGAGTCCTAGGGCAAGGGAGATATATGTATATATGTATTACCGCGCAAGAATCAGAGACTGTTTAGTTTTCCGCGATTTGATCATTTCAGCACATAACTTCCATGTTATATGCTATTCTTGTGGTCCTAAATATATGAGATATTTAACTACTTTAGTTAAAATAAGGATGTTAGTTATATTAGCTAGTATGTTGTGTTTTTTTTTTAACATCCCAATTATCTTGCCTTATTCCCTACACATTTCTTACTTGATTATTGTTGGAGGAGCATCAATAGGGATACCTTGAAAAGAAGTTGACAAAAATTAAAATTAGGTCATATATTTAGGACTAAGACAAATTTTCAAAATAGATCTTATATATATTAATTTAGGACAGGAGGGAGTAACAACTTTACCGATGCACCAATACCCATAAAAAAATAGTGAATTTAGCGACGGAATTCCGTCGGTAAAGACAAAATTTCTTGACTAAATAAGAGATTTCGTGGTTTATTTTTTTAGCAACAGCCTATTATTTTATGATGGATTATTCCGCAGCTAATTCACTGGTTGCGGCCACTTACTGGCAAGGCAAGCTTGTTGGATGAGAAAGAAGAAAAGTGGATATGGCCAATTGGCCATGAGTACAAGTAAGAAGGTGAAAACAGAAAGGCAAGAGAGGGAGGAACACGTGAGAGAGGTGGGTGGATTCCCGTGAGAGACCAAACCATATGAGAAACTAACATTAACCCCACCCTCATTCATGCATTACATAACACCAAGGTTTCCTCCAACCTTACATCTCACGAGCTAGCTATATCCTCTCTTTCTCTCTCATCCCATTCTTCTATCATCTTCTACTTCATTATCAACCTCCCTAGTAATTTATTATATGTGCATTGTACCATAGAAGGCAGTTTGTTTGTTCCTTTTTCCCCCCTGTTTAATAACGGTTGCAGATGTTCTCAAGTTTGCCCAATTGCGTTAAAGGATGAAAATAAGTTGGTAACTGATTCTGTTTTGTGATTTTTTTTGTTTTTAAAAAGTCTTAAAGTGTAGAGGTATTCTTTCTTGGAAATAGAAATGGATGTTATCTTTTGTAAACTGATGGATCCAGCCTCAAATTTAAAATTTAATGAATATTCTAAGGTAAATTATTAAAAAAAAAAGAAATATTTTAGGGGGAAATTAAAGACAACAACCAGTAAAGAAATTTGGTATAACGCTGTTGTTACCGATCAAACCTGGGTTATTCATGTGGCAGACGAAAATATATACTCACCACTATATTACAGCAACCTTATTGTTAAATAATATAATAATGACAAATAATCAATTTAAACAATTTCCGTATTTGTGAGTTATTAAGTTTTTAGGCTTACATTTAGAATAGAAGGAGTATTTTATGAAAAAACATAAGACCCATTTAGAGTTTCATCTTACAAATATCTGAAATATATTATGATCAATAAATCTACAACAAACAATTCAAGTTCCAAATGACGCAAAACTATCTCTGTGCTTTTTCCTCAATCCAATATAATGAGGCCTGAACCTGTGATCTCAATTAATGAGCATCTAGTTCGATCCCTTTTGTTTGCTTCAAACTGTTGTTGTTGGGAGCATATCTCAAGGTCTTTAGAATTTTTTTTTTTTTACCAGAAAAAGGTCTTTAGATAGCTTATGGTGTTCATAAAGTATATTCACATGTAAATTTTTGTCATTTGAGAAAATCTAACATAATGTTAGCTTTAAGTTCTTAAGATCAGATTTATCCCTAGAACAACTACTTGATATATATATATATATATATATATATATGTAACATGCATGATATATATTATTCATCATTCGAGATTAGGAACTGTTAACATAAAAGTTCATAAACCAAACCTAGGAACTAAAAAAATTGTATGATGAAAAACTTT
Organism: Mimosa bimucronata; assembly: GCA_037074515.1. Classification (NCBI taxonomy): domain Eukaryota; kingdom Viridiplantae; phylum Streptophyta; class Magnoliopsida; order Fabales; family Fabaceae; genus Mimosa; species Mimosa bimucronata. The sequence goes on from CM073447.1 coordinate 24,888,886, forward strand.
GCATTACATATTCATTGAATTACAAAGGCTTATATAGTTTGGATATGCCATAAATAGCACAAATGTTAAGCATATATATGAACCCAAAATAAGATGACCCACACATAAAAGAATAAGTTCACTTTTCTCCCTTTTCTTTTTCCTTTTTATCTGTCGATCATGTTGATGCTGAATCGTATTGATTGAGTTGAAAGGAAAAGGGAAGACAGACAGGAAAGAGTACATATGCCTCGCAGCTGAATTGACATGTTATTAGGGCTTAAGGCAGTAAGAAAAAATAGCATGCAATGAGGCGTATGTATAAGGCAATATTGTAAGCAAACCAAATACAGGGAGAAGGAAAGGACAATAAGGCCCCACTTCCATTCAATTTTTCTCTTTATTACAATGAAGGTATAGTACAAATATAAACCAGCAGGGAGAAGTAGCAGATAAATCACCCGTCATATTCATAATCGATCGACCTCTTGGGTATTTTTATTCCACACCAGTTATTTACTGTAATATCCAAGTATTTATAAAAATCAAAGTGTTAAAAGACAAAATCATACAACAGTTTCCTAGGCCATAAGTCCAACAATTAAGGCGCGTCAAATGAACAATCGCTTTCACGTGAGATTGACTGATGGAAAGGCAAAGAGAAAGAAAAGAGCAGAATATATATTTAGAATCAGAAAAGAGATCCGAGAGGGAAATTAAAATGTGTACTTTTTGTTAAGATACACACAGTGATGATACAGTGATGAGAGGGTGTGGGAGGCTACTACACTACTGTCTACTGGTAGTTGAGCTGTTGAGGAATGTACAAGTGAGAGAGTAGTACATAGAAGAGAAAGAGGAAGGAAAAAAGGAAAAAATTTGCTATAACTAAAGTTAATTGTCTTGCTTGCTTGCTTGAGATTTGAGTACAATTTTCGCAAGAAAATCCTGATATACCATCAAGTAATTAGATCGACCAATGGAATTTAATTTATTTCAGCTACTTAACTAAAGGTTATAGGTTTAATCCTTCGGAAGTGCAAAATGTAAGGTGGTACGTAGGGTTGTCATTCAAATTGGTTTTACCATAATGGGAATCCAATTAGTCTGGTTTGTAATTCCTCGACAGTTAGCTAGGATATGATACCGATTACTGTGGCAAAATATCTGCTATGAAGGAAGAGAGAAGAGGAAGAAGGAGAAGGGAAGAGCATTGAATGAAAATGGATCAGAATGAGTTGGGCAAAAGAGTACGGAGTGATCGATGAGCGTGGTTTCTGAAGTTCTGTCCCCTACTGCCACTCTCTCTCTCTCTCTCTCTCTCTCTCTCTATTATTAACAAAGCCATGGCTACGTAGCTACGGCCTCTCGTCTCTTCACTCTATTGTCATACGGAATGCATCACTTTTCTCCCTTTTGTTCTTTGATTTTCTGATTCTTGGCTTCCGCAAAAAGCTGACACTTCCTTCTTTTATGTTTCCTTCCCATATCTAAGTGAATTTATTTTGGGGTTTTCAGGGAGAATTTCGCTACACTGAGCAAAGGAGGACTAAATGAAATTCTGTTGTAATATTAAATGACTAATATATCCTATGCTTATTTTTTTTTACAGATTCTAATGTGATGCAAAAATTTACAAATGTCTTTAAATGAATATATGCAAATGTAGTTCATAAACATTTTAACAACTAATAAATAATAAAATAACAAATGTCATCGATGTTTAATTGGTCTTGTATTGTGGGATGAGGTGCTAATGTCTTTAAATGAATATATGCAAATGTAGTTCATAAACATTTTAACAACTAATAAATAATAAAATAACAAATGTCATCGATGTTTAATTGGTCTTGTAGTGTGGGATGAGGTGCTAGGCCCCTTAAATAACATCTAGTGTTTACATCTTGGAATTGATAAGGAACTTTTGGGCTCTGGCTTGGGGTTTGCCTGGTTGCCCCCTATATGAACCAGTTAATTAAGTTGGCCGTTCGGACATTCATAGAAAAAGCAAGTATCTATATAAAAAAAATGACATTATGGTTATTTGCCATCAAAACTAGTGTGTGTATTCCTCTACTCCTATTTATAATTAAGTCATATTCAGAAGATGTCTCACACAAACCATTAAAATTCTTAAACTTCATTAGCTTTGCATCAAAATTATTTAACAACTTTCAAACTTTATTCCTATTAATATATAGTATATTTCATGGAAAACAAAGTCAATGTACTGACAAGTAAATGGTAAAAGTGTATATTCATTGAACGAAAAAGGTGAGAAATATGTTTGAGAGGGGCACATGACAAATAATATATGTGGCCACGTAATGATGTGAGTTTATGACAGACAAGTAATGGGACTTGTGTGAAAATTCGTATAATGAGAGTTAATCACCAGCCAAAAAATGAGAGCACAAGTTAGTTTTTTCTGTTGCATGATGTTCACATATGTTACCTAATTCATTTGCAAATGCCATCAATGGATATGATTTTTTAACTCAGTGTAACACACCGTTTGGACACACTCAAAGAAGTCCATTACATGAGCGAGCGAGGAGGGTTGATTAAATAGTATGTGGTTCGTTAAAAAGAGGGAGATGGAGAGCAAAAAGAACACTTAAGGAAGTTATTGATTCAGACTTCTTTATTAATAATTTATAAAAAAATATGGTTTTTGACATAACACAATAAAGTGTTTTGATCCATGAAGCTGATCTTACTTAGTAGGATAATGTCATGTTATTGTTAATGTGTATGGCACTGGTGGAACGAATCTTACCCAATCTTTCTTTGTAAAGCAAAGGAAAAGGGAGAATTATAACTATGTTTCAAATAAAGGTATTAATCACAATCAAGTCCCAAAAAATAATTAAATTACATTGAAATCTTAAGGGACTTGGGTGTTATTAAATGGATTGATATTGAAAACTTAATGAGTTGCCAATGCATTTTCTTGAGTTTTCAATGACAACTCTTTAAATTATCAATATTAAGCTGTAATTGACAACTCTTTAGTTATCATTGACAATTTATTGAGCTCCATTGACAACTTATTGAATTGTCAATAAGAAGCCATTTAATATCACCTAAATCCTTAAGGACTTCAATGTAATTAGATTTTTTTTTGGGATATGGTCATGATTAATTCCCTTATTTGAGACCTAGTTATAATTTTCCCAAGAAAAAATTGAGAGGAAAGGTCTCATGGGCACGGGCTGACAAGTTTATGGGCTTCGGCCCAGATTTATGGGCCATGGATGAGAGTGTATAAGTCTTGCGTTTAGTTTTCCCTTTCTGAACTCTGATATCTGGGCCCCACTTCTCTTGTCAATGTGGTCCTGAGTAATAGGCGCCCATGGTCATGCTAATATGCAATAACCATCGGTTCATATAAAGCTTGATAATTATATTTGAGACTGTCTGCACTCGCCTCATCAGTCTTTGAAATCCAATTCATCTAAATTTTATTGTATAAAAAATAGTCCTCTTTACATTCTTAAATATAGGATTTAGATAACTTTTTTTCAAAATCCTGAGGAATCTAAATATTTTATTTATAAATTGATTTGACTTAATTTTTCTCTAAACTAGTTTGTTTGACTTGTAAGCTAACATATAATCTAATATATCACAAAATACGTTATGACTAAGTGGTTCATTTAGCTTCCTTAAACTTTCAAATAAAGTCAACTAGGTATTATATTTAAGAATATAGCAAGTATTTTATACTATTTGATCAAGATTTAATGAGTATATATATACTTTTGGAGAACTGAAAGGTGGTGGGATCAACTTCAACTTTCATAATCTTTGTTAAAAATTGTAGGGCAAAAGTGCAAAAATGCTCAAGTGATTTGGTCCAAAGTGCACCCAACACCGTGAAGTTTTTTTTGGTCTAAAGTGCCCACATAGTTACCAAAATGGTTCATAAGTGCCAATGCCGTCAATATACACAAACGGAGTTAAGTTTTCAACGTTAGAGAGAATAAAATGTGCAAAAATACCTATGAAGTTTGGTCCAAAGTTCTCCCAACACCACGAACTTTTTTAAGCCAAAAAGTGCTCAAGTAGTTACCAAAATGGTTCCCTCAATACATATGCTGTTACTTTACACAATCACCAAAGATTTTTGCAAACGTCTTTTACATCTTCTCGTGCTCAAGTTTGAGGATGTCGCCAAAATGGTTCCCTTGGTGCCTAAGAACTCGTCCAATGACTCTAATCAAGTTTCTAAAGTTTCAAAGATCAAGATTAAAGATTAGAGGAGCATATTATCAAATTTTGGTGCTTCAACAAATATATTAAGATATTTTAAAGAATCGGATAAGAATAGAGTATTAATGGATAAAAACAGAGCAATCAAACGACTACACTTGCAATGGGCATTTCACAATGTTCATTTGCATTCTCAAAGGCATATATATTTGAACCAAACCAGTTTAAATCGATTTCTACATCAACCCGGTAACAAACTTCTAACTTAAGCACTTTTTTTATTTTTTAGATTTCAATACTTTATTTCTTTCCTATATGTTTTAAAAATTTGCTTTTGAACTTAAATTCTTGAAAAATATTTTATTGAAATTCACAATTCACCCCCTCTTGTTTATTTCTCCTGCCTAACATATGTAAAGTAACAACATAGCACTGAGGGAACCATTTTGGTAACTATATGAACACTTTTGGGTCATAAAAAGGTCGTGGTGTTAGGTGCACTTTGAATCAAATTACATAGGTATTTTTTTCACTTTTTGTTCTCCCTAACGTTGAAAAACCTAACGCCATATATGTATATTGACGGTATGGATACTTTTGACCTATTTTGGAAACTATTTGAACATTTTGGGACCCAAACAAAAATTTCGCGGTGTTGGGTGTATTTTGGACCAAATTATATCAGTATTTTTGCACATTTGAACAAAATTGTATAGTTGTCACCTTACGGTAGTTGTCCGGTTGTTCGCCCGCAAGAGTACGGATCGCAACGTAGTATAAAATTATCGTCCCACAGAGATTTGTTTTAAAACCTTAATCAAACAACAGGCTAATGAACTCAATTAAGTTGAACAAATCAAATTCTTTTAGAAAACATGTTTTGAAAACTATTCTAAGCTAGAAACAAAGAAACAAACAAGAAAGATTTAATTTATCAATGAACTAAACCTATGATTAATTCTCATCGTTGTATTTCATGAACCCTAATTAATTTCCCTTCATTTAGTCTTTAAATGACAATCCGTGTTCGACTAAAGTTCTAAAGTACTTGAAATGCTCTCTCGAGTCAAAATCAATTCTATACTTCTCATTAAACTTGCTCAATCTCTTGTTACAAATTAATGAAAGTGTGCCTTAAAAGGCAACCTTAATCTGACAAAACTAGGTCGATAGATATATCTCTATTCTACCGACAAACCATCCGTTAGTTGATTTAAACTTCAAGTCTAGTCTGATTTACCCTAGTTCTACACCTAAACTATCTCTCTCGAGTATAATTTAAATGAACAAATAGCTCTAAAGGGTGATCAGTCAATTAGAGGCATTAAGAACAAGATAAATCAACATAAATAGTCATCAAATTCTAAAAGAAAAGGAAACAAATTAGGTTTCAATCCATACAAGGCTTGAATCAATCCTAAAACAAAAGATTTAGCTACTCATGAATTGATTAAACCAGCAAATACAAATAAATCCCATGTTCAATTCACAAGAGTAGTAAAGAATTGGAGAAAACAAGAAGAATATATCACTGTAGGTAGGGGTGCTTACGGGACGGGACAGGATCGGGACAGCCCCGTCCCGTCCTGAAGAAAGGGGTTTGGGACGGGGTTCTTGTCCTGTGTCCCGTCCCGTCCCAAACTTGTCCCGTCCCGATGGAACGGGACGGGACGAGAATGTCTCGAATATTTTTTTTATTAGAATTAGCTTGTTGTTAAAAAAAAATATGGCCCTTTGGGCTTTTAGCAAAAAAAAAGGCCCAATTTTAATCTTGTACAACATACTAAGTAAGCCAAAAAAATAATAAGAACAAATCTAGCTTTTACAACATAATAAGCCAAAAATCTCAATTCTCCAGTTTTGCTGTGAGCCGTGAGGTTCTGTCCAAAGAACAAACCCACCCATTATAATGAGCAACCAGACCCTACATAGTCCCACTATATTTGTAACAAACAGACCCTACAAACAAATGAGAAACACCATGTGTTAGAACGTGTTGATAAATCCAAATGAATCACTACAGAATACATGTGTATCATAGAGTAGGATAAGAATTTACTGAATGAATACATATCTACATACAAAAAATTAATGTACTGAAGCACTGCAGAATACAAAGTCAAACGTACTAAGGGAGTAATATTTTTCTGAATGAGTAACTTATTAAGAACAATAAAAAAACACATACAATACATATTCCCAAAATGAATAACGCATAAACAAACAACCAAAAGTATTCAGCACTGTCTAAAGCATAGCCTATAGTATTCTATGTACACTACACTCAGCACATTCTTTTGCATTCAACTCAATGACAAACAAAAGTATTCTGCGAATTTTTCAAGCTTCGCTCAATACATTCCATACATACCATTATCTGACTTTATTATCTCCTTTCAATTTTCTTTCCCCAGTCAATAAGTTTTCAAATTAGAAAACTTCAAATCAAATTCAAAGTTTCAGCACATTCAATGTAATCAAACACTTGATTAAAGTCTAAAATGGATATAGAACTAAAAGGGAAAGAATACAAATCCAAAATCGAGCAACACATGCCGAGAACACTGTAAATCAAGGGAAATTGAAAAGATGGAAGCGCATTTAAAGATCTTGAAAAATATTAGAAGAAGAAAAGGAGGAGGAGGGGAAGGAGGGGGAGTAGGAGTAGGAGCGAGAAAGCGAATGAAGCATACTTACGCCTCCGACTCGGAATGCCACATCCTACAGTCATAGAAACCAGTAACCACAGAAGAGAGAAGAGTTGGTCATCACAGTTACACCATTTCCCTGAAACAAGATTACAAAGTTATCGCATACAAAACCCTTGTGTAATTATCATTAGGTTTTAGGATTTGAGGAGGTAATCAACTAATTGGTGATGGAGGCGACGACGAGCAGTTCCCAGGAAGAAAAGGAAAGAATACATACCTCTAATTAGCAAATTTGAGAAGGAGGAAAGAGGATGATCACTCCATTGTGCATGAGCAAGAAAAAGAAGAGAGATGAGAGGTGTGTGAGTCGAGCCTCACAAAAGAGACACCACCGACGCCGTCTTACCGAGCTCTCTGCCTCTCTCGCACTGATAATCCGCCAGCATTGGAGAGTGATGATGGAGGACGAAGGCTAGGGCTTGAGAGGGCTGAGGAAAGGGGCTAAATCGCGAGCCTTCTTCAAGACTCTGTGTGTGTGTGTTTTGTTTAGTAGTGAGGGAGGGTATGAAAAAAATATATATTATATGGTAGCACATCATCTGGGGATAGGTGTATTTTTTTAAAAAAATATATATGTATATTCAGGACGGGACTGGACTTGGGACATTCACCTTGTCCCGTCCCGGTTTGTCCAGTCCCAAAATGACCGAGTCGGGACGGGACGCATCGGGACGGGAAAATATTGAACACCCCTAACCGTAGGGCAAGAAACTCCCCCAATTTTTGCTTTTCAACCTCCAATTTTGGAAACCCTAGCTCCGTAGTTATGTGCACAGATGAGTCTTATCGTTCATAAGGGTTCTAGAGTTGAAAAGGGGTTGATTCTCTGTGAATTTTCATGCCCTATGTGTTTTAAAAGGGTAAAAATCAAAGCTGTGCATTTTAGGGATTTTAGGGCTTTTCACGCAATGTCGCGATATTAGAAACAATTTTCAGCAATTTTCCTTAAATGAGTTCCAGCTTTTTCCATGCTTTTCCTCTTATCTTTTTCTCCTTCCTTGCTTAGAATATCCATATTTACCTATCCAAACATGCATAAATGTAAGGGGACCATGCCAATTAAATTTCCTAATAAATTATCATATTTTTCTTAAAAATAATCAAATTAAATTCATATGACAGATTTGTACAATTTTCTCTTAAAAGCTCTTAAAATGACATTAATTAGCAATGATGACTCCCCAAATATATTCTAAATATACCCTAAATCAATGATAAATGGGGAGTCATCACCGGCTCTAACATCGAGGGGTAGTGTAGTAATAGCATCACATTTGGGAATCCCTTGATCCCTTGAATTGATTTGTGATTTGCTGAATTGATGTTATATTTGGATTTGGCTGATTCAAATGGAATTAAAAGGGGTTTCTGTTCGCAATATTTGCTACCGCAAGCGCACGGGTCAAGTTTAGTAATATAGTGGTAAAAAGTGTCGTTCCGCAAGGACTATGTGATAAGTAAGTTCATTAAATACATTACAATCTAAATTAGTTTTGGGCAAAAATCAAGTGATTTGGTAAAATTTAAGTGATTAGAAAGGGGAAACTGCAAAAGAAAACTCTTGGAATAAATTCAACACAATTGGAAAAGTTTAGGCTTATTTATCCACTTGTATTTCATGATACCCGGCCAATTGTTCATTCTCAAATGATAATTAATGCATATTATGTTGTTGTTTGAAATCTCTTATATTCAAATAATTCTCTCAAGCCTATTCAAACCTTAATTGAATTTAGTATGCATAATCTTTTACTATATACTATTATCAATTAGTCTTTTTAAACAAATAACTTCAATTTTACAAAACTTGGTTAGTGAATAATTCTATCTCACTAACACACTTCCAGTCCCAAAATGGAATTGCAAGACAAGTTTAGATTTAACCTAGTTCTTTACCTAATTAATGCTCTCTCAAACCACTAATTAAGCAAACAATCTAAATGTTGGCCATCCACTTAGAAAACATTAAGCACAAATTAAACTCACAACATAACAGTCATTAAATAGCAAAAGAGAATAGAGTTTAGGTATCAATCCATAGAAGCTTCAAAATAGACCTATAAGATAAATTTAGCTACAGATATTGGAAGGAAATTCAAAATTCAACATCAACCACATCTCCAAATCCAGAATTTACACAAGAAAAATGAGAAGGAATAAGAGAAAATTAATAAGGAGCTTTGAAAACCCCAAATCTTGTGCCTAATCACTCTCTTGCTCAGCTTCTCATTCTCCCTTACTCGCTCACCGTCTCTCAAAGAGGATGAAATCGCTGAGATGAACCCACCGAAGTCGCCACTCTGTCATCAGTTTCTCCTTTTAATTAATATGCATATTAAAAAATATAATTTAATGATTAAAGTTTCTCCCCTTTATTTCCCGTTTCTATTGATTTTTGCATACTATGAGAAGAACTTTAATGTATACTTTTTTTATTTTGACAAAATGCATATTTGGCCTCTAATCTTATAGAATATTTCAGTTTAGTAATCTCATCAAGCACGAAGAGTAGTTTCATTTTCATTAGATATTATATGTCTCTTTTTGGTCAACCAAACCATATGATTCATAGGCATTCATTTTATAAATCTATAACTTGCGACCACTAAAACATAATCTTTCCCATATATTCCAGAAGGAACATACATCATAAAAGTCTCAGACTCGCTTAGAACTTAAAGACTAAAGAGACGATAAACAATAAGCTTGGGCATCGCAAGACCTAATAGCAGGACTTCAACGTAATGTGTTTCCAATATCAATCACAAATCTATATTTGACATCTCCTTTAAAGAGACGCTCCATTGCTGTGTTCACATAGCTCATTGGAATAATCTCAACATCTGCTTCTATTTTGTGCTTAGCAGCAAATTCAAGCATTTCTTCTGTCTCCTTCACCCCTCCCACTGCACTACCACAAATCGACTTTTTCCCTATCAGCAACACGAAATTGTTAACAAGTTTAGAAATTTCTGTAAGACATTTCAAACAGCCTAAAACAACATTCTCAGCTGCATCATCGTCAAGCTTTGTACTAAAATCATAAGTCAGGTAACATATTTGGTTTGGGCCTTCTAATGTGTCTACTTTTATAATGTCCATTGTGATACATCAACCCCCAAAGGTTTTTTTCTTCCTATTCTGCATAAATGAGTGATTTTTTACAGTAGTGGAATGATGCACGTATTAAAAAAAAAAAAAGGGAATGATGCATGCAATTTATTTGAATACCTTACAATTTTTTCAAAAAAATAAAAGATAAAACTACACAATTTTAAAGTATTTTCTAAAAAAATTTAAAACCGCACCATTTCCTCACAATATAATATATCAAAATGTCAATTCATGTGGAATCTTTATATCGATAAAAAGAAATATAAAAAAACATTAGGGAGAATGGGGTATTATAAAGGACATCATACAACATTACAGAGAGGCACATTAGAAAGTTTAAGCGGTAATATATCTTTCATATGCTTATTACCTGCAATCAAAGGGATGACATGAAGTTCCAAAGGCTCATTTGGTGCACCAAGCATTATTAGTTTGCCACGAATCTTCAATAGATCTATCAGTGGTAAGAGAGGATGAACCACTGAAACTGTGTCAATAATACCATCAAAAGTGCCGTTTTCAGCCTACACAGATACAGATAAAACATAAGTAACATTAATCAAAATCATGCATTAACTTTTTAAAACAAAATTTATGTGATGAATAAGCATACCTGCATCTGATCTTGCTCATGGCTGATTAAAAAGGAGTCAGCTCCAAGATGTTCAATGGCTTCCTTCTTTTAATTGGGAGATGTACTGATGACAGTGACCTTAGCTCCAAAGGCTTTGGCAAACTTGACGGCCATATGGCCAAGACCACAAAGACCAACCACACCCACATGAAGGCCTGACTTGTCAAGGCCAAAATATCTGAGAGGGCTATAAACAGTGATACCAGCGCAACATAGAGGAGCCACATTATCAAGAGGCAAAGAATGTGGAATGTGGAACACAAAGTGCTCGTCCGCAACCATAAAGTCAGAAAAACCTCCGTACGTGGCGGTGCCGTCCACATACTTGCCACTGTACGTGAAGATCAGCTTTGAACAGTGTTGCAAGATGGTCAGAACATTCCTGGCGAGAGTTGCAAGAACCAGCCATGCCTCCCATCCCTACTCTGTCTCATACCTTGAACTTCTCTACCTTGCTCCCTACCTCAGTAATTGCACCAACTATCTCGTGCCTGTATAATATATATATATATATATATATATATATATGTAAAGACACTTGTGACTATGTAGTTGTACATAGGGTCAATACAATCTTTACTAAGTTTGCTCCCATATTGGTTTTGATCCTTCAAATTTTAAATGAAAGGTAAATCTCTTTTTACTTAAAACTTTGATCCTTATATATGTTAATAAAATGTGGACACTTTTGGTATATAGGATCAAAACCTCTTGTTTGAAATTTGAAGGTCCAACACTGACAACTTTCAGGAATTCATGTAATGTCAGCACATTTTCCCTGAGTTTTATTCAATCATTGATAAATTTTGGATACTCAAGATATGAAAATGCTCATTTGATTTTTGGTTGCACATCATTGTTTATTTGTGTAGATTTTGATCATATTTTTAGTTAGCTTCTTGTATTGTTTTATGTAACTCTTGCAGGAATATTTTTATGCATTGACTAAGTGATTATAGCTCCCTCACCAAGCTTTAAACATTTTAAGGGAAGAGGTGGACCATTTCAAAGAGGAAGAAAGACCCAGAGCAATGAATTGGAGGATGCAAGAACTGCCCCTCGCAGTGGAACCACTACAGCAAGGCCCACGGCGAGGCATGTTGATGTTGGTGTGCTTTCTGACCCTCGCCTTGGAAACACCACAGCAAGGCCTCGCCTTGGAATCACCACAGCAAGGGCCACGGCCAGGGCCTGCACTGTTGAGCGTTTTGTTAAAACAGGCGGACTGAAATGATATAAAAGCTAGGTTTCGAGCTAATTCAACATTCTTCACTTCTTGGGCATTCTTGGAGGTGTTTTGCTCTTCTAGGGCATGGAGTTTGGTGGGGATTGAGCTAGGGTTTAGAGCTTTGAAGAGATTTGGGCTTCTCCTCTTGGTTTATCTTCTCCATTTTCATTCTCTACTCTTGTTCTATATTTGTGTTGATTTATATGTATGCTCTCATGGATTTGTTGAACATGAGTGGCTAAATACTTTGATTCTAAGATTATTTTGAACCTTTGTATGGATTAACTCTTGATTCCTTCTCTTGTGATTAATGAGATATATGTGTTTATTTTACTCTTCTCCTAATGTTTCTAAGTGATTGATCACCATTTAGATGTTGGGTTCACTTGATTGATGCTTGAGAGGGCTATATTGAGTGTAAAACTTGGGTAAAATAGTGTAAGAACTTGAAGTTTGCATGATGAATGGATGGTTTTGTTGGTAAGATAGAGATATACTTGCTAACCTTGCATAGTCACATTAGGATTGGAGCTTGAAAATTGGGTTTTATTAATTGTAACAAGAGATTGAGCAATTAATGAGATCAAACACTTGTTCTTGACTTGAGAGAGCTTTTACAAGTACGTTGTGAATCCTATATTAGCACATGGTTTCATTGAGAACATCTTTGAGAGGAGGTCAATTAAGTTTTAAGAAGTACAAGGGGGATACATAATCTTATGACCCATTTTATCCTTAAAGTTGAAGAATCACTTATTTATAATTTTGTTTTCATTTAGCATAGGTTTATTTCATAGTTACTCTTCCATCTCAATATTTGGATAACTCAAATTGGACAAAAGTATGACAATCATTGTTTGACCAGGAATCCTCCTGAGAATGATACTTTACTTATCACTTTATTACTTGGCACGACCCGTGCACTTGCGGTTCGAACAAACACCAAAATGAAGGCAAACTTCAATGACCAAATATTATATTAGCCCTAATATATATTAAAGATGCACACTTATCACAAAACCCCATGGCCCACTTGTAACCCGGTCCCATCTGAAGCAAATCCGGTCCTAGAAAAATGAGCCTAGAACAATGACAAATAGAATAGGACTAACTTGACCATCGGACAAGATGAATTTTCGAGCGTAGGTTGTAGACCTAGACGTCTCACCCGGCCGAGAAATATTATTATTTGCTTATACAAAAATAATTTCTTTTTAATGCATCATATAAAATATTTATAGTTTTTATATGTTAAATTGATTAATAGATTCATTTACTTATTTCTCTCTCCCAATTTCTTTTCTTTTTTAATTTCTTCCATCATTTCCTAAACTCTTCCTGAGGGACCAGCCCTCTCCCAACTGTTATATCAAGCTCAATGGCCAAAAGGACCGGTCCTGCGATTCGGAGATATATGTCCTGCCCGATCATAGTTCCAGGCCAAACAGGTTTCGGGCCAGGCATCGAACAAAAAAGCTATAGTCCGAAGATTTTTCGGACTGGACTTCGGACATATGTCTAGCTCAGTCCTGCCCGATCTTTGTCCATCTCTACTCACACACACACAATATATGGAAGAAGGAATGTTGAAGAGTAAGGAGAAGAAAGCGGTTACCCAGGTACAAATGGATATGTGGACATTCCTAGTTCGTTTCGGATCATGTGGAGGTCAGAGTGGCATAGTCCACAATATAATACTTTGAACGATACATCTTTCTCTCCTGTTTCCCTGAGATATAATTGTATATTTGAAAATATGAGAAAGCAAAAAAGGGAGGAAAATATCAGATATCAGAACAAAAGGGAAAAAAGTCATTTCAGATGGAGGGAACCTTCTGGAGAATATGAAAGGGGAGAGAACATTAGATGGATTCATAGCTGCCCATCCAAAGGCCTTTTTGGAATGCTCCAACACCAACTCTGTCATTTTCAATCTTTCTTTTGTAATATTAATGATAATGATAACTGAGACTCTGATCAATACGTACAGAGGAATTTGGAGGAGTGAGTTTAGATTTAGACTAGTAGTGACTATTTTAGATGGCACAAAAAGATGCTTTACACTTTGACCAAAAGAAAAAAGATGCTTTACACAAGAGGGTTGATAAATTAAAAGACTCAATTTTGGTGATGAACAAATGATAATGGAGGCGCCCATATTTATAACATCATGTGCACGATATTTTGCGAGGGTGGAGCATGCACCTATTCCATATTTTAGGGAAACTAGCGGGCATTTATACCAATATAATATAAGTAGAAAAACAAATTATCCAAATTAAATTAAATACTATATGTTGTGAATTATTTACCAATATATAGCACTAGAAATCGTTTACTGATGATATTTATAAAAAAGGCTTACTTATCTTACAATCATTTTTTAATGGAGAAAAATGAAATCATTCAAAATGTGAACAATTTCAGTTTTTTCAGACATTGTTGTTCCACACTTCCACCACCCATGTCTCCCCCTAATAAATGAAAATAAAATAATTTATATAGTAATTTAATAATAATTTAATATATGGGTTAAAGTGCCAGGTGATCATCACCCATCATTATCATAATTCATGATAAACATAAGCAAAGATTTTTCTTTTCTATTTGGGATTGAGCGAGAAGAAGAATTTCAATCTTACCATATAATAAATGCATAAGAAATTTATGTACTGTAAAATACTTTTTCTGTCAATCTTTTTTATTATCACGCGTTCACACCCATTATCTCAAGTTTTGAATCCAACATTAATACAAATAGGTTATAGTAGAAAATTAAGCTATTTGGGGCTAAACACTTATTCTCATACACTAGGTATATATCCATCTTAGTCATTATGGGTATGCATTTTTTCAAGGGTGAAGGTCCATTTTTTCCCAGAAGTAACCGCAATAGAGCATTGAGTATCCGAAAGTAACTTGAGGAGCATATTTTCCTCGGAAGTGTCAAAATTGTAACAAATTTACCCCACCATTTAACTTTGACCCATCGATGCTGACATGACTCTGTCACCATATACATATCATCATTTTAAGGTTCATTTTTGACCCAGAAGTAACCACCAAGGAGCGTTTTTGCCCCAGAAGTAATCATTACTTTGAATAACCGTCTGAAAAAATTTGCTATAATTTGGATACTTCAGGGGCAAAAATGCTCCTTGGTGGTTACTTCCATGGTAAAAATGGACCTTAAAAGATTATATGTATATAGTGACAGAACCACGTCAGTATCGATTGGTTAAAAGGTAGGATTCAATGGTCAAAGCTAACATTTTAAATTGTGGGGTAAATTTCCTAGGATTTGAACACTTCCGGGGAAAATATGCTTTTAAAGTTACCTATGTACTTAATGTTTTTTTATGGTTACTTCTGGGGCAAAAATGGACCTTATCCCTTTTTTCAATTATCACATATGAAGGAATCTATGTTAGAATTTGCTTCCTCAACAAAGTACCAACACATAAGGATTATTCACTGAGAGTATATAGTGTTGGCGGAAGCACCTAAATCATCATATAATTCAGTGGATCTTCTAGTTTCTCTCTAGTACTATTGGCGGTAGCACGTTCAAAACCATAGTAATATGAGTCGCGTCTTCCGAGATACTGTCCTCTAAATTTATTCCGCTACCACCAGCAAGATTAGATGCGGCACTTCCCAGGATTAAATAGATTCTTTATGCAAGAACAGGGTGAGTAAAACAGGGAAAGTATATAGGGTTAAAGGTCACCGTTGCCCCGGAAGTATGCAAGGTGAATCACATCTACCCCGGAAGGTTTTTTAGGTCCAATTTTGCCCCGGAAGTGTGTAAAGTGGATCATATTCGCCCTTTACTGTTAAAAATTTTTTACCGGTCAAGGGCGAATATGATCCACTTTGCACACTTTCCGGGGTAAAACTGGACCAAAACAAAAAGGTAAAGGGCGAATATGATCCACTTTACACACTTCCGGGGCAAAATTGGACCAAAAAAAACTTCCGAGGTAGATGTGATCCATCGTGCATACTTCCGGGGCAACGGTGATTCTTAACCTAAGTATATAAGAACTCGGCAGAGAAACCCATCCAGAGAAGGAGGAAAGAAGTAGCTCGAAAACTCAAGAGCTGGGTGCATGGACCTTTAGCAGATTTTGCTTTTTATAAGCAGTGAGTCCAGACGAATGTTGGACAACGGTTCAAACACATTGATGGCCATAAATCCCTAGTTACAAACATCACCAAAATGACTCATCGGTTTCGAATGTTGCGGTCATTATGCTAACGATTTTTGAACTTTGAAAGCATAAATTAAGATCTTATTGATAGGGGATCAATATGTACATTAAGATCCCTTTACACCCATGTAACCGAAGCTTTAAGGTATCCAAAAATGGAAAACATTGTTCGCCCTGTGCCGCAAGTGCACGGGTTGCGCCAAGTAATAAAGTGAAGAGAAAAGTATCGTTCCCACGAGAATTTGTCCAAAACCCGGTCAAACAATGATTGTCACACTCTCACCCAATTTGAGTGACACAAATGTTGAGATTGAAAATTAACTAAGAAAATAAACCTATGCTAAATGAAAATAAAACTATAAACAAGTGATTCTCCAACTTCAAGGATAAAATGGGTCCTAAGATTATCTCTCCCCCTTGTACTTCTTAAAACTCGATTAACCTCCCCTCAAAGAAGCTCTCAACGACACCATGTGCTAATCTAGGGTTCATAGAGTACTTGTAACCGCTCTCTCAAGTCAAGAACAAGTGTTTAGTCTTATTAAATGCACAATCTCTTGCTACAAGTTAATAAGACCCAATTATCACGCTCCAACCCTAATGTAACTATGCAAGGCTAGCAAGTATATCTCTATCTTACCAACAAAACCATCCATCCATGCAAACTTCAGGTTCTTGCAATATTTTACCCAAGTTCTACACTCAACCTAGCTCTCTCGAGTCATAAATCAAGTGAACCCAACATCTAAATGGTGATCAAGCACTTGTAAGCATTAGGAACGGAGTAAAATAAGCACATAGATATCATTCATCACAACATAAGGAGAGGAATCAAGAATCAATACATACAAGGGTTCAAAATAATCCTAGAATCAAAGTATTTAGCTACTCATGTTCTACAACTCCAAGGGAGCATATATATACAACATTACAAAACTGAACAAGAGAAGAGAATGAAGATGGAAGAGATAAACCAAGAGAGGAAGCCCAAATCTCTTCGAAGCTCCAAACCCAAGCTCAATTCCCACCAAGCTCCAAGCCCTAGCAGAGCAAAACACTCCCAAAATGCCCCAAAAGTCGAAGAATGGGGGCTTAACTCGAAACCCTTCCTTTTATTTAACTCAGTCAGTCGTTTTCTGTCAAAACGCAGCAAAACGCGATGTTCGCCGTGGGTTTCGCCGCGGCGAGCCCACAGCGAAGTCCAAAAATGACAGAAATAAGTATAGCTCGCCGTGGCTTCGCCGCGGCGAGCTCACTGCGAGCCAACCAAAAATAGGGCAGAGATGCATGCTGTTCGCCTTGACTTCGCCGCGGTGAGGCCACAGCGAAGTCTCCTTTATTCTGGTACTTTGCTCTGTTTTCTTGTCTTTGCTTTCTTTATTCCTTGGGCTACTCTGACTTCTTCTTATTTTTGTTCAATTGCGAGCTTGGTGGAGGGCTAAAATCTCTTGTTTATTGCATCAAATTATTCCTACAAAATTTACATAAAACAGAATAAGAAACTAACTATAAAAACAATCAAAATCTACATAAATATACAATGATGTGCGACCAAAAATCAAATGAACATTTTTCTATCTTGAGTATCCAAAATTTATCAATGATTGAATAAAAGTCAAGGAAATGTGCTAACATCACATGAATTCCCGAGAGTTATCAAACACTTATTCGTATTTTTTGCAAAATGTTTCAAAGTAAAAAATGCACAATCCATATTACTAAGCGCGCAAGGGGGAATCGCTGGATTTCCAGCGTGTTTGCCTCTTAGTGGCCCATCCTTGTGTGCTTGAGGCCTACTCCTCCCTAAGCCTATTTACTTTTGATAGAACACAAGGTATATTATATACTCTTGAATCCTCTCCTACACATGCAATGTGGGACTTCTACTTTTTCACACACCCAATAGTTTGTTAATAAAACTCCAACAAGTACTATACAAATCTGGTTGGCAGCGACATCTGCAAAGAATAAAATACATAGTTCGAGTAGTATTTGAGGGCACTGTTCTTAAGAGTTATTCCACAACTATCAGTAAAATAATTAGTTGCGGGCTCCCCAGGATTAAATGAATTCTCTACCTGAAAATGCAGGTAGCAAAATTACGGAAGATAAAATAAGCCAGCAATGTATAAACACCAGAGGAAGAAATAAGGAAGCTCTCAGCTTCTTACCATTGAACCCTTGATTGAAGCGCCTTATATAGGCATCTCAAATTTGTAAGTTGGACAGCCTCCTAATGAAAAAAAAAGCAACAATTTTTCTACACATTGTAGCCTAATAATGTGTGCCTTGTAGCAATCAAAATATAGTAAAAAATCGGTTTCATATTAGGAAAATAAACCAACTTAATGGCATTAATATATAACATCAAAAACAATAAAATTCTGCCCAGAATACTGCTGAAGAGTTTTCACTCATCTAACATTTAAATTCCACATTAAAAGGCTACTTTATGTTATTAAAACTTATTCAAGAAATTTGCTTGCATCCAACATTTAATTTAATTTTCACATTTAATCTGCTTGAGAGTACCTTTTTTCCTCCTCTTGAGTATTCTACCTAACTGAGCTAATTCTGAGGAGTGCCGTAACTTCTTTTTCCAGTAGTTGTAGAATAGCTCTTAAGGACAAGATCCCTGAAGGTGCGACTCAAACTGTACATTTAGATATTTGCAGTTGTGTGCTGCTGCCAACTGGATTTGCATGAGTAATATTAGAGAGAAGTTGAACGATGAACTAAATTAGAACAATTTAGGTGGTGATCACTAACAATCATTTACTATCTCATTCATCCTGTCATAATTCTACTGATTTGTTCTGGAAGTATCTTTGGTCTATATATTTGCCGAGAAAGAATTTATTTTTAAAAATGGAAATTCATGTTAAATTACATCCCATTTGGGGATATTTTAAGATATCATCATCTACAGGTAAATATATTATGTTCTTTTGGATGCCATTGCCAAGAAACTATGGAACATCTTTTCTTTCAATGCCCATTTGCTTGGGCAGTCTGATTTGGCCTTTTAGGAGTAAGATCAGACAGGGAAGATTTAGTAGAATTTAAAAGATGATTCCACTGCATTGTAACTGATACTCAAGCAGGAAACTCTAATGATTTGGTCGATAAGTCTATTCTTTTGATCAATCCTATACGGATGCTTTGTAACAGCATTATTCATCAAAGAGGTAAAGCATGTCCTATCAGTCTGATTCAACAAATATTGCAAGCTTTCAATTTTAACTCTATTCTAGAGTATAGCTTAGATCAGTGCACAACATCTTTCACAACCAATAGAAGTCCTACTGTCAATTACTACCATTGTTGTCAAACTCGCGAGTTGACTCTCCGATTTTACCGTTTCTACGGCTCTACCTAACCAAAACGTGTCACGAGTCACTGAAATTCGTACCGGCTGTAAACTCGGTAAAAACTCACGAGTTTACAAGCCGAATTTATCGTTTTTACGTTTTTACCTTATAAAAAATCGTGTTAACTTGCTATAAATCTTATGTTAATTATTTTTATTTGACTTATTCAATGAATTTATATATAAATTTTATAGAAATTTTTTTATTGAGTTAGATAAAGTACGGATATTGATATATTTAATACCAACTATTTATATTTAACATTTATTCAAGTCAAATTATTATTATTTTTTGTATTTCTTATCTAATTATATACTGAAAATATGTATTTATTAATAAAGATAAACTCTTACGAGTTTACGATTCGAGTTTACGATCCGATTTTACATTCTTCTCACGAGTTTATTTAAACTCATGAGTTTAACAACCTTGATTACTACTCTAATGGATGGTTTCTCTCTTTAGATAAATTCATAAAAGGGCGGAATGCTTACTGTTTCTAGCAGATCTTCTTCAACAATAAACTCATTCACTACATCACTTGGCAGTGAGACTACAACAGTCTTCAAACTTCTTTCTTAGATTCTTGCGAGCTTTGCTAATATGGATAATATCAAACATTCTATATCTGATGTTAATGCCTTTATTGGTGAGATCTCAATGGAAGACTCACATTAATTTATTAGTTGATATGGTAATTGAATCTTATCTTATAAGGTTGTTGGGAAGGTTCTTTTCTGTTTCTTTCTTCCAAAACAAGCCCCAGCATAACATGGCTTCAGTGGCTTTTTCTTTTCCTTCTTCGAGTCTTAATTGCTTTTATATTTAATGATGTAGAAACATTTTATTTTCAATGATAATTGTCTTTTTTTTACTGAACTATTTCACCTTTTTCATTTAAAGAAAATCAACAAAAGATACGTAAGTCATTTTTGTGTTGAAGATTTCCTTATAAACCTTCAATAGTGAATAATTTTTAGTACAATATTGTAATAAATACTTCTTATCATGTATTATATTTCTACACTTTTTATAAATATCCAGAGAAATTATTGTATAAATCCGTTTTGTCACGTTAAAACATGGGTATGTGTTGAAAAAATGATTTACTTTTTAAGATTTCTTTAATTTCCAAGCAAACCAGTGCAACTTTCTTTGGTTATGGGGAGAATTTTAGCAAGGCGCCAAAGAACTATCATTTTGAATTTGGCCTAAAATATTTTAAATTTCCCGACAGAATCAATAAACCGATTTGATAGTTGATACTATGTTTCGTATGTAAATTATTAAATTACTCAACAGAATCAATTCCACTTATCAAAACCAAAATTATGATTAATTAATTCATGAGGAGTGCTCATCTTTTTTGTTTTGCAAGCTCTAATTAGTCGTGTATATATAAAAAACTGAGATTGAGAAAATAAGGCCCTAATAGTCCACACACAAGTATTTTATTAAGATCCTTCTAGCTTATTTGGTTCAACCTAATTATTCTTTTTATATACCAATTGATAATCAATGCATTTTTGAGATTCTATTACAAGGTATCTGAGCAACCGATATTCAAGTTTCATAATTCGTGACTTCTCCTCTCAATACAAATGTCTTTTCTAGGAATCGAACTCAAAGTCATAAGGGATCTAATAAGGTCTTTTCACGTTGCACCTGTTCATTGGTTCAACCTCATTATAAGCTTGCCATAATAATTGGGATTGCGTTACGCAATTCTCCTCTTCAACGCTCATTTTCTCATTATCGCGATAGGTAATCTTTCATATATTTTGGACAATTACACTTTTAATTTTATTTGTTTATACAAACCACGATATCGAACGAAAACTTATTGCTCACCCCAAAAAAGAAAGTCAATTGGAGGAAGTAAACGTAAACCAACACAATAGGCTGGCTAAATATTAATATTTATTGTAGCAGCAAATCAACTATCAGTAACAGTGTAGGAAAAAAATCAACTCTCATCAGTAAATCTCGAGTATTTATTCTGGCAAAAAAAAAAAAATCTCGAATATTTATTACTCTCACATCCTGCAGCCATTCCCGAAAATCTTGAACCATGTAAATCTAAGAGGATGTTGACTTCAATGTGTTCCCAACATCAATCACAAAACGATATTTGACATCAGCGTTAAGGAGACGCTCCATTGCCGTATTCACATAATCCATTGGAATAACTTCAATGTCAGGTTTCACATTGTGCTTAGCAGCAAAATCAATCATTTCTTGTGTTTCCTTCAACCCTCCAATGATACTTCCAGCTACCATCTTTCTCCCTGCCAATATATATTTATATTAATGTTAGAACATTTAAAAGCTTCGCATTTCTATTCTAAGCGTGAAATAATTTTGCAGTGCATTTCATTATGATAATTCTACAAAATTAACGCCTCACTGAAAACATGATATAAGGCATTGTAAGATTTTTCATAGGCTTATAATTACCTGCATGTAAAGGGAATGCTGGCAATTCTAGAGGCTTTTCAGGTGCCCCCACCAATACAAGTTTTCCATTAGACTTCAACAAACCAAGCAAAGGCACAAGAGCATGTTGTGCCGAAACTGTGTCAATGATCCCATCCAAAGTCCCCATTGCAGCCTACACACACACAAGAGTGAACATAAAATGAGAATGTCTGGTTTTCCTTGTGACAACGTATTGTAAGGTACATTTCATAAGCACGGGTATATTCTTATTGGTGGCAATTCTGTTCCGGACATTATCGGACGCAACTCTCCTAATAAGAAATTGTACTTTAGTTCACCCACACTATAAGCGACCAACCCTTCGCTAAACTCAATCCCCACTAGTTAGAGTATATTAATATATATACACATTTGTAACATACTCCCTCCGTCGCTAGCTATATAAAAGGTCCTGTCAACCGAGTTGCAGCTAAAAAGTAAATTAAAATTAGTTTAAAATAATAAATCGGCTCATTATTTTAAAAGTACATTTATTTATGAATGAGTAAGAGAGAGAGAGGGGGGTAATAATGAAAAGAATAAAAGAGAATGTGTGGGAGAAATTAATGCATGAGTAAAATGAGAAAGATACATTTATTACCTAAACAAAATCAAATAGGATCTTATAAAAAAGGATGAACCATTTAAAAAAAATGATCTTATATATAACGACAGAATGAGTATACTATAGATAGGTACATACCTGCATCTGATCTTGCTCACGGCTGACAATAAAGGAATCAGCTCCAAGATGTTCAATGGCTTCCTTCTTTTTGTTAGGATGTGCTGATGACAGTGACCTTAGCCCCAAAGGCTTTGGCAAACTTGACAGCCATATGGCCAAGACCACCAAGACCAACCACACCCACATGAAGGCCTGACTTGTCAAGGCCAAAATATCTGAGAGGGCTATACACTGTGATCCCAGCACAGAGCAGAGGAGCTGCAACATCAAGAGGCAATGCATCTGGAATGCGAACCACAAAGTGTTCCTCGGCGACCATAAAGTCAGAGTAACCTCCATATGTAATAGTGCCATCCACATACTTGGCACCATATGTGAGAATGAACTTTGAGCAATGATTCTCAAGGTCATTGGAACAGCTTTGACAAGATCGACATGACCCAACCAAACATCCCACACCAACCCTGTCTCCAACTTTGAACTTTTCTACCTTGCTTCCCACTTCTGTCACCACACCAGCAATCTCGTGCCTGTATTAGAACAAAATCAAAGAATTTCACTTTCAACTTTCACTCATTCATATGATCATATATATCACACACTCAGTCATATAAATTTCATTATATATGTATATATATACATACCCAGGTACAATTGGATAGACGGAATTGCCCCATTCGTTCTTGAGCGAGTGGAGGTCGGAGTGACATATTCCACAATATATAACTTTGAATGTCACGTCTTTCTCTCCGGTTTCCCTGCAAAAATTGAATTGTTGATTTCAACAACGACAAATGATCAAATATACTCAACCTTTCCTTTGAGCTAGCTAGTTTATTTTTTTTTTTGCCAACATATATTGAGCTAGCTAGTTTATTTGACTTAACATATATTGTAATAATACACAACATATGTTATATGTTATGGTATTATATTAAATAACGAAGAGAGTACCAAAAAATGAAACAGTTACGCAATTTGATGTGTATATATTTAAGTATAACGTACCTTCGAGAGAAGTTGAAAGGGGAGAGAATCCCAGATGAGTCCCTAGCTGCCCATCCTAAGGCCTTCCTTGGATGCTCAAACTCATGTTGTGTTCCCGCCATTCGAGTCTGTTTGTGCTGTTTCTGTATCAGTGAGGCTGTGAGAGAGACAATGAAGAAGGTATGTATATAAGCGAGAGTGTTTTGAGGAGTATGTGAAAGACGATACGAATGAGGTATGAGGAGTAACAAGGAGGTGCTATTTATAAGTGAGAAGTGGGGCATTCTGCTGGCGTACTCGATGACGCACAACGTACGTATCGGTTGCTTTGGCTGATGTTTATTGTTTTGGATTTCTCCACGAGGAAGTGCGACAAAGTTATCACTTTTCACTTTTGACGATTTTCTTGGCAAACAGACAGAGATCCAAATGGAATATAGTAATTCAAGAAATAATAATTAATAATACGACTTTGTACACTACACTGTTAATGAGTACACGTGGTCCCACGGTCTCTAATGAGCTCTTATGATTAAGTTTGACTTATGGGGCGGTACAGTTTTAATTTCTTGGATTTAAATTTTTAATTAATTTTTTAAATATTTTTCAACACACACACACACACATATATATATATACACACACATATATATCAAGACTAAAGTGAGTATATCCTTCTAGTTTTTTTAGTTAGAAGATTATATCGAGGAGAAAAATTAATCCTATATCGGTCACTAAATATAAGAGTTGGTTTAAAATAATTTTTGGTACTAAATAGATGACATTTTGTATTTTATCTCTTATATTTATGACAAATCTATGATTTGTAATGCTTTTATATGCCTAAATTGAGGCAATTAACATGATTAAGATGCGATATTGGTCCAATAATGCTTAACACAGAACTTAGACTCTTAGGTGAAATTAGTGTTAGATTAGGGTTAATTGGCCATAATTGTATATTAATTTGTATGAATTGGTTTATAGGGCTATTTGATCCTTGTTTAGTCTTGTTTCCACTTACATGGTCGAGCAAGGACCAAAGATCGGATTTCAGACGAAGAAGAAGGCCAAACAAGGGGGTAGAATCATCTGAAGCTCGCCGCAGCTTCGCCGCGGCGAGGCAAATGGCGAGGGCACCCCAAAGAGGCAGAAAGGAAGTTGGCTCGCCGTGGCAAGCCCACGGCGAGAAAGCTAGAAGATGTCCAGAGAGTAATGCACCTCACCTCGGCGAGGTGACGGCGAGACGCTGTTCTGCAGAATTTTTCAGTTCGAGTTTTGGGCCTTTGTTTCGGATCCAACTTAATACCCACTCTTAGACCCGACTTGGGGACCTATAAATACTTAAATCTAAACCCTAGAAGGCATATTTGGTCACCCACAACACACAAAAACCCTAATCCTCTCAACTCTCTCATCTCATCTTCATCTTCCACCTTCTTCTCCAGCCAACATCCATGGCTTCCACCACTTCCTCCACCTTGGTTGATGCTTCTCCTATGAAAGGCAGCAGCTAAGCCCATTTGTTCTTGGTAATGGAGCTCAAGGGAGGAGCTTGAAGCTTCAAAGGGGAGTGTTGTTCTCCACTCTCTCTTCCTCTTGTATATTTCAAATTATCTAGGGTTCTAGGATTTGTCTTATGCATTTGGTTGTAAGCTTATTCTATATCTTGTATGAGAGTGGTAGAAACAACCTATCTTGTTTATTTTCTTTGTATGGATGCTTGACATTGAACTTGTTGACTTGAGCATATTTTATTTGTATGGGTTCATCAATTAATATATGTTTTCTTGTTAAAATCTTGTGCTAAATGAGGGTTCTTGTTTAGTGGATCATGGTGTCAAGTATTTGTGTTTAGAAATTGGCAAGTAAATCTACAAATTGCTTGAGTGACATTGGACTTCAACCTATTGGGTTCAAGTTATTGGATGGGGTTCCACCAATAAATTGGAATTAATAGGCTAATTTGGTTGCAATTCGAGGTCCCGGTTGTAGGATTAATAGTCCATTACGATTAATAGATTTAATTGGGTCAAGTGCTTAATCAACTTAGGTTAAATTAATTAATGTGCGGGGTTCCGGCGTTAGTTAAATTAATCTAAGCCTAGCCTAGAGGGGTTCCTCTAGGGTTCTTTAGGAAATTGGCCATTTTTCAACTACCAAAAATTTTAAGAAGCAATGATTCCCGAAGGTTCTATTTACCAAGAATAATTATCCCTTTTAATCCAAATCTCCCGTTTAAATCCAATCTCAATTCTTTCTTGAACATACAACACTTTTCATACAAACCTTTCTTTTACATCTCAAAAATCAAATACAAAATGTGTTTCCCGTCCAATTAGTTTCGCATCTAGCTATTAGGTAGTCATTTACACTAAGGCTCCTTGAGACCGACACCCGGGGATCGCTTCCACTACCCCTTGGGTTTAATTTCTTGAAGAGCGGACCCAAAGGCGCGCTACACGCACACACACTCAATATCGGTGCTCTTCAATTTATCATTTTAAAACAAATTTTCTTGACGCATAAACTTATATATAATATAAGATACACATAAATATATATTTTAAAGAGATTATGTAGCATATATCATAATCAAATATTTTATTTAACTTCTTTAATCTTATGAAATTAATCATTCGGTAGCAACTATCTTTATGAAATTCCTCTATTAATATAGTTTGGACATGTCCAACTTTTAAAATTCTCCACTTGTGCTCCTGATCTCCCACACATCATCGCAAAACAGAGTCTGAAGCAAGTGGAGAGTGGGATAAGAAGGAAAAAAAGAAAGTGTTTGGAGGTGGGTGAACTAAGGACTGACTTACCCATATCTCAAATAAGAAGATTAATTTATATTCTCAACAAAATATATACACAACACATAATATAGTATATGGCTTCAAAATGACTTGTCCGTTGTTTAGAATATCCTTAAGCATATGGGTCGCCAAAAGTAGTATAGAAAAGTTGTCGTGACGAAGGCAAAAATAGGTTAACCATGATCACAATTATGTTATCAATTAGGTTGAATGAAAATTTCTGTATTTTGAAATTCAAAAAATATCAAAACTAAAAATAGCTTGGTAAAACCAAAATTGAAACTTGAATTTAAGACAAGACAAGTTTAAAATTATTTATCATCATAGCATTTTATGGAACTTAATTAAAACCCTTTCATTTATAGCATTAAAACAAAAATATGTGTTTGATTAATATTCATAAACATTTGAAAATACTTTCTCAAGCCAAAATCAAATTTATACACTCATTAAAATAAACAATCTCTTGCTACATTTAATGAGAATTATCAGTAGGTATCAACTTAATTTGACAATGCTAGACTAATAAGTATATTTCTACATTACTAGCAAATCATCCATTTAATCTATAAACTTCAAGTCTAACATAATTTACCTAATATTTACATTTAAATTATCTCTCTAAATGAACTAAAAAAACATAGGCTAAACATGGAAGCACAGTGAAAACAAGATAAAACCAACACATAATTATCATTAGTAACTAAAACTAAAAGAGGGCAATAATCATTCTCAATCCATGAAATGGTTCAAGATAATCTTTACACAACTAATTAGCCACTCATACTAAAATTAAAATCATATGAGGAACATCACAAATTGAGAGTTCAGGTTCACCACGGAAAGAGTAAAGAGAGAAGAATAAATCAACGTTAGCTTATCTCCTTTCCTTCCCTGCACGCTTTCTCTTATGGCGGCAGCGGCTTACTCAGTTTGGTGGCAGCGATTTCCATCTCTCAGCTTCGAAGGAGCCGATGGTCCTAAATCAACCACCTCCACAGTCCTCTTGTACTCTCATGAAAGTGATGAATTGAAGCTCAATGCCTCTTTCTTCTTCTTTCTCACTCTCACGCTCAAGCCCTCTTGCTTGCGAAGAAGATAGGCAAAGAAGATGATGAATCTTGAACAGTGACTTTTAGCTCTTGTTTCTGTGAAGCCCTTTCTTCATTTAGGGTCTGCTTGGATTGAGGGAAAATGGGGAAGAAAAGAAAAGTAGGGAGGAAAAACATTTTCCCTGCTTGGATAGAGAAGAAATGTGGAAGGAGGGAAAAGTGGGGAGGAAAATGGGGTGGGCCTCACGCCCTATTTTCCTCCCAAGTTTTCTCTCCACAAGTGGAGAGATTTTGGAGAAGAAAGTACATTGTCACATTTGCCCCTCTCCCAGTCCTTTTTATTTTGTTCAATCACCCACTCCTTTTGCGTCACTACCTTCCATTCTTTTCTTTTCTTTTTTTTTTGCAGCACCTGTTTTCTTTTTTTTGCTCGATAAAATTCTTCATTTGTTTTATTTTGCACAGTTGCATGAATTTCTTTTTTTTCAACACACGATTTTTTGGACTGCAGGCACAGTTGCATGCATATTATGTTTATTTTTAAATAAACAAATACCTAATATTTAAAAGGGTTGTTTCATTATTTTGTTATAATACTTTAAACTTCCATTTTTATTAATTGGTAATAATATTGGATAATCATAATTTATTTATGATATATTTAATTTTTTAAACAAAATCACTTGCTATTTTATATATTTAAAAAGTAACAATTAATATCTAATTTAAGTTTAAATTATTTTTTATCTTTTAAAATAAAAATTTTGTGAGTGAAACATCTAATTTAATTATAATTTTGTAAATATAGAAGTGAGCGTATTTTAGTCATCAAATATCTACTTATTTTCTTTCCTCCCAGTTTTCTCTCACCCATCCAAGCAATGTGAGTGATAACATTTTCTCCTTGCTTTTCTCTCCTCCCCATTTTCTTTCCTCCCAACTTTTCCTTTAATCCAAGCATAGTGTTACTTTTTCGGTTTTTTTATCTTTAATGCTCGTAAACGCTGCGTTTCTTCTAGCTGCCAATAAGACAAGAAAAACAAAACAATAATATATATGCCTATTAATCTTTTCCTTTTCTTTTTTTTTTATTATAAAAACCTGAAAGCTATTACTTATTATAATCTTACCCAAATTACTCTTTTAATATAAAATCTGAGATATTTAAAATGAAATCCCTAAACAATGCACCAAATTTGATATCTTATCGAATCTTAAGAAAATCTCTCTAGTTTTGCATCAACGACTCCTGAAATATACAGAAACTAGATTTTTATACCCATGTAGATGTAAAATTTATATAAGATTTTAAAGATAAAAATTAAAGTAAAATAAAACAAATGAAAAAGTTTATATTTAAATGAGTAAATATAATTAGAAAAACTAATTGAAAATTATAGGAATGTGGTAATAGAAACTGATCGTTGGAATGAAGTGGAAACGATTGGGGGGTGGGAGGTGAATCATGTAACATTTACTCCCAAATACACGTTTTAAGTACACCTAATTAACTTAACTCATAATATAAACGCTAACTATGTTGGAAAAGGAACTTGCTGAGTAAAACAACTAACATAATTAGAAAAAGATCTTTCCATAATATTTAGATATTATCTTTTTAACTCAAACCTCAACTCCAATTTCCATCATCACAATATAATTTTTTTTCCTAGTACAATAACAGAAAATTACATTATCCATGATTAATATCCACACATCATCCTTAAAATACCATACCATAATGGGAATTATACAATAAATTCCAAAATGAATAACAAGTTTATGCGGAAGCGTCACATATGCATGATCCTAAATGTGGCAATACCATTCTGTCTGGATAGTCCAAAATTTACTCACTATATCAGTGAGAACGTCCTGGATCCTTCCCTTGACTTTCTACACTACTCCTAAGACCTGCAAAAAGTGAGATAAACCGGGGGTAGCCCCAAAACGCAACCACTGACTACTCATCTACGTGTGGTGTGTGCTAGCAAGGTGTCCAGTGGAATACATATATGTATATATATCAGTTCAACAAGCATGCTCAGGTATTCACATATAATGCATATCTTGGTCCCAAATATCTTTTCACAGTTTATAAGTGCAGAATATTCCGTCCCAAATAATCTCCATAAATAATATATATATATATCATTGATAATCACAAACAACTCAAACGAATCTTAATAGAAGCGTTGGAAAATATGTGGGACCAGTCGGGACCTTCCACCCGCCCCTGATCACCACGGGTACAGTTCATGAGGGACTTTCTACCCTCCCTGAACCGCACCACGGATTAGAAGGATCTCCATCCTTTCTGAATCCGTGAGGGGCGATCTCCCCTCTTACGTCTTTATCTCCTTTATTTCCCATAATATATCAATTAGTCCCTGTGGCGCAACAGGGTACTTCATCACGTGATGGCACAATTTCCAATTCACCGGTGTCACATACACAAATAATTTCTCACAAACAACACATAGATATGCAACACCACAATCAGGCACCAAGCCTTCCAATATTTTCATGATATACATATATATATGAAATAGTTTCCAAAATAATATATATTTCAGTTCCAAATATTTCAAATCACAAATTTATGCCATTTCAAAATAATACTCCACAAGACATTATATTATGAAAAATATTAATATTTCAAGATCTCATTTCTATATCTTTTCAATCATCAATTGATAATCATATCTCAACTGTGATTCAGAACCTCATCTCCATATAACATCATAATTATCAAATAATAATATTTCAAATTACTTACTGACACTACACACACATAAACAAGCAGAAAGCGGTTACCTGATAGCTAGCACCAATCTCACAATAGTACAGCTTCCCCGTATTGACTCAAAACAATTCAATCACTACACAAGATATACATAAAATTATAATTAATCATCTATCAAAACAAGTTTACACATTGGAATTAAGCTGCTAGCTGCCCATTTCTTGCCCTCACTTAATTTAAATCATACTCTTACCCTTTAATTTTCCTCTTTATATCTCAAATTCATCTTAAACTTTAACATTCAATAATCCCCCATAATTCATCACAAATGCCATTTTATAAAATTCAAGTCTAAACAAAATTTTCCAAACATCCTCCAATCATTTCTCAACCTCAAAAATCTATTCATTAATCCACAATTTATTTTCCAAACCTTAATAGCTCAATAATTAATTTCAAGCCTAAAAATATCTTTCTTCCCAAATCAAAGCCAACATCCAATCTAACCCAATTAACTTCATTAATATTTTTTTTAGTATAAAATAATCCCAAAAATCCATTAATCAACTTCCAACAACCAAAATCACAAAACTACATGAATCAAATCCCACTTATTCCAAACTTTAGCCACCAATATTTTCTTGGGTCCAAATTCCAGTCAAACCAATCAATTAAAACTCCTCATAAGACTTTAATAAACATCTAAAATTTATCAATTTAATTATTAGCAACTCAGATCATCAAAAGCCCCAATTTCTAAAATATCTAAAAATCCAAAAATTCCCACTAATTAGGAAAACCTCCAGCAATGAAAAATCTACTCAGAGAAACTCATAATCAAGGGCCAAGTTTCAATTTATTAAGCTTAGGACTCCTAGAAATACCAATTTAGACGAGGCCTAATTTTTCAAGTATAGAAAAACGAAAAACTAAAGACATAGGAATGCAGAGGAGACTTACGAGATCCAAAAATGTACTTAGTTGGCTGGAAAAATCACTATTCCGGTGCCGATAAGCTCCGATAAGTCTGGCCAAGGGCTATTTTTATCTCCTTATTTAGGCACGGATCAGAACAAAAACAAGTAGAGGAAGGAAGTAGGAAGTGAGAGAGAAAGAATGGTGGTGTTGGATGGTGGTTCCGACGACGGTGGTGGTTTGGGTGGTGGAAAGAGAGCGAGAAAGAGAGAGCAAGAACGTGAGAGAGAAAGAGAAGACATTGGGGGTTCTGTGCGTCGAACAGGAAAGGAGGGAATGATTAAAGGGAAGAGAAAAAAATAATAATAATAAAAGGAGAAAGGAAAAATTGCACTATTAGGCCGAAAATTTTCAAAATTTATTTTGAGCCACAAAAATTCCTTTTATTTCAAAAAATTTACCTACCAAACCTCTTAATTATTCTCTCCCACAATAACCTCCTTTGAACCTAAGAATAAATTTTTTAAAAAAAATTTATTTTCCTTAAAATAAAGGAGAAATAAAGTCTTTCATATCATCAAAATACCTCAAAAATTCCTCAAATATTCTCATAATTTTATAATCTCTCGTAAATCAATTCCTAATTAGCCCACTAATCCTCAATTAGATTTTTAGGATGTTACAAATCATCCAAAGATGATGTTATTTGAAAAGGTTCAACAACTATTTAGAAAGAAAGTGAGATGTTAGGTTAAATTAGTGCAGTCTAGAAGCGAATGGGGTAGTTGACAAACTAGTCAAATAAGCTTTGAAAGCACATGAAAGAATTGCTTGCGGAAGTACTCTTAAAAACATCAAGGGTTTTTAAGATAAAAAAAATGTTATATTAAGACAAGAAGAAAGACAAGCTTGTATAATATAGTTTCAATTAAACATATCAATATGTGATAAGGGTTTAGAAATTGGCAAATATTCACATGGTAGTTTAAACATTCATCACCATGAAAAAAGATCCCCGGGACAAAAATTGACACTCCCAAAGTATTAACCAAAACTTTAGACAAAGTGATTTACATGTGAAATCGTAGCTAGATATGAAATTAATTTAGTATTTTAAAAGATATACATAAAAAATATTATTAAAAATAAATATTAGATGTGAAAAAATAAATGTTATTTATATATGTAAAGATATAGTATTTCAAAAGCAAATAACACAACTCGAAGGAAATATTATTTTAAATATACACCTTATTGAAGATAAAAATCATAAGCAACTACTTCTTCAATACCTCGATATAAGATTTTTTTTAATCAAATCATGGTGTTCGCACCATACATGATAAATAATTCCATACGTTTTAACAGTAAATCGAACCATGTTCATCCTCTTTTCTATAAAAAAAATCATAGGTCTGTATATGATATATTATTGGAAAGATTGGAATAAAAATTTCATACTTTATAAACAATT
The DNA here is from genome assembly GCA_037074515.1 of Mimosa bimucronata. NCBI lineage: Eukaryota > Viridiplantae > Streptophyta > Magnoliopsida > Fabales > Fabaceae > Mimosa > Mimosa bimucronata. Next base: position 24,921,511 of record CM073447.1, read on the forward strand.
ATAATATTATTGATTAAATTATGCCAATATTGAACGATATCTCAACTTTATCTAGCGACTTAATGAGACGAGACTAATTCAAATAAATTATTTGGAATGGGTATGAGGGCGGGGGAAGGCAACATTATTCTGTCCATACACTATTATTTATGTTTGACAAAGAACCATGAGCAATAGTAATACTAAAGTAAATGCTTCAAAAGATGACACAAGGTCACAAAACTTCCATACACTCCATAGCCCCATAGCTTATTTTTTATTTAAAACATAAACAATTCCAATGAAATAATGATAAGATATTAAGAAATTAGAGAGGAGCACAACAAAATACATGAACTTTTGACAATGTAATGTATATGTAAAATCATTTGCACACCCCCCCCCCATTGAAAAGAAAAAAGAAGTTGATAAGTTTTCTGGTGTGATATAAAACAAATGAATGGAAAAAGGGGGAGATTATATTAGATGATGTAACACAAGATAACCTTCAAAAACCACAAATATACACATATAAATGGATGAATGAAGGATATAAGACTATTACAAGGATAAAATATATGGGACCATTAGGTAAACTCCTATCCTGATTATGTATGAGAACATAAGAGGTGAACATTACCAAGGAAGATGCACAACCAAAATCAAAAATGAAGAATGGAGGAACCCGGACCTAAATTAAAATGTGGGGTTGGATAGAACCATGCCATGAAGTGTTCAATTGGAAGTATGGTGACCTGCAAATTGAATTGTGTGATGGTGGGCGATTAGATTTGGTAGGCGAAGAACTGATTCACGAACGTGAGAAGAGAGTAAGAGAGGAGGCGAAGGAGCATTAAAAAGATGACAAGGAAGAGGAGGTAATGCTATTGAGATAGGGAATGCCAAATATATGATAATTAAATATCTTAATTCAAAATTTGAATTTTTGACGAGTAATTTAATTGATGATGTGTTGATTGGGCGCAATTAAAGCGGGAATTGAGTGGATGTGATTAATTTTGTACCATCCTAGAAATTTAATTGAGGATTAGTGGGATACTTTGGAATTGATTTATGAGAGATTATGAATTATGAGAATAATTGAGGAATTTTTGAGGAATTTAAGGTATTTTTGAGGATTTTAGAGGTTTAATCTTTCCCTTATTTTAAGTGAAATAAATTGGGAAATTATATTTTTAGCTCAAAGGAGGATATTTTGGGGGGAAATAGTTAGAGATTATTATGAAAAATTTTTGAATATGAAAGGGAAATTGTAGATTTGAGAAAAATATCTTATTTGAGAATTTTAGGGCATAGTAGTGTATATTTCCCTACCCATCAATTTTTCTTTTCTTTTTCCCTCTTCCCCTTATTCCCGTCCATCTCTCTCTCTCCCCCCTCCCCACTCCCTCATCTCACTCCTTCTCATCCTTTTCTCTCATCTCCTCCCCTCCGCACTGTAGACGCCGTGCCGCATGCCTCAGAGCCGGCCAACCGACTCCCTCTCTTCCCTTTCCTTTCCTTACCGTCTTCTCCTTCTTCCTTCTCCATGATTTCCATCGTTGAGCTTTAAAGGGAGGGAGTTTTAAAGTGAAAACTCACTGGAAACCACCTTCCATCACCACCATTACTCCTCTCTCACCTCATATGTCATTCCTCAACCTCTCTCTAGTTCGATCTAAGCTCGTAGGAGGAGATCAAAAAGATTCTTGGCTGGTACTTCTTGAGCTCGCCGACGCTGGTGATGGAGTTTTTTCGGCCACCTAAATACATTTTCGGAATCCCGTAGGTCTCCTATACATTCCTATGTCCTTAGTTTTTCTTTCGACTATATTTGAAAAATTTGGTCTTGTCTAAGTTGGGGTTTTTAGGAGTCATAAGCTTAATAAATTGAAGCTTGGACTTAGAATTTAAGTTCCTCTGAATAGATTTTTAATTGTTAGAAGATTTCTTAATTATTGGGAATTGTTGGTCTTGTCTAAGTTGGGGCTTTTGGTGACCTGAGGTGCTTATGAATAAATTGGTGATTTTTAGATATTTATTAAGATCATATGAAGAGATTTAATTAATTGATTTGATTGGAGTTTGCACCTAAGAAAATATTGGTGGATAAAGTTTAGAATAAGTGGGATTTTGTGTAGGTAATTATGTGATTCTGGATGTTGGATGTTGAATTATGACTTTAAGGGGTTAGTTTAAGCCCAACAAAAATACTAAGGAGGTTAATTGGGTTGGATTGGGTGTAAGCCTTGATTTTAAAAAAGGGATATTAATTAGGCTTGAACTTGATTTAATTGAAAGATGAAGATTGAGGAAGTAAATTGGGAATTTATGAATAGATTTTGAGGTTGAGAAATAATCAGTGGATGCTTGGAAAATTTTTGCTTAAGCTTGAATTTTTAATTGGCATTAGTGATTATGAATTATGGTGAATTATTGGGTGTTGAGGTCTGAAGTGAATGGTATTTGTGGAAATTTATGTTAAGCCTGAATTAATGTAAGTAGATTAAAGTGAATCATGGATATAAGGAGAAGGAATAAAGGTTAAGAGTATGACTTAAATTAAGTGAGGGCAAGAAAGGGATAGTTAGTAATTTAATTTCCAATGTGTGAAATTGTTTGAATAAATGGTTAATTGTGGTTATATGTATATTTGTGTAGTGCTTGATTTACATTGAGTTAGCATAGGGGAGCCGCACTATTATGAGATTGTTGTCAGCTATCAGGTAACTGATTTCTGCTTGTCTATGTGTGTGTCTGGTGTTAGTGAGTGATTTAAAAATTGTTATGATTTCATGACTATGTGAGATGAGAAAACAATGTTGAAACTATTATTTTCCTTATACAACGTCCTGTGGAATATTATTTTGAACTGGCATAAAATTATGATTGTGTATATTTAGAACTGAGGTATATGTTGATTTTGAAATTATTGCATATATATATATCCTGAAAATACTGAAAGACCAAGTGCCTGATTGTTGATGTTTCATATGCATGTGTGTGTTGTGATGATTTGCTTGTGTGTGTGTGTGTGTGTGAAACCGGTGGGGCTGGATATTATGCCATCACGTGATGAGGTACCCTATTACGCCACAGGGACTAATTGGATATTTTAGGGGAGAAAGCCCCTCACGGTTTCAGGAATGGTAGAAATTCCCTTCTGATCCGTCCTACGGTTTCAAGGAGTGTAGAAAGTTCCTCCCGACCCATACTATGGTTCCATGCAGAATTCGTTTGGGGTGTTTGTTATTATCATTAATACGTATGTGGTTTTTGGAGATAATTTGAATATATATTATGTTATACTTCACATATTGTGAAAATTTATTTTGGAACCATGATGTGCATCTTATATGAATACCTAGGCATGTTTTTGAACACACACACACACACACATATCTGTATGCACTATTCTATTGGAAACCTTGCTAGTAGTTAGTGGTTATGTTTGGGGCTACCCCCGTTTATCTCACTTTTGCAAGTCCTAGTAACGAGTAGACGGTTAAGGAAAGGATCCAGGAACTTCTCACTAATACAGTGGGTAATTCTGGGCCATTAAGACAGAATAGTATTGCCACTTAGGGCTCATGCATCTCTTACTGCTTCCGCATGATTTTGTTTAGTTTAGGTTTTACGTCTGTAATTCACTTATGATGCATGATTTTGGACTAGTTAATTGATTGTCACTTATTTTGGGACCGGACCAATTCTGGCAGACTTAAGTTGCTGGGTTGTTTATTGAAACTATTATAATTTGATTACTGTTGGGACGTCATGATAATTTGTGATGAGTTAGAATTTTATTTAATGAGCTTAATTCATTCTTGCGAAAATGAAGATGGATCTTGAGTTGGATTAGACTATTTGATGTCTTACAGGAATTATGTAGAATTTTATTATGGTGTTAAGGATGCTTTAATTATCTATGTTAGGTGAAATCCTTTCTAACATAGATAATCGTGTTATAAATTATGATGATTCCAAATGTCCATGTTAGCCTAAACTTTTAGAAAACTCTTTTTTTAACATGGATCTCTATTTATTAAGCGAAATTTATTTTCTAACCATGATAGTGCATAATAGTATTTGGAAACCTCTTTTTCCTATCATAGTTATTGCGTCAAGTTTGGTATTAAATAGAAATTTATGAAAAATCCTTTTCTAACTATGTCAGTATTTGATTAGCCAGTTCTTTTTCCTGACATAGTTAGTTCTTGAACTATTTTGAAATTGATTAATGGTTAGACCATTGTATTTGTGATATATTTAGAATATGAAAAATCTTTTTCTAAGTATGTTAGCTATTTTTATTAAGCTAATTCATTTTCCTAATATAGTTAGTTCTTCTGTTGTAAAACGATAACAAGGCCGATTATGGATGGTTAAAAAGTGGGTTTAGGGAATTAATGTTACAAATTTAGAATTTGAAAACTACTCATCTGCTCCTAATTACAAGATTAAGTTGATTTTTTTATGTTTTCTAAAAATCCCCATTTATTGTTGATAATGGGCATGGAATTCTAGAAATTAGAATTTCTCAATAAAAATAAACAATATACCTCTTCCGCAATATTGGTTAATACCCTTGATTTATGTCCTAATTTATGGACCTGTATGTTAAACATTATATATTTAATATGTTTCAAAAGAATTCCATCCATTTATGTACTTAACCATAGCAAAATTTTAAATAACTTTCAACATTCAAAAAATCAATGACCACTATCCTAGGAAAAGCACAATTTTACGATAATAACTGATTTTCCAAGATTCTGTAGACTATTTTCTGGGACAACAAATCTGGAAATTTAAAAATAGTTATAAATTTTAATAGAATAATGAATTTCACATGAACATTAATATTGAGAGCATGTTATGTTTGCATAAAAAAAAGAAAGTACAATAAGTTTAACATTTATTTGACCATTCAGTAATACTATAAAGAATTATTTAAGGGTAGGTTAAGATTTGCGAGCATGATTGTAGAGTTTTATTCATTCCCAACCCACCATTAAAAAGGAAAAATAGTGCCTTGTAATGCTAATATAACTCATGATTGATAAAACAATATTGAATTTGTGACTTTATTGCAGAAGTATATGGTGTGGTTTGAAAAAATTGTTATTAATCACTAAATATCTGTTTGAATTTATGAATTGAAAGAATTAATTTAGGTGATTTTGTGTTAATGGACATCGTAATCATAAAATGAACGAATTGACTTTTTCTACCAAAGAATGAATTTTTTTAGGTGATTTTGTGATAGGTTAATTTAGGTGATTTTGTGATGGGTCAAGTTATTATTTTTTTAATACAAAAATACAATCAGTTATTATTTAAATGTTATACGTTAATATATTTAATTTAGATAGGATATAGGAACACAATGTTATACACAAATAAAATTTCTCCATAAAAATATGGTTAATGCATTTGATTTATGTCATTTATTTAATGACCTATATGAAAACATTATTTCTTTTATAGGTTTTAAATAACTTCCATACATTTATGTATTTAATTATTGCTCAATTTTAAATAACTTTCAAAATTCAAAAGAATACATTCCCAAAAGTAGAGATATATGATAAGTATGCTTAATTATTGGCCATGAATTTAAAATTAAGAATAAAACCTTTCATTATGACTTGGACTATATGAATATGTGAACCAATAACAGAATTAAGTGAAGATGACGTCAATGGACATATGGATCGATTATTTTGAATCATACCATAGTTGGGCATATTTCAGTTTTTCTAGTTGATATAGAGAACAATTATTCCAAATACTTTTTTTTAATGCCATTTTCTTAGAATAATTAACCAAAGATATATTTTTTTTTATTCTTTTCAAAGCTTGCATTAAAAACAATTGTAAAAAAATATTTCAAAAACATAAAAACATAAGATAGAAATAAAAAAAGGCCATAGTGTGAGATGAGGTCTTTCTTTGAAATAAGACTACCAAATATTTGAGCTGATGCTATATGTTAGCAAATTGATTTTCTCAATCTCATAGAGACTCAGCTCATGTGTGAAATTAGAAATTTGAAGTTCTTCACGGGGATGGATAACCGTTCCCTTTCTTCTGAACGGTTCTTTTTGGTGCAGCAAGCTGAAGTTCCGTGACAATTATGAATTGAATTTTAAAAATTTATTCACGAATGAGCATGCGTGCTGTTCTTATGTGCTTCCATAATAACAGTTTAATTCCATTCGTTGCTTCATTCTATATGAGGTTTTTTACGGGAAAATCCTATATAAAGCTACTTAAAATAGGAAACTTTTAGGTCGGATTGGTAAATTCAACATATCCCTATTTAAATAACTGACATAGTTTGAAATTTCAAAATGTGGATAAAATGACTTTAATTCCCTTTCTTCCTTCTCCACTTCTTCTTCCTGTTTCTTCTTTTGTTTTCAATGTCATTTGATACTCCCAGCAAAAGTATTGTGATTCCTAATATTTAGATATTTCATTTTATTAAATATTGTTTGTAGTTCTATATTAACACAAGGAGATGTGAAATGATTGTTACTTTAGAATACTTAGAATGCTATTATTATTATAGTGGATATTTAACGATAAATATAAATTCATATTGATATATATTGAAAAACATAAAGTTTTTACAGTGACATAAAGACATTAGTTACGGCAATGATACTTTTTAAGAGAGATGGGATAGTAGAGGACATTAAAGTCATTTTACCCACATTTTGAAGTCCTAAATTGGGCCAATGACTCTATTAATGATTTGTTGAATTCCCCAACATGATATGGAGTTTTCCTATGTTAAGTAATTTTATTAGGAATTTTCCCTTTTTTTCATTCCCTGTTATTAAACCCATATGATCATCACAGCTTTGATAAACATCCTCACTCATCAATTGTTTTGATTGACCAATGTGGGTTAAATCTAGTGAAAAGGGCTTACACTCTCACAAAGTGACAAATTAACGTCCAAATCTCTGTTAAGAGAGGTATCCACATTTAATATTTTATAGCTTCTCAAAAAAGATTATTTCTAGTAGAGAAAAAAAATGTTATGATTTTCCTGTGGTTTCATAATGATTCATGCTCAGGCCATCTGCTTCAATCCCACTCTGGTCCAGATCTTCAAGAATCATAATTGGATGTTTACCCATTTTAGTTTATTGGACTTCAATTAGTTCACTTGTTTGATGGGCTGTTAAATTAAATCAGGCCTGTTATGGTTCACCTTTCCTTTATTTCCTTTGTACTCACTTAAGAAAAAGGGAGAATCCAGTATTACATTAGCTACACCTGCTAAATAATGTGTGCCTAATATATATTCCCTTCAGTTCCTAAATATAAGATATATTTAACTAATTTGATAAGATTAATAATGTTACTTAAATTAGTTAAAATCGCATAATATTACTAAAACTTCCTAACCACATTTTTTTCATTCTTACTCTTCCTTTCTTGGTTATTTATTATTTGTGAGTATTAATAGGGATAATTTAGGAAAAATATGATAAAAAATAGAATGAGATATTATATTTAGAAATAAATTCACTTCCTCAAATATGTCCTATATTTAGGAAAGGAACGGAGGGAGTATCATTCTCTTCACGTAAATATATATATATATATATATATATCATTCTCTTCCGGTTAATGTTTTGTTCATTTGTGTTTGGCATTATGATAAACCATGTCTACTTAGGCGCAACCTTAATTTTCACAAAAATTCTGGATTTTAATTAAACTTCTGCATATTAAATAATCATCGCCAATATGAAATATAAAATTTAGAGCAACACCAAACCATCAACCTCTACAAGCTACATGCTCTCCGAAATCTTGAATTAAGCACAACTATTAAGTGATTATTCAATCTCAACCACAAAATTAAAAATTTAACATAAATGTGGAGAAGAAGACATTAATTATTTATATTTCCTCAACAACAACAAACCTTATTCCATTACGTGGAATTAACTACATGGATCACACAACGTGATACACAATGATAACTTAAATAACAATGATAGTGTGTCTGCTTCAAGTATCAAAGGAATATTCAGATAAAAAGAAGTACCCAAGTAATATAACAAGTTGATGGGAAATCCCCAAATTAAAAAAAAAAAAAAAAAATCTAGAAAGGTTGTCATCAAACTTCAATTTCTCTTTTCCATGTCGGGTAATCTTTAATGAACTCTCATCCGTAAGTTTATTGCTCTCACACTTTAGACATTACCAGTCTTAAATCACGCAAATCTAAGAGGTGGTTGGCTTCAATGTGTTGCCAATGTCAATCACAAAACGATATTTGACATCGGCTTTAAGGACACGCTCTATTGCAGTATTCACATAATCCACTGGAATAACTTCAATGTCAGGTTTCACATTGTGCTCCGCAGCAAAATCTAACATTTCTTGTGTCTCCGTCAACCCTCCCACATAACTCCCTGCTACCATCTTTCTCCCTGCCAATATATACATATTTATATTGTTAGAATATTTGTAAGCTTCACAGTACATGTTATTTAAATCTTCAAATCATTCTCCAGTGAAATTCAATTTTTTTTTTCTGTAACAAATTATTGTCTTACACTACTTACCCCTAAGTAAAGTGGACACTGGCAGTTCCAGAGGCTTTTCAGGTGAACCCACCAACACGATTTTACCATTGAACTTCAACAGACCAATCAGAGGCCCCAGAGGATGGTGTGCAGAAACTGTGTCAATGATTCCATCCAAAGTCCCCATTGCAGCCTGGACACACACACACAGAGACAAGTGAACAGAAAATTAGAAGGTCTGATTTTCCTTGTAACTATGTATTGTCTAATATTTCGATACTATTTCTGATCCTTACTATTACTATAAGAATTAGATAACTAATTTGTAGAGATTAATAAAGAAAATAACTTAGTTGTTTGTGAAAAATGTGTTGATTTTTGTAAACTACCATTCTTAACCACCACTTGCATTGGAACTACATTTGATAAAACATCCACACTAGGTGGACTAGTATTTAACAAAGTTAATTGAATTATATTTAGAATCAAAGTAAACTCCCTAACTAGTTTTTATATCTAGGACAGAATGGAAAATACGCAAAGCCTATTTGTCAGGAGGTACCGTACCTTCATCTGATCTTGCTCACGGCTGACAATAAAGGAGTCAGCTCCAAGATTTTCAATGGCCTCCTTCTTCTTGTTAGGAGATGTACTGATGACAGTGACCTTAGCCCCAAAGGCTTTGGCAAACTTGACAGCCATATGGCCAAGACCTCCAAGACCAACCACACCCACATGAAGGCCTGCCTTGTCAAGACCATAGTGCCTCAAAGAGCTATACACTGTGATGCCAGCACAATGCAGAGGAGCTGCAGCATCAAGAGGCAAAGCATCTGGAATGCGAACCACAAAGTGTTCATTAGCAACCATAGAATCCGAGTAACCTCCTTGTGTCCTAGTGCCATCTACATACTTAGAACCAGCAGTTTGAATTTGTTTTGAGCATTGGTTCTCACGGTCTTCTGAACAGCTTTCACATGAGCGACATGACCCAATCAAGTATCCCACACCAACCCTATCTCCAGCTTTGAATCTCTCTACCTTGCTTCCCACTTCTGTCACTATACCAGCAATCTCATGCCTGAATCACCAGCCACATCAATAATCAATAAATCAGTTAATATACTGCGTTGTCCTTAATATAAGACCTATTTATCTAATTTAATAAGCTTATAGATATTTGTTGTGTTAGTTAAAATCACATAATTTTATCAAACACCCTAATCATCTATCTTCGTCCCCATCATCCCTTTTTTGTTTGTTTGTTATTGAGGAGATCATAATTTGAGAAAAAGTTAGGAAAAATTAAAAAGATGTCTTATATTTAAGACCAAGTTCACCTCCCTAAATATGTCATATATTTAAGACCGGAGGAGTAATCCACATTCAACCTTGATATAGTCATATCACACTAGCTATCATTTACAAGTTTATTCAGATAGAGTGAATATATATAAACATATATATGTATATGCATACCCTGGTACAAGTGGATAGACGGTACTGCCCCAGTCGTTCTTGACCATGTTGGCGTCAGCGTGGCATATTCCACAATACATAACTTTAAGTCTCACATCTTTCTCTCCGGTTTCCCTGCAGAAATGAAAGGGTTGATTTCAACAACAAAAAAATGACGGAACAGAGGATTGATAAAAGCGATGATCAGCATTATAATGAAGCAGCCATGGATGTGTTTGTGTTTGTGTGTGTGTGTGTGATGTACCTTCGAGAGAAGTTGAAAGGGGAGAGAATCCCAGATGGGTCCCTAGCTGCCCATCCAAAAGCCTTCCTTGGATGCTCAAACTCATGTTGTTGTTCTGCCATCATTTGGATCTGTTTGTGCTGTTATGATTTGTATCAGTCACGCTAGCAAAGACAACAAGGTATATAGAACAAGAAGTGGATACGAACGAGGTATGTAAGAAATAAACGTGAGAGCTTTGAGAAAGAAAGAAGGCACGAATGAGGTATGAGGAATGAAAGAGGTGCTACTTATAAGTAATTTCAGGGCCGTCAACGCCTCCATCGGTAGTAAAAAAAAAAAAAAAAAAAAGGTAGAGGTGTGCGGTCTGTACGTATTCATGAGTCATGATCACATTATTTCAAATAAGAAGTTAAATTATATATTAAAATGATAAAATATCACAAAGTGTCAATGACGCACATGACTTCAACGGTTGTGACGGCCTTGCTTTTCATGAGAATAATATTATAATTATTATTTATGTATCGCAAGTATAATTAATTATAACCTGTAATTTTAGAGATATAAACATATATATAGATATATACATAAGAGTAAATGTACTAATAGCTTCTCCAGTGTGTCTGTGTATCGCGCAAGGAAGTGAACATCAGAATGAGATGTTTAGTGGTGTCAATATCATGGTATAAATAAAGGGACAATTGCACATAGGTCCCAAATAAGAGAATTAATTTCAGGGAGGTCCCAATGAGTTGTTAATAACAGCTATTAACAACTGCAATAGCCTTGATTAACAAGTGAAGGAGTTGTTAATGGACCTGTCTGAAATTAATTCTCTTACTTGGGACCTATTTGCAATTCTCCCATAAATAAATCTCTCAGGATCGGATGAGACAAGAAAATACGTGTAGAGGAGAAAAGGAAATGGAGTGAGAGTATAGGAGGCAGAAGGATGAGAATAAGTGAGAAATTGATTTAAAAAAGGCATTTAGAAAAAGCAGATAGACGAATGAGGTATGGCAGGCGAACGATGTCTCTGTCTTGACCCGGACGAGGTCGATCGGTGACTCGGTCTTGCTACTTCTCAGGGGAATTATTGAAAAAAAATACTATTAAAATAACTCCAACATGCATAAAGGGCACATGCCACGTGGAGCCACGGTCAAAGGATGTCTCTCTCATAACCTTTGACCTTATGGGGTCGTCAAGTACGACCAGAGACTCATTAACTGGAGGCGGCCTGGTCTGAAAGTAGACCTCAGGTTAAATATGACAGCCTCTAGTCAGCTCATCTAGAAGAAATTTGAAGCCGAAGCAAAAGCCTTATAGGCTAATGCTATACAGTTCGATCCACGCTAAGTGTCAACCCTTTTAATTAAAATAAAGAAGAAATTGGATGACGGGCTGCACTGGGTTTGATCCATGAGACTGGTATAGTTAGTTAATGATCATAACTTCAAAGAAAGGGTTGAGATATTTGATATATATGTAATTTGAAGGGAAAGAAGATAGGAGGATGATTTAAACTTAAGAAAGATCCATATGACAAAACAAACACCTTCCCGTAAAAGAATCACATAATAAATATTCATAATTTTTAACATGATAATCCAACCAAACAAACTTGGAAGAGGCATTAAAACAAACATATATATATATATATATATAGAGAGAGAGGAAAGAAGAAGGATTACATGGAGAAGGCGTGGTGGGGCCGAAGGGCGATTCCGGGAAGTAGTGGCACTGTGAATCGGAGCTGTTGTAAAGAATAGTGAAGCTGCCAGTGACGGAAGGCGGCGGTGAAATGGAAGAGCTGAAGGAAGCAAAGAAAGAATCATACTACTTATTAATTACTAACTTCTCCGGCGACTCTTCTTCTTCTTCTTCTGCGGTGACCTTTTGGTTTGCCGATATGAGATCTCTGAGTGCCCGTGTTCGTTGACCAAGATTTTTAAGCGCCAGCCTGCACGGATAGAGTGTGATTTCCGAATTATGCTTGTGCTTCCTTCTCGACTGCTCCTATATGTATAAATGTTTTCTTTAATTAAATTCTACACAACTTCAATGAACTTTGGGTAATTTACATCTAATTCCCTTAAGGTTGCAAAATTTAAATTTAACCCCTAACTTTTTTCTTTTTTCTTTTTTATAAACCATTGGTCTGTCACTTATTGTACTCTTTTTAATGATAATTGCCACATCACATTTTTTTTATAAAATAAAATTTAGGAAAGGAGTGGGGCTCACCCACAATCTTAGGGCACAACTTCTAACTCATGATCCACTGGAGCTTGTAATCCTTGTGGGCTTTGGAACTGATAAGCAAGCCTCTTTTTCTGTTAACACATGTGGATTTCATCCAAGTTCATACGCTTAGATGTGTAAATGACACCCAAGATTAGAACTATAACTAAGTGATACTCCCTAAGATTCGAACACCGCCAAGATGGTCGAATGTCCAAACATTTCGTTAGTTGAACCCACGGACATGGGTAATTGCAACATCACATTAATGTAATTACAGTATTATGATACTTACTACTGTTACCATAAGATCTATATGGTTATATCAACACATAGTTTTGGTCTAATGGTATTTAACCTTGTTGAATCTCAATGTAAGAAAATTGCCTTGAGATGTGAAGTCACGAACTCTAAAATTGGAGTAATCAGTCACTTTAATACCTGATGATAAGATTATAAATAACGGTTAAAGGGCATTTTTGCCCCAGAAGTTTTCTCATAGAAGCTATGGGTGTCTGGAAGTTCTTGAGAGGGCAATATTGCCCCAGAAGTAAAAAAATGGGGCAATGTCACTCCCTCAGTTAACTAGGTAATGGTCAACAGTTAGTTGACCACAATCTGCAGAGGTGGCTTGCTTATGTGGCACACCTCACACTTCTTTTGCCAAGTCAGATTTTTGTGTTTTTTTTAAAAAATCTTTGCCCTCTCATCTATCCTCTCCAAGTCAGATTTTTGTGAAACTTTTTTAGCCAAAAAAAGCTCTTCTCAATCTCCCAACTCCCAATCTCTCATCTCATCCAACATTGTTCATCATTGTTCAAGAAGCCCAACTCAAACCCATCACATCTGAAACTTAGCATAAAGCGAAGGAAGGAAAGGATGATCAAGCATCTTCAAAATCCCCCTCTCCATCTCCGCCCTCACCGATTTCTTCTTCATCGCATAAAAATCAGTGCCGTTTTGGTGGTCGTCATCGTTGTCATTGTGGAGACGGCAGAGGTAGACGGTGCCGATGTCGCCTTGGCCGATGCGGTGGAGGAGGTAGAAGTCGCAGAAGGTGAGGCCGGATTTGGGAGGAGTGGTAAGGCTTGAGGGACAGGAAGCTATCTGGTGAGGAAGTAGGGAGGAGTTTGAAGGAGAGGTGGAAGTCTACCATGGTAGTAGGAGACAAGCTTTGCTCATGGAAAGAAGAAGAAGAAGAAGAAGAAGAAGAAGGTGAAATTAGGCGTGGGAATAAGAAGGTTTAAATGGATACCTCCTCCCATCTCGTCTTCTCTTTCTCTGCTCTCTGTTTTGCCTTGTCTTTCCTTTGATTCTATTGTTAACGAGCCTCACCTCCTTCTTTCAATTAGATTTCCAAACCCATCATTGTTTAGAAAGCCCCCTTCGATTCTTATTCACGGTGTTTTTTTTATGTGTTTATAGTTCTTCATTTTATCTTCTTGCCTTGCATCTGATTGACTTATGGTATGATTTTCTAACTTTGCAGGGAGATTGAATAAGGTGGATATTCACTAGCTTGAATTCTTGATGTGTTGTGAATGTTTGTTTTGGATGATGGCGGTGTCCAACAAAGACGCCGCCACCATCCTCTTATTCGACTGGGTTCCAACAACATATCTCCCCCAAGTCTTTTAGCTATGGTTGGTGAGGGTAAGAGTGAAGAGGGTGGAGTTGTTTGATGGTTTTTGAGGAGGTGTTTTTTTTTCGATTGTTCAAAACCCTATGGCCAGGCTGTTCTGAAGCTTTTTTTGTTTTTTTAAAGAAAATGACGAAAATGACTTGGCACATTATCTAGTGAAATATTTGGCAAAACATGTTATATTTCAGTTCTAACTTAGCATATACTAAGTCAGCAGTTAAATATAACGGTCAAAATTAACGGAGGGGCAACATTGCCCTATTTTTTTAATTTCCGGGGCAACATTGCCCTCTCAAGAACTTCCAAACACCCATAATTCCTCTGAGAAAACTTCTGGGACAAAAATGCCCTTTAACCCTATAAATAAGTGCTAGTCACTTGATGATAATAGAAAATCATTCAAATGCATTTTCAACCATAATGTTCAGATTGTAACTATATATTTTAAAATAAAAAAAATCATGTTTTATAAGCTAACAATAAGAAAATTATATTTCTTTTAGATTTTATACACATAAAAATAATTTATTTTTTAAAATAATAAATGTAAAACATAAATTTAATCGTTCAAATTAGACATAAAAAATATGTGCACTCACAACGAATTTTTAGTGCCATTAATATATGTAGTAATAAGGCTAAATTTTACAAAACCCTTCTGAAGTTTGGTGCGATTGTATATATCGCCATCGACATTTCAAAGTTCAAATTTAGGGTTAAATACCAACTTTTTTTCTGAAGTATTCGCTAGGTAATGATTTTGTCCCAAAAGATTTTTGGGGGCAAATGTAGCCTAAGAAGTATGAAAAGTGTAGCAATGTCGTCCAAACTAACGGAAGCATTAACAAATTTCACGTCATGATCAATGCCAAGATAAATATGAATCATTTTTGTTCTGCAACTTTTTCTTGATGAGGGATTTTGCCTCAGGAGTTTTTTAAACTCTCAAGGCAACATTGCACCCCAGAACACTTTCGAGACTAAATTTGTCCTCAATCGAGGAAAATTTTTGGGATAAAAATGGTTCATCTTTATTCTAACGTAAACCATAACGTGAAGTCTGTTAATGCCTATGTTAACTCATGGCAACATTGCTACATTTTTCGTACTTCCGGGGCAATATTGGTCACAGAAAAACTTCTGAGGCAGAATCGCAACTCAACGAATTGTTCTAGGGTAAAATTGGTATTTAACCTTTGAATTTAACCTTATGAACTTTTATTTTTCATTATGAACCCCTCGTTAATTTATCTATATCTTTTGACGGAAGTCGTGCGCCATGTCTTATTAACATAAGATACCTCATCATATCTTACGATGCATACTGTTAAGGTTATTATGAGACTTGGAAGAGATTTAAGCTGCAAAGAGATAAAAACATTGAGGTTTAGAGTTTAACATGATAAAACTACATTTTAACCCTTATATGAAAATTATGTAGTTACGATAAAATTATTAATCCAATTTAAGATGTCACATATGATGGCATGTAGGATTTGAGATGTCTTATATTAGTTTAACATGACAATTTATGTCAAAAGTAACGATAATTTTGTGGTAGGAGATCAATAATAAAAAATAAAAGTTTAGGGGGTTACATGCAGTTATCCTATGATTTGGGGTGGTTTGTAGAATTTAGCCAAGCAATAATGTGTTGTTGCCGCATTTCACCCACTTGACATTTCATACTAGGGAAAATTCCAAATAAATACCCTTCGAATATCAAAAGGACAAAAAGGTACCTCCAATATACAAAATGACATAAAAGGGATTGTTCCCAATTTGGAATAAACAATTTTAAGGCAAAAAGACCAAAATGCCCCTGTCTCCATTCACTTTCAAAGTGAAGTGGTTAATGGCTATACTAGAGTGGTTAATCGCTATACTGAAGTGGTTAATTGCTATACTAGAGTGGTTAACGACTTTCACAATTATAAGAGTATTTGAGCCCAACTAATGAATTAGTGAAGTAGTTAATGTCTATACTTGAGTGGTTAATCGCTATACTGAAATGGTTAATTGCTATACTAGAGTAGTTAACAACTTTCTCAAAAACAAGCATAACTAATGAATCAGCGAAGTGGTTAATGGATATACTAGAGTGGTTAATCGCTATACAGGAGTGGTTAATGGCCATACCTGAGTGGTTAATCGAGACAGGGGCATTTTGGTCTTTTTATCTTAAAATTGTTTATTCCAAATTAGGAACGATCCCTTTCATGTCCTTTTGTATATTGGAGGTACCTTTTTGTCCTTTTGATATTCAAAGGGTATTTATTTGGAATTTTCCCATCATACTAGCGCTCTCTATTTTTTAAAAACAAAAATTCAAATGGGGGCCAAATCCATCATTTGGGGGAAATTTTCTAAAACTTTATCTCACATCTCCTCCAAAATTGAAGGGATTTGAAGTTGAAGGATGTATTTTTGTCTTGAGGTGTCTAAAATGCACTCTATTTTTATTTAAAAAAAAAAAAAATCCAATCCAGACGGTCACCGAATGTTGTTTGCCTCTTGCCTTTGTTGTAGATGGAATCGAGTAACATTAGGGTTATTATTTATTTTACTTTCAATTGTTTTGTAAGTACTTATTTAAGCTCTATATCTTGGTGTACTACTTTATGAACATTGGCTTATTTAATAACATCATTTTGTCCTTTTCTTAAAAAAAAAATGGAAGATTGCACCTGCCACTGTGCTATTCTCATTATTTTTCCTGTTGTTATAATTTTAGTGTGGCAATTTACTGCAACTGTATTATTCTCATCCCTTTCTTCTTCTTCTTTCCATAACTTAAATCTGGCAACTTTATTCAACCACGGGAAACTCCAACAATATTTATAGTTATTTTTATCATAATAATATTTATAATTATTAATGATTATATAGAAATAGGTTATAAGTGTGATTATAAAATATAATTTTTATATGTAATATTTGAAATTTAATATAATTATATTTACCAATTTGATTATTATAAAATCATATTATAATTTTATTTAAATAAAATAAGGGCAAAATTGTCCGTATGAAATATTTTTTTTATATCACCGTATAAAATTGTTTTCTCTCCCCCTCATAAACTAAATAATTAAGGTAACATTAAAACCCCTCCCTTCATCTGTCATTAATCCTAATAAGGTACTATGATATACAATCACTCCTCTCCCCTTCTCTGAGCCGAACAAACTTCTTCAATTTTTAAAAGTCAAATTGACAAATTTTTTCCTGCCCTCCGGTACTCTCCAAATCCTTCATACTAAATAGCCCCTTAGTAGCCAAAACTGATCATCTTCTCTTAAATATTATATAATAATCGTTTTATTAGTGTTATATGTTGATTTGTGTTTAGCAATATCGAACCATGTTTGACTGATGAAGCATTATACCTTTCATAAGAATTCTGGACTTTAATTAAGCTTGAGCCTAATTAATCAACACGATATATAAAATATAAAAGTTAGAGCGAATTGTACTAAGTATAAACTCTGGATATATTTTTATTTTTGATAATGAACTCTGGATATTGATTAACACGGCTTTGTGTCGTCAGAATTGCAATATGCCAAAAAAAAAATTAACTTTCAATATCCCTACCGTCATTCTCAGACAATAGATTTAGTGAGTATTCAATAAGAAGTAGTTGGCAAAGAGCCCCAAAACTAAAACATCTAAAATGGTTGTTATCAAACTTCATTTCCCATTTCCGTGATCGGTACTCTTTCATGAATTTTTTACCACAAAGCCTTTATTCATTTATTTGTACAAAATGCAACATCTAAAACATAACCCCTCGTAAAAAGTCAAGAAGAAATATACATAGTATCAACACAGCACAGATGATTCATTGTATCACCATATAAACTCTCAATATAGAAATATATAGGGACTGGCCATTTCAACTTGAATCACGCAAATTTAAGAGGATGTTGGCTTCAATGTGTTGCCAATATCAATCACAAAACGATATTTGACATCAGCTTTAAGGAGTCGCTCCACTGCGGTATTCACGTAATCCACTGGAATAATTTCTATATCAGGTTTCACATTGTGCTGAGCAGCAAAATCCAACATTTCTTGTGTCTCCTTCAACCCTCCTACATAACTCCCAGCTACCATCTTTCTCCCTGCCAATATATATTATTGGAACACATGTAAGCTTCACAATACATATATATTATAATTTTTTCAAATCATTATGCATAGTGCAAACCAGTATATATGCGACTGTAAGGTGTGCTACTACAAATATGGTAACTATTTTCTCACAGTACTTACCCTTAAGTAAAGAGAAAACTGGCAGGTCTAGAGGCTTTTCAGGTACACCCACAAATACAATTTTACCATTAGACCTCAACAAACTAATCAAAGGCCCTAGAGGATGGTGTGCAGAAACTGTGTCAATAATCCCATCCAAAGTCTCCATTGCAGCCTGTATAAAACAAAATGATGAGAAAAACACTACTCAAACTAATAGCTTATGTGCAGTAGAAATAACTTGGAAAATTCCAAATAAATACCTCTCGAATATCAAAAGGACAAAAAGGTACCTCCAATATACAAAATGACATAAAAGGGTTCGTTCCCAATTTGGGATAAACAATTTTAAGGCAAAAAGACCAAAATGCCCCTGTCTCCATTAACCACTCAGGTATAGCCATTAACCACTCTAGTATAGACATTAACCACTTCGTTGATTCATTAGTTAGGCTTGTTTTTGTGAAAGTTGTTAACTACTCTAGTATAGCAATTAACCACTTCAGTATAACGATTAACCACTCCAGTATAGTCATTAACTACTTCACTGATTTATTAGTTGGGCTCAAATACTCTTATATTTGTGAAAGTCGTTAACCACTCTAATATAGCAATTAACCACTTCAGTATAGCAATTAACCACTTCACTTTGAAAGTGAATGGAGACAGGGGTATTTTGGTCTTTTTACCTTAAAATTGTTTATCCCAAATTGGGAACGATCCCTTTTATGTCATTTTGTATATTGGAGGTACATTTTTGTCCTTTTGATATTCGATAGGTGTTTAGTTGGAATTTTCCCAAATAAGTTTCACACCAGACAACTGACCTAATATATGTTTGCCATATTTTGATACTCCTAAAAAATTATTTATAAGGCAGATATAGAATATTTTATTTGGTCCTATTTATTTGTCATGTTATTAAATTCTTTATATAAATGTACAATTTTACCTATCACTTATTATTTATTGACTTTGTTATCAAGTAATGTGTTGGATATTGAACATAGGTAAAGTTAGGATAAAGTTGGAAAATTGTTAGATTTTAAGACAGAATGAATGGTGTTTCATGTTTCCTTTTACTTATATGAAATACTTCATCTATTCCTAAATATAGGACCTATTTGGGGAGACGAATATGTTCCTAAATATAATATTTCTTTCTAATTTTTCTCAACTGTTTTCCCATATTATCCCCGTTGATAAAACTTAATAGTAAACAAGCAAGAAGAGATGTACATATGACATGAAACAAGCAAGGAGTATGTTATAAGTGACGTGTAGGATCAAAGTAGTATATGCTAAGTGCATTTGTGAGAGCTGATTACCAATTTACCATACCTGCATCTGATCTTGCTCACGGCTGACAATAAAGGAATCAGCGCCAAGATGTTCAATGGCTTCCTTCTTCTTGTTAGGAGATGTACTAATGACAGTGACCTTCGCTCCAAAGGCTTTGGCAAACTTGACAGCCATATGGCCAAGACCACCAAGACCAACCACACCCACATGAAGGCCTGGCTTGTCTAGACCATAGTGCCTCAAAGAGCTATACACTGTGATACCAGCACAATGCAGAGGAGCTGCAGCATCAAGAGGCAAAGCATCTGGAATGCGAACCACAAAGTGCTCATCAGCAACCATAGAATCCGAGTAGCCTCCTTGTGTCCTAGTGCCATCAACATACTTGGATCCAGAAGTTTGAATTTGTTTTGAGCATTGGTTCTCACAGTCGTCTGAACAGCTTTCACATGAACCACATGACCCAATCAAGTATCCCACACCAACCCTGTCTCCAACTTTGAATTTCTCTACCTTGCTTCCCACTTCTGTCACTATACCAGCAATCTCATGCCTGAATCACCAGCCACATCAATAATCAGTTAATATACTCCCTCCGATCGTTAATATAAAACATATTTATCTAATTTGATAAGATTAAGATATTTATTATATTAGTTAAAATCACATGATATTATCAAATACTCTAACCATTTATTTTCATCTCCACCCTCCCTCTTTTACTTGTTGGTTATTAAGGAGATCGATAAAGATAATTTGGGAAAAAGGTTGGGGAAAGTTAAAAAGATATCTTATACTTAGAACCAACCTCAACTCTCTGAATAGGTCATATATTTAAAATAAAAGGAGTAATTCACATTCAACCTTGATATAGTCATACCACACTAGCTATAAGTTACAAGTTATATATATATGCATATGCATACCCAGGTACAAGTGGATAGACGGTACTGCCCCAATCGTTCTTGACCATGTTGGCGTCAGCGTGGCATATTCCACAATACATAACTTTGAGTCTCACATCCTTCTCTCCGGTTTCCCTGCAGAAATGAAATGGTTGATATCAACAACAAAAAATGATGGAACAGAGGATTGATAATAGCGATGATCGCCATTATGATGGAACGGCGAAGGATGTGTTTGTGTGTGTATAATGTACCTTCGAGAGAAGTTGAAAGGAGAGAGAATTCCAGATGGGTCCCTGGCAGCCCATCCAAAGGCCTTCCTTGGATGCTCAAACTCATGTTGTTGTTCTGCCATCATTTGGATCTGTTTGTGCTGTTTTAATTTGTATCAGTCTCGCTAGCAAAGACAACAAGGTATATAGAAAAAGAAGTGGACACGGACGAGGTATTTGGGGAATAAACGTGAGGACTTTGAGAAGTATGAGAAAGAAACAAGAGACGAATGAGGTATGAGAAATGAAAGAATTGCTACTTATAATTTCAGGGCCGTACGACAATGCCACCACTGATGAAAAAAACTACAGTGGAAGTGTGCGGTCTTTACGTATTCCATGACGCACGTTGTTTCAACTTAAAAGTCAAATGATATGCTTATTAAAATGATAGTAAAATATTGCATAGTAGTGTCCATGACGCACATGACTTCAATGGTTGTGTCGGCTTCTTTTTCATGAGAATTATATTTCTAACCAATATTTATGTAGTGTAAGTATAATTATAAAGTATAAGAGTAAAACATACCAATAACCCTTCAATTTAAAGTATGTATATCCCCAGGAACTGAAGAAAGGACAGAATGAGATATTTAGTGTGGTGTCAATATCATGGTATAAATAAATCTCTCAGGATGAGACAAGAAGGTAAGTGTAGAGAAGTAAAGGAAATGGAGGAAGAGTATAGGAGGCAGAAGGAAGAGAATAAGTGAGAAATTGGTTTAAAAAAAGAAAAAGAATTTAGAGAAAGCAGACACGAATTAGGCATGGCGGGTGATGGAGGGTCTCTGTCTTGACGCTGACGAGTGACGAGGTCGATCGGTGACTTGGTCTTGATTTTCTCAGATGAGTTCTTGAAATGAAGAAAATTGAAATACCCCAAACATAACGGACACGTGGAGCACAGTCAAAGTCAAAGGATGTCTCGCTCATGAACTTTGACCCTACGGATCACCAAGTACGACTAAACTCGTTGAAAAATACAGTACCTCAGTTTAAACAAGACAGTCTATCATCTGATACAATCTAGAAGAAATCGGAGTTGCCAAGGAAGACAACTAATATCTATCTATCTAATAGAATACTACCTCCGGTCCTAATTATAAGAGTCAGTTGACTTTTTTTGAGGAGATTAAGGAAGCAAATTAGGCCTCTAAATCATAACATATCTGACATGTAATTAGATTATATAATAGTTTATAAGTAAAATAACTTAGTTTTGAAGAAAAAAGACAAATATAAACAATTTAAAATGGTGTATTTTGTATCCTTAATTTTTTCAAAAAAGTCAACTGGCTCTTATAATTAGGACCGGAGGGAGTACTAAGTTTTATTCCATGTCAATTACAAGTGGAAAGCACAGTTAACAAGTTATTAAGATTTATTAATACTACATCCGGTTCTAATTATAAGATTAAGTTATTTTTATTGTGGAGGTTAAAGAAGTAAATTAGACAACTAAAATATAATATATATATATATATATACACACACTACATGTAATTAGGTTATAAAGTAATTTATTTTGCATAATTAATTTTTCTAAAAAAATCAACTTGATTATATAATTCGGACTGGAGGAAGTATTAATTATATTCCTTAAAACCTGCATATATTTCTCTTCCTAAAATATCATACCGGGCTAAACCTGGTTTGATCCATGCGACTGGTCTAGTTAGTTCATGATCATAACTTCAAAGAAAATAAACCGTGAGTGCCAACCTGCGCGGACAGAGTGTGATTTCCAAATTAAGCATGTGCTTCCTTCTCCACGACTCCTATATGTATATATAGAGGTGTCCAAACCCGGGACCAGGACCGGGAACCCCCATTCCCGGATCCCGGTCCCCGGAAGGTGGCCAGGATCAAGATTGGATCCCGGTCCCGGGATTTCCCGGTAACACCGGGACCGGGATTTCTCAGTTTTTTGGGGATAAAAGAGAGAGGGAGAGAGAGGATTGAGGGAGGGAGGAAGAAGATTAGAAGAACAAGCCCTCACTAACCCATATTAATAATTTAGCAACGTGGTATCCTTAGATAATTGAATGAAAAAAAAAAGAAGAAATGACTTCACAATTTTGTTAATAATTTAGCAACATGGCTATTGCATAAAAGAGTAAAGAAGGCTCAAAAAAGATTTGGGCCTTAGGCACTATTTTGTTGTTGTTAATATTTGTTATCTTATAATATTTCTAATTTAATTAAAACTGTGATATCTACAATGAAATCCCTAAATAATGCACCTACTTGATATCTTATCAAGATCTTAATAAATTCCTTTAATTTTGCATAATGACTCCCCAAATATACCCAAAATATATATCAAATCTAATTAGAAATATCAACATTTAAAATATAAAGAAGTCCCTCTCTTGGATTAAATAAATATCAACATTTAAAAAAAATCCAGGACCGGGATTCCTGGCCCTAATCCCGGTTCTCGTCCCGGTCTCGGGAAATTTCCCGGTCCTGGTCCCGGGACTTTCCGGGATGGGAAATTCCCAGCCTAAACTTTCCGGGACCGGGACGGGAGGGCCGAGACCGGGACAACTTGGACACCCTATGTATTAAAGGGTTAAATATCATATTTGCCCCTGACGTGTGTAAGATGTATCATATCTACCTATGAAGTATTTTTGGGTTCAAATGTGCCCTTGAAGTATGAAAATAGATCAATTTTACCCTTGAAGTATGAAAATGGATCAATTTCGCCCTTTAACCGTTAAAAAACTCACGTTGACTGTTAAATAGTAGACGTTGACTGTTAATATTTTAACGGTTGAATGGCGAAATTGATCCATTTTCATACTTCGAAGGCACATTTGGACCCAAAAAGACTTCATGGGCAGATATGATACACCTTGCACACATCAGGGGCAAATATGACCTTTAACCCAAGTTTTAAAATTTAAATTTAACTACCGACACTTTTGTTATTTTTTTAAAAAAATAAACCCTTGGTCGTTCACTTATTATACTCTTTTTTATGATAATTGCTGCATCACAACAATATAATTATTTTTGGACTTAATCACATCAATATAATTATGAGTAATATGGCAGTGATTGTTACCATAAGATGAGTATTGTTAAATCAACACACAGTTCTTAGTATGAAAAAAAAATCAAAAAATAGTTGGTTTAATGGCTTAAGACCTTATTTTTTGGCCAGTAAGATACTTGTATTACCAAAATAGATCAAAGTCTGTACAACTTTATACAACATCATCCAATACCAGATCTAGCTTGAGGAAGCCTAGCCTCACATATATCAGAGTTTAAAATACTAGCAAGATGGGTTGGAGGAGTTGGAGCCCAACCTCCCCAAGACAACCCCTTTAAAGCTTCTTTGGCTAGCCAGTCATCTGCCAGATTACAAGAACGAGGAACAAAAGATAGTGCAATATCCTGATTTTGTTTGTAAATATCAGCAAGTTTTTCCACCAAAAAATTAGCATGCCAATCAGGGCATGATGATTTGTTCTTCACCGCATCCACTAAGAGTTTACAGTCAGATTCAATTTGAATCTTTCCCAAGCTTGCATCCTGTACACTTCTAGTTCCCTCCAAAAGAGCTATTGCTTCACATACAAAAGGTGATTGAGCATCACATCTCTTTGAACAAGTATTAATAACTTGACCTGCATCATTTCGAAGAATAAAGCCAATGCCACCAAGTTTGTTAGATTCAAAAAAAGCACCGTCAATGTTAAGTTTTAGCTCCCCCCCCTTGAGGGTAAAGCCCATCTAAAATTGGATGTAGATGTTCCTAACTTTTCTTGCATCAACTTAGTCCATCCTTTCACTGTCCAAAGGTTATTGACAATTTTGATGGACGAATTGATGACCCAATAAAAATAAGGACTCTTATTCTCATACAATTCACTGCATCTACTCTTCCAAATATTCCACAATAAGTAAGCTATAAGAGCTTGTGCAAATTCATCATCTTTGAGATTATCAAACATTAATGCAAGCCAATCCACAATTGTAGTCACATTCATATCAGAAATTTTAAGTCCCAAAGGACTTATAAACCAAATTCTTTTTACCCACTCACATAATAGCAACAAGTGTTCAATAGTTTCTGCAGCCACACAGCATTTCGTACAAACAGGAGAAGGAGAGCATTTTCTATTGAATAATGTTTCCATGGTTGGTAGAGCATTGTGACATACCCTTCAAAGTAAATGTCTCGCTTTTGGTTGTACTTTTAAAGCCCAGATTGATTTCCATATCCCTTGAGGGGGTGGCCGAGAGGTACTAGGCAAATTAGAGGTATTAGAGTTGTCTTTTGATTTTAACCATTTATACCCCAATTTCACAGTGTAATTGCCATTATTCCTTCCTAACCAATTCACTCTATCTTTCTTTATATGGTCAGGAACATTTATTCCATTCAAATTCCACTTTCCTTCTGAAATAACACTAGCTACATTCATGTTTACCATAGGGACAGGACAAAATTCTTGTGGGATTTGATACAAATTCACATTTGGTATCCATGCATCCCTCCAAAAGTCTATTCTAGCACCATCTCCCACCTGCCAAAACACATTATTTTCTAATATCTTCCTTCCAGCCAATAAACTATTCCATGCCCATGAGGCTCTACCCCCTTTCTTTGCAGACATAAATGGACAATGAGGGAAATAAATCCCCTTTAGTACTCTAACCCACAAGGCATCTGGTTCTGTGAGGATTCTCCAGCATTGCTTCCCTAAAAGGGCCAAAATAATTCCTGAAATTCTCTAAACCCCATTCCCCCTTCCTTCTTCCCTTTAGTCATCACAGCCCAAGATTTCCAATGAATTTTATTTCTTGTTTCTGAATCTCCCCACCAAAAATTAGCGATAATCCTATTCAACTCCTGGCATGTTTTTTTCGGAAATTGAAAGCAAGTCATAGAGTAGGTTGGAACTGCATTAGCCACAGCTTTTATTAGAGTTTCTTTTCCTGCTTGGGAAAGGAATTTTTCGTTCCAACCCAGGACTTTTTTCCTTACCTTGTCTCTCACAAAAGCCAACGCTTCATTCTTTGATCTATCCCATAAAATAGGAAGGCCTAAGTACTTCCCAGGGGAGTCCACTTGGGGGATTCCCAATGTGTCGCACACCTCCTCCTTTATTTCTTCAGAAGCCTTAACAGACATAAGCACATAGGATTTTTCTAAGTTTAAACATTGGCCAGAGGCTTTGCAATATTCCTCCCATAAGCTTTTCAAAATCAAACAATTATTTCTAGTAGCTTTAAGGAAAAAGATTGAGTCATCCGCAAAGAAGCAATGGGACAAAACAGGGCAATGTCTAGTAATATAAATCCCTTGCAAATCTCCCCTATCAACATGAGTAGTTATCATTCTAGAAAGAACATTAGCAACAAGAATAAACATATAAGGAGATAGAGGGTCTCCTTGCCTAAGACCCCTTTGAGGCATGAAGGTGTCAATAGTTCTCCCTTCAAGCTTCACAGAGAAGTTCACAGAAGACACACATTTCATGATTTTTGTTACCCAAGTAGCATCAAAGTTTAGCTTAATAAGCAAGGCTTCCAAAAAATCCCATTCAACCCTATCATAAGCTTTATTCATATCTATCTTGACTGCAGTATCATACATATCACTCCTAACACTTTTTAAATAGTGGAAAGCTTCATGAAATATAAAAATATTATCTTGGATAAGTCTCCCTGGGACAAATGCTCTCTGCTATTCAGTTACGATTCTTGGCATGATAAATCTCATTCTATTAGCTATAATTTTTTACACAACTTCATATCAATAATTGCACAAGCTAATAGGGCGAAAATGATTAACAGTTTCAGGAGCATCTATTTTGGGGATCAAAATCAGATTAGTATGATTCAACTTCTTTAAGTTCACCTCTTCACTAAAGAAATTTCTCACCATTTGGCAAACAGAGGGACCTATGACATCCCAAGAGTGTTGGTAGAAAAGTCCGGGAAATCCATCCGGCCCTGGGGCTTTTAGACTAACTAGTTGGAACACTGCAGTCCTAATTTCTTCATCCATCACAGGCAAGAGAAGTTGTTGATTGTCTTGTTCAGTCACTAGCGGCTCCACATAACTTAAAACTGATTGGAAATCTCACTCCCCAGCACCAGTAAACAACTCTCTATAAAATTGAATAAAGCAGTCACCAATTTCTTGTTGATTATCAATCCATTCCCCATTATTATTTTTTATTCTGACCACTTTGTTCCTTGCTCTATGCTGTAATGTTGTTTTATGAAAGAAACTAGTATTCGCATCGCCCCAGTTGAGCCAATTGACTCGAGCTCTTTGCGACCAGTATTTTTCTTCCCTCCCCCAAATTTCCTCTATTTGACCAACTATTCTATTTGCATTTTCAGCACCCTCTTCTGACCACTCCCCTTCATAACAAGTTCTTAACTCATTCATTAATCTTGTTAGTTCTTTTTTATTATTTAGGAATTCAATTTGACTCCATTTAACAAGCACCTCTCTCACCCTATCAAGATTATTCAAAAAGCATTCCATAACATCATTTCCCACTCCCACATTCTTCTCCCAATTATCAGACATAATATTTTTGAATTAAGGATGCTCCACCCAGCTCATTTCAAATCTAAATTCTTTAGGCCCTTTTACCCCCAAGTAATTAAGATAGATCAAAAGAGGAGAATGGTCTAAACCTATTGGTTCAAGGTTACATACCTGAGCATAAGGATAGATTTCACGCCAACCTCCATTGCAGATAGCTCGGTCCAATTGCTCCTTGACATTAGCTCCATTTAGCCACTTGTTTGACCAGGTGAACTGCATACCTTTGAATCCCAAGTCCATCAAATTACAGTTGATCATAAACTGATGAAAATCTTCAAAAGATGCCATCGACCGAACTCTACCTCCTTCTTTTTCAAAATCAAACAGCAATTCATTGAAGTCCCCAAAACAAATCCATGGTTGAGAATCACCAGGATTAAGCCTACTCATTTTCCTCCACCACTGTCCTCTGTCTTGTTCATTTGGAGGTCCATATACCAAAGTGATATATCCCGTAACTGGCTTTAATCCACCAAGCACTTCAAGATGAATAAAATTCTTCTCAGCATGTAAAATGTCAACCTGAACACCATCCTTCCACCATAACACTAATCCCCCACTCAAACCAACTGGGGGAACATAGTGAATGTTCTGAAACTGAAGCCTTCTCCTTAATCTATCTACCTTTTTGAAGTTAACTCTAGTTTCTGAGAGAAAAACCAGAGTAGGTCTATACTTGTTGCACAGGAATCTGAGATTCCTGCCTGTCAGGGATGACCCTAACCCCCTGACAGTTCCATCCTAATAGACTCATGGTGCCTGGGTGGTCATTATTAGACGACCACCAGACCTATTTTCAGCAGTAAAGACAAGTTCCTATGGTACTGATGCGAGCAAATCAAATCTTGAGCCTACCGGAACTTCTCTAATTGGAACTTCCACCAGCTTGTCTAGTCTCACCTTTCCTTTGCAACTTTTTTTTTCGCTTTCCCCCTTCTTCTCGATTCTTCTTTACCCTTCTTTTTCACTCCCTCTTTTTCTTTTTCCTTCAACCCTTTAGCTCTCTTTGCTTCCAATAATTACCATTCTTCCTCATTCTTCTCTTCAAAGACACCTTTGCTAACCCTTCAATCAGTATTCTTTCAGCAACATGTGAGTTTGTAGTTACCAGAGCTTGTGACATTTCATTTTCCTCTTCAGCAGGTAACTCTACTATGTATGGTTCCTTATTAGCTACTTCTTTCTTTCTCGGACTTCTAATAAATAATAGCCGTCTCATAGTCAGCCTTGAAGACTCAATTTCTACCCCCTTGTTACACTCTACTTGTGCCAATGCTTTAACATCATTCTCAGGAATTTGCAGGTTAGCGGATGTAACTGTTTGTTCCTTTGTACTTCGCATTGCAATGGTTGATGTGTCCAGTTCCACTAAGGGGCTTTTTTCCTTAATTTGCTCGTTACTAAGGGTACTGCTTCCCTTCAATTTTAAGTCAGATTTACCAGAATATTCCCCCAGCTCACGTAGCATATTCATACCCTTTTCTGGACTTGTTACTTCCTCTTCCGCTGCTTGGGCCTCTAAGCTAGTGTGGGCTTCTTTTTGGTGATTTTTAGTGATTTAAAGAGATATCCATCGAAATCACTTGAGACTTCTTTAATGGAGGGTTCTCCTCTTCAAGCCTTTTTTCCTTACCAGCTATCTGCATACCTACCACTCCAGCCATTTGATTGTCTCCTACACTTTGTTTTGAAGAGGAGGAGTCATTTGCTACCTCCACTTCTACAATCCCTCCTCTACCTTCTGTGATCTTTATAATAGCAGCCACTGCCCTCATCGTCCTAACACCCAAAGTAGCATTGTACAGAGGCTGTGAGGGGTCATTTTCCGCCATTACTGTATCCAACTCACAGGCATTTTGCTCATGTCCTAGTAGGCTAGTACTCCACATTTGTAGCAATAAGATTGTAACTTTTCGTATTTTACTTGCCCCTATACTCTATCTCTGTCAGGTCTCGGCACCCAAAAACCAGCAATCAGGGGCTTTGAAATATCTACATTAACTCTAATTTGAACAAATCCCCTAAACAAGGACTCGTTCAGTTTTGGGTCTTCAAAGCACACTACATCTCCAATTTTTGACCCCATTTTTAGAATGTTACGTTTTGTCAAGAGTGCTCTAGGTAGGTTGTGTACCTGGACCCAGAACAAGCAGTGAGACATATCTATTTCTTCGATTGTTGACCACGATGACCATTCCTGTAGGTTTAGCAAGTGACCGGATATGGTCCACGGACTGTCTCTCATTACACGATCATAATCTCTTTTTAACTTGAAAGAGAAAAAGTAGAGGTTATGGCCCGCAGAGTTAATTTCCACTTTCTCTTTTGGTGACCAAGCTCTATGGACCAGATCTTCAAAAGCTCCCCTGTTGACTGCACGTGAGGTGCACAGCTTCCCAACCAATAGCCATTCTCCTTCTGCCTTTGCTTCTTCATCATCCCAATCAAGTTGGAATTCCCGATTCTCCACCATTTCCACCTCCATCTTTTTTTTTTTTTGATCGCTGCAAGACCTTCTAAGCATACAAACCTAACCTTAACTCTTAAAAAGCTTTGACCTTTGATGAAATACCTTTGAGATCTGCGCTCTACTCACTTAAACACACTAGAAAGGCTTCTAAAAGATTCAGCTTGCTCATTGATTCGCTCAAAATACTCCATTCTCGCTCACTCACGAAATGGGTTTTTTCTCTCACCCTGGAGAGGTTTTTCTCTCACCTAGTCGAGAGGTTTTCAACTCCGTTAAAGTTGATCTTGAGACCTTGTTAAATATCATGAAGACAATTATCCTGAGATGAGAAGCCATAACTTCCGAAATTGGACTCAAATTTCTGATAATATGATTATGAATAAGTGATACTTACTGGTTGATAATATAAGCAAAATGATTTGTATCGTTTAAATCCATTTTCCACAGTTCAGATTGTTAGCTATTAATTTTTAAATAGAAATCATGTTTTTAAAACTAACAATAAAAAAATTAACTTTATTTTTTATTTTATACACATTATAATAATTTAATTTTTAAAATAATAAAAGTAAGAAATAATTTTAATCATTTAACTTAGACATAAAAATATGTCCAATGACAATATAATGGATTTTTTAGTGCCATTAATAATATATGTAAAAGCAATAATGCTTTGTTGCCGCGATTGACCAACTTGACAATTATTGCTCTCTATTTCTGAAAAATAAAAATTAAAAAGGGGGCCAAATCCAGCATGTGGGGGTCATTTTCTAAAATTTTCTCTCACATCCACTCCAAAATTGGTGGGATTTGAAGTGGAATAATGTACTTCTGTCCTGAGTCGTCTGAAATGCCTCTATTTGTATTTAATAAAAAACAATCCAATCCTGACGATCACCGAATGTTGTTTGCCTCTTGCCTTCGTTGGTCGATCGAATCGAGTAACATTAGGATTATTTTTTTCATCCACCTTTAATGGTTTTGTAGGTAATTATTTGTGCTCTATATTTTGGTATAATTTATATACATTGGCTTATTAACATCATTTTGTCTTTTTGTTCTTAAAAAAAAAAAAATTAAACATTGCAACTGCATCTGTGCTAGTCTTATGTTTTTTTCCCCTTTTTTTTAATTTAGTGTGGCAATTTACTGCAACTATATTATTCTCATGCCCTTTTTCTTCTTCAATTGCAACTGTGCTAATGGCATGTTTCTTTTTCCTTTTTTTTTTTTTGTAATTTTAGTGTGGAAATTTACTGCAACTGTATTATTCTCATGCCCTCCTCCTCCTCCTCAACAACATCATAATTTAAATCTAGCAATTTTATTCAACCACGGTCAATTCCAATAATATGTATAGTTATTTTGTATCATAACAATGTTTATAATTATTATTAAATACGTTATAAGTGTAATTATAAAATATAATTTTTATATATGATGATTGATGATGCTACCAAAATTTTAAATAAACTCCGCAAGTATGCTGGCCACAAAAATAGTAATTTGGCGAATCAAAGTCGATCCCACAGAGACACAAGATAATTTATTATTAAGTATTAAATCTCCTATTTTTGTATAAATTGAGCAAAACAAATTTGATTTTGAAGGAGTGATGAAAAATTAACTAAGATTATAAAAAAAAAATTACACGGAGTATATTCAAGCGTTAAGCAAACAACCTAAAGTCGCAATTCCCTTGTTTGCTTCTTAGATTTTATTTCCACTAAATTAATTATGCTTTAGTTTAATCAGTTAATCTAGGATATTAGTGTCAATAAATGCATGTTGATCCATTTATATCGTCATCTAGATTAATTATGCAATGTCTTACACAAATTAACCAAATGCAGTTTACATTGAAAACACTCTAATTTAATTATGCGGAGCTTCTATGTATATGTTAATCCTAGATGCAAATTAGATCAAAATCTAATTTCACATTATTTAATTTCATGGTCAATTTAAAAATCCCTTCGTCAAGTTCACTTTTAAATTCCCTAAACATGTTCAACGGTAGCCAATCACTAACCATAATTAATAATAGTAAGATTAAATAAACTATATTAAAATTAAGCATTAATAATAATTGGGAAAAATATCTAAGTCACAAACAAATTTATAATGCTCTAGGTAATAAAGAAGACTAGACCAAAATGGGTTCCAACAAAACCATCTCAACAAATAAGAGTTGAGAATCCCAAATTATTAAAAAAATAAGAAGAAAATCCGCAATTAATTTTACTGCTGCCCCCTACTTCTTTTCAATTCTTTTGTAAGCGATGATGATTATTATGATGAATAGTGTGCAGCTCCTCCTTGCTTCTTGCCGTACAGCATGCTCAATGAATCTCGATGAATAGTGAGCCACCTCCTTTCCTGTTTTCACGGTCGAGAAGTTAATTAGAATATGCGCGTGTTTGGGATGACTTTTTTCACCGTGATAACTGATAAGTCACTTTTCCAATGTGACCCTTCTTACTTATTTTTGTTTTTTTATATGTTTGACTTGGCTTATTTTGTGATGGATTTCTAACTCTAACTGAGCTTCTGGGATGAAATAAGAATTTGGAACTTCTAGCTTCTATGATGGGGCTACAATGGAATAAAGGGAAGAAAAGAAAGAGAAAAAGAAAGCAGGGGAGAAAAAAGAAAAGAAATAAAATGAGTAGAAAATTAGACTATTAAACCCTAAAATTCTTAAATAAGATATTTTCTTTTAATATAAAGTTTCATTTTTATCTCAAAAAATTTATCATAATAATCTCTAACTATTTTCTCCCACAATATTCTCCTTTGAGCTAAAAATATAATTTTTTCAAATTATTTTTCTTAATATAAGAGAGAAACTAATGCTTTAAAATCCTCAAAAACATCCAAAATTTCATTTTTTTTCTTTTTAAAATATAAGAATATATTCATATTATATATGTATTATTTAATAACAATTATGTTCTTTTTAGTAATTTTTCATCTAAACTTACTTTTCAAAATAATCATTCAAACGTGTTTCAAAAAGTGAGATTGAAAAAAGTTATTTCTATTAGCACAAATTCAAATAGAAATCACATAATAAAATCTGACTTTTATCCAATCTTTCTTCAAAAAAGGTTAAGAGTGAAAAAAGTCACTTCTCCACCGCCAATCCAAACACACCATAGGTCTCCATTCTTTTCTTTTGATTGATGCTGTTGTGGCTTCCAAAATCAACGCTTCCTTTTTTAAAATCAAAACTGCATCCATATCATAAAAGAAAATAAAGAAATATGATGCTAATAAATAATTAGACTAAAATTCCTTCATCTAAAAACCTCTTTTCCTTTTTTTTTTTTACTTTCCTATTTTAGTTAAATATAAGTTATTCTAAAAGAAATCTCTAAATAATGTGCCCAATTGATATCTTATCAACAAAATCTCTTATTTTTTTCAAATGATGACTCCCAAAATACAATAAAATATTTCTAAAAATCTACTAAATATGAAGAGTCATCACACCCCAACACTTGCATCTAATCTTGTCCTCAAGATTTTCAATTGTACCTCAACCAATAAGACCATGGAATCAAGATTTAAAAGTGAACATCACACAATTTGAAGCAGTTAAGACTATCAACAATTAATTTTCTTAAAAATCTTTTTCTCCTTCCACAAATGCAAGTACTAAGCCAATCAATTTGGCAAAAATAAATCACAATATAATGTCTTTCACTAGTCAAGTGTTTGCTATTTACTCTTAAGATAATTAAGGGCTTATGTTTCACTCAATTCCACCTATTGCTACCCACCTACCATAAGCTTGTTTGTCATCTCAGTCTCCACTATATTATCACATTGCACACACAAATTAAAAGTATTGTCAAGGGTTATAATGAATAAGGTAGGATGATAAAATCAAAGTGATATATGGAGGAATACTTCAATGAATGCTGAGCAATTTTAATTATGACAAAAAGAATGAAGGAATAATATATAGGAGCACATTTATTCTGAATCTAGATATTATTCCTTGGAACACCATAATCTCTCTCTCTTTTTTCTAATATTTTTTTCTTTTTTTTTAAACCTTTTTTTCTCATTTTTTTCTTTTCTTTCTTTCTTTCTTTCTTTTTTTTTTTTTTTTTGCTTTTTAATTCCACACATTCACATAATGCTTTCTTTTTTCTCTTTCTTGGGTATTAATTAGCACTTAACAAAGCAATAATGGGTAAGTAGGAATAAAAAAGGGTTAAAGGGCATCTTTACCCCGGAAGTTTTCCCAAAAGAGCTATGGATGTCTGGAAGTTCTTAAGAGGGCAATGTTGCCTCGGAAGTAGAAAAAAGGAGGGCAATGTCACCCCCTCCGTTAACTAACTTACGGTCAACGTCTTGTTGACCACAATCTGCTAATGTGGCGCGCCACACAATTAGAAAAAATCTGACAAATAGAAAAGCAACACTCAATCAAAATTTAATCCTGCTTAGTAACCACCTCAATCCAGCTGGCAAAGACGGAAACGACGTCCAACTCTCCCCTCTGCTAGGTCTCCTCATCACCTTTCCTTCAACTGACGAGGTCGAAAGCAAGAGCGATGATGCCACCGTCGATAAGGGGCCATATCCCCAGTACATGTTCTACCATAAGCAATTACAGAAGAATTTGAACCGCAGTTAATAAAAGCAGACTTTGATTGAACTTTCCCAATGGCTAGGATCACTGAAGTTTTCTCTAGATTTAGCACACAAAACAGTCCCTCCCTCCCCAGTGATGGCCATTCCTCAAGGATAACTTTAAGATGACTTCAAAACAATGGCAAATCTCAAAGGGGATGTAAAAAACCATTACAGTAGTAGCAGAGAAAGTAAAATCAGCATAAGCTCACGAAGCCTACCCTCCCAATTCAAAGGAACCCCTTACATCCAAGATTTTAAAAAAGCAAATCAAGTTCATAGACACACGGAAAATCATCTACTGCATATGAATTTACCCTTGGGATGCCATGTGATCTAGAATAGTGAATGCAAGTGAAAGCCCACTTCAAGCTCTTGCTTATATGAATCAGTTTCCCATATCTGAATGAAGGTGAAGTCTAGGGACAAAAGGAGAAAAACCGGCGAGCAATGCAACACGTATGTATCACAATTCATAGTAAAGATAACACCTCATCAAACCTTAAGAGAGCAAAAGACTATGTTGCACCATCTTCTTCCCATGATGCCGCCACCGTCGAAAGGAAGAGCGGCCTTCGGATCTTAAGAGAGCAAAAGCCGTTGCTGCATCGTCGTCTTCTCATGATGCTGTCGCCATCGAAAGGAAGAGACGATGCTACATCATCCTCTTCCCATGATGCCGCCGTCTGTAACACCCCAAATTTTAGAAAATGGAAAATAAGAATTTATTTAAGGTCTGGGGATGTCATTGAGAAATTAAAAAGCCTTATAAATAAATTTATGAGGCCAGGTGTATTTTTAATAATTTTTAAGGCTTATCTTATTTATTAATTGAGGAAAAATATTTAAAAGATGAATTTAAATAAGGGAATATTCAAAACCTTGGGGTATTGTTTAATATTTAAAAAGTCTTATAAATAAATTTGGAAAATAAAATTATATCTAGAAAAATTATTTTGGGGACAAATTCAGGCTTATTTGTAAATGTGAATGATAAATAAAAATACCATTTAAGAGAAAAATGGAAAAAGGGAAATGAAAAAGATAATATCTGCCTCTAATTAAAAATATCTTCAGTTATAGTGGAAAGGGCAGAATGGTAAACTAACCTATTAAAATATCTTCTCTCCTTCCTTATCTTATTCCCACGTGTCCCTTCATTTTAATTATTTCTCCCTCTCTCATTTCTGATCATCACCACTCTCTTTCTCCCTCTATTCCCTGAGTCCTCTCTCGTTCTCACCTCCCTCCGTTTCCTTCGAGCACTTCAGCGGCGATTGACGGCAGACGATGCGATTGCCGACAGTGAGAAGCTCCAGAACACGTCCAAGGCTTGAGTAACTGTGGGAGCTTCCATTCCTCCGTCTTTCTCATCTTTTTGTCCGATTTCAGCGAGTTTGGGGGGGAAGAATCAATTCGAGTCTGAAGGATTTAAGGTTCTTAAACTCGTAGAATTGAGATTTGAGCTTCAATTTTGGGGATTTGGGGAAGATTCTGAATATTGGTTTGGTATTTGGCTGATAGGTGCAAAAACCCCAAAATCGGATATTGTTCATAGGCGATGATTTGGGCGACATTTCAAGCAATAACTAAACTAAATCTTAATTAAATGTGATTAGGAGTAAGGTTAAGTTCATAAAGTGTCTTGTATGCCAAGATTTTTTATGTTGGGTGAATTTAGTATTCCTATCTCTATTCCTCTATTCTGCCGATTTCCTTGCTTCTTGAGGATTTTGGTTTCTGTGATTGTGTTCCGATTATGATGAGGAAATGATTGAATGGATGTTGTAATTTCTGACTGTTCGATATAGGTTGTAATTGTTCAATTCTCTTCTCTTGTCTGCTCTGGTCGAATCTTATTTCCTCTATGTCGCTGATTGCTTGTTCATTGAGGGATATGTTTTGTGATTTGTGTTGTTTGCTTTGGGTTCTATTTTCTTCGGCTATATATTGAAGTAATCAGTGGAAATGTAGGCCTCTTGAACTCACTGTTGTTAAATTATTTATGAGGTAATTTACCCAATCTTTGATTGGTTATGATGATTTTAAGCTTAAAGCATTCACTGGTTATGTCTAGCTAAATGAATTGTTTAAGTTAGGGAAAGATGGCTCTTGGGTGCTATATTATTGTTCAAAGAAATGGAATAAGTTCAAAGTGTCAATCTATGATTTAAGGCTTCCAATTAGTTTACAATTGCTCAAAACTGAAGCTAAGAATTTGAAGGGAACTATAATCAAAAAATGAGGTGTAATACTGATTTTCTACTGATATATATACATATCTGTATGTATCTAAGTTTGAATTTATATTTGGTTGCAAAAGGTGAAAAGTAATGGGAAATGTAGATTGATCTGAAATCTGTTTTGATTGTATTAGAATGAAGTAGGGAGTTAAAATGATGAAACAAACAACTAAAGATGCTAGAATTTTAGAATGTGTTATTGTTTCTTTGATATGTTATTTAATCGAGGATTTGTAAGAAGGAAGGGTTATTGTAAGGTTCACATTATGAGAATTTAGAATGATAAAGCAAGTATTTATGTAGAATTGATTTTTAAGTATTAAGTTTTATAGGTTTCATAAATACAATCAAGGGAAGTATGCTTGGTGTCTGGTGATTTGGTTCAAATTAGAAATAGGAATTATTTTGGAAATGATTAAAGAAGGTAGAAGATGTGTTTGATAAGAATAAAGATTATTTCATATCCTTGTGAGAATAAGAGTTAGTTATTGGAGGATTATTGAAGTGGAATTCACATGAAGCATAGGGAGTTGATTCTTGAAATGGTAATTTAGTATATGGTAATTATTTTAAGGAGTTGAAATTATTTGAGGTTTAGTTAAAACTAAATTCAAATTTAAGAATTTGGAATATGACTATTTCTAAGTTGGGGAAATTCTTGGTTCCTTGATGTTGAGGATTTAATTAAAGTATTATTGAGGTCCAAAGATCCTTAGAATTATAGAGATGATGATTTAATTGTTGACATTTCCGAGGAAGTTGGAATATTTATGGAATACTAATGGATGTAGAGGTTAGTGTTATTATGATAAGAAATGTGATTTTAAGAATGATGAAGGTATAAATTTGTGTACTAGAATTATGAATTTTGAGTTTCAACTGTAGGGAATATTTCGGGGTTTTCAAGAATGATTTAAGATGGACAATTTGTGTAGAAGTAATTAAATAGGTTTATATTTTAAAGGTTTTCAAGTTTAAAAAAAGATGTAAACTTATAGATTTTAAGGAAAAGAGATTCTTTAGGGAATGCAAATGAACTTAAGACGTAAGTAAAAACAGTTTAAATTTTAAGTTAAGTCTTGGGGTTTATGTCCAATTTCTGCTATGAGAAGGAGCCTGTTTCAATTTCTTCTTGCTCCATTTCTGTATATAGATTGTTCTGGTTGGGAGTTGTGATTCTCATGGATTTGAGCCTTGAATGTATTGAAAAGTTTAGTGGGGTTCCTTAGACTAGGAAAATATATTATGGTTAGGGATTTATGAATCTCAAAACTGACATTTGCGGTCTCTGGGTCTCAAGCGACATATGTTATGAGATTTGGATTTGGGATTGTAAAGTTACTTAGTATATCTATATATATAAGTGATATTCAGTCTGTTGAAGCCAGAGCTTTCCGTATTAATGAGGAGATGTTATTCAAGTTAAATGTTGTATCGAGCATTAGTGAAAATGTATTGATTGTTGATGTTTATTTTGTGATTAACACAAAGTCTAGAAATGTTATTAGGTGAATGTGAATGAAGAGTAATCCTTACATTAAGTTTGAAATGGAACAAATTCTGTAAATAATAAATGTTTGGGAATTTAAAGAAATAATATAAGGTGGCAACAGATAAATAGAGGTTCAAATATTACTCTAGGTAATTGTAATTTTCTGGTTTAAGGTTTCTAAATAGTAGTAAGTGTTCAAGATTTCTAAAGGATGATGGTTAGCGTAGATTGAATGAAAATTATTGGAGTCTCTTGTCTTGATTTGCAATGTGATGAATATTAGAAGGACTAAATGGTTGTTTTGATGTGTTCTTCAAGACCTAAGTCTTTGTAATTTCAAATGGGTATTGATTATAATCAGGTTTGAATTTGAAAAGCTTTTATTTGACTGAAAATGGATAACTCTTGTATATGTCTATGAACCCAAGAACATAAGGAGTGATTTGGAGGTATAGGTGAATTAATGCTATGGTTAAAGACTAAATAGGATCTCTTGCTCTGTTTATGAATGGTTTTATTGTTGCACTTGGAATTTTAAAACTATTGTAATTAGGAAAGCTGATTGGTATAGCTATTTAGAGGTTTCAAGGTAGTAAACAAGCATTTCTGAAGGACTAAAGGATTAACTAAATTTGTATGATCATGTTTTGGATGATTATGTGATATTACGATTATATTAGGGATTTAGGAATTTTATGATCCCCATAATTGGTTTTTAGGGAATTAATAGTCAAACATTGAGAGTAAGAAATATAAATGGAATATATTAATTAAAAGTGATCTTTTAATCTTAAATAGTTAGGATATTTCTATTTTTGCGTATGCATTGTTTAATGACAGTGTGATTACCCATTAAGTTAGAAACTAGAAATTAAACATATATTAGAAAGAGAAGGGTAGAAATATATAACACCATAGGATCGTGAGAGACGCTAAATAATTATATAGAAATTTGGGTATTAATTTACTATTTATATTAAATGTCAATAGGTCTTGATAGTAACATAAGTTGAGGAGGTCGGTGGAAAGGAAATGAGCAAATAAGGACTAAGCTTGGAGTTCAGGTAGCAGTTTATCTCATTACACTAAATTGCATGTATAATTTTGTAATATCTGTTGCATTTAAGTGGTATGTCATTTATTCCTTAGTTGAAGTACTCCAGGTTTAGGTGGTTCGCTACCCCTTTGTCAAACCAGTTAGTTATAGCTTTAAATGTTATAACGAGAAGTCCTGCAGGTAGAACCTCCACTAGTTAACGAATATATCGTTACCAGTGGTTGGTAGGTGCTTATGTCATACAGAGTAATAGAATAAATGCTATCATTAATTTGCAAAGGTTTATAAAATGTATACATGTCAATGTATGCATAAAAGTTACAGTTAATGACATAAACTCCGTTGAACTGCTGTTTTTTAAAGAAGCTGGTAGATGGTAAGATGGTTGAGATAAGGCAGGAGTGTTGGAAGATGATTAGATGAAGGAATTAAGATTATGTTTTGAAAAGTAAGGTTATTTGTATATGATGTAAATTTAAATTATTAAATTGATAGTAAAAAGCATAGAAAATGGAATTGTATAAATCTATAAAAGAATTTATATTTCCCAAGCACTATGAATCAAGAATAGATACCCTGAGAGGGTTAGTGTACTATTAATTGTTTTATTAACCGCTTTATTTTATAAAGAATTTTAAATTGTTCCCATTTGTCTGAAAAGCCCATTCCAACTAACAGAAAGTTGGTTTTGTAACGCTTAAAATTTTCCTATTATACTATATCATTTTAATTGAATTATAACCACTTTTTAATGTCATAAGCCCAAAAATACGTAAAAATTTAAAACTTTTTCTTTCCAAGCAATATTCCACTATATTGCAGTTGGAATAGGCTTTTCGGACAAATTGAATAATTTAAAAACTCTTAATAAAATAAAGTGGTTAATAAAACAATCAAAAGTACGCTAACCCTATTAGGGTATTTATCCTCAATTCATAATAC
The DNA here is from genome assembly GCA_037074515.1 of Mimosa bimucronata. NCBI lineage: Eukaryota > Viridiplantae > Streptophyta > Magnoliopsida > Fabales > Fabaceae > Mimosa > Mimosa bimucronata. Next base: position 24,961,812 of record CM073447.1, read on the forward strand.
TTAAGAAATTTAAATCCCTTTCGAAATTTATACAATTCTAATTTCTATGCTTTCTACTATTAATTTAATAATTTAAAATTTACATCATATACAAATAACCTTCTTAAAATATTTACTACATCTTGCTTTTCAAATTAAAATCCTAATTTCTTCATCTACTCTTCTTCCCCAGCTAGCTTCTTTCAACCTGCTAAACTGAAAAATGTTTGGGGAACGGGGTGAGATTGGAAATCCCAATAGCAGTTTATTTCATTAACATATATGATCATACCAGCATTGTCATGTATATATTTCATAAAACTGTTCAAATGATGATAGTCTTACTCCTATTAATCTGTGTGCGATCCGCACCTACCAACCACTGATAACGATACTTTCGTTAACTAGTGGAGGCTCTACCTGCAGGACTTCTCGTTATAACAATCCCGTTATAACTAAACTGGTTTGGCAAAGGGGTAGCGAACCACCTAAGCCTGTAGTACTCCAACTGAGGAATAACAACTTACCAACTAAATGCAACAGTTATTACAAAATAATACATGCAATTTAATTGTTACTGAAATAAACTGCTACCTGAACTCCACGCTTGATCCTTATCTGGTCATTTCCTTTCCACTGACCTTCTCAATTTATGTTATTATCAGGACCTATTGACATTTAGTATAAATAATAAATTAATACCTAAACTTTTATATAATTAATCAGCGTCTCTCTTTCAGGTCCTAATGCACTTAATACTACCCATCTCTTTGTATTAGTGAAAGATTATAGTTTATTATAATTATCTTAACCCCTTTTTAAGATTAAAATGGTCAATTATAGATAATTTATTTCAATTAATAATTTTGATTCTCATTACTATCTTCTACTATATATATTAATTCCTTATTCTTGTACAGTAAAACCTTAATTTTATCAAAATCACAGCTCATAGCTGATTCACTGTTGTTACTGAAAATGTTGTTTAAGAAAACGGAAATAGAACAGAGGTTTCAACTTATTAAATCTAGTCCAACAACCACACCATACAAAATTTTAATTCCTAATTTTATCACTACTTCCTATTTTTATTATATGATTAAATCCTAGTCTCTACCTTAATTGCTAATCATAAAATTACCAGCAAACCTTATACAATCATTTACACAAATACCCAGAACCCGCACAACACAAGAAAATGCTAAATTGTAAATTCCCAAGTCCCAAAGGAAAACACCAACAAACAAATTAAAATCCATTCGATATCAGTATCAATCATAAAGCATTTTCCCAAAAGACCTTAACGGTTACCATAAATTAAATTAAATCATAACTTTATAAATCAATTCCCTCTCTTTAATTTGATTCTAAAGTTAATACTCCATAAACTTTAATCCTCAAGCCGACTACACAAGTCCATACTTCTACTAATTCTATTTTCCTCAATACATTGTAGCCTCTCCGTCATCATTCTCTTTATGAATTCAAGCCTAAAGAGAACAATCCTCATATCACGTAATTCTCAACAACAATTCTAATCCCAATTAATCATATTTAATTTCCTAACTTCCAGTATTATACCAAACATCTAATCACCTTATCTTACCACTTGAAATCCTTAAAACATTCTCCCTTCTGTATTTCAATTCCTCAACCTAAACTAATTGGTAATTTGAAATATTTTGTTGCTGACCAAGAAAAGGAAAAGTATATAAACTTAAGTCTTATTCTTCTGAAAGACCACAAGTGCATCATAACATAATATGTGTGTGTCTTCTTTATTCTTATAAAATTACTTGCCAATTAGAAACTATTGGCAGACCCAACACAAGTATAAGAATATCCCTACTAATTTTTAAATTAAACTTACCTTTTCCAAATCTGAAAATCTATCATCATAAAGTCCTCTTCACCATCAAGCACAGACCAAAGTACCATATTTCAAATATGGCAAAATCATTCCTTAAACTTTTATTTCTTAAGATTTCATTGCAATCAAACTAAGTCCCCAAATAATGAACAACCACTATCCTTTGTAACTAAGAAGATTGTGATCTGCCATCACTATCTCAAACCTTAAATTAAAGATCATAGGGTCACCTAGTCAAACCTCAACTTGCTTCCTTATCATAAATTCTTCTTTTCCTTTCTTTTCAATTATGGCCAAATACTTAAAATTCATTAGGAATATGCACTTATTAGAGTGACATCTCAAGGACTATCTACTACTCATCAATGAACATTATTGATCACAATCCAGACAAGCATAATTATAGAACTAAAAACACTAAAACTTCAGGCCTCATGAACGGAAACTCATATCTAAAACCAATACCAACTTACATCCAAATTTTCATTCCCTTTCTGTAACACTAAAAGTAAAGAAAATCCTTTAATCTAAATAAACTTTCATAGCCAAACAGTGCTCACACAAACACAACATTCAACCTCCAAATTGATTATCTCAATCAAATCTCTTTATCATAAATTCCTCTTCCATCTTCTACAACATCACATAAACCATCTGTTTCTTGGTTCTTCAAGAAACTTTAGCCACCTAAAAAAAACATTCCATCTTTGGAAACATAAACCAATAAGGTATTAAATCAGTTCCAACTTCAAATTCTTTCTCTTCACAAACACCCACACTAAATAATCCATTTCAATCCCAAAAACTAACCAACTCACCAATTCAAACCATTGTTCTTCCTTCTTAACGTAACGTTTATACTTCTACTCCAACTACTAGTTCAAACATCAATTAAACATTCACCATATACGCACAACGTACACTTTTACAATCCTTTCCCGATACAAACCAAAATCGGCATCATTATTCCCATACTTACATCCTATATTTTAACTATTGAAATTGTTTTAAACATGAAGAATAACAAACATAAATTTTCATTAAATTTCCATCTCCCATTCCAATTTCAAGATCTAACAGAAAATCATATTCAAACCTCATTAACCAACCTCAAACATCAAGTTTGGATTGATTTCTTAGATTTAAAATTCAATGCAACAAAACCCAATTCCTAATTGATTCTTCTTTGTATTGTAAAATACCTTTTATCTATCAGTTACTCAAGAACAGAGACAAGTAATCATCCATAACCATTTAGCATCAACTTCATAAATCCATACATGATCAACATTAATTTCCTAATCCCAAAAACTCCATTGACCACACGGCCAAAACAGAGGAGCAGATGAAAATCAAACCAAACATAACAACTTCAAACATCACAAATTTCTCCTCCCTTGCCATAAAAATACTTCGGCCAGCATAGCCCATTAAGAGAAAAATTACCACCATTTCACATTCAAGTTAATTTCTACTCAAATAAACTTCAATTTCCATTCCTTATGAACCAGAAATCAGTGGCTTAGGGGAACAAGAATTTGAAGAAACAGATGAGAAAGCAAGAACAAGAACCATCGGCCAAAACAGAGCAGGGAGAAGAAAAGAAAATTGAACAACAATTGTTATCTAATCATTATCAAGCAACTTAACAGGTAAATCAAAGCCTCAGTCAGAGCACAAATTCGACACCCAACATAGCACCACCGTCGGCTATCCAAGAACAGGGGAAGGAGAAGAACAGGAAAAATTCCAAAGACCTCAGAAATTACACATGCAACATCTCAAATTCACTTAAACTTACCCCTAATCACATTTAATTAAATTTCAATTCGAATTTTGCCCAGAAGACCCGAAGAACAGCGTCGGTGAACAGTGACAAGAAGGGAAATTTGGGGAAACTTGATTAATCCGATTCTATTGCTCAAATTTGTTCTTGGGGTTTGTTAATCGAACCATAAGCTTCAATTTCGCTAATTTGTAGCTTCTAAAACTTCCAAAATTTCGAGTTGATCCCTCTCCAAATCCTCACTCGATTCGGACCAAGAGAAGAAAAGAATAGAGAAAAGGAAGCTCACCTACGGTCACTCGAGCCTTACATGTGCTATGGAGCTTTTCGCAGCCGAAATCGCTGCCGTCGCCACCGCTGGCTGCCGTTAGAACTCGAAGAACACGGAGAGGAACAGAGGAACATATAGCACGAGAGGGAGAGAGTGAGGAAGGGACAGAAATGAAGGGAAATAAAGAAAGAGGAAGTGTATATATCAGAGGACACGTGGGGTTTATAAATTAAAGAGGGAGAGTTGATATTTTTAATAAGTGTTTTACCATTTTGCCCCTCATATTTTAACTAAAGATATTTTTGACTAGGGGCAGATATTGTCTTTTTCATTTCCTATTTTTTATTTCTCTCTCAAATTATAATTTTTTTACCATTATCATTTAGAAATATACCTAAATCTGTCCCCAAAATAATTTCTCTAGATATACTTTAATTTCTAAATTTATTTATAAGACTTTTTAAGTACTAAACAATACATCAAGGTTCTAAATATACTCTTATTTAAATCCATCTTCAAACTATTTTTCCTCAATTAATAAATTGAATAATTTTTAAAAATTATTAAAAATACATCTGGCCTCATAAATTTATTTATAAGGCTTTTTAATTTTTAAATGTTATTCCAAGTTCTTAAATAAATCCTTATTATCTCTTTTCTCCAAATTAAGTGTTGTCTTCTAATTAATTCTTATTGGTTTCTTCAAGAAAATAAGCTCTAAAATTATTAAAAATGCCTAAATGTCATAATTTATTTTTCAATGCTTTTTAATATTTTAGTAATATTCCAAAACCTTAAATAATTCCTTATTTCTTATTTTCTAAAATTTGGGGTGTTACAGGTTTAATCTTTTAAAAGAAAAAGTTTTAAATTTTCCATATTTTTAGGCTTCTGACATTGAAAAGTGGTTATAATTCAATTAAAAATTGCTATAATATAGTAGGAAATTCTAGGTGTTACACCGTCAAATCTGAACTAGGTAGGAGACAAAGCTAGGAAGACTGCATTGTGGCTTCGAAACATAGGTTCAAAATCTTAGATCCAGCGTGTCATGGAAATTGCTTCTTCCCCCTCTTAGCGTCGTCTTTTATTCTGCTTCTCTTGATCTCTTACGATCGTTTTGAAGGCGGCGATTACAGACATGTTCAAAACTAGCAGATCCCAAAGAAATTTTCTGACTTCCTAAGAGGATAAATCAATTTATCTTGAACCTCCATCCTATTATCCACAATCTTTCTTCCAAAAGGACCTTAAATGACACTAAAGATTATTGACGATCTAAAAATCACAAACAAGAAAAGGTAAAAATTGAAGGCAAGAGGCGACAAAAGAGGGCGGAGTCAGGGAGGGTTTTAGCAATTGGAGGGGGACGGGAATGGTGAAAGGCCAGCTCAGGTTTGCAGTAAGGGAAGGAAGAGATGAGTATATGCCAGATTAGATTGAAATAAGATGAGTTGGCGTGTTATAATTGCCATATAAGCGTGCCACATCAGTAGATTGTGGTCAACAAGACGTTGACCGTTAGCTAGTTAACGGGGGGTGACATTGCCCCCTCTTTGTACTTCTGAAGCAACATTGCCCTCTCAAGAATTTCCAGACACCCATAGCTCCTATGAGAAAACTTTCGAGGCAAAAATGCCCTTTAACCCATAAAAAAAGAACGCAAAAATATATGCACTTTTTCTTTAAAAAATTTTAGGCTCAAAGGGGGTGAATAATGGAATGTTGTGAAAGAGATGGCTATTTGGATAAATTGGCTATGAAAACGAATGCTTACATCATTTTTGTGCATGCAAGAGATTTAAGTCTCAAAGAGATTCAAGACAAGTTCTAGAGATGAAATTACAATAAATATATTAAGGCTTAAATGCCTCCCCAGTCTTTTGACATCAAAGAGTCATTTACCTAAATCATTTTTCTTTTCTATTTACTAACATTCTGATAAGATGAAATCAAATTCCAATCAAAATCAATTATTTTAAGTCCAAATCAATCCAAAAATTTTCAAAATTCACAGGTAAAATCAAAATCTAAGATCTTTCATCAAAATTTTCCTAAAAAGACATCTCGAAGACAAATAATGTAAAATCAAGGATACCCTCATCCCCACACTTAAATATCATATTATTCTTAATGTGAACATGTAACATTAAGTAGTGGAACTTAAGAGCGCATCCAAACCCAAGTGTAGAGATGACAAAAAAAAATTTCTCAAGTTCAACATCAATCAATCAATACAAGCAAGTGTCACAATAGTTAATTCTAACAATCAATCACATGCAAATATTAATTAGAGTCAGCATTCATTTCCAATAAAAATATTCAAATGAATAAAATCAAAGAAAAGTATAAGAGAACTCCGCTTCCTTTTTTTTTATCTACATTCTCAGCTTATGATCCATTGCTACCAAGTTGAGACATTATCTGGGGCTACAAAAATCCTACAATATCAAAACAAAACATTAAATCCAAAAACCTTGGGTTGTCTTCCAAGAAGCATTAAATTTAAAGTCTTCTGCAAGACTTTTCAAACAAATATCCAATCATAAGTATCAAACACTACAATCACCTTGTCTTAAATCCTTTTCAAGCAACAAGGTTTCATGTAAAATAAGTGATCATTCAAGTTAATTACTTGTACTTCTTCAATCATAGACAATCTCAAAGAAAAAGCAATTATTGAATTCAAATGAAGTATAACATGCTCATCTAAACAATTAGATGTACAACCTTTCAATAATAATGAGCATCCAACAAAATCAACTTGACTCTCATCAGTAAGAGTTAGAACATCAATAGGAGAATCACATATAATATCTTTAGGAACATTCACATCAATATGAGCGTCAAAATCACAATCATTAAGCTCCCCAGTTAGAACATGCATCTACTAGGCACTCATTGTTTCTCCTAAATCAATTTTCTGTTCATCATCACACCTCATGTTATCTATAGTCTCATACAATTTCACCTCTTCAACTTCCTCACAAAGATCATCATTAACTCCAAAAGTGGTCATCGTGCTTAAGGAATTATTTTGTATCATAGCTTCAAGCGATAAAACAATTTGACTTGTATAAACTCCCATATTTTAGACCCTTGATATAAATTCTTGTTGCTCATTCCTAAACTTCTCTGATGATTCCACTAGTTCCTCAAATAATATCTTAAAGTGAGACTCTTTCCTTGACTCTTGGAAAATTCTCTCAACATATGGATAGGGGGAAAATGTGGTGTCATTTCATTTGAATAGTATTCTAAATGTGGGTAACTTATACTGCTCCAAATTCCAACTAGGATTAAAATAATTGTCAAAATAAGTTTGCTGCCTAGTGAAATTCTCTCCTATGTAATTAGTGGTTGACCTAAATTGACAATCCTTAGATAAATGACCATCTCCATAGAAAGAACAAGAATACCAATCATATTGAGAGATATCAACATTTCCAGTCCAACCAGCATCTATATTCGCTTGTTTCCTTTTATCCACATGCATCTTTAATAAAGAACAGAGATTTGACAATATATCAATACATTGCTGTGAATAATCCATTTTTAATTTTTTTATGAAAATGAACAAAGAAAGAAAACAAAACAAACCACACGCAAGAAAAAAAATAAAAAAAAATCAACAAACTCAAACTTAAACTACTAAAGTATTTCTAATGCTAATTACCAATTGCTTTGAGTCCCTGGCAACGACACCAAAACTTGATGCTGCCAAAATTTTAGATAAGCTCAGCAAGTGAACGGGCCGCAAAAATAGTAATTTAGCGAATCAAGGTCAATCCCACAGAGACTCAAGATAATTGATTATTAGGCATTAAATCTCCTATTTTCGTTTAAATTGAGCAAAACAGAGTTGATTTTGAAGGAGTGATGAAAAATTAACCAATATTATAAAAAAAATTACACAGAGTAGATTTAAGTGTTAAATGAACAACCTAGAGTCACTATTCCCTTGTTTGCTTTTTAGATTTTATTCCCACTAAATTAATCATGCTTTAACTTAATCAGCTAATCTAGAATATTAATGTCTATAATTGCATGTCGGTCCATTTATATCCTCACTTAGATTAATTATGCAACATCTTACACAAATTAACTAGATGAAATTTATATTGGAAACACTCTAATTTGATTTTTCGGAACTTCTTGGTATATGTTAATCCTAGATGCAACTTAGATCAAAATCTACTTCCACATTATTTAATCTCATGGTCTATTTAAAATTCCCTCCGTCAAGTTCACTCTTTAATTCCCTAAACATGTTCAATGGTGGCCAATCACTAAATAACAATCAATAATAGCAAGATTAAATAAACTTGATTAAAATTAAGCATAATTAATAAGTGGGAAAAACTCTAGGTTACAAACAAGCTCATAGTGCTTGTAAAGAAGACTAGAAACACATGAGTTCCAATAAAATCATCTCAATAAATAAGAGTTGAGAATCTCAAAATATAAGAAAAATAAGGGAAAAAAAACCACAATTAATTTTAGTGCCACCTCCTTCTCCTTTTCAATTCTTTCGTGAGCGGCGGCGGCGATGATGGCGATTATGATGAACAGTATGCATCTCCTCCTTGCTTCTTGCCGTACAGTGTGCTTAATGAATCTCGATGAATAGTGCGCCACCTCCTTTCCTATTTTCGCGCTCAAGAAATTAAATCAGATTAGTAGGTCTCCATCCATTTCTTTTGACTGATGCTGTTGTGGCTTCCAAAATCAACGCTTCCTTTTTTAAAATCAATATCTGCATCCATATCATAAAAGAAAATAAGGAAATATGACGCTAATAAATAATTAAACTAAAATTCCTTAATCTAAAAACCTCTTTTCCTTTCTTTTTTTTACTTTCCAATTTTAATTAAAGATAAGTTATTCTAAAAAAAATCCTAAAATAATGTATCAAATTGATATCTTATCAAATCTCAACAAAACTTCTTTTTTTTAAATGATGACTCCCCAAATACGATAAAATATTTCTAAAAATCTACTAAATATGGAGAGTTATCAATTGAATATATATTACAATTATATTATTTACCAATTATGATCATTATAAAATCATATTATAATTTTAATTTAAATAAAATAAGGGCAAGATTGTCCGTATAAAATATTTTTTTATACCACTTTATAAAATTATTTTCCTTCCAAAAATTTTGTATTGAATTTGGATGCTAAAAAGTCACCCATATTTTAATGTTTGTTTACAATTGTCATCCTTTAATTGTTGCCTTTAGGCATGGTATTTTATAAGTTAATGCTTTCTGTGCAACGCACGGGGAAACACACGCTCGTCAATGCGACACTAAAATCCCTCTCCTCCCCCGTCATCAATCCAAACAGGGTAATGTAAAGTCCCTCCCCTCCCCTTCTCTAGTCAAACACAATATATACTTGTTCAGTTAATTTTTTTTTTACTCTTTTTACTCTTACATCTTATATTTGTTGACCACACATGTTCAATTTTTTAAAAATCAAACACAAATTTTTCCTGCCTTCTCTACCCTCCAAATCCCTCATACGAAATGGCCTTTTAGTGATAACCAAATTTCATTCCACTAGGATCATCACCTCTTAAATACTCCCTCCGCTCCTAAATATAAGATTACTTTGACTTTTTTTTGTGGAAGTTAAGGAAGCAAATTTGACCACCAAATTATAATATATGTCACATGTAATTAGATTATAGGTTAGCTTATAAGTATAATAAATTAGTTTTGAGGAAAAAAGGTAACTATATATAATTTAAAGTGATTAATTTTGCATCCTTGATTTCTCCAAAAAAAAGTCAAAGTGATCTTATAATTAGGACCGGAGGGAGTATTATATAAATTTCTTTCCAATGTGTTGTATGTTGACATGTGTTCAGCAATATTCGAACCAATTGTGACTGCTGAAGCATTACCTTACATAAGAATTCTGGACTTTAATTAAGCTTGAGCCTAATTAATCAACACAGATATAAAATATAAAAGCAGAGCGAATTATACTAAGTATAAACTCTGGATATTGATTAGCGTTGTTTTGTCTTTAGAATCTATGCAAAATGTAACACCTAAAATTTTCTACTATATTATAGCATTTTTAATTGAATTATAACCACTTTTCAATATCAGAAGCCCAAAAATACGGAAAATTTAAAATTTTTTCTTTTAAAACATTAAACCAACCTTCTATTGGTTGAAATGGGCTTTTCAGACAAATTGGAATAACTTACAACTCTTTATAAAAAAAAAGTGGTTCATAAAACAATTAAAAGTACACTAACCTTCTTAAGGAATCTATTCTTAATTCATAGTGCTTGGGAAATTTAAATCTCTTTATAAATTCATACAATTCTATTTCTATACTTTCTATTGTTAATTTAATAATTCAATTTTACAACATATACAAATAACATTACTAAAATACTTAACTACCATGGTAAAGCACTCTCGCAGATGTCCTTACTTTTAAAATTATAATCTTAATTTCTTCTTCTAATCATCTTCCAGCATTCCTGCCTTATCTCAACCATTCCACTATCTTTCAACTTCTCTGAAACAGCAATTTAACGCAGTTTATGTCATTAACTGTAACTTTTATGCATACATTGTCATGTATACATTTTATAAACTTTTACAAATTAATAATAGCATTTATCCTATTATTCTGGGTGACATAAGCACCTACCAACTACTGATAACGATATCCTCGTTAACTAGTGGAGGTTCTACCTGTAGGAGTTCCCGTTATAACTATCCTGTTATAACGTAACTAGATTGGCAAAGGGGTAGCGAACCACCTAAGCCTAGAGTACTCCAATTGAGGAATAAAAGACATACAACTTAAATATAACAGGTATTACAAAATTATACATGCAATTTAGTGTAATGAGATAAACTGCTACCTGGATACCCATGCTTAATCCTGATCTGCTTCTTCCTTTTCCACTGACCTCCTCAACTTATGTTACTATCAAGACCTATTTACATGTAATGTATAATAAATTAATACCTATATTCCTATATAATTATCCAGTGTCTCTCTCGAATCCTAATTTAATTAATACTACCCAAAGCTTATTTTCTTGACAAATTATGTTTTGCCCATATTCATTTTAGAACTATGACCATCCAAGATTATTTTAATAATTTACTTACATTAAACTTTCTTATCTTCTAATAATTGTCTTTCCTTTCTTGATTTGCTTTCCATAAAGAAATTCCCATATTAAATAATAATATAAAAATCTTCAATAAGCCATATATGTCATCATACACATAACTAAATGGAATAAATCTTACTAATCAACCAAATCATAGACTAACTAAATTCAATTAAACCCCAGTCATTCAACTTTTCTAAAATTTTCTCCTTTAACCTCAATATCAACAAAACAACCAAACAAAGAATCAACACCACGATAAGTCCATAATTCCTCAAAAATTATAAAACTTCAACATACCAGGAATGGAACATGGATTTCAAGCCAATAGACCTCTAAATCCTTAATACAGATTCCACACTTCAAACCTACTTTTCCAAAATTTCCAACAATTAACATCCATCACTCATATAAAATAAAAGAACTCTATTGCCTTGGATTCTATTAATCATAAAAAAATAGCAATACATCATATCTACACCTATACCCCTATTTTCTAATAAGTATAAATCCATTGCTCCTCGACATCATCATTATTATCATCATACCATTCTTTAACCATTTCGCATATTCTAAATTCTTAGACTATAAAGAACTAACTTAGAATCAACTTTATTTAATAGCCATTCTCTCCAATAATTCTCATTCAATCTATACTAACCATCATCCTTTAGAAATCTTGAACACTTACTACTATTTAGAAACCTCAAACCAGAAAATTACAATTACCTAGAGTAATATTTGAACCTCTACTTATCTCTTACCACCTTATATTATTTCTTTAAATTCCCAAACATTTCTTATTTACAAAATTTGTTCCATTTCAAACTTAATGTAAGGATTACTCTTCATTCACATTCACCTAACAACATCTCTAGACTTTATGTTAATCACAAAATAAACATCAACATTCAATACATATTCACTAATACTCGAAACAACATTTAACTTGAATAGCATCCCCTCATCAATACGGAAAGCTCTGGCTTCAACAGACCGAATATCACTTATATATATAGATATACTAAAAGTAACTTCACCATCCCCAAATCCAAATTTCATAACATATGTCGCTTGAAACCCAGAGACCGCAAACGTCAGTTTTGAGATTCATAAATCCCTAACCATAATATATTTTCCAAGTCTAAGAAACCCCACTAAACTTTTCAATACATTCAAGGCTCAAATCCATGAAAATCACAACTCCAAACCAAAACAATCTATATACAGGAATGGAGCAAGAAGAAATTGAGACAAACTCCTTCTCATAGCAGAAATTGGACATAAACCCCAAAACTCAACTTAAAATTTAAACTGTTTTTACTTACATCTTAAGTTCATTTGCATTCCCTAAAGAATCTCTTTTCCTTAAAATCTATAAGTTTACATCTTTGTTTAAACTTGATATAAATATTAAAGTCTAAAATACCAATCATGAACTTCAATGCACCTAAAATTCCAAACAAGGACTACACATACTAAATCCATTTCTTTTTAAACTTAATAGGAAGATTAATATCCAGTTTCATAATAATCTGTCATTCCATAACTCAAAATTGCTAATAAGTAATAACCATATACAGCACTTCCTAAGGTTAATCATAATTTCAGAAATTCAAGAAACAACACAACATATTTATTTACACCACATTATATACTTCCTTAACACCATCAATAATTTCCTAATCCCAAGTTAAAACATAAAACTAATCCTATTTCTTATTCCCAATCTATTAAAATTTTCATATCTATACTTAAGCTCCATTAGCCTAATAAAAGTCAAATTAATATGGCACTTTTTCATCAAACTCTCATCTCCTAAATTCCTCTTCTTCACTTACAATCCTTGATTCCATTCTTATCTTGCAATCCAACATCAACCAATTCCTTCAAATTCAATAAACCTCAAACATCATAACACACATATATCTACTTATATTCCTCATTTGCAAGATAGTCACAAAAACAAGACCTAATCTAGGTAGAAATTCAAATCCAACAATCTTCTCTAATATTCAACTAGGATTAAAATAGCATAATTCATTTCAATTTCTAGTTTAGTTTAATCCCATCCAGCTTTTATATCACATAACCAGTTCCTAACACTTTAATCATGACATTTCCAATTAAATCAGCACCTACCTATCTAATTCCATCCCTAACAAACAGAGCAACATTACACCAACTTCAATTCAATTTAAACATCACAAGATCTTCCCCCTGTCATTAAAACCCATCGGCCAACACAAGCAGAACAAAGAAAATTACCACACATACACATACTCAATTAAACCTCAACCCTACACCATCAAAAACCATTAGGTATCAACTCCATTTCCCTTTCATCATACATCAAAACATAATCACAGAGCAGGGACAGAAATTCGGCCAAAAACAGAGCAAAACAAGATAGGGAAGATTAAGAAAATGAAACAACTTTCATTAGGGTTCAATGACCACACGGCTGCAGCAACTACAAAGCAAGAAATCAAGAACAGAGAATGGAGAACAAAATCAGTAGAAATCCCCAAAGCTTCTGAAATTCTACTTACAACTCACTTTTAGCTAAGTTTAATTAATCTTTGGCTCAGTTTTAACCCAGAATCATTCCCAATTAACGCTAGAACAGTGACAAGAAAAAGGGATTTAATAGAAAATCGATCAAACAACAAAATACTACTCAAATCCTTTCCCAAAAGCCTTTAAATCGAAGCTTAAACTTCATTTTTATGGATTTGGAAACTTCCTGAACTCAAGAACTCGAATTGAACCCTCCCTAAAACCTCACTCGATTCAGGTCAGAAAGGAAGGAAAACGAAGGAGAAAAGGTTACCTAAGGACAACCCAAGCTTCTCGCATGTTCCATCATCCTTCGTCGCCGGTCGCCGTCGTCGGAGGCTGATGTCACCGTTGAAATCGAAGAACAGAAGACGAGAGGGAGAGGAACAGAGGGAGAGTGAACTGAGAGAGAGGAACTCGGGGAAGAGGAAGAGAGAGTGAAGAAAAATAAAGGAACACGTGGGAGTATATAAATTGAAGGGAAGGAGTTGATATTTTCAATGGGTATTTTACCATCTTGCCCTTCTTTTTATAACTGAAGATATTTTCAATTAGGGGTAGATATTATAATTCTCATTATCCTTTTACTATTTTGCCCTTCAATGGTAATTTTATTTACCATAACCATTTTCAGATAAATCTAAATTTACTCCCAAAATAATTTTTCTAGATATATTTTAATTCCCAAATTTATTTATAAGACTTTTTAAATAACAAACAATACCCCAAGGTTCCAAATATCCCCTTATTTAAATCCATCTTCTAACTATTTTTCCTCAATTAATAAAGAAAATAAGCCTTAAAAATCATTAAAAATACATCTGACCTCATAAATTTATTTATAAGGCTTTTTAATTTCTAGATGCTACCTCAAAACCTTAAATAACTCCTTATTTTCTATTTTCTAAAATTTGGGATGTTAAATAAAACATCAAACAAAATAACTTTCAATGTCCCTACAGTCATTATCTGACGCTATATTAAGTGAGTATTCAATAAGAAGTAGATGGCAAAAAGCCTCACACATAAAACATCTAAAACGGAATTGTCATCAAACGTCATTTTCCCATTTCCGTGATCGGTAATCTTTCATGAATTTACATTACCAAACCTTCATTCATTTATTTGTACAAAATACAACATCTAAAACATGACCCATCGCAAAAAGTCAAGAAGGAATAGCTATATAGTAAGAACACAATACAAATGACTTCTAATATCACCAAATAAACACTCAATATATAAATATAATATATGGGACAATTGCACTTAGGTCCCAAGCAAGAGAATTAATTTCAGAGAAGTCCTAAGGAGTTGTTAATGACAACTATTAACAACTGCAATAGCCTTGGTTAACAAGTGAAGAAGTTGTCAATGGACCTGTCTGAAATTAATTCTCTTGCTTGGGACCTATGTGCAATTCTCCTAATATATATTGACCTCACCGACTAGCCATTTAAACTTGAATCACGCAAATCTAAGAGGATGTTGGATTCAATGTGTTGCCAATATCAATCACAAAACGATATTTTACATCAGCTTTAAGGAGACGTTCCATTGCAGTGTTCACATAATCCACTGGAATAATTTCTATGTCAGGTTTCACATTGTGCTTAGCAGCAAAATCCATCATTTCTTGTGTTTCCTTCAACCCTCCTACATAACTCCCAGCTACCATCTTTCTCCCTGCCAATATATATTGTTAGAACATTTGTAAGCGTCACAATACATACATTTTCTAATCCTCAAATCATTACGCAGTGCAATTCAGTATTTATGAGATACTAAGGTGTATTGCTACAAATATGGTAATTATTTTCTCACACTACTTACCCTTGAGTAAAGTGAACACTGGCAGGTCTAGAGGCTTTTCAGGTGCACCTACCAATACAATTTTACCATTAGACCTCAACAAACCGATCAAAGGCCCCAGAGGATGTTGTGCAGAAACCGTGTCAATGATCCCATCCAAAGTCTCCATTGCAGCCTGAACAGATATATACAAGTATGAACACAAAATTAGAAGGTCCAAATTTCTTGTGAAAATGTATTGTGATTATAAAAACACAACTCTGCTTATGAGCAGCAGAAATAAGTCTAGCACTAGGCAACTAATCCAATATATTTTCTCCCATATTTCGATACTCCTGTAATCCTATTTATAGGCCAGAGATAGAAGATTTTATTTGGTGTTACTTATACGTCACGTTATTAAATATTTTATTTATATAAATGTACAATCTTATGTACATGTCATTCATTATGTGTGGATTTTGTTTTCATATAGTGTAGTATATATTAAATAGAGGTAAGGTTGGAAAATTGTTAGATTTTAAGGCAGAGTTAATGATATTGTAGGTTTTTCTTATTATGTGTGAAACTAATACAAATGACTTATAAATATGATCGTATCAGTATATGCTAAGCACATTTGTGAGAGATGATTACATACCTGCATCTGATCTTGCTCACGGCTGACAATAAAGGAATCAGCTCCAAGAAGTTCAGTGGCTTCCTTCTTTTTGTTAGGAGATGTACTAATGACAGTGACCTTAGCTCCAAAGGCTTTGGCAAACTTGACAGCCATATGGCCAAGACCACCAAGACCAACCACACCCACATGAAGGCCTGCCTTGTCAAGACCAAAATGCCTCAAAGAGCTATACACTGTGATCCCAGCACAAAGCAGGGGAGCTGCAACATCAAGAGTCAAAGCATCTGGAATGTGAACCACGAAGTGTTCGTCGACAACCATAAAGTCAGAGTAGCCTCCATGTGTCATAGTGCCATCACCATACTTAGAACCAGAAGTGAGTATTTGTTCTGAGCATTGGTTCTCAAGGTCCTCTGAACATCTTTGACATGACCGACATGACCCAACCAAGTATCCCACGCCAACCCTGTCTCCAGCTTTAAACTTTTCTACCTTGCTTCCCACTTCTGTCACCACACCAGCAATCTCATGCCTGTATGAAAATAAAATCAATGACTTTCACTTTCAACCTTCACATTCATATCACATTATCAGTTACAAATTTTATCAGAGAAGTGGATATGTGTATACACACACATTGTTGGAGAAACAAAGACGACTGGAGAGAAAATATGTGAGGCCAAGTAACTGAATGAATTTTATTAATCATCAGGCAATAGACTTTTGAAGCACATTTACAATAATAAATAAAACTGAGAAATTATTAACAACCAAATAAGTAAATTGGTGGAAAGTGGGATATACCGATATAATTGGATTACAAGGATATAACCAATTGGACTTATTCAAACTAACAAAAAAACAACATCAGTAATAAAATAAATAAACAAATGATCCTTGAAGCACGTAGCGTTCAATGTACATACCCAGGTACAAGGGGATAGACGGAAATGCCCCAATCGTTTTTTAGCATGCTGGCGTCGGTGTGGCATATTCCACAATACATAACTTTGAATCTCACATCTTTCTCTCCTGTTTCCCTGCGGAAATGATAGAACAGAGGATGGAAAAGTGAATATCATCAGCATCATAATGAAACAGACGTGTGTGTGTCTAAATATATATATATATATGATGTACCTTCGAGAGAAGTTGAAAGGAGAGAGAACACCAGATGAGTCCCTAGCTGCCAATCCAAAGGCCTTCCTTGGATGCTCACACTCATGTTGTATTCCTGCCATTTGAATCTGTTTTGTGCTGTTTCTGTATCAGTGCAGAGAGAAAGAATAAAGAAAAAGAAGTGGACAAGAATGAGGTGTGTGGTGTGTGTATAAGAGAAAGCAGAGATATGAATGAGGAAAGTGTGAAGGAGGTGCTATATATATATGTGATTGTGTACAAGTGAGACAAAGGGTGGGCTGTCTTGACGTATTTGATGACGCACACTATTTCACCTGGTCATGTCGGCATTTTTTCTTTCACCTGGTCATGTCGGAATTTTTCTTTTTCATTTTACACATTCGAAGATTCCAGCGGAATTATAAGTATTTAAAACAATATAAAGTTATGACCGTACATTTATTAAACTATCCATAGTAATGAAATCAGGACCGGACGGTCCTGCCAGGAACTAGCCAGACCGAGAGGGGAGCCGGTCCGGTTGAACCCCAACTCGGGGGGTTGGTAACCCGGGGAGACCCGCGGCGACTCGGTCCAACTCGAAAACTAACTCGGCCAACTCGCCGAGTTAGGCGAGCCACCGAGTTGCTTTTTTTTCACTCATCAGAGAAGCAGATCTGGATCGAAGGTTATCAGAAGGAACATATTAAGATCGGAGTTGGAGGTAGAAGAAGAAAGGGAGGAGGGAAAAAGGGGAGCATGGCCGAAACCTCACCATGTATTGAAAAATGAGAGAGAGAGATAGTTGTAGCCACCCGATTTTTTTATTTGAACATCTTTGTTGGCCGTAACGGCCTCGTTGTATTCATTCTCCTTCGTCGGCTGTCCCATGGTTTGCATCCATTTCCATCTCCATTGGTAGAAGGTCATGTGCTCTTTGATGGTGAAATTCAAACCTTAAGCTTGAGGGAGGAAAGAGATTAGGTGTGCTTTGATCGACTTATGAAAAAGTGACTTGTATATAAGTCAGATTGAAAATAAGTCAGATTGTGTAATGATTTTAATCTTTGGATGTGCTGTGTGAAAAGTGACTTATAAGTGACTTATTTTCCATAAGTCAGATTATGTATGTTTGGATAAATTGTGATTAGATGTGAAAAATAAGTAAGAATTTGTGGGCCCCACCTTATAAGTAACTTATAAGTCAGAAATAAGCTGTTTTAAACAGTTTATACTTATTTTGACTTATAAGTTATAAGTTACTTATAAGTCAGATTGACAATAAATCGAGATAAATATGCAAAATAAGCTACCAACAAAATAAGTTACTTTTACCTAAACTAAACATTTATTTTCCATAAATAAATCAAGCCAAATATATCCAATATAAACTTGCGTGTTGATAGATATAAAGAAAGAGATGAAAGACGTGACAGGAAAGTATGTAAAGAAGAGAGGGATTGTGGCTGAAATCACGTGGGGGAGAGGGAGTAAAAGCTTAAGGGAGGAAAGAGAAAAATATTTAATGAACCTTTTTTATTGCCAACTAGAATGGACCGAGTTAGTATGACTGTATGAGTAAGTGTGGTCAGTGGGAAAGGAAAAAAAAAATTTTTTTGGCCAACCAGTGGGAATGGAAAAATGAACCTAAGAAAAAAAAAAGAAAAAATAATATTAATATATACTTATATCTTATAATAAAAATCAGATGGAGTACATGGTAATTTGGCTATCTATTCAAAAATCAACACTTTCATAATTAAAATATAAATAGTTTTATGATTTTAATTAAAATATATTATTTTAATTATCACCGGTCTAACTCTCGGGTTAATTGCGATTTGACAAACTAACCCTTGACCCACTACCTCTAACGGTTCAGGGAACGGTCCGAGTTTAATTACTATGAAACTATCCGAATTTTGTTCAGACTATCCAAGTATTTCTTTTTCTATTAGTATTTAAAACAATATAAAGTTATGACCGTACATTTATTAAGAAATGATGGACTGATAAATTGTCTTTTACATACTAAAGGGAATGATAATAATTTAGTTAGTGTTATAAAATATTTTACTATTAGTGGATGTCTATATTACCATCTCTTAGGATTCTTTTCTTCCTAAATGCCTAAACCTTGTAACCTCCCAATGTATAATTTGTAGGGAATTTTCTTATGATTAATGCCATAATGCTTACCATTACTTATTTGTAATCATAGGTAGAAACTTCAATGTGGAGAGGCCTATAAATAGAAGTCATGTACAATGCATTCTTACACCATTGAATCACAAGTGAAAATGATAGTTTTATACTCTCATATTTTCTTGTTTCTATCATGTTTCTTTCTTGTTATTATATTCTCTTTTCTTCTCTCCATCTCTCTTCTTTTTCTTTATTTTTACAATAGTTAGGCAAATGTATGCCCTTATTTTACAATAGTTAGGCAAATGTAAAAACTATTATTTCATAATATATACTACTTCTACTGCTTGCAAAGAATGATTTTGGATTTTTCTTTTAGTGCCAGGTCATGTAGAGGGGTGAGTAAAACCGAACCTAACCCCTCAATTTTTTTTATTTATTTATTTTTTCCTATATTTTATATTTTTTTATTATTTTCTACAAAAGACACGCCACCTCATCAAAGAGAGTAGGGAAAATTTGATACTAACCTAACCCCTCAATCCCTCAATAACACAATCCAATTAATCTGAAACTATTTTTCAAATATTTTCTTTTTTAATTTCTTATTTTAATTCAAGATAGAATATTTCAAAAGAAATTACCAAACAACGTGTCAAATTGATATCTTACCAAATCTCAATAAAATCTCTTAATTTATGAGTTAATGACTCCCCAAATACAATAAAATATATATAAAAGTCTCTTAAATATGGAACTTATCAATCATTATATTACATATAAGATTATGTGTCAAGGAAATTAGTTTTAAAATGGTAAATATAAGAGAAGAAATAAAGAATGTCTTATATTTAGTACCAGAAATTACTTTGAATTAACTCTTATATTTAGTGAAGGAGATATTATTTTCGTTCCTCAATGGAATCTTCTAACTAACAAAACTAGAAGGATATACTCACTTTAGTCTTAACTCCCTCCAATCTTTATTATAGAAGTACTGAGGTAGTAAACATTTTTACACATATTAATAAAATATGTTGGAATAATTTATTATAGGTAGATTTACTAAAATTTTTCATTTTTATTATTGGTTATTTATTATATACATTTTCTCTCTTTTACATTTACTAATATATAAGGGTATAAATAAAAAATATACATTTATTACTTTAAATTTACATATTATTTTTTATATTTTAAACTAAAATTTTGTTTATATTAGCTCTTATAATAATAATAAGGGATACATAGAGTATAAGTGAGACAAAAGGGCGCTATATAAAGCTATGACCGTAAATGAAAAAGCGAAAACGCCGACACCAGACATGACCAGGTGAAATCGTATGCGTCATCAAATACGTCAAGACAAATGTATATTTAAACAATATAAAGCTATGACCGTACATTTATATAGAATGATAATAATTTTGTTAAGCAAATGTATACTCTTGTTTCATGGGAAAATTAAAAAAAAAAGACTCTCAAATTACTAAAATGATACTTTACTGCAACGAAATTTGAAAAGGATTAGTCAGTACATTTGACTAAATTATCCATACCCAAATTAAATGAAAAAGACTGAAATCTTCTTGGTTCAAATATTTTTTTAAAATAGAGGGCCCACCACCGCTGTGGGGCCGCCAAGTGGCGGGTGTACCTTATAAAAAATGGACACAAAATGTGGGGGGTGGGAATCGATCCTACCCCCTCAGCTTGGTGGCTTGGTGGTGCTACCAAGTCTCATCATCATAATTTTTGTAAAAATTATACATATATCATATTTCATTCTTTTTTTAATGTTTTTCCAGAACCGTATAAGGGATTACCGAATTCATATAAGGGATTACCAACATCTTTCTATCCAATTACCACATCATTACCAACTTCTTTTTGTTTGTTCCCAGAATCGTGTAAGGGATTACCAAATTCACATAAGGAATTACCAACTTCCCATAAAGGATTCCCAACGTCCCTTAAGGGATTTCCAACTTCGCATAAGGGATTCCCAACTTCGTATAAGGGATTATCGAATTCACATAAGGGATTACCAACTTCGCATAAGGGATTCCCAACTTCCCTAAGGGGATTCTCAAAATCAGTTGTAGAACCAATTCCCAACTTCATAATTACGTTACTAGAAACGTTCAAGGGATTCCCAACTTTTGTTAAGGGATTACCAAAATGTATATTACCATTTACCAACTTCCAAAATACTTCACCAAATCTTCCTACTTGTTACCATAAACGTTCAAGGGATTTCTAACTTTTCATAAGGGATTCCCAACTTTTATTAAGGGATTACCAACATGTATATTACCAATTACCAACTTCTCATAAGGAATATTTGGAATCCTTTAACAAAAGTTGGGAATCCCTTGAACGTTTCTGGTAACATAATTATAAAGTTGGGAGTTGGTTCTACAACTAATTTTGGAAATCCCCTTAGGGAAATTGGGAATCCCATAAAGGGAAGTTGAGATTCCAAATCTTCCTTATTAGAAGTTGGTAATTTGTAATATACATGTTGGTAATCCCTTAACAAAAGTTGGGATTCCCTTGAACGTTTCTGGTAACGTAATTATGAAGTTGGGAATTGGTTCTACGAATGATTTTGGGAATCCCCTTAGGGAAGTTGGGAATCCCTTATGCGAAGTTAGTAATCCCTTATGTGAATTCGATAATTCCTTATACGAAGTTGGGAATCCCTTATGCGAAGTTGGTAATCCCTTATGTGAATTCGATAATCCCTTATACGAAGTTGGGAATCCCTTATGCGAAGTTGGGAATCTCTTAAGGGACGTTGGGAATCCCTTATGGGAAGTTGGTAATCCCTTATGTGAACTTGGTAATCCCTTACACGATTTTGGGAACAAACAAAAAGAAGTTGGTAATGATGTGGTAATTGGATAGAAAGATGTTGGTAATCCCTTATGTGAATCCGGTAATCTCTTATACGATTATGGGAAAACATTAAAAAAAGAATGAAATATGATATATGTATAATTTTTACAAAAATTATGATGATGAGACTTGGTGGTAAGGCCACCAAGCCACCAAGCTGAGGGGATCCCACCCCACATTTTGTGTCGTTTTTTTATAAGGGACACCCGCCGCCACGTGGCGAGGGTAGCCCCTGCCGGCGGTTGCTGTGGGCCCCGCCGGACAGTGGTGGGGGCCCCTTATTTTAAAAAAAAATATTTGAACCAAAGGCATTTCAGCCTTTTCCATTTAATTTGGGTATAGACAGTTTAGTCAAATATACTGACTGATCCTTTTCAAATTTCACTGTAGTAAAGTGTCCTTTTGGTAATTCGAGAGTCTTTTTCTGAAATTTTCCCTTGTTTCATTGATAGACTCGAATTTCGTCAACCACAATTGGCTTTTTGTTTGGGATGCTGCAAACACTAAAAAAAATTCCCAAATACTACTATGTAAAAACTATTTCCTAATATACTACACTAATTAAAATCCTTCTTGCAAAGAAGGATTTTAGATTTGTCTTTTTATGCCATATCATGTGGTGATGAGCTAAAAAAAAAATTCCCAAATACTACTATGTAAAAACTATTTCCTAATATACTACACTAATTAAAATCCTTCTTGCAAAGAAGGATTTTAGATTTGTCTTTTTATGCCATATCATGTGGTGATGAGAGGGGAGAGGGAGGAAGAAAAAGTAGTTGGGCCCACACAAATTTTTTTAATGTAATATGAAAGGAAAATTAAATGTTAGCATTTCATCTGCTCTTATTTTTAAGTCAATTACAACATATTTTACACATAAAAACAAAACCTTGAATCTCTTTAACTCAACTTTAAACTTCAACAGTTCTATGACTTTATCCATATTTTTTTTTATTTATCCCCTCATATCTGAAGCTACTAACAATGGACTAATCAGGTTGACGGAAGTTTAGGCCCACAATGGGGAACATCGCTACCTCAAAGTAATTATTGAATATTTAATTTACACTATTATGCATAAAAATAAAGTCAACACTATAATAAATAAAGAGTAATTTTATAAAAATTTGATTGTGACTAATTAATATGGCCCAAAATTAAAGGAAAAATCACAATCAGGTCCCTCATAAGGGATTTAATCAAAACCAGGTCTCAAACAATCATCAAATTACATTTAAGTCCTAGGGAACTTGGGTGATATTAAATGGCTTGTCATTGAGCTATCAATACCAGCTCTTTGAGTTGTCAATGAACAACTCAATAGTTGTCAATACCATTGACAACTATTTCAATAGTTGTCAATATTAGCTCATTGAATTGTCAATGCATAACTCAATAGTTGCCAACAGCAGCTCATTGAGTTGTCAATGCATCTTTTTTATTGACAACTTTTGAGTTGTAAATTGACAACTTATTGAGCTGGTATTGACAACTCAATGACAATCCATTAAATATCACCCAGGTCCCTTAGAATTTTAATGTAATTTGATGATTGTTTGGAACCTGATTGTGATTAAATCCCTTATGAGGAACTTAGTTGTGATTCCCAAAATTAAATATGGATAGTGTTAACTTTTACAATTTTTCTCTTTTATTTATTATAATGTTGACTTTATTTTTATACAGTATAGTATAGTGTAAATTAAATATGGACAAAGTTAAAGTTATTGAGTTTTAAAGTTGAGTTAAAGAGATTCAAGATTTTCCTTATATATCTAAAATATGTTAGAAGTGACTTAAAAATAAGAACAAATGAAACGGTAAAATTTAATTTTCCTTTTATATTTTTTTGAAAACAATTGTGTGGCCTACATGCTTTTCCTCCTTCCCTCCCTCTCATCATCACATGAGATGACAAAAAAGACAAATCTAAAATTGTTCTTTGCAATAACGATTTCAGCTAATGTATGGGTGTGTTTGGATCGACTTCTGGAAAAGTGATTTATATATAAAAGTCAGTTTGAAAATAAATCAGATTGAAAATAAGTCAGATTGTGTAAAGACTTTTATGTTTGGATGAGCTGTGAAAAAAATGACTTATAAGTCAATTGAACTTTTGGTGCATGTTTGGATTGACTTCTTAAAAAGTAAGGTTAAGATGAAAATGACCAAAAAGGACATAAACTTTAGAGAATAAAAGAACTAAATTAAAATTATCCATTAAATCTTTAAATTATGATGATTTTGAGTTAAAAATTAAAATTATCTGAAAAAAAAAATTAAAATGAAAATTTAATTATAATTATTTACAAATAAAATAATATGAAAATTTAATCAAAATGTGCATTCAGGTTTTATTTTAGGAAAAAAAAGGAGAAGAAAGAATGTGGGCCCACTCATTGCAACACTCCCATGACCTTCCTTCTGCCTACAACAGCGTGGGCCCCACTCGCAATTTTAATAAGTCACCCCATAAGCTGAAAAAAAAAACAGCTTGTACTTATTTGGACTTATTTCTTATAAGTCATTTTTTTAAGTATAGTCAAACATAAATAAATGAGCTTTTTTTATTTTAAATCCTTTTAAATGAAAATAAGGACTTACTATATCAAAAAAAATCCAGCCAAAACATGCCTATATTGGGGAGTAGCTTTTATGTTGTAGCATTTGAGATTGAGATTTTTTTTTCACTGTTTGCAACACCCAGTCAAAAAGCCGCCACAATTTATTTATTTATTTTGACGTACAACTCCACATCAATGACTTATTCTCTTTTGACTTATTCTCTTTTTTTTCCAAAAAAATAAATGATTCGACCGGTTTTAAATTAAAAAATAACAAACAACTTTCTCTCTTGGATACTTCTTTCATTAATATAAACAAAATTTTCAATTGCCAATGCGCCACAATTAAGATTTCCAAACTAATCTAGTTGGAATAGAATTTGTGCAATCAAAGGAATTTTAATCAAGGTAATGAAACTCGGACCGGAAATCAGACCGGGTGAGGCATTGGGTCAAGGATTAGTGTGTCAGACATGAATTGACTCGAGAGTCAGACTGGTAGTAATTAAAATAATATAATTTAATTATAATTGATCACAATAAATATATATTATTATAGAAAATAAATGTTGAATACATATCCATGTTTTATAAGTATTCAATTGCTTATACATATAAAATTCTTTCATATTTTTATTTTATTTCCTTCTCTTTTCTTTTTATTTTTTGATTAGTTGACTGGTTCATTGGCAAAAATAAAAGTTGACAGGTTTTTTTTTATATATGTATTTTCTCTCTCTCTCTTTTAGCATTCCCTCCCCACGTGATGTTGCTCCTTTTTCTCAACACTCTACCTACTACCCTTTAGGCCTTCGGGAGAGGATCCTCTTCTCTACCCTTCCCATCCTCTTCCCTCCTCTACCCCAAATTTTTTTAATTTTGGGGTCAAATTTTTTTTATTTGTTTTCATTATTAGATTTTACATAAAATTAGTGACATTTTGATATCTGATGGAGAAAAAATGGTTCAGTTTTTAATTTTATATGATTTTTTAAAGATTTAATACTTTAACTTTAAAAAAATACAGATTTTTAAGTATTAAATCTTTAAAAAATCATATAAAATTGAAAACTGAACCATTTTTTGTCCATGAGATATCAAAATGTCACTAATTTTATGTAGAATCTAATGATGAAAACAAATAAAAAAAATTTGACCCCAAAATTAAAAAAATTTGGGGTAAAGGAGGGAAGATGATGGGAAGAGTAGAGGAGGGAAGCCATTCCCTTAGGCCTTCACACCCAATTGATTGACACACATCACTGGACTCTAAGGCAATAAGACAAAACTCCTTTTTCTCCTCTTTGCTAAAAGACCTTTCTTTTTCAGCTTTTCTTCTTCCTTCAGGCTTCAACACGGCAACAGGCTTCAACAAGGTAGAGGCTTCTTCCTTCTATCGAGTAAAGAAAGAAGATCGACGTCTTGCATTCTCAAGCGACCACTGATGAAGACAATAAAAAAATAGTAATGTCCAAACGATCTACGCATTTTAGATCGCAGCATTTGTTTCTTTTCTGCCATTTCAGATTTTAGCATCTGCCCAACTGTCCATTCTTATCTTCTTCATCTCTCATTCTTGTGTTGGCCTCTCATTTCCATCTGGATCTGAGGTTGTAAATGCTAAACTCGGTGGCTTGCCCCACCCCGCTAGTCACCCGAGTTAATAACGGGTCACCCCAGGTTTTCCGGGTCATGGCCGAGCTGCTTCTCCACCGAGTCATATGCTAGACCGGACCAGGTGCATGCCCAGTCCAACTAGTTACGGTCCGGACTGACCGGGCCAGGCTGGGTTTAATAACCTTGCACTACTACAAAAAACCTTTTTAACATCGCTATTTAACATCAGTTAATCATGAAACAGATGTTAAAAAAGAGGCGGTGGCAATTTTGTAATTATGTGGTATGTGGAGAAAGAAATGACATCACTATTTATAAAAATTAGGGATGTCATAAGTAACGACATCACTCATTAAAAATGAGTGATGTTGTTTCCAGTTAAAAAAAAGGCGGTGGCAATTTTGTAATTAAGTGGTATGTGGAAAAAGAAACGACATCACTATTTATAAAAAGTAGGGATGTCATAAGTAACGACATCACTCATTAAAAATGAGTGATGTTGTTTCCAGAAAACGACATCACTCATTTTTAATGAGTGATGTTATTTGTCCGGAGCCCAATTTTCCCCTCTTTTTCAATTCCCGCCCCCTCTTCCCCACTTCCCCGCCGCCCAGTTTTTCACAATCTATTTCAATTTCAAAGCCCTAAGTCCTATACTTCACCGCTTGCTCTCCCTCTCTCTTTGCTTTTCCCTCTCTCTCACGCTCTCACCTTGCTCTGCCTCAGGTTCCTTGTTCCAGCAGCGTTCTCCGGCCCTAACTCTAGGTAAGCTCTTTCCTCCTATTTCTCCTTCTTTCTAGTCCGATTTCAAGCTTGAATGGGAGATAGATATTCGAAAGTTGGGGGGTTTTGAAGCTTTTAATCCCATGAAAATGAAGCTTAGGACTTGAATAAGAGTATTCTTGAAGTGATTTTGTAAAGGAATGATGTTTGGTGTTCGATTTCCGTTGATGTGAGCTTCGGGTACTGTTCATCCGACGCCATTTTTCCTGATTTTTGGAGCTTCGTTGTTTTGAAGCTTAGTTAATCTTGTTTAGGAGTAGGATTAATGCTATAAATGGGCTTTGTATGTTTATTATTGATGTTTGGGAATTTTTGGAAAATTTCCTCCTCCCCTGTTTCACTTTGATCCGACAGGTTCAAGGGGGAAGATGTTTGGAAAATTTATGATGCTTGATGATTTATGGTTGATGCTAATTGAAGGTGTAATTGTGGTGATTTATTTTTCCTCCCTGTTTCTGCTCTGTTTCAGTTGACATGCTAGGTTGCTATGATAATTATCCTATTGTGGTCCTTGCTATGGGATCTTCTTACTAATCTTTTGTTGCCTTTCTTTCCTGTACATTTTTAAAATTATCTGGATGAGTCTCTCAAAATTTAATGGCATTCTCTAATTAGATTTTTTGGCTATAGCCTAGCATTTGTACACATGAATTACAACATATCATATTCTTAGAGATGTTGAAAAAGTCGACCTTTTAACATCACTTTAAATAACGGATGTTAAATGTCAAACTTTCAACATCTCATATTATACTAAAAGGGATGTCATAGTCCCAGAAAAACCCGTTTTAAGATATTGTCAGAGACTAACGACATCACATCCTAAGAAAATAAGAGATGTCGTTTCTGAGAAACAACATCCCTTATTATATAATAGGCGATGTTGTTTCTGTTCGTCAGAGAAACAACATCACCTATTATATAATAGGTGATGTTATTTCTTCTTTTTGACATCTCTTTTTTTCTTAATGAGAGATGTCAAAACTTTTCTCTTTTTTTTTAGTTTTATTTATTTGTTCTGATGTCCATCTACATTTTACTGATCACAATTACACATATACACTCATATAGAGACAGATATCTATATCAACAGAATTAATACATTTTTCACCATAAGTTTAATACATATCAACCTAACTAACTAACTAATCAAACTAATGAGCATGTACATATATATGTGGACAAAAAATAGATGAAACATGGACAGTTCCAAAGTACAGCATATAAAATCACCATGTTAAATTCTCCCGATGTAAGTGCTTCCTTCAATGAGTCATGTGCAACATTCTGCAAAATTACAACAATTAAAAGGTCTCTAAGAATATGATATGTTGTAATTCATGTGTACAAATGCTAGGCTATAGCCAAAAAATCTAATTAGAGAATGCCATTAAATTTTGAGAGACTCATCCAGATAATTTTAAAAATGTACAGGAAAGAAAGGCAACAAAAGATTAGTAAGAAGATCCCATAGCAAGGACCACAATAGGATAATTATCATAGCAACCTAGCATGTCAACTGAAACAGAGCAGAAACAGGGAGGAAAAATAAATCACCACAATTACACCTTCAATTAGCATCAACCATAAATCATCAAGCATCATAAATTTTCCAAACATCTTCCCCCTTGAACCTGTCGGATCAAAGTGAAACAGGGGAGGAGGAAATTTTCCAAAAATTCCCAAACATCAATAATAAACATACAAAGCCCATTTATAGCATTAATCCTACTCCTAAACAAGATTAACTAAGCTTCAAAACAACGAAGCTCCAAAAATCAGGAAAAATGTCGTCGGATGAACAGTACCCGAAGCTCACATCAACGGAAATCGAACACCAAACATCATTCCTTTACAAAATCACTTCAAGAATACTCTTATTCAAGTCCTAAGCTTCATTTTCATGGGATTAAAAGCTTCAAAACCCCCCAACTTTCGAATATCTATCTCCCATTCAAGCTTGAAATCGGACTAGAGAGAAGGAGAAATAGGAGGAAAGAGCTTACCTAGAGTTAGGGCCGAAGAACGCTGCTGGAACAAGGAACCTGAGGCAGAGCAAGGTGAGAGCGTGAGAGAGAAGGAAAAGCAAAGAGAGAGGGAGAGCAAGCGGTGAAGTATAGGACTTAGGGCTTTGAAATTGAAATAGATTGTGAAAAACTGGGCGGCGGGGAAGTGGGGAAGAGGGGGCGGGAATTGAAAAAGAGGGGAAAATTGGGCTCCGGACAAATAACATCACTCATTAAAAATGAGTGATGTCGTTTCTATGTCGTTTTCTGGAAACAACATCACTCATTTTTAATGAGTGATGTCGTTACTTATGACATCCCTACTTTTTATAAATAGTGATGTCGTTTCTTTTTCCACATACCACTTAATTACAAAATTGCCACCGCCTTTTTTTTTAACTGGAAACAACATCACTCATTTTTAATGAGTGATGTCGTTACTTATGACATCCCTAATTTTTATAAATAGTGATGTCGTTTCTTTCTCCACATACCACATAATTACAAAATTGCCACCGCCTCTTTTTTAACATCTGTTTCATGATTAACTGATGTTAAATAGCGATGTTAAAAAGGTTTTTTGTAGTAGTGTTGATTTTAATACTACTATAATTTAGGGATTTATTAAAATGAAGGGTAAAATAACAAATAAAATATAATTTAATGTTGAAAATTAGGCTTTTAGAATCTTTTCAGAATATTTCTAATGGTGTTAAATCATTGGAATAAACTGTATATTTTTAAAATAGAGGGAGGTCTGTGTAATTAAGGTAAAATAGAAGAAATATCGGTGTATTTTACTTTTAAGATTTTCAAAATCAACATTATAAGTCATACAACAATTACCCAAACATGGCACAATCATCAGATCAAACAGTGAAAGCATAACCAACAAGCATTGTGCACAGTGGTAAGGCAACTGACATACCATCAGAACCTTGGAGACGTACTTGTTAAGAGAGGTTACCCGCTTTTGGTGCAAACCACCTTACATGGGCGTGCCTACCATATAACCCCACTCCGGATTAATCAGTTGCTTCGAATTTCTTGGCCCAATTGAGAAAGTTTCAAAAAAATAGTGAAAGCATGTTGGTGGGTCTCACAGTTTAACAAAAGCACCCATAAAAATGCTGGCTTGAAATAGCGATTGAATCCT
Source organism: Mimosa bimucronata (assembly GCA_037074515.1). Taxonomy (NCBI): domain Eukaryota; kingdom Viridiplantae; phylum Streptophyta; class Magnoliopsida; order Fabales; family Fabaceae; genus Mimosa; species Mimosa bimucronata. Next base: position 24,992,164 of record CM073447.1, read on the forward strand.
TAAACTAAGCCGTGCAATATTATTGAAACAGAGTAACGTCGTCAAATCAATCATTACACGGCCCAAGATTAAAGTAAGCCGGGCATTACGGGAAATGAGATAAGGATTTGATTTGATGAGAGTTGTGTGAACGTGTTTCAAACAAAAATTCATTGCCACCAGTACTAGAATCCTTTTTTTTTTTTTTTTTTTTGTATAACCACTACTAGAATCCTAGTTTGAACTTTGAAAGCATAATAAGCCGCAGGGTGAGTTAAGTGAGAAACTGATAAAAAGAGTTTGGAGAAAGCAGATCCGAATGGGGCATGAACTTGAAGGATGTCTCTGTCTTTACGTGTTTGATGATTTGGAGCCATAGTCAAAGGATCTCTCCCTCTAGAACTTTGACCATATATATGCCGCTTTCATGTACGACTTCTCCACGCATAACCATACTTTCACTTTACTTTTGTAGTTCTGTTCCTATTCTCCCTTTGTTAGTTTTTTATATTTATACTTATAGTCATTCTGCAAAATTATATGTGGCATTAAAATTTTGTGGAGTAATGGGTAATTATGATTAAGAGATAAATTAAAATTGTGATCACTCTCCATATTTATTGGATTTTTAGGTATATTTTATTATATTTGGGGGGTCTTCAATTTAAAAATTAAAAATTTTTGCTTTGATTTGAAAACTACTCTATTTCTGCTACTTGTGTCCATACTTTTGAATCTGGATGAAGACGATGAAACATTATGTACATTTATCTTCCCCCCGGTTTCCTTTCTTCATCTTCTCAATGATAAGATCTCTTCTGGAATAAAGTACTCTTCTGGAAAATGTGTGACAAGGTTATATGGTAACTTTGAAATAACCAAATCTCAATCCATAACCCCCTGCTGGCATATTTCCATTTCTCAGAGTCCAAGGCATCCATGCCAACATACAAGAAGATAAAAAGCTTAGAGAGATATGAGAAGGTTGCAAACGAATGCCTGCGAGTAAGGCCATAAGGAAAATGAGTAGTTTTTCTTTTTCATCAGTATCTACACAAAAACAAAAAAGGGAGAATTTCAATATAAGACCGCTGTAGCCGATTAATTAAAAAGTATGACCAAAAGATTCTGAAATATCACTTCAAGTTCAGGGTCCTTAAGTGAAATTAAATTGATGTAGAAAAAGACAAAAAAGATCACATCCCCACATAGCCTCTCTGACACACACACACACACACACACACACACACACTCTCTCTCTCTCTCTCTCTCTCTCTCTCTCTCTCTTTCACACACACACACACACATCCGACTCATTTTCACACGAACAAAGAAAAGCTCATATATAAATAAGGAAAAGCTCGTATGAACAAGCCTCAATAAAACACCAAATATTCCTCTCACCCCCTCTCTCCTCTAACACACACACTCTCTCTCTCTGACACGCTCTACTCTCTATCTCTCTCATACAGACCCTACTCATTTTCACATGAACAAGGAAAATCTCATATGAACAAAGAAAAGCTTATATATGAGCAAGGAAAAGCTCATATGAACAAGCCTCAATAAAAAACCAAATATTCCTCTCACCCCCTCTCTCCTCTGAAACACACATTCTCTCTCTGACATTGTCATATCCTACCTACTATTCATAATTAAACCGCTAACAAATAATTATAATCATATTTACCTTACTAACTATGATAGGAAAAAGGGCTTTTCATACATTTACAACAATAGCCCTATCATAGTTAGAAAAATATATTCCTAATCAATCAAAGAATTATCCATGATAGAAAAGCAAGGCCTTATTATGTTACAGACTATCATGGATAATAAAACACTAACCAACTTTAACCCCCACTAAACAATAATTAACCTCTTAAATCACTTACATTTCACATAGTACATATACACATCAAATGACATAATATTAATCGTCATGATTCATAGACATCTAACCATGTTAGAAAAATGATTCTCCTAACATGGTTAGGAAAAGAATTTAATCTAAGGCATAAAGGGGATAACCATTTTAGAGAGGGGCCCATCTAACATGGTTATAAAAATACAATCAATCATAAACAGATCATTCGTTAATTACCGCTTATAACCATGTTAGAAAAGGGTTTTCCCTAACATGGTTAATAATCCTATACCTATAATACCAACAATGATATAAGCAAGTATTTAATATAACCATGTTAGAAAGGACCGATCCAACATGATTATTTAACAAGATCTGTGCAATAATCATTCAGGGATATTAATTGGCCTCTGGATTATACCCATTAATATACTAATTTAACCAACAGTTTCATAATATGTCAGCAAGCATTTAGTCTACCTCAATCACATCAAAAAGCTGTAAAAGCATCAGCGACAAGAAGATCCAACCACAATAATTAACCAAATCTATAATGATTAACCAATACAGTCATCCAACATTCCGATCAATTCAACAAAAGCATGCGGAAGCGTATGCAGCCTAATCAAATGGCAATATACATCCCAAAATAATACGTCGACCGACTCACTGGTTCATGTGGGCCGGTCGGCCCCTTCTCCTTCCCCGTCGTCCACCGAGGTGCATGATCACCTGCAAAAATGTCAACAATAATAGGGTGAGACAAATTGTTTCAGTAACCACAACACACCTCATTATAAAAGTGAGAGTGGATTAGCAGAGCGCCTAAAGGGTACCACATTTAAATTCTTTAGTCAACTCAGAATAGAGCTATATATATAACCATGTTACCATCTACAATCCAATCTGCAACAAGATCATGCTATCACAAAAATAACAGTTCTCAAGTGGACAAGGCAAAAATAAACATGATGCAATATAATGCCCCTGTCTATAATCAGGATGACATTCTCCCCTCTGTCTATAATCAGAATGAGGATTTCCCCCTGTCTATAATCAGGATGGGGCTCTCCTTGTTCATGATCAAGGAGGTGGTCTCTGTCTATAATCAGAATAACCAGTACAATTAACCGATCGGTTGATCAGCAGAGGGTTACATCGCGCGATGGTACTTTTAAATGTCGTGCAACAACAAAAATCATTATCTGCAGTAAGTCATAATCATCACCATCACAACCAACCAGGGTACTACGTATAATATCTATATATATGTATCAAAATCCAGTAATTCCTAATCATCCTCATCACCACCAGCCAGGGTACTATGTATAATAAATCAAACTTATTTATATGAAAATAATTGCAGTCAAAGGTACCCAATAGACTACTTGATAAGAAAATACTTTGAAATTTTATATTGAATTATAGTGAATACATACATATATATAAAGGGATTTAAAATCCCAACTAACATCACCCACAATGATATAGCAAGATGAGAGTGATTACCTGCACGGGTCCAAACAATAAATATACTCAACTCAACTACGGTTGTCCTCGAGCTCCGCTCGACTCTCTGACGTCTACAACCATACAAACAACAATAATTGGTCACGACACATTACGAGTGACATTTGACCTTAGCACTAGGGGCCTAATCCATAAGATTCACATTGAAGCAATCAAATACAACAAGCTTGATTAACTTAATCAAGAAAAGACCACCGCTACCTTACTGCCATCCATTAAATTCTAAACTTCCACCATTTAATTCAAACATCCAAATTTCACCAAATTCCCAATTCAAACCAAAAGGGATCTCTTTCATTAATGACCCAATCATTTATCCTATTATTACCCAATTACATCCTCAATTCAATACCTACACCAATCCAACCAAAATAACCTCATCAATATTATCATTGGGCATAAACTAGCCCCCCCTCAAATCCATTAACCAACTCCAACATTCAAAATTGCAGAGTTACATAATAACTTTCCAAATCATTCAAAACTTTAACTATCACAATTTTCCCAAGAACAATTCCAATCAAATCCAGCGATTCAAGATCATTATATGCCTTTAATAAACATCTAATAATTCGTAATTCCTCCATAAACATATCATATCATCGAAACCCCCAATTTACAAAAATTCCAAAATCCAACAATTCCAAATAATTAGATAGACTTCAAACAAGCCCAAATCTCTTCAGGAAACTATAAATTCAACACCCAAACTTCAATTTATTAAACTTAGAGCTCCCAAAAACCACCCAATTAGACAAAACCCTAATTTTCAAACGAAGTTAATCCAAGAAATTAAGGACATAGGAAGGTAGATGAGGCTTACGGGAGTTCGAAAATGTACTTAGTTGGCCGAAGAACCACCGTCACCGGCGCCGGCGAGCCCAAGAAAATCCGGCTAGCTAGCTTTGAAAACTCCTCCAATGCCCACGGATTGACCCAGAAAAGATGGAAGAGTGGTGTATGAAGTAAGAGAGGAATAAGGGTGGCGGTGGGTGGTGATTTTCCGGCGAGTTTCGCCGGAAAACTTGCTACCCTAGTAGTGTTCTTCGGCGGCAGAGAGAGGAAAAGAGAGATGGAGAAGGGACGACGCTTAGGGAGGAGGAAGGAAGAGAGGGAAGAAGGGGGTCTGGCCGGCGTGACTCGCCGGCACGGCGGCGTGAGGGCAGAGGGAGAAGAGGCAAGGAACGAGGGACGAAGGAACAGGGGAGAAGAAGAGAGAGAGAGAGAGAGAGAGCCACGGGAACGCAGGGGAGCAAGGGAAAAGAAGGAAAGAAAAAGGAAAAAGAAAATAGAGTGGAGGTAGCAAAATTAAACTACTATGCCCCAAATCTTTTAGATAAGATATTTTCTTCCACTCTAAACTTTCATTTTCCTCACAAAAAATTTTCCCTAATAATCTTGAACTATTCCTCTTTCACAATATCTTCATTTAAGTCAAAAATATAACTCCCCAAATTATTTTTCCTTAAAATAAAGGATAACCAAACTTCAAAAATCCTCAGAAATACCTTAGAATTCCTCAAATAGTCCAATTATCCAAAATTTTCCCATAATTAATATCCTAACCACCCCACTAGTCCTCAATAACTTTCTAGAATGTTACAGACATGCTCTTCTCTCTCTCTCTCTCTCTCTCACACACACACAGACCCCACTCATTTTAACACGAACAAGGAAAAGCTCATATGAACAAGCCTCAATAAAAAACCAAATATTCCTCTTACCCCTTTCTCCTCTGACACTCTCTCTGTTGGAAGCACTCCTACCCCTTGAGTCCAGATTAGTCGGTTACCTATAAGCGCCAGTTTACTAAACGGTGTTTAACAACAAAAAAACTTAACTAAAGTTAATATGCTTTTTTTTGAGTTTATAGTACTTTTAATCATTGAACTTTTAGTAGATTTTAATTTTGGTTTCTAAACTATAAAATTGCCTGTTTTGGTCATTTAAATTTTTCTTTATTTTGGGTTTAATCCATGCTTTTTGAATAAGTGGTTTTAGTTTTTCAACTTTATGTTGTTTATACCCATTATTCCTTAATTTTCCAAGTTTTATTTAAGTTTAGGGACTAATTATTATGAACGAGACAAAGTTGAAGAACCAAAGCTATCAATTTTAAAGGGGCGAAGGTCTTTAAAGGGGTGAAGGTCTATTTTTACTTTGGAAGTAGCTACAAAAGAGCAATGAGTATTCGCAAGTAACTTTAGGAGCATTTTTGCCTCGAAAGTGTCCATACCATAGCAAATTTACCCCCACCATTTTAAAAAGTTAACTTTAATCTTTAAATTCTACTTTTTAACCCATCGATGCTGATGTGGTTTTGTCACCATATATATATATCATCTTTGTAAGGTTCATTTTTGCCCCGGAAGTTACCATCAAAGAGCATTTTTACCCCTGAAGTATCTAAATCATAGCAGATTTGTCTTGACCTCACCATTATTCGAAGTTAAGTTTGACTTTTAAATGACACATGACACTCCGTATTGCATGTAACATTACCTCCAAATTCCACTTTTAACCACTAACAATAATATATTAAAACGTTTATAGTACTAACTATGTTAGGAAAAAGAATTAAATTACCCAAAAATTCGCTAACATAGTTAGAAAAAGAGCTTTCCATAATATTTATATATAATTCAAATTTCCACTCCAAATCTCTGTCATCATAATATAAATTTTCTTCCAGTACAATAACAGAGAATTATATTATCCATAATTAATCTCCACACATCATCCTTAAAATACCATACCATAATGGTAATTATACAATAATTCTTCCCAAAATAATAATAAGTTTTCAGCGGAAGCATCATACAAAATATGATCCTAAATGTGGCAATACCTCATGTCCTTCTGGTCCAGAGTATCTCACGATATCAGTGAGAAGTTCCCGGATCCTTCCCTTGACCTCCTACTTCGCTCCTAGGACCTGCAAAAGTGAGATCAACGGGGGTAGCCCCAAAACGCAACCACTGACTACTCATCTACGTGTGGTGTGTGCTAGCAAGGTGTCCAGTGGAATACATATATGTATATATATTAGTTCAACCAGCATGCTCAGGTATTCACATATAATGCATATCTTGGTCCCAAATATCTTTTCTCATCGTTTATAATTATAAAATAATCCATCACAATTCATCCTCAATAATAGTATATATCATTGACAATTACAGACAACCCAAACAAATCTTACTAGAAATGTTGGGAAAACATGTGGGACCAGTCGGGACCTTCCACCCACCCCTGATCACCACGGTACAGTTCACGAGGGACTCTCTACCCTCCCTGAATAGTACCACAGATTAGAAGGATCTCTGTCCTTTCTGAATCCGTAAGGGGCGATATCCCCTCTTTCGTCTTTCTCTCCTTTATTTCTCATAATATATCAATTAGTCCCTGTGGCGCAACAGGGTACCTCATCACGTGATGGCACAATTTCCAATTCACCGGTGTCACATACCCAAATAATTTCTCACATACAACACATAGATATGCAACACCACAATCAGGCACCAGGCCTTCCAGTATTTTCATGATATATATATATTAAATAATTTCCAAAACCACATATATCTCAGTTTCAAATATTTCACATCACAAATTTATGCCATTTCAAAATAATACTCCACGGGACATTTATTATAAAAATATTAATATTACAAGACCTCGTTTCCATATCTCATCAATCATCAATTTGTGATTCAAAATCTCATCTCCATATAACATCATAATTTTCAAATAATAATATTTCAAATTACTTACTAACACCACACACACACATAAACAAGCAGAAAGCGGTTACCTGATAGCTGGCACCAATCTCACAATAGTGCAGCTCCCCCGTGCTAACTCAGTGCAATTCAAGCACTATACAATCATACATACTACCACAATTAATTATTTATCCAACAATTTCATATGTTGGAAATTAAATTACTAACTACCCTTTCTTTGCCCTTACTTATTCTAAATTTCTATTTAACATTTATTTTCCCTTTTTATCTCTAAAATTTATCTCTACTCCATTTATACATATATCCAAAATTATTAATCTTTCCAATAACTATTTATAAAATTCCTTAATATCCCATAATCCCTCAATAATTCTTTAAATGCAAACCCCAATCAAATCAATTAATTAAATCCCCTCATATAACCTTAATAAATATCTAAAAATCATCAATTCACCCATAAGCACCTCGAGTAATTTAAAAGCCCAATTTCTAAAACTTCCATAAATCCAAAAATTCCTAATAATTAGGAAAACTTCCAACAATGAAAAATCTACTCAGAAAAACTCATAATCGAGGCCTAAGCTTCAATTTATTAATTTTAGGACTCCCAAAAATTACCAATTTAGACAAAGCCTAATTTTTCAAGTATAGCTAATTGAAAAACTAATGGCATAGAATTGTAGAGGAGACTTACGGGGTTCCGAAAATGTGCTTAGTTGGCCTAAAAACTCACTATTTGTATGCCAACGGGCTCTGATAAATCCGGTGAAAGGAGTAATAATGGTGATATAAGAGAAAAGAGGGGAGAGAGAAAATAGAGAAATAAGAAAACGAAGTGATCAGTGAACATGTATGTGTGTGCTCAGCGAAGTGTATGTGTGTGTTTATATAATGATAAAAATAATAATAAAATAATAATATAATAATAATATATGTAAATAGTAGTTGAGTGTGATTGGTTGAGGAATAATAATTGATGCACAGTGACAAGTTATTGACGAGGAACTGAGTGTCGGCAGAGTGGAAAGAGAAAACTACACTATTAGACCCTAAAATTCTCAAATAAGATATTTCTTTTGAACAAAAAATTTTCTTTTTACTTCCAAAATTTTCCCTATAATATCTTTTATTTATTTACTCCCACAATAACCTCTTTTGAGTCTAAAAATAATTTCCCCAAAAATTATTATCTTCCAAATAAGGGAAAAACTAGGCCTTTAAAATCCTCAAAAACACCTCAAAATTCTTCAAATATTCTCATAATCCATCATTTCTCATTAATCAATTCCTATTTACCCCCATAAATCCTTAATTAATTTTTAGGATGTTACAATTCTCCCCACCTTTTTAAGAATTTTGTCCCCAAAATTCTGCTAACATATCCCCAAACAAGCAAACACAACATTTATAACGTATAAAATCACTCAATAAAGCGAACTTACCCTGGGAATAAGTAAGGGTATTCTCGTCGCATACGCTCTTCAGTCTCCCAAGTAGCATCCCCTGGAGTCATACCTCTCCAGAACACCTTAACTAGCCTAATCGTCTTATTCCTTAGCTGCTTATCCTTAACATCTAAAATCTTTTCCGGCTCAGCTTTATATGTCAAGTTTTCTCTCAACTCGACCTCCTCAGGCTCAATCACATGCGAAGGGTCTGGATGATATTTCTTCAACTGAGAAACATGAAAAACATCATGAAGATTCGATAATTGCAGAGGCAATGCCACCCTATATGCCACTGATCCGACCCGTTCAATGATATCGAATGGACCCATAAACCGGGGAGTAAGCTTCTTAGCTCTAATTGACCTCCCAATACCCGTAGTCGGAGATACCCGAAGAAAAACATGATCCCCAACACTGAACTCTAACGATCTACGTCGTTTATCTGCATAGCTCTTCTGCCGACTATGGGCAGTCAATAGCAGCTGGCGAATCAACTTAATCTTCTCTGTCGTCTGATCCACAATATCTGGGCCAATAATAGCCCTCTCGCTAAGCTCCGTCCAACAAATTGGCGACCGGCACTTCCGACCATATAGAGCCTCATAAGGCGCCATCTGAATACTCGAATGATAGCTGTTGTTATAGGCAAATTCCGCCAATGGAAGATGTCTATCCCAACTGCCTGGTAGCTCCAAAGCGCACGCCCTGAGCATGTCCTCCAAAGTCTGAATCGTCCTCTCGGTTTGACCATCGGTCTGAGGATGATACGCAGTACTGAACTTGAGCTTCGTACCCAAAGCCGTTTGTAAAGACCTCCAGAACTCAGAGGTGAATCGCGGGTCTCGATCTGAAATAATACTCTCGGGAATCCCATGAAGCCTGACGATCTCGTTCACATACATCTGAGCTAATCTAGTCAAAGGATAATTAATCCTGATCGGAAGAAAATGAGCGGACTTAGTCAAACGGTCCACGATAACCCAAATCGAATCGTGACCAGACTGAGTCAACGGCAAGCCAACCACAAAATCCATCGAAATACTGTCCCACTTCCATTGAGGAACCTCAATACTCTGCAATAGGCCACCTGGCCGCTGATGTTCGATTTTCACCTTCTGACAGGTCAGACACTTTAAGACAAATTGAGTCACATCGGACTTCATCTTAGGCCACCAATAAACTCTTTTTAAATCATTATACATCTTGGAAACGCCAGGATGCATAACATAACTGCTCCTATGAGCCTCCTCAAGAATAGCCTTTTTGATATCTTCATTATCCGGAACACATACTCTTTTCCTAAATCTCAAAATACCTAAATCACCCAGATCATAATCTGGATAGACACCACTATCAAGCTTTTCCCTGATTTCCTTAAGTTGACTATCCCGATCCTGAGCCACTCTTAAATCCTCGAAGAACCCAAACTGGCCAACAATTGCTCCCAAAAATGCCACTAACTTCTCTATTCTAACATGAATAACACGACAATCTTTGAAAGAAGACTGCTCCCCCATACTTAAAGCAGATACATGCACTGATTTCCGGCTAAGGGCATCAGCAACCACATTTGCCTTTCCTGGATGATACTTAATTTCAAACTTATAATCCTTAATCAGTTCCATCCAACGACGTTGCCTATTATTCAATTCCTTTTGATCCATAAGATATTTCAGACTCTTATGATCACTGAACACCTCAAACTGTGCCCCCATCAAATAATGTCGCCAAATCTTCAAAGCAAAAACAACTGCTCCCAGCTCCAGGTCATGAGTCGGGTAATTTTCCTCATGCGGTCTCAATTGCCTAGATGCATACGCAATAACCTTACCATTCTGCATCAAGACACAGCCCAAACCCATGAAGGATGCATCTGTATACAACTCATATGGCTGACTTGAATCCGGCAATGTCAACACAGGTGCAGTCGTCAACCGGGTCTTAAGCTCCTGAAATGCTGACTCGCACCGATCAGTCCAGATGAAAGGCCTATCCTTCTTGGTCAAATTAGTCAAAGGTCTCGCAATCTGCGAAAATCCCTGAATAAATCGACGATAATACCCGGCTAGTCCAACAAAACTCCTAACCTCTGTCACTGACTTAGGAGACTCCCACCGCAAAACTGCCTCAACTTTACTTGGATCAACCGCAACTCCCTCAGCAGATACCACATGCCCTAGAAACTTTACCTCCTTGAGCCAAAACTCACATTTAGAAAGTTTGGCATAAAGCTTATGATCTCTTAGAACTCGCAGGATAGAATACAAATGCTCCCGATGCTCTTCTTCACTCTTGGAATAAATTAAAATGTCATCAATAAACACCACTACAAACTTATCTAAATATGGCCGAAAAATTCTATTCATATAATCCATAAACACAGCAGGGGCATTGGTGAGCCCAAATGGCATCACCAGAAACTCATAATGGCCATATCTCGTCCTGAATGCAGTCTTAGGGACATCCTCCGCTCTAACTCTCAACTGATGATACCCAGACCTAAGATCAATCTTGGAGAAAACCGAAGCTCCTGCCAATTGATCCAACAAATCATCTATCCTAGGCAACGGATATTTATTCTTGATGGTCACTTTATTCAATTGCCGATAATCGATACAGAGCCGCATGCTACCATCTTTCTTCTTTACGAACAAGACTGGGGAACCCCAAGGCGATCCGCTAGGCCTGATAAAACCTTTATCCAGAAGTTCTTCAAGCTGCTTCTTAAGCTCTACTAACTCCGACGGAGCCATCCGATATGGAGCCTTAGAGATTGGGCCCGTGCCTGGCTCTAATTCAATGGTAAACTCTACCTCCCTTTCTGGAGGGAGTCCACGCATATCATCGGAAAATACCTCTGGGAAATCTCTAACTACATCCACCTGATCGATAGAGATCTCACCCTCCTCCTTAATGGAGAAGAAAACCATAAAGGCCTCACAGCCTTTTCTCACACACCTCTCTACACGAGTCGCAGATAGTAACATCGGCGCACTAGATGACTCAGCATAAGACACAATCTTATCCTTACAATGCAAGACTACATTATTTTCCTCTAACCAATCCATACCAATAATCACATCAATTCCCCTCAAGGGCAAACAAACTAGATCGGCCTTCAAACCATAAATCCAGATTTTTGCATGCTAAAGCAGTCTCAAATTTAGCACCCGCAGGCGTAGACACACGCATATTATATGGCATAACAGATAACTCAAAATTAAGCCTCCGAGTACAATCGAAAGAAATAAAAGAATGCGACGCACCAGAATCAAACATCACATCAATATCATGGCCATGAATAGAGACCGTACCTCGAATCATATTAGGAGACATCCCTGCTTCCTCGGCTGATGTAGCATAAACTCTACCCTGAACCAGAGGGCGACTAGGCTGAGCCACTGGCTGCTGCATACTCTGGCCCCCATCTGGGCAGTACCTAATCGTATGCCCAATACGGCCGCATCCAAAACATCTAAAACAGGGTCCCTGGTGGTACCTACCACACTTGCTACAAGGACCATCTACACTAGGAGTTGACTGAACTGACTCTCCATAAGTCACCTGGCTGCCTCCTCTCAACTGACCTTCTGAACCAAATCTCCACGGGGCTGAATCCTGACGACCCCTACCTGACTGGCCACGTCCAAAACCACCAGACTGTCCTCTGCTGTGGCTACCATACTGACCACGACCATAGCTACCTGACTGACCACGGCCATGGCTCCCAGAGTGACTCTTCCTTCCAGAGCCACTAGAACTGCTACTACCACTTGCTCCAAATTTCTTGCTAATACCTCCCGTCGGCCCAAAGGAATGAGAAGGCCTACTCAGGGAGGGTTGAAAAGGTCTACCATAACTCTGATGGCCGAGACCTGGACCTCCAGTATACTTAGCTGTCACTGCAGCTGCCTCCCTCATCATGCGATCTGCAATCCTCAGCTTCTCACATGCTTCTTCAACATTATTACATTTCTTATCATGCACTTGCAATCTCAAATCAGGTCTGGCCTTTTCAAATAACTGATCTATACGCCACTGAGGGTCGTCCTGACGCTGCAGGAACGAAATATAGCGAGATAACTCTAAAAAAATAGCAATATACTGATCCACTGACATCCCACCTTGCTTGAAATAATAAAAAGCATTCTCCTTCTCCTTCCTAAGAGAAGGAGGGAAATGATATCCCAAGAACTTGTTCTTAAACTTATCCCAGGTCATCAAGGAATCATCTCCACATACACTCTGCCACCAAATCAATGCTTTTCCTTCCAAGAGGAGAATAGCAACCCTCGCTTTCTGATAAGGGTTACAGACCACAGCTGCAAATATGGCCTCCAATCTTTTAATCCAAGCCTCTGCCTCGAAAGGATCCTGACTTTCACTAAAATGCTTGGGATGATGACGATCAATTTTCTTCCATACCTTTTCAGTACTCAAGTCCTCCGGGCGAGGATAAACTAATTCCTCTTTATCATTAACTTTAGAGAACTCCCCCTGCCTTTCTGATTCATCACCTTTATTAGTCTGAGCTTGAAAATCTGCTTTCAATTTTGCTAACTTTTCCTCATTTTCTTTATTTATTGCTGCGACCTTTTGTTTCATCTCCGCTTCAAATTCTTTTCTTATTTTGGCTATTAGCTCGTCATGCTCTTGGTTTGCAGGCTGCTCATTTCCTGTACCATTTCCTGCACCTGATCCCCTAGTACGAACCACACTTTCATTCCCTGTACTATTTCCTGCACCTGATCTCCTAGTACGAGCCATACTTTCCACCCACCTACGGATGGAAGTTACACCTATTAAAAACAATCATATAATAGGAAACATAAAAAGGGAAAGGATCGGAAAAGTATTGCCACAATATCACTAATGCAAGTGTAAGGCATGACTGACACAACAAGAAACATGCAAAACACCTTTCCAGGTCTTATACCATGAAACTGATACCAACTGTAACATTACCTCCAAATTCCACTTTTAACCACTAACAATAATATATTAAAACGTTTATAGTACTAACTATGTTAGGAAAAAGAATTAAATTACCCAAAAATTCGCTAACATAGTTAGAAAAAGAGCTTTCCATAATATTTATATATAATTCAAATTTCCACTCCAAATCTCTGTCATCATAATATAAATTTTCTTCCAGTACAATAACAGAGAATTATATTATCCATAATTAATCTCCACACATCATCCTTAAAATACCATACCATAATGGTAATTATACAATAATTCTTCCCAAAATAATAATAAGTTTTCAGCGGAAGCATCATACAAAATATGATCCTAAATGTGGCAATACCTCATGTCCTTCTGGTCCAGAGTATCTCACGATATCAGTGAGAAGTTCCCGGATCCTTCCCTTGACCTCCTACTTCGCTCCTAGGACCTGCAAAAGTGAGATCAACGGGGGTAGCCCCAAAACGCAACCACTGACTACTCATCTACGTGTGGTGTGTGCTAGCAAGGTGTCCAGTGGAATACATATATGTATATATATTAGTTCAACCAGCATGCTCAGGTATTCACATATAATGCATATCTTGGTCCCAAATATCTTTTCTCATCGTTTATAATTATAAAATAATCCATCACAATTCATCCTCAATAATAGTATATATCATTGACAATTACAGACAACCCAAACAAATCTTACTAGAAATGTTGGGAAAACATGTGGGACCAGTCGGGACCTTCCACCCACCCCTGATCACCACGGTACAGTTCACGAGGGACTCTCTACCCTCCCTGAATAGTACCACAGATTAGAAGGATCTCTGTCCTTTCTGAATCCGTAAGGGGCGATATCCCCTCTTTCGTCTTTCTCTCCTTTATTTCTCATAATATATCAATTAGTCCCTGTGGCGCAACAGGGTACCTCATCACGTGATGGCACAATTTCCAATTCACCGGTGTCACATACCCAAATAATTTCTCACATACAACACATAGATATGCAACACCACAATCAGGCACCAGGCCTTCCAGTATTTTCATGATATATATATATTAAATAATTTCCAAAACCACATATATCTCAGTTTCAAATATTTCACATCACAAATTTATGCCATTTCAAAATAATACTCCACGGGACATTTATTATAAAAATATTAATATTACAAGACCTCGTTTCCATATCTCATCAATCATCAATTTGTGATTCAAAATCTCATCTCCATATAACATCATAATTTTCAAATAATAATATTTCAAATTACTTACTAACACCACACACACACATAAACAAGCAGAAAGCGGTTACCTGATAGCTGGCACCAATCTCACAATAGTGCAGCTCCCCCGTGCTAACTCAGTGCAATTCAAGCACTACACAATCATACATACTACCACAATTAATTATTTATCCAACAATTTCATATGTTGGAAATTAAATTACTAACTACCCTTTCTTTGCCCTTACTTATTCTAAATTTCTATTTAACATTTATTTTCCCTTTTTATCTCTAAAATTTATCTCTACTCCATTTATACATATATCCAAAATTATTAATCTTTCCAATAACTATTTATAAAATTCCTTAATATCCCATAATCCCTCAATAATTCTTTAAATGCAAACCCCAATCAAATCAATTAATTAAATCCCCTCATATAACCTTAATAAATATCTAAAAATCATCAATTCACCCATAAGCACCTCGAATAATTTAAAAGCCCAATTTCTAAAACTTCCATAAATCCAAAAATTCCTAATAATTAGGAAAACTTCCAACAATGAAAAATCTACTCAGAAAAAC